>JANBXC010000006.1:2400000-3802500 GCA_025388405.1 Paraconiothyrium brasiliense
CCTCCACCCATTGGATTCGTCATCTATAGACAACATGTACGGGGCAATACGCCTAGAGACTGTGTGATTGTTAGCTAAGTTTTACGAGATATCGCGCTGCTGCAAGCGCTAGCTTACAATACGTGATGAAAGACCGTTTCCATTGAGGGACTGTCTCAAAGCGGTCGAGGCGTAAGCAGGTCACATTATACGGACGAGTGCCTGGGCCAAAAGCCAGTCGATCGGAGACTTCGGCAGTTTGCTCAGGAGATTCACTGTTCGTAAGATGCCATGGATCTTCTCCGAGTGGTTCGTATGCTGTGATAGGGGATGACTGCGATGCTGGTCTCACTGATCCGTCTCTATTATGATATATTAAACCAGGGCTTGGTTTGAGATCATCGACGACAACAACATTCACTATGTGTGTTGCGCTGTCCTCGGTCTGTTGCTTCGGATCGACTTCGCAAATGTCACGCGCTGTCATGCCAACAAATTTGCCCCTGGAAGCGACGCCGACCTCAAAGCGATAGCGAACGCCTAAGCCGCTGCATCGCAGGTTCCGGGAAACACATTTGCCGCATTCCGGTTCTGCCCGGTCGCAGCTAATGCGCCGTTGCGAGCACTCATAACAACCTACACAAGGCTGACGTTAGGGATGCTGATATGAAGATTGACCAGTATAACCAACCCTTGATCTTTGGCTGAGTAGGCCGTTTCTTCTTCTGCTTTTTCTGTATCATATTTTTCGTATTCGCTGTGACCTCGATCCAACAGTATTCGACAGAAGCATGCTGGGTGCGCGGCAAGATCCAGGCTGATTAAGTAAAGTTCCTGAGCATGCTCGAGTAGATGTTGGTGCAATTGTGAGATGATGCCGAAATCGGAAGGTTAAACGAGAACTTTGCGCTTATCTGGAGGCTGTGTCATAGCGTTCCCGTCCACGACAAAGGTGGGCCCACACTAAAGCCGGATTGACGAACCAGGTAGTTCGAGAGTAGATAGTCAAGACAGTTCCGGGCGATCGACTACATGCAATGCATTGCATCTCTTGACGATAGTATGTTGTTACCTTGAAAAGAAGCCTCTCTTGCTTGACAAGGGCAAAAAATGAACCTCTCAAACTACCTAGGTACACATTGTCAATGCTTCCAAAATCTACATATCTACATCAAAATTCGAGGACTCTCCATTGACCTCGATAATTCGAAGAAAATCGACAGTCCCATTGACACGTTCAAGTGCCTCTTCAGCCGAATGCGGGGTGCGTGGCGTGCGGGGTTTCCACACGTGCTATTTGAGGCCAACTACTTCCGCATAAGACCGCACTGACGCGTTTGTCCGAGGCGGGTTTTGTGGCACAAATATACGTCTTCCAATCCGCCATTTATGTGAGATTCACTATAGAGTGAACTCTTCTCGCAGCCTCCCCACGGCCTGACATGAAATGCCTGACTTAGATCAAGGTTAGTCCGATGTCCTACAGTTACTAAAATGTAAGGCTGTTGTGGAACATACAATCCAAAGCAAGGAAGAAGCAAAATGATGCGTGACATGACAACCATCTGCTTTGGTCCACCAACACACAGTAAAGTCAACGGTGATTGACTTGTATGTAAAGGAGAGGGAAATGCGATAAGGCCAACCTACAGCCAGGCCCATAGCTTCATGACCTTCGATCGCGCAGGCCAAGCCGACCTCGTCGACGTCGTGTGCCTCCTTATCGAGCCCTGCGAAAGTGTTCAACGAACAGAGAGCTGTAGTTTGACCTAGACTATCGGCTTGGAAGCTGCAAAACACGGTTTCGCGCAGATTTTCAATATCGCCGTTGTGGAGGTGCCTCCACAGGCGCTGTTATCAAAAATGGAACGCAGAGCATAGCGCTCGATATATTGACGTGGACGATCACCATCATTGTGCGAGGCCTAATGAGAAGTACGGAGCCACTTTACAGAAAGGCATGCCGATTCGATCACGAAGACCCCGCATACAATATCGGAAGAGTTTATCATAGGTGCGATGGCAATGGAGAGCTATGCAGCCTTAAATGATTGCAGCGTGATCTATGCTAGCTACTGAGAAAGCCACGACGATTATGACAAAGCTTGGACAGCCACAAGCGAAAGTACGATGGATTCAGACTCCGTGTATTGCTCCGCAACATGCCACCGAGTTCAACGCCTTTTCCAGCTATAGTGTAGATCTTTGTTCGGTAAGATCTGGAGACGATATCAGAGAAGTTTCGCGGTACCTTGTGCCGGTATACGCACACGATGATGACCGGTGTAGGCATCTTGGCAGTTTGGTTGCAGTTCAAGACATAGTTCGTGTAATGCATAGCTCACATGCGGACACGGAACAGGTAGCGGAGGCGCACTTGGGCGATATCGTAAGCGATGTACTCGTTGTACTGTAGGTAGGCGCCAGGAACATGGGTGTTGGCTGGGAGTATAGTTGTGTCAGGCTAGACGATATCACGTTAGCCAAGCCTCTATCCGAGCTCGCAACGGCAATCAAGCGCAATAGACTGAATAGCAGAGTTTGTACGGGTGGCTTACCATCTTCACCCCACGAAGAGACGGATGCACGCACTCCGCATCTTTCCATGCCTGCGGTCCCGTCATACCCTTGCCCCAAGTTGACCAGTTGCCCCTCGCATAGGCATCTTCTCCAGCGGTATATGAAGCTTGTGTCAGTTCATACATGGGTCGTCCGAGCTCAGCTTCGCAGAGAAGAAGAAGAGCATGACCACCACTATTGTGGGAACAGCAGTAGTTCGCCGACTTGGATGACATGTCGGCAAGGTAAATACCCTTCCCAAACATGTATCCTGACACTGGCGCTTCGGGCGGTGCTATTCTAAGACCCTGACTAAGGATACCACCGAAATTTGTCGCTGGAATTACGTTAGTGCCAATGCATGTGGCTGAGCTAAGGATACTGCAGATCGATTACGTACCACGAGAGCCATGCCAGAGTAGTCGTCTATCACTCTTGATCTTGGCAAAACCGCTCTGTTGGAAGCGATGCAATTCGCCCTGACGCTCGATGCGGAAGATGTTCTCAACCTGATAGGCAATGCCATGAGTTGCACCCCTGGTGTTGACCAGATAGTTGGCCAGTTCGTGGTATTCGTTGCTATATGGATCAATGACGGACATCTCCTCAAGACCCAGGCTCTGAAACTGGCGATCGAGAGTGTGGACCTTCTCTGCACTGTCAAGGTCTTTCTTCATCAAGTCGGCAGCCGCCTTCATGTCGCCAAGCGCTATGGAGTTGTTAGACATTTGATATCAATACCTCGGGTAGGAACGTACAGTCTAGCAAGTCGATCTCGCGTTTCAGCGTGCCAGAATCACCTATTACTGGAGGACGTGATCGACCAAAGTTGTGCGGTATCAAGGAGTAATACCTGTTAGACAGATCTTCGACTTCCAGCCGCGACGACAGGCCATCCTTGAGCAGTGTCGCTAACGCGGCGAGGGTCTGGAAACCACGGTTGATAGTCGCCTTACTCAGCTTGCCGAGGGGCATCTTTTCTGCATCATAGTTGAGGTCGCTCATAGCCTCGTACATATATTGCTGATTGAAGATGAGCTGCATAAGAGACTGTACAGGGACGGCGAGGGTTGACTTGGCGGGTGACACACTTCGAGCGTGACGACCGTATCCATTGGTGGCAATTTCCTCGGCTTCCTCAACTTCCTCATCTTCGGTGTCGGGCTCATAGCTGCGTTCAACGTAGGCATAGGCACCTCAAATAGCGCAAGTCAGCCCAACATATACTACCGGTGCATAATTGTCAGACACATGGCACTGACCTTTCTTCGGCTCTGCTCCGCGATCGTCCCACGACAGCTTGCTCTTCTCTTTGAATTTCTTGTTGAAGTTCGAAAAGGCATCATCATAGCTTCCGGTGCCCAGGGTCTTGCTTTGGCCCCTGTCGCCGACCCTTCCCCATCGCGTCCATGTCTTGAAGTCATTTGTGCTCGGGTTCCATAGGAGCTGCATAAATCAGTGAGTGGCACGTAGCTACGAGCGTGGACGACCGACCTGCACACGATAGAACTTGTTGTTGTTCGCAGAAGCATCGGTTTTGTTTAGAGCCGCATCGTACACGACACCCTCTTCATCAACATAAACACGGTACATCTGTAGCGGACAGCCTTCATCGAGTGGAATGTTCACGTTCCGGGACTTCAATACGGATCCGTCTCCGACCTTGGGCTCGAGCTTTGGCACAGTGTCTAGAGGGCCGACCTTTGCAGCTTTCGATGCCGGGGGGTTAGAGTCGCTAGGGGATGCCGCACGCTTTTTGCCCTTGCCTTTTACATTGGTAGTTGGCGTCGATCCGGCGATGAGTGAGAAGTTTTCAGATGCGACCGCATCTTTGCTGAGAGCAACCTCGTTCAGCCAATCGATGGAGACGATGGGAATGCCGCTCGATTTCGCGTCTTGGACTTTCTTCGAGTTTTTATTGACATCGGCTGGCGTGGAAATGAGGATGTCTGTGTCTGCAGTCACACTTTTCGAGACATTCCCGCCGAGAGTGGTGATGTTGTTCTGGACTGTCGGAAGTGTGTTGCCGGGAAAAGTGCCACTGAGAGCGAGGGTATAGCCAGTAAGGGGCAATTTCGGATGCATCGTGAATGGAATCGAGAAATTAACCCCAAGAGGAAGCGCAGGATTGTCAACCGTGAGATGAGAGATGCTCAAAAGTGAAGGGAAGTACGAAATGACGTCTCTCAGGTCGGCGCGTTGTGATTGGCTAGGCATCAGGTGATAGCGCGTCTTAGCGCGCTCGCTGCCTGGCCCCGTGTTCCGTACGGCTCGCTTTTTCCACCCAGCCATCTCAAGCAACTCCCTTACGACTTACGTATTCGTACCAAGCCTGGGAAGAGAGCAACAATCACTAGGTCGGGGGCAAGATGGCGACCGCAAGTCTTACGGGACTACCACTTGAGCTGCTTGTGCACCTGTGAGTTGGACCCTGTTAGAGTGCCTCGCCGAAATCAATACGCTGTGTTGCCCCAACATGAGCAACGCAATACCGCACTTAAGGAAGCTTCGAGAAATATATACTGATTGACCCCGAAGCATCGCTGTATACCTCCCTACCGAGGATCTCGGCGCCCTGCGACTCACCGACAAATATCTTGAGAAGGCCTTGTTCGACACGTTCGCAAGAGAGTTTTTTACGAAGAGGCAGTTCATGCTGAGCACATCAAGCTTACAGACGCTAGTCGATATCTCCAGACATGGCGCCCTCAACAAGACCCTCAAACATGTTATCATCGGCATGGAATCCTTCCAATCCTTCCAAGACGCAGATCCTGGTTTCTGGAACCTGAGCGATGCTCAACGTCGGGTGTTTTTTGCCGGTTTTGCAGATCAGTTTTCTCTGATGAGCTCGGGTCATGATCGTACGTTACTCGTGGAGGCTTTCCGCAATTTACCCAACCTGGACACAATAGGTATACGCGACTACAGTGCCAATGGGCGTGTGCGTGACGGTGGCCGCTGGAGCAGCTACGGAGCACCAACAATATCGCGCCAGCTTGGATACGACCTTCAAATTTACTCGAATGAATTTGCTTCGTGCGTCTTCCAGCTTGTGATGCAAGCACTTGCCGATGCGAACCGAGTCATTCCTTCTATCGAAACTATCTTGCGCGGACAATTGGCGGGGCTGACCGACTTAGCTTTCTATCTTCGATCACCGGATCGCAAGATAGATGCTGTACTTAGTGGGCTAGAACAACTGTTGTTAACACTTCATTTCACGAACAGCCTGCGTGGGACCTTGAATGTGGATCTTCTGTTTTTGGGATCCTTCCTTCTTCGGACGCCTTCACTCAAGCACCTTCGATTGAACTTCCAGAAACCCCATACCAGTACGACTTACACTGTTCTGCAGCACCTAGTCACAACGCCGAATCTTCTCCCGAGCCTACAACGTCTCGACTTAGGCATGATGTCCACATCACCAGACACGCTGCTCCAAATCATGTCGAAGTTCTCTGTAACTCTCCAGCATGTAAGTCTGTGGAAGACGGAATTACGATACGACAATTCTGTCCTCTGGAAAGACTCCGAGGACCGCTATAATCCGTGGCCTCGGGTGCTCCGAGTTATCTCGACGACATCACATCTCAGTAGGATGACCCTGGGATGCCTTGGTCAACTCTCGGAACATGAAGAACCAATACACGTCAAGTTCAAAGACGGAAAGATATCGCACGAATACTCCGGCGACGTGAAAGACTGGATGCCGCAGCTTATCAATCAACTAGTAGTCTCATGGCCGCAACGCCCTGCAGAAGACTCTAATTATACCAGCGATGGCGAGAGTGCAGATGGTGAGGACGGGTTCATAGACGATGATGAGCCTATGGATGAGGATGGGAGCGAAGATGATGCTGACTGAGTGAGGGCAAATTCGGAGGTGCATTTTGAGCTGAGTTATTCCAGAGTACACCATAGAGTGTTTATCGAAAATGCTGCACTCGATCACCAGATATTTCATAAGCGCATCATGATATTTGCATGAGAAGAGGTCTACTTACTTTCAAGCTAGAGTGAGGTTTAGGCGAACACGAGTGGTTGTGGGGTAGGTGTAGTGCAGACGTTCGACGAATCTTCTCAACTTCACGGGTTATGCACGCGGAACCCTCTGAATAGTTTCCATGTTCCGACGATGCTCAGTATACTCTACGACCTATTTGAGCAGATTTGAAGTGGTAGCCTCCTTAACTAAACAGTTTACTGTCGGCTCAAGTGCAGCTTCCACGACGATGTACAGCCAGACAATGTGTATTCGTCCCGATACCTCTGTCCACCCCCGAGTCATAAATGTGTATGTCCCTACGTCAGCCCCTCATCCCTTGGTGGCAGTATGCAGAATACATTTCCCGTAGTCGAAGCACCTTGCATTAGTGTATGCAGCCAAGAGCGTTCAGCGACCCGCGCTTCGTCCCGCGCGAACATCAGCCTGGCCAATCCCACGCGAAATCCTCACCACGGGCCGTTCCTCGTATTCGAAGCTCAGGAACAAACTTGACATGCTTCAATCACGCAAGATCCAATTGGTCCATCTCTTGTCCTTTTCGTTGAGCCGTAGCGGCAACGATGGTGAATGCGTGGGAAGATCGTTGCCCCGCTCTCGTGTAGTACGAAATGTACATGGGTGTATCATTCAAGTCTAGGTATATATGCTGCAAGCACGGCTGTTTGATTGTACTGTTGTAGTTGCAATCCAGTCTATCAAGATGGCTTCTTACTGGCTCACAGTGCTATCTCTCACTTTGGTGGTGACAGCAGCTTTTCACACGAACCTTAACTACGCATCGCCTTCTCGGCGCCATCCATCCCTTGGCATAGACCTTCCGAAGGTAGCAAAGCGCAGTTCTGCCTTGAGAGCTCGAACGTGGGACCCATCAGCCCTGAACTTTACGCATGGAGTTGCCTCTGGTGACCCTTTGCCCAATGCAGTCATCCTTTGGACCCGTATCTCGCCAACAACTAAGAACGATGCCAGTAACGTGACGGTGGAAGGCAATGTTCCACTGTACAACCACGACACTGAGACCTACATCAAAGCGAGCTCTAACCTCGTGTGCGTGGAATACCAAATTGGTGCTGACAAGAATTTTTCCGCAATCGTTGATAAAGGCACTGTGTATACGACCTCGGATATTGATTACACTGTCAAGGTATGATCTCTGTGAAGATCTTTCTGGGATACTTGTTTATTGACTGCGTTCAGGTGGAGGCAAAGAATCTTCAACCCTTCACGCAATACTACTACCAGTTCAACGTCTGCGGGTCCAGCAACAAGAGCCCTCTTGGTCGCACAAAAACGAGCCCAGGACCAGACGACGATGTAACCAAAGTTGGTCTAGCAGTGTACTCATGCAGCAATTACCCAAATGGGTACTTCAATGCTTACGGGAATGCCGCGAGGAAGGACAACGTGGATTATGTCGTACGTGGCCCTTCAGGGGGTATTCCTTTGGTTCGCAATACGCTGACTGCTGTCAAAGATCCATCTTGGAGACTACATCTACGAGACTGGTAAGGGCACGTTGGGCAAGGATCCGAGGGCCACAAACCCGAGCGATGAGATCTTCACTCTCTATGGTTCGTAATTCTTTATCCTTCTTTGGTGCCCCGGCTAACTCTACGAACAGACTATCGCACGCGTATTGCCCAATGCAAGTGGCCTGCCTGAGCGTTGTGATCCATGCTGACTGGTGTAGATCGTACTGATTTGGACCTGCTTCTTTCGCACCGTCAATACGCATGGATACCTGTCTGGGACGACCACGGTACGTTGAGCACTGATGTCCAAGCTCCAATACTGACAGCGCGAAGAGGTATCCAACAATGGATACCGCGATGGCTCTAGTGGTCTAAACAATACTGAAGATTCGTTCCGCAAGGATGGAGGTGTGAGCGTCGATCAACGCAAGATGAACGCTGTTCGCGCATACTTTGAATGGATGCCGTAAGCCTTCATCTGCTTTTGGTAGACCCTGATCATCTAATTCGCACACCAGCATCCGTCAAGTCGACATGGACGATAATCTTCGCATATGGCGCACTTTCCAAATCGGCAAGCTCTTTGACCTTATCATACTCGACACTCGTAACTATGACCGCTCCATTACGACCCTGAACTGGAACGATGACTATGTGGCGGAGCTTATCGACGACGCTAGTCGCAGTCTCATGGGGAGTCATCAAGAGAATTGGTTTTACGGACAGCTCTCGAAATCCGCGCAGAGAGGTGCTACGTGGAGGATCATTGGAAACCAGATAGTTTTTTCGAGACTCAACAACACAGCTAGATCGAGCGACTGGTTGAATGCTGATCAGTGGGACGTAAGTTCACGGCTTTGCAGTGATCATCGAAAACTGACCTTTTCAGGGTTATACCGCTAATCGTAACCGCACGCTGCAACACCTTTACAATAATGGAATTTCCAACACTATCTTCTTAGCAGGAGACTCGCATGCCAATTGGGTTTCAGACCTTGTCTGGTTGTAAGTTATGGCGGTGGATACCATCTGAGTAGTGTTCTAAACCTTCACAGGGATGAGATGCCATACGACCAGATCACAGGCGCCGGCTCCGTTGGTGTCGAGTTTGCTGGAACCGCAGTCTCGTCCTCTGGCTATGCGCCGAATATCACCTACGGAAATGTTGAGGCAGCTGGTCTGGTGCGAGACAACAAAGAGCTTCAATGGACCGAGGGCTACTACCGTGGTTACTATGAGCTCCAGATCTCTTCAAGCGAGATCACCGCGAATTATTTTGGTACTTTTCTGATACCCTGGACAGAGGCGTGGTGTTAGCTTCGGAAGGCTAATTGTGCAACAGGCTGCCCCACCGTAGCTTTCCGTAACCCGCTCGAGATCAGCCTGGCGAACTTCACAGTATTGGCAGGCGCCAACCATCTGAAGCGCAGTGTGGCGAACGGCACCGTAGAGAACGGTGCATTGCAGAGGGGAAGCGTCAAGCAGACGAATTTAACGCGGAATACCGAAACCGGGGCATGGAATGTGACGCACTTCAACCAGATGTACATCAAGTATTAGGAGCCCGAGAGTTGTAAACCTAAATAAATTCGTTAGAACAGTCATGGGGAATATGCAACGCAATTTTCAATCGTGCGCTTTTGCACACTGTGTGTGTATTTGGAGAAAGCGCGTTGCGGTCCTGATCTAGCGCGGCTCCTTCGCCGTAGCCGTCCCCCACTGACCTTCGATGAGAACAGAGATGCATCTAGATGACAAATGAGTCGTAACGAATGGCATCGAACAGAGCATACTCTCTCCCGTGGTTCTGAAGTGTTGAAAAACTTTACCAACGAGATCCCCGAAGCATTGGCCATTTAGATCGTGATCATTTTTTTCGCTGATGCAGAATCCACTCTCCCCAGAGCTCTCGAGTGAGAGATCTCCGAGCAGTGGATGTGGTAAGAGCAGCCGCTAACGAGTTTTATCGCATATAGACGCGTACAATAAGCACCATACAGGTCAGTGGTCATGGTTCACAGTATTCGTATGGACGTGGGGAAGGCGCTACTCCTAGTCGGAGGTGGAGTCAAATGCCAAGCCTTGATCCCAGTGCGCCGCTTCACTAGCTTTCGCAACGCGTCGACGATAACATGCAACAGTGCACACACTTCACAACCACTTTCGCACCGCGGTCCCTACGAAATCGGATCAGTTCGCCATCAGATTTGGGAATCGCTCACCATGGCGCAACCAGCTACCGAAGACGAAGACGTACTGACGTCCTACTTCCCCAACCCGCCGCCCTTCTACAAGCACTTCACACCTAAGAACATCGACGCCCTTGCGCAGTTCAAATCTGACCAAAATATTGAAAATGGCACCACGCCCACAGCGGCACAACTTCTGCAGCTCCCAACCGAGCTCCGCTACCTCGTCCCACCCGCTCCTCCCTCTCCAACCACCGAGTACTCTGTTTTCGGCAAAAAGACCACCATAAACGCCCTTGACGACTATCCCGAAGTGATGCAAGCCATACGCACACGCCTCCAAACACATCCGATAACCGGCGACGTCGTGCTCGACTGGACGTACGAGCAGCTTTACCCCTCCTCGTCGAATTGGTCCAGCCTCGACCGACAAGCCTACCTCTTCCGCTTTTTGAGATCGATCATAATATCATATATTGAGCTGCTGGGCATTGTAGCGCAAGATCCCAAGAGTAGCGCGAAAGATGAGAAACTCAAGGACATTTTGACGCTTGCGCTGAACATGCATGCGTTGGTCAATGAGTATAGGCCACACCAGGCAAGGGAGACGCTGATAAGAGAGATGGAGAGGCAGGTGGAGCGAAAGAGGGCTGAAATAGAGGGCGTCGAAAAGATGAAGGAAAGAGTACAGGAAGTATTAGAGGGGTTGGAGAAGGGGACTGTAGAGAGCAAAAGTGAGGGCGAGATCGTGGATGAGGCCAGTGACGAAGAGCGACGCAAGGGGAGACAGAGGGAGATGTGGGGTGTTATGAACGAGGTGCTGGGTCGTTGAGAAAACAGCTTGTGAAACTACCCATCAAGATACACACTAACGTGGGAACGATGCTACGACCTCGCCTCCCATACATCTACCAAAGCAACCACAAGCTCCTTCGTGACCTCCACTCCAACACCCACCTCTTCTTCACCATTCAGTGGCGGGATGTGCAAAAACACAACATCCCTCATCCCAACCCTCTTTTGCATCTCCGCCAAACTCGAATAATAAATAAGACCACACACATACGTTCCCACATCATCACTCAACCTCACATCCACCTTCTTCCCCTGCTGCTTCCCCTGCTGCTTCCCTTTCCCGCCTATCTTGCCCTGCATCACACCCTCTCCATTCGTCGGCAGCCTCAACCGTGCGCACGCCGTCTGCCATGCATCGACCGCCGTGTATAAATCAAGCGAAGTCCCCAACGACGCCGGCTCTTTCCCAAAGAGTTTCTTATTCTCCACGCGCGTAATGACTTTACGGTCAACATCGGGAATTTCGTGGTAGCCTTCTCTCAGCGCGCTCTGCTCGATGGCGAAGTAATCTCTATCGAATGCAAGGCCCATGTGCAGGACTATGTGCGGGGAGTGCTCCGCGATTAAAGTGGAGGATTGTGTGAGGAGCTTGTGGTAGGCTGCTGGGACAGGCGTGTTAGGGACCACTAATTGGATTGGAGTGCCGTTTGTTGAGGAGAGATTTGTCGGAAGGGAGGAGGCGATGGACCAGGAGGGGTTTGCACTGATGTCGAGGAAGGGCTGGGATGATCAGCTAGGATGTTAGAGCATGGGCGGGTGACGTACGCCGAAACCGGTGACAAGGACTTTAACAATGTCGGGTTTGGTCGCAGATGTCATTATAGATGGTGAATATGCTTTGCGTTGATATATTCGATATCTGTATGCTGATTTTTGTCCAAAGAGTGAAGGTACTGATAGTAATACGTAGCGGACGTATTAAAAGGCCGAACAAAAATTTTAGGCCAAGTATATGATCGTTGTTGATTTATATGGTTGGAAGCAAGTGGTTTTGTCTGACTCATCCGCAATCTCGCATGCAACGTTTTTTAGCCCCCATACATTCGGGCCATGCTACTTCCAAAAAAACACGCCTGGATCTGATGCTAACTTTCAGTAACGCATGGTAGCATAGATGGTCGCTGAAAGTGCCAGAGCCCACCCGTGATTGGCCCTCTACCCTTATCACCGTGAAAGTCGATCATAAGGTAGTATCAGGACTCAACTCGAGACGCACAATTCATCATTATTCACCATAGGACGAGCCATGTACCATCTAGCTTGGGATGCTTCCTTGTTACCGAGCTTTGTAGTTGACCCTCATCTTGACCTCGAACTGTGAGGTTACTACAGACCCACTACCATAGGTACTGATTGGTCGAGATCTCGTCACGTGTGCAACGACATTCCAAGGTTCCAAGTTTCCGATATTCCAGGGCGCCGAGGGCACCAGTCTTCCTACCGACTCTTCACATTGTCTCAACAACGGGCTGTGAATATGCCGCCGAAAGGGGTATTCAGGTCATCGACGACGATGACTCACAAATGAGTCTCCTGCAGTGTCAAACCTGCCTTTCGCTACTAGTCACACAGACGGCTGCACAGTCTCTCGCCATGTCACTACCCGGGACATAGAGCGACAAAGCCACCGGTGTAACGTGTGTCGCGTTATTTGGCAAGGCGCGGTGGCGATTGCAGATTCTTACCATCCGTATCCCAACAGGAAGAATAACATGGAGTTTCACAAACGGTATGGGCGTTTTATATTCTCAGAAAGAGCACCGGAAGACGAAGGGCCGCTACGTGTCAATCTAGAGCCGACTCGAGAACTTGGATATGGTGGGCATGTTCGAATCGTCAAACTCCAGTATTATTGCGCACCAGGTAGGCGAAGAAGAGCTCATATTCGAAACAGAAGGTGCGACTAACGAGCTCTACCAAAGGCGCAGACCTTCCGTGGTCAGAGATTGGCATGTCGGAGCATATCGGCCCCACAGGACTCTCTAAAAGTACTATTGGTCTTGCCAAACGATTGATCAACGACTGTGTTCATGGTGAGGGTAAGCACACCGAGTGTAGGCCTTTCAACGAGCAACACACGCGATTACCCGCTCGTGTCCTTGACGTAGGTCAAGGTCCGGATTCTAAAGTCAAGCTACACATACCTCTCGATCATGAACCTGGTCGTTACGTAGCGCTTTCGCATTGTTAGGGTGAAAGCGTGCCAGCAAAGACTACAACTGTGAATGTCACACAGCACATCGAGAAAGGCATTTCACGTCTGCCACGCACTTTTCTTGACGCTATCTTTGCCACTAGAGCGCTTGGGCTACAGTATCTGTGGATAGATTCCCTATGCATCGTCCAAGATTCGCCCGAGGACTGGGCAACTCATGCTCCTAAGATGGCAACCGTATATGGCAATGCATACGTCACGATCTCCGCAGACGCTGCCCAGAACAGTTCGCATGGGTTTCTGGAAAACGATCGCCGCGCGCTGTACCCAGCAAAGTCAATATTTGCCAAACACGAGGGGAAAACTCATGTCATATTCGTAAGAGAACGAGGTGCTTTGGCCTATCAACTTCCCTACCATGATTGGACTCCTCCCGATCCATCAGCATATGAAACTGGCGAGTACAGTGATCTTCATATTGGTCACGGCTCCAATTGGCTTCATCGCAAAGATTCGCCCCCTATGAGCAGACTCTCAACACGTGGTTGGGTTCTACAAGAAAGGGTGCTTTCGCCCCGAACGCTCCATTTCGGTGGGGCTGAGCTGGGATGGGAATGTCGCTCTATCATCACTTGTGAATGTAGCGCCACTAGAAAGAGACATCGTCGTGGCTCCAGTCTGCTCAAGGAAGCAATTTTCAGTATGAGTTGGACTACCGTGGTGGAGGAGTACACCCGGATGAATTTGATCTTTGAGAGCGATCGCCTTGTTGCTTTGTCTGGCCTTGCCGAGTATCGGCACCAACAAAAATCGCTTCCAGAAAAGACATCAGCTCCAGCATCGCCTGGACTCGCAGACCCGAAGAGCAAGACGTATAGGGCTGACGAGGGGCCCGATGATTACATCGCCGGTATGTGGACAAAGGATTTGCAGCAGCAGTTGCTGTGGTCCGGTCTCCACTTCACGGCGCGTTTATATCGCACCGACTTGGTCGGCATCCGTTGGAGCTGCCGTGTCTTATCGTAAAGATGGTAAACGTGGCACACAGTTCGACGTCTTCGAGATTTCGCGTCTCGCCTCCAGTACTGGAATCTACGGCAACTGTGCTATTGGGTCATATATCCTCATGCGAGGTACGATCATCCCAGTGAGTTATAATGGGCGCGTCATCACACCGCGTGATTTCTCCGGCACCCTTTCTTATCGCCTCGTTGTATCCTCAGATGTATCAAAACAGGATGAACCACTTCAGGTACCAGATTTATCATTTACAACTGACGGATTCTTTCTGCTGATCACATCTTCAAATCCGGCTCCCCCAGAAGGGTTGGTGCTGATTGGAGCTTGTGAGGATTCTAACACGGAAGGGACTGATATGAAGATTTATCAGAGAAAGGGCATCGCAAGTGCTAGGCAGCTGGTCAAGTACGAAAGTTGGTCAGATAGTGATACATCAGAAGAGGAGATCTCACCATCTAGCAATAAGGTTTCCGATTGGAAATGGGACATTTGGGAAACACATGGGCAAGTTGAAACATTCCGGCTGTACTAGCATGTTAGTATGGTGCCCTCTTGCGGAAAGACGAACTCTCGCGTTAAGCCAGAGCCTACTAAAGCCGAGCGACCCTGCGGCTCCCTGCGACTAATCTTCAAAGATTACGACTGATTACGATATGTCCGACTTCTAATTCTGCTGCCACTTTCTACCTACCTACATTCGAAGGATGCATCCGGGAGCATTAGCTGCACTAGGTGGTGTCACTCATACCAGGGAAAGTTCATTGAAAATCGCCTATTCATCTCGAGATGGCGCTCTTATGATCAGCCCATCGTGATTGGTGGGGTGGACGCGTTACCGGCGCTTCAGCGCGACGGTTCCCCCAACATTGCAATCCTCCACACTCCGCGGCAAGATTAGCGCTTAAGCGAACACTCCGTGCCAATCAATCACACGGTTGTAGCCAGCGCTGCATCTGTCACATATTATCACATTGTCGTGAGGTAGTCTTGCTTTCTCTGCAGCGGAGACGCGGCTGGTCCCGGTCTGTCTGCGCAACAAGATAGCACATCAACGAGTAACGCGGTCTTCCCTGTTCTTTATACATCATCAACGGCCCATAATTCCAAAGACTACTTCCTGGTTAATATCTGTTATGGCCTTGTTCACAACACTTGCGACAATGCAAAACATGCTTACTCGCACGAGAGTACCTAGGTAGCGAATCTTTCTACGAATCGTCCCCATTGATTGCTCATAGAGCGTTATTCGGTCTTAAAAACCTCCGTAATGATTACACAGCCACAGGAAAGCCTAACGGGCGCGAAAGTGTGTGAAGCAGGTGGATTAACGCGTGCCGCAGGTCCCGAGGTCGCGAAATCGACTGTGCCGCAAGCATGCATCTCGACCTTTACTTAACGCAAGGCGTTCTCGCGGGTCGCCGAATCCACCATGCTGATATTTATTATCTTGCTTCATAACTCTCACGTATCTCGTAGGAATCTGAGCTAGTTTGATCTTTGCCTACCTCCTCCTCACAATGAGCTCCGGGCTCTGTATCAGCACTCTACAAGAACCACGATACCGCTCCGAAGGCTCGCCACGAGTGATCTTACGCTCTTCCGAGCCGCCTAGGTCGCCGTTAGTCACATCCAATGATTGCGAAGCTTTAGAGGGCGATGGACGCCCGTGTCAGCAACGACCGCCACGGGAAGAGGATTCGTGGTGCAGAAGACATGCTAACGAGTTGAAAAACTTCCAAACACAATGGGATCGCGCTTTCAGGGACGCAGAAAGAGTCGACTCGGATACGCCAGATACTGCTAGGCAAAAGATTTTGAAGCTTCGGCAAGCGATGGATCTCAGACGCCAGATACGCGAGAGGTTCTACTCTCGCGGCGGAGATACGTCGGACTTTATCAACTGGATGTCAAGCGTGGAAAAAGACATGAGCACGCTCGCCGACTCAATATTGAGTATGTGCTCTGCATAGCTCGCGGTGGAATCATTGCATTGACGTTCCTCAGTGTTGAATCTGAACCGTGGGCCGGAAACACCAGGAGGTATGTGAAGTGGGACCGCACGACATGTGTACTGGAATGCCATATATTAAAGGACTCCACCGACGCTTACCTACAGGTAGATCACCGGATCCCAACCAACAAGGTTCCGAGAAGATCATGATCTTACAGTCCCCTCTTTCTCCCCGCATTCCGATTACTTCTCTTCACAACATGCCCGACGATGGAACCATACTAATACTGAAACACTTCTACAGCGACTTATGCGTAGAGGGAGTTCAGCGTTTGTACAGCATCGTTCCAGACTTGAATGACTCGGGCAAGCATATAGGTTCCCCGGTCCTAGAGCCCAGAAATGACAGTGGAACTGACATAATCCGATCTTGGTTTCGGATAATGATACTAAACACTAGTAACGCAGAGACCCTAGAGCACGCGGTTCGATCCCGAACGATAAGCGGATTTCTGTCGGGATGCCACGCCAGTCAGCTGGAGACGTACTGTGACTTCTTCGAAAAAGCGTGGCGACCGCACGCTCTTCAGTTTCTGCGCGTTGCCATATGCGCTCAAACATTGTCTGGGAGCGACGTCAAAAAGATTGGTTTACTCGGAGGGATGATACCGAGCACGACAGCAGGTCTGAAGATGACCAAAGCATCCTGGGATATCCTGTAAGTCTCTCCACGCAAAGTCATTGCCGATGCTGACGAACGTGAGCTATCGCTGGTTTCCCATGTTGTTGACTCCGTGGACGCTGGCCAGCATCTGTTTGAACTTCGAAGACTATACCCTCATTTGCAAACTATTGATGCTCGGGCTGTACCGAGATTACTGGTTTGACCCATCAAGCATCCTTGTAGAATGCGTTACCGGCGGCTACCTCGGCTTCGTACCGTCAAGCAAAGCGTCACAGAACACCAGTGGTCTAAGTCAATTCAACAACACAATCGTACAAACCGAGGCCCGTAACTACGTATGCGGCCAAATGGCAATGGGAGATCCACTCACGCAGCAGTTCCTCGACGAACTTGAAAAGCGGACGGAGAGGCTTCTGCTTGTAGTCTATGAAGGTACAAACGCAGACGCGACGGTGCACCCTACCGAAGGAGAATTGATCATCAAACGCCATCGGTCAGCGAAGTCACGTCAAGCTCTAGATCTCACTGAATGGACCACGGACACAAGTTTGGAAGACATCAAGAACGATTTAAGGTTCCGGAAAAGCTCCATGTATGATCCGATCGTGGTAGATTCATGGCAATTCATCATTATCGATCGAGCGCCTAATTTACCGTTTGAGCTATTCGACATCATCGAAGATGTTCTCTCGATGCTTGTCGACGATCCCTCGCCTAAAGAGATCATGAAACGAGTCATCGAAGAAGTCATACCTCCCGCCGCCCAAGATCTCTACCTGGAAAAGATAGAGATTGACAAAATAGCCAGCTCGGGCTTTCCTTGCCCACCAGAAGTGCAATATGAGGGCAACCGACAGAGGAGCCACGAGCCAGATCGCCAGATCCTGTTAGCGCACCAAACAAAGATGTTGCAAGATGGAAGGTCAAGGGAGGCGAATCGGTTCATCCGACGTGTTATCGATGACCTGGAGCGTTGTGGGATTGTTAGCCTGGTCACAGAATATGAGTCACCTCAAACGCGCCCAGTGATCGTTCAGGGCTCTGATGGCGCCCTAGACTTGTATTTTCCATACGAATTCGGTGGCCTTTCACCGGACGTCGAGCTCACGCCAAATTTATCGCTTCCGCGGAAGATGTGTTTGATCGACTTCGTCAAGCATTTCAAGGACCAACAACCGACAGGCATCATGGCAAAAGGTAGCATTTTGACGCATTATTGCGCCTGGCCAATGCCTGCGCTGAAGCGAATGGGCAAGAGCAGGCTCAATTTTGGTACGTGGGAAGGCCATGTGTACCACTGGAACGCCATGCGTGAGTAGTTTTGCCCAATTTTTTGTTCGACTACCCCTTCCATCGTGCTTGCTAAAGTGTGTGGATAACGTTTGTAGGCTGGATCGGCTCAACGTACGATCCGGCTGTTACGCATCGGACTGTATAGTTCTGCCTGTTTGCGAATGTCAATCATCAGCATGTTGCGGAGAAACTGACTCGGGTCCCAGCTTTCGATCGTCCGTGGTCAGCCCACGCATGGCAATACTACGTTCAACACTACATCAACTCCAAATATCCTTTCGTCATGTTCTACCTTACAACTTTCGTGATATGTGCGACCGACGTAGCCGATGCCGAAAAGAAGGCGGCTATCCTATTCGCAGAGACAGAGAGCAGAGGCTGGAGAATTGTCTTACCGAATGCGAGGGACTGGAGGCCCAACATCAACGACTTAAGGCTTGACAAGCTCTTCGTGGGTGTGGGTCCCATGTAGTGCGACATCCATGTATATGCAATACCTCGTATCCCTTTTTGTCGTTCCACTTCTGTCCTTTGCTTCTCACCTTCGGACATGTCACAATTCCCGTGCTCGCGTATCTCCGATACCCGTCCACTTGCATACAATCCGGCTCATAGCGTTACTTCGCTCGTAAAGCACCCGTTTATGGGACATTTTGAATAGGTAAAGTTCGTTCTAGATCCGTTCAAAACATGTTCGGCAGCACTAAAAGTCTATAAACGGCTAGTGTGGCGGTACGGCCCCAATTGTCTCCTGAAACCGACGGCTCAGTAATTCATTGATTCTAACTAACCTTAGAGCAGTGCATGGTCCCAGGATGTCACTGTTGCCTCTCAGATTTTTTCCACCAACACGTTGCTAGACAGGGCGTTGTTAAGCTTCGGGAAGACGGCAGCGATCGAAACGGCGCCGCTTAGCCTTCAGCCTCAGTGGGCCTTCGCCACGCTTAACTGCGTTAGGAAGTACACGATGTGGGGAAAGAAACTGCTCGTACGTCAGTGAGGCAATTGGACCAACTCAGGTACTCGGACTTCGGTCTGCGCGAGAATATAAAGATATTTGATGATCGCTGTCAGGGTTCGATACGATAAACCAGATACCTTCCGGTTTCGCAGTCACAGGCCGTAGAATTCGATACCTTCACTTCAACAAACGCCAACATGCTTACCAAGGCCATCGTTGCCCTCTTCGCGGCCGCTGCTGTTTCCGCGGCACCCGCAAACAAGGCCGCAAGAGATGACCTCCAGCCCTGGCAAATCACCCGACTATATACGCACACACCCAGTGGCAACCCAGGGAACGATCCTCATTCTATCCTCAATTTCACCATTTCGGATCCAAATACAATCCCCGCAGGCCAGACTCCCACCGGACAAGTTGTCTTCCCTCCGACGACTGCGATCTGCTCGCTGCAGTACTTGACCAGCGCATCCGCCCCGTGGGGCGTTGAGCAGCCGTGTACCACCGACAATAGTACCAATGCATACTCCACTTGGACTTTCACATTGAACTACCCAAATGGAGGTGAAGCCTCGACGAACTTCGACTTGGTGTTCAAGGTATGTTTCCGCGCCACCACACTGATTGATGGCACGTTGAGCTGACATGTACAGCTCGTGGACCACGTCCAAATCTCCGGAGAGGAGGTTACTAAGACATTCACTGCTGGCGAGCACTTCGAAGTCGGCAAGAACATGGGGGGACAGTGCGGTGGAAGCGGAGTGTGCAGTTGGAACTTGCAGAATCTCCCCTACGCTGTTCAGCAGACTCAGGAGGATGCTTAGACGACATGATGACCGTGTAACGCACAAAACGCTGGGGAAGATGGTCAATGATCATTGGAAACCTAACTTTCACGATAGACAAAAGCAGCGTCTTTCATTTTCATGTATGACCCCTACGCTATTTGCCATTGTAGCCTACGAAGGTTTTTTCTTTTGCCCATAGAGGTGACCGCGGAACGCAAATCAACATTAAAGTGATACAACTATTCTACACACCTCTTTAAACATTCGTCTAGGATGTGGAAGCGCGAATATGACCGGCCTGCATCACAGATAACTACCTTGCCTACCTAGATATGGCACCGTGGTCTTCCTTGGTATTGATGGGCCAGCAAGAGACTCCGGGCCCGCCGGCTGCAAGATCCGGAAGGTCGTCAAGCGCGCGCACAGGAGCTTGATTGCAAGTAGAGTACGGGTGATAAAACAGAGCAGAACAGAGGAAACAAGATGCGGCGCTGACAGTACTTCACGACGAACAAAGAGATCGGTAAGCACATTTGGAGCTGGAAAGTCGGCCCCGCCTTTGGTTTCCCAAACGATTGGCCTACAGCAATCGCGCGGCTGTCCAATGTTCTTCGATGTTGCACATGGCAGGCATCAACATGTTCACGCGGTGGCGATAGGTCGTAAAAGATCGCCCTTGGTTGTTGATGATCTCTGTACGTCATCGCTCCTCTTTCCCCAACTGGGTCATCAGGCAACAACCATCCTAAACGTCGTGTATTGTCGGCCTTACGGTGCAGTCGACTGTCTGTCTCAGGACTCAACATGGCTGTTCGTGGGTATTCACGGAAGGACTTTCTCCAGGGCTATGAGTTCCCTTTGCACCCTTCGCAGGACTTCACCTTCAACGGCATCCCAGCATCTCATGCGCCTGAACATCCACAAGAATGGGGCCAAGAGAAGGACGTTTTCGATTTCTGGGGAGATATCGTACGAAACGTTGGCGCTAGATCCCCCAAGGCCGATGGTGAGAAGGTCAGTCTTTTCCCTTGTTTGAAAGAAATGTTCTCGGGAGTTTGCCGGCTGATCGCTGTGTAGGACCTCACGCTTACAAATATCGACACCGCCCTGAGCCCCGACAGCAAATTGCTAGCTATCACTTCGAGTCATCCCGAGGTTGGCATCTTAGTCTACGATGTCGCAACCAAGGAATTACGCCAGTTTCTTGAAGGCTGTGGTACATTACACTTCAGGCTTCCAGCGAAGCAGCGTGGCCAAGACGCTGAGGGAGAACGTACAACTGATGTTGTTGGGGGAATCCCTACATACACTCTCGTTAGCAACTTCTCTACGGGTGAACCACGTCCCCAGCCATACACTGGACTTATACTGTGGGAACTAGACTGCAATGGACGGTTATTCGTCGAAGAAGAACCTATCGATCCTGCAGCCACCTCCACCAAGGCCATCGACGCCATCCTGCCTGAGCTAGAGACTGAACATGAGTGGACGCGAGCTTTTGTGGACGCCTCCAGCCTACACGCCGATTTCGTCAGGGCTTTGGAGAAAGCATCAGCCGACCATCGCCGAAGAAACTACACTGTGCTCCAAAATGCCTTGATATCCGGTTTTGTGAGCACTCCATTCAGTAACGACGGAGCCCTATTGTTGTATGTTGTCAATAATAGAACCACGCAACACGGCATGCGTGAGCCAGATGCTCTGCCCCAGGTCGCCGTATATGATGTTGATGCGGGACGCGAAGTCCATCGCCTCAGGGGACATACCGACCAAGTGACGTGGATCGGCTTCAGCCCAGACGACCGACACGTAGCATCTGTATCCTGGGATGGAACACTGCGTATGTACTCGAACGAGAACGGAGGACTGGAATGGGCGACCACCGATTCCGACGGTCAGAGCTGGGCTGGTGCATTTTCACCAGACTCCAAGCACATCGTTTGGAGTTCGCATAGGGGGAAAGAGATCAGGGTCCACGCAGTCGCCGATGGGAAAGTTCTGTCCACCTTTCCAGAGACCGTGACCCGGTGGTGCCGCTGCTTCTCGTGGCATCCCACTGAATCACAGATCGCTCTATGCGCAGACAGGACCGCATATGTCTGGCGGCCATTCGATGGTCCTGGAGGTGTCGTGGTGCAGCGTTGGGCCATGGATGACGATGGCCAATACCCTCGCATGGTTCAAATACAGAACGTCTCGTGGTTCGGGGACGGAAGGCTTCTGTCTCTGATAACCTCGGATAGGACGACTGTAGTCTACGATACACTGACGAACGCGAAGGAAGTCTTCAAGCGACCGAAAGGCACAGAAGCTGCCTATGTGAAGAAGGGCTTCTATGAGTTAGTCATGGACGAGGGTAAGACGACCTATCTTAGCATTGATGGAGACGGCAAGGTTAGGTACTGGGACAGAAGCGTGGCGCCTTTGCCGGATGCACATTTTGAACAAGAGAGCGCTCTGGAACCGTCCTTGGGGGAGAACCGTCCGGAGCATCCTGAGGCACCTCCTAAGAGCGGAAAGTACGTCGCTGTGGTCAGCAAGATTAAGGAACAGATCATGGGCGCGAAGAGTGGGAACGGATCGTCCAAGGCAAGCGACGAGGAGAGAGAAGCATGGGCGCAGAAGGGTACCGGTATCTGGACCGCCGAGTAGTCCAAGGCAATCCTTCCTATCCAAGTCAATGACCATTTGCAAGACAATGCCCTCTTGCAACAAAGAATGCTTTTGGTAGATCAGGTTTCAAAGAGAGCCTCCGCGATGTATTGGTAAATACACTGAACCGACATAAATGCACACATGTGCCATGCCCAGCCCTTGAGGTGCCCGTCCAGTCACGTGAAATCCCACAAGTAGACGCTCTCCTTGCCAACAAACTACAATGAGCAGCTGTGGTCGAGCGGATGATTGGCCTTCAGACGACAATCTGGATAATGCAGCCGATGCTGACAGATGCGTCTTTAGAGGTGAGAATCAGATCAGATCTGGCAGCACTTACTCGCTTTGGCTTGGCGCATCGCTTATTTTACTTGATCACAGTCTCCACGTGTGATAAGCTCACGGACCAACTTCTGTTGGAGCCAGGCTTAGCTGCGTGCAAAGTCCGAAGAAGGTTTCTAAACAATGTGTCCGAATCCCAGCGTCCGGTTCATGTGTCCCTACTGACGAGCGTGGCATACGGAGAATAGGGGCCTCTTCCGAAGCGGATTGAATGTGGGATGGCCCAGCTCATGGCGTGTTTATGTGAAAGCTTTCTGGTCGCTTACCAGTCCCCTGGTCCCCTGGCGCAAGGTGGTGAGTAATGATGAACGGCGACCAACCGCACCATGGACGTCAATGGACGACGAGGGGATAAGTCTACCGACCGAGCTTGTCTGAGCTTGCAGAAGATTAGCGGCTTGGGAGCGCTGCACGAGATCCTTTAGGGGTTGGCAGGCATCATCTCTCGGTGTTGGCAAGCAGTGCGAGCGACGCGGCCAGGAATGGCATGTGAGAGCTCTGCGCCCAAGGTTTCCAGGATGCCGATCGCTGTCGCTCGCAATGCGCCATGCCAACGTTATTTGCTATCGACGCCCGCGATCCTTTCTGCTTCTTGCCCGGCCCCTGTGTCTCCTGTCAATCACTGCTCTTTGCTCTCCCTTTGTGGTCTATCTCCAACACGCGCACAGGGACGACGCATGTTACGTGCACCTGACGCTGCCAAGGACTCCCGCTGGTGTCCAAGACTTCCCGTGGCAGGCTAAACTCGATGCATCCATTGGCAAACGACATGGCGGGTCATGCCGAGCCATCGGCTTGCGCTGAGACAAGCCCATTGGCACACATCACGTACCCACCGGAGACAAAGGGCCTCGTTCGACGTGGAAGGTCTAGAGCGTACGAGGGCACTCTCGGATCCAGTTCCCCGTCTTGCACCACGGCAACAGTTGGCGTCTGGCACCATCCGCGGTGACTCAGACGAAGCGCGTGCAGGCATTGGTAACCCGTGGTTGGGACGACATGTTGTTGTCAGCACAGCCCCAAAGACGTCCTGCGAGGCGTCCGTGGAGCGCGGTTCGCCGGCCCATGCCCAGACCCCGACGACCCTAACGCCATCAGCTGGCCCAATGCAGATCGCGCTAAAACCCCGCCTTTCACACCAGCATATGCCTACGCCTGTCCCCACCCAGCACGCTACCAGCGACGTTTCTCATAAATCTGCTGTCCGCCACATGCAACCACCCAGCCTGCCCCGACTCACCATGAACATCCCCCAGAATCACACCGCACACGGAAACACCGTCGTTGACATGGCTACGTCACTAGCGTCGCCTCCACCAACCAGGAACACGTCACTGCCTGGCCAGAAACGTGTTACCTTCACGAGGGAACAGCCAGAAATCATCCCACAGCCCTCGAAACGACGCCAATCGTCGGTAAACCAGCGGCCGTCTTGGAGCAGCGTCTTTCTTCTCCGCGATTCAAAAGTGCGCGATGATGTCGCCGCGAGATCCAGGAGTCTTTCGCCTGGCCCGTCGATCCTGAAGGAATTCAGCGCGTTCAAGACGGACGCTTCCGACGCGCAATTGAAGCAGGATGAGCATGGCAACGAACAGAAGGTCCACATCAGTCCTTTATGGGAGAAGAACCTCAAGCGGTTACCACGAGGCCGTCAGACCAAGAAGAATGCGCTACCCATCCCCCAAGCAAAAGTATCGCGGAACGCAAGCACCCGAACCTTGAGTCCCGAAGACGCAAGCCCGCGAGACGTCAGCCCAGCCACCCTATCCGCACGACATGCAAGCCCACGCGAGGACACTTTCGACAAGTCCATGAATGTGGTCGTGCACCCACCATCCCCACCCGAGTCAGATGCGGAAGATGACGATGACGACGACGAAGAGGTCATCGACGACTCTGATGAGTCCCCACGCCACTCACGGAACGCATCGCTCGAAGAAGTCGAAGAGATCGAAGAGATCGAAGAGATCGACAACCGCTTTGGCAAGATTGACATCGACGGCTCGTCTCACGCGCACCGGCACGAGAAGCGAGATTCCATGGATTCACGCAAGGATTCGCAGAGCTCACGCAAAGACTCGCAGGGCTCAGGCAAAGGCTCTCAGGAGTGGCGTGAGTCACGCAAGTCGTCGTACGGGTCTCGCAGAGGATCCCAGGCCTCGCGAAAGGATTCCAAAGGGGACGACTCAGACAGGCCGCCACCTCCTCGCCGACGCTCTTCCAGCGCGGACCAGGCAGAAATGTGGCTCCGAAGGTCCTCCATCTACGGCGTGCGTTCAAAGGCGCCGCGGTTGCCTACCCGGCTAGGCACCATGAGGGCTTAGAAGGCCTTCACCATCTTGGATTTGGTCAATATCATGTTATGCCATCAAAATGTATACTAGCTTTCACCGACCCAACTGTACTATAGCGACGCATCTGGCTGCGCCGACTGGGCGCTTCCACGAAGTCTACGACTCTTCACGAATTTCCTTACTTTGCAGGATTATGTTACCTCTGGGCATATAGCTTGGACAGCTACAACGCAGGCGTATATATGCAATGTACACATGTTCGGGATCACTCTCGCATCACGTTCTCACAAATAGAAATCATGATACTTTTGCACCCATATGGATGCCAACATTCCACGTGTCCACCTGTCACTTCTGCAACACCACACCCCTTTCCCCTGCCCTCGGCACCACCCTTCATCTTCACGTGCACTCCGCAAACGTGGACGCACCTAGCGCCGATGCGCACCTTACAGCACGCAGCGGCAGCGCGTAGTCCGAGGAAAGCACTAGCCACACCACCGACGCACGCAAGCACTTACCGCGTTCGTCGTCCTGTTTTCGTACCATTATTATTGTTGAGCTGCGACGGTGGAGCTGAGTGATGCCATGCGTGGAGCTCGGTGATGTGATGTGATTTGATGCCGCGTATGATGCGTAGCGTGTCCACAGGTGACAGACGACGGGGACCTTGGTGGGGTGTGTGGATATTGCACTGCCACCACGCGACTATCGATGTACCATAACAAAAGACTGGGCATGCGTGGTTCAGCGAGCTTGCAGATACTTTGACGCCCTTGGCAACAATTTGGCATTTGCAGCGTACGTCGAAGGCAACGGACGGAGGTGGGGTCATTCTCCACGCCTACCGCGGCATGCGGCGTTGACCATCGGCATGTATGCGTGGTTTGTTTGCTCCTTGGTATGGGCTGTGCAGTAAATTGTAGAAGGACGAAGATGAGAGGTAGTTCCCGCGATGAAGCTTCTCAGCTTGGCACCAGCGGCATGCTTCAGAGTGGGGACACTCATCATGCGACCGCGGCGTCGAACCTCTTTGTACCTAGCAGACATGCGTGGTTTGTTTCTCTCGGTATCTTGGTAGAGGCTGTGCAACCCAATGCTTGAAGTGTGTAATGATGGCGATTAGAATGATGTGGAGTCGTCGAACATTTGGTCCGAGTGTGTCGTTGTTAACCTGGCAGTCTTGGTACGGGCTGTGCACAGGTTCGTTATTTCGAACTCACACTTGTGGAGACAATGTTGATCACGGATACCAAGAACCCTTGGTCCGAGTGCGTGGTTTTCTCTCTCTCTCTGGCCCTTTGTGATTCAAAATTTGCGCGGGTTCGTAGTATGGGTTGTGCAGCTCTCCGTCGCTCCACCACTCTGTCACCCAGAGGTCCTAGAGCCATGCTCTGAGCGGATTTTTCTCTGGAACTCCCGATGCCTAATCCGTCTCTCTAAGGGTGGGCGCGTGGGCGGTTTAGAATCGTTGCGATGGCTGTGTTGTCGAAGCGGCGGTGGAAAGGAAGGATACCACACCAGTGTCACGGAGCTGTACAGCAGTGAAGCGCGTTTCATTCCAGCAAGCCGACCACATCATGTACCATAGCCACTCCCAGCGTTTCCACCATGCAAATCCGCGAGAAACTGCAGATCGTGCGTGTCCTGCGTTATCGTCCTAGCTCATCGCACTGCTCAAATCATGCCACCATACCGTCAGATCCGTACGCATGCATTTAGATACACGAAGTCGAGACATGTCATTCCCACGCTTCCCTGCACTGATCACCCACATTCTCATTTCCCGTCCCCATAAGACTTGATTATGCCACATACTCCCTTTCCGCATCTCACTCCACGCTCTCGCGCCTCCTAGCTAACAAATCGCTAATCCGCTGCCCGCTGGGCGTAAAGACGCGTCCAGCTCGTGCCTCGCGCTCCAGATGCGCATCAATCTCTCTGTCCAGCTTGTTTCCCATCTCCTTACTAGGCGTGCGAAAAGCTCCCCTATCCATCCCCTCCACGTCACGCTTGTTGCGGGGCAGAGGCGTCTGCGGGGCAGCGGCTGTGAGGGCGCGGATTTTAGGATTCTTCAGAGGCGCGAGATTCTTCTTGGGAGGTGAAGGGGCGGGTCTGGTAGGAAATTGAACTGCCTTTATCGGAGACCGCGGAAGCATGCCTGGTGTGGCGGGCGAGCCTGGAGGCGTGTAGCTCTTCCTCTCCTTCCGCTTTTCCGACTTTGCACTGCTAGTAGCTGTTGGACTCATGAAGGTGGGTTGCGAGCGTGGCGTCGTCGTCATCGCCCTGGTCGCCATTTTGTTTGGCGTTTTCGCTCCTGTCTTTAGCTGCGTTGCTCGAACGGCGGGCTTCTTCTCTGGAGACTGCGAGATGTTATTCCACTCTTCGACTTGCTTCGCGATATCCTGCGCGCTCGCAAAACCCACAGTCTCCCCTCTGCCCTGGGTCTCGCGTGTATAGCGGGCGCGATGCGAGGCCATCGCTGGAACGCGGCTAGGTGTCAGTGGTGCAGTCTTCTTTGCAACTTCAAAGAGCGAGGTTCGTGGTGCCTGTGGAATAGTACCAGGCATCCTGGGCTGCGGCTCAAGTTTCGTGGGTGAGAGGCGAGGCAGGCGTGAGTGGTACGGCTCCTTCCCCTCGATCTTGCTAGTTGTTCGCAGTGGAAGCGGAGATAATGCCGTCTTCTTCGAACGTGACGATCTCCGCGACAAGACCTTCTGTTTTGCGGCTGCCATACCCACCTGGAGGCTGCGACGAGGCGCGTTATCGGTGTTCGTAGGGTCTGGACCGAGAGGTAAGTTCGAAGGACTTCTATGGTTTGGGCTGGAGCCTAGCCAACGTGTAAGGTCGGGGCTTCGAGATCCGGCTGCAAATCCGTCGCCTAGTGATCGTCGAAGGCCGTTGCATATATCTTGCATGTCTGCTTCTATGGCTGCGATGAGAGATGGCGGAGTGCCAGTCGGCGTCCGGGGAGTACTGGCGAACGACACCCTTCTGTCTGCCTGACTCTTATGTACTTTTGTTCTGGACTCTTCCGGGACAACCTTGTTCGTTCCATCGTCTGCTGCATTGGCGAAATCTTTGACTACTGGTGCGCCTGCATCTTCCATCAGAGACTCGCCGTTGAAGTTCGGCTTTGCAACGACTCCAGGTAGAGACCCAGTCACTATTTCGGATTTCCGTCGAGCCTTTTCCATGATTGTGGGACTGGAGAACTGCTTTTTATCAGGGGCCTCGTCAAACAAGCTTCGACGGGTGTACAGCACATCTTGGCTCGAGTTCCTCAACATTTCGCCAAAGTTCGTGGGTATTGACTGCTTCCTCAACGATACGCTCGCCTTCTCTTCAATCGGGGTCGATTCTTCATGACACTCCATGGATGCGGGTGAAGGAGACACACCGTTCATACCTGGTCTGCGTTCATCTTCATTCGCCTCGCTTCCCTTCACCTGCGTGTCGACACTACTAGTCTTAGACGTGACAGGCGACCGCAACTGCGGACTCGTCCACACATCCCCCCTCGTAAGTTCGACAGTTGGCGTGCCGGCATGCACACCATTCGTCTGCGTCAGCTTCACGGAGTCGCGCTTCCTGTGGCCCTTCGGCAACGCGACCGTCGGAATCGGCTCCGCTTGATCCACACCAGCCTCAACACTCTTCTTCTCCGGGCTCGCAGCATGCGTCTGCAACAGCTCTTTCCGCGGGCTCGCAGATCTATATTTTGATGGGCTGCTCGCTCTTTTGGGGTTGTTTGTCTTGGAAGTGCTGTCCACAAGCGCGAAGCCTTTCATCGGCGTGGAGATTTTGGACTTGCTCGGAGTAGCGCCGCTATCTTTCTTCGGCACAATCTTGCTCTCGGGCAGCTCTATTGTATAGCGGAAACCTGTTGGTGTCGTCTCAAAATGTTCATTTTTTCCTGGGGCAGGTGTTCGCTTCAGCGGGCTCGAAGAACGACTTGACGGTCGGCTTCTCGGGGTCTTAATGGGGCTGGACGGGCGGCTTAATCTGTTCTTGACGGGGCTGGGTAAGCGGTGGGGAGCATGAACGCCATTGTGACTCTGTAAGTTCTTCGCAGGGCTTTTGGGTGTAGCGGGCGGACCGAGGGGAAGTGTTCTCGCGGGAGTCGACTGTCGAGTCTCAACCTGTGTTGAGGTTTTCACGGCCGAGCGAGATATGTGTTTCTCTTCAGCCTCCAGCACTACGGGCGTGTCGCTATTCACAATCTCACCCGTAGCATTCTCTTTGTCATGGTCGTCCATTTTTGCGTCCTCCACGAAAGACACCCGTAGTGGACGTGGCCTTGAAGCGGTAGGTGTTGACAGAACCGGCGTGGAGAGCGCGGGCGACGCAAGCTGCCCCGCACTATTGATATCGAGTGCGCGGAAGCGCGCACCGTCCATAGCGTTACGCGTAGAACGGGAGCTAAACGTTAGTGAATGAACGGCGTCATGTGACAAAGAACCGTTACCGAGCGGCCCAAACAGAGCACCCTGCAAGAACTGTAAGAGCCGCCGATGGGCCTGCGAAGAGGCCTTCTTTTCAACCTTCGAGGTCCGAGGAGTATACATAGCGGAGACGCGCGACAAGCTTGTGTTACAAACAATGCCGTGAGACAGCGACTGCATGCAGAACCCCTCCTCGTTCGGTGACATCAACGTGGTACCAATTTGGACGGTGGTCAAAACTTTGCTTTTCCGATGCTGTGTAGATTGCTACCTATCTCGCAACGCAAAGCAACGCTAGAATCGCCTCAATATCTTCACCTAGGTATCGTAAGCAAGATGTTCAAAATTAATCCGACACCCAGCAAATGGCCGGTATCTACATCGCATCACGTATACACATAAGACACAGGAACCCCGAATCTATAGCTTCTCCTTCAGGCTCGACTTCAACCTCCGCTCAACGGCATCAAGGTACTCGTTTGTCGTTACATATGCACTCCTATCTTTCTTGCCGCACGCAAGCGCCAGGTCCTTGGTCATAATGCTGTCAATGTTTACAGTGTCGACGCATGCTCTCTCGAGCTGCTCGGCAAAGGTGACGAGCTCAGGTGTGCCGTCAAGCTCACCGCGCTTGGCGAGACCCTGTGTCCAAGCGTAGATTGAAGCAATGGGGTTGGTGGACGTCTCCCTGCCCTTCTGATGTTCACGATAGTGGCGGGTGACGGTGCCGTGGGCTGCTTCAGCCTCAAAGGTCTTGCCGTCGGGTGTGATGAGAACGGATGTCATGAGGCCGAGGGAACCAAAGCCTTGGGCGACGATGTCAGACTGGACGTCTCCATCGTAGTCTAGGATGGTCAGTGAGGTATCTTGCTGGTTGCGGCTGGCGGTGACTTACTCTTCATGGCGATGATGTAACCGCCCTCGCTCTTGATCATCTGGGCGACCATGTCGTCAATGAGACGGTGCTCATACCAGATGCCCTTTGCCTCGAACTCCTGCTTGTACTGCTTATCGTAGATCTCCTGGAAGACGTCCTTGAACTTGCCGTCGTACGCCTTCAAGATGGTGTTCTTGGTGCTCATGTACAATGGCAGCTTCTTGTCAAGCGCAAGCTTGAACGAAGCGTGTGCGAAGCCAGAGATGGATTCAGTGGTGTTGTACTGGGTCTGCGCGACACCTCCGCCCTCAGGGAAGTCGTAGACCTTGATCACCTCGGGCTTGCCGCCCTTGGGAGTGTATACCATCTCGAGGGTGCCCTCTCCGGGGATAACACGGTCCTTTGCGCGGTACTGGTCGCCAAAGGCGTGACGTCCAATGATGATGGGCTGCTTCCAGCCGGGTACGAGACGAGGGATAGCGGGAATAACGATGGGTGCGCGGAAGACGGTTCCTCCTCTGGACGCAATCAGCAAGTTTGTTCCGTCTCATGTGTGCGCGAATGTCTTACAGGTGGTTTCGGATTGTGCCATTGGGCGAGAGCCACACTGTTACATTGTGAGCAGTTTTCTCGCGGTCAAATATCAATTGTGCACATACTCTTCTTGAGCTTGAATTCCTCCACACGCTGCTCATCGGGTGTGATGGTAGCGCATTTGACACCAACCGAGTACTTCTTGATAGCCTCTGCGGCATCCAGCGTGACCTTGTCGTCGGTCTCGTCGCGGTAGGGCAGGCCCAAGTCGTAGTACTTGAGGTCGATGTCGAGGTAGGGGTGGATGAAGCGGTCCTTGATCTCCTGCCAGATGATGCGCGTCATCTCGTCGCCATCGAGCTCGACGACGGGGTTCTTGACCTTGATCTTCTTGATTCCGGTAGACGCCATCCTGCGCTGGTGTGCAATATCGACGCTGCGCGTAGCGGCAATGGGTGTGTACAGAGCAAGCCTCGGGCTCGTTGTGCTGTTTCGCAGGGCAGAAGCCGGTCTCGCAGCTTGTTGGAAGGCTAGACTCCTAGTCGCGAAGCCACGGGAAAGTCGCGGAAGAGGTGCTGCAGCGCGGAAAGCTGGCGTGGAGGCTCTCATGGCTGCCATTTTCAAGCAGAGGCGCTGTTGGATAACCTCGGAAGTCCGCCGAGGTCTGACTTCCGCACTTCGTACCAAGGGAACACTGAAGAGCTCCCGGCCGCGCAAGCACCAGTGCTCGGTCAGGGTCCGTGTGAAAGCTGCGCTGTGTGGGTATCGGAGGGCGTCGCGGGGTAAAGAGATCCGAGGCAAGAGGAAGAGCAGCCTTTAATGCGACGGCAGGTACGAGCGGGATCAGTGCAAGTCACGTCGCCCAGGGCTCTCTGAGGTACGAGGTACGGCTCGGCTAATACCCCACAGTCAAGACAGGCGGGAATGACAGGAGAGGCAGGTCGCAGGCGGAAGAGCTTTGATTGAAGCTTTATTGCAGCTTCGGGGCCTGTTGCGCAGCTCCGAAACAGCTCCAGGGCTGCAAATTCGTCACGCGACGGCTGGTGACGGACGTGACGGACGTGGGGCCCCGTTGTAGGCAGGGCGCGGTTCGATCCGAGCGTGGACGGTATCGGCGACGACCATCTGAACGACGTTCGCAGTGATAGCACAAGCTGCAAGACTGTGATAGCATTGGGAAAGATGGGTGCGAGGGTTTATTAAGTCGATGCAACACGCCACCCTGCATGCTGTCTCGGGACGGTAGACATCCCACTCGGAAGCGCATTCCGCTCGTCAGCACATCCACCCGGCGGGCAGATGGAGCCAAGGCGCCGCATTGTAACGAAAGAGCCATCGTCGCTGGCCAGCATGGCAGTATGGCTTGAACGTGGATCGCCCCAGATAGTGTAGAGAATCTGTAGTTGAGGCTCATTTGAAGGTGCACTGGGTCATCTCCAACTCCAACTTCAACCATGTAATAACCACGCATGCAAGCCGGCTGTTGACACCAAGATTATGCCTCCACAGGGGGTTCCTTGCACTTCGGCGGTGCCTCGCTCGGCTCTTTGGGCGGCTCTTGCCTCTGACCTTCTACCCTTCGAGCCCGGACAAGCACGGGAATCACTCCACCTGTTTGCAACGCGAACGTCCTGTGTCCAATTGCTGCCAAAATGCTCCCTATAGCACCCGAGTGGCTCGTCAGTGAGAGGAAGACGCTGTCATCGTTCGCGAAGATGTCGTCAAGCAATTGGGAAAGGCGATACTGGCGAGCTGACCGAGGTTCACGGTAATCTGCTTCCCAGAGGACATCCGGTTCCGAGAAATTCGGTTCAAGCGTGATATGTGGAAATGCCTTGAGGATGTGAGAGGCGGTGCTTCGACGGTCGCATGTGTGTACTCCCAAAGCTTCCCTCAGAAGCTACTCAAACGATCAGTACCCCTCTATGGTCTATGGTGAATTAAGACCGACCTCCTTAATGTAGGGCCGATATGGCTTGCCATGCGGCAAAGCAAGGCCTTTGAAGCTCAGGTCCGCCGTCTCGATGGTTCTTGTCATCGGACTGACGTAGTATGTCTCCGGTGGCGGGATGCCTTTGGGAAGTAGCTGTTGCCACAAACCATGCACATCTTTAGCCTGGCCCTGGCCCACCTCAGTGAGGACTGCATCAGACCAGACCATACCATCTGCACCGTCAAGCATAGACCAATAGCACTACATGATCAGTAACAGGAATACAGCCCGCCAGGAGGAGGGTGGCGTACATCCCAATTCTTAGTCCCATACTTGCTTTCCGCCACGTTGTGCCACCCTTGCCCATGTCTTCCCAGGAATAGGACCTTGACAGCCTCACTCTCCCCACTCTTCTCGTTCAAGTCTCTGACGAACCTCTCGAACCTGCCCCACTGACCCTTATCTCTCCCAGCATCAGTATCTGTGTCATACTTTCGCCCTATAAGTCCGAATTCTTCCCGGATCTGGATATTATGAGGATCCGGTCTTCTAGAGAGGACGAAATGCGTACAAAATCAAACTGAGAATCATCTGTCGAATCCTCACTTTGCGCGAAGTAGCCTTTCAGCGTCTCGAACTCATAATGAAAGCTTCCCGACGGACCAGGTGCGACTGCCGCCATCTTATCTTGGATCCAAAAGAATAAGAAGGTGAACGTGACGATAAGTAAGCAAGCTCTTTGCATATCACATTAGATCGTGACGTGTGAGTGACTGTTAGTGGTGCTTACATAGGCGTAGTGAGCGTGAAGTTGAGGTAGGAATGTTGCGGGTTACGAAGCTGGTAGAGCATTACGTTAACATTGAAGACTGAGATGTACGCTTCGACTGGTCCCCGTAGACAGGCAAGCCATGTTCAAGCGGGAAAGGCAGCGGTGTAGATGGAAGGAGGAAAGTTGGAAGTTACGCCCCACTAAAGGCGTGTGACCAATAAGAAGACCAAGTGCCTCCATGAGCTCTTTTAGATCAAGAATTAGATTTCACAAATCCCCACCGCAGATTGAATCGCAACGTCATTTTTCGTTGCCGAAAGTACGATCATGAGTTTCGTATAGATTGGCATTGCCACTACTTCTGCATCTTCGACTCGAAGCCTGCCAGATTGCTCTAAGCAAGCGCCAGTGAAATCGCTTCTTCTGCGCGCGCCAGTTCTGATCATACGTGACCTGGACATTCAACCGAGTCATTGCGGCTTCTCGGAGTCTTCTAGCCAAACAAGCCATTACTCAGATAGACTGCGATAAAGCTTTTCGTTTACACATAAACTCTACCGAGTGACCTTTTGACAATGACTAGCCATCCCAAGATGTGGGCAAATAACCCTAGGCACCGAACGCCGTCCCATGCATCCATCAGCCATCACACCTTCCGTCTACAGGTTCGCCTGCTCCTGCGCCTTCTCCCTTTCCACCTCGTACATGAAGTCGAAGTAGCCCTTGTCGAAGTGGTGCACACGAACATAACCGTCTTCTCCACCGCTACAGTATCCGGTGCCTTGTGGGTGGACTGCAACGTAATTGAGCGGACCGAAGTGACCCCTTACGCGACCAATCTCCTCACAGAAGATCTTGTGGTAGAAGCGGGCTTCGAACTTTCCTTGACGGGCGCTAGTTGTGGTGACATCCATGGCGGCTTGACCACCACCAAGGATCACGTAGTCTTTGACAGGGGTAATAGCGGCGCTGTTGAGGGGTGTATCGGCGACGTAGGTCTTGAGCACTTCGATGCTGTCGGCGGCGGAGATCTTTGCGGTCTTGTCCTTTGAAGCAGTAATGAAGTATGTGCGGTCCTGGGACCATTGGAGATCGGTAACTAGCAAGATTAGCAATATTCAGGTACTCAGGCTCCTAATACGTACTCAGCGCATCTGGCTCATGGACCTGGGTGTTATAGAGCAGCTCTCCACTCTTCGCGTCGAATTGTGAGACACTACCGTCCTCGTGTCCAGAGATGATGTAATGCGCCAGGTAACTGAAGCCTGCAACTGTGGGCTTGCTGTCCTCGCAGACTATCCTCAAAACATGCTCATCTGACTGCTGTGCCTCGGGGTCGGGATTAATCTCGTAGACACAGATCGTACCGAGATGCCCGGAACGCTTCTCGGTAACACCAAGCAACTGCCTGCCATCTGCAGAGAACTCCACACGCTTTATCGAAGTCGGGAAATCCCAAGTCTTGAGTAGCTTACCCGTCCGGACCTCCCATAACCGCATCGTGTTATCGGCACCGCCGGTCGCGAGAAGAGTGGAAGTGGGGTCGACGTCGACAGTCCAGAGTGCACCCTGGTGGCCGTGGTATGTTCCTAACCGTTCACCGTTGTGAGAGTCTGCGCCCGTAAGTATATGCATACAATGCTGTCGCAGCCGGGGTTACTAACACCATGCGCACACGACGTGGTCCTTCGATACTGAGAAAATGATGTCGCCATCGGGGTTGTATTTGACCTGGGTGAGCGCGCGCTCGTGCCCGGAGAGCAATATGGGTCTCATCTTGTCTGCGTATCTGGAGGAGGAAGTGTCGGGTCGACGTGGCGGCGGGGAGACGGTTTTGTGAAATTTCGCAAATGAGTCTTCCCATTATGCGGCAGGTGTTCGTGGAAGTGGGCTGGTTTGCGCCAGCCGAATAGGGCCTAGTCTCTGGCTGTCCCGCATCAACCCACGATCCAGCGCTGGGGTAGGATCACTTCGACTCATCGTCCACACTCCTCGTTCGTTGACACTTGGAGACGTTTCATCGATTTATGGACCTGAGTGTGTGAGTCAAAACTTCCTGGGTCGTCTTGAGGGGCTAGTTAGGGCAGTCATGCCATCCACCGCCATCTGCTGGAGCAGCATGCACAAACAGCCTGCTACTTGGGACTCTTGCCAATCAAGCTTAAGATTGATGAAGTTATGTTTACGAGGCTATCGACTAGAATGTATGAGTGGTACAAAGTTGGCAGCTCGTCTTTCCTGGTTTGAGTGAAACTATCTTGGAGCCAGTGCTTCGGTGCATCTCTGGAGTCGGAGTGCCTACAGAAGTTCCACATTACACCTACCATATGTCCCGGTATCGTGTTCATCAAGCTCATTCAACCATTCTCCAGTCTCTCTTCCTCTTGATCATTCGCGTCACGTCTTCTCTCAATGCATTCGTTACAGCCAGCTCTTTGCAGGACAGCAGGGACAAGGCATTGTATTCACCCTCCATACTTCGCGGCACAGCCCGCCGCAGGAGCATCTGCAAACAACGCTATATAATCTGCAGCACTCATCGTCCTGTGCTCGAAGTGCACATGTTATTCGAAATGACAAAAACACGGTAGTGATCAAGAGCGAGTATCGGATTCCTTACTCTTGATCTAGGGCGACTCGAAGCACTCAAAACCGACCGCTGTGCATCTCACCGTTGCCCGGGCGGCGCTTTCCGTTTGCTGGTTCACTGAGGTTTGGCGGTAAGTGCGCCTTCCATACTAGCACAGCCTACTTCAGTCTCACCACTGCACTCCGTCGTCGCAACGCAGCACCTCTGCTACGATGGCTCTCGCGAACTCGGTGGTGCATATTGATGTCTCAGCTGCGCTCACCGCCCTCGAGCCGCCTGGTCTCGACCAGTATTGCATCGCTTTCGGCCCCGGCGCCACGCAGTTCTGTGCCACGCCCAATGGCTATTCAACGTGAGTACATCTGTTTTGGCAAAGCGCGACTCGTGTTGTTGATATGCATAACAGCACCCACCTGCCGCGTAAAGTTGTCAAGGACCTCTTGGGCGGCCAGATCAAGAAGGTGCTTCATGCGTCTTTTGGCAGCGACGACGACTCGTTCTTGTTCACTTACCAGATGAAAGACGGTAGCGTCGCCCACCGAGCTGGACGAGATCTCCCGAAAGCTCTGCGATCGTTCGTCGATCGCGTGTCTGCAACGTCGGAAGAGAGCGCATCGTCTCTCCGCGTTCAACTAGGTGCAAATAGATCCTACGTTGCCTGGTCGGGCTTGCTCTGGGTCGCAAAGAGAATTCCAAAAGAACTGCGGACCGCCTTGTTCAACATCAGCTCTGCCGATTTCGATGAAGCCAATGGCTCACCAGGAGTGCTGAAGTCAGGCACTCTTGACAACATAGCTTGGCACGACAATGGCAGCTGGTATGTCAAGAATGGACACGACCATTCAAATAATCTTATGGACAGAGGGGCAGGAGTCATCCGGGGCGCTTGGAAGGACCTATGGGACAACATGTCATCGCAAGAGTTGCTCCTACCTCACTGCTACGCGAAACTAGCCGTAGGACGCCACAATGGGTGTTGCAGTGGACAGCGAGCTGACAATCCCAGTACGTCGCCATCAACCCGCACTCTCACACGGGCGGAACATTTGCATTCTTCAAGAAAACCAAGGACGCCCACGAAGCAGACTTCATACTTCGATTCGAACCGGAGGACGTTGTTTCCAGGCTGCGCAAGAAGCAATATCCCCTCCAAGAGATGAGGCAGGAGGGGGCTTCACATACTTCTGGCCAAGTCGTCAACGTTCCAAAGAATGCTGAAGGATTGCAAGTATTCAAATGGGCAATCAGCAAACACACTGGGCGGTCCCATGCAAGAGATTCGTGGGAGCTTGACCTGAAGAAGGGTGAGCGAGTCAAGATTCTGAAAGATATGGGAAATGACTGGTTTCTCGTCGAGAATCGGCGTGGGGAGAACGGATGGGTGCACAAGGCTTGGCTGGACTCCCAGCAGATGGTACCGCACATCGACCCACGACAGGCCTACGCGCGATTCACGGTCGATGTTGAGAAGATGCTCAAGGCGGGTGATATTCGCTCCTTCCCCGACCTTTCCCGCTACATGAACGCATGTACCAAGGATGCATGCAACCCCCTTAAGAAAGGCACACGCTGTCTAGGTATCTGTATCCACGATCTACACGAACTGATGTGCGGTTCTGGCGAATACACTTTGGACACGCTGAAGACGGAGCGCTACAAGTGGCACCCGGACAAGTTCGCTCGATATTGCCATCCAGACCACCGCGAAATTCTCAGGGAGAAAGCGCAGGCTCTCTTCGTATTGTTCGGTGTCCTGATGGATATACTGGAGAACCCTCGGGCGCCCCAGCCAGCTGCCTAAGGAGGTCGGAGAAATGTCGGGATGGTTTCAAAAGGGTCTTGGTCTTGTGAGCCAATCGAGCCATCTGACTGAACGTCACGTATAACGACGACACGGTCAGATGTCATGTTCGTGATAGGGATTGAGTGGAGTCGGGGTCAAGGGTGTTCCCGCGATGTCGGGGACTGGTTTGCATCGGAAGCACTAAACTGCATCTAGATAATTATGGAATTTTTGGCCCGACATCCACGATGCACGGCCAGTCAAAGTACACTTGGAAGGTCAATTGCACCCACTGAGGTGCTCGACTCTTGACAAGCTATCCAACACTCGTGACCCCTCATTCCCTCATATTGCTTGTACGTAATCGAGACGCAGCGGAGGCGGAGGCGAGAAAGCGATTCGAAGGCTTCGGTGCCGGTGCGAAACTCTGGCGTGCCCGGGGTTGGCCTTCTTCGACCGTGGTTAGGGTCTGGGACGCGCGTGGGCCTGAGTCATCTTAACCGACGCTCAGTGTCATGGTCGATAAAATCAGTGGCTTCTCGCACTGGATTTGATAGACGCATTTGGTTGCGTTTGGCCCGACGATGAGGCTGCGTCCGATATCGATCAGCGCGCAGGGCCGTAGTTTTCCGCCGCAAGCTACCCCGCTGACCAAAATATTATCTCGCTCTCCGTACGTTCGGAGCTATGTCTATCCACCGCCCGCTTCCCGGCGTCTCTTCTCTCACACCTCGCTCCTCATGACGGCCTCCAAGATTGATGGCAATGCCATTGCGCGCAGCATCCGCGAACGCCTTGGCGCAGAGGTCAAGCAGAAGCAGGAGACCAACCCACGGTACCGCCCGTCGCTGAAGATCGTCCAGGGTAAGTGCAGCGCTGCATGAGAGCACTATCACAGGCTAATCTATATATTCCAGTCGGAGACAGATCGGACTCGAGTATGTACCTAATCTACTGCGGGATGGAAGCACACGAGCACCAATTGACGCGGGGCAGGTACCTATGTGCGCATGAAGCTGAAGGCCGCCGAAGAGGCGGGTGCACCCCTCCCTCTGACTCGGACCGCTACTGACAGTGACGCCAGGCCAACATCGACGCCGAGCTCGTCAAATTCGACGAGGACATCTCTGAGGCCGAGCTTCTGTACACGCTCAATACCTACAACAACGACCCTAGTATCCACGGTATCCTCGTCCAGCTGCCCCTCCCCAAGCATATCTCCGAGCACACCATTACATCGGCCGTTGCCGACGAGAAGGATGTCGACGGCTTCGGCGTTGCGAGCATCGGCGAGCTGGCCAAGCGCGGCGGTAAGCCCCTGTTCACGCCATGTACGCCCAAGGGTGTCATGGTCTTGCTGAAGGAGGCGGGCGTTGACCCCAAGGGCAAGAACGCTGTCGTCTTGGGCAGAAGCGATATCGTGGGCAGCCCCGTGAGCAACCTGCTGAAGAACGCCGACGCCACCGTCACCGTCTGCCACTCCAAGACGGCTAACCTGCCTGAGATTGTCAAGCAGGCGGACATCGTGGTGGCCGCCATCGGTGTCGCACACTTTGTCAAGGGCGATTGGCTGAAACCAGGAGCCGTTGTCATTGACGTGGGCACCAACTTCATCCCAGATGACACAAAGAAGTCTGGCCAGAGGCTCGTTGGTGATGTCGACTATGACTCTGCCGTAGACGTCGCCTCGCACATCACACCTGTGCCTGGAGGCGTCGGACCCATGACCGTGGCTATGCTTCTCCAGAACGTGGTAGACTCCGCAGACGCTACGTTCGATAGACAGAAGAAGCGAAAGATCAACCCGCTCCCCTTGAAGCTCCAGGACCCAGTACCCTCAGACATCGAGGTGTCAAGGAAACAACACCCGAAGCCAATCACGTCCGTTGCAGCAGAAGTCGGTATCATGCCGAATGAGCTGGAGCCGTACGGTTCTACCAAGGCCAAGGTGGATCTTTCTCTGTTGAAGCGCCTAGAGCATCGCAAGAACGGCAAGTACATCTTGGTCGCCGGTATCACGCCTACGCCTCTGGGTGAGGGCAAGTCGACCACTACTGTTGGTCTCGCACAGGCACTGGGGGCACACCTTGGCAGGATATGCTTTGCCAACGTACGACAACCCTCTATGGGGCCTACCTTTGGTATCAAGGGTGGAGCTGCAGGAGGTGGCTACAGCCAGGTTATTCCTATGGATGAGTTCAACCTCCATCTCACTGGAGATATTCACGCCATCACTGCCGCAAACAACTTGCTCGCTGCGGCCATCGAGACGCGCATCTTCCACGAGAATACACAAAAGGATGGACCTCTCTACAAGCGACTCGTACCGACAAAGAAGGGCAGGCGCGAGTTTCTGCCCATCATGTTCCGCCGTCTCAAGAAGCTCGGAATCACCAAGACCAACCCTGATGAACTGACAGAGGAAGAAATCCGTCGTTTCGCCCGACTTGATATTGACCCTGAGACCATCACCTGGCGCCGCGTTTTGGATGTCAATGACAGGCATCTGCGAGGCATCACCATTGGCCAGGCGCCGACCGAGAAGGGTCAGACTCGCGAGACTGGCTTCGACATCACTGTTGCTAGCGAGTGTATGGCTATTCTCGCGCTCAGCAACGACCTTGCCGACCTGAGGGAGCGCCTTGGTCGTATGGTCGTTGCAACCTCCCGCCAAGGAGATCCTGTCACGTGCGACGATATTGGTGCCGGCGGTGCTCTAGCTGCCCTTCTTAAGGATGCCATCAAGCCCAACATGATGCAGACACTTGAGGGTACACCCGTCTTTGTTCATGCAGGCCCTTTCGCCAACATCAGCATCGGAGCCTCCTCAGTGCTCGCTGATAAGCTTGCGCTCAAGCTCGCGGGTACTGAGCCGGATGAGGATCCGGCCGAGAAGGCTGGCTTCGTCGTTACCGAATCTGGTTTCGACTTCACCATGGGTGGCGAGCGTTTCTTTAATATTAAGTGTCGCTCCTCGGGTCTTCAACCTGACACCGTCGTCATAGTTGCTACCGTCCGGGCTCTCAAGGTCCACGGTGGTGGTCCCCCAGTCACTGCAGGCGCTCAGCTCCCAGAAGTCTACCGTACTGAGAATGTCGAAATTCTTCGCAAAGGATGTGTCAACCTGAAGAAGCATATCGAAAACGCCAAGGCATACGGCGTTCCTGTCGTGGTCTGCATCAACAAATTCTCGACCGACACCCAGGCTGAGATTGACGTCATCAAGGAGGAGGCCCTTGCCGCTGGCGCAGAAGATGCTATCGCGGCCAACCACTGGGCTGAGGGTGGAAAGGGCGCTGTCGACCTAGCCAAAGGCATCATTGCGGCGAGCAACGCCAAGTCGGACTTCAAACTGTTGTACGACCTGGAAGGATCAGTGCAGGAGCGCATGGACACGATTGCTCAGAAGATGTACGGCGCAGACAAGGTCGAGTTCTCGGAACTTGCTCAGAAGAAGGTGGACACCTATGTCAAGCAAGGCCTCGGCAACCTTCCCATCTGCGTGGCAAAGACACAATACTCGCTTAGTCACGATCCTGAGCTCAAGGGTGCACCGACCGGTTTCACGGTTCCTATCCGCGACGTCAGAATGGCGGCTGGTGCCGGCTACCTGTACGCGCTGGCTGCAGACATTCAGACAATTCCTGGACTGCCGACTGCGCCCGGATATTTAAACGTCGATGTCGATGTTGAGACGGGCGAGATCGACGGTCTCTTCTAGACTCATACTTTAATAGCGGTCATGGCGTTAGGAAAAGCGCGGTCTTTCAACATTCAGTAGAGCTTTTGGCGCTTCACAGCTATTTGGAGCAGAAAGGATTGGTATGATAGAGTTCTTCAACACTCAGCATGCATGTATATGGTTCAGCGATGGGATCTGGCTAGATCTGCGCGATGCAAAAACTCATATTAGTGTTCACGTTCCCTACTCCCTAACATCGGTCGACAATGTCAGAACTTAACATGTCTTACTCGAGAGTGTAACTTGTGTGAACTCAATCGACTCGCTCGCAATAACCTCCGGACGAAGGAATTCCCGGGGCAAGGGTTGATGGGGTATTAATCTTTATCTGCGCCACAAGCGCAATTCGCAGACCAGCGGTGTTGCTTCGGGGAACTACATGTGAGGGGAGCTCACCAGCGGACCGAATCTATCGCTTTTGCTGGTTGATCCATGTCTTGGACTGAGGTTCGGCGGCACAGCTCCTAGGATTGTCAAGTTTACTAGCTCGACGTGGCGTTTTGAGGGCCGCAATGCGGCACGGTTCTGTCAATCTCGCGGATGCATAGCGAGTCACGAAACGCGCGTGTCTATCGAGCGGGCAAAGACGATTGTCCAATACGAAGCATGATTACTTTGGAAGGGTGGCATCCGGCGGCCTCGCGCCGTCCTGGTACCCAGGAAAACTCGCGGTCGCACATATACACAAAGAGAACAATGCAATCCGAAGAATCCTCCGCTCACGTCTTAGCACTTTTGAATCCTTTCTTCTGCGAACAGCTGGTCAAAGGCGATAATCCTCCGCCCTGAGGATGGGACCCATTGGACGCCTTTAAAAATTGCCGTAATGCTTACAGGCACGTTTCAACGTGCTCACGCACGGGGGCATGAACCACCCACAGACCAGTCTAGCCCTAAATAGTACCGCCCCGGCGGTTAGACCGTTTAGCAAGTGAGATGTGAATGGATGGACATCGTGGCGTAGCAACCGGTGTGGAAGGGAGGATCACACGTGCGCGGAAGGGACGGGGCGGTACGGCGCATTTGGGAACATGCGGAGTTTTGACATGCACGTCCTTGCTGCAGAGGGGTCGCTTTTTGCTTGCCATTTTAATCAATCGTTGTCATTATACGACGAGTGACTTGACTTCGAAGAGCAACGACGAGTGACTTGTCTACGAAGAGCAACGACGAGTGACTTGTCTTCGAAGAGCATCTTCGAGTCAGTGGGAGCAAACTGAAATGACGGAAAGCAAAGCTGCCGGCGGCGTACCCACGCCTTAGTATTCACCATCTAATAACTGTAAGAATAGCAAAAGGCTGTGGTGTTACATTCGTCGCTAGCGCAGTCTTGTGAACAGCGGGGACCTGACTCGTTTCAATACCATTCTGCGGAGGTGGTAGGACGCCAGGAACAGTCTCTAGTGCTGAAGTGTTGATGTTCTTTCACTCTAGAATGATGGGAACGGAGCCAAAGCGAACGAGTTACACGTCTTCTAGCGGACACAAGAAACATATGTGTCTCGCGGTCCATGTAGTGCTCCCGACGAAGAAATGTCTCGCATGCATATACTTGCAAGAAGCCACTGACGATGTACGTGCATGCACACAGTAAAGTTCTCCACCATGATTTCATCTCACGTGTATTCCTATCTCAAGCCTCTACTTCGCCCCCGTAGGATTTATCTCTCGATTGAAACACCACCCTCGATATACAATGCGTCCCTACAAGACATCCACGCCACCTGCGAGCTGTTAGGGCCGACCTCGGTCTCAATCAGATTGATACCTCAGCGGCGCCTCCCACACCCGCACTCCTCCTCGTACGAATCAAATCCAAACGCACTGTGCCGCCCTACCAACATCCCAAGCAGTGCCACCACAGTAATTAGTTTCAAGGGAAGCATGACGACATTGCTGTGATAGACGAAACATGGGGAAGCGAGATGGTAGACGGTAGTGTGTAACACAAGGTGTATAAGTAGGTCTGTAAACACCCATAGACCTACCAACAGCGGGTCGATGAGGCAGCTCTACAATCTCCTCCACTCGGGAACATAGCTCAACACACCTTTCCATGATTTGCCCCTCCACAAGCATCTGCCCCTTCCTGTTTGTCCTCCTCGCCTTCACTACGCTCGCATTCGCATTGAACCCCACAACCCCCACCTACCTAACCTCCTCTCTTCATCACCGCCACGAAGCATGCAAAGCGCTCAACAACTGTCCGCCAGCCCCATCCTCGCGGGTATTGGACAAGGTTCCGTGGAAGGGAAAGCCTACGAGGAGGGCGTACAGGAAGATGTAGCTACATCTCCGACAAGCGAGGGGAGCGAAAACAGTGAGTAGGTAGGGTTCGAGCGAAAAAGATGATCTAATAGAAAATGTAGGCACTAGACATCATCACCAACGAGCATCGTCAGCCTCCTCCTTTTTCGATGATAAAGAAAGGCAGAGGCAGAGAGCCAGACGACCCACACCGCTGAGCCTCACGCCCCTCCCCACCATCGAGACAATCATGTCGACCTCGCCTCCTCAGCCTTCGATGGAAGAGCGCCCCACGGCCCATCCGCAGCTCGCAAAACCCCCTCCTCTTCTCCAACACATGGCGTACAGCACCGTCATCCACATCCCCAAGCCACCCCCCTTACGCCGCAGAAACCATCTCGACGCAGACACCCTGGAAGAAATGCTTCGCGCAGCGGACAGAGCGCGTGCAAAACCCTACGTCGACGTCGACATGGAAGATTGCGACGCCGGAAGTCAAAGCCAAGATACAGACGATATGTCGTTCCGCACATCAGCTTCATCTTTTCCATCTTCCTCTGCGTCTTCATACCCCTCGCCCCCGTCGTCGCCTTCGCCAGCGCCACTGTATTTCCCTCCGCCTCCAAAACAATCCGAGGTACCGATTCTTGATCTCGACGAGATGGACTGGGACTGGGGCGATGCTTACGACGGGAATGTAATTTATGGTGCTGCGGGCGTGGCGCTGAGTCCGAGGGTTATGAAGGAGAGGAAGCGGGAGGCGAATGTGTGTTGTCGGTGTCGGTACAGTATGGATGAGGAGGATAATGGGTTGTTTGTTATCGACGAGGAGTCTGAAGAGGAGAGTGAGGAGGAAGGAGCTTTCCGTGTGTAGAGAGTCCCATGGTCTCTTACCGAGGTGTTGGTGGTTTTTCGTGTTCTTCCTGCTGTTGTTAGTGACTGTGTTGTCGTGTGGTTAAAACAACTCTGTCACCATATTATTCCCTTCATTCTTGGTCCTCTTGTTCTATTATCAACATCAATCAATTGGCAATGAAATCTCCCGGCTACTCCAGGCGCAAGGGAACACTTGATTTGGGAACCTGATCCGTCATGATGTCATTTCCTAACAATCCTATGAGAAGTATCGTGAAGGCTACCAAAAGCCCGAGTCCGATGTCGGCCTGGAACGCGAGTTCATTCTGCAATTCCATCCTTCAAACGCCCGCTAATCAAATCCCGTCGTGCCCAGCCTGGTGTCCCAGACATGCTTTTCGTCTACCTTCACTCTAAGCCAAGTACTGTCTATTTCTTCTTGTTCGGAAACTTCGGCTGTCCAATCTTGTCACCCCGCAGGATGACATTGAGCACGCGCTCCATGGTGCCCAACAGCTTCTGGTCAGGCGTCGCAGTGCCGCGCTCAAAGTCAGCGATGATAGTCGGCGTGCTGTTGCACTTTGTCGCGAGGTCTTTCTGTGTCATGGTGGTGCCCTTGTCGTTCTTGGCCTCGGAGCGCGCCTTGGAGATGGCTTGGCCGACAACGATGCCCACCGTCTTCGGCTTGATGATGTCGTCGGAGCGGTCGACTTTGGTGAGACGCTGGCCTTCGGATGAGGCGCCCTGCGAAAGTGTCAGTGCTTGCTGGTGATGATGTCGTGTGCCAGTGGGTCCATGACGTCGCCTAAAGCTTGCGCTGCGGAGTGTGAAGATGTGAAGGGGACAAGTGGAAATACGTACAGCATTAGCAGTGGCAAATTTCTTCTCCGTTGCTACGATACCGCCGCTTCGCTGTGCTGCGTTCAGCGCGCTCTTGCCCTTAACGACCGTCTCGCGGGGTCCAGCCGCGCCGCCACGAGTGCGGGAGCCGATCTTGGTGACACTGTTCCAGTCGTCGCTCATTTTGCCGGTAATTTGGGTTACTTGAGTGAGGTGAAACTGAAGTATATTGTGAATCGAACCTCGTGAAGGTGGTTGCGAGAGCTGAGGTGGTGGGGTTGGTAATTTGTGTGCTATTGGCGATTTATTTGTTAATTGTGCCGAGCGTGTCACGGGCGATCGGCCGGTGCGTGTGGATGCGTGTGAATGCGGATGGATCGAGAGTGGGATTGAGAGTGCCTTGACAGTGGCGGAGGCTTATGTAGAGAGAAAGTTACGCAGCGGCGGGCTGTGAGTCGAAGAGGCAGCGAGGTGGCACTAGTCCCGAATGGGTGCGAGCGTTTCCAGAACCATCTCTCAGCGCCCTTTCAGCGCGACTAAAGTCCGTGTCGAAATCACCATTACTCATTCGCAATTCACTTCAAGCTTTCACAACCATCAGATTGCAAAGATGTCACAGGAAATACTATGGTCAATTCGAGGTACTATCTTAGGTTACACTGTCGTGTCCTCCATCCATGCCAATAACGCACAGAATCACTCCCTGCGCGCGTACCCAACAAACAACAATCCGCCCTGAAACTCTCGTCCAAGACAAGCTTTCATCAATCTTTTCCAGACGCTATCAAACGAAATGGTATCAATCGACTGTTCTGTGTACTGTCTAGCATCGAACATTAGTCATGCATCGTAAATCGTGAATTTGCAATAGGCATGCTTAGATCATCCCAAGATCGGACATAGCCTGCTCGAAAGTGTCCCATGTTGTGAGTGCACCAAGAGCTCGTTTCATGTGCGCGCTAATGAGCGTCATGCCGTAGATATAACTCGCGTTGACCCAACCGAATCTGCCCACTGTTAGTTCTGAGAGATTAGCTTGGAAATATAACTCACCCTTCGCGAGGAACACCCTTAAAATCGCTGCCTTGGTTTCCGTATTCCGCCTCGACCTTGTGAGGATCTATCGGACGCGTAACATCGTACTTCTCCACAACCACGCCGTTGAAGTCGACGAAAGCTTTGGTAACCATGTAGCACCAACGGTATGCTAATCGCTGCGCCTCGGCGTCGTAACCGTAACGCTGCAGACCGACCCAAGCTAAAATCTGTTGCGGCGCCCAGCCGAAGGGATAGTCCCATTGGCGGTTGGGTCGGTCGAGGCCGACCTTGCCGCGAGATTTCTCAGTTCCCGAGACAAGGCCCCCGAAGACCTCGAATTTCGGCAACGCTCGTGTGACCAATTCGTTGGCCTGTCGAGGAGTGGCCAGACCGGACCACATGGGCCAAAAGGTCGTTGCACTTTCGTAGCCCGTTCGTTGCTCCAACACTGAATGATAGTCGAAGTACATACCGGCTTCCTCGTCCCAAAGGTACTTGTCGACTCGCTTGCGACGATCTCTAGCACGACGCTCCCAGACTGCGGATGTTTCCACATGGCCTTCCGTCATGCCTTCACCGCAGAACTCCTTGGGAAGTGGCAGCTTGTCGCCGAAGTAATTGCGGATGGTACGACCTATGTCCACCTCATACTTGTAAAGCAGTGCGTTGATATCGACACAGCAAAGGTCAGCAGCAACTTTCTCCAAACGATATGAAGTGTCGTGACCGGACTCGCGAACCGCCCGATCGTGTAGGAAATAGGTATCCAGCTCCGGCTCCTCCACCTCTTGGTAGTTGTAAGCCCTGACAAATTCCTTAAACGTCATGTTATGCTTGTCGGCATACGGCTGCAGGACATGCTCGAAATGGCTGGCCTCTGTTTCTGGAGGGACGCCAATACCTCCTGGACGGTAACGAGATAGACCGGTCTTCTTATCCAATCGAGGTTCAGCCATCCATACCGTGTAATATTCTTTGATGGCCGCAAGTATGGCCTGGCGAAGGAACTCCTTCGAGTCGTCCTCATGCTTGATGCGTTCGTAAACTCGTAAAGCCATGTCTGTAAGGAAGGGCGGCTGAGATCGGCATAGATAGTAGGTCCGGTTGGCGTTGAGTATTTTACCATAGTGCTTGATGCAGAAGCAGAAATGTGTGACCATGGCTTTGACAAGCTCGGGGCGGTTGTTTTCCAGCAGACCGAGGGACTCCATGTAGCTGTCCCAGCCATAAAGCTCGTTGAATCGGCCACCGGGGACCACAAAGGGAAGGCCGCGTAAGTCCTTCTTCTTGGTCTCGGGATCTATCCATTCTTCCATGGCAATAGCAAGCAGACCCGGCTTTTCGTTCAGATCTCTGACAAATTCATCGTTCCAGGTCTCTGGAAGCTCCACAACGTCTAGAAGCATATGGGGATGTTCGTCACGGATACGTCTGTAGTATTCCAGCTGCTCAGGGGCGCCGTGCGGAACGTAGATACGCGGGCGTGGGTCGTCGGTCCAGTCTTTCGGGTCGCGGCCCACCTTCTCGATGTTCGAACCATCAATCCGCCGTGTCAGTCCATCCCAGAACGAGTGCTCGATCAGACGCGTAAGACGGTTTACAGGGTTCTCGTTTAGGCGAGCCTCATCGAGCACAATGGTTTTGCGGCCGTAGTCTTGAGCAAGGGTAAGCTCTTGCAGGAGGTTGGATAGCATGTAGGTGCCCCGCACGTCGAATTTGTTGTGGGCATTAGATGCAAGGGTTCCGAGAGAGAGAACCTACATCCAGTTAGCTAGAACAGGGTGCAATTTATGGAATATCGTGCCTTGGGACCCTTGTCATCTATGGTGATTTGGTAGTTGCCGTCGCTGTCCTCACGGGCGAGGAGTGTTTTGAGAGTGGGCTCGACCTGAACAAGAAAGCGACGCGGTTGTGCTGATGGTTCATCTGGACAATGTTAGCACGGTACAAGGCACTCATTGGGTAGGTACATACCGTGACTGATGCGCCGGCCTTTGAAGCTGTCGGCGACTGCTGCATTGCGGCCACCGGAGCCCTTTGTGTCTACGACCTACAAGCTATCAGAACATAGTGTAATTTCGGATGGCTGCATTACTCACTGCAGAGAAAGTGTTGGCTCGAGCATGTTTCCTTTCGTGGGATTGGCCGTAGTAGACGCCTGGTGCCGCGTAGGGGTCGTGAACAGTGGATGAACGTCGGGGCTTCAAAGATTGCGAGCTCATGCTACGGAGACGGGTTATTGGGTTGCAAACGCGGCTCGACTAGAAGGTGTGACAGGAGCGGGAGTGCTGTAGGTTGGAGGTAATTGCGGTGAGGTTACTGGTGACTGTCGTCAGCGCAACGCTTAGGTACAAGACCGGCACCAACCTCGGCGGGGGCGGGGCAGACGTGCCTAGAATGAGAAATGCAAAGACGACAATAGGACATACGGAGAAAAGGTCACGGACGACGACAATAGCGAGGCGAGGCAGCAGTCGAATTGCTAGGTAGCAGCGGGAATGGGGAGGGCAGAGTGCGTGGAGGTACGGCGGAGGTCACGCGGCGATATGGGCGATGGGCGAGGACAATGCACGGGTGACGAGCCATTATTGCAGAATGACAGGTCCGGCCGGCAGCATCAACGTGTGGGTCATGAAAGTGCAGGCGGCGTCAGAGAAGGCGGTAAGGAGCTGTGGTCCCGTTTTCGTCTGCGATAGACGCAAATGCGTGGGAGTGGCTGCACGTCTTCAGGGTTCCTGCCGCGGCTCGATCAACCTTCCCAGCCGCCGATCGAGAGCTTCGCCGCTAGAAGTTCGGAGCATTGTGCAGAGACCCACATGCTTTCAGTCTCTGCCAGCGATTGCGTCATCGCGAGCGAGCAGCGCAATCACCGCGCAAAGTCGTCCCTCTTGTTCGAGCCGCATCCCGCACGGCCAAGCATCAGAGCATGCGTGCCTGTCGCTCACCCAGCCGTGACTGGCCAGCCCCCGGGTCATGTGCGACCCCTGCAGTCGCACCTTCCTCCGTTCGTCGCCCACGAACGTCGCCACCCATCCCACGTCCATCACTGCTTGTTCTGCTGCAGCTGCGTACGGCTGGAAAATGCTGATGTGCATGACATTCGCTATCGACGCTACATATGAAACCGAAACGAGGGCGATTAGTACAACCATTAACTAGGAAGTTCCCGAGGTGGAGAGACGGGTCTGCAGGAAAGCGCGACGCCGGCATCGCAGTGACGAGAGGAGAGGAGGAAGTCGCGCCCGGTCACCCTCTGATAGGTTGCACCGCCGGCGCCGCCTTGTGTATCCTCTTCGTCTTGCCTATCGTGTTGCGCCGTCGCATCTTCAATCTCCTCCAGTTGCGCGCCGCTTGCTCATCCTTCTCCTTGGTACACTCCATGAAGTTTTCCCTGGTGACCGACAGCGTATCTGAGGACGCCTGCAGACTTCCTGACCCCACGCTCATCACGTCGTCCTGCTGAGCATCCTCGCTCAATTCCGATGCCAGCTCACCCGCGTCAAGTGTTTCCACATCTCTTGTTCTGCCACACATCTCTCCTGGCTGTCTTCGGTCTTGCCGTGCAATCAGTCGATCCATGGGCGTGGAGAGCGACGCGACATTGCCAGAGTACAACCCCAGCGCGTCGATCGATGCCTGCCGTCGAACGTCCATGTTGATGTCTTGTGGCGATAGTCCGTCATACGAGAACCCCAACGCGTCGATGGGCGTTTGATCATCGTTGGCTTCCTCTGCTCGTTCCTCCTGTAGTCGGTTGATTGGGAAGTACGATTGCTGTACACACAACGTCACTATCGTTCCTACAACAATATAGTGAAGACTAACCTTCGGGAAAGCAGCTGTGTGTATCCGGAGATTGTGCGCGGACAACCTGCTTCGTCGCATGGTGGGCATTTCGTGATGCTGTTGCTCTCTTCTGGCCACTTCCATGATAAAGTAGAATCTACTTTCCATCTATTAGCACTTGGTTCAGTACAGGGCCGTTGCATCTTACCTAGCAGCAATGATAATCTCTCGATGAGACCAAAAACTGACTCTTGTAAATTGTGTGGTCACTGGTGTGTGTCTGGAAGATTTCCACTGACAGTCTTGCAGGAATCAGTTTTCATGCAGTGAGGCGCACGACTACAGATATATACAGAGCTGGCCTCATGAATCCCTGTTGATCGATCTCCTCGTGGCGGTCTCTGTGCGGAACACGAATGCGAAGAGATCGACCGCCAGTCTACGAACCCTATGCGGAGCGCACTTGCCACGCAGCGCCACAAGACGTGCATGATCGTGATAGGGACGATGTGCCTTGACCCTGCTTGAGAGCCGTGTGAGAGAGTGACAGCCCCGCATCTCATCTAAGAGATATGCTCCGGGCTCACCTCAAGGTCAGTGCACTCCTGGGGCTGGCTGGCAAAAGCAAGACCCACGAATCCAACGCCAATAACGACGGCGAGCTTCAATCTCCCGACAAGGATCTGAAACGCACAGCTGTTCGATATGCGTTGTCATCATCTCACCCAAGGGATATTGTTTTGTTGGCACTTTTAGGATTGAAGCTGACATCGAGGATGCAACTGATGAAGCAGCTTCACTGAGACTGCTCAATGCAATTTCACGGTCAAGCGATTCAGGCTATCAACAGGATGCTTGCATCCTTCGATCGACCATTTGACGGGAACATCGCAAAGCTAGCCCAGTATTTCCGCTTGTGGCCTGCCACACGCGCGACAAGGGCTGCCGAAAATAACCAGGCTTCGGCGATCAGCTCTGGGAACAGCGCACATTGCGGTCTGAACGCCAGGACATAGACTTCCCGAACTGATGCCAGCAGTGCCTCTTTCCGGCCCTAGGGGGACCTGTGCACAGTCTACAATGTAAAGTCTACCATGGTCACCCCACGCGCTCCCTCAATGAACGAGCTGTTCGTCGTCTTAGCGTACCGTCTTGATAGCCAAGAACGTATGCACAATACCCTTTCACGAAACTGAACGGTATGGACGTGTATGTATTGTCTTTCCCGTTGTCGAAACGTTTGACTTACTTTTACAACCGCTCTCAAAAAGTAACACTTGGATTTGAGCCGCATCCTTGTTTTTTCCAGTGATGTGGTTCCTGCACGATCTGTGCCCGACAACCACTCCATCGGGCTCGGGGCAGGTGAGTGTGGCCAGCGGACCTGTGTTGCCGCCCAAAACAAAGCTGGGGTTCATTCAGCTCTAGGCCGTAGGATGCAGTGGCTCGCCTTGTACTCATTGCTGATACCACGCACAAACAGATATCCTCTAATGCAGCTAGGGTGCTGCTCAAGAGCAGGGACATTCGTTGTTCGGCGAAGACATGGCCATTACAGCTAATGCACAGTGCCAATTTTTTACTGCCCCTGGCTCTGAAGAGACAGTATGATGGTCATGAACAGCACAGTGCCAGCCGTGTGACCCGGCGAGTCCGGCATCTAGCCGTTTTGTGGCGCGAACTCCTCGTATCTCCAGCTGTCAGGTTGGCGCCCGAGACTCAACCCGGCCTTCAGCCCGCGTTTCTGATTCGCCGGCTAATCTACACGCCCTACATCTTTATCACTTTCAGGTACATTGATCTCCTCGCATTCGTTTTTCGCTCAATGCCCCTGCCACGTGGACATAAAGAGGATACACGCAGAAGGATCTTCCAATACCATGGTACGACGGCCTGCAGCTCCGCCGCACAAGCCGTGCACACAAGGGAACGGCTCGCAGCGATCAAGCCTTGTTACAGACAGAATTAGATACTCAATCTTACCATCGCCATGACCTCCTGGTCAAGGCTTCCAAGAAGCATGCTTGCGCTGCAGCGTCATCTACAGGTCAATCTAGCCACGAACATTGTCACACATGGAGCAGCGAAAACTCAGGGAGATCTTTTGATCGGGTAGCATTTTATAGTAGCTCAACTAGATTTCTGCGACGCGACGCCTGCGTCATCGGCAATAACAGCCTCGCAGCACACGGAGTCTAAATGAAGCGTGCATAATCGGCGTCCAAAGATCCTGGTGACCCCTATCAGCGCATCCTCCTTCGTCTGACCCTGCTTATCATACATAGGCTGAGTACCAAACGAGGTGATGAGAGCAACACACCACGGGATTAAAGGAGATGCTCAACAAGCACCAGCTAGTGGGTGCTGATTCACACCACAGGCCTTTCCCAGCTAGAGTGAGGATTGTAATGCCGCTCCACTTCCACAGCTTGCTCAGCCTAACGCACTGGCATACACTACTAGATGGTAGTTTTGAAGCCATCACTTCCTTTTTTCATGTGCGGATCCAGAGTTGCTGTTGTTGGCAAACACTTCACAAGCCTACCATTCAACAATAAAATCGGTTCGAGCGCGCAACGTGCCCCAAGAGCCAAATTGACTAATCAAACGAGTAACACCAGCACGAAACATCGCCTCGCACATATTCAAACCCAGTTGACCGATAACATAATGGAATGGGATGACGTTTGGATGGCATTTCGGCTGCCAACGACAAGGGCGTTTGTAAACCGTGGTTAGCATTTAACGACTCCATCAACGGACCGCTACAAGTGCAAGGCGAAACTCAGCAGAACACTAAAATTGTGTTGATTCATGGTTTGGTAATACGTAATGTGAATGCAACATCTCGAATGTCGGCAGACAGATGTGAGGTTATTATATACTGTAGGCAAGCCCCCAGGGTTCATAAAGGAACGAAGAGCAATTATCGTTGCTTTCTGAACTAAGAGCCAGAGCCTGCGGCACCATTGGATGGTGGATACGGATTGCGAGCAATATGGTTGTTCGTTAAGAACAATCGAATAGGCTATCGAATGGCTCAACAAACAGTTTCAGCGCTGAGGGATTTATCAGGAGAGCAGGCTCGCTCGAGCACATATCAGACCTGCAGCAATTATTATTATTAGGATCAAGGAAGTGTATTTGCATTGATCAGTTGTCAAATCTCCTTTCGTCTTCCATCACAGCACAATGGGCTTCCTCAAGAAACTGGCGGCACGTTCGCAGTTGTGCAAGCGATCGCCGGAGAAAGACCAGGACCCCAACTCACAATCGACCGCGGGTCAAAATGAGGCGAACGAAAGAGCCTCAGTCCACGAGAAGGAGCTACCTAGGGATAGCCAAGTAAGCAAGGGTGTTCGAAAAGTGAGTGACGTTTGTAGATATTCTTTGATCGCTCTCAACAGGACTGACCTTATTGTGGTCGAAGCAGCTATCATTAATTCACATCAGTTCAGGTGAAGTCGAAGCACCAAAACCCCAGGCTCGAACACAAAAGTTTTTCTCCTCCTGGCGTAACCTATTTTGCAGCGGGTCAGTCAGTGAACAGCAAGTGAAGCCTGTGAGCCTACCTTCTCCAGTCTCTCTTCTACCATCGGATGTGCCTTTAACTCCAAAGCTTCCTCCACAGCCGGATATCCATAAAGTCTCTTCTCTAGACAAGCTTGCTCAGGGCTACCGTTCTGACTCTGCGTCTCCGGAGCCGGAGTCCATCTTCGGACCTTACCCAACGCCGACACGCTCCACTGGTTCCAATCCCACATCGCCTATTAGCAGGGGTTCCCTTGAAAAAGCCAAATTTAATCGCTCTACCGTGGATCTCTCGCTCGTTTCTCGTAAGTTGAATGATCAAAGCGCCGCAGCAGCGATATGCGAGCATGAGGAGCCGTCTTTCCGTGCAGGACACCCGTAAGATGGGAATCATGGTGTTCTCTGGCTCTGATGCTGCATAATTATACGATTGTAAGGCTGAGCCATCAGACACACAAGAGCGAGAGCTTTCTGCATCGGTTTCGGGATGGTAACAAGAAACTCTCGGCCGTCATCAACAGCGCTATAGCGGGCCTCTTGAAAACGCTCCAGAAGAATGAATTGCCACCCAGTGTCCACGTAACGTCAGCAACGCGTCGCTCAGACCTCGTTATTGCCCTAACCACCGATTTCGCCTTCATAGCACCCATTCCTAAGATCGAACACTACTGTCCTTCCCTCCCCATTCCATCTTCACACTGAGTACTTCCCCACGACATTTCCCGACGCATACTATATGCGGATTCCGCCGTGCTCCACAGAATCTTCAGAATAGCGGCTCTCCAGAATGACAATTTCACTACTCTCACGCCCCTTCCATATGCCAATCGTAAACACCTACGCCCGCATCGAACGCGCCTAGCCTATGACCCATGCCCGCTTCATTGTATCTTCGACGCCGCCCAATTTAAAACCGCCGCGGAAACCCTGAGCTGAACAACATGTCCAAGCTTCAGACGATCGTCGTGCTAGGATTATGTGAAGGTGCCCATCACCCCGCCCGGGGTGGAGATAAGCCGCGCTAGCGTCACATCTTCAAGGAGAGATGATTAAGAGAGAGAGTGTGTGTGTACGAGAGGAGAGGGCACACTTTGCCACATCCGAGGTGGAAGGAAGGTGCGACGGTGGAAAAAAAGCAGAACCTGTTGATGTCGACATGCGGGTTCAAGTCACTGTAGACGAGTCTCAATGGGAAACATGTGGATGAGAAGAATAAGGGCAAGGCGAACGAATGGTTCGGTTAAAAAGATGTTTAACTGGTGTACGTACGATAGCTGCCATTGTACATCACATAAAATATTCGAAGGCATACCTGTGTTAGTGTACTTGGGACTCAGGATTAGAATGGGAAACAGAGCGCACAGAGTTGTGAAACTTCTTTCAGGTGTAGTTTAAATTGCTTGTGCTGTTGTGATGGTCTCTTTGATTTTTCATCTGGGCTGTTTCTCGCTTTGTTCGCTCTTCCTTCCTATAGTTGCAAGAGCAACACGAAATATCCCGCACGAGGCCAGATGACGGTATCGCCGATCCAGAAGAAGCCCTTACGATACAAGACCACGTCCTAATCGGGAACCTCGACGCACTGCAGAACGCAATGGACCCAGCAGCATGGTAGGGAACCTTAACCTAGGCTCCTACCACATGAATGACACGTAGGATCTCCCATGCTACAGCCTCCAAAGCAGGGCTTCTGACTCATGCCCCCGCCAAAGCTATATACCATTTTCTCCTCTTCCGTCAACTTCCTCTTCATCACTCGCCTCACGCCCGGGTGGGCTCCCATATCCACGGCTTGGTCCACGCCCACCCGCTCAGCTACTTCCCGCAAAGCCCCAAGACACGACCTCCCATACGTCTCCCCCCTCCGATACATCTGCGCTCTCTCCGACAAATCACCCCACGTGCTCTGCCCATCTGATGTGCGATACATATCCGAGTCCTCGATCATCGCCTCAAACTCAACATCATAATGCCACCACCCCTCAACCGCAATCTGCATACTCGCGATGTGTCCCCGCCAGAAATGATGACCGAACATCCACACCACGCAAGAGATCCAGCCGTCCAGCTCGCTGACAGCTAGGAAGAGGGTGCGCAGGTTGACGAGCTCCTCGCCGAGCCAGCGTATGTCTGACTGACGCCAGGACCCGTTGCCGACGAGACGGAGGTGCTGCACGGGTGTGTTGGTGTGGTAGCTGGGCGTGTAAGAGAACCTATCACGAAGTCTCTCTCGCACATCTATTTCCAGCACGCGGATAGAAGGCAGCTTGAGGTAGGGGAGGATAAGGCGGGCTGGAGCGTGATGGAGATGGAGGGAGACCGTGTGAAGATGTGGGGCGGAGGGGACGAGGACAGAGCGCTCTTTAGAGCCGCGTATAGAGATTTTCTCGGAGGGGGACAGGGAGTCGGGATCGATGGTTATATCCCACCATATGGAGCTTGCTTTGCATCTTGACACGTCTAGCGTCTTCAAATTCGACAGCAACCGGATGGTCCGCACGGCGATGTCCTTGATTTGGCCCGTGTACTCGTCGTTTTGCTCGTCGGCGTGCTGGACAGCGAAATGCTCGACGCGCTGTGCCAGACAGGGGTTCTTATCTAGCGTCCGTAGGAGGTTGATCCCCCTTGAGCCAGAATTGCTTTGTATATGCGTGTACAGGTGAGACTTCGCGAGGCGATAGAATCTCCTAGAGGTGAGGCAAAGGGCATGCAGTGTTGGTGTTAAGGGTCGTGTAAGTAGAGATGGGGCGGGAACTAGATAGTTGATTGTGTGGACGAGTAACTCTTCGGGGAGGGCGTCCATTGCGATGAAAGTCGTGGATGCTCGAGCGGGGAGGGACTGCGTCTCTCCGCTTTGGCATGTTAGAGGTAAGAGGAGAGTGCTGGTCAGTCAGGTACACTATGCGGGGCTGCGTGTGAGACTGTCAAATGATTGGAGAAGGGCGGATTCGCAGAGTCCTACCTCTGCAGAGTAATGCTGACTGAGCAGCAGCGTCTTTGCATTCGGGAGCTGGAAGGTTCGATGGATAAGTCAAACTTTCACTGCCCAAACCCAATGTTGCTCTGAGGATCCCATGGTTGGTCTCATGGAAAGGCCAATTATCCCTCGTGTAGATCCCCTCCTGTTGGGCTCGTACTCCCTATGTGTTTCGGCCGTGTGGAGGGTGGAAGACACGATTTGCGCGAGCAGCGTGTTGGCGTCGAAGAAGAGGGCGGCAGGACGTTGCCAATGCTCGTGGGTGAACTATGGGAGTGCGTGCACCAGTACGCGGCGTTCGGCTGAGTGCGGCAGGTCGTCAACGGCTTGGTTGCGATTGTGTCCAGGTCAATGTTGAATAGCTCCGTGACTATGAGAGAATGTGTGAATTGCAATCATACACACTGTAGTCGTACACTGTGTCAATCATCAGTCGCTAGTATGCGATACTGATTGTCACCAAGCTGAACATGTCGGTGTGAATATGTCAAGTCGAGGTGAATCCAGATGAGATGTCCGTCAGTCCACGGCGTCATGGACAGCCCGTCACGCGACCCCGTATTATGTTCCTCATTCTATGCCATCGTCGTATTTTGCATCTCCCAACATCGGTTCCTCCCTGTCGCATATCGTATCCGTGAAGTGCGCCGCATGATGCTGGTCTTCATGATATCCGTCCACCTTCTAACACTCCTCCCGTAGACTCCTCTTCGCTTTCCCAGGTCCAACACCATCCAAAGAAAACCAAGAACGTATTGACATACCACGACAGACATGGGGGACGTCTACTTTTATAGAGGCCTCGAGGGGGGGCCGTTGCCAACCCCTGGTCTTTCCCAAAACGAGGCTGAGCCCGTGGACACCGATGTTGGAATCCCCAGGGAACTCTCGACACGAGTGCTTTCCCGGCTCGTGCAGATGCCGGCCTTGAGGATGAGGCTCTAGCATGCGAAGTGCGACATGCGAGTTTGTGGGATCAAACTATGTCAATGTAGCCGTGGCTGCATGGAAACCAAAAAGGCGGGTATCTCGAGCGAGAACGCATTGCTCTCGCGCGACCGTTAAAGAGTACGCAAACGTCGACCAAGCGCAGGCGCCCAATCGAGAGAAAGGTAAGCATAGGAGGAAGATGCGCTAGTGAAGATTCACCCAAAAAGGTGGACTCTATGGCAGACTATTGTGGGTACCGGCTTCCCTTCGGAATCGCGCAATATAGTGACCTTCTACGATGACCCGATACGACGGGTACATGCAGTAGGATGTTCACTGCCGGGCAAAATGGTCAGGGAAGCCATTGTAGTGGGTAACCTGGCAGTGACACGGGTTGATTATGTGCATATACACCTGACCGTGGCAGATGCTGACGGTGCCGGTGATAACTTAATTGCAACTTCAGGGTAAGAAACGCCCAGCAGTGACGCAAATCCCTGTACTACATGTGTCGCATGTTGTTGGAAGTAAGGTTTCGGGTGCATATCAGTGTAGCTTCGCGATCAGGGAGACTATGAATAAGGAGCTCATTGCACAAGGTAACATGCGAGTTGTCGTTTGCGAGCGAATATTGAGTCTGTGCGCATAACGGTCGGTAACTAAAGGCACCTAAGGCGAGTCGTGTTGGGGCCCCAAATCCCACAGTCCAAGAACAGGATCCTCAAGGAGCCGCAAACGATGATCTCCCGTAGTCGATACGGCATGTGTGTAGACCTCCGACTACGCTCTACTTGAGGCGCAGGAGCTTCTTACCCTAAAGATATCGTCTCTCGCGTAATGAAGTGGGTTTGAAGATTTTACCTTGACCAGACGTTGTATGGTCGTGAACGGTCGGATCAGGCAGACACCAAGTAAAAGATGGAAGGATTTCGCAACAAGGGACGTGTCGACGGACTATAGGGGTCTTTCTGTGCAAAGCCGTCGCGTTTCATGTGGGCCGACATCGAGGGAAGGAGCCAAGGAGACGGATCACCTGATTGCAACCTTTCAAGGTTTCAAGGCCATTAGACCTCGATATCAAGCAGTCGAGACGTGTACAGGCTCAGCGTAGACGCCGTCTAGCACAGAAGAAACGTCGCCACCGCACGATGCTGCCACCGGGAGAAGTCGTCTCGATGGCAACGTTACCATGTCTCGGACTGAGACTGCGGTTCAGACTACTGTCACGTGCCACCTTCGGGCTTCGCAGGTAGTGTTGAGCACGCACAGACGCCACCAACGCTGCAAGTCCGAAACGGTTTTTCTGTAGCATGCAGGGGTTGGAGGGATACTCGGTGTTGCTTCAGAACGACTCACCAGGCGGTGTTGACAGCGGCCACTATGCAAGGCTAAGGACTTGCGGATTGTCAAACATAGTGCTGAGGTACGGCGCGAGACATGCAGCTTATCACTCCTGCAGTGACGAAAAGATAACGTCACGTACTGGCGTGAAGCAAGAGATATTGGGATGAGGTGAGCGTGGTGTTGGCAAGTATTTGCATTAGTGGGAGGGTGGTGGTGGCTGCTGCAGAAGCGTTGGGCGTGGGAGAGCAGCAAGCAAGCATCTCGACGCAAAGGAGAAGGCGATGGTTGGGGATGAGCCAGATCTTGGGACGTGAGCGCCTCAGGCAGGATGAAGAGAGTGCTGAGGTGAGATGGGCCCCGCAAGCGCTGCACGTTGGCAAGTGTCGGGCCGCTGGTGGGTGAGCGTCGACGTCGACGCAGTGGTCGAGTCGTGCGGGCTGCTCTAGGGTGACGGCATCTGGCAGCGATGAGCCTTGCGACAAATAGACGTGGGAGTCTAGATGGAGGTGATGGAATTGCGGTCGGCATCGGACGACAAAGATGCGAGAACTGGGCTAGCGCAGCGTAGCGGCGTGCAGGGTACAGTGTATAGTGTAGGTGGGCAGAGCGCCGAGGAAGCTTGTCGCAGGGCGCGTGTCGAGGTGGAGCAGGGCTGGAGGGATGGAGGCATGTTTGCCTCGTTGCCTTGTCCCTGGCGCGCGTACGGAGAGCGAGCGCAGGCGGGCAGCGGTGGTGTGACGGCATCCCTCACCCTCAGGCTCACGTATGTTTGGCGAGGCGGACTCTGGATGCGGAGGGCTGCGAAGTCAGCCTTCTCACTCAGCGGCTCACGCACCTCCGGCCGGCACGCGCATCCAGGGCCGCGCAGGGTCCATGTGATTGGCCGCGAGTCTATGAATAGACGCGGAAGGAGCTCGGCGCGCGTGTGCCCTCCTGGCTTAGCCCTGTGCTGCACGCTGCGAAGTACACAGACACGGCGAGGCTGTGGACATGGGCGCGTAGACGAGGCATAGCAGGCGGAGCGCATGTTGCCAGCGTGTCTGCGCTGCATGGCGGGCGCGGCACGGGCTGCTCGAGGGTTGCCGTGCCATGGCAGCAGCAGCAGCAGCAGCATCGCGGGCGGTAGGGCTGCGACTCAGGCTGCTCATTTCTCCGATGGCGCATGACGGGTGCGAGCAGGATGAACAGAGTTGTCCACTGGGCCTGATGTGCCTGCCGACAGCCGCCTCCAGCCACCGCGCCGGTGTCGTCCCAGGTCCCGCCGCGAGACAGGGCCGCGCCCCGTCGACGATGGAGACGAGCCCGTCGTGACGTCTGCTCGTCGACGCTCGAGTCGAAGGTAGCATCGTCGAGCCTCGACCCGCCTCCCAGCGCCGGTGCTGCACCTTGTCGCGCGCCCGGCGCCGTGCTGTCCATCGCGCCTGCCCTGCACAATTCCCGCCGTCATGCCCATCCCGGCAGGAGCAACGTTAGAGCGGAAGCTACGAGTCGCTAGCCCTCACTCGCGTCGTGGTCCACGTCCCCACGCCTCCCGCCCCTGCACCTCACCGACCACCTTCTATCTCATCTGCCTCTAGCCCTGAACCTCCCCAGCGCTGCCCTAGCTGCCTAGCATGCCCACCCGGACTGCACCACACGTCGCATCACGCGGTCCAACGGGCACCATGCCGCCAGACGCGACTGCACCCGCCTCGAGCCCACGCTCGCTTTCTCTTCGCAGCCCAGCTTTCCTTTTCTGCCCTCCACCCTCAGTCGCCCTACACCATGGCACGTGCTTTCGACGGCCGACGGGCCCGCCACGGCTGGAGCATTGTTGTCCAGAGCGACTTCGGCTCCATGGGCGGCAGCCCGTCTGGCCACCAGTTCCGCTTCATCACAGGCTAGAGACCACCAATTGGCCATGTCTCAGAGCACGGGTGCTTCTCGGGTGCTCTCTGGCGCGCCGTCTTTGCTGTTGTTGTATCGGCATCTGCCATTCTTCGCTACGCTGCCGCTGCCTGGAACATGTCGGACACGCTGCGACTTTCCGCGGGATGAAGAAACGTGTGATTGTCCCACGCATACGCCAGGCATTTGCAGGGACCCGGACCCTTGAGCGCCCACCACATCTCTGGGTCTGGGACTCTGGAAAGTCCCCTTCTCTCCAATCAACGCCCGCTGATGGCCCGCTCCACGTGCCGATTGCTGAAGGATTCCGCCTGCATCATGTTGATTGCGCTGGATAATTGAGGTGTTGAGTGTCTGTCTCAGTTATGCCTCAACGCGAATGCGGGCCACAGCACGCAACCTCGAGCATCCAAGTGTTAGATGCCCGTCAATATCGCACTCCCAGTCTCCCTGCAGTCTCTCAGCCAGAAAGTTCAGGTGCAATCTATATCCTGGCTGCCGCCGCCTTGCCCGCACTGTGGTTTGGGTTCTCACAACGTCAGCCATCAGACATTCGAGAAAAGACACCCTGCAAGCACTTTCAGCGAACCCCGAAACCCGGCCATTCACGCCTCCCTATGCGTCCAGGGTCCGTCGTCACAACGATCGTCGTCCCCACAAGTCTTTAGCGCTCCTTCGAACGTACCCAGACCTGGGCTCGAAAACGCGCTTGTGCACATACAGCAAACGATCGTGAATTGGTCCGTGACTTAACATGAAGAGTTCGCTAGAGCAATTATCGATGTGCGACCGTCGATCGACTAGCAGCACTGCATGGCGTGTTCTGCGCATGTCGACATTCGACAGATGCTGTTTGGCTTTGGCCTCTTGCCAGGCTGCCCTTGTGCCGCGCTGCTGCTGCTCTACGCGCCACCTCTGTGCTCCGGGAACATGCAGAAGCCATCGGGCATGCAAACACAAGCAGCGGCAGTTTCGATTCTGCCCTTGGCTTCCACACGGCAGCCCGCGCTCTCGGTTGCGGAAAAACATGGCCGATAAGTCAAACTTGCTTGTCGGAATTCCGACGGTTTGGACAGGCATGGGCTGACAACCGCTTTGGGCAGCGGAGACGACGAGGGCTGGAAGGGATTGCGAGCTTCACGTGCCCGCCATTCCGTTTGGAATCCCAGCTCGCGAGCCGATCGTGCAATGTCACGTGTGCCGCTACGCTGCCACTACTATATTCGCTCATCTGCCTGTATGCACTACGCTCGAGCCTCCCAGACCGGTGAGGTCGACTCCTGTGACGCGCGCCGACAGCAAAAGCGGCCTTTCTCACCATCTTCACGCTGTCTTGACTAGCCAGGTCCTCCTATTTCCCGGTACCCGTTCGAGTAGTCCGCAAACACAGCGCCGTTGGCTTTCGGTCCCAGGGCTTGACTGCGCCTTGAAGGGCTGGCAGCGTACGCTAAAACCGACTGGAGCGGGAGCTTGGTTGACGTGTTCCCCAAGCTCCCAAGTCTCGACGGCGCTAAGGCTGTCAGGCCCCCCACCACAGATAGCTCCGTGGCCTTAGCTGAGCTCTCTGGTTGTCCGTGTGGAGATTTGCTTGCTTTTGGCGACGAAGGATGTAGCACAGGGCCATTAATAGCCGCATCCTACGTGCGGAGAGACTGCATGCCGGTGCTTACGGCCAGAGAGCCCATCACAGCACTCATGATATTCTTCGGCGGACGAATGAGCGCCTATAACGGCGTTCCCAGCCCAGTCGGAGTATGTAATCTTCATCTCGCGATGCATGTCTTGCTCCATACATTCGCCGTTCATCAAGACGGCGACACTGAAGACGGCGACGGCGGCGCGTTGCTGCCGTGTCTCCAGTATCCCCGCAGCTACACATCTGCCGCTTTTGCACCTTGCTAATCAACGCGACCCGCCAATGGACTTTGGCATGTCAGGAATTCACGCGGTATGAGCCCTGGGTATGCAGGGGCAGCAGCCCACACCAGACAAGCGGTACCCCGACGCATCGCGACGTAGGTCTTTGTGTCGCCAGCTGCATGTCCTGCTTCGACGTCTTCTACGCATTACCAGCATCTGCGATGCGGTCATCGGTGTCCTTGCACGACGCTTTAGGAAATGTTGTCATCCTTCGGCGGTAAGCGGTAGACGGGTGGTGCACAGGAAGGCTGAGCCCGTCGGCCATCCAGCGCCCGCTATTTTCGGAATTGCACCTTTCCTCCTCCATCACCCACGCGCTCCCAAGCCACGCCTCTCTTAGTAACATCGAGCAATGGCTCGAGCTGGTATGATGCGTGGAACGGTCCGCCGCCTGGCGCTGGCACCGCCCAGTTAGAGCGCCCACCAGTGCAGGGGTATCTCACCTCAATTTTGGTGCGCGGATGCCTCCTTGTTCTTTGCGGCTGCTGGAACGGTTCGGTTGCACGCCTCAAGCCATGCCCGTGGGCTCAAGCTTTGCAGGGCTATCCTCGATCGCTAGCCATGTCATGAGGGCTCCGCCGCGGTGCAATTGGTGATCCTTGCCATCCTACCCTTGCCACATCTCCCAGCGACGAGCGTTAGGGCGACTGGGACCTGCATCTCATCTTCTGCCTTTCCTGAGAGCGCTGCCTCCGTGCTCTACCTCGTGCGTTTCCACCATTGTGCTTGGCTACCAGGCACAGCCCGCAGATATTTACAGTCCCCCTCCACAACGCTGCGCCCGCCCTCTCTGTATCTTCGTCTCTGAACCCCGATTTGGAACGGCAGAGGTCCCAAATCCAGATAGACAGCCATACCTCTTGTGACTGCCCCGGTCCACTATCGCCTTTAATCTTTGCTTCGTCCTCCGAGTCCGCCTGGTCTTCCATGTCTAATCCGCCGCGCCATTTCAAGACATGATCACTGGCCCATAGCCATCTGCTGTACTACCGGATCTGGACCCATCGCCGCTACCACCTCTGAGCCCTACCGTTTCCGAGTCCCCACTTGAGGCTCTGATCCTTCCCGCCCCCTTCCCCTCCTCACAGTATAGATATATACCCCCTCCGCCTCTGTCAGCTATGTCAGACCCTAGTGAGACAAGCGGCCGCCCCTCGGTTTCCTCTATCCAACGTCCTGAAAGCTCCATCCCACCTCCAACAGCACCTCAACGTCTTCGAAGATCCTCGCACTCGTCGGATGAACGTATCGGTGGCACCAAATCAACAGCATCTCGTCGTCGTCCAGGAACCAGGAAAGAGACGACGCTTGGCCCAAACAACCCATCCTCCCGCGGGGATAGTCCCACCATGCAACGATCTACCAGCCCAACACAGATGTCGCCTGACAGCAACTCAGTACACTACACCCGGACCGGCCGCATCAGTAAAGCGAAGAAGGGTTTGAAGGTTCACCACTGCGACTGTGGACGGGTAAGTACTGTTCTCCGTCGTTCGATAGCGTTCCGCTTGGGCTTGTTCATCACGATATGCCACCACGCTGCGTTCTCGCGTAGCCCTATCGTATACGACGCCCCTTTCGGACCGGCACAAAACCCTCGCATTCCACATCAGCTCCCCCCCTCTTTGTCCAGACGAGACTCACTAACGTTGTACCCAGTCATACACCAGAGCTGAGCATTTGAGGTATGTCAATCTCTATTCTTCTCACACTGAGCCAGCTAACCCATGACAGGCGACATCAAAGGAACCATGCACAAGACGCACTTCGATGTGACTGGCCGGAATGCGGAAAGCCATTCTACAGGCTTGATCTCTTACAACGCCACCAAGAGCGACAGTATGCACATCCCCCAGCCTTTCTTGAGCCGTCAGGCATTGACCTGTCCTAGCAATGAGCCCGGGAGAGGAGAGTCCCCTCAGATGTTCAGTCCAGCAAGCACTGCAGAACCAGAACCACCGGTCACTGCAGTTGTGAGCTTGCCTCCTCCAATTGTCACAACGGTTCCTCAAGTTGAACCTTACTACCAGCAGCCGGTTTCTCCAATCCCAGTATCCGCTGCAGACGCAAGGTATACATCCAACCCGTTCCGTACCCCTCGTCTTCCTTCTTCCGCGATCCGTCAATCATTTCATTCATCTCCTACTTCTTCTAGTCCCGGTTTCCAGTGAGTTTGACAAAGCATTGATTATCATTTCTTTCCTCTCCTTCTTCGTTATGAGCTGCAAAGCTTTGTAACCAGATTGCTGATCTATTCTCTCTAGCCATTCCAAGAGGGCATACACCGCTCCTCGCCAGAACAATGGACCTATTTCTATGCCTGTAGAAGCAGGCATGCAAAACGGCATCGCCTGGAACGACCCTTTCAGCCACTCTCCTCAATATAACTCGTCTTCGAGCGAGTATGCCTCGCCTATCCCCACCGTGCAGGACTACTCGAATAACATGTTCGCCAATCCCCCCTACGGACCAGGGTCCAACCGCACGCGCAACTCATCCAACGCATCTTATGTTGAGCCTGCGTGGGGCTATCCCTCAAGGTCACCAACGTCGGCAACTTCAACCATGGCATACACGTGGAATTCGAACGAGAAGAGCCCCGCTCCATCCAGCCTAGCTTACATGCACACTTCCTATCCGATGACGAGCATGCCGATGTCTGCGGGTGTGGACCCGATGACGGGTTTTGGGCATTTCGGACCCAAGACGATGGTACAGAGGGATGAAGAAGAACAGGCGTTCCTCTTCCCTGAACAGTCCTACGGTATGGGCCAACTCGCACACTCGTATCCATTTGAACAATATCTGAACAATTACTGGAGGTTCTTTCACGCCGCCTACCCTATCATTCATCGAACTACCTTTGAGAGCATAAGCCAACCACCGATGCTTCACGCTGCCATGATCGCCATTGGCGGACAATATTCGGACGATGCCAGCGTCAAGCGAAAGTCACGCATACTTCACGACCGATGCATGAAGTTGCTTGACAAGGTAAGATCTCCATGCCTATTGACCTGAAGCTCACTAACACTACACAGAGAGACTTGGATGTTATGACCGAAGCCGAGCGTGTGTGCGACTCGCAGGCTCTGTTCCTCATTGAGGTCATGTCTCAGTACCGTGCGCGTCGTGCGGCGAAGGCATTGTCCTCGCGGTTCGAGACGCTTTACCAAAAGGTAATATTTCAGTCATTGGCCCTGCCATCATGATCTGACAACGTATAGCTTTGCGAGGGCTCTCGGGATGTGACCTCGAATATCGTCGACAATGTCTCCGCCCTTGTTCAGCCAGAGAATGCTACTTACGAGCGCTGGGCACAGTGGATCGAACTGTCCACCCAACAGCGCCTCCTTCTCTGCTGCTACATCCTCGAGTACCAACAAGCTACTCTTTTGGCTCGCGACTCACTGCAATCTTCAATCAACTGTTCGGGATTCAATCTACCCTTGCCGGCTCATTCAGAGCTCTGGGACGCTACCACATCTTTCGATTGGGCCATGGCCGCCCAACAAAATCCTCACCAGCTGACGTACGTCTTCCAAGTAACACCGGACGCCATGCAGACCTTTGATACGTTTCAATCCTCCCTCATCATCGCGGCTCACTACAATCACTTCAACAATCCTACTCCATATCTTGCTCCGGCGAACTTCCAACACATCGAGCATCTCCTCGACAACTCATCAGTGACCAAACACCAACTCCTTACTGCGAAGCTTCTCCAGGTCGTTCCGATTCGTGCATTGCTTGCGATATCCGGAGAAAGCTGGATCCTATCGGAGAAGGTCCCTTCACCGCAATCATTTGCAAGCTACAAAACAACCCTCAGGACGTGGATCAACGGACTGTGGACTGACGGCACCGATCATCAGGGCCAGTCTGCAAAAGATGCTCTCAAGCTCGCTATTGAGATTGTCCAGCATGCTATGACGGCCCAAACACTTACCCTCCGACTCGAACTGGGCGCCGACATGGGTCTTTACTTTGCAACACTCACTATCTGGGCTGCCACTGTTGCGGCGAACACCCGCATCAACGCACCCCAGGCGATTCAGCCCCATCGCTTCCAAAGCCACTCCCCTCTGCCAACGGTCCGCACCAACTACCCTTCCACGCCAACTCACTTCTCCATGAGCACGCCAGGTGGTACACCCAATCCCAATCACCCTGCGGCGTTGGGTTTGACTTCTCATCCCGCAACCTCTCCAGTTCCACCCTCGCCATCCACACAAAGCATGCAGTACTCTGAAGTTACCATGCTCTCTATAAATTTCCTCAACACTGCGCTAGTAGAACTGGACTTCCTGGGCGTAGTGCCCCAATGGCCGCGAGATGTAGCACAGTGGCAGCAAGGCTGCGCCGCCTTGATGCGCTGGGTAAAGACACGCTTAAGGAGTGGGGCTACGGAGGGAAGAGACAGCGTTGTTTCCCCAGCTCCCAATGTCGGTGTTGCTGGACATGGCCGAGGTGGCGACGGTTTTGGCGAACTACTCGACGGTGTCCTCGGTGTCTTGGAGAAGATCTTGAGTCGAGGGTGGGACGTCTGGGGCTTCTAGGTCTGCCAGCCCACCACCCTGCTCACTTTACGGCCTACAGTCGCAGTCGACTTTTTCTTTGGGAGCATTGCATTCCGGCATGCTTACCACTATCTTTGCATGTTCGCCTTTCGCTTCTTTGCGCTTCGGCATTGTTCTTTACAATTTTCTTTCTCACTTTCGCTTTACCGCTACTGTTGGATAGTGCATCGGCATAGCGTGGGTCTCAAAACGGCATACGGCATGATATGGCATGACGGAAACGACGGATGATGGATTTTTACGGATACCCTGTTCTTACCCTTGCGCTTTTCTTCCTTTCCACTACCCTGTACTACTACTGAATCTTTGGCATCTTGTTTCGCATTTCATCCACGGCTGTTTGTTCGATGTTCACGTCTTCTTACGGGACACTTTTCCAAAATCCTATCTCGTGAGACCTCTGCATTCTCGGCGAGGTTCTCTGTTCTTTCGTCCCAAAACTCTGTAACACTAAGTCTATGGGTGGCTATGTCGTTTCGTGTGATGCTCTGCTTGCATTTGGGAGGACCTTATCTCCGGTGGTGGCGTCGAGCATGGCGCGCTCCGCCTCGTTCCTGCGATAGACTTACATACATAGAAAGGAACTGCGCGCTGTGCCTGCGCAAGAGCTTAAAAATACACGCGCTGTGAAGCGCCATGCGGAGTGGCTATACAGTTTCTGAAACACAACACAATATGACATGATGTGCACAGCGAACGTCTACTATGCATGTACATGTGCAATCCTCCCGGTGCATCCGCGCGGCGCGAACATTCGATGCTGCTTTCTAAGTGAATACTACGCCCGCTCGTTCGTTCGACGCGGCGTTTCGGTGCGTTGTTCCCCCGCGGCAAAGACCAACTTCGCCGACTTTGTACTCCCATCTCCCATCTCCCCGTCCCCATCTCTAGCTTAGTCCCAGCCTTACCATTTACAGGCCTTGCTCACTACACCGCTCTGCGTTGCGCTCTTCGAAGCGCTACACGTTAGTGCAAGAGACGGGGTCCCCGTACCCTAGCCCTCCCTCAGTATGAACACGATGATCCCAACGGCAAGTCCCACGCTCGAATTTCCACCATGCCCAAACTCTCCGCCGGCGTCGGTATCTCCGATGATGTCAGACGGATTTTATGCGCGGGGAGGTGTTCGCGTTGTGAGACGATACGAAGTTCGGAGCTGCCGAGATGTGCGATGTTCCCACTCTGCTTCCGCTGCTCGCTCGCTCGGCTCGCTGGGCGGGTCCTTGCTTCCGGGGTCAGGGTCGGCGAGGCCGGGGTAGGCGAGCGCGCGTTTTCGTTGCGGGACGGGCGTTAGGTGCAGGATATACGAGGCTGGGTGGAGTTGGTGAGGCTGCAAGGTGGGTGGTTTAGAGAGCGACAGCTGAGGGCGGAGTTTCAAGGTGCTGGCTGGTGGGCTCATTCAGCAGTGCAGCTTGCACTGGATTAGGATCAGACAAGCAGGGCTGAACATGTGTTGATTTTTGAGGTGCTGAAGGTCAAGATCATTTGCATTCTCTCGTAGTCCTTCGCCTTGCGCAGAACCTGTTTAACTATATTGATGTTCGCCGCTTCTTCTGCATGCCACCTCTATCGTGCCATGTCCCAAAACAGCGATGCCTTGGGGCACAGATATAGAGGCATCAGAAAGCCAGTACTGGCTGGGCATGTCAACGCTCTCCGTCGTTCTCAAACTACTCCCCGCGCTCGCCACTGTCAGTTCCGTCTTTCTCTTCCTCGTCAACCTCGAATTGCTCTGCAGCATCAAAGAAGGTGCTGTCACCCTCTTCGAATCGAGCCTGGTTGTTCTCCTCATCCCCTTGGTCATGGTCCTCACCATCGTGGAACTCATCATCGCCATCGGAATCATCGTCCTCTTCTTCGTCCCGGTCAAGTTGCTGAATCACACCGCCTAAAGGCACTCTAGCATTGGCTTCCCAATCCAGCTCCTCTGAAGCACTAGTGAGGAAGAACGGATGATCAGCCGATAGAGGCTTGCCGGTGGTGATGAATCCCATGGGTGCATGCTCGAAGTCTTGACCCTTGCGAAGAGCCGCAAGCCATTCGTGAACTGTATGCGAGAGTTAGAGTGTAGTACTTGTTGCATCTGCAGGTGAACTTACGGAACGTCAGCGGTTTCTGCACAAAAGTATCTTGCGAGAAGTCGCCCATGTAGTCATCCTCCCCTATCGTTGTCTTTACACCGAGGTACGAAAGGAGCTCTTCGTACTCATACCACTCGAAGTAGAGGCGACCTGCGAATATCCCAAGCTCAATTTTCAAACCTAAAGGAACGTCGGTGTAAGAGGGAAGCGGCGGAGTGGCGTGATAACCGAGGTTGTTGAAATGTAGGGTACGGCGAGTTACAGGAGCCGAGTAGACGATGAGATGAGTTCGGCTTGAACCTCCAGATTGGTGACGTTAACGAAGCGATGGAAGGAGCTCATCCGCCTCTTCGGGGCTGATGACTAGTGCCTTGCTTGTTGCGGGGCTCCAAAGGATCCACTGGCAAGGCCGTATGAAGTTGTCGTTCGACTCAATCACTTTGACTGTACGACCGAACTGCTTGGACACAAAAAGGCCGGAGGTTTTGCTGTGGATGAATGCCCCGTGTTTCCTACCAGAGGCAGTGTGTTGCAAAGCCGACAACATAGGCTGGTATGCCTCACTACCTGCAATGAGCTTCCCAGACTTGGCAAATTCTTTGATATCGTTATGTAGCCGGGAAATCTTCAGTGCTGTGAAGTGGAACGGCTTTTCGGGCTCCCGTACATTCTCGACCTCATGCTCAACCTCTCGCTCCTGTTCAACTTCTTCGAGGGCTGATGAGTGGGTGGCGATTCCACTGTCCTGGAAATTCGTCTTCCTTCGTTCCAGCTCGACAGCGAAAGTCCCAAGTGATCCCCTGTATGATTGCATCTGAATGCTACCTGCGAATAGATAACGTGATTAGCCGTGCATCAGTTTTTCGAATTCATTGGAGTGACCAACCTCGATTCAATTGCTTCGGTTCATACATCTGCTTCAGAGTCTGAGACTCCTTTGTGCGTATAACGGACAAGTACTCCGAGCGCTGATGGATGTTGGTTAAGTACGCCGAGTTCTTGATCTTCGCCTGCTCGTGCTGTAAGAACGTGTTGCCTTGGTTGTAGTATAGTGGCTCCAGCTGCTCAATTCCGTCGCAAGATTGCTTCAGGAGCCATGAGACTACATCAGAAGAGTACAAATAGTCATGCTCGCGTTTATTATTGAGATCAACGATACTCTGGTGAACTTCGGGAGGCGAGAAGAATGTGACAGCTTGAGTTTGACCTGCACAAGGCATTTAGTCAGTCAATTGCATCGACGCAGCTCTTACGGAAACATACCAAGCAGACGCAGGCGCATGGCGGCCTGTGCAATAGCGTCTTTCGTGACATGAGGTCCCAGTGTCAATGCGGCTCTCGCATTGGGTGGAAGTTTGAGATCTGTTCCACGACAATGACTCTCATCTAGGTATACCACGCAATCTTCCAAGCTCTCCGCAAATGGAGTCGCAAGTAATGGAACCCGCTTACCCTTGCGGTAAATGACCCATGGGCGGTGTTCATCGTCGAAATAGACCGCTGCAGTAGCTTCCCAATCAATTTTAAGCCAGGCCTTAGCCAAGCCTAGATTGTCATGCTCCAGGATCTGCGCACCGGCATCGAGTAGAATCCTGATTCGTTGCTTTGCATTGGGCCTGCTTGGATTGAATAGCTCGGATAGCAGATTCTCTTCACTCCATCGTCTACCGGACTTATCCAACATGCGGACATATTCCCTATTTCGATCCTCCAGTAGATACGAGAGAACCTCGGCATTGGTGTGGGCAAGATCGGGTAAATCATTCTGTTTGATCATCATCGGAAGCTGATGGCGTGAATCGTTTGTGCCAGAGAAACCAGTAGTCCTGCAATTTGTGGTCGAAGTTGGGTTAAAGAGCACTAGATCCCATCCCGAAGCTTGAAGTTTAGTGTCGAATTGTTTAGCATGCCTTGGAAAGACGAAGCTATTGAGATAGAAGTCCAGTAAGTAGACATTAAAGCTACATAAAAAGTCAGCAGATGAGTTTTGGCAAACTACTGTCAACTTACCGGACATGTTGATGGAGATCGCGCAATTGCAGGCTGTCTTCAACATTGATAGCGGTGTAATCACGCAGACATTGCGGTAGGCTACGTGTCGCCCATTTTTCGTATTCAACGCTTGGCTCATCCGATTTCAGCAATTGCTCGAAAGCTTGCTTGGACTGTGGTAGATTTAACCCTTGATAGTAAAAGGAAAGGCATGTCAGGATGATAGCCACGTCCGGATGACCCCATTCCGAAGTCGGCGAGGGAACGCCTTTTGCCTGGGTTCAGAGTTAGTGTCGCAGATCCCGCAATGTACCCTTCACCTCCCTCAGACTTACATGGTATGGTACTGCTATAGGATCACGAGCCGGGTGAAGGCCGTACTGAACGTTCCACCGCTTCTTTAGCGTTGACAGAAGGATTCGATGAACGAAGAGCCCACGTAGAAGGTAGAGCATCTTCATCAGATGTTGTTTCTCTTGGAACAGGCTTTTGACCTTTGTTACCACGTATACGGGGACCGTTGGGCTGGAAATGAAGATTCGTATGTCTTCTTGCGCGGACGCTGGGATCTCTGCACAAGGTAACGCGGCAATTTGGCCCTTGCAGATGGCTTCGACGAGTAGAGATACAAGGTAGTCCTCAACGTCACGCCGCAGGAGATAGATCAGCGGGAAGCCACCAGATGGCCTGTTGACGACTTCAATGCTGCGCGGGAAGCGGTGGGCCAGCGCAGGGACGAACAACAGGACAAGCCGCAGTACTGCTTGGGTGGTTTGCCATCTCAGAGGATGACCATCTACTGCCATTTGGAATCCGGATGGATAGATCAGTTGAGTCCGTATCGCTAATGAGACGTCGCATTCATCGAGTACGTCTCGAGCATTGCGGTCAAGCCATTGCTGCATTCTGATCATGACGTTAGCCTGCTCTAGGTTTTCATCGCACAATCGCTGAGCTCCGCCAAGCTTGAAAGATAAGATGTTTTCGGGTAGAGAGAGCATGACACCGCTGGACTTTTTGAGGCCCGAGTGCAATTGAGCGAAGGTCTCTAGCAGATTGTCATTTGCTTTCGTCCTTCGCGAAAACGGGATATGCATAATTTCGCGGTCCAATAAGCCTCCGAGCTTAACATGCATGACCTGGGCAGATTGCAGAAGTAGAGCTCGTGGCACCACAATTCGCAGTAGTTGGTGGCTATCGGCCAGAACCGACGCAACCATAGCTAGTGATGTTAGCCATGAGAAATCCCTGGATAGGGGGATAAGCACTTACGCAGGATACAGGAAGTTTTGCCTTTGCCCATTAGGAGCTGAACAACCGAATTGGAACACTTCAATTTGTTCCGCACGGAGCATGATGTTGCCGTCGATCTCCAGCAACAGCCAGTCAGTTCGTAATAGAGGGTCCCAGTTGGCATGGCCCTCGTTGGAGCGCTCTTCTTGCAACTGTTGCCCCTTGTGTTTGAGAGATGCATCCTCAATTCTGAGCAAACGCTGCCAAGATGTTATTCGGATGCCTAAGTCAACGATGGCTTCTTTCATGCCTCGGCCAAACGCAGATCCGGATGTCGATCGAATCTCTGAGAGAAGTGCAATCTTGTTCAGTTTCGGCCACTGACCAGATAGTTTTAGCCAAAGTGCACGCTTGTCATCTGCCTCGAGCGCTTGATCTAAAGCACGGAGCGCTTCATCACAGGCCCGCTTCTTCTCATCAATCTGCTGTTTCAAGAGGACCCTGTTAAATGCAGGCAAAGGAAGGACAGACAGCGAGTTGCGCTTCCCAAGCGCTTCAATACTATCCATGAGTTCGCGGCCATACGCACGCTGGACGGATGAAGCGGGTATCACAGACATTTCTCGTTGAAGCCCTTCGACTATTGCCCACAGCTCTCGATGAGGCACCTGGCTAGGTAGCTTGTAAGGTGCTTCGCCTTCTCCACGTTTTCGCTTTTCATGCAGCATTGCCAAATGACCGTTGGGAAGCTGCCGTAATACCCCTCTAGCCCTCGTATCATTTCCAACTCGTGCACCTAAGACTGGTTGTTTCGGATTATCTCCGATTAAGTCTACATTTAGTAACAGGTGTTGAAGCGTTGGGGCAGCTTTAGTCCGGTGAGAAAGATATCTTTTGGGCTCAGCGAGATCAAATCCATCTTCAAGAATCCTGTCGTTCGTAAGTGGTTCAACTGAAGCAGCATGCTCGTCCAGTATAAGCTGAACTTGTTCGAGATATTCGGAAAATTGAAAGTTCTGTGCCAATCGCCTCCAATCGTTGAATGCGAGTTCCAAAGCAGTATGCATATCGAGAAATTTAGGCTCGATGGTGAGCAGCTTACTCAGATCGACGTCAACTTGTGGCCATTGAAGGAGGATACACTTCGCGAGCTGCAAGCAGTTGTGCTGACAAGCCTCTTCATGATGAATGCGCGTCAAGGCCATCAGGCCAAGTAAGTCGCCTTGTTTTCTAGGAATCTCTTCATAAGGTTGATGCGCGTTCTTCATCGCCTCCGCAAGATCTTTGGCAGCAGGGACTTCTTTGGGCTTGAAACGAACATATGACGGCCAGCCAGGATTTTTGACGTTCCGGAGCTCAGGAAAAATGGCATAAGATACCAAAACCTGGAGGAGTTCGAAGGGTGCGTGTTGAGACAATGCCATTGGTGCGAAGACGAACATCAAGCGATAACGTTCATCACACCTAGCCTGCATGGCTGTTTGGATAAGAGCGCCCCAGTGCTCCACCAAGTCCACGGAGATCAGATCAAATAGTGAATTGTGATCGTACGGCTCGCTCAAACCTCCAATGACCGAATGTTGCTGCAGAAGTTGTGCCAAATGGTCTGTACTCGCGGTTGTAATGGACCATTCAGCCAGGTAACGTGTGATGAGCGTTACATTGTCCCGCACATCGCTTTGGATGGAGAATCCGCGTGATGTGTAGACCATATCAGCTGTTGATTCGTTGCTGTTGAGTCTTGAAAGCGAGCGATATACTAAGTGCGGATCACTCAGAGTAGATTCTTGAGATATCTTCTTAGTAGGATCAATCTCAAACAGTTGTAGTTGAGAATCTCGTTCGTAAATGTCTTCCACAAGCGCGCGATACCGGTCGTCCTGGATGGTGGTGGTAAGGTATTGATTCCAAGTCACAACTTCCATACATTTCAGATCTTCAGGATAATACATTCGCTCTGGGGATAAAGTCGCGATGTTGTTGAGAATCGTAGGTACCCTGCCGTCACGTATTGGTGCCCATGGTTTGTATAGGCCGGTCCGTAATAGATACAAAGCCTCCTCCGAGCCAGTGCGCCCAGTCAAAGGATCTGGTAAGATATAAGACGTATAGGCGTGCCACATCGCTTTCGTGTAGAGTAAGCGATACTCAGCTGGACACTGTATCCGCCCAAGCACATCGTCGACGTCGAACCTTAGATATGAACCTGTAGGCTCAACAGTAACGAATACATGTCCTTCGAGTCTACGGTAACGAAGCCGACCTTCTGGGACGAGTACTAGGCGCTGGCACTCGTTCTTTGTTGACCGAAGCACAATCTTGCTCAAACACCCGTACCACGTGCCTATGTCCTGCACATCAGTGTAGGCAACCTCTGCACTCAGCTCGCGACATTGTAAGAGATTGGACTTATTGACAAAGAAATTCAGTTCCAGGCGTCTCAACTCGACGGAGAGCGATCCTTTCGCCCGTTGAGTCACTACGATATGCTCCGCAGTCTCGAAGTAATGGAAATTCTGGGCAACCTTCCGGGCAACCGCACTGAAGGGATCGACAAGGCTTGAGGCCTTCCTAGTTGCCCGGCAGGTTATAAGGTCGAGCCTCCAATTTCTGTCCTTAGACTTCCATATGTCTCCTTGTCGAATTTCCATGACCTTGGTATCAACATTGAGCCAGTGGAAGCAGTCATTGATTAAAGGCAAAGGTAGGTCGTGCTGAATGCTATTCCGACCAACGCTGGTGAAGATAGAACCGTCGATGAGTTCCAAGGTCGCCTGACCCTGGACGGCGCGAACGACCAGCTGACCCTGACGGAAACCTAGATGAATCCTGTGATTCAATGGCATCGTATGTGCAACAAAGTGAGACATCCCGGGCATATGTGAAGGCAGAACACGTAGCGCGTATGTCCCGAAGAGCATTTGGATCATAGGCTTGTGATACCCCGCTGGAAGAATGCCAGATTGCTTGCCGTCAATGAGAAAATCCCCGCGGAATAAGTGATAATGGACTATGTGCATAGCTTGCTGATGATTTGATCGAATGGAGACCTCCACCCACCATGTCTGTGGTACGAGACGGATATGTTGAAGATCGTCAAGAGCTCCTAGTGGTAATGGCCAAACATGGTTGATAGCAGCAAGCAGGGCTTGAGGATTTGAGATGATGACACTGGCCAAGGTGGTACGATTCTTGAATGCATAAAGCAGATCTTCGAGTAGCAATTTGCGCAAGGTGTACGGCAGGTCGTCGAAGGGACCGACGAGACTCTCCTGGAGAATGACAGAAGCACCAATGAAACTCTGCAAAGGTGCACTATCCAGATGAAAGGTGGATATCATTGGGCGCTGCGCAGTTCGCTTACAGAGCACGGAAGCCCACAATGCGAAGATCGTGAGGTCTTGTCCGGTGGTTCCCCCAGGAGGCGGTGATTGTAAAGCAAGGCACCATTCCCAAGTAGCGATGCGGACTTCATCTGGAAGTTCGAGAGCCTTGTCTCGGACGCCGCTAGACGAAGACAGCGACATGGTCTTGAGGAGCAGAGTTATGAGCATATCCATCTGGACCGGCTCCCGCCAGTTGCGTCGTATTGCGTCCAAACGATTGTTCACTTGCTCGAGGAGCTTGCCGCAAAACGTAGCATCCTCAAAGACCATATGTATATCTCGCAGAGGATGACCAAGCGAAGATGGACCCACCTGAAGTGCGAGCTTTGAGATAATCGCCCAGGTTGACCCAGTTGAGAAGTTGAGGTTAGTGGCGCCCAACTCCCGCAACAAAGATAGCCATCGGCGATTAGTTCCACTGAGCAGTTCCTGCCATGCCATGAACTCGTGAATGTTCAAGTCGGATGGACACTTCGTTTGACCAGCCAGAATTTCGTTCGAAGAAGGCCAATGATCTTCGCTGACGCTGACGCAATTATATGGTGAGTTGCTGGGCAGCTTGAGAGGTACATGTCTGGAGAAAGACATCTTATCGTCCCGTTGAGTCCAGGATCGGCTTTCAGTGTCATAATACGTGAGGGTCAAGCCGCAGGGTCGACAGATCTGATGTAATTCAGCAGGGAACCTTGTTTCTGCGTAATGGCAGTCTAGATGTGATTTAGTGCTAGAGCCTAGGGTTACCCGAGAGTCGCCGGGATTGGCATGGTGAGAGAGGCTCCTGTAGGCACGCAGTGTCGGCACATTCTCATACGGATCGACCTGCAAATGCGCAAACTTCGTAAGTAGCAGCCAGGTTGTGTCTCGGTAGGCAGCAAAAGGCTTCGGGCACCGTAGTTCGAAGACAGCAGCCTTTGCGGCGGGTTCGTAATCTTGTAACGGGTTTTCGAAAATTTTGATTTTAATATTGCGCGCTTCGAATCCGTAATGGTGTTTGTAGCAGAAGCTCTTGTGGACAGACTTGAGCACACCGTTCCTGATAATTTCCTCGTAGCCGGGACACGACGGTGACTCTTCGATCTTTTGCAGGAGTTGCTTGTATTCCTCCAATTTCTGTTCCCATTCTGCCTCTTTGAGCGATCGTGACTTCTCAGCATCGGCTTGTATCTCTTCTCGCAATTGCTTCATGCCTGCGACCTCACCAAGCTCATCGTAATACACTGCGGCAAAGGAGTCTTCACTAGGAGTGTCGAAGATCGTTCTGCTCCCGATTGCTGCCCAACTGTTACATCGGCGATTGATGTATGACTGAACGCGTTCTACACGTTTCAGGTCGTCTGCAAGTAGAAATTCCAGAGCATCCAAGAGTTCAGCGTCGAAACCAGGATGAAAGGATTTCAGGAGCGGAAAGCCAATGACGGCAGCCCGATCCAGCTCAACCCAGAGCTCCATCACATCGAGAAGAAGTCTACTCTTCATCTCGGGATAACCCTCAAGAAGATCTCCGCTACTAGACACGTACAGCTTGATCGCGCGAGCTAGAGCACAACAACGGGTTCCCCATTCACCCAGTGTCACATAGCCGGTTTGTACGGGTATAACATGTTCCTCCACGGCATTGGCCAGCTTCAGGTAACGATCTGCAACGGCTGAGAAGGGATTTGTGCGACTTCGGGATGCTTCGTGATGCTCAAGGAGCTGAGTAGGCAACAGAACTTGTGGTGGACATGTCCAGGACCCACCGAAAGCGACTAGACGGAGTTTAGGCCCGCTTGTAGGTAATTGCAGGACAAGATCAGACTGAATTGCGGACTTGGGCAGATAACAAATAACCCTTCGTATTCTCGCGCGGTATGCGTTCCATTGGTACTCAAGAAATCCTTTACTGTTCTCCAGGCACATCTTGAAGGCAGCTCGCAGGTTGTCGAACAGTGTGCTCTGCATTCTCCCGTCGCACCCTGTAATACTCGGCTTATGCTGCTCTATCTTGGCGAGCCTTCGCCCCAGCTTCTGCATCAGATGGAAAGTTGCCTCGTGGGGAATTATCTTGTGGCATTCGTCTAGCAGGCGAGACAGAAAAAGAGCCATGATGAGCTTGTAGTACAATCGATCGATGTCTTGACCTATGATCCTATACAAGTGACGTTGTATGGCCACGCGGAGAGAAAGGTAGAACGGAGATCGGCGCCATGGTATGTGGGCTTCCTTGAAACAAACGGTACCACGAACGCGTTTCTGGAGCAGGGGGACGTCGCGTCTCATGCCGTTACTTTCAAGTATAGTCATAAGGAAGTCGGTGATAAGCGATGGATCCGTAGTGCCGCGTATCTCTGGCATAGGTGCTCCTGCTTTGTAGGTGACTGCCGCGAACTGCTTCAACGGTTCGATGCTGGCTCGCTCAACAAAAGCGACAAGGCACTCTTGGAAGGACCGCGTTCGATAGACTGATGGCGGTAGAGATGCTACATACGCAGGGAATTGCCACTGCAGGGCATTCTCTGAGGCGAGGACGGCTTCGCAGTCTGCCGAGCACTCGAAGGCTTCGAATACAAGATCTTCGTCATCAACCCTGCTCGCTCAGTCAGCCTTACTATGTGATGCTAAATTTGTTGCAACACGTACCCAATATCCTTGTAGACAAGCAAAGCTGCATTCTGTTCTTTCACATAAAGAAGGAGCGCGCGTTGGTCGCTGAGCTGGTCGATCTCCTTCACTAGGATGTCTTTGTCGAGCGTGCCGCCAACGTTGATCGCCCTTGAACTGGTGAGAGTCCCTTTGATGGCATCAATAAACTGCGTGTGATCCTGCGGGACCAGAGGCGCGATTTCTTCAACAGCTCGAAGAATGCGGTCGAGTAGCGCAGCTTCGATTGCAACAAGGTTGCTATCTTCCTTGCCGGGTACGTCGCGAGGTAGAGCGACATGATTGTACAACTGGAGCAAGAACTCCCGCGTAGCAGCCATAGCTGTGAGGTGATGGAAGGTGCGAAAGCCAGGAAAGACGTACGCTCTCTCCAATTGCCACTTCGAAGACTGTGCGTGCGAGAAGCCACGTTCGTGGAGTTCGCTGGGAAAGAGCCACTCATGTGTTGTTGTTCCGCCTACGGCGCGCCAAGCACCACGCGATATGTGAGGAAGGAGCGATCAAAGGCAGTCAGTGAGTGTGACAGTGATAGTGATGACACCACAAGTCTGCGCATGGGGTTTGCCGTGAATCTCTGCAAGGCAGGGTATGCTCTGATCTCACGGCGCATTGCATGGTGCCCAGAGTTGCATTTTCAAGGGTAGAGCATACGATGGTGTGAGGCGAAAGTCCCCATATTCTCAACACCATTTTTCAGAATCCAAGTAATGTATCTTGAAGCTGCTCCATATAGCGTATCCGCGTGTTGTACATCCTCTGGTGTCTGGAATTTCGATTCCACACAAATGGCAGCCAAATAGTTCCGCTAGCTACTGCGAAGTATATGGCAGGGTGCGTCTCGGGGCGATGGAAAGTGAACGTGGAGCACATGATTTTACTCACTGGGAGTGTCAATTACGCATACGACTAGACGAGTAGGGTTATGAAGAGGAAATACACACATACTCGTGCATCAAGGTTATGGAAGAGTCGATCTAGGTCTCCAAGGGTAATGCGGCGTCTTGAAAGCAGCCACAGTTGCGTGGGGCCGGTTGTAGACGAGAAGACGATGCTCGTCGGGCGCTCTCCTTGAGTATCTATGGCAAGAAAGGAGAATTGCACGTAATGATAGGTGCGAATTGGCAGTCAGCTTCCGCATGTCGACTTTACTTATATGACAGATTGTGAGAGACGTCTGGGAGTTATCACTTACTCGACGTGTCAAACGTGGCAAACTGACAGATCCTCTAAAACTATATGTGAGCAATAAACAACACCATGACTGTAGAAACAGCCAGCTGAGGTTTTCCTCGTCCCTTTGAGTCTTGTGTAAACTTCGGGAACGTTCCTGTGCTTTTACTACCAACGCGTGATGGGTTTCTTGAGGACCTGCATTTGTAAGACAAGCGCTCCGCGAGAGGGCAAAACGAGTATCAGTAGCGGTCATCTGCATTATCAGTTCCGACTAGATTCATTATGTACTTGCTTTGACGCCTGTATGCACGAAGAGGCATACGCGCACGTTGGTGTGCAGGCGCTTGAGAAAGATGACATCGGAGGTTGACACCCAACAAAAAGGGTTCGCCGTCGCGACTGTCGGAGCGAGAAGCTTGGGCGTCTCACGACTCCATCACAGGTTATCGCCGTTTTTACAGTTCGCCAATCGCCTGCGAACAACAACACGCTGTTTCCTCCCAACCCAGCTCTATGACGATTCTTGGGGATTTTTTTAGCCTTCCCCGTCTCTCCAGCCGCGGCTACCGGCAGAGACCCCTGTCCCCCCATGACCCACGACAACGCCAACCGAGGGCCCACAAGGCTCGGCCGAACTACCCAAAGAGCGCAAGACGGTATCCGGATGGGAGATGGCGGTATCAGATCTAGGCTAGCAAAAGTGACTGGGCTTTCTGGAAATGCCTCCCGCGTCCGTCAAATGTCTTGTTTCAACCTCTCCTTCTCCTTTCGTTCGTCGCCCTTTGTTTGCTGCAACTGCGTTGCTCGCGTCTGAGCAATCGCTGGATAAATACCATCAGCCGGAGCCGATTGCGGGGTGCGACCATGTCGACACACGAAAAGGACGGGGCAACTGCCCCCGACAAAGAGAAGAAGGCTGAAGCCGCTTTGGGTGTTGAAGATGATCGGTCATCGGTATCTTCGATCTCGACCAACTCGGTCAGCTCTGAAGAAGAAGTGATATCAATACACCAGACGTTAAGTCGCAATGCTGGTCTGGATGAGCATGACAAATCGCTAGCTCAAATCACCACCGTGACGACAAACATGACAACGGATCCACGCTTCGAGGTCGACTTTGACGATGGTGAGAGTCCGCAAGACTGGAGCATGGCCAAAAAATGCATGATTATCTTCTTCATGAGTTTCTCTACGCTGGTGGTTGTTATGTATTCTACCTCATACACCGCTGGCATTCCCGGAATGATGGTTACTTTTGACGTCAAATCTAAGACCGACTTGGTCCTCGGTCTGACCACTTACCTGGCTGGTCTTGCCCTCGGATCGGTTATCCTTGCGCCCTTGAGCGAAATGTACGGACGACGACCAGTGTATCTCGTCGCGGTAGCCATGTTTATCGTTTTGATCATCCCATGCGCCTTGGCCCAGAACCTCGCTACCATTCTCGCGGTGCGTTTCTTTGGTGCTTTCGCTGGTGCAGCGATGATCTCGAACGCACCAGGGACGGTTTCCGACATCGTGAGCGATGAATATCGTGCTCTTGCATTCTCTGTTTGGAGTATTGGTCCGATGAACGGGCCTGTCGTAGGGCCCCTTGTAGGTGGTTTTGTGTTCCAGTACCTCGGCTGGCGATGGACAAACTGGGTCGTGATGATCGGGTCTGGAGTGTCATGGGTCATGGTGTTCTGTAGGTCGCTCAATGACTGGGTGAAAGTTCTAGACTGACGCCTGGCAGTAATCGGCGAAACGTATGCGCCTGCGCTTTTGCGCGCGAAGTCAGCGAAAAAGCGAAAGGAGACAGGCCAAGAGCGCTGGTATTCGCGCTACGATGACAAGAAGAAGTTCTGGCCAATGCTGAAGGAGAACCTTTACCGTCCGCTTATCATGAGTGTCAAGGAGCCCATTTGGTTCGTGCAGAAATCTCTTTGGTGGTGGTAGCGCTAATAAAGCTTTCAGCATATTCTGGAACGTATACATAGCCTTGGTATACGCAGTCCTTTACCTGAGCTTCGTTTCTTATCCGATCGTCTTCAGCGAGCTTCGAGGTTGGAGTCCTGGGTTCACAGGTCTTGGGTACATTGGAATCGGCATCGGAGGTATGCTGACGATATGCTCCGAGCCTCTGCTACGACGCCTCATCAACTCGCACAAGCTGGACCCTGCCACCGGGAAGCCTCCCCCAGAAGCTATGGTCAGTGTGGTCTGCATTGCTGCTGTTTGTGTCCCTGTAGGCGAGATGATCTTCGCGTGGACTTGCACACCTGATGTACATTGGGTAGCACCCATAATAGCTGGGATCCCATTTGGTGCAGGAAACTGTGGAGTGTTTATTTACGCGTCGAACTATCTTGTTCACTCGTACGGTATCTATGCTGCGTCAGCTTTAGCAGGCAATGCGGTCTTGAGAAGTGCCATGGGCGGGACCCTCCCGCTTGCTGGACCCCAGATGTAAGCCCAACAAATCCTCAAGTAATGGCTGCACTGATTTGCATCTCTAGGTACAAATCACTCGGCCCTCACTGGTCCGCCACCATGCTTTCCCTTATTGAATTCGCCATGATACCTATTCCGCTTATCTTCTATCGATATGGCCACAAGATACGTGAGAGGTCTACTCTAATCCGTCAGATGCGTGAAGACAGGGAGAAGCTTGATCACAAGCTGAAAAAAGCTGCAGAAAGGGAAGAGAGACAGAAAGCGAGGGAGGCTGGTGCCTTAGAGGAGAAGGAAAAGCTAGAAGTGTGAGAAAGGTGATAATCGCATGTATACCCTGATCTAGTCGTATAAACACCGCAGTTCCGACTGCGCTCACAATTCCTCGCATCAAGTCCGGTATAGAGATGACACTGGATAGGCAACTGCTAAGATGGTGAACTAAAGAGCACAAATTGAAGACGGTGCCAGTGCATGTCTGCGACGTCTCCCGCCACGCCTACGCGTCTATCACCTTATCGTGAATATCGCAATGGTTCAAACGATTTTTAAGGCTGCCTCGAAAGCCCTCCTCGAAAGCCCTCCTCGAGATCATCGCCCAGTCACATGCTGAGCTGCTCATCGAGAGCTGGTGGCTCCTGGTCCGGATCGTCACCTTGAATCTATCGATCAGTCGAGGTATTTCCCGTGATGCTTTACTTGTATTCGCACCGGAAAGCACCAGCCAGATGTTACTGGTTTGCGTAAGACCAATGTGGGGTATACTTCATCGACGAACGAAGCTTTCCAGAACGATAAAATGCCACAACATTTGTTTATAGGAGATTGGCGGCACAGTCATACACATTGCGGCGTGGTGACTCTGTCATTGGCGACACGGCCATTGGCGGCTAACTTGTCAGCAGCGCTACGCCACTGTAGCTGAAGAACCTCTCGTGCCTCTGCTCTCACAGTTCAAACCTTAACTGCGCACTTTGCTGTCCCCACCACTCCTCTAATCATCAACACTTCACTTCTTTCTAGGTCACCAAGCAACATCTACTCCAAACTTTTCTCATGCGTACTTGTGTAGACACCACACTCCCTATCGCTACTACGTGTATGGCTTCAAGGCTCCCATACTATTGCGGGATGGCTATACTACATTACATTGGTACCGCATTTGCTTTGGCAGCAGCACCAGCCCTAGCCACGGTCGTTGTCCTCACTAAACTCGTCGCATTCGTCCCAGTGCTCGTGCAATGGTGGAAAGACGAGGAGAAGTCTACCGCTAAGGGAGTCCAAGTCCCGCAGGACGAGAATAAGGTAGCTGAGTTCGAGGGTGGGTCGTCCGAAGATAATTTTGGGAGTGTCACTGATCTCGCCCAGAGCTTCGACGTCGGAGAGTAACGGATGCTTGACTCTAAGTATTGGTTTAATTGTAGGAAGCGAGTTCGAAGTACAGCGCCTGAAGTGGACTAACATTCCGCTGTTGGATAAAAATCGGCTGCTCTGTGAGCAAGCAGTGAGCCTTTTCACGAGTCCTCCAATCTCTGCTCACAGACTTTGTATCTCAGGCAGCCTCTTCATATACCTAATAACATACGTCCCCCATCGCGCCTCCGTCACCCCCTCACCCTTCCCTTTCAACTTCTCCGCCCACGAGCCCCCCGGCGGCGAAGGGGCATATCCATCCAGATTGATCTCGAGCTCCTTGACAACCTCGAACCCGAATTTTGCATAAGCCTTCCACGCCTGATCGGACGAATGCACCCAAGTGAAGACACCAAGACGGTCCGCTATCGCGTTACCATATTTTATGAGCGCGCTACCTACACCGTGAGATTGGTATTCTGGAGAGACGATAAGTCCGACAATATACATGCATGAAGTGCCGGGCGGCATCAGTGAGGCCATCATATGTTGCATGTCTGTGTCTTCGAGGGTATAGAGACGGTCGATTCCTTCCATCTCTGCGTCTTTATGCGAACCATTTTCCACCTTTTCATTGTCAGTGTTATCCTTGTATTTCCTTTCATCCATCTGCTGCGCTCTCTCCTCTCCAGTCACTGACGCATCATCTGGTCCCTTCCAGAGAATTTTTCCCTCATCCACCCCTCTCAATCCCCACCCCGCATGCCCAACAATATTTCCCGCCTCATCGACTGCTTTCACGTAGATGTAATTATTCCTATGCAGCGTGGCGAGAAAGTCAGCTTGAGAGACTTCATACATGTCGAAGGCCTTCCCCCCGAGCTGTTTCACTATTGTGTGTCGATCGGTTGAGAAAGCTGCCGCAGTAATGCGAGCGCAAGCATCTATGTCGGCGTATTGCAGGGGGCGGATGGTTATTTGGATGGGATGGTGAGGGTTCATGGTTGTGAGGACGTTTGGCTCGAGAGCTCAGAGGGCTGGGAGTGTCAAAGTTTTCGAACGCTGATAGGAAGACATTCTACACTCATCCTTGGGAGCCGTGAGAGGATATACTATAGTTTGGCTGATTGGTGAACATCGACACTAGCCTCGTTGAGTTTGCTGACCTTGCATACGCCGCCCTTGCAACGTAGTTCTACGCCCTCGACTAGCAAAAGCTCGTATATGATGATTGATATAGACTGACCAGGGGAGAATTCAGTAGAATCAAGGAACATACACACATGTAATCTCGTATCACTGAACCGAGACCTCTAGGTAGCATGCAAGATGGTGCATTGCAGAAAGCAGTTCATACGTATGATAGCGGATTGTTCGAATCCCAGATAAGGTTCGACTGATATAAGAACGCCTCTGAGCCCATGCTAGAAGTATAAGTCGAATAAATACCAACACATTAATGAAATCTCTAGCCGAAAACAAGTGCCCTCACTTCAATGCTTTCGCGTCCAACGGCGCCCTCAGGCGTCCTAGGATCGACGAAAGCAGTGTGTGGCGCGCGACCCCACAGACCCACCGCCTCATCGCTATCGAAGCACTTGAGCAGCAAACGATCCTCATTTTTCATACCAGAAAAATAATACCACTCTTGTGCGCGGTTATAGTTCACCTGCGCCGTCTCGCCGGTGCGGTCTGGATATCTGTGCTCTACTGGTATCAAATCCTCGTCTCTTACAGTCGAGCTATCTGCAACAGCGAGAGGATGCGCCATGACGGGCCCATTCAATGGACGCCATACGTTGATGATGCGGTACCTGCCTTGCAGTAGCCTGTCTGCCTCTTCCGGCAAGTGGAACTTGACTCTCTGGGCGGCAGAAAATGGCGTCTGATCGACGTGGACTCGTGTCACAGGCGCCCTGTTCGCCCCCGGATGTGACCTTCTGATGGTATGATCGAAGAGTAGAACCCGGTTCGCGCCAGGTACACGCTCTAACAAGAGTTTTTCGACCTCAGGGTAGTACACCTTCTTGATCTGTTCGTCATCCTGGAACTCGTATTCCTCTGAAGGTACATTCTGGACGGTCTCAAATGCATTGTTATCAAGAGAGAATTTCTGCTCCTGTCCTCGCAGGTCTCCAAGTGTCACGTCTTGCAATGATTCTCCGAAGTTACGTTGTGGGTCCCCCGGAAGCGGCTCGACGTAGTTGTGGGGTTTGGAACCGTCCTCGGGCGCCTTGTAGAAAGAGAGCACGGCTTTGACTGGACCACGGGGGATAGGAAAGCCTTGGAAATTCACGTCGTTCGATGTAGATGTTGCGGAAGCGGTGCCCGAAAGCTCGTGTGCAGGTGTCGGTCGCGGAGCAGCGGTCGTCATTGTGGTTTGTGTGTCGATTCGAGCTCTGATACTCGTCGCTTCCAAGGCTGTATCGATGCTATTGTGGTTACGGTGCAGTGGCGGATGCTGCAAAACAGAAGTAGTCGAGCTAGCTGATGTCAATATGGTAGGAAGTAAGTTGGCTTGAGTGAAGATGTGGATCTGCTAGGACTTTGTATATATGTATATATAGTCGAGAGATTAGAAATCTTTATTGTACTTCGTGCAGCTTCCTCTAAGCATAGCATACAGAGGGCGGGGAGATGCGGCGATGATGCCATCGCCCTATTCCCGAGGTTAGTAAAGGCAGTCACCAATCAACGCAACATCGGCTGACAAACGCCTCCATTGCGTGATCGTTAGCAAGTATATGAGCTGGTAAGAATTTACAGAACTGGTGCATGGCATTCAGGAGGTTTCGCAGCATTTGATCGATGGTGCGAGTTGACAGTGTTGCGACGAGAGCACAAGGACGCAGACGGGATATATTCGGTATCGCTCGGTGATGATTCGGGGCTTGGCACACACCCTTTTTCGAAATACTACACCTTTGCGGCAACTATGTTGTGAATCACAAGTGATAGTACATTTGCGGATCTCGGTTCACGGTCAATTTCACCTCAAACCGTTGAACGCGATTCCAAGCCATAGTATCCGCCTGTCGCGGTCTGGAGTGTACAACATCCTGAGGGAAGCACTACCTTCACGTTAGTACTCCACTATGCGCCGTATCGCGCAAAGAGACGGCAGACCACAAGGCGACTTCATGCAAAAACCACACGAAATACAGATGCCTCGGTCCACATCTCCATCGTCACCGTGGATCCTTTCGCTAGCCCCCAATATACCACGACGTCATGATGTTGACATGTACGTACGACCTGCACTCCGTAGCTAATTCTCCTGCTCAACATAAAACCCCAACATGTTGCGCCTCTTCACACGCAATCTATACACAACCGGCAAACCGCTTTTCAATCAGATTCCCAAAGTTTCCTACTTTCAAATTGCAAATATGAGCGGACACAGCGGCAAAGCAGACAACGAGCAGCTCAAGGGCTCTAAGCTCTTCGATGTTTCTCACGTCACTGCACTCGTTACCGGTGGTGGAACTGGCATCGGTTTGATGATTACACAAGCGCTCGTCGCCAACGGCGCAAAGGTGTACATCACGTCTAGGCGAGAGGAGGTCCTCCAGAGAACCGAGGAGCTGTACAACACGGGACCTGGAAAGATAATTCCGCTCGTCGCTGACGTGAGCCAAAAGGAGGATATCCTGCGCCTTTACGACGAGGTACAGCAGAAGGAGCCGAAGGGGATTCAGTTGCTTGTCAATAATGCCGGCATCGCTCGTGACGATGCCACCAAGTTCTCCTCAAGCGGCCAGCCCGACATGAGCGACCCTCAAGCCATCGCCGACCACTTTCTTAAGACGCCCAACGAGGCCTGGGCTGACACCTTCCAGACCAACGTGACTGGCGTCTATTACATGTCCATGACATTCCTCCCTCTACTCGCGAAGGGCCGTGAGGTCACACCTGGCTACACCTCCAGCGTTGTAAACGTCACTTCCATCTCGGGCTTCATGAAGGGTAGCAGTTCTGGCCAGTTTGCGTATGCTTCTTCAAAAGCTGCTGCTACGCACTTGACTCGCATGCTCGCTACGACATTTGCGCAGACGAAGGTTCGAGTTAACTGCATTGCGCCAGGAGTGTTCCCTAGTGAGGTGAGTAAAGAAATAGCCAGTTATGAGTGTAATGTGCTAACCTCATCAGATGACTGCTGGCGACTCCGGCGAGGACAACAAATCAAAGCTCAATATGGAGATGTCGAATCCCGCAGGCCGACCCGGTGCGGACGCCGACATGGCTGCGTCGATTTTGGTCCTAGCTAGTCCAGGCGGCATCTTTTTCAATGAACAAATACTATTTCCTGATGGAGGTACATATTGTCTTTCCCCTCAGCTGGATAATCTACTGACAAGTGCAGGCAACACCCTCGTGCAGCCGGCTGCGAAGTAAGCGCACAAGATGAATGAACAAACGTACATAATGTAACGATATCTATGAAATCAAAACGACATTATCCTAAAAAGATTTCTCACAGCTTCCCATAGTACCCGTACAGAGACGTATGAGACCGTGACGCCCGTGCTGACATCCTGTCAAGCGTCCTAGGCTTTGGTATAGGCGATTCGGAAGGCATATGCACCATTCCTGGCTGCTGTGGAAGGCTGTCCTTATTTTCTCTTCTCCGTCGTCCCCGTTCCATGTCCGGACCTCCCCTTTTCGTAGCTTTCACGAAGACCGCGAAAATCCCGTCTCGGTGCGCTTGTAATACGCTGAGGCCTGCCAGCAGCGCTGATACACAACATATCGCCAGCAACAGATATCGACCAACTCGCTTACCTGCATTAGCCCATTCTCTCCCGCCTGGATACGTGTACTTACAGAAATCTCGCAAGCAGAGAACCCGTACACAGCCCGCGTATCACGAAAGATACTCGGCACCGCGTCGCAAAGATAGAATTCCTGGGTGAACAAAGTGTCACGCCACTCCTTGAAGTACTCCGGTAGACGGCCCTGCGCCTCAATTATGAAGAGGTATGCCTGATGCGTGGGGAAAAATCAGTGTGAGTTGAGACAGGTTGGGTGAACAGCTGGAGCATGTATCTTCCTAGCGAGAAAGAACCCTTTCTTCTGACAGAAGGACACAACGCCTTCCTACCCAGTGGTCTGCTTACGGTGAAGCCGATGGCGGCGGCAGTGTTAGTCACGGCCGCGATGCAAGCAGTGCTGCCCATCATCCTAATCTTTACGGTGGTTAGTCTTCGTTCCTATCCGTTCCTCTAAGGATGTGAGGTCGGGAAAACGTACATGCACAATGGCCGCCGTCCCACTCGCTCTACACCAATGCATCACAGGCCATACAATTCCCAATAGCGAAGCAAGGAGACTGCACGCCCCGGCAGCAAATTTCACAACCGTGGGTCCCGCATCTATGTTCGACGGGTTCAGCGGAACGAATATGAACTCTGCAATGCTGGAACCCGGATACTGAAGTTTCTGGTCGCGGAATGCATCTTGCACGCGAGCCTCCAGAGTAATTATCGTAATCGACAACGCGAGGAGGGTCAAGGATGAGAGGCTGATGGCGATAGTATGTGGTGTAAACTTCGAATCCCAACTGAGCATGATTTTGGCGTACCTGTTCTCAGAGGAGAGGGCAAGAGCATGTTTATGTACGTAAGTGGCGATGGGTGACGGTGATGACACAGGTAGAGGTAGGCGGAGGCCTAGAAGGATTATGGGATGGACGATCGCGCGAAGTACTACCGGGGCTGTAGCTCTATGGGCATGCGAAACCTCGTACGGGAAGGGAATTACATCAGGCGGCCTTAGGCAGGCGTTTAGGTATGCCACTACTCTCCTTACCAGGATGGAGGGCCGTGGGCGAGGGGCGCGAGGCACGACTCCAGGAGTTGAAGCAATTGCCTTGTGGTATTCTTTTCCAGCACATCGTCCTCTTCCATGCAATTGCGTAGCTCAACGCAGATTCCCATCAAAGCTTAAACATCAAGCCTTCAGGCTGCCGTTCAAGATGCAATGCGCAGCACCCCCAAGCCAATCATGTCGCTGCCGCACGTCACACTCCGGAAACTTGAAACATTCACAGCCACACCTGCGGAATGCCTCTCGGCCCCCACGCAATCTTTTTTTTGTGTCACGGCAAGGCCTCGCGAATCGGTCAGCTCAGGATCCTCGATGCAAAGCATTCCTCCGCTCCTCTGCCGTCCAGCCGCAAACCCCACAAATATACACTGCAATGCCTGCACCTCGACACCATGACCTTGCGATCCACGACAGCATCGCTGGATACCAAGACAGCCGCTACCCGCGACTTCAACCTCCTCCCTCGTACTCGCTGCCGCATCCTGACCAACCCGTGCGACAACAGCAGCAAAAGCAGTTAGCATCATATCATGAGCGCAACCATGGCAAATTCCACGAACGGAACCGAGGAAGCAAAAAGGCAGGCTTCTTAGGTATGCTGAAGCTGGTTTTGAAGTGCGGATGCTTTGCAAATGATGTTGCGGACGCTGTTCCCTGAGAGTAAGGGGTGCTTTTCTTTCAATGTTGAAACGAATGACTGATGAGGTATTTTATAATAGGATATCGAGACTAAGATATGTGAAGTTAAGCAATTTATCAAGAAGCACATTCAAGGCTCAAGGCTAGAGTCGAAGGGGCGGCGCGCTTAAGATATCAGAATAAGCCGATTCAGGTGAAATTAACCTATGGTAAAGAATGATATAGGCGGCAAGGGGAATATAGATGTTACTCCGCACAGAGAACTGATTTGCCTCCCTATTGTACAAGATTAGTTACATTTATGGTCGGGTGAGGCATAGAGGTGGCATATATGCTCGAGTTGACAAGATGGGAAGGCAGAATACTTTCACGCAGGACTGAGTTTTTTGTATTCGCAGACGTGGTTGCGACGTGGCTTTGGTGCTGAACAGAGATTTGACCATGCTTCTGTCGACTTCACATCAATCAGCGTCTAATATCCCATCTCAAACATGCCTTGTACCTTTGGCGCAGGTGCTGTGGCGGATCCATATCGTTGACTTGTACTACGATACCTCTCTGTCCTCGGTGCTCCTCGCTGGGAACCCAAGTCTCATACGTTTCTGCGATGATTCGGTGAATGATGTGTGGATACGCTATCAGGTGTAGTACCTTTGAGAGTCTATGGTTCGTCAACATATTGATACCATCCTTATGCTTAACTACAAGCCACTGCCCACTCCCATCCCGGAGCACCTCCCTGACAACAGAGAGCGTAGCACACAAATGCGCGGACTCTGTGGTTGGGTCCTATGACTTAGGCATGGGACAAGGGAAAACCGTGACAATGAAGAAAAGGCGACAAATAAATTATGAAAGGGAACAGTGCTGGGATGATGAGAGGGCGTTAAGACATCGAAGGGGGGACGAATCGACAAAGGTCACTACCTTATATAACGAACACTTCGCGATACTGCCTCTACTGTATGAAGACCATCGGGCAATCGACCATCCGATGCAGAGACCAAAACTAGATACACGCAATGTGGCTTCTGCGTTAGGTCGACCAAAAAAGTGAGTTGGTTGGCCATTCAAGGCTGCACGTATCCGTGACACAAATGCGGCGTGCTGTTGTTGGAACATAACGAGGATGCATATCCAGGTTTGCAACGGCGAACAGGTGGAAGTCCTTTGTTGATCACACGATCCTTGAGCAGGCTTCACTGCAAATCAATTACAAACAATTGGCACTACATATCACCGTGTGCCACACGTTCCTTTTCGCGAATGTGCTTCGAGGTTTGGACAGGTGGATGTATTTTAATCGTGGATCGCATGAGACCCGAGATGGCTTGTACGTCGCGCGGCCATCAAACGGTCGTTGTCGTTGGCGGATTCCGGATAGTATGCAGCATCAAGAATTGTATCAGTCCAGAAATACGTTGCCTGTAGATTGATGGTCTGTTCTAGATGGTGCAGTGGAAGTAGGAGGTAGTTTAATTCCTCGTTGTTTACTCATATTCGACCTAATTGAGCTAATGCGATTGCCCTTGACCCGTGAATGAGCGGCTTCGTCGTGCATTATGGAGTACAGCACGCTGATTGCGTAAAGGTTTATAATGGTCCCCACTGCACGGGTACGGGAACGGCGAATGCCATCACCTAATAGCACTTGACGACTAGTTACGAAGCTGCACAGTCGTGCCTCGCCTCACTCGAGGCACTCATCTGCCATAGATAATATAATGCCTTCCAATCAAGCGGCTGCGGTAGTCCAGACTACCCTGGCAGCTGTGCTGATGTACCAGCAGTATGTTACTGGAGACAATTGCTAACATCTCGGACTTTATGTCGCTCATCGTAGGCTCTCAGTATTGAGTTATGGTAACAGTGCGCTACTATACGTCGCTTATTCTAATAGTTCGGCTGGAATCTTGAATTCTTTTGTAATTCTGGTCATATTGTTGACCAAATCGTTCACGTCAACGGCAGTGGTTCCAGTGCTGTTGCTTGGGGTGCTGAAACCACTTGGGCCAAGAGAGGTCGGATCATCCATTTTCGGAGGGTCGGTATCGATCTGGATGGTGACCTGGCAATGCTTAGCAAGTAATTTTGAGATATAATAGGGGCGTAGGCTGCTGAGGTTGTACCTCATTGTCCAGACAGCTATAGTCTATACCTACCGGCCCATCGTTCACAAGCGCAACGTCCATCATAGCTGCGAATAAGCCGTCTTTGACTTTTTCTGATTGATAAGCATCCTGCACTTTCTTGAAGAAAGCCTGATATAGTTCTTTGGCCTTCTGTCCGCTTGCGGATTGGTGAAAGCTAGGCTTGTTGCCTTTCTTCGTGGAAGCGAGAAGTGTGAACTGGGAGACTGATAACTTATGTCAGTCTTGTATCGTCCCAGGATATTGGGTGTGCCATACCGCAGAGAACTTCGCCTTCGATTTCCACAACGTTCTTTTTCCACTGACGCCCAGATCAGCCTTTGTGTACCGTATACAGTCTTTTGCTACCCACCTTGCCGGGCGGATCTGTGCTTTCATCGTCCCAAAGTTTTGCTTTCAGAATCTTGCCTGGCATTGACTCAATATCTTTATCGGTGTCATCTTTCGAGATTGCGGCCAGGACAAGGAGGCCTCTCCCGATGGAGGAGATGAGCTGGCCGTCCACGGTAACGGAGGCAGATTTTACACGCTGGAGGACAGCTGCATGGAATGGTCAGAGTCATCATTAAGCATTGATGATGTCGACGTACTCCTCATAATGGCGGGGTAGTGCTTTTGGAAGGAGTGTCGAGGAAGACGGCGGGTTGGCTGTGACTGCCCTGTCGACGAGCGCGAGTTCTCAGCGAGTGTAGTAAGAGACAGCTGGAATCCCGAGTGAATGCTAGCAGCCCCAAAGGCTTCCGTGTGCATCCATGTTGATGTGACACCACGACGCGATAGCTCACCGCGTCCTGTTGACGTGACGCGCGGGGAAGCCACGCTGGGTGCAAGTCTTGGCGGCAGCGATCCACAAACGCTAGCCGGAAAGAGGGCTACCTTTGATACCGCAGGCCACTCCGTGCACGTCAAAACCGACGACAAACAGCTCAAACCGCGTCTCGCCGGCACACGATCGCGCTCCCGATATCCTACCAACCCGTTAAGCTCACGACGAGCGATACCAGCGCCCCAATAGGCCGCCACCGCACCTCGCGCACGAGGCTACGCCGACACGATGGCACAGCGCAAGCTCCAGCAGGAGATCGACAAATGCTTCAAGAAGGTCGCCGAAGGCGTCGCGACCTTCGAGAGCATACACGAGAAGATCCAAGTGTGCACAAACCAGTCACAGAAGGAGAAGCTAGAAGACTCGCTCAAGAAGGAAATCAAGAAACTCCAGCGGTCGCGAGACCAAATCAAGACATGGGCCACTATGAGCGACATCAAGGACAAGAAGCCTCTGCTCGATCAACGGAAGCTGATAGAGACCGTATGCGCACCCTGGTCCTCCCCCCTGGTGCCCTCACTGACACTTCGCAGCAAATGGAGAAGTTCAAGGCTGTAGAGAAGGAGATGAAGACGAAGGCATACTCCAAAGAAGGCCTCCAATTAGCATCAAAACTCGATCCAAAAGACAAAGAAAAGGCAGAAGCAGTCGAATTCCTGCAGCACATGAATGAAGAGCTGGACATGCAGGTGGAGCGGATAGAAGCTGAGGTGGAGGTGATGCAGGCCACGACGAAGAAGGGCAAGAAGGGAGCGACAAATGCGGAGCGGATAGCAGAGCTTGAAGAGACGGTCGAGCGACATAAATGGCACATGGGCAAGCTGGAACTGTTGCAACGGGCTCTGCAGAACGGCAATGTCGAGACAGAGCAGGTGAAAGAGGTCGAGGAGGGCATACGGTACTACGTCGACAGCAATCAAGAGCCGGATTTTATGGAAGATGACACAATGTACGACGACTTCAACCTGGATGAGGAAGAAGCTGCGTACGGTCTGGCCCAGGAAGTTGATCGCGTGTCGTCACAAGACACCCAGTCAATACAGGACGATGTTCCGGAGCCTGAATCTCGATCAACGAGCATTGGCGCAAAAGGGAAACCTGCGGAAACAGCACAGAGTGGGGCAAGACGGTCGTCAACACAGCTCAAGTCACCACTTCCTGCTTTGGCAACTCTACATACGCCTTTGCCTGGTGTCTCGAACGCAGCATCCAGTTCTATGAAACCTGCTCCGCTTCCCACCCGAACACCGGGAGAGCCTCTCAAATATGCCTCGGCGGCCGCGGCTGCAGCCGCGAGTGACAAGAATGGGGTCGGCATTGCACCGCTGCCACCACCACCGGGTACATCTGCGGCACAGACTGGTCTCGCTCCTAGTGGCGCACGGACAAGCGCTACAACATCGCCTGCTCCTTCGCACCCTCAATTGGCATCGCAATCACAGATTGGCACACCGGAGACTGCACCGCCAGTCCAGCCAGCAAAATCTCCATCAGAAACGCCTCGAGAAACGCCTCCGGCAGCTGTCCGGGATAAAGAAGCATTGTCACGTGCACCCTCATCCGACAGTAGGAAGACACCAGCTCCGGAACAAGATGAGGAGACACAGTCAGCGACACCGCCCTTGACGAATGGAGATTCACACGCCGATGAAGAAGAAGAAGAGTCTATATTCCACCTCCCGTCAACCTTGCAGGATCTCTTCGAGTCGTTAGAGGCAACCAAGAACGACATCAACGCATCGTCATCAAAACCTCCTGATGAGCGAATGCTTGCTGCGAGCATGGCAACGGCCCCGGACTCTGCAGACACAGAAGCACCACGTCACTACCGTCCACAGAATCCATACCCATACACACCTGCGCATTATCCACAGGAACCTTTGGCGATATTCGACGACCCTCGTCTCTACTCACGCATAGAGACGGACGCTTTGTTCTATGCTTTCTATTATCGTCAAGGTACCTATCAGCAGTATCTTGCTGCGAAGGCGCTGAAGTCCCAAAGCTGGCGTTTTCACAAGCAGTACCAGACTTGGTTCCAGCGTCACGAGGAGCCAAAGGCTATAACCGAGGATTATGAACAGGGGACGTATAGGTTCTTCGACTATGAGAGCACGTGGTAAGCACTTATTTCATCCCTTGCCCTGCCACATAATACTCTCCCCGGACCCAGAACTACGCCACGTTTGCCTGTCATCAAACCCCAAACTTGTTCCCGACTAACATACGACAGGATGAACCGAAGGAAAGCCGATTTCCGCTTCGCCTACAAGTTCCTTGAAGATGAGCTGTGAGCGCGTCAGTCATGTCGCAACACCTCCTAGTGCCTTTAACGGTAGTGCGGTTGTATGAATTATTAGGTAGTAGTCAATGGTACCCAAAGGGTAATTTTGGACCAAATCAAACGCAACACTCACCGACTTGTTATGCGCCCAGATTTCAGTAAACAGTGAAAAACAGGCAAACGGATGCGGTGAGTCAGCGGAGACGCATGCAGAGGTAGTCGTGTCCCTCTGTCCAGACCACGAGATTGTGGGCCTGCAATTACTGGATTTCATCCATATCTCACATCGGCCGCATCGCCACCTCATCTGCGTTGGTTGGAATTCCTCGTACTCGTCGGGCGAGTTCTGACATAATGGACACTATTGACGTGTCCCATCTTATTGGCTGACGATATCTAGGTTGATCTTGGCTTTGGCCCCCATGAGACTACTCTCAGCCTTCGACGCCAGGACCATAAAAGTGCCTACGGGCACGGAACAGCATAAGAGCGTACCCTAACCCCACTCGTGCGAACGGGTTTCCGTCATGAGCGGCTTGCGCCATCACAAGCGAAACGGCTATGGACTATCCGCGGGTCCGAATGAGTTTTCCCCTGACTAGTTGGGCCCCAGCAGGGCGAATTGACTGCCGTTTTTGGGTGTAACGCACGGTCCCGACAAAAGTACTCGTACCTAGCGAGTGCGAGCAACCGTAGCCGACACCACCGGGCGTTTGATGACCTCAATGTCACTCTGCATTGTCGAACCAAACATTCCGTAGCTAGTAGGTCCCTGTTATATTTTCCAGCTGGAGCCGGCGTTTTTCACAGCCCCTGTCCCACAAGCCGGTCTCAACTCCAAACCGGACGGTAATCCACTGAGCTGGCTGGGGACGCACATACGCAACGGCCCGCGGAAGCCTGGGCCTCTTGGTGGTTATCCTGGGCCTTCTGGAACCCTCAATCTCTGAAGCCTTGCCCATCCCATGCCACAGGGCAAATATGCAAGGCAGCATTCATTTGACGAGCGGTAAGTGCCCTGCAAGCCCAATGGGGAGCTTTGTGTGCGTACCTAGCGGTGAAGTGTGACCATTACCGACCGATAATCTCGCCAGATACAACATTTGGGGACTGGTAGCGAAGTCAAAGACGAAGATAATGTCTTGGCACCTACTCGCGACCGCTGGAGCACTAAAGCAAAGTTCACTATGCATAACATAAGATGATCTATGTAATAAGGTATTCGCTTACCATTCCTGAACGTCCCCGCTCACTGGAGCCTCAGCCTCATAGTCGAAGCTTCGGTCGCCTCGCCTTTAGCTTAGCATTCCCACGATCACATCACGCCCAGTAACATACTTCTGTCTGTGGCTTTCAGCCTTATCGGTATCCAGGCGTCCGGAGATAATCCACCTGGGAATGCCAACATAGCCACTCGCATCCTTCCAGTCAACTCACGTACGGCACAGTCCAAGTGCCTGGTGATTTCTGGTTAGTAAGTCGCCTTCCAACCTATAGTGACACTACGTTCCAAACCGCATTACCAAGAAAGGACCGGCTTGGTCCATTCGCTATTCAACACTACGAAACAGTCATCCTTTTGGCAGAATCACTCGAAGGTAAGTCGGCGTCATGATGTGACTGAGACGTTGGGGCCAGTGGAGGATCTTGTCGAAGAGTCTGATACTTAAGCAGCGTATATCGTCCGTACGAGAAGATGTTCAGCTAGGCGCAACTAAGACACTACGGTCCTACGTCGGTAATCTACACTGCGGTTGCAAAATATAACCCTACAGACGGCACTCGCACGAACGCAGCACACCGTCCCGCCTTCCCGCACCATTCCCACGCGCTCTCCCTCGCCTTCTCCTGCATAACCAAGCTCTACCGTGCCTCACAAGTGCACCTCCGCGGTCTCGGATTCGCTGTCATCATGAGCGGATACGGCGTAAGTACTTGCCGATTAGCATGCTTATTATGTTTGCTCGCAGGCTCTGATGTATCTTCCTGTCACAGTATCCTATAGACCAGTCTGGCTACTACGCTGGCTCTAGCTATTCAATGCCACAATATACCCCGGCTCAAATACACGCCTACTATCAACAGTATGGCTGTTACCCTGCAGGCTACCAACCACCGCAGCAAACGCCCCAAGCACCCACCACGTACGGATACCCACAGGGCACTACCTACGGACCGCCGCCCGGTTCTTCGCACGAGTACGGCTATATGCCCATGCCTACCGCCCCGAATGCCGCACGGTAAGTGAGCAGTTGTTGAACGAAGACGTTAGGTTTGATCGACCTTGCTAACCTCTTCCAGACCTAGGAGTCCACGGTATGTGATCCTTGTTACCACGAGACCGGTTTCCGCCTTGCAATAAACCCTAATTCCACGACTAGTTCTGATAGTTGATGGCAAGGCTAACATGTAGACAGAACCTGGAAATGCGAGGTTCCCCACTGCACATCGACAGCTAATTTCACTCGGCTTGCCGATCTGCAACGGCACCAAGCTACGGTCCATGGGATGGGTACCCCCGATTTCCCATGTACAGTCAAAGACTGCACGCGGGTGGGTGACAAGGGCTTCACACGGCGAGACCATCTCGTGGAGCACCTGCGCAACTTCCACCACATCGACATCCCGAAGCGCAGGCCCGGCGAGCGCAGCGCCTACCCGCTAGGCCTGCCCAACTATCACAACCAGTAACTCCACCTTTCCTTCCCTCGTCTGATTCCGCAAAACAAGTTCCTGAAACGAACAGGACCGGAAACCGGGTGACGAAGCAGACGAGAGGTAGAGGTGGGGCACGGCGCCGAGGAAACGGATGAAACAAAGGATGGACTACCCAAAATTACAAAAACATAGTGCGATATCGAATCTTGGAGTTGGTTAGAGAGCGGAAAAGAGCTGGAAAGGCAGATTCGTCGGTGTGTCAGGTGGAAGCGTGACGATTGGGCATCCGAGCGAGATGGTATTGTCGCAACGCGATACTGGATTAGGGTTGCGCTGGGACATTGGACGAGGATGCAATGCGCCGTAAACTGGACACGGCTAGTGTTGCGGCTCTCGCTCAGTTGTTGCTCGCCAAAATGTGCCTTGGAGCTTGGCCTGCGGTAAGGCATTTTGGCGGGTCGCGGACGGAGATCTGTGCGCCACGCTTGAGCGAATGCGTGGCCTGTGTGCGGCTGCGATCTGCCCAGCATCGTTGGTGTCTGATGCACGGCCGCTGTTCGCGTTGCTTACACGTCTGAGCTGGGCCGGACTCGAGGGCTGGGCGGATCGCTGGGCGAGGCGGATAGGAGGATGGTGCAGTGTGGGGAATCCCCTGTAGACGTCTTTGTTGCTTTCACTTTGCTGGCGTTTTGCTTGTACACTAGAAGCCTTTCTTTCATTCAACTGCATAGCGCTGGGGACAAGCATGGGAAAATGGGCATATAGACTATAGACTCTCACCGGACGAATTCGCACATTCCCCATCTCCAGCTCGTCGGGGACCACACCTGCGACCACCTTACAAATGGTCTGTCTCATGGACACGTTTTGCGGCACAGCTAGGGCACCTGGGCATCGCGACCCACCACAATGTATGTACACATGGAGATGATACGGCCAAGGCTCTCGAAACAGACCAGGCAATTGTGTCTTACAGGGCTGTGGCGACGGCGAGTTTGGCCGCGGACGGGCACGTCACGTCTCCCGGGCCTGATAAACGGTGCCGCAGGACAAGGACACGGACTCGGAAGCCGTGTCCTGAGTCGACCTGAATGACCTGGCCCTGGGCGACGTCAGCATAAGGTTCGGCGGGCCATTCACAGAGCCGCCGCGCAGAAGCGCGCCGCAATCCTATGTGTGCTCAGGATACGTGCTGCACGAAGCTTCTTCGCTCGCCCTGGGCTTTGAGGTTCGACTCGTGGTTGATGGCGAGGATGCGCCGGCCAATCAGCGGCTATACGATTGCGTTGACGGGTCTGGCTTCGGGGCAAAGGGGATGCCTAAAAGGTACTACATATTTGGTGAGGCAGAGTGCGATGGGCGGATGCGAAGTTCGCGCGAGAGCTCCAGGTACATGGCGAGGACGCAGTGATACGGAGGCACCTTCCTGTTGATAGGGCTTGTGTAGCAGATGACGTATGGGCTGCTAGAGGTACCTCTACCGTGGTTCTGGAGCACCACCACAGACGAGCGGCTCGACATCTCCAAGACCATATTCGAGCAAGAATGTCTTTTGGTCGTAACGTGAACATAGACGCGCCAGGGCTACTCTTGGTCATGCTCCAAATGCAGAGGACCCGTGGACAATCCCATGTGCTGCCTGCTAGCGCCTTTCCACCACACCAAGTTGGCCACCCGTCCGCGCCCGACGCGCTCTTTCTCTCTCACCACATCCTATTGTGCCTTGTTCACTGTCTCCCAACAACTCCGCTGCCACCGGCTTTTCAACCCATGTCTCTGCCACTCTACCTGCACTCACACACAACCGCCTACCGCGACTCCTACCCTCTGCAATAACTCACCTGGACCTGCGCATTACCCCGGGCCCCGCATCTACACGAGTCGGTGAAGCCCCGCCACCACATCCTCGTGCCGTCTTGCCCTGCATCTACGACCGTTATTGTTCCGGAACGCGCGTTCTAGCCTCGAGAAAACCCTATACAATATGCACGATCTGCGGCGACAGGCCCTGGAGAGCGGCAAGACTGTGTCGCGTAAGGCCCGCTCCCGTGTCGCCTCTGGAGCAAACTCCAAATCCAATTCCGCGCTGAACTCCCCCGCACAGTCGCGGGCAGCATCCCGCAATCCCAGTCGCCACGGGTCCGACGATGAGGACTATCTCAGCGACGGCACCGCCTGGAGGTACGTTTTGGTGTTTTCTCCCTCTTACAACTTTTTTGTGGGTTTACTGCCGGTGACATCATGATGCTCGTCTACGACTCCGACGCGACTGGTGCGCTAACTCCGCTCTCCTCTAGCACAAATTCCATCGACGACATCCTCAACAGCGACGATGCCGACGTCTCTGCCGACGCCTGGAAGGCCGAGCTGCATAACCGCGTCGAGCAGATTGTCGAGCGCAAGCGCAGCAGTACAGAGGGCCGCGCCGAGAGTCTAAATGCCTATGCTCACATCCTCATGGCGCGGTTCGCCAAGGAGGACATCGAGGGTCGCATGGGCGAGCTACTGCCCTCGATCCTGCGCAGCATCAAGTCTGAGACATCTGAGCGCGAGACAGTCACCGCTCTGAGAGGTAAGTATCACGAGCAAACTCCACTGCATGCGGCACAGCTAACGCGGAAATAGCACTCTCGGTCACCATGGTCACGCTTGACTCAGACGACCTCTACGACTCGGCTGCCGATCTCCTCCGCCGTACAGTATCCAACTCCGAATCGATACAGGTCAAGATCAGTGCCATCCATGCGCTGGGCACGGCAGCCTTTTTCGGCGGGACCTCCGAAGACGAACTCGAAGACACTATGGCCTTTTTCCTCGAAATCGTCGAGTCAGACGGCCTTTCCATCGACGCGCACGACGAAGGCTCCGTGGTTATCGCCGCCCTAGAAGAATGGGGTCTCCTCGCCACCGCCCTCGACGACCTTGAAGAAGCCACCGAAGCGGCAATGGAAGCCTTCGTCGAGCAACTCGAATCCGCCGACGCAGGCGTCCAGACCGCCTCCGGCGAAGCCATCGCCCTGCTGTACGAGAAATCGTACACACCCCTCGAAAACGACGAGGAAGCCTCCGACCACGACTCCGACTCCGACGAGCCCCGCGGGGCGGAGAAGATGGTAAAGCGGTACAACGTGTACCGTCGCCAGGACCAGCTCCTACACACGCTTGACGCGCTCGCCAACGCCTCTTCTCGCCGTATATCAAAGAAAGACCGCAAGACGCTGCACTCCAACTTCGCCGACATCCGCAACAGTGTCGAGAAGCCCACGCGCGGGCCGAAGTACTCTACCGCGATAGACCAGGAGACGGGGCGTGTGTATGGCGGCGGCAGGATGAAGGTGAAGATCAACCGGAGCTGTGAGGTCAGGATCGACAAGTGGTGGAAGCTGCAGCGGTTGAACGCGTTGAGGAGGGTGCTGCAGGCGGGATTCACGCATCATTTTGATGAGAACGAGGCTGTGTCGAGGTGTTTGCCGTTCTCGATGAGTGAGCGGTAGTTACATTTTGGGACCGAAGAAGCATGTCTCTAGAATCTTCCCTTTGACATTTATTCGTCCCGGTGGTTGTTTGTAGATGAAAGCGAAGCGTAGAGTCTTGTTTTGTCAGTGTAGCGAGTAGTCACGGTCCGGTCCGCCTTTTTGTCATTTTCTAGCATTTCAATACCCAGCATTCTTAGCATTTGGAGAAAACAAGGGAAACACGAGGTAGACAAGGGTTGGTTGAATTAGGTCATCTATGGATATACTCCCCTCAGGTGCATTTACTGGTATTTCCGTATCGTTATGCTACAGTTTCATCAGATATCCAGGTATCGTATGGCACGTATGGTACCTCACCAATCGCTTGCACCAAGCTGCTTCACACTCTAGACCCCCCAAGCACCAACTGTGTAGCAGATTCCACGACTCGAAGTGTTCACCCCTCGTATACCGCCTACACCTGTGCATCGCCCAACTAGAAGTTGAACGCATTCTTATACGCCTTCTTCTCCTTCTCCTTCCTCTCCTTAACCCTCCTCTTCACCACCTCCAATTCCTTCGTAATAGCCGCATCCCCCGGCGCCAACTTGCCCGCCGTCTCCAAGTCCTGCAGCGCCTCCTCCTCATTCTTGCGTCCCACTCTCGCTTGTGCCCGCCGGAAATACGCCTTCGCCTGATCCTTTTCGCTGATCCCTTCAATCTCCAGCGCCTTGCCCGCGCTGTCGGCCGCCTCAGCATATTGTCCGACCTTATTCTGCAGCAGCGCGGAGTTGAGGTGTAGCGAAATCTTCAGAGCGTTGAGCTGCGTGCCGAGTTCCTTGGGGTCTGAGTCGAGGTGGGTAGGGTACTCGTGCAAGTAGCGGAGGCCTTTTTGGTACTTTGCGATACCAAGCTGGAGGGCGCCGGCTTTGAAGGCCTTGTTGCCGAGGTCTTTGAGGGCGGTCGCGATTGCGAGGATGTCGGTGCCTTTCCACTCTTCTTCGCCTGCGGGCTTCTGGTCTTCGGGGAAGTCTTCGTAGGGGTCGCCGGTTTGATCGGGGACCTTCTCTGTGGCTTTGGCGTAGTCCTCGCCGGTGAGCTCGCCGCAGTCTGCATGTGTTGTTAGTTTTGGTGGGACTGTGATGTATGGGATGGAGCGTACCGATGATGGTGGCGTCGTGAAAGGGCTTGTCGCCGCTCTGTGTCTTGAGATTCTCAATTTCTCGGACAATGCTCTTGCCGTTGATGACCTCGCCAAAGACCACATGCTTGTTGTCGAGATGTGGTGTGGGTACCGTCGTGACGAAGAATTGGGAGCCATTGGTGCCTGACCTAGGGTTAGCCCTTCTCCAACAATGGGTGATCCTGCAGAATCAAAGCCGACCCGTAGAGATAGGGTTTAGAGCACTTTTGCCAGCATCAGCTTTGGGAGGTTGCTATGCAATCCCGGTCATGATACTATGCCTGTGCTCGTAGAGTACGGCTTGTAGAGTCATCATTGCCCGAGTGTCATCTGGATCTTGCCTGGTTGTGCGCGACTCCCTTCCCGTAGACGTATTCCGCGTTTCGGTTCCTGGGTCCTTTTCTCCGATTCTCCCTTCCTCCGAACAATTGAAAACTTACCAGGTCCCGCGTTCGCCATACTCAGCAAGAACGGCTTGTCATGAATCTTCTCAAAGTTCTCGTCATCGAACTTCTCCCCGTATATGCTCTCACCACCCGTGCCATTGCCCGCTGTAAAGTCTCCACCTTGAATCATGAACTGCTTGATGACGCGGTGGAAGCTCGAGCCCTTGTAATGCAGTGGCTTCCCAGATTTGCCCTCGCCCTTCTCGCCGGTGCAGAGAGCACGGAAGTTCTCGGCAGTCTTGGGCACGACTGCGGTGGGTCAGCAATGTATACATTGTGGTGGGCATTGGCGTGTTGGTTCGAAGTAGAGGAAGGCATTGGCACGGTGCGCACGGCGGGGGAACGTACTGTCATTGTACTGTGAGGCGGGTCAGTTTGCGGTCTTCGTTGTGCAGATACTGTTAACTTACTAGCTCGAAGGCGACTCTGCCTTTCTTGACGCCGCCAATGGCAATGTCGAAGAAGACTCTCTGGCGCTCTGTTCGTTTAGCATCCACATTTGCCAGGCGTAAATCGCTAAGGCGGAGCAGACTCACTGTTGCCTTCGGCCATCTTCGCTGGACTTCTGAAGCTTATGGTGGGGTAACCGCGGGAAAGGAGGCACTCTATGAGGTACCTACAAGAGTCTTCTGCACAACAAAGAAGTTCAAGAGCAATTGGAGCTAGAGGGCTACAGCGGGACGCGTGAGGCTGAAGTAAAAGCTACAGGAGCTACCAGAAGTTTCCATAGCTACTGCACTCTGCGTCTGTGCGTTTGCGAAGCCACCCCGCGCAGCTCCCCTTTCCGGTGAGCTAGACACTTGGCGATTGAAACAACCAATCTCTTTTGCTACGCTAAAGCGCTCTTCAACACTCCAGTTTAATGCTGCATGTACAATGGAGCTGCCCAGTTGCGTTGGAAACTAAGTTTCTCTCGACAACGAGGGGCATGGCGGGGCAGGTACCGAGGACCTTGCTGTCCCGATTTAGCGTTCAGGGCTAGAAGCTCACAACTTCTTCTACGGGGTACAAGATATGCGTCATTATTCCAGATAATAGTGGCTATCGGAAAAGCCTCACATTGCAACTGAACAGTTCGCATATGCTACGGAAGCTTTCTTGCGTTATGTCAGTTCAGATGGTCACGTCGCAAGCAACCAGGATATCAACACCAGGATGACCTGAGATGAAGTAAATTGTATGCATGAGTATGTTGTAGTATATGGTCTCAAGCTCAGACACCATGGCGTCGCTCTACGCAAAAGCACAAAGAGATACAGCGAATCCTCCCCCTGCAAATGCGTAATCAGAAATTCGTCATCGAGGTCTTGTCTCGTAAACCCAGAACCGACCTCCCTCCCACTCTCGTTCATAAAAGCTTGTATAACGCCGTCCCATGTGTATGTACACAGCTTTTAGCTTTTGGGACAACGTCCACGAAATGATGCAGTGCGATGCTCGCTCAACAAAACGATCCTTGTATGTAGGCGTGTAAACGCATTGGCAGCGTATATGCGGTATCAGGCAGTCGTGCAAAGGCGAGGCGTGCCACTTATATGGCTTCTTCTCTGCGCAATCGGTGCTGCAGTGTGGCGATGTTCGTGAAATCTCCCCCTGTTCATTCCCAAGACAAGCGCTACAGCTCACTCGCGCTCTTCCTCCGCCTCAGCTCCTTCTCCGTCAAACTTTTCGCCCTCTCTTTCTCTCCTTTACTAGTATACCTTCCGGTGAACCAACCATCTAGTCAGAAGTCCGCAGCCTCGGCTCCGGCTCTGCCCCTCAGACTCCCATGACTAGCATACTCGCCCAGCGCACTACCTCCACCCCTTCCCGCACCCTCGTTCCGCTCTGTACTCCTGTCTCTGTTATGCTCCTTTTCTTTATCTTTGCCTTTTTCCTTGTCCTTGCGCTTGCGCTGGAACGGCAGCACGCCCCGGAAGCCGGAGCGGTCTTTCTTCTCCTTCGCGTCTTTGTCTTTGGAGAAGGCCGGCAGTGCTGTCGTGTATTCTTCCTCGAGCATGCTACCTGCATCTGAGCCCTCGACGCTGTGGGCGCCAGCGCCGGCGCTGCGGGGAGGCTGGGAGAAGGCCCCTGAGCTGGCAAGGGCGGATGAGTTGATTTGAGTATTCGGGTTCGCGTAGCCAAAGGAGCCTGCTGATGCGGAGGGGTGGGTCCGGGTCTGTGGGTAGGAAGGAGGTGGCGCCATGTGTAGGCCATCGCTTGATCCTGGAGGTGTTTCTTCGGTAGCGGAGGCTGAGGCGGAGGCGTTGGTCGATGCCGATTGTGAGACTGAGTCGGGCAACGAGGGCGCGTAGCCAGCGTTCCGAGGGATTTTCGGCGCAGTGAACGGATTGTTGACGTTATTCGAGGTGGTGCTGGTCAGAGAGCTTGCGGAAGCTGAGATGCTCGGATGCTGCTGATGGCGCGTCCGTGGCATTCGTACTGGCTTCATTGTTACTGGTGTGCTGGTCGAGGATGAGGACGTCTGCTCGTCACCAGTACCTGGCGACGTTGGTAAGCTCTCTCTGCCATCATCTTTGATCGCCACTCTGTTCTTAGTCGCTGCGCCCCTGCCCGAATCGAAACTCGCGGATCCTTGTAGCTGCTCTACCAACTCCTCCCATTTGACGCTGAGAGAAGACGATGGCCGTTCTGCACGTTCAGCACGGTTTAGACAGTCCGACGTGCGTTCCTTGAGTGCAACGCAAATCTGGTGGAACTTGAGTAAGTCGCCATCCGTGGTTTCAATGTTCGGCGCAGTGCTCTTAGTGTTTTCGAGCCAGAGATCCACAAGCGCAGCAAAGTTACGTGCGTGATCAACAAGGTAAGGCAACGACGGGAAGCCTTCGCGAGATGTTGGAGGAAGTCGTTGGAGTATAGCAAGCGGTGTGCTGTACGACGGAGGAATTGGAGGCGAAGGCGACGTCATCGAGGATATAGAACATATGTTGTCGAGGTACGTCTTGAATTCCTGCCGGTGCGTATTAAGGAATGAGTTCATGGGCTCCATCCATGCCTCTTTAACACCGAAAGAGGTCATGTTTGCTAGACCTTGGAGAGACTTCGCAATGAGTGTCAAGGCCCTTCTAGCCCGTGGCTTAGGATGATCTGAAACGGCATTAGATTATCAACAGATTCCAAGTAAGAAGGAACTTGCAAACATACCTTTTAGCAAGCCAAAGAGCTTCGGGTTGAGGACGGCGGGCACAAAGAATCGCAAGAACAGGAACCCAGATACACTGCTGTACTTGACAGTCCTCAAAAAGTCCCCAAAGCGATCCTCAGCACAAGCGCGAATGTGTCGGAAGATCAGTCTCAGCTCTTGAGGGCACCGAGACACTGAGTTGTATATCGCTCGCCACAAATCCTCCGTGAGGTTGATCAACCGTCGCCAGTTGCGGTCCAACTCATGCTGAGATGAAACTTTGTTGGGATCAACCTCGCACTCTGGATCCTTATCGTTGATTTCTCTCAGTTTATCGCTCAATGTCTCTTCGAGGTACTCTTTGCCCAGGCGTTTCATGTGAAAATCAAGAGATTTAGTCAATAGAGTGTTCCCACGAAACAACAAATTCGCCTCCAACTTGGCGTTATTGTTCATGTCTCTGACGAATAGCTCTCGATCGCTGTTTGATCCGAAGTGCGTTTCGTTGGATTCGCTGGACCCGAGTCGTTTGCTGAATCGTAATCGTGTAGCTGGAGATTCCTTCAGAGTGCCGTCGATCTCTTCTTCCACCAACGCCATTATCCAATCACCAGCTTGACCCGACACCTGGAAAATGTTCAGGAGGTACTCGGACAGTTTTTTGAGCTCGTTCGGAACCATCTGAGCTAGCTGAAGTGTAAGTCCGTTCGAGAAGCGGTGCAAAAGCTCCGACATTGGCTGATAGTCGCGAGCCATAAGGATCACGCACTCCTCCGTGCTGACCTTCACGAGCACTTCACCAACACTGTTTCCATACATGTTGACAAGGGGCCACCACTTTTCCATCTCCTGGTTCGGCCCCAGGTCATCGAGGTATATGTCAGTCTTCCCACACGTTTGATCGAACGATATGCCTGTGAAGCCACCTCCTGCATCGGAAGCAAAGGAATCTGAAGCTGTCGGTGGCTCGTGACCGTGTTTGTCTCCACGCGAGCTGGGAGGCCGCTTTTTCAAGAGCAGCGAGGCTGTGGACAGAACAGCAGGAAGGTCGAGGAACTCAAATTCCTCTCGCCAGAATGGCGTGTTACCCTCCATTTTTACCATGGTCCGCGCTCTGGTCTCCCCGTCCAGGAGAACCTCGACATAATAGCCTCCGGCACTATGAGCGTTAGACGATCCGGGTCTGTGGGATGTGCTATGCATGTCGGCAACCTTAGGGCTGATGGGTGGCATCAGCCTTGCTTCAATGACACGCACGAAGAGCGACCTCTCCATGCGAAACATGTCTTTCGTCCCAAACGTCGGCGACAGAACACCTTCCTCGTTCAATTCACTCAAAGCAGGCTGCTTCGGTCCATAGAGCTGCGGAATGGTGAAGGCGCGTAGCAGCACTATCCAGACTTCGTATAGTACGCGCGATTCCAGAGATAAGAAGATTGGACGTAACAATGAGAGCGACGTTGACGTTGACGTATATTGCGGGTAAATGGCGATGCAAAACTCGTTGTCCAAAACGGACGGATCCAAACGCTGAACGGCGCAACGCGAAAGCTGAGAAAGTTGTACAACGGACACCAGTGTGACGTCTGTATCGGAATACAGTTTGAGCTCCCCGTTCTCTCTAAGCGTACAGGACACTCGCCGCCAGCGTCGCGACCCATGACTCTGTACACGGTACGCCTGTGGCCGCGAGTGTCCAGATTTTGGCGTCCCGGTGTTGCTGTACGTCACACTAGTGTCCCAATAAATCATTTTGCCAACCTTTATGATTGGCGCCTCTTTCAACAGCGATACCTCCGAGTGTCGTCTGCTGTCTGCTAAGCGTCGTTCGGCTACTAAAGGCGTCTGTGGCTTGGCCATTTTGTTGTGGATGCCCTTGGGACGAATCGGCTGCCAACACATCAACGCCGCAAACCACGAGTCAAACTCTTCCTGTGTAGGTGGACGCAGGTACACTTCTAGCTTCGAATTGTGGCCCACAACATGGATATAGGCGGTGTAGGCTTCGGCATCGTATGCGCTCTTCACGCGACAGCCCCGCAGGTCTGGAATCAGGGTCCGGTGGTACGAGTTGTCGCTTTTGGGCTCGTACACCAGACTTCCAGCTTCGTCGTTGATGTAGCAGTAGGAAAGTGACCAGGGACTCGACTCGCCCCGTCGAAATGCCAGCATGCCTTGCATCTTTCCTTTGGTGGCACGCATCAGCTTGAGGATCTTCCTAGCATCCGACGCCGGCACTGGCGACACCCACGAATCCGGCTGCTGTGCATTGGGGGAGAGGTTGCCAGAGACAGGCGAGGCTGCACGGGCGGGCTGCTTAAGAATGCGGCTCCGGCTCGTAGAGCTTGTTGTCCGCGGTGGTGGCTGGTGGGCGGTGGGGGAAATGGTAGAGGGGTGGCCGATGGAAGTCACGACCGACTCCTCAATGCTCTGGAAGTTGGAAGATGCGGTGCTGTGGACGGACCCAATACGATGGCGGCTGGCGACAAAGAGGTTCGGAGGAGACTTGTCTCGCGTGGAGCGCTCTTCCATGGTTCGCGTGCGCGGGCGGGTCTGCGGGTCTTTGACATTGCGCAGAGCATAGTCGGTATCGTTGGGGTTTGCGCGAGCGACCAGGTTGCGGGGGTTGCTGGTGCTGGTGCTGGTGCGAGAGGAGATGCTGTTAGAGCACGGCGATACCGGCGGGGACTGGTACTGCGGCTGCGCGATTGTGTCCTCGGGGATCAGCTCGGGCGTCACGGCGCGTATCGTGTAGGCGCCTCGCTCGTCTCGCTGGCGGTCCGTAGGCTCTGGTGCGTCTTCCTCTCTCCGGCTCCGTCTGCTGTGTCGAGGCGGAGGGTCCATGGCGGGCGTTCGGCCGCGCGATATGGGATGCGCTGCGCACGTTTAAAAGGTCTCTTACCCTGCGCAGTGCAGCCTGCGGGCACTTTAAGAGCGAGGAGCGTGCTGTTGGCGGCACACCAGCGGATCCCAGACGTTCAGTCGCGGCAGCGGGCAGATGCAAGGCGCACGTATCCGTCGCCGTGACCTATCGCTGCCTGCGTCGTGCTGGCATTGACAGATGACCGACCGCGCAGCAGGTACCCGGCCGGCTGTCCCCGGAGGAGGGCTGGACGGCGTGCGATGGGAAACGAGGATGGTGTTCCAGTTCGCGTGGCGCATCGCATGCTCGTCGAAGGTCCACGGAACGGTGGGCGGGAGCGCGGCAGAGGCGTCGTCAACGGAGTCTGATAGCAGCCTGAGGCATCACACCGGCGGTGGTGGCGATATTTCGAGAATGGGCGGTCTGGGGAAGTTGGAAGGCTTCGAGGTGCTCCAGCCGTGCCAGGCGACCAAGCAGCACGCCAAAGTGCCCCCAGGATCAGACTTGGCGGATTCGCCTGTATGCTAGCGGGCCAGGGTGCCACGACGCCTTCCCAGGTGTCCCGCCCGAGCAGCGTGCCCTATGCGATGCAGCTTAATCTTCGTCTCGTAAAGCAGTGCTGCCGTCTGTCTGATGGCACGCAGACGTTGCTGCTCCCCTGGCAGACCGTCTCCCGCCGCCCTGGTGGGAACCAAGCACGGTTCGAGGCCGCACACCCTCTCGCTGGCGTGTGGAATGTCAAGCCGAGGGCACGGGCGAATCAAGCGAAGGCCTTGCTCAGCCGGCCGCGTAGTCTGTCACTTCACGCACCAGAATGCAAGGGACAGCCGCCGTAGAAGAAAATCATCATAACCAGCTGCAGAGCGCTATCCAACTAGTGTGCTCATAAGCATCCACGCAGTCGTGCGACCTCAGCCAGCCGACGCACTGATCGTCCAAGCTGTACATGGTCCCCCGTAAACTGCAGGCCTTGAAATGGAAAAAGGAAACCCAGCTGAGGACTCCTGGGATATCGCAACCAAATCCCTCCTCATCTCCAAGAACGCTCTGCTATTGACTAGATCGTGAAATGAACAACTTCCCTCCTGCCTTGCTCGGCCACGCCGTCGACATGCTCTCATCTGAACGGTGGTCGGTCAGCAGCCGTCTCCTCCAGACTGACAGCACTCAGTGGCTGCGATCGTGCTCCGCTGAGATCGCCCGAACCAGTCCTTCGCAGAGCCTGGCGCATTGTTTCGATCTGCAGTTCTCCACTGCTGCCGAGAGGAGGACTGTGCGTGCCAGGCGCTGTAGGGCTGCCCGGTCCCTTTTCTGACGGGGCACCGCTTCTTGGTGGGGATGCGCTGAATCCATGGGAAGAGCGCACAGGAGACGGTGAGCGATTGGCTGTCGCAGATAAACTGATGAACTGCGTGGCATCCCGATCTGTCTCAGCGTGCTCGGCCTGTACCACATCTGCAAAAGAGATGAAAGACAAGCGCCGAGGATCAGTCATGTCCACAGAGCCGTAGTTTGCGTTCGGCGCAGATTCGGAGGCGTCAGGGTGGCTGAAAATGGAGGCTTCCTCGTGGGCGAGCGACGGCGAATGTATCGAGTCTGCGATGCTTCCTGCTACAGCCTATAGACAATCCATTAGCTAAGGTACATCCGAATTGTGTCTTCTTCAGCTCACCGCAGCAGCAGGCTGGTGGGCCGCGTGCATGACAATCTCCACCTCGTCTGGGTTCAGATGGTCATCGGTGATTGCTAGCGACGAAGCATCCAATGCTGCCGGTATGTGGTCCTCCGTTTTGATATGTGCTGGGATTGCAGGCGATGGCTCGGGTTCCTGCACATTGCGCTCAAAGATCTGCGAGGAAGCTGGAGAATGCAGGCCGGGCGAGGACGAGCGATTGATGCGGCGATTGGGGGAGGCACCGATGCCTGCAGGATAGATACGGGGGCTGCCGCGGGGAGATCGGTGGTCTGGAGGTGGCGACGTGGTCAGGGGCGGCGAAGGCAGTAACGTGGGAGCTGATGTGGGAGAGCGTGCAGTAGTAGCTGTAGTTGTGGGCTTATCTTGCGACTCCCCGTCCGTTTTCTTTCCGAGGGCCAGCAGCTTGCGCTTACCCTTAGCCAGAAGGCCAGACTGCTCGTCTCCAGTCTCTTTACTCTCGACGGTCGACGTGGTGTGCGCGGGCATAGCTTCGGCGGCACTCATCGCAGCGACTGGAGGAAGGTGATCGTCTACTGCAGTATTTGCTTTCTAGCGACAGATAAATGCCCTCAGATGTACTTTCTCCGTGATACAATGCCGAACACAGTCAACTGTGCCTTGGTGCTGCAAAGCCTTGCGCTGACGGTTTTGGCGGCGAACGGGGACCAATTTGTTGTTGAGATGTTGAATCGAGGGGTTGAGCCTGGGTTGCCCGCTTCAAAAGAGTCGCCGCGCTGCACAGGATCCAGACAACGCAAAAGCAGCCGAGACAAACGTAATCTAAGTGCTATCGTGTGTTGCAATCAACGAGGTTGGTCATTGAGCAGCAGCAATCAGGGTCGCAGTGTACTGCTGCCCAGGTGGTCCGAAACCATCACGTGGGTCGCAAGCCCGATGACGCAGCCCGGCGATCCTAACCTTCGCCGGCGCGACAAACGACAAACCAGCCCCTGGCACATCTTTCTGTTCCTGATTGCAACCTGAACTCGTCCGTTGCTCGTTGATTCTCGTCATTCGTCATTGTCAGGCTCTCAGTTGGCCGAGCTGCTGCCCATCGTCTGCTTGGAAGCTCCTACACAGCTGTCAGTTGCTACTGCTCGCTGTTACGCCTCAATCTGGTTGCAACCTGCTGCATTAATCGAGATAGGAGGGTGTTTGCCTATTTATAGCGCGCCAATACCTCGTCGGCTTTCTCCAGATACCAGCACACACAGACCTGAACAAGGACGCGATTGAATCACGTTGCGACGGATTCCGTCGAAAACATCTCATGTATAGTAGCTGGTTCGGCCAGGGCGGTTAGCCTCGACCTTGGAATGCTCCTGGGCACGTGGGCATGCCAACTTCATGCTGTGTGAATCGTGGCACGCTCCAAGAGACAGAAATATCAAAGGGTGGGCAGGAGTCTCGCAACATGCCTTTTGATACAATATTGGCGACATGCAGCCTGTGCGAGAGCTCAGCGCCACGGTCGCCGTACCCAGATCGTTCTCGTGGAAGCGACTGGTGTCGCTGAAACACCTTCGGACAACCTGCACACCACTAACAGACCACCTCCAGAAGACAATTCGATCTCACGGCTTTACGAAAGAGCACGTCACATACCGTTTCGTTGGGTCACCCCAGGTCTTGTTACCCCATCTTTAATATCTGCGAGCGCAAAGCCCAAGTTGCCGTGCCATACAATATTTGCCGACCTACCAATTGAGACGGAGAACGCATAACGTTCATCAACTGCCGCCGCAGAACAGCGGCATTGGACACGGTGACTGACAATCAGAAGATACGCACGCCTCAATACCGGAGCCAGGCAGGCTAATGTCGACGAATAATCCTGTCCGGCTAGGTCCTGTAGGTGTGCGAACCTGTCGCAGTGACTGAATTAGGTCTTGCTTAGATTTCTCATCGTCACGCTGCCTCCGGCTCGTCTTCTTCCAAAAGCAACATCATATCTCAGTAATGATGAATTATTGCAACATCGCACTCCCCTGGCGACTCAGTAGTCTTGACGTGCGATCTTGAGATTTATGTCGTCAAAGCATAGGCGCAGGCTGACCCTCGTTCCCTGTGGTTCAGGATCAGTACGGAGAATGGCTCCAAGCATGCAAGATGCAGGGCACAAACGCATTTCAAACGAGAGGCATTCACCCGGCATTTCCACACTCCGCCAGATCCACCCGCGCCGATCAACTGACTTTATATACCCTGCAGCCATCCTCATGTCACGCGCCGCCTTCCGTCCGCTTGCACCTAAATTCACCTGGATTCTATGAGCGCATTAGACTTCTCGGACAAGCCTTTGATCTTTCCGTCCATGGACCGCTGTGGACACTGCTTAGATGGTTGCAAAGGGACTTTTCACGCCCGCTAATTTGGGTCCTACAGTAGAAACAACTGCATTTGGTTTAGCAAGCTTATCAACGGTGGTAGTTCTCTTGAGGCAAGTACAATTGCGCCTATCGGTATCAGCTCGCCAATTGACAGTGGGCCGAAGGTTCTATTGTCGTGTATGGATCGTGAAGAAGCTGAAATTGTACGATTATTTGATTGCAGGAGCAGTGGTAAGTCAGAATGGTCCTCTAAACATAGGTCAACAATCTTTCTCCAAGCTTATGCTATCACCTCCATAAGCCAACAAGCGAACAACTGACAAAAGACCAGGTCTGCACATGGGGACTATGCGTCATTAATCACTATCAAGTCCTCTACGGCACTGGCTCTGGTGAGTGCTCAACTCCTCAGTGCTTCGAAACGGTTTTACTAATCGAATCATATCGTAGGCGCGTGGCCAGCCGACCTACCACCAGTCAGTTTTCTTTGGTATACACATCTTGTATCATATTGACCAGTCGCAGCCTTCCGCGGAATTTACACTGAATGGCGTTCTGGGTGCAGCAAAAGCATGGTACGGCTATCAGATCGTCTATCCGCTGATCCCAGCACTCGTGAAGCTCTCTATTCTCGTGGTAAGGGAGCCTGAAACGTGGGTGCTGATGAATGTAGGCTGACCATAGAGTTGCCATTAGTTCTATCTTACCATCGCAACGCACCGTCCATTCCGTACTATCGTCTACGCGACTATGGCCTTCGTGACGGCCTACAGCTTCATCATGATCATCGTCAACGCCTTCGAATGTCCCCGCAAGCCCTCCCTCGTTTTTGACCCGAGTATCTTCATTATGAGAGAGCAGTGGCATTGTTTTGACCTTACAGCACTCTACTTCAGCCAAGCTGCGTTCAACATCTTTTCCGACCTCTTCATCCTCGTTCTGCCTTTGCCGATACTTATCAAGCTGCATATGCCAACGGTCAAACGTATCTGCTTGTTAGTTGTATTCTCGGTCGGTCTCCTGGTTCCTATTGCAGCATCGTTCCGCCTCTATATTCTCTATCTCTGGCACGATGCACCTCCAGATCTCTCTCGTTATTACGGAGGTTATATTCTATTTTGGGATGCCGTCGAACTCAACACTGCTATAATATGTGCATCGGCACCTTCTCTCCAGCCCCTCTTCAGACGCGTTTTCGGTGAGCTGCGCACCCTTTCACGGGGTCGGTCGGCGTACTACTACTACGGCCAAGATAGGGAGGGCACCATCATGACCCAAACCACTATCGGAAGAAGAGGGAGTAGAAGGCTAGACCAGGATGTTCCCCTACAGCGACGACCCGCGTCTCGAGAAGTGCCTAAACGAAGCAATGAAGATCTGGAAAGCATCAGGGAGATGGAGAATGAGGAAGACGTCAGAGCCAGCGTACAGACATACTCTATCAGACCGACAAGTACGCATTCCGAATCGCGTGCAACGAAGTCACCAGCGCGACCGCGAGATATACTGGCTTCTGACTAAAGCGATCACCATGGGCCTCTTAATGTAACTTGCCACGATAGCCACAGCAATTCACATGACAAGAACGGCATCCCGTACCCGAAACCGTTCGTTTCGCGGACATGGCTGGGCATGCCGTGCTCAGGTATATCCAATATGCCCTCTGGTCGCCTTTGGGCGGCACGTGAACCCCCCTGTCGCGCCTGCTTATCTCGACGTCTCGAAAGGGAAAATCAGGCTGAACACGCACCAATACCTTGCTGGATACTGTAGTACGGCCCCTCGGTTAGGCCATCAAGAGGTGACAATATACGCAATGAGGACATGGATTAGCTCACCTTTGCTGCCTGTTGCAAAGTCCAAGAGCTGAGCAGTAAGCTGTGGTGGTGGTTGGCGCTGCGGTTTTCAGCTACAAGGATGCTATGGCGTAAGCGGAGGTTGAGCTGCTGACTGTGTAGCATTGGGTAGGTCGACCAAGGCACGAGGTACATAACTGCATGGGCTGCTGAAACAGTTTGGATCGCGATAGCAAAGCTGTCTGTCGTTCTACGTGGCTGTTATCTTCCACTCTATTTACATATATTGGTAACAATTTTCGCGTTCCTAGCCCTTCGGCATCATTCCTCAAGGCATCGCGCATTGCATACCTACCTCCAGTGTCGCCTTGAACTTTGTTGTCGATATGGCCTCACAGCCTGATTCCGCAGTGCCGTACACTCCATCTCTTCCTAAAAAAGCTCTTATCTTTTTGTTCAAAGGCGTAAACAAGCTTGTTGCATGGCATAAACTCCCAACGTAAGACTCAAGCCTTCGTAACTATGAATTTGATATTAATGAAAGGATAGGTACGTTGGCGTCCTCAACCTCGCAGCCTACCGCTACGAGCTCCGCCAGCACAACCTGCAAGACACCTATCCCTCGCCCTCGTATCAGGGCACTTCTGCCTCGGATCCTGTACCCAAAGAATTTGCACACACGCGGAACTCGGATGGACTTTACAATGACACCAATCAGCCCAAGATGGGCTGTGTTGGTATGCGATTCGGCCGAAATGTAGGTAGGGAGCATACGAAGAAGCCCACTGAAGAGGACTTAATGACCCCAAATCCAAGGGTTGTAAGTGAGGTGCTGTTAAAGAGGGAGACATTTAAGCCGGCTACTATTCTGAATTTGTTGGCGGCGGCTTGGATCCAGTTCCAGGTGCATGATTGGTCAGTTCTCGCCGTTCCTTCTTTCAAACCGACATTGCGGACGTGGGAGAAATGAAGAATGTGCTGATTCGTGTCGCGTAGGTTCATGCACACTAATTCCACGACCGAGAAACATGACATCAAGCTTCCACCCGGTGATACATGGAGTGACCCGCAAATGAGCGTGGAAGTCACGCAAGAAGATGAGCCAATCGACGAGCTCGACACGACTTCACCTGGTTACAAAAATGAGAATACGCATTGGTGGGATGGCTCCCAGATCTATGGGAATAGTGAAGCCCGCACAAAGGAATTACGCGGTCTCGCGAAGAATGGCAAACTCGAGGTTGACGAACAAGGCATTGTCACGTTTCTGCCGCGTGATGATGATGGCATACCGAAGACAGGGTTCAACTCTAATTGGTGGCTAGGGCTAGAGATGCTGCATACCCTGTTTGTGCTGGAACATAATGCCATCTGTGATGAGCTTGCGAAGGAGCATTCCGACTGGCCGTCTGAAAAGATCTTCGACACTGCAAGACTGGTCAATTGTACGCTTATGGCGAAGATACATACGACTGAGTGGACGCCTGCAATTCTCGCACACCCAGCTCTCCAGGTCGCCATGGCCGGTAACTGGTGGGGTATTCTGGGAGAGAAACTGTACAAACTCCTCGGCCGCGTCGCACCAGGAGAATCCATCTCCGGGATCCCAGGCTCAGGCGCCGAGCAGCACGGCGCCCCGTACTCGCTCACAGAAGAATTCGTCTCGGTTTACCGTCTCCACCCTTTGATCCCAGACAACATCGCCTTCTTCTCCGCCGCGACCGGCGAGCATAAGAAAACCTATCCGATCAAAAGCGTTGCATTCGCCGAAGCACGAGCGCCACTCATAGAGCAGAACCTTGGCTTTGAAGACATCCTCTACAGCTTCGGCATCAACTACCCCGGCGCCGTAACGCTGAACAACACCCCCGATTTCCTCCGCGACCTGCACACACCTGAAGGCCGCCACGTTGACATGGGAACCATCGATATCCTACGCGACCGCGAACGCGGCGTCCCGAGGTATAACAAATTTCGCACCCTCTTCCACATGAAGCCCGCTTCGTCCTTCCTCGAGCTCACCGGTGGCAATAAAGAGGTAGCTGAGAAGCTTTCGACCGTCTACGAAGGCGACGTCGACAAAGTCGACCTACTGGTTGGTTGTCTGTGCGAGCCGCTGCCAAAGGGTTTCGGGTTCAGTGACACGGCGTTTAGAGTGTTTATTCTGATGGCGAGTCGGAGGTTGAAGAGTGATAGGTTTATTGCGACGGACTGGAATGATGAGACGTATAGTAAGGCTGGCATGCATTGGGTGCAGTATAATGGGATGAAAGATGTTCTGACTAGGCACTTTCCCGTGTTAGGCGAGAGCCTGAAGGGTAGTAAGAACCGTAAGTGGGTCCTGAGAGTTCTTGAAGGTGTGGGATGATGTGCTGACGATGTACTAGCTTTCGCGCCGTGGGAGAAGGTCGGGACGAGTGGGGAGTATAAGGGGAAGGAAACGAATGCTTGAGCGCGGTTGGCAACGACTGTTCCATATACGGAGATACTAGTTCTTCCCTACGCGGAGCAGCTCAGAGTGGGGGTCTCGAAGGTCCAAGATCCTCAGTCTATGACCCCAGCTTCCGTAGTGTCTTACTAGAATCCCGCGTAAATTTCGGTTTCGGAAGTTGTCATTGCCCCAGGTACATTATAGAGATACTCGACTATTCCAACCCTGCATTACCCAAGCGTAAACCTGATGCTCCACAAACACGGCGTTACGATCTGTACGCTTAGGGATTTCAGTTAGCAATGTTATCGTTCGGTGATGTTGCACGCCTTTTCTTGAAAGTTTCTTTCAAATATGTCGCAGATCTCTTCGGCGTACGTGTTCCCGTTGCAAAGTCTACATGGGTAATGCCGAAGCGAATACTATATCCAGCAGCCCATTCTTTCTTTTGTTAGCACTCGTTCAACTATACTCAGCTATTGATACCTACCAAAGTTGTCCATAAGACTCCACGCGTAGTAACCCGCAACCTTGACTCCGTCTTCATTGATGGCTTGAGAGATGGCATCAATATATAATCCGAAATAACGGACGCGGAATTGGTCATCGACCGCCTGATCCAGTGCCATCGAGTTTTCTCCCGGACATGGACATCCGTTTTCGGTAATATATCTGCGTGAATCAGTGTCTATGTTAAAAAAAAATTGAACTTAGCGGTAGCTCACATGGGTCGCTGATATCGACTCCAAGCCCAGTTCAACAGCTTTCGGAATTGCTTATGAGTCACCCGGAGCCAGGAAACGCCAGACAACGGGCCAATCTCGACACCTTTGTTGTTGGTGGTAAGTTCCTCGACATTCCCAGTGTGATCCTCCTCAGAAGGTGGTGTCGTGCGTGCTCTTGCATATTGCGATGTGTAGTGGTTCATCCCGTAAAAGGTGTTGTGAGGCGCGGTCATTTTGAGCAATTCCTGTTCAGCTTCTGTGAACTGTGGTAATCGAGAACCCAGCTGTTTCCGCATAGACTCGGGATAGTCCCTCCCGAGATAGATCGGGTCGCCGAACCAACCAACGTAGAATTCTAGCCTGCGCTGTGCTGCCTCCCTGTCAGCCTCACTTGCAGCATCGTAGGGCTCGTAAAAATCGGAGTTCAGGACAATGGAGATGTCGCCTTTCTGCGAGGACAGAAAATCGGTTGAATACGTTTGAACCGCAGCAGCGTGAGCAAGGATCAAACTGTGTCCCACTCGCCACGGCTCGGTCGTAGAATCGTGTCCAGTCTTTGTACTGTGTCCAGGTGCAAGAATACCGCTGTGGTAGCCAAATAAAGCGACAATGTAGGGCTCATTGAAGGTTATCCATTGCTTGACTCGGTCGCCAAATCGGGAGAAGCAGAGTCGTGCATAATGCTCAAAGTCGGCTTGGAATTCCGCAGAATTCAGCATGCCACCATAACGCGTGTGTAATTCCAACGGGAGATCCTATTACATGTAAGCAAAAAGAAATGAATTGGGAGGAACATATCTACCCAGTGGTATAGTGTCACGGCAGGTTTGATGCCATGAGATAGCAAGCCATCAATAAGGGTGTTGTAGAAAGCGATGCCCTTCTCATTGATCGGGTCATTGCGACCTCCAAGCGGAATCAAACGGGACCAACAGATCGAGAATCGGTATACATCAACACCATATGAGGATAGCAGCGCGATGTCCTCGGCTAGACGGTTGTAGTGATCGCAGGCAATATCACCATCTTCGCCGCTTGTAACACTGGGCTCACGGTGAGAAAACTCGTCCCATATCGAAGGACCTTTCCCGTCCTGTTGGGCTCCCCCTTCAACTTGGTATGCAGCGGTTGCCACGCCCCAGAGAAAGTCTGGCGGAAGCGGAAGCTCTTTGACAGTGTCTAGATTCTCGAGAACAGAATTGGTCGATGTATCTCTAACTTCGTTGGATTCGAACATAGCTTGTTAAGTCTCTAGTGTGTATACGGGGGACTGAAGGATAGCAGCAGATAGCGACGCCCGAGCTACCTGAACTTATACTTCCACGTATACCCCACTCTGATCCACGCAATGCAGAGCCGGGTTGAGATTCCGCTATTATCGTAAACTGTGCCACTTCGCGAAGGTATATCACCTCCTAGCCACCAATCAAAAGCTCTTGTGCAGAATCACGAAGTGGGTAGACCAAGGTCAAAGGCATATGCCGCCGAACTCGCCATGTAAAATGAAAAGCAAGATCCTGGTCGATCACACGGCATTGCCTGGAACTGACTAGCTCATTGTAGCTATACCACACGTGCAAGTTGTCGCGATCGAGCACCATCTTCGTTTCACCATGCAACAATAGCATTTTGAAGCGGCAAATGGAGCATGATACTGAGCGAAAATTTGCAATTGACATTGAACGATGGATGGAACAAATGCCATGGTGGTGATGTGCGGTCGTGGACATACAACTGCTCATGTCGTTAGGTGTGCAATCAGTTGTGGTACCATACGGTTTGTCGGCCCGTCAAACCGTCAACAAGCCCCGCCATCGCTTATCTAACCTCATACTTGATGATACCGAGTGGCATATGTAGAACAGTTGCTCTCCCTGTGATGCATATACTCGCTCTGATTTATCGTTGCTTTGGAATGTCGCCGTTCTGCCGGATTGCGATGAAATTTCGGAGATACGGAGCCCGACGATGAATCATTCCCTTATGTCTTCGTCACAACAGCCTTTAGTGCGTCCGCTCGTGATCTCGCGAGGTTTCTGTCTTAGGAGGTGGTGTTCTTCCATGCTCAATCTATTCGTTCGCTCGTTATAATCAAGACTGCACCCGAGATCTGCCCCTCACAAGACATCCGGTATGGCTCATAGCCATCCAGAATAACGATAGCGCATTCGAAGCACTATCCCCTTCATGTTACAGCTGTAGCTGTGTGCCGCGGAGGATCGGGAGATGCTCGAGACCCTGACTTTAGGTACCTCTGGTAGTACCACCGCCGGTCTTATCGGGCCTTCTGGAAGCGCGCGGATTTCGCGTTTGCATTCCAAATAACAACGAGGGGGTTTGCGGAAAGAATAACGAACAAATAAGGCAATTATCGGCCATCGTACCATGGTTTTCGACGCCGAAACGATTGGATTCGCACTATGTCTGGAGACCCTGACACGACATCATGGAAAGGGTATAGCGCGTATTCGATTGTGCATTTAGCACCTGCGACATTCTTCTTTGCCAACTAAGGCTTCTCAACCTCCACCTCCTCTTGATGAAGACGATTGCGAAGGGCCGTGGTGGCCTACTTCGAAGGCACGTCCTATCACTGCCTTCGCTCGTTCCTTGCGCGTTCGCTTTCGGATGGTCTGTGTGGCCATTGTACGCGATCTGGGCGGCGGCCTGTGTGGGAAGAATTCAATATGGAGATCGGAAGGCGTCACAAGACATTTTTTTATTTTGCGTTCTTAATTCTATCCTATCACGACGAAGAATCGTTGATGAATTCATGAAGAGATGGATTGTACTGGGGAGGGACACAAAGACACTTGCAGTTACAAGTGCAGTCATGATTGTTGCAGTAGCGGCATTTTATTGCATCTTCGCAACAAGAAATAAATACTCGCGGAAGGGCCTTCCGGAGCAACAACTCGCAGGAACGCAACCGTGGTCTGTGGAGCATCCTGGATCGTTCATAATACCCTGTCGAACAACACATGCCCGCATCTTCCCAAAAAGGCATGTTTTTGGGTATAGCTATTTGTTTTGCGGATTTCCTATCGTACCAACTGTTACGACGCCGGACGGGGCTGATATGTCCGATGGTAGCGACCAGATACTGGGCAGATGGTGGCTTCAAGTCAGAGCGGGTGACTACCTTACTCGGGGCCAAGCCGACTTAGGCTTCTACGGCAAGCTGAAAGTCTTCCTCAGAGAGAAGGGCGTCAAAGATTCAGACTGGTCGTATGCATACCTGGTCACAGCGCCACGCTTTTTCGGCTACTCGTTCAATCCTGCATCCTTCTGGTACATCTACAATCGTGACCATCAACTGACGAGGATGATCACTGAAGTAAACAATACATTCGGAGAAAGGCACCTATACTTACTGGACGGATCAAGCCCAACAAGCCCAGTGACGACTCCAGCCGAAGAAGATCTAGTTCCTACGCCTCCGAAGGCAACGTTTGCCGACTATTGGACGAAGGAGTTCCACGTCTCGCCTTTCAATTCGAGAAAAGGCGGCGGGTACGCGCAGAAGGCTCTCAACCCTTTTCCATCGCCCACCTCCTCGCCTGCTATTGAAATTACGATCACTTTGAAATCAACAAAAGACCACGCGAAGATAGTTGCAAGCTTGTTCTCCGTCGCTGCAGCGATGAAGCTCGATGAACTAAGCTGGTTTAGCACCTTAAAGTTTACCGCTGCATGGTGGCCCATAGGCTTTTTGACGTTCCCACGCATCTTGAAAGAAGCTTTCGTGTTGTATTTCCGAAAAGGCCTTCGTGTATGGTTCAGACCGGAAGTGCTTGCTTCCAGTATTGGTCGGTTACCGTCGCCGACAGAGAGGTACCAACGCTTAGGACCACCTTCTTAGGGTTTCACTGACAAAACCATATAGTCTTTTACACAAGGTCTTCCGAGATTATCTCTTTTATCTCGTGCATTTTTCCGATCGCCCGTTCAGAATCAATCTCGAGACCGCTATTCCGGGCAACCCTACAGTTATCGTTGCAAGCACGCACCGAGGAGGCCGGGAAGTGAACGTGAAGGACATGGATATATGTGTCTCCACTGGTGCTTTTTACTCCCGTCTCGTGCACTACGCCCATACCTCAGAGGCGTTCGATCGCGAATGCTTGTTTACTGACGAGAAGAACCGCACTTTGTGGATCTCGCAACCTGATCTTCTGCCTGAACTACTACGAAAGACAATTCCGAAAGATTTGAAAGAGCAGGAACAGCTCGTAAAGAGAAGCTACATCGACGAGCTGCGGTGGACCGTGCTGAGTAAGCTGAGGTGCCCACCCGCTGACCCGGCCTATCCAATTTCTCCCAAGTCTGCTGAATTCAAGGTCGACGATATTCGTGAGCATACTTTCTCGGAACTTGACCGATTTGTGCGGGGCCCTGCTGGCAAGTCCTATGCAGGACCCTACAGAAGAGCGGTAACTAAACTCTTCCTGGCTCAACGATACGCCTTGGGATTCACAGAAGTGATCGATTTGTTGGATTTCTGCCTGCGGGCCATGTTCTGTTGGCTGGGTGCCATCATGCTATGCTCGTATGTTCAGGCTGGCGAGCAACATTACGCGTCAAGCGTGTATGGCGGCGTCTATAATTCGTGGTGGACAACAGCAACAGCCTTGTCGTTATGCCATATGTATGGTCTAGCGAAGGGATACAAATAGACGCCATGGTAGATGAGTTCAAACATGACTGGAAGAAACCAAACGTTTGACGCATACGCCTTCACATCCAAAAGTGCGCAATTATTTACTCGGACGTTGACCGTGATGGTGACCCAACTCCAGGTGTTCTAGCCCGTACCAAAGCGTCTGATAGCCGAGGTACCCTAAACGGCATGGTGGATCGTCGGCTAAGCCTTTGCGATCTGCCTCCACGCGCGCGTGCATTCACATGCTGCACTTTTCCGTCCTCAACATGCACTCAATGGAAGGCATGTGAAGTCAGCCAGGTCGCGTGCCGCGTTCGCAATCTCTCGCTGAACTTTCTACGCTGCAGAGTCTTGCTCAAAATGCAAGAACGAGAGCCAGAGACCAGTGAATCAATCACAAGCCAACCAAGAGCGCCAAACGTCATCCCGCTACGGTTCCGGATCCGCTCCCCCAACCCCAGACTTGCCCTCAGACGCGTCCTTTGGGCCGAGGGGCAAAGAAAGCTCGCCCTCCTGGCGCTCGACTGATGTTGCGGTGACCCTCGGCGCAGCTACTCGGCCCAATGGTGCAGTGTGCGTTACCCGACTGTTCCCGACCACAGTTACTGGCATGTAGGCCTTTCCTGTCTGGGTGTCTGGGGTTGGCGCCCGGCACCATGATGCTCGCAATACATAAGAGCTTGGCTCCGCCCGTGGAGCTGCCTGCGTGAAACGTGGAGAATTACCGAGGCTACGGAAGGGTCTCGTTATCTCGTCAGTCATAAAGAAAAGGCGGACTGTTCCTCTTTTTCCTTCTTTGAATATCCTTAGAGCGTGTTTGTATATACCTTTGCTTGTGACAGAGAAGAAGATCAGTCAAGATGGCAAACATCGATGCAGAAGAGCACCAGTACCAGCAGGAGGTGGAAGAGGTCAAGAAGTGGTGGTCAGACTCACGGTGGCGGCACACCAGGAGGCCGTTCACGGCTGAACAAATCGTGCAGAAGCGAGGCACGCTGAGGCTGCACTATCCCAGCAATACACAGTCGCAGAAGCTCTGGAACATTGTAGAGGGAAGGTTCAAGGTAAGTACTGCTGTGACTTGTTTCTAGACAGTGGCTAATGGGACCAGAATAACGATGTGAGCTTCACATATGGCTGTCTTGATCCAGTCATGGTCACCCAGATGGCAAAGTACCTCGACACCGTCTACGTCTCCGGCTGGCAATGCTCGTCCACTGCATCATCAACCGACGAGCCCGGCCCCGACCTAGCAGACTACGCATATACCACCGTCCCAAACAAGGTCGGCCACCTCTTCATGGCACAACTCTTCCATGACAGGAAGCAACGAGAAGAGCGGCTCTCCACACCCAAGGCAAATCGAGCGAATGCTCCCCACATCGACTACCTTCGACCCATCATTGCTGACGCAGATACCGGCCACGGTGGTCTCACCGCAATCATGAAGCTCACAAAGCTGTTCGTCGAGAAGGGCGCAGCGGGCATCCACATCGAAGACCAAGCGCCGGGAACGAAGAAGTGCGGTCATATGGCCGGCAAAGTGCTCGTCCCCATCAGCGAGCACATCAACCGACTCGTCGCCATCCGTGCTCAGGCAGATATCATGGGTTCGTCCCTCCTTCTCCTTCCCCACCATCTCAGCAGAAACTAACATGAGACTCAACAGGCGTCGACCTCCTCGCCGTCGCCCGCACCGATTCCGAAGCCGCCACTCTCATCACCTCCACCATCGATCCCCGCGATCACCACTACATCCTAGGTTCCACAAACCCCGCGCTCCAATCCCTCAGCGACCTCATGTACGCCGCGGAGCAAGCCGGAAAGTCGGGCACCGAACTCCAAGCCATCGAAGATGCGTGGACCAAAGAAGCGCACTTGAAGCTCTACCACGAAGCCGTCATCGATACGATAAACGCGGGCGTGCACGTGAACAAGGAGTCGCTCATCGCTGAGTTCCTAGAAAAGAGCAAGGGTAAGAGTAACACCGAGGCCCGCGCGATAGCAAAGGGATTGACTGGTGTGGACGTGTTCTTCGACTGGGATGCTGCGCGGACGAGAGAGGGGTACTACAGGTATCAGGGCGGGTGCCAGTGCGCTGTGAACCGCGCGATTGCGTATGCTCCGTATGCGGATTTGATTTGGATGGAAAGTAAGCTGCCGGATTATGAGCAGGCGAAGGAGTTTGCGGACGGGGTGCATGCGGTGTGGCCGGAGCAGAAGTATGTTCTTCTCCCTTTTTCCATTCCCCTTGATTAACGATGTGATTATCAGGCTAGCATACAACCTCTCCCCCTCCTTCAACTGGAAAGCCGCCATGCCCCGCGAAGAGCAAGAAACCTACATTCAGCGTCTTGCTAAGCTCGGCTACTGCTGGCAATTCATCACTTTGGCGGGCCTGCACCAGACCGCGCTCATGGCCGACACATTCAGCAAAGCCTACGCAAAGCAGGGCATGCGGGCTTACGGCGAAATCATCCAGGAACCCGAGGCGGAGAACAAGGTCGATGTGCTGACGCACCAGAAGTGGAGCGGCGCGAATTATGTGGATGGGCTGTTGAAGATGGTGAGTGGGGGCGTGAGTTCGACGGCGGCTATGGGTAAGGGGGTTACGGAGGATCAGTTCAAGTAAATGTTGGAACCAAGAATGGGAGCATGAATTCGAAGCTATGAATATTGAAACACTGTGGGACTGTCGAATTGAATCACCAGATATGAATTTTAGTATCTCATGGACTGCAGCTGCGCAGATCGGTACACTGCAATATCAACAAGTGGGACACCTGGAACGGATAGTGTAATAGTGTCCTTTGGTAGCTCGCCTACAATTTCAAACCACATCACTAATGTCTTGATCTATTCACCGACTCCACCATTGTCGGATTTCGATTGACAAGCAATGTTTGAGGATGCAGTCCTTCATTTCTCTTGTCATTCTCAAGACTATATACAACGGCTCACGCGCGTCATGCGCGGACCGACCAGAATGACAGTGGACGAAAAATTGACATGGGTTTGTGCTATACACATACGCGTACACGCACATATGATAGAAGATAATAGAACGTGTATCCCTACGCCAAACCAACGCCCATGGCCTAGCGACCAGATGCAGATATGCAGGTAGTACACAGCCAGGTACTTGTTATACTGCTCCTCAGCAGTGCATGCAAGACAAAATTTGTCGCATTGCTTGATAGTGAACAGTAGAAAGAAAAGCCACTTTGTCCGCTCGCAAACACTCCCCTCTCCAACGTCTTTTCTAGATGTTTGTATGCAGTTCTAGAGCCCGCCGCGGGCCAGTCCAAAGGGAGGGATAGGGAACTCAGAGTCTCGGTAAGGACCGAATGACAGCCAGGCACTCCACTATCCAAATCGCAGATACCGTCCAAAAGGTGATGAAGGAGATCGATCAGTGGTAGTCAAACAGAACGCTGATGCTCTCGCCATGATGCACTCGTCGTATAGCCTGTGGAATGATGTTAGTCTTGACCATTCTGTGAAGAAGGGCATTGACCTACCTCAGCAAAGACGTTGCCGACCTCCAGTACTTCCAGCTTCGGGCACCGCGCCTTGTGTTCGGTCTGGTCTACAGTGTTTGTCACAACAACCTTGTCCAGTGCACTCGCGTTGATACGGTCGATGGCATCGCCGCTCAATATGCCGTGAGTGATCAATGCATACACCGTCGTCGCACCCTCCTTCTTGAGCAGCTTCGCAGCTCGCGTGATAGTGTTCGAGGTGTCTGCCAAATCATCGATGAGGATCGCGGTGCGGTCGCGGACCTCACCAACCAACATCATGGTCGCATTCTGACGATCGCTGATTTGCGTAGGGCGGCGCTCCTGATCGACTCATTAGCAAATAATCCGGCTGTCAACTTGGCCCACACACCTTGTGGATAAGGGCGAATGGCATGCCTAGCGCATCTGCAATCGCCGTTGCTCGCTTTGCTCCTCCAGCGTCAGGGCTGACAATGACGGCTTGCTGGTAATTCGGAATGGAGAACTGGATGTATTTTCGGAGCAGATGGCGACCGTAAAGGTTGTCGACGGGAATGTCGAAGAAGCCCTGGTACTGCGGATCGTGGAGGTCCATAGTAATGACGTGATCTGCGCCAGCGCAAGTAAGTAGGTCTGCAACAAGTGTGCCGGCCTGTGCGACCCATTGCTTGTAGCCCGGCTGCGGCTGGAACTGTGGAGGCATTGTGGAACCCTTCACGAGACCGTTGGCTCCGTGGGTGCCGTTCACTCCGTTGGTTTGGAAGTAGCTCTTTTCAGAGCCATCTGACTTCTTCGTTTCGATGGTATCGGTGCGCTTCAATCCAGCACCTGGAGTGATGACTTGCGTCCCGGACCGCTCCTCGGACAACTTCAGGCGCTCCAGTGATTTGTCGAGAGAAGCTGTGCCATTTGTGAGGGTCACGCCGGGGTTACCCGGATGTGGAGTTTGCGGTACACTGTCGAAGGAGTAGGTGCCGGTTCGGCTGCGGTTGCCAACATTGGGCGCCTTTGCAAGCGGAGCGCCCGTCTTATTGTATGGAATGTCACTCTGGCGGGAGTAGGGGAAGAGCGGGAGTACGGCAGTGATGCGCTTCGCGGAGGCTGTTCTGCAGGCAGAGATGCAGATCAACTGTAGCGGGATTAGAAGCGCGGGAGATGGCAGGCACCCAAACGCACAAGTTCCATGAGGTTATCATTGACCGCTCCTCCGCCGCTCTGCACAATGAAGACATCCTTGCCACGAACCGACTCTTCGACCTCGACTCTTGTCTCACCGACCGCAAACTTGGACAGCTTGGGAAAAGTCAGCTACGCGCCATATCCGCCATGTGCGGGGTCTTACCAGCCGCTTTGCTGGGGGGATGCCGAGATGGTCGCAGATCTGCTCTGCGCAAAAGTTAGGAAGGCTGGTGCGTGTAGGGCGGAAGAACTTTACGGGTGAGCTGCGGGTGGCCTGCGGGAAAGCACGTTAGCAAAACTTGTTCGCGAAACTGCAGCTTGAGCCTCTCGGCGCATTCGAGAAGAATGCGGACCATGCGGAGGCTGCGGGCCAACTTACTGCTGCCGCCCAGGACCACGATGTTGCGCACCATGACGAAAGTGGTGGGGTTTCTCGCCTTTCGGACGCAGATATGGGGTGCTGCGCGGGTGCGGGATGACCGTCTCAGGCGCTGCGTGAGAGGTAAAAGAATGCTTCCTTCGCCTTTTCGGGGCGTGCTGTGGGAGAGCTTCAACGATGGGGTGGCATGGTGAATGAATGAAGCTTGCAGCGTCAATGGGCGCACCGAAGTTTTCTGCCAGGCCCGCCTCGGCTTGCTTCCTTAATTCTGCCGACCCACGCGCCAAAATAAGCTTCCAAGCACGGCATACGGCATACGCACCCGCAGCGGCCAACAATGTGCGCCATGCACCCATGTTCGCGAATCTCGCATGCAGTAGCCTTTGGCTGATTGCAAAAAGCTGAGCTGCCGTCCGAATCGCACCCTGCGTGAATGGCCGGCTGAATGGCAACTCCACGGATGCCACCTTCCGAAGTCGGAGCCTCACGTGAAGGCTCTGCGACGCGGTAAGAGCGCTCACTGTGGTACAGACTTAAGATACATGTATCTTCGTTTCGCAGATACAGCGGCTATCAGCTTACGGACATGCCCAAGTGGAAACAGGAACACTAATTGGTGCAGAGCGCATGTGAGCTTTCACAGAACACTGCAACACCGCGTATGAGCAAACTGTGCCCCTGCACCGTCCTACGCCAAAACAAACAGCAAAGGTTCCCTTCGACGCGACCAGCTCCTCCTCTTACGCCTGCGCTCCATACTCATGTCGTGTGGCCGGCTACCGCACGCAGGAATCACCCCGCAGCAACATGCAGCAATCCCCGAGTCCTCGGAATCTCTCAGCGTGCGCAGTTCCAACAGATCCGTCTTCATGCCGCTGTCTTGACATGAAAGCTGCCGAGGATGCGATCCGGGTGGTCAGGGCCTTGCAGCGAAAGAGTCGTCCGCCTGCCGTACCGGACTCAGAGGTCGGGGCTCTTCGTGAGCGTGTATAGCCCCCTGGCACACCATGACATCGCCAAACATCAATATAGAACCCCAAAGTAAAGTCTTCCGGCCAAACACTCTCTGAAGAAACTCAAAGTGAGGCCTGTCGGACTATTCTTCAGATCATTCCCTCCTCCCACCTTCCTCCTTTCCCTTTCTCCATACCCGGCGTAAACAGCTCCGCGCTCAACACCAACACCGCCGGCACGACCGCCAACGCATCAATTGTCCCACTCCTGTGATGCCTTCCCGCCAAATTCATCGCCGCCGCCACCTCCCGACTCTTCACCTCCTTCTTGATTCTGGGCCACTCCTCCCCCGACTTGCGCGTGGACTCACTAGAAGAGCCTCTGCGGTGGAAAGGCCGGAACGACGAGATCGAGTGCGACTTAGGGCGTTTTCCAGACAGAGCATGAGCTTTAGGCTTGGGGAGGGTGGGAAGCGGGATGTTGATTTCGGTGTAAAGTGGTTCCTCGTATTGAGGGGGCGGAGAGCTAGGCATTTCGTTGTAATGGGGTTTTGGTGGCGTCGCTGGTGGTGTTGATGGTAAATCCTCAGGTCGTCCTGTAGCTTCGGTTTCGTCCGTGACATTCATTGCCACTGTAAGATCCGCCGCAACCCTCGAATCCAATATATCTTTCATTTTGCAGGTAGGCAATTCGAGTGTCGGGATCACACGCAGCGAAACAGGCTGACAGTAAGTTGATATGCTCCTCAGTAGTGCACAGCCCCTCGACTGCTCGTATCACGCGCGCAATACAGTCACCAGCCTCCGCAGCGCGCTCCGCACAGTCACATCAATTATCCAAGCTCTTGTCAGGCCTCCAATCTGCCGGTTATGCCTAGTGACGTTCTCTATGCTTTCGCGCCGGCGATCTCGGAAAGTCGGAATGCGCAATCATACAAAGACGAACAGACCCGCAAACGGCGCGCATCTGAGGACAAACAGCGAACTTCGAGCGAACGCGGGCCACAAGAAGCCAGCTGATGAGGACGTCTCGCCGATCGTCATTTCCATAAGCCACCACGCTCAGTCAGCCGCATTGTGAGCGAAATTGGGTGCAAAATGGACGAGTTCAGCTCCGTTGCGTGAGCTTACTGACGAAGTAGGTTGTTTGAGGCGAGGCGGTGAGGCGCAGTGGACGCGGACGCGGAAGCCTTGCGGGCGAACGATGAACATTTCGCTATGTGGTTGCAAGGTGCGTCAATGAATTTCCCCTTGAAGAGGTTTCCTGTGACCTGCTTTGCCCCTGTCCAATGGGTTGGAGAAGAGTTTCGTAAGCTATGTTGTACCTAGGTACATGTCCATCACGCGGTGTCGTATCGGCCCCGGAGGCTACCGACGCACATGGTCATCTTCAATCACATCAAGGAATTCTCCTATAATCTTCTTCATTCAGTGATACGTCGTCCTCGTGCAAGGATGTATTAGACTAGCAAAATTTTGTAGGTTGCCAAACGATCAATGACCACCTGCATATTACGAAAGGAGTAGTCTTCATGGACGTACTGGTGGCTGCTTGATTCTCACCGACATTTGTCCAACCTGTCAGCGGACGTTTCCATCTCCAGGGACTTCTCGGGCTTTCTCAAGTACAGCACCTGCTGTGCCAACCAGCTCCACCCGTCGCGTGTGCACCACGGGTCCAGCTGTGAGTCTGTCCAACCTAGATCGCGTAGATTTATCATTTCGTACAGGGCCATCATCTCGCCCACTCGGGGTGTCCAACTGTCGTACTCCCACAGTCGACCCTCTTTGTGCCAATCCTGGTCCCCTTGAATCTTTCCACAAAGCCAAGCGGCTGGGCCACTTGGATACAACATGTCGGCCACAATCTCGTGGACAGGAGCAGGCACATGGATGCCCACGACAAGAGTCTCCGGAGTGATGGTGAGATAATGATGGGGATCCGAAACAATACTAATTGGCTGAGGAAGCTGGGAAAGAAATTGAAGATCCGCCTTGGTGTATGCTGGATCATGTGCCACGATTTGCAGAGCCCCGGTTGAGTTGTCGGGGTGAGGGAAGGTCTCGCCGAGGAATTTGGCGATAGAACAGGCCAGAAGGTGTTGATAGAACGGGTGATGATCATAATATTTCCAAACTTCACAGCGTGGGTCAGGCTCCGGATCTTTCCGAGGATACAACGTTCCCAGCCCAGCGCAGACGATGTTCTTGATGCGATGCTGGCCTGCGAATGCCTTGAGCTTAAGCTGCAGGTTTTTCCACTGTTGGGTCGCTTCCCAAGCATCTTGAGTCTTTAAGAACGAGTCACAACGGGGGTCTGATACTGGTGTCTCGCGCGCGCGTTTGCGTAAGTCTGAGTCCTCCAACGATAAAGTGTTTGTACACGTAATAGTGGTATCGGCGGCGATGCGTGGGCTACAGAAGAAGCGAAATGGTCTTGCCGATTCTCCAGCTTCGACCATGTAATAATACTTTTGCCATCCTAGCGTGATTCCTTTTGAGTGGATAGGCTGTGGCTTCCATTCAAAATCTTTCTGGTTGGGGCGAAGCGCCTTGACAACGATACAAGCATCCTCTGTGTTCTCAACGTGCTCACTGTCTTCCATTGGTGTATGTTCCCGAGCCAGCGCAATAGTCTTTGCGGCTGTCTCCAGTAGTTCGCGCATGAAGATGCGTTTGCCGGAGAACTCGCGCTCGAATCCAACGAGAGAGATCGTGGGTATTAGATCAGGTTCTCGATTTGGGGCAAACCACACACGCCGCTCGAAGTATTTAACATCGCCATTGGCCCTGGCCGACTGGTCAGGCATTGTGTTCTAGCTGTAGTAGCTGAGAAGCGAATGTCGGAGAGGGGTTAGATTTGAGTTGGATTAAAGGTAAACTCAGCTATCACAATGGGTATCCTCATATACTCTCAGGAGGGGAGGGCGGTCCAAGCGGCGGGGCGAAAGTTCCACGAGATCATTGAACGAGAACGGCCGAACAAACGAAGATTGAAGAAATATATTCAATTTTAGCCATTGGTAAGAGCAGTAAATGGTAGAGTGTCGAAATTGGCTGATGGTAATGGTCGATATGATTGCAGCATCACAGTGAATGTACGAAACAGTAATAATTCATAAGGAATCAAACGCCAGTCAATGTACCCGCGTGACCGACTTATCCACTCAAGAAGTATAGATTGCGCCTCGTTTTAGCGCACGAGTGGACCAGGCAGCATAACAAGACGTACGGCGTGCTACATTAAGACAGCCCGGAAATTCACAACGGTAGCCCTAGTATGTCACACACGCCTCGCAAAGCTGCAACTGATGCATCTGAGACAGGCTACTAGTTTCAGATATGTATTGCAATGCAACGCTGCAGCCACGGATATATGGTAGGTGCTGTTGGGTTTGCTACGAACATCGCACTCTCTGCGATCTACCATAAAGTTAAGTGAAGAAACCGCTTTGAAGATTGCTTAGTTGATAATGATGTCGTCTGCGGGCAACACGCCCTTCACCCAAACACCTTCGAACCATCGTCTCCTCTCATCAACAGTTTGCCTCTCCAAGACCGTCATCCCAACCCTTTCGTAGCTATTCGTCTTTAGATCGGTTTTTTTTAGCAATACAAAGTAGTCTTGACGCTTATTACCCTCAACTATCTTCCCGGCTCGCAAGAGCCAGACCTGGGCGAGCGCGCACCGCACGCAGCCGCGGATTTCTTGCCAGTCTACATAGTCTCTGATAGGAGCATCAAGTTGCAATAGGAAGTTACCGCCATGTGTATCTATCCCTGCTATAGGGGCGTCACATAACGTCATCGAAAGCGCCTCCTTAATCTTTCTGTAGGCTTGTTGGTGCAAACGATAGTTCCAGCGGTGAGAGCCGGAGGCTCCAGCGTTTTGCATTGCCCTGAGATTGTGGTAGCAGAAGCGGCGAATATAGCACGGGAACAGTTCCGCTTTGAATTTCAAGGACCCAGTCCCTGGAGCTAGTTCTCCCATGTCATTATTGGCGCTTTTCGGCTCGCAGCGAATATTAACAGTGTTTTTCTCAAGAGACTGAGCGAGATCGTTGACGTCCATTTTCTTGTAGAATACTACCTCTTGGCCAGGAGCCATCGAAGCCCATGACCACGTGGGTGCCGTCCATTCGCCCCTCGGTTGTCTCACTGCGTCTTTCTTATACCAAATTAGATACCGCGCAAGGGAGCGCTTCCAATTCCCCGCAAGATATCTGTCTCCTGTCATTTCTGCTACCACACGAGCGCATCCCGAGATAGCCAGCAGTATGTCGCTCGGTTTTGTTAAGTTTAGTAGCATATACTTTGACACTAGATCGCACCAATAATCATGGATGGCGGCACTCTTGATCGATATAGCCTTAGCCAATAAGAGGTTCGTGTTAATTTTTCCCATGGGCAGTTTGGTGTTGAGCGTATGTGGAGCCATTGAAACTCGCCCGCATTCGCATGAATTTCCCTCCAAACATCTGAAAGCAAGCTCTCCGTAATTGCAGTAGAGAAACCGCGGCGAAAGCAGTTGCTCCTGGTATACCCAAGCTCGCTGTTCCAACGGACGACGCCTTTTAACATCATCCTCCTGCTCCAGAAACCCTAGGGTGTCGCACGTGCGGGCACCAACGAAGAATGATTTGCCATCTTCTGTATCGATACGCAAACAGATGTCGGGATTCGTCTTCGAAAAACAGCCTCCTGTTGAGTCTGCAGAGGCAGTTGCCGCGATGGTGATGTGAGAATTTCTATATATCTGTGCCATATTCTTAGACTCGGTCGCCCAATCGTCGCGGTCGTTCTGGATGATGCATATCGAATCAATCCAAATGTACTGTATTCGAAGTCTCCGAGTGATTTTGATGGCATCTTGAAAATTCCGTGGCATTGAATCCCAGGCAATGAAATCCAGTGCCTTTTCGAGTGTGTCCCTAGTAGTGCAGCATTTGATTGGGACCTTTCCCCAGCAGTAGCTTAGACACGCATACTTTCCAACCCCACCAGGTCGGGTTTCTATGAGCTTCACGCCTTCTAAGCCCATTCTAACGATATTGGTGACATCTATGATGCGTGATGGTAAGGGTGAGGCTGTGTTGGGTCGACAGCTTCTGTGATGTTGAAGGCAATCGCCTAGCCACTGTGATGCTCGTGCGATATACATTTGTGATTCTGTGTCACCACATAGGAACGATGACTCAGGCATGGCGCGAAATTGAACGGAGTAGCCTATAGTAGGTTGGAAGAGCGATGACAGCACACGTTTGGCTCTGCATACCTGAAGGACTAAACAGTCCAATCTGCTGAATATCTAACAGGTTGTTGACCAGTCTTCGCCTCTTCAGGACAAAGGTCATGTTAACGTTGAAGGAGGTGTGCGCGTCATGTTGATTGTCATTTTTATCAATGAGAGAGACATGCTCAAAGATTGCCCTTAACACTTTGCATGATTTGCAACCACTCTTGATCGATTCCTGAAGCTCAGCGAGAGTGAATGTATGCTCGATGTCGTCCTTTAGCGTTCTAAGCATTTGCTTCCTTCGCTGGAACCGGACGCCATTAGAGCTTCCAGGCTGAGCTTCCCTAGTGAGAAGCTCCTGGTGCTTCCGTCGCGTGTTGCAGGTGAGCAAGCAACCAGAGGTACCAACTGCATCGTAGAAGTTCTGGACCGTCCTCTGCGTGGTATTATGAAAGGCACGTGTCTGGCAAGGATCGACGATTGAAACAGCCATGATACAGACGGTCTCTAACAAAAGTCCGTCGAGCGGTCCGCGTTTTGAACCGGCTTTTGAAGGCGTCCAGAACGTACGAGTGGAGCCTTGCTTGCTGTTTGCGCGGCGAGCGGGATACGGGCAAAGAATGAGCGTGAGGAGTCCTCATCTTATTCGTGTGAGGCCGAAGATAGTCACGATGTTCACATTTGAAACATTTGAAACGACTAAGCATGGGGAGATGGAGGGGCAAGCTTTCGGCTGATCCTTCCTTCGTTAGGTTGCGCTTGCCGAAGTAGCACAACTCTGCTGGCCGAATACTCTGATAGGAACCAACCCAGCAATACAATCAACCTAAATTTCTTTCGGAGGAAGACGAGTTATCGCAAAATGAGACATTACGGCTCGGTAACAGCAGAACGTTTAAAAGCAGGTCACGCAGTCCCCTTTTGGAGCCGACCCATTGGGATCCCTAACCCAACGATGAGTTGCACAATAACCCTGCGCTTCCCTTATGTTCAATGTCTGCATACGCATGCTCTTGGGCATGGATTAGGGACCCTTATGCCAGCAAAGGCATACGTAATCTCTCATCGGACATTCTGATGAAAATTCTAACTACGCAGCCAACTCCGTTAAACCTGTGAAGCACGAAAGAGCGACACCACATCTTCACCCAAGAAACTCGATTCACCACACGGAAAGACAGCAGACCTTGAGCCTTGTCACACTACATGGCATACTGATTGAGTTTCTTATCTGATTTGATGCGAAAAGCCAAAGACAACAGGGTCTCTACTTTGTAACGCGAACGATTTCGTCTGTGATCCGGTCAGGATCCGTCAGAGTCACCATATGGCCTGCGTCCAGTTCGACAACCGTAGTCTGTTCCTTTGGCATGCCGGCGACGAACATATGCTGATAAGGCATCGCGCAGACCTGATCTTGGGCCGTCATGATGTACACCAACGGAAGAGCCGCCTGTTCGGCGTTATATGGACTCCAAGGACATTTCTCCGCGTACAGACCTTGTGATGAGAAGTCGTTCTTCGCCATATAAGACTCGAGTTCGGGATCCGTCTTGCCCATGTCGTTGTACATCAGCGTTGCAAGCAATTCCCTCTTGAAGTTCCGCGTGTTCTGTGGGGTGTGAGTTGATGTTACTAGGAAGTATGAAGAGGACGCGCACCTCGTTAACCTCAAGGTATGGCGGTGGAGCACCAAACTCTGCCACGCTCATTCCTGGCGGAATGATGACACCTGCAATCATAATGAGGCTCTTGACCTTTTGAATATCTTCCGGTAACAGCTTTTGTAGTGCGGCGGCAGCAATGGTTGCTCCGATCGAGTGGCCCACCAGCACGACGGCATAGGATGTGGCAAGAGCCGCCTCCAGAGACTGCTCCACGACCGCGATATCGTCGCTCATAGTATGCTTCGTCGAACCCGAAGTTGCGAGCTTGGGCACCATGACTTGGCCGAACGTCCCACGTGCCTCGAGTTTGCTCTTCACACGGTCATAGGCCCAGGGTCCCTGGCCACCACCATGGACGAGTATTGCCGTGATTTCACTCATGGCAACCGTGGGAAGATCAGGATGATCAGAGGCACTTACCGTACAGCGGATGTTTTGTTCAAGCACTACGGGTGCCTAACAATATTGACAGAAATTTTACAACGATGAACATGTAGATACGAACACTTTGTATTAAGAGTCCTCGCGTGTCGTCAACAGGTAAGCTGACATCTACGCCTCGAAGGTGCGGCACAGTGCGGTATTCTAATCAAAAGCGGGGAGACCATGCAGCTTCATATCTGCATCACAATGCTACACTCCGACCTGCCTCCATAAGTTAGCAAGACTGTATACACCTGTATCTAGTAGCCTTCCATCTTCCATGTGAAGGCCAAGTGGTTTCCTAACGAGACGGCTGCACGATTGCATCGTCGTAGCACGTTCGCAGGGCTCAATTGAGACCTGCGTCCGTTCGTAGCCGCTGATCGAGACCGCGGGTGGCACTTCGAGGCCGCCTACGCGCATTTATGATCCAGAGTTGTCGCTCTCGAATAGACTCGACACCGTATCTCCTGTCCCAAACCAGTGCAAGTGTTCTGCACGAGCAACCCCTTGAATATGTACAATCATTTGACGTGTGGCGCAGCAGTACATCGAATCAGCATTTCTCATAACAATACTACTTGTGACTAAACACACGTCATCAATCCTTTGACTCTCGTCTTCCGCATAGTGAAGATAAGCACGCACGACCACGACGAAACGAGGCTGGCTGAACAAAGCCTGACCAGAAGGCTCACCAGAAGCAATTGTCTGTGCGTGTACAGAGCTGGCCTCTCTCCGCTACAATAAATTGCGGGATCATGTATCCGATAAGACTTGAAGTGCAAAGTCGGCTTACTCAACGAAGTATATGCACGCAGCCTCACCCTCGCCTACGCTTGTTTTGGACCCCGACGTACGTGCACCAGCCATTCAGCTCTACATGTAACCCTGCTGTTGCTTCTAGAACGTACGTCCGCATCGTGGGATGATCCCGGTGAGGAGGAAGGTGTGGTTGCTAGCCGTAAAGCTTAAACACGTCGTTGGGTGAGGTGAGGTGAGATTTAACCCCTTCGAGAATAGCTGCAACGCTGGATCTGCTGGATCGGGGAAGTGCTCGTGAATGGAAATGGGACTAAATAGGTGCAAGGGCGGGAGTGGAAGTGGAAGCGGAGCGAGTGGAAGTGGAAGCGGAGCGAGTGGAAGTGGAAGCGGAGCGAGTGGAAGTGGAAGCGGAGTGAGTGGTAAAGCTAGGATGCCAATGAAGGATGGAGGTGGGTAGATGTGGGAGTTGCGGTGACGGAAGGATGTTGATAGAAAGACATGCATGCAGCGGGTTAGACGCTCTGCTCACTGGCCGCGGACTGGCCGCGGATAGACAGAATCGAAGTGAAGAGTTTGATTTGGTTTGGTCTTGTAGCAAAGAGAATGCATGTCTAGAAACCGAAGCCTAAGCAACTTAGAGGAAGTAAGGATCTTAACTAGCAACATGTTCGTACTGGATAGCTATGGAACGGCAAGAGATAGTCTAGTACTTCTCCATATACTCGGCTGTCTCGACTCTAGGAGAGGCTTAAGCCTCGATCCATCAAGTCTCAAGCCCTGGCATGCGCACAATATCTATCTATCTTACTTGGAATTAAGATTAGAAATACAGCTGGATCTCTAGCTGTCTTGACGGACAGCGAGATCGGCCGCTGCACTTGGAACTCACCATTATCGTATTGTGAATTGCAAGAACCATGAACACGGACTAGTAGCGTACCTAAACAACATGTCCGTCGCGTTCCCAAGAAGCCTGCGGCGGACGACGCGGCAGGCGCCCCTTCTTCTGCTTTCTACAGAATTTCCGTAACATCTCCTTAACTGCTCCGAAGAAACTACGACGGCGATGTGTGCGCGGGAGACGTGGTAGGGCCTTGTTCTCGACGCGACGCATTGGACGGGGATACTCACCCTTGTTCCCCCCGACATAATACCCTGACGGCAGGCTTGAGACGGGCGGACGACGGCTCGATTGTGCATGCTGTTTAGGTCTGCTGGGAGCACGACGACGAGAGTGTGATTGTGACTGGAGCATATGCCGCTCTTGCTCCTCAAACTCATACCGATGTCCATACTTCTTCTGAACGTAGATTCCGCGCCCAGCAGCATTGATTGCTACGTGGACGAAGTCCACTCCATTGCCCGTGGTGATATATCTCGGCGCATACACACCATCCTGTGCGCCATCTACGACGTAGAGACTTCCCTCCGGAATATCGTCTCTACGACCATGCGTCGACTTAGAAACTGTGGGTGGCGGATGGCGATAGCTCACAACGATCTCACCCTCCTCATTGACGTCCACGAACATAGTGCCACGCGAGTCGCTCCGCGCACGTGTAGGACTATTGTAGGCTTCCTGCTCCGCGATGTAATCATCGATGTCGTCAATCAGCGACTCTAGGCTGTGCCTTCCCTCCTGCATTGGCGAACCTGCCCGCGCACGCTGGCCTGCAGTCGCACGCGGGCGGGTGTCGTTGCTATATGAGTAATCTATGTCGTTGCTCATGTGTGAGTTGTCACAGCAGTTTACCTATGTTGGGTTTACGAGAAGGGCCAGGGGATGATATAGTTGCATTACACATAGGACAGGTAGACATGAAAGTAGGGTCGGGTAGGGAGTAGTTTGTGCGTGAACAGTATGTCTGCATTGTGAAGCGCATATATTGTCCAAATATTACTAGGAGGGGTTTTGTTAACTAATATATGCCCTTCATGATGCAGACATACTGTCACGTTTGCATTGTGAAGGGCATTGTGGGTTGACAATGTGCATAGTGACGGTAGGAGAAAGAGAGTTGCGTTACACTTGCGTGGTGGTCAGGATGCGTTACCAAATGTTGTAAAGGTAGCGCACATACTCACGGTTACTTGACCGCTCCATTGGATACACTAAAAGAAACCAAAGCACAACGGGTGCAGAGGGTAGAGTCGAAGGATGGAAACTAACAACTTCAACATCTCAATTACCAGATTATATAACTACCTACTCTACCGCATGCGCGCCCTGTATAAATAGCACCAGCATATGCCAAGCAACATGCCGAGGTATATTCATCACCAGACAAACCTCGCGCCACAGTGGTATATGCTTGCAGAACGGACAGATCGCAAGAGATATGCGGAAACGCAGTGCAGCCAAGAAAAACACATGAAACAAGCAGTGGTATATACCAGAAGACCAACTCCGAGACATGAACAATCGAGGAGGCCATTCAGAAGAACGCCCGTATGTGCTGCAGATGCGGGTGGCTTCGCTTATTTGCTCGAGAACTTCTCCTTGAGTTTGCCGAAGATAGAGCGCCTCTTCTTCTTCTTGTCAGTAGCACCAGATGCAACACTTTCGGGGGTGTTCGCGTTGGACGGAGCGTTATCCTTCTTGGGCGTCTCGGGAGCCGACTTCTCTGGGGCGGTGCTCGACTGGACTCCAGTAGTGACGACAGGTTCTGTCTGCGTATTGGTCGTGGGCTGCTTTGACATAGGGGATACATCGCGAGAGTCTACAACCTTCTCAGCGGTAGCTGGCTGAGCAGGTGCGCTGGCAGGCGCATTCAATTTACCAGCCTCCAACGCATTGGGCTCGCTAGATGACTTCAGGGGCTTTGCGTCGACGAGGGCATCTTCAGAAAGACCAGGAGCAGCAGCGCTTGTTGCAGCCGTGACGGTAGGTGCAGGCTCGCCCGATTCAGTCGCTTGCTTGACCTCCTTGAGCAGTTCGGACTCGACCTCCTTTTTCTCCTCCACGGCCTCCGGGTTAGCAGCAGCTTCGGGACTGACATGCGCCGACTTCAAGCTCTCGGCGACAACAGCAGGTACATCGCTGGCCGCGGTCTGTCCTCCGGTTGTGTGGCCGCCCTGAAGAAGCTCGGACTCTACTTGCTTCTTTTCCGCTACGGCCTCAGGGTTGGCCGCAGCTTCGGGGCTGGCGTGGGCTTCCCTTTGACTCTCAGCGACGACTGCGGGCACTGCATCTGCAGCAGTAGCAGTCTGGCCATGAGTGTTGATACCTGAAAGCAGCTCAGATTCCACCTGCTTCTTCTCCTGCACCGCCTCGGGGTTCGCCGCAGCTTCAGGGCTGACATGTGCCTCCTTCTGGCTCTCGGCAACGACCTCAGGGACGCCGCTAGCAGCCGTAGTAGCCTGACCGTTCAATCCAATCGTCTCAGCAGCCTTGTCCTTCGCAGCGTAGGTAGCGGCAGCGAATGCGCCGGCAGCACCAACGGCTCCAGCAGCTGCGACCTCGCCGACCTGCTTGGCAGTCTCAGCTCCAGAAGATGCGGCCTCAGTCGCCTGCTGGGTGGCGGTCTTTTCGTTGGTAGAGGTAGCCGGCTCTTCAGGTACCTTCTCCTTCAGTTCCTGCTCAACCTCCTTCTTCTCCTCGACAGCCTCAGCGTTGGCCGAAGCCTCGGGCTCGAAGCCGGCCTCCTTCTGGCTCTCCGAAACCGTCTCGGGGACACCGCGAGGTTCAATCGGGACCGCGCCAGCGAGCGCAGCAGTTGTGCTCGTCGGAGCAGCGGACTGAATGTGAATGCCAGTATCTTGCTCAACCTTAGCATCTACGCCCATGGGAAGGCTTGACTCTGGAATAACGCTGCCGGCAAGGGGTGGTAGGCTAAACATACCGCCTTGAGCTTCTCTCTCGGCTTCAGGCGTGAACACTGGAGCCGCAAGTTGCGGAGGTTGGGCATCCGACTTCTCGTAAGAAGCAACATCGGTCGTGGCGGTGCTAGAAACGGTGTTACCCGTCAGTGTGCTTGCGTCAGGAACCTTCTCACCCGGCGCAAGATGAATGGGGTTGCCAGCACCTGCCGTAGCGGGGATAGGTGCTACGCTGACAGTTGCGTCTTCGGCTTCGGGCTCCTTGTCATGCTTCACGGTAGACTCAAGGGTGTTGGTCGTAAGGGTAGACGCGTCGGGAACCTTCTCGCCGGGTGCAAGCTGGACAGGGTTGCCCAGTCCCTGCGTAGCAGGGATAGGGTTCACGGAAAAGGCCTGGGGTTCTGAAGACGGAGTCTCAGCGGGGGGCGTGAGAGGGAAGGCTCCGGGAAGGTCTTCATTTGCGGGAGTCTGGAGGTGCTTGTTCTGGAGGGGTACAGCGCCGGCGAGAGCAGCGGTGGAAGATTCGGGCGCAGCGGAGGAGAGAGTGCTCACGGGCTCGTCATCCTTGATGCTATCGGGGGTCAGGACGTTGTTGAAGATGCCCGACTCGTCGGCTTCTTTCGGGGCGGATTCGTTAGTAACCCAGTTGCCATCGACAACGAACTATAGCGGGAGTATTAGTATAGGGTGCTGGGTTCGGCGCGGGAGCCTACATGCACAGGCAGCAGTGGACGACGAACCTTGTATGTTTGCTTGCTCTTGGGCAGCTCAACGGTCTTCTTGAAGATACCGTCCTCCTTCTCTAATTTGACAGTCTTTCTCCAGTCATCGAATGAGCCGGTGACGAAAACTTCGTGGGCTGCGTGTTCCCTGGGCGAGTCGGTGAGCGCACGTCCATGTCCAGCAGGCGCATCGGTACGTACCACGTAAAGGTGTACTTGCCCATGTCTCTGTAGCAATGTATAGGGTTCTGTGTGGGCGGGGAGAATGGTGCACAGGGGCTGAGACGTTTTGTCTCGGGCGCGAATTGCAGGTGGTTGGAGAGGATCAGGAGCGGGCGGAGGTGCAGGTGAGGGTTGCAAGCGTCAAAGCGGCGCCGCGGAGACTATCGGATGCGCGATAAGGACGGCGGTGTGCGTTTGCGGGCAACTGAAGGCACGATGCGCTCGGAGCGTTGGCGGAGGCGGGTATGGATGCTTGATATAGGGAGGGTAGCAGGACCGGGTCAGTAAGACTGTTCTGCGCGAATCTAGCGTCAAGCGTCAAGCGTCAAGCTCGGCTAGCTTGGCGACAGCTTCAGTGCAGCCAGGGCGGGGAACGGCACCAGCCATCGCAATACGCCATGGCCGGCTTGCTGCCCTGGATTGCGGCTCGCTGCTGGCTCTTGCGAGCGCGTGCCACTGGCTATTCACCCATTGACGTCAGCGCGCGGCCAGCAACCGCGTCTGTCTCTGAGGGTCTGGCGAGCACCAGGCGGGCAACAGCAACACAGCGTTCGCATGGCGTCATCGCATTGGCAAATCAGACCTCCCCGACTGCGACATGGATCGCAGAGAACCGTGGCTGGCATCGCAGGCGCAGGGGCAGCGCCGCATGTCTTCTGACTCCGCTCCTCGTCGCCCATCGTCTCCAGCAAGACACGCTGCGCTGTCGGTTTCACCGCCAATTCCAGTCGACGGGCCCGGCTGGCTCTGCCTGGCAGCGTGCACAAAAGCACACAAGCATGTGAAGCCGTGTCGTCGACTCACCACCAGCAAGTAGCCTACTGCAGCTGTACGATGCGCTGCCCCTGCCCAGACTCTGACGCCGCACTGCTCGCGTGCTTGTGTTGCCGGTGAGGCTAAAGAGGAGCTTTGAGCCGTGCGATGTCATAGCTCTTGGTTCGATGGCGGGAGCTAAGAGCCCATCGCATTTCTGCGTCTGCGTCTGCGTCTGGCATCTGGCATTTGGCACCTGGATTGCCGCCTGCCGCGTCGTCTATGGCAGACGGACGGTGCAGGCTCGGTCGTAGCTGGTGGTGAGTGATGCTCCTCGCGCAGCCGCCAGAAGAAGAACAGAAGAGGCGCGGGCGCCCGCAGCCAATCGATACGAGGGTGCCGTCGCCTCCGTCCTGTCTCACTCGCAGCCTGCGCATCATGAGCGCCTGGCCGTGTCTTCGATGGGGGCTCTAGATGTCTTCTGGAATGCTCTTATAGAAGCCCCCGGATCGCCAGACGGCAGCGTGCCCTCTCGCAGTGCATCGTCGTGGCCGTCACCCCGCCTGCCGCAGCCCTACACCAAGCAGCCCTCCGCACTTGCACTTGCCTGCATCTACACCTGACCGCACCCCGTACTCCTCCTTCGCCCTGATACCCCCCAGATCCTCACAATCCCCTGCGCTCACGCATTACGCTCTGCACGCCCTTCCTCACTACCCCACCGTGATCCGCCGCGGCGCTCGTGAGCTCGCTTGTTGCACAACTGCATCATCCCTGCGCCTGTCGTCAAAGAGCTGCGGGCGCTCGACCCCCGCACCGCACCTCTCATGTCGCTCCCTCCCGACTACTCCAACGAAATCTCCGCCCTCAACCGCGAAATCCTCAAGCACCAGCCGCAGGACGTCCTCCAATTCTGTGCAAACTTCTTCCTGCGCCGCCTCGAGTCGCAGCGCGCCGAGTTTCTACTCTCACAGCAGCATTCCAGCCCAAAGGGCCGTGGCATGGCCGAGAGTAGCTTTCCTGGAGGCAACCCCTTTGGCACTTCTCCCAGCCATACCGGCTCTCACATGCACCGACTTGACGAGGAAGACGAGAACGACGCCGTAGCCTCTCCGACCGCAGCCTCCTTCCCGCCCAACGCCATGGACAGGGCCCAAAACAACCCCGCGAGCGAGGACACCTTTGGCAATTTCGCTGGCTTTGGCGGCTTTGGCGACTCGGTCAAGAGCAGACCGCAGCCCTCTGGAGCCATCGGCCCTCCCGACGCGCAGAACCTTCCCAACAACTACAACCTCAACAGACGCACCTCCGTCTCCGCCGAGTCACTCAACCCCGCATCGTCCGACCACAGCGACTGGACCCCGCCAAGGCACCCCAAGTCGGAAGAGCAGCAGGCGCGACTCAGGGAAGCTGTCGCCGGCAACTTCCTCTTCTCCCACCTCGACGACGACCAGTCCTCCCAGGTGCTCGGCGCATTGCAGGAGAAGCCGATACCAACAAAGGGCATCAAGGTCATCCAGCAGGGCGATGTGGGCGACTACTTCTACGTCGTTGAGAAGGGCAGCTTCGACATCTACGTCAACCCGTCGGGCAAGCTAGAGGCGGGACCTGATGGTCAAGGCAATAAGGTGGGCTCTGTCGGCCCAGGAGGCTCCTTTGGTGAGCTGGCTTTGATGTACAACGCCCCTCGCGCCGCCACGGTGGTGTCAGCCGAACAGTCCAATCTATGGGCTCTAGATCGCGTCACTTTCCGTCGCATCCTCATGGACAGCGCCTTCCAGCGACGTCGCATGTACGAAGGCTTCCTCGAAGAGGTTCCCCTGCTGGCCTCCTTGACGCCCTATGAGCGTTCAAAGATTGCCGATGCCCTCGAGACAAAGAAATTCCCTCCCGGCACCCACATCATCAAGGAGGGCGACGTGGGCGAGTCCTTCTACATTCTTGAGTCTGGCGCGGCTGAGGTCTATAAACGCGGCAACGAGAAGCCCGTCCATAGATACGAAAAGGGCGACTACTTTGGTGAATTAGCCCTACTCAACGATGCTCCGCGCGCCGCCTCCGTTGTCAGCACTACCGAAGTCAAGGTTGCAACCCTTGGCAAGAACGGCTTCCAGCGACTACTAGGTCCAGTTGAGGGTATCATGAGGCGCAATGACCCAAGCAAACTCCAGGACTCGGACGGTGTAGATCCGTTCACGAAATCATCATAGAGTGCATCTTGTCGTAACAGAGAACGCGCCCAGCGGTACTGAACAGATTAGACAAGAAGCGCGCCAAAAGGTCTGGTGGCGCATGGAATGAGAACGGGTTCGATCTTGAGTGTACGGGAGTGTCGGCTGCTGCTAATTCCAAGTTGTCGTTTACTCTGCGTGGCGTTTTCGCATGTACTCTTACTCTTCCCTACTATCACTAAGTGTTTGTTCGAGGTGTGAGTGAGTCTTGGGGGCAAGGATAGGAGAACGGGTCTGCTGGGTTCCCTGTCGACTATACTCCAATGTCGCATCATATTCAAGACTATAGACTTCCGATGATTTCGGCTATGCCTAGGTGCCATGCGGAATGCGTCGTGAAATTCCCATCTAATTTGTAGCCGTTAGTCATGCACGCATGCGGCACCGTTGCCAACGCGGGGTACGTTCTCTGAGTACATCACCGCGATGCTCTCTTCCAACTCTGCGCAACAGTGGGAACAAGATAATGGCGGAACCGCGTCTTACGATTCGGATTCCATATTGGGCTAATGGGATTCCACACAGCCTCAGATTTGGGGTAATCACAGTCACGACTGGTAGTTTGCCCATCAGGCAACAACTACTTGACTTGCTTGTCGCCCTTCGCAACATCCACAACGACTTTAGTCCGCAGCTCGCACAACTGTACTTCAACTCATTTGTCCCTATCCATGTGAGTGTGACTGGTGAAGTACATACATGCCCGGCTCCCTTCGAGGCCCGATGACGAGACTCGGGCTCATCGACCAGCAATGCCTGGCCTCCACCACGAACCGTCAACCACTCGCTCTGATCCAACCAACTTGCTGGCAATGCATCCGTCGACGGGACTCATTGGAGTCCGACGGAGAAGTTTCTAATGAAAGCGTATTTTATTCGCTCGAAATCATATTTCTTAGCTAATTTTTCGTAGTGTAGATGCCTAGGGGACATTCTCGCCAGCTTCCCGGCGGGCGAGAAAGCCTCACCTGAACATCGTGACATTGACGACTGGCCCCTCCCTACGATTTTGTTGCCTTCCACGCCCTAACAATCTGGAACACATTCTACCGGTCATCGCTGTCCAATTGGTGATCGGGCTTTCGGACAGTCGCATGCACTAACGTGGTGCTGATTCCGTCGGCCGCTATGACTTACATTGGTCGCCCCAAAATGCCGTCGCATACTTGACGACTATGCTGAGATTTATAGGGTTAGACGCGCACTGCTATCAATCCCTCGACCGGACCTTCTTCAGGTGACGCTTCGGAACGATGCTAAAGTGCGACGATTACATCGCACCAGATCTATCATTGATTGGAGCGTTGCAAGAAAGGCAATGGGTCGCTGCACGCCGTCTGTTGAGTCGTATCCGTGTGCACCCTTCACCATCGTCCATTGCCCGGCTTGGGATGGCGGTAACAGCGGTTGCAGACGTGCCTGCGACCGCCGATACATTATAGCCCTACCGGAGAAACCCACGGAGCGGCCGTTGGTACACCTGCAGTGTGTCTGCCTCGCGCCTACATGCATGACGTACATGTGGAGACGTTAACATCTCTAAGCCTTTTCAGCTGGGAAAAGCGTGGAGGCGTTTCCGAAATGGCGTCGTATGTTTAGGAAACCAATCGAGTAGGAGCCATAATTTCGTTGTCGAGCACTACCACGGCGAGGACGGTTGTCACAAGCTGCGCTTATATGCAGATGCAGGGGTAGAACGGGCGCTAGTACTAGAACAAGATAATGGGCATCACTAAGGTACGGATGCTCGACTATTCTTGCAGTCGGAATCAAATTAACGACCACAGCTGAAATGTGGTTGTCAAACAAGTTTACCATGATCCATCGAGTTAGATGCGGAGTATCGCGATGACTCTATGGCGAGGATCTTTGCTAGACCGCCTGGTCTCCCACTATCGACCTGTGGCTCGTCCTCAGGTAGACATCAGGCACAACTACCGCATGGAGCGAAACGGACCCCACCCCAGCGCCACCCTCGTTGTCTGCGATCGAAGTCGACGATGACATGGACTCGTGTTAGCACCTCAGCCACCTAAGGCACCAAGCGTGCGGAACCAAGCTTTGTCGGCTACCATTCTATCGGACCAACCCGAGGGCAAGCCACTGCTGTTCGAATCATGACGGATACCCTTCAGCTTCGAGGATGCTATCACGGGCGTAGGCTCCCACTGCTTCCGCTGCGGAGTCACTGTTACTCACACTCCCACATTTTCATTGAGCATTGAGTGCGATTAGACTTCGCCAGAAAAGGTGGAGGGACACTATAGTTGCTATTGTGATGCTCAACTGCACATACCTGGAGGAACGCATTCGCCCACTCCAGTATACCGGATAGACTGATTCTGTAAGTTTGACAAGGTTCCCTCAGATCTACACTCATGACCGTGCATCTAGTTGCCGAGACTCTCTCCCTTTAGTACGTGTGGCTTACTTGGCCGAGCACATACATTCTGTGTTCGCTCGTTGTTACAGAACCCAGACCGCTTACGTTATCTAGTTGGCAGATATCCTCATATAATCTCCTGAGCCTCTTCCTGAGGGGCCACCGCCATCCGGCACTCCACTCCAGAATCAAGAAATAATCACTGATTCTGTTCTCACCTCACTTGACGGACATTACTCTCTGAACGTCGGTATGTCGTCAAATTCCGGGCCGAAGCCTGCAAAGAAGAGGGTCGGCAGGAAGCGACAACCACCCCTAGCCCCTGGTCCTGCTCTACAGTTTGTGGTTGCTAGCCACCCAAGTCATTTTAGAGATGAGAACACAATGAGACATGTACGTTCGCATGTCATGTACAAACATCGCGGCGAACAACGAGGAGGCTCTCCAACAGAAACATCGAGAAGCAGGCAGAGCTCAGCGGCATTGACTCGAACCCCTAGCCCAATGACAGCAAGCTCGGACGGAGCTTTGATAGACACATTCAACATTCCACCAGCTGTTAGACGAAGCAGCACTGTTTGGGACGACGCGTTCTATCAGTACATATCTCAATCACCATCGATCGATCCTTTACGCAACCTCGCCGCTCGCATCATCGCAGCTACCACAGCCGAGTCAACTAAGAGCGCCCCTCCAATGTTAGAGAATGACTCGGAGTACCCGATCTCATCATCAACTGTTAGCACATCAGGTGCTGAAAGCCTAGACGACCTTCGAGAGCTGTATCTGAAAAATTCCAACCTCTTCGACGCAGACGATTCATCGGCATGCAGGTGGATGAGGATGTTGTGCAGCAACCGGATGTCGTTCCTAAGTCAAATTAGTGTTGTTTGTGTCTACCAAGATGTTGCTGATGGCTACCTGGACGATACGGCTCTCACGATATACGCTAAAACCAAGCTTATGAAGATGTTGACCGATAACCTTAACACGCACACGGACGACTTTACTATACTCAGCATAACGAACCTCCTAGTCAGCGAAATTGGAGGCCAGAACGAAGACGTCTTCGATGTACACCAGGAAGGCTTGGTCCGTATCGTACAACAAAGAGGAGGTATCGCAAATTTGGGTGTTGACTACGACATCGCTACATTCCTCATCGTGTAAGTTCTGTCCTAAATGTTTTTAGCAATGACTGAGTTCTATAGGGTTCTACTCAGCTTCACAGTGTTGAGAGGTCGTCCTGAACCTGCGATGCTGCAAGGCTTCACACCGGAACCCTCGAATCGCGGCGTAAGATCATTTCTACCTGTATCGCCATTATATGCGCCTGAAAGAGATATATCAAGACTGTACGGACGCTGTTCGGTCGGAACATTCGACATCATCCGTGACATGCACGATATCACATGCATGTTCATCGATCGTTGGAGTTACTCAGCGTCGGACGATCCATTGGCCGATTCTAAACTCGAGCAGATATATACTCGTCTGCTATACCGACCTTCCACTGAAGATAATGTTATACCTGACTGGATCTATGAGAGTTGTCGTATCGCAGCCTTGATCTACTGCCGCTCCATAGTCCAGAGCATGCCGCTTGCACAATCAGCAAACATCATGCATGCACAGAGTTCTGGCTCAGGTACAGGGACAACCCTCATGTCAGCTCTCCACCGCGCAGTTGAACAGACCGACAGAACTAGTCACTGGGGAGAACTAAGTGGCGTGTTACTATGGGTTTATCTTGTCGGCGGAGCCGCATCCTGGCCTTCATTTCAGCCTCTCTACGGACACAGTGCGGAGTCTCAATCATCGACAGGGTGGACGAGGAAGTGGTTTGCTCTACATGCGGTTCGGACGCCGTTGTCGATCAATTTCGATCACGCCGATGCAATTGTGGAGTCTCAAAGGACTATGCTGCAGGTTCAGCACATGATCAGTCTCAGAAGAGGAGCTTCGCGTTGAAATCTACTTCATTACGGCCATGTCAGCCTTCACGAGCACCTCCCAGACACAACGACAGAACTTATACTCCTCGGACTATTTCTGTTCCCAACGGGCACCAGTCAAACCCACAGTAACATAAACACCCAATTTTCGCTAAACCCTCTGGACAGGGTCGATGTTTCACTTTCGCCTCGCATCATCACATTGTATTAATTACAATGATTTCGCGCACGTAAGATCTTCGTTTCCTGTATTCCACTCTTCTCTTACCTAGTTCCTCATCATGGGATCTCATTATATACGCATATCAAATACGGATGCAGACGCAATATACCAGCAATTATGAAAAAAACACAAGGAGTCGAAAGTGTTTGTTTCGAGCTGGGACTCGACGTATAGTAAATATATCATATAAGCATCGAAAATATAAAACTTTACAAGATCGATCTCCGTGCTTGAGACAATGCATGTCTCCGCCAAAGACAGAGCGGAAGCGGAGTTTACCCAATCCTACGTGGCCACCATTCAGCCCCAGGCAACTGATACAGATCTGCACGCGGCGAAAACACACCGGCATACGAACGCACAAGTTCCTTCGTTGCGCCAAGGTCACAAGCCTTTGAATTTTCCGAAATAGAATACCACCCTTTGAAGCAGGTCATCTGCGTGCGTTACCGAATACCGGCACGTTCATCGGTCCCACAGGCGGAAATAGTTTCGTAGTATAGCTCGCTTCGATGCACACCCTCAGCCCGAATCTCCTGCACTCACTGCGTGTACAGTTCGCTTGTATCTCCCTGAGATCTTGCGCGAGGCTGCAAGCATCCGAGGCTGCATATTGTACTCGCGAGGCTGCACGTACGGGACCTTGATCGCTGCCTTGATCTGGTCATTTTGGGGGCCGTTTCCTTACCCATGGGATCCCCGCCCAACCGGCACACATCCGCTGTGGCCACGATAGCGGTCACACCGCTTTAACGAATCCATCGGCCTGACCGTTTCTCGCTCTGCCGTCTCCGCCCAGGATTAAGCAAATACGAAGTCATTCACGCGTCGGAAAGCGGAGCGAGCGGAGTCTCCACCCAAGTTCGCCCCATAGGGCTGCAGCCAACATGTCGGTCGGGCCAGCCGAGTTCGAACCTTATGCATGCTGCGCGATTGCGGGGACGGCAGGGCAGGCAAGTTCAGCCGACCAGGGTGTTGCCCGGTGCCGCAGTAAAGGATCGAAATCCCACCTACGTCGGAGCCTCGGGCGATGCGGTGAGATTAGGTGTGGCTTGCGTACTCGGCTGGCAGGGTGTCGTATGCACGTGAGGAGGGGGATTGTAATTGGATGGTGGAGTGTGGTTTCCAGCGCTGTAGTATTTGGGATGAGATGATATTGTTGGATGTCGGGTATTGCGGTGCTTTGGAGATGCGTTGGGAGGTGCGAGGAAACGGTCAAGACTGGTCTTTCTCGAAAAGAACCACTATGCTTAATGGCACGCGGTTCTTACTGACGTGGTTGCTACACATCGTTCTCGCAGTGTCGGGGTACATGCGACCTGCATGTCATTGAGCAGTATATCGAAATCATTTGAGCAGATCCAGTGGCTATGATGGTTCCATGAGAAACGGTTTTCGTTGATCAGTGACTAAACGAAGTTCGAACACATTCGCTCCCTTACAGCCAATTTCAGTAGTTTCGCGGACTATTACATTTGCTTGCTTGCTGTCCGTGTCACAAATACATACCTCTGTGGCTAGTCTTACGCGTCATTGCTAGGATGCGTTGAGCATGCTATTGAAAATCCAATAGCTTAGATCCAGCAATGGCTTGGCTTCCAGGAGATCGATAAACGTACAAATCTGTATAGAGTAGGACTTCATGATTGAACTTTGTTGCCTACTGTGGCGCCGTGGATAGAAGGGTCGGAGTGTCCTAATATTGGGTGCCTCAAAGGGCGGGTGGCTCACTCGTGGAGAGACCACATAATGTGGCTTTAGAGGATAAGAGTTATTCGAAGAAGCATATATACAAAGACAATCTGAGTACCACTAGATACAGCCGAACCGTGTTGAGTTCTCACTAACCCAATCTCATCTTCTGCGCGTAGCTCGTATTATCCGTCTCATACAGTGCCAGAAAAGTAGTATCGTCAAGCCCAATCAGCCCCGCCCACATGGCTGGCAAATCATGCACAACAGTCTCATCTGTCCACGTCTCTCCTCCATCCTTACTAACCTTCAGCGCCATCGCACCCTGCGGCCACACCCCACCATTCTGATTAGTCCCGTAGCTCGCAACAAGCGTAGATCCTACGCGAATAATCTGCGGCGCACCCGCGTTCCACCCCGGATTGCTCGACACCGTATACCGCGTAGGCTCCCACGTCTTTCCATCATCTGTGCTGCGCACCGTCTGTACAATGAAGTGCCCATCTGTGCCAGACTCGAAGATAGCGACCTTCGTAGGACTATTTTCCGCCACCCTCGCAACACCTAGCATACCGTCGCGCGCATTCGTATCCAAGCCAGTGAATACGCGCTCAGGCGTCCACGTCAGCCCGTTGTCCGTCGTCTCGCGGATTATGCTGTCCTGGCCGCCTGTACCCGTCTCTTTCGAGTAGTACAGCTGCGTGTTCCCGTCGAGACCCGTCTGCATAAAGGGCTCCCAGGGGCCGTCGACGCCGCCGGGCATTTCGATGGCCTGGGTGAGGAAGTTCCACGTGGCGCCTAGGTCAGATGAGGTGGTTATGGTGATGCGGTACCAGGTTGGGTCTTGCTTTGGTCCGTTGCCTAGGTCGTGGTTTCGGAAGGCGCAGAGAACGTGGCCGTTGGGCATTTGATGGACATAGGGGTTGTCGAGATCGCGGGTGGCTTCCGGTGCTGTCTCCTAGTGTGGGAATCAGTGTATGTTCGGATTGGGGTGTGGACATGTTATTGACGTCTGAAGATGGCGAGAGGAGGCCTTCTTCTCCCAGAGATACATCCACATTGTATCCAGTGATTTACTTACCACTTCACCAAGCGAAATCCACGATGCGCCATTATCTGTCGACTTCACAGTAGTAATGGTCCGATTCCCACCACCATTCGCGGTGTATACGCCCAAGAGAGAGTTGTCGGCGAGTCGCACAGCTCTCGGGTACGTTCCGCTTTTGCCGAAGACAACGGCATTGCCAACTTTAACAGGTGCTTGTGCAGAAGCGCCCGCGATCAGTATCGAAGCCGTTTTCAAAACCGTAGAGAAATGCATGATAGTTTGCGAAAGTACCAGTAACCGACAAAAAAGGAGGTGTCCAACAAAGATGTTCACACAGAACTACCCCCTCTACATATATTCACACGAAAGGGTGTAGTCCGCGGAGGGCAACAATTTGCGAAGTTACCTTCCGAGGTCGTGGCGCATGTAGATCCTGGCTCTGTTGCAGAATACAGCTGCCGGAAGCTTAACCAGATCGGAGCATTTCCTACACACCTATTTATAAGGTTTCGTACCTCGGAGGTTGTGTAATTGGCTGGCTTCTACTCCTTAAGACCTTTTGTTTCAGGTGCTGTGGCTCCGCGAGTGGAGTTGCTGTGTTATCTTGTCCGGGCGAGGGCTGTGTGTTGTGGAGTTGGGGCGCCGGATGGGGGCCATGTTCTAAGACGATTCATAAGACGAGCGGATGGCCGGATGTCTAATCATTTGAGCGAGGAACAATATATCGAGTTGGAGACACGGTCATGATGCGGGTACCTTCAAGGATGGATCGACACGTGTGGTACAGATCTCCGCTGGGTTGCAGTTGCTTCCGACCCCGCAAAAATTGGCTCTGTCAGGCACACCTTCTATCTCCGGATTGGTCTACATCTGTAAAAGCCGGCCAGACAAAGTTATTAACGAGCGAGCCAATGAACGAACGAGACGACCGAGATCCATATATGATGACTTACAAAATTAGACTCCTAGATGCTTGATCCACGACTCAGCTAATTGTTAGTCTTTGCGAAACCACTTCTCAGGCTACATCACACAGCACAGGGTACATGTGATCGAACTTTTCATTTGAAACCAAAGACAAATCTATCAGTAGTACATACGCATCGCGCGTAGCCCGCTGGGGCATCACTGCTATGCAAGTGCAAACAAGGCAAACCCACAAAAAGCTCCTCCTCCGATGAATCCAGGCACCTATCATGCATCATGAGTTCATGTAGACCTCATCTGCCATGAAGGAACACCAACAAAAAGCACCATTCTAGAAAAAGAAGAAAATGTCGTTCCAGAAAAAAGAAGAAAACGTCGTTCCAGAAAAAGAAGAAAAACATCGTTCCAGAAGAAGAAAACCACCGTTCCAGAAAAAGTAGAAAACGCCGTTCCAGGAAAGAAAAAAGAAAAAGAGGAAAACAAACAAGTCGAGCCTTTTCCGCTCGTTGTTTTTTTCTCAATGAGAAAACTAGTAAACCAGAACTGCACGGACCGATAGAAGTAGGAAAGTTAGGACACTGCAGCGTGCCTCATTGGGAACACAGGCCCCATATCGTAAAAAGCCAAACACGAAAACACCGGAAATGCCAACAGAAAAGAAAGGTCGGACGATGTGTGATGCATCCTGAGGAAAAAAAAAAGAGGTCAAAGGGGTATCTTCAAAGCCAACATCCCTCCGAACGCCGAAACATGAGAGGAAAATAGACTAAAACATTATGACTCGTCATCGTATTCGAGAATGGGATCGGCCCACTCGCTCATAGCCTTGAGCTTGGCTTGGAACTCGGCGGACGTTACGTAGGTATCAAGGTCGGCCTCGATATCTGAGGGGAGGTCGAGCGGCTCAGCATCTGGAGGTGCGGAATCGTAGTCCGGCAAAGCAAGGCTAGCGCCTGCGCTCTTGACTGCGAATATATCGTTGCTGGCGTTCTTGGCCTGGAAGGGAGAGCCGCCGTTCGTCATACCCTTGGTTTGGAATGGAGACCCACCGTTCGTCATGCCCTTGGTCTGGAAGGGAGAGTTGCCATTGGTCAAGCCCGGATTTTGGAAATGGGATGTTCCGTTGCCCAGAACCTTCTCCTGGGAGGGAGTAGCACCATTGGTGAGGGTCTTGCTCTGGAGAAGAGGAGCCCCGTTGGTCGCGCTCGCACTCTGGAAGATGTTAGGAACGGCGGCGCCGGAAGCTTTGAGTCCGAAGATGGGTGGCGGAGAGTCTGCGAGCATAGATTCATTGCCAGCGTCAGAACGGAGACTCGGAGAAGGCTTGCTCATATGTGACAGGTTGCTGGGCTTGGCTGGAGTGAACTTCAGTGCCTTGGCACGCTGCGCTTCAACCCGATCCATGGTAGGATTGGCAACGAGGTGACCCTCCACAGAAGGAACAGATGGAGCTGGACCAACCGAGCCTGGAAGTTCAGCATGTGGCATGACAGGAGCAGGCGGCGGTGGCTGAGTCCAAGTCGAAGAAGCGCCAGGTGGAGCAGTCGTGTCATTGGCAGTCGGCTCGTCCTCGAAATCCTCATCGGAATCGGAATCGTCTGGAACCCTGAATGAGGTCGGGAACGCCGCAGATGAGTCGTTCTGCTGAGCTGCGCTCTGTTGGGACTTCTTAAAGATGTTGCTGTCCTCCTGAACACCTAGGCGATCCAAGCAGGAACGGGGGTGCAAGTCGCGAAGAGAAGTTGATTTGCCACCGCTGTTATAGAACGGGCTCTTGGTGTAGTCGAGAGGGAGGTCGGAATGCTCAGGTGACGAGATGGAGTCGTTGGCACCCTTCGAGATCTTTCGCTTCTTGGAGGCGGGCTGATTGGCTTCATTTTCCTGTTCAGGCTGTACGCCGTTCTCCTGCTGCTTGCCCTTCCATTGCTGTTCAATGCGCAAGTGCTCGAGCACCGCCCACATTGGCGCGGGTTCATCCGGAGTGTTATCGACGTGATCCATGAGCTCATCGTCAAGCCCGAAGCTACTAGCTGCGGGCTTCCATGGCTTGGAGTTGAAATGGTTGAGGTCGCCGTATGTCATGCCGTCTTCGAGTCGTTTGCGCTTTTCGCCGGTAGAAGCGGATGAGTCCTGGAGAAGCTGCATCAGAACGTTCTCGGCCCACTTTGTAGCTAACTCTTCCTCGGTCGGATCTGGCACGCTTGACGCAACATTTTTGATGATTGCTGCGCGTTGGCGCCTGCCTGACGATCGCTTGACCTTTGTGGTTCCACGGTTGTCGCCCACAGGTGTGGGCGTGGGTGTGAGGCTCATAGTGAAATCTCCGATGACCGGCGGTGCGATGGGGGTGCTAGCGGAGGAAGCGGCAGGAGAGTTGGTCTTGCTGGAAGGACGCGAGGGCTTGGGCTTCGGGGTAGACCAGACAGAGGACTTGAGAGTTGACCACATGCTGCCAAGGAAGCTTGATGAACTCTGCGGGGTAGCGGGAGGTGGAGTAGTTCCGTTGGCGCGCGGTGTTGAGACAGGCTGCGCCGTTGCGTGGACGGGCGATACAGCTGCAGGTGAGGGCTTGAAAGGGCGCATGTCTATCTGGGTGAGCGCCATATTCTGTTCACGCTTTAGGTCGGCGAGCCGAAGAAGAGCCATAGCTTCGCGACGGTCTTCTTCGATGACCACAGGAGCTTCGGAAGGCTCTTCGGAGGGAGTTGCGTCATCTTGATGCGCGGTGTCGGCTTGGGGCGCAATGTCAGCTTGAGGCGCCTTCGCTTGCTTGAGCTCCTGGACTTCTGCTTGGAGCTTCTTGACCAGGTTGTAGATGTCTCGAAGGACGGAAGGCGGGTTCTTGAGGAAAGAGGCCACCGAGAGTGGTGCCTGGTTGAATGAAATAGGCGGCTTACTGTCCGAGATGTCTTCAGATCTCACGACGTGCTCCAGCTCCAGCTCTGGCTCTGACGCAGGCTTTGGCGCAGGCTCTGGTGCTTTCACAGGGCGTTTCGCCTTGGTGGTCTTTGTAATTCTGCGCTTGGGTTCGATCTTCAATTCCACGAGGGGCGAAGAGTTCGCGGTGGCGCGCGTACGCCGACGCGTTGAAGGCGCCATTGCTAACTATGACATGTTAATGCCGTAGCTGACGGCTTGCGCGAAAATGCACATGCCCGAAGGGGATTTTACTTACGGTTTGTTGTGAGAACTAGCAGTTGCAACGAGCTGCACGCGCAAGCAGAAATGCAGTGTGTGCGAAGCGTGGGTGGTGCCTGCGCTGTGCGGGTTGTTCTGTGGTGGAGAGTAAATGGGGACGTCGCGATGCGTAGACCTTAAAGTTCTCGGGCACGGCCCGTGCGTTCCGCCGAGGCTGCAGCTGACCTAATACGCAGCTACCCAGCCAGCTTGACGTCGAGGTACAGGCATCGTTTAGCAACGCGGCAGCATCACGACATCGCGACATGGAGGGCCTTTTTTACAACGTCAAGTACGGGTACGCGCCGCCGAGATTCCCCTACTTGTGTATTGTGAACGCGACTGACTCCAGCCCAGTTACATCGAAGGCATCGTGCGCGGCTATCGCAATGCCCTGCTCACCAGCCAGAACTACAGCAACCTTACCCAGTGCGAGACCATCGATGATGTGAAGCTGCAGCTGTCGCCCGCATACGGTGACTTCCTTGCATCACTCCCTCCGAATCCCTCTACCTCCGCGCTCGCTAGTAAGACGACCGACAAGCTCGTCGCCGAGTTCCGCTATATCCAGGCCAACGCCACTGGCTCACTCGCCAAATTCATGGAGTACTTAACGTATGGATACATGATAGACAACGTTGCACTGCTCATTACTGGTACGCTGCACGAGCGAGATACCCGGGAACTGCTCGAGCGATGTCATCCTCTTGGCTGGTTTGAGACCATGCCCGTGCTTTGCGTCGCGACCAACATCGAGGAGCTGTACAATTCCGTGTTGATTGAGACCCCGCTTGCGCCTTACTTCAAAGGTTCCCTTAGCCACCAGGACCTTGACGAGCTCAACATCGAAATCATCCGCAACACACTGTACAAAAACTACCTCGAAGACTTCTACAATTGGGTCAATTCAACAGACGACATTGCTGGAACGCCAACAGCTGAGGTCATGTCAGAGGTGCTAGAGTTTGAAGCTGATCGGAGAAGCATCAACATTACCCTCAACTCATTTGGCACTGAGCTGTCGAAGGCAGACCGGAGGAAGTTGTACCCGAACTTCGGTAGGCTGCACCCTGAAGGCACGCTGCTGCTTTCAAAGGCCGATGACGTCGAGGGGGTACGCATCGCTGTGGAGGGCGTGTTCGAGTACAAGACCTTTTTTGAACAAACGGGCCTCAGCGGTGGTGGAGGTGTTGGCAACATGGCAGGCGGCGTTGGCGGCGAGTCACGCAGCCTGGAGGATCTGTTCTACCAAAAAGAGATGGAGATTTCCAAGCTGGCATTCACCCGGCAATTTACACACTCCATCGTATATGCCTGGGTCAAGCTGCGAGAACAGGTATGTGTTCCTTGTGTTGTAGTACGATCACACTCCTAACACAGACACACAGGAAATTCGCAACATTACCTGGATAGCCGAGTGCATTGCTCAGAACCAGAAAGAGCGGATCGGAAACTATATCAGTGTATTTTAGGCATCGGCTGCAGTGAGCTTCGACGATTATCTGTGCATGGCGAAATTTGGGCGGCGTAGACGGTGGGTTGTATACACTACTTTGCTTCAATATTATGAGTTCTGGTCATTCCCTTCTGGTATCCACCACCCATCACCCTTGTCTGCCTTGTAACTCTCTGTTTTATTACTATTGATTTTCGCCAGCGCTTATCCACTCACACAGGAGGACTTCCTCTAGTTAGATATCTACCAGTGGCCTGGGTATTATATTTAATACTTGCCTAACCTTCTAGCAACCTCGGGTCCATATAATGTCACCTCAAGTAGTCCAGTAGGACCGTCCAGTGGATGCTCTCTGGAATTTTGAGGCCTCGAATCATGGTATCCATCCCTGCAGCGTCAGGACACCGGTTTGAGCACACACTGTTCACACATAATGCATTATTACAGGCTCATAGTCGATATGGAAGGGAGAGAACAGATGGCTGGCCAGCCTGGTGCGTGGTCGCTCCTGCCTCCGAATCGCGCCAAGGCTCGACGCGTCCAACAGACGTCCATCTTATTCCTCAGGGTTCACGCTCACTTGAAACATCATTTTCTTCCTGCACTTGTCAAAGGGTGCGTCGCACGGCAGACCTCGGGAGTACCCGGCCCTCGTGACAGCACTCACCACATTGCGGATAAGAACGACAAGATGGCTAGGCTCCGTGACGGCAACGCCTCCCACAAGCCAAGTGGTGGTTTTAATGGCACCTGGCAACCCGTTACTGCCGGTTTGTCGATTGGCGTAAACATTCACGAGTCGACTCATGCCACATTGTCGCCCGAGATGCTGGGAGGCGTTGCAGCGGATATGACAGACAACGCCTTTGACTTCAACTCTACTCAGCCTCTGCCATGGCGCGCAGAGGTTCGACGGGATGATCATTACGAGCCGCAGCCCGAGTCCGCGCGACCTCGCCAATCTGAAGCTCGGGTGAGTTAACGTCAAAGTAGGCTCACTCCTTTGACTGACATCCGTAGGTACGAAAGTTTGCCGGTTGCTACGATCGAGAGCTTTCTACGTACCTGAACGGGAGGAATATTTCGATCGGCTTTCTCTCCGAAATTGATCAATTCTTGAGCAGCCATCCCGAAATCGCGACATGTCCTACTGGTCAGGCAATGATACAGATGATGAACAGCTTGTCACCCCTTCAAGCTTATAGGTACTTTATCAAAGGATATACTCGTCCAGCAAGGTAAACTAAGTAATCCGATGCTCTATGTCCATCTCGGGGTAACGCATGGTACCAAAAACCTGAGGGCGCTGACAGATCTACAGGTACAACGATGGCGTAATTGTATCAGGAAACTTAACACTCCCAGTCGGCTTCTCTCCTGTCTCACTAAGAGATAGACATGACTCTGAGTTGGAAGACTTCTTCGAAGGCTTCGAGTACCGGTGGGACATCCTCGACAAGATCGACCGCGAAGTCTTGTTCGCGTGCATCGAGCTGAATTCTGGACGTACCGTTCCTTCTGGACTCCGACGTCTGGTGTGCTATGTGGCTTGGGGAAACCCGGTTGATGCATACAAATGGTTCGAGTATAATTACCAGGAAGAATACATGCCCCACAGGTACCTCCCGGAGCATGTCGTCCTTGGCGATATCCCCAAACCGCAGGGTTACATTATGCCGAAGCCGTCTGGCCTCAGTATTTCACGCACACACATGCACGTGCGATACCGTATGGCGCGCGCCAACGACGAAGGGGTCGGTAAGTCTTATATCTCGGTACCCTGTTTTACTCCAGGCTAGGCAATTCAGTACCCAAACTTTTGGCTGATCATGACCAGACGTCCTTGACGTGCTCCTCAGCGAATACCGCGAAGCGCTCGTCAAGAGGGGCATGAGGCGAAACGAGATCGATAAGTCTTGTACGCACGCCAAGGAGCGTCTCGATGCAGAACGCGAGTCTCCAACTGGTGAGTGCACCTGTGTCACCACAGGATGCACAATGCATAGGCCGATCTATCTGTACTGACGCAAAGCAGGCGTTGATATCGTTGATCTGGTCATGCAGGATGTACCTATCGGAAGCTTTACAAGGCGAGCTGCGCCGAGGTCGAGGAGATATGTTTGGACATCAGCTGGCGGGGGTATCAGGATTCACATGTCAAGGAACATGGCATCGAGAGCCAAATTTGTCACGCCGCAGATTTCGGAGTTGCATCGGGCAAGGAACAACCTCGACAGATTGTACACGATGGAAGAGGACGCTTTCCTCTCAACCACACGATCAGCCGAAGATGTCGCGGTCATCACACATCGTCGAGCTTGCGCGGAGAGGCGATACGTGAATGCGCTCATTCGTTACATGCGTAACGCGAACCAGATGTCAAGTTCAGAGGCAACACATCTTCAGCGCTACTTCACAAGGCAGAAGATGGAAGGTATGGGACCGATCAATAAGGGGTATTTGCTTGGAATGTATCCTCGCGAGTTGATTTGAGTATGTCAAGCATACGGGCTTCGCATTGCGATTTCGGCGGCATAAGACACCTACTGCGGACTCATTGTGGAGACTGGCGATGAAGGCCACACTTCGAGCTGAGAGCAAGGGGGCAACAGGGTATCATCTTGTTGAAGGGAGTCATGTCTACGGCGGTGTCCGCTCTGAATGATAGGCTCGAACTTTTCAAAACAATATAAACGTGGTGGCTTCGCGTTACTCACCGCAATACCTAACAGCCGAGCATACATATGTATAATCGCCGTAAAAGACCAAGGATCACTCCACGAAGCTAAGACATTGGTTGTTGCTGTGCCGCGCGCTCCTCCGCATCCCAGCCGCCTTGGCAGGCACCATTTGGAGAAGGCGGGGTGCTCAACACGTCATTCAGCAGATAACCCGGTCTTATCGAGCAACAACTTCCTGTACGATGTAACGTCGAAAGCTTGGATAGCGCGGCTCTTTTGCGAGAAGGGGTAAGATGCGGGGTGCAGCTTACTTCCTCGTGCGCGCAAGTGCGATGCCACCGTTGAAAAGAAGGCCGGGCCTAGCATGGCAACTTGAACCACCTCTACACATTCACTATGTGGACTTCGCGTACTTGTGCTATTGGGCTTGCGCTGGGGGTCGCTGCGCAGGACGTAGACTTTTCACAATTTGTGAATCCTTTTATTGGGTCTGAAGGCGGGATCCCGGGATACGCTTGTAACTCTTCACTCCCATCACTTTCGAACGCAGTAAAGCGATTGACGTTGTATAGATGGCGGAGGCGACATATTCGTGGGCGGTGCGGTGCCTTTTGGTATGGTGAAGCTCGGAATCGACACGTTCGAAATACCCGTGAACCAGAGCGCGCTCAATGGCGGATGGACGCCCAAGGGAAAAGTTACCGGGATCAGTCTGATGCATGAGTCGGGCACAGGAGGAGGAGCGAAGTATGGCTTTCCGGCTCAAATGCCACTTACGACGATGGAAGCGCCAGTAAATTTACTGGATAATGTGACATACTGGCAGGATCGGGTATGTGATGAGCATAGTCAATAAAATTACGCTGATTTGTAGATAGATTGGCGCTGACTTCGCGAGCGTGGGATACTTCCGCACACACCTTGCCTCTGGGGTTACAGTGGAGCTCTCCGCATCACGACATGCAGGGCTTTATCAATACGAGTATCCTTCGACAGGCGACAAACACGTTCTCGTAGATTTTTCTCACTACCTCCCGCATCCGACGCGCTCTTGGGACTCTCAATTTTACACTGGTGGCGAGATTGAGATACAGCCGAATTCTTCCACGTACACAGGATATACATCGATCGCAGGAGGATGGAACATTGGTGCACCAGTCACTGTGTATGTGTGCGGAGAATTCAATACAGCACCAGACCGCGCACAAACATTCAAGGGCAAGAACACATTTCCAGTCAGCCGCCACTTTCGCAGCTTTGATAACGAAACAGTTCCAGAACCAACGTATACTGGCTCTAAGGCAACAGCAGGACCGCTCAACAATCGAGTTGGTGCGATCTTCTCATGGAACAGCACAACAAATGGAACGGCGACGGTCCAGTCACGCGTAGGCATCTCTTTCATGTCAGTCGAACAAGCTTGTGCATACAAAAACGAGGAGCTTTCCAAATGGTCCATTGAACATACAGCACAAGCCGCACGAGACGAGTGGAACCAAGACGTATTCTCCAAGATCCGCGTCGACACCTCTGAAAAGGCGAACAAAACCAGGCTTGCCTTGCTGTATTCCAGTTTGTACTTTACGCACCTTATTCCCAGCGAGCGAACACATGAGAATCCGCTCTGGGAGTCGGACGAGCCCTGCTGGGACGATTTCTACACCATGTGGGATCTTTTTAGGAATCAGGTGTCATTATGGCACCTGATTCAGCCGGCATACTACGAATCAATGATCCGGTCGCTCATTGATATGTTCAAGCACGAAGGCTATCTGCCAGATGGGCGGTCCGGAAACTATAATGGGCTAGTACAGGGTGGGTCGAATGCGGACAACGTGCTAGCAGATGCATACGTCAAGGGTCTTCGTGGTAACATCAACTGGACCGAGGGTTACGCCGCGGTCAAGAAAGATGCTGAAGTTCAACCCTACTTTGATCAGAACCCCGTCGATGCGCTGGGCTCGCTGAAAGACGGCCGCTCAGCGCTCCATGACTGGATTCCACTCGGCTATGTGTCGGCTGACCGTAGCACCCGTGCGGTTTCGAAAACGGTGGAATACTCACTAAATGATTTCGCTGTATCTCAGATCGCAGCAGGAGAGGAACCGGGAGACCGCGATCTGTACCTGCGCCGCTCAGCGGGATGGCAGTTAAGCTGGGATTCGGAGGCTGAGAGCCGTGGTTTCACAGGGTTTGTGATGCCGCGATATGCCAATGGAACCTTTCACAAGACTTACAATATCACTAATTGCGGAGACTGCAACTGGGCTGACGAGAGCTACGAGGGAACCGCATTTGGTGAGAACTTCTACTCGCCCCATTCAAACGGGTTCGCTGCTAACGTTACTTAGAATACTCGTTTGTAGTTCCCCATGATGTTGAACGCATGATCACCCTCATGGGTGGCCCTTCCCACTTCGAATCCCGCCTCGACTACGTTTTCCAACCGAACACCTCAGGCGTCGACCTCGGGGTGAATGGCCTCGGCATCACCACCATCAACAACATCGCGAACGAGCCCGACTTCCAGACCCCCTACCTCTACAACTACCTCAACAAGCAATGGAAATCCGTACAGCGAAGTCGTCAGTTATCCAACGACTTTTACTTTAACACCAGCAATGGTATACCAGGGAACTCTGATGCCGGTGCGCTGAATTGCTGGTTGATCTGGCAGATGTTGGGACTGTATCCGGTAGTCACGACGCCGGTGTATTTATTGGAGAGTCCGTGGTTCGAGGACATGAACGTCACAGTGAACCACAATCATACACTGCGAATTCAGGCCGAGGGTTTGGATGATGGTAATGGAAGAGAGGGATATTACGTGCAGGGTGTATCTATCAATGGACAGCAGTGGAATAAGAACTGGTTCGAGCATGAAGATGTTGGCGGGATTATGACGAACGGTGGGGAGATTTTGTTTCAGCTGGGGAGCGAGCAGAAGGTCTGGGAGACCGGACATGTTCCGCCGTCGCCTGGGCATGCTGTCGTGGATGTCGGGCAGGGCGGTTACACATAGTTTCTGAGGGAACGACACAATACCCGTGACTTCAAGATATGGATCGCACATGAAGTGTTCATGCTGAGCAATATATGGATTGCAGGAGGCAAGAACGCAAAGCGGCTGATGTTCGAAAACGTCCTTCTCAAGCCTCCTTCCTCGTCTTCCCTACCATCTTACCATGTGTCTTGAACTGCCTCTCATTCTTCTGCCCGTGTGCATTCGGTTCCCCATTCGGCGCCTCTCCTTTCTCCTCTTCTTCCTTCTGCTCCTGCATATGCTCCATATCACTACCCTGCATCATGCTCCCGCTCCCACCATCTGCACCCAATCGGGCCTCTTCATCCCTCCGCTTATCCTGCGCGATGTCTGGCGCAGGAGAAAACGTGGACTTGGCGCGAATCTTCTTGCCATACATATAGAAGAGGAAGGGCATGGGGACCATGAGAAGGGCTACGCAGCCGAGGAGCTATTCTCAGTCAGGATCATACCATACGTTGACGAGATATAAGGGGAAGGGTACCGTAGAGGCCCATTCGATTCCCATGTTATTGAACATGTATGTTGCGAAGAGGGGAAATGCGCCCGCGAAGAGCGATCGCATAAACGTGTTCCCTGCAACGGCAGAAGCAGCAAACATAAGATACGCATCGATGATGTAGTTCATCAACGCGAGGAAGATGGTCCAGATGCCGAAGCCGGTGAAGATACCGGAGAAGACGGGCGCAACCCAGAGGATGCGGCCGGTGTAGCCTGTCCAGCCAAACCAGAAAAGTCCGCCTATGGATCATCCATTAGCGCAGGTCCTTGTGCATTTGAGATTGTTGTGTACGAAAAAGAAACGAAGAATTACCAGCAAATATAGGTGCACCCATCATTGCGAGAGGCAGTCGCCACTCCGGAACGGGAATGTTGTTGTTCGCCTGGAGTTTCCGCGCGTAAGAAGGGTTCATGGCGGCCAAGGCAGCGAATCCGAGCATTACCCCCACGACCAGACCGAAATAAGTCAGGCCTGAAAGACCCGGGCTGAAGTGGTATTTTCCCTCAAAGACGAGTGCATATGCAGTGAGAAAGCAATATAAGATACCGTCTGTAGGCTGATTAGCATATCCGTTGTATGATCAGGAAGAGTCCACTCACAAACAAAAGACATGTAAATCGTGATCAGCAAGACGATAGGTTCGGTGAACAGAATGCGCAAAGGTCTGCTGACGTTGCGAACGATGAGCTCCTTGATATCGACCTCGATTTCCTCTTGCTTGGCGTGAATTCCCCAGTTCAAGGTTCGCCTTCGTAGCTCTGCGGCTTTACCGACAAGGATCTGCGGGGGATACGTCTCTTCCATGAAAAGTACTATTAGTCCGAACGCAAGCCAGCCCATGATCGAAGAGATATACATAGTCCACCTCCACCCAAGATGGCTTGTCACAATGAAGCCACCGATGAATGGCGCGAGCTGTTGTATGAAGTCAGCGGTGCTTTCAGCGTCAAATTAATGATGTTGATTGAGCTTACCATAGGCCCCATGAACACGGTGGCACTAAAAGCACCAATTGCAAGACCACGCTGTACATTGCTGAAGATGTCGGCGTAAACAGCAGCGACAACGCTCAACGGACATGCTCCGAATAACCCGGCGAAAAAACGGCAGATGAGGACGGTCTGGAGATCTTTCCCCACAGCAACCGCGACACTGAAGACGGAGAAGCCGAATGAGCCTATTAGCAACGGAAGTTTGCGACCATACAGTTCGGACATGGGGGCCCATATCTAAACCGCGTATTGATCAGCCACGAGTTCGACCACGATAGCTGCACCTTTTGCTTACCAGTGGACCAAACGCGTATCCGAACACAAACAGACTCGTACCCAATGTTGTGACCTCAGGAATAACGCCGAACTCTTCCGCGACAGGCCGAGTCGAAGGGCTAAAGATACTACTCCCCATGGTCACCGCCATAGACAGATACGCCATCAGCGTAGCTATACCGAGCTTCTTCTTCGTCGGCCAATTCTGAGCATGTAATGGGTCGTCCACACCCATAAACTCCACAACATATTCTTCGCGGTAGGGTAGCGGAGGAGGATATGGCTTATTCGCTCCCATTTCTGAAAGCGACTTCTCAGTCTTGCGTCGACTAAGTGTCTTCGTCAAACGCGATGGTGTCGCCCTGGCACCGACTGTGCCGGCATGCTGCGACCGGTGCGTTTCGATACGACTAATGGCCTCAGGATGCCTCTCCGTTGGGTGCCGATAGAGTATACCAGACCCCGCTCCCATGCTCGACATGGTGTCTCTCCTTCCCCGTATCGAGGACGCATTCTGTGTCCTAATCTCCTGTAGTTGAGGCATTCGTGTGGTGGAGGAGGACGAGGTCGAAGAGGAAGAAGAGACTGAGCTGTTTCGCCTGGATGCAATTTCCTCGGTCTCTTTCGCGTGCGGTGGCGCGTTTGCTCCGGCTGCTGGCAGCGGTCTGCCCGAACGCGAGGACTCTAGAACGGCGTCAATGTCGCGTTCACGCTCATCTTCTACATCGCGCTGGAATGTTCCCTGCGCGTTAACCCATGGTGAGAATCTTGTCGGCTCCGCATCCTCCTCACTCCGCAACATCTTCAAGTCCTCCTCATTCATGGTGGGCAGCTTTTTCGTCGCGCTCTACAAATCGAGGAGGTAGCGCAGTGTAGTAAAACAGCCTACGCAACCTTGAGCTTGCCGGCCGATTCCGCGTGCTCACCGCACGATATGCGAAGGGAAGTCGAGTCAGAATATCAAGGTTATGATAAAGCAACGGGTACAGCTCAACGTGCAGGTAGACAAGGTTACTTCGTATACGTCGGCCAAAGAATGGCAGTTGGGCGGTGGCCATAGTTGTGAGTAAGCCATCTTTGGCTGTGCTAAACCCGGCGCCGCGGCAAAATCAATGATGAACGACGTGGGCTGTTCGAGCGTCCGGTGCGGGTCATTGGGATGCAGAATCCACTTGGGTGGAAACGCGCCGTGGATCCGGCAGAGATGGTGGGCAGTTGAACGATTACGTCAGGTGGAGAGCGGACGCTACCGGCAACTTAGGGGATCCGTCAGCACAAGTACGGCTAACATCCAACCCACAGGAGCTCATACGTCAGAAGAGACGCGCCTACAATATCGGTATTACCAGGGCTCGATGAACAGAAGACGGTACGACATGGTCACAGAAAAAACAACACGGCTGAATACGGGGCGAAATCAAACAAACGACAAAACAGTTTCTATGCACACACTGCGATACAGGAACAATGAGAACACGAGACTGGCTATCGCGTAGACGGAACGGATGAAAGCTGGCGGATTAAAGTGCTCTCACTGACCGCACCCTCCACGGCGTAGACAACCACCAAAACCTAGCAGGTACGAATGTAAAGCCCCATAGGATTCGACGATTTGGGGTCTTGGGCGTACTTCAAGGAGAAGTTTTGTCCGCAGACCATGAAGGTATGCTCAAAATCAGCGGTGCACGGCACGGTCTTTGCGTTGCAGCTGAAACCAGGGCGGACTGGGCCTGCGGCAACTATCTTTCTTGGGCCAACACCGTTCCTGTGACTGAATTAGGAAACGGTTGTAGATCAACTTCTCGCAACCACTTACCACGTCAAACCATGGCTTGCAGGTTCACGAACATGCCAGAACTCCATCAGTACGGATGAATTTGGTCCACCGTGGGCATCGAAGACTGGCACTTCCTCCACTTCCTCTTCTTCTGTCTCAGGGAAGAGCCAGACCAACGAGCACTTTTTGCCTGCATTTCTGGGGTGAACTTCGAAGTTGTACAAGGTGCAATACTCATCGCCAATAGTGCCGTCGAACCTGTTGTCAAGCGCTTTGTCGGGATGCGCTTTATCTACCGCGACCATGAGTCGAGGCGATTCGAAGGTACCCTCCAAATCGTGCGGACAGCCGTAGGCACGGAACTTGTTCCCACACTTCTGCGCATTGGCAGGATCATTGCAATCCACCGGAGAAGGATACGTGCCGTTATCGTACTCTGGTCGAGAAGGAAGGGGGTGTGGTATGTGTATCGGCGAAATGGCGGTTTCGGAAGGCTTGACTAAATATCAGCAAAGAGCCGCATCATGAGGATTGTGCTATATGTTGGGGGACCGAAGAAGCCAACGGCTCACTTCTTACGGGACATCACTTGCCTTGGACTTGGCTGGGGCGGTCGCGCTGGATGACGAGTTCGCGCACGAGCCGAAAAGAGGCTGGCACCCAGAGCCGCAATGTATGGGCGAAGAACCGCACCATCCAGCGGAGCTGCAACACGAACCTGCACCGAAACCATTGCAAGAGTAGCCACCATCGCCACCACATTGTCCGTTGGGAGAAAGCGCGTCTTCCTTAGGTGCAGAAGTCGCAGATGTCTTGAGGGATGCCGAGGCGTTGCTGCTTATTGTCTTACGGGAGGATGAGGTGCTGCTGCTTGGCACTTTGCCGGCAGAGGATGTCTTGCTGAGTGCCTTGCTGAAAGTGCTGCTGGGGGCTTTGCCCGCAGAAGAAGCCTTGGTGGGTGCCTTGCTAGATGCTGTGCTGGCTACCTTGCTAGAAGTCAATGAGCCACTTGATGCCTTGCTGGAGGGTGAGGCGCTGCTGATGGGCACTGTGCCAGCAGAAGAAGTCTTGCTGAGCGCCTTGCTAGAAGTGCTGCTGGACGCTTTGCCGGTAGAGGAAGTCTTGCTGGGTGGCTTGCTGGAAGTGCCGTGGAGAGCGTTGCCGGTGGGGGACGTTGTGCTGGTAACCATGCTAGAAGTCGATGTGCCATTTGATGCTTTGCTAGAGGATGAGCCGTCGCATATACTAAAATCGCCTTGGCATCCAGCACCGCAATGAAGCGCAGAGAAACCGCACCATCCGTGAGGACTGCAGCATGGTCCGTCTGTCTTTCCGAAACAGTGGAACCCAGTCGGCGCTCCGCAGCGTCCGTCTGAAGACTGAACACCGAGCTGACCCGTGAGTTTCTCTGTGGTTGCATTGGAAGCAACGTGCTGACTGTCTTTGAGATGATTGGTTGTTTGAGTCACGCCCTCGGAGGTGCTGGGCTGGACAGGAAGGGAGTTGTTGTAAAACTTGTCCCAAGGCCAGATCCAGTCAGGTTCGGGAGGGCTCTCCCTGCAGCCAGCATATGGTACGAGCTTGTCGCCCACGATTCCTGCCGTCACCGTTATGTAGATGCACTTGAGCTGGTTAGGTACCGGTTCAGTGTATATATTTCGGACACCGTAGTCGTCCACTGGACAAGCCCAAAAATCGCGGGATCCGTTGAACATCAGGACGCCATCGCAGCTAATGTCAAAATCGGACATTGCTTCAGGTATTGTTAGCGTATGTCTACAGCCCTGACTCAGAAGACCTCGGTCAGTATGGCGCGGACGAGTACTCACGATCAACTCCCTCGTCGCACTGGAACTGGTTCGTGGGACCTGGCGTTGCGATACAACCACGTCGATGACTGTCGATAAGTCCGCTGCCAGGCCAGAAGGTGAAGTTGCCGAAAGGGATGTTGTTGTCGCCAAGTCGGTTTTGGCCGTCCGCAAGCTGACGGACACTACCAAGGTGGAGACTATGGGTTCTGGCCTCGAGCCTGATATTGTAGGATACCAAGGTATCGCGGGGAACTATAGGTGCTTGTTAGCGGGTGGTCTGCGTGCGAGACGTGCAATGCGAGGCTTCTTACGAAAGGAAAAGGCCTGTGGCATAATGGCCGATGCTGATGCCGCGCCGATATGGGCCAGTATCATCGTCGACCGCATTTTGAAGCGTCTATTGCTGTCCGTTTTGAGAGATACTGAAAAATAGACGCGCAAAGAATGCTCGGTGCGGGTGTGAAGGGAGAACAGAGGACTACTGGGTTGGAAGAGATGTCAGTAGCAGGCTGTTCGCTGCTTCCTTCCACCTGCGAGTGAACTATGACGAGGCCATGATGTCCGAGACAAGAGAGGAAGGCGTACACTACATCGGGCTGCGCATGAAGGGCAGCGGCAGGTTGGCTCTCGGATTGGTGGCGCTCAAGCTGGCAGCAACGACTGTACTTTTACCCACCGCCTTCTCAAGATCTTCCATATCGCGTTGCCATTTCTTGCTGGAAGAAATGGGTTATTTGCTGATGTCTTTTCTCGCCTGGTGGGCTCAGCTGTGTCGCGAAAATGCCGCAGGAGTTTCCCTTCCTGTCGATCCACCATTTCAGGTTGGGTGCACCACCCCATTGTGTCCATCCAGCTTGCAGTCCTCCTTCTTTGGCTGTCAAACTGATCAAGCCTAAGAGACTATGCGTCCAATGTCCAGTCCCAGGGCTTCCGACCATAGGCTCACCTGGAATCATAGCAGCGGCCATGGCGGGATTAGTGAGGGTCGTATTGAGCGCGACATCAGAAGAGGGCGACATTGTAGACGTAAACAAGGTGTCTACAGTTTCCGGTCTAAGGATCCGGCCGTCATTGCGCAGGATGGATTTGAGCAACTTGAGGTAGTCTTCCGCTGTGCTGAACAAACCGCCACTACCGTACTGATCCTTATGGTCGAGCATAAGATTCCTTGTGTTGTTCAAGGATGCGGTCTCGTCACTCAGCGGCTCGTCAGGCAAAGGTCGACCGACCATGGGTGGCAGCCGTGCAGCAACACCATTGTGAGCACGGGGTTCGAACGTTGTGTCGTCCATGCCGAGTACGTCGAATATGTTCTCTCGCATATATTCCTCCAGCGTGCAGTTGTTGGCTCTAGCGACCATAAGCCCCGCAACGTCATGGCCTGGCCCGTATGCCCATCCGGTGCCTGGTTCAAACAGGAGCGGGGTCGTAAACACATCAGGAATCGTACCGCGCATTGCTCTGGGTCCTTCTCCACGCGACTGACGCCATTGCAGGAGCAGTCCCGGATGGAAGTCGTACGCTAGGCCTGAGGTGTGCGATATGAGTCTGCCTGCAGTGATCTTCCCTCTCGCCTTTTGCAACTTAGGCTGTCCGTCTTCGAAGCCCGTCAGGATCTGGGGTTGACTCCATTCGGGTAGAAGTCGATCTACGTCACTGGGTGATTCAAGCCCAAACAGATCACGATCGATGCACTGCAGGACTGCTACAGAGGTGACGAATTTGGTCATGGATGCGAACCACATCGGTGTCTTGGTCGTGAATGGCTCCGATGAAGCATCGAGCTGGAAGGTGCCGTATGCAGCAAGGAAGTCTTCCTTCTCCAGTTTTTCATCTGCGCACTGCTCAGTATATTTCCAGATGTATGCCAGGGGTTGTTTGCTTTGACAGCTGCAGGACCAGGACATAGAGGATTGGCAACTCCCCTACCAGCCAAATGACTATCCTACTAGCTTCAGCTCGCTAATCCTCAGGCAATTGCTGTCGGGCCAATTTCACTTCTTTTTTTTTTCTCGCGCGACGTGGGGATTGTGGACATGGGGAGTCTGTGCAGCGCGAATGTGACAGGAAAAGCAATGAAACGACGAGTCCTACCGTTGATGCCGCCAGCAGCAGCTAGCGTCATACCGGCGAGTAAACGTTCGGTCCCTGGGCTGACAGCTCGCTTGCACGCGTTGTCCAAGACAGAAGACATGCTGGCACTGTTGGTTCCTGGGTTGCGTACACAGTCGAGGTGTTTGTGGCTGACACCGGCTGATGCCGTTCTGCGCTTTTCAGCAGTTGTAGGCGCCCATGATCGGCATTGACGCGGTATCCGTTGCGAAAACCGTGCGTCCGGGGGCGGCACGCGAATCAGCACTCGTTCGTCTCTTCAGGCCTAAACCAGATGAATGTTAGCGGCGTGAGGTCTCTCTAGATCCTGTCCGTGTCCGTCCACCAGTCTTGCACCAGTCATAAATGGCCACTGTTGTTAACAGCTGCCAACGATGACTTGCCCTCACCCCGAAATCCTGGAACGGCATTGGCTTGGATATTCTGTGATTACGACTTGTGACCGGCCGGGCGATCCCCAAACCGAGCAGAGCCTCATGAGCCATGTCTCACATTCATCTCACCTCATCTTATCCAGAAGTCGACAAAAATCCAAATATCAAATGTCTCGCAATGTCAGACAACACGTTTGCAAGAAGTCCGTGCAAGACCATATCGTCGTCCTCGCGTGGGGAGTACAACTCGGCGACTTGCGTGCGTCTTCTCGGCAAGACCACAAGGCTGGGACGCGGCCAAATCAACCGTGAAATACACAGCTACTCGCTTGCAGCCTTTTACTCGAGGTTGAGATCGGCTTGCCCTGCTTTCGCGGTCGCACCATCAAGTCGAGCTGTAAACGGCAAGTGGCTTGCTGCTGTTGAGTTTGATAGCAAGTGATCGGATCTTGTCTCAATATCGGAAAGTTTCTTGCATCGCACGCATATGAATGCACAGAACTCTGCAGATTGCGAGACAGCAACAACGTGCAGGACGGCACCGCTTGCGTGGACACGGTATCTTGGATCATGTATGCGGACAAGCACTTGTTGCAGACACCAGCCCGTCGGTGTATACCTTCAAATAGCCACCGAGACTGTTAGAAAATTGGCTGCTTGTTCCTGCGTCTAGTGTACCATCCCGTTTTCTACATCGTCATTCCAAAAACTCCCGGTGAAGAACCCCACCCGGCGCTAAAGGTTAGCTGTAAAGGATACTTGTGCAAGTCGAGCTAAACCAAAAACAACATCCTCTGCAGCAGCGACAGGTCATGAAACTCAACGTGGAAAAGCAATACAGATGACTACGTTCGATGCCGAAGACTTTTTTCGGTGTCGACCTGTTATTAGATCTTGTTACCTTGAGCATGTTCCATCAAACCGGGACCTGAGCGCATAGCTGTGGCGTTCGAAATCGCTGGCTTTCTTCTGCACCTGCTCGTCTAAGTCGTACCGCAGCACTTTCCGAAGTACTACCATTGCCATCGTATGATCCGGGCTTTGAACCCGGAAGAGTATCAGGATCTGATGATTGGCTTCCATCATTGCTTGCTTTTAGCAGAACGAAACTCGACCTCCCCTACAATGGTGACTTCGCTCTGAGCTCGACCCAAGAACCCGGGCCCGGTACCAAACGATATAGACTTGTAGCAGGCATGCCCTTACTTCGTAGTTTCCAGTCAATTTCATGCTTGTTGAAATCTCACTTATACTCGAGAACCGCAAACCGACAATTATTATCATGCCCGGCGGCATTCACCCTCCTTTGTCGGTGATTCTATCATGGCCATTACCGAACTACGTCGACCCCGTCACTCGCCCGAAGGTCGCAACCATACTAGCATGCGTTTTTGGCCCACTCACCATGTTCCTTCTATTCGCGAGACTGTGGGTGAGAATTCGCATACAACAAAATGCCGGCTTGGATGATTGGTTGATGATAGCAGCAAGTGTATTTGCAATTATCTGAATGCGTATCTTGCGCCTCGCTGATACGACCAGGTACCGCTGGCTACTCTGACAGTCATCATTCCTCTAGGTATGGTTCTTCCCTCTTGGATCAGGGTCATACTGACCTCAAAAAGCGGCGGATGTTTACCACTTCAACAAGCACGTCTGGGATGTGCAGCCACAACTCTACGTAATACAACGAAAATACGTCATGGCGATTGAATCGACTTTCTGTCTTGCTTCAGGGCTGATCAAGGTCTCCATCCTTCTATTCTACAAGCGTCTCGGTTCACGGGCCGTCTCGAGTACCTTCCGCTGGGCGATCAGACTTACCATAGTCTTCATAACAGCTTACTCTATTGCGTTCACACTCGTGCCGATATTTGGCTGCCAGCCCATCGCTGCGTTCTGGGAACAGTCCAACATCATCAAGGTTGCTCAGGGGTACAAGTACGAGTGCTTCAACGAAGGCGCAGACGTTTTCTCAGCTGCCGTCATCTCTTGCGCTCAAGACTTGCTCACTGCCATCCTACCCACCTTCCTATACTGGCATTTGCAGATCCCCGTTCGGCAGAAGATCGCCTTGTTCGGCATCTTTGCAATAGGCTACGGAGTAGTCGCGATTGGGGCTCTACGCTCCTACTTCTCATGGCAAATATTCTTCGAGACTTATGACGTTACCTGGGTTTCATGGCATGTTTGGACTTGGACGTTGCTCGAGGTACATATCGGCGCGATTTGTGCCAATGCCCCAGCTCTGAAAGTGTTTTTCAAACAAGTCCTCCGGATAAAGACATCGAGTTCAGGGTCCAGGTCCAACACGAAGAACTCTGGCACCAAAATCTCCGCAAACAAAGTATCACAGTCATCGTTTTCAGCATCGACGTATTCAAAAGTGTCAATGTGGAGGTCTAGTCAGCAGTGTCGCCGGTATGGTCACATTTCCGAGCCCTATCCTGAGTCAGTGCATGATCTTGACGGCGCCGATCACCAGCAAGAGAATTACGTTGCAAGCCCTCCCGCTTCTAAGCGAAGCTCAATCGTCACTATAATACCAAATATTGAAAACTTTGAGCTGGGTGCGTTCCGAACGCAATCGCCACGAAAAGGGCAAATGAACTCGATCTCACCCAGCCAGGAGAATATACAAGCGTTGCCACGAATTCCGTCGCCATATCCTGCGGCTCGGCTACCACCTCCGACAGGTCTTTATACGTCTCCAGGAAAGAAATCGGCATGGCAAAGTTGGTCTTGAATCATAAAACCAACGCTGGGAACGTTTCATATTCGGGGCGTAACGCAAACACCAAGCTTTTCCGCGCATGTCCCGGGTATGCACATGCCTCGTAACGATGCAAATGATGTGCCGAGACTTTGAGGCCAGCTAATACTCACAACTTCTAAATCATAGTTCACGATACCCAAGATTCCATTTGTTTTCTGTTAGTTGTTCTAAGGTCATCGCTCGTATGGCATGGGGATTCTTTGCTAAACACATCATATCCGGTTAAGTAGAATATCAAACACCGCTGGCGGGTTAACATCGATGTGAGCATTTGGATTACATAGTGTAGAGTCAATCCTTAAATCTCGTCTGCCATTAAATTAACAGGAGTAACCCTTGTTACCATCCAAAGAGAAAGACAGTTCAATTATATTGCGACTCCATCCTTATCACCTCGTGCTTCTCATACCGCCTTTGCTCTTCTGCCAACTTCTTCTCCTCCAACTTCCACCTCTCTTCATCACTCAACTTTCCCCGTCTCTTCGCCTCGTGCTTGGCCTTCCTGACTTCCTCACTCGATAAATTGTCATACTTTTTATCGTTGCCTCTATATTGATCTCCGACCCCGAGTGTTTTCCCAATCGCGCTCCCACTGTACGCTGCGACGCTACCCAGTCCCTTGCCCAAGCCGATTGCGGTCTCGAAGACGCCGGTGCCCACAGCATGCACGGTGTTGCCTGCAGTGTCAACAACACCTTTTACCGCGCCTCCCACTGAGCTCGTGAGTGCCGTCGCGGCGTGTTGGGCATGCGCAAGGGCACCCTGATCGTACTCATCGGAAGATGACCACTCGTCCTCGTCTTCCTCTTCTCTTTGCCTGGTAAAATGAATACTCCCATTCGGCACAAACACATGCCATTTATTGTACTTACTTCGCGCGTTTCATCGCTCCCCGTTGTTTCTTTGTGCCGGGTAGTAGATCTAGGTCTATAACGCGGTTCTCGAGGACCTTTACCATTGTTGAAGTACGGTTGCTGCGCGATGATGCATAGGCGTAGCGCGAACCCCGCTATAGGGCGTCATGGATGTTTAGATAAGGGTGGGAGGAGGCGTGCGGGGATGCGTCAAGGGGCGGGAGCTAGTCGCTCTCACGTAAGGGTACTGCATTCTGGTATTGTGCTTATATATGAGTTGGGCCGATTCTTCGCAATGTCTCTCTTCCAACATTGTGTTGATAAAGCAAGTTCGCATTTTATGAAAGCCCTGCGCATATGGCGCTCCGGCAACCTAGGTGCATACATGAGCGTCAACCACGTGGTCCTACAGTCACTGCATCACCTCGCTTCTTTTGTCTCACCAAGATTGCAGCGTCTCCTCCTCAGTGATACTCAGGTAAACGAATCCGACACCTAAATCTGTTTCAATGTGCCACATCATGGCCTCCAATTCAAGCAATAGCTGGATCCCCCACGGCCTGATGTCGAGAGGACCGAGAACCTCAGGCTACCCTTCACGCCATCAAATGGCTTCTGGCTCCAAATCTGAGGAATTAACTACGCAATACACACGCGTAATATTAGGAAATGCCCTAAGCTCAGGATAGAGGCGATGATTGGACGCTGCCTGAAATAATCATTGTTTTATAGTCTCTGTTGACCGCATACTTAATCATGTTCTGACATTCTTTTGTGATTGGATTTTGAGGCACATCTGTCTGTCAGATCCATCACCGGTGCGAGTATTGTACTGTTCGAGTCGCTGTGCAATACTCCGCTGGCTTTCTATGGATTGGCCTATCCTCCTCGCCACACGAGCCCATGTGTATCGCTTGAGGTACAGACTTTGCTGGTTGATTCTCCTATTGACAGCTGACCGAGCGGTTGCGAATATGCATAGCCCGTTCCCTCACGACATCGATTACTCTACCCCAGTACAGCCAGAGAGCAGTGAGGTGCTGCACAAACCGTGAACTAGGGAATTGTTCGTACTCTGGGTTTGCGACCTAAACAAAGGCCCGTCGTATCAATTAGGTAGTATATTTGTGACTTTCGAAGCATCAAGTCCAAACAATCCAGCCAAAGACGAGTCTGGTAACTTTCTCGCTGAGCGAAGCTTGGAAACTCCGTGAAGAGGGTGAAAGAAGCCTACGTGCCATGCGGCACCATGTGTATTGCTACGTGGAGCCTGTGTCGCGCTCGCGGCTTCACCACTGCGGCATCGAAACCGAAATATGCGGCGTAGAGGCATGGAAATGGATGAACTAACTTCATCGTGTGGCAATACTGCCTAGGGCTTAGCGCCTTCGCGACTCATGACCCGACTACCGATGCAGAGCACAAGCTGTTCAAATGAGGAAGGTGTCATGACGTGTATCAGCAGCATGTACGCGTGGGTTTGGGAAGGGAAGATCAATGTTCTCCATCGAGGTAAGGACAATCTTGGATAAGGTGGCTCATCTTTATCAAAGCTATGTTCGGCAGAGATGCAAGGCCTTCCACAAGTTGCAACGACTTGACGTTCGAAACAACCCTGTAGGGGAGGGCGCTGTAAAGAGAGTTTGGAGGCGGTCATCACCGGTTGTTGTCGGATAAATGACTATTTGGTTTTTCCTTGCGTCGTCCAGGATGTCCAGCTCGCCTTGACACCAAAGATTGCGCTGATGAAGCGACAACAGCATTGTTCTGGTAAAATGCGACGCCTAAATCGGAGAGTTTCACGTGCCGGTCTAGGCACAGAAGGAGGCCCTCCGGGAGAACAAAGTTCAGCGCCACACTGCGCCCAGCATTTGGCTGTTGATGCTCTCATCTGGTTTTCGACGGAGACTTCCGGGCACTTGCGACAAAAGTCATTCCAATGTGTGTCAAGCTGACAGGGGGTGGCGCCTGAGGCATTTGTTGGCCCTGCGCGTTGCAAGCGAGAAGCGATGTCACGTGCGCCGTAGCTTTCCGAGGTTCCAAGGTTCCCAGGTTCACAGGTTTCAAGGTTGGGCCTTTAGACAAACCTGAGTACCTGGAGGATGACACAGACAATAGCTCTTGACACATTGTCCCTTTTGGGCTAATGCTTTGGAGTTGATCAGACGAAGGTCATCATTGAACATTGTTGAGCTTGATCGCTTCTGGAGACAGACCCCTGCAGCGGCCAGAGTTTAGGCGGAGACAATCATTGCGCCCAGCGCGAACTGAAGATCGCAACGCTAATTCTCGCCAAAGTTCTGTAGATGGTGGACGACTTCTACGCCAATTTGGAAGATTACGCAGATCCAGCAGTGCGGCAGGAAGCTTGGCCTCAAGCGACATGTCACGCAGCAACCCGTATTCTTCACAGGCAAGGCGTTCTAGAAATCGAAGTCGGCTCGCTATCCAAGTAAGGTTGCAGCCTTCAGTCGGACCACCTTCTGTGGTAAGAAGATACCGTCAGGTCGGTTCCGTTCTGCACAACTACCGCAGACGCGATGCATTGCCGCAACACCGGTCAGCTCAGAGGCCTTCGGGAAGTACCTCCGATAGATCGTCATTTACCCAAACTGCTTCAGGGTCGCTTACGAGCTTGTTGGGTCTCTACCCCAGTCGACCTCGAACCTTCATCCTAATTGCCCTGTTCGTAGTTCTCCTCAACTCATCAGCTCTCTGTGTGTTCGAACAAGCTCCCGTTGGTACTCTTGAAGTCCTGTAGGCGTTCACACTATTGAGCTTGTCGTCGCCGTCGTCACGCTATTGGGAAACGGTTCTCTAGCTTGTTTGACCTTGCCCCACCGTTTCGTAGCTTGCTGACGGTACGTATGGTCCCAGCGAAGGAAGTCCACTTTTCCTTGCATACTGATTGGCCTTACGCTCCTGCCTGGACGGCAGGCTGGGGTACTCGAAGCGGATGTACACACAACCCCATGTCTTCGTATCCTTGCGGTTGGTCGTGCCTCCCGAGCACGCCAGCCGCGTGCTGCAGGAACAAAGACTTCTCCCACATAAGCTTATATGTGCGTTCACTATTGGGATTTGTCTTCTCGTACAGCATTGATTGCTCCTATTTACATTGCCCATCCCGTGGCGTCCGTTCGTTCTAATATCACAGTAACCAAGCTTCATTTCTATTGTACACGATACCACTATCATTGTAAGGAGTGACAACAGTACTGGCTCAACGCAGGCAGAATCACCATTACTCCTAATCGAGCACTCTTGGGAAGCTCCTAAAACCCTTCAAACGCACACAAGTACGAAGCTCAGTATCCTACGAGAGTCGCCTAGCACCTGAGACTTGTGGAGCGAGGTTGGCGGCGGAGGGCGACCACTGTCGGCGTCATGGAGTGGCTTAAAAGTTCCCTCGCTTTGCTCTGCATGCTTGCGGTGCATGTCCACGCACAAAACAGCAGTGCTCTTCTCCAGGCCGCCTTAACAACCTTACCAGATTGCGCTGTAAGTATTGCCATTGACAGACAGAACCCAATGCTTATGCTTTTAGGTCAAATGTCTGGTCGGCTCGGTAACAAAGTCGACTTGCGAGTTGACCGACTTCTACTGTATTGCGCATGATGCACAATTGAACGCGCAGATGGAAGTGTGTGTGCAGTCCAATTGTACTATACGCGAGTCGTTGAGTACGTTCATCCGGCTGCTTTTTTGTGCCCTACTGACTTGCGAAGCTACCAAGAATTTCACTGTCACTGCTTACGGCTTGCCGGTACGGGATCACACTAAACTCGTCTCCTACAGCGGAATGATCGGAGGCGGATTTGCACTTCTAGCCGTCATACTGAGGACATTCGCGCGCATGCCGTGCTGCGGTGGAACCTGGGGCTGGGATGATTGGGGCATCTTAGCTACAATGGTGATACATTCTCGTTCCATACTCGGAACTTGACTGACGAAAACAGATACCTGTGTTACCCCTTACCGCCCTGTCGGTTGTCCGTAAGTGCAGCTCTCGGATAATGCGATGAGAGCCGGTAAGCTGACCGCTGTAGTTGCGAATGACGGTCTGGGGAAAGACATCTGGACGGTGCCTTTCGATAACATCACGAAGATCTTACATGTAAGTGCACAAAATGTTCACCGTAGAAGTAATCCTTACATATGCTTGCGTAGATTTACTACTTCGACGAAATACTGTACCTATCTTCAATCGCTCTGACAAAAATCTCGATTCTCCTGTTCTACCTGCGGATCTTTCCGAACCCCAGGTTCCGAAGACTAGTATGGGTGGCCATTGCATATTGCATCGGGTACATTTTGGGTACCGTTCTCGCCCTGATATTTCAATGCAAGCCGCTCAACTTAGCCTGGACACGTTGGGACAACGAACATCCCGGCAAATGCTTCAACCTAAACCTTCTGGGATGGATGACGGCAGCGCTCAACATCGTCGGTGACGTTATGGTCATATGTTTACCGCTGCAGGAGCTCAGCAAGCTAGCCATGGGACGGCGAAAAAAAGCGGGTATCATGCTCATGTTCTTAGGTGGAGGCTTGTAAGTCTCGGCATTGCAAGTCCGTCGATCTGTTTACTGACCGCTTTTGTAGTGTAACCATCGTCAGCATGCTCAGGCTGAAGTACATGATCCAGTTCGCCAACTCGCATAATGTCACATGGGATTACACACCCATCGGATATTGGTCCACGTTGGAGGTCCACGTTGGTATCATCATCGCCTGTCTTCCGGCAGTGCGCTCGCTCCAACGTCGCATATTCCCGAGCTCCCGATCGCCCAACGGCTATTATCCTGGGCCCTCCGGCGGATACGGTTACAACTCTAAAGGTGGCAGTCCTTTCCCTTCGATAGCCAAGTCTAAAGGCGGACACGTAGATGTTATGACTGCGGCATCCCAAACGAGCATGTTGCGCAGCCGTGATCGCTCGAAAAGCGATAGAGAATTCATCCAATTAGAGGAGTACGAGTTTCACGTTGGCGACAAACCAGGTTCGTACGAGAAAGAGGATGCTTACAATCATGCTGGCTCGAATGCTACACAAGTCGAACGTGGGTCAATACACACGGATGACGGTGCGGTACTGCTGCCCATTCAAACGACGCATGGTCTTTCTCCTCCCAAAGCAACATACCAAAACTCTGGAAGGAACATCAGTCCACCGTTGCCTCAGGTGATCACTGTGCGGAAAGACTATAGTGTCACAGTCGAGGTCACCCCAGACCAGTTAAGCTCTAGCCCGCCAAGAGCCAGCGAGGATATGGGAGTGAGAGGTAGAAGCGGGAGCCAAGCTCCATTGACAGCGCTGCCAAGCATAGAGAGGAGGACTTCAAGTCGGAACAGGTTCGGTTGAGCACTATACTCTCATTAATACCATTTCATTTCTACTATGCACAATCGGCGGACACCTCTACGATCGAAAATCGCAAACTCGCGCCTTCCCCTTCGTGCCGAGAGCTACGTGGAGAGGCTTGCGTCTTGAAAGTCGGCACCAGGAATCGAAGCAACTCGGTCAATCCTGTAGCCCTGTGTCCATGAGCTATCACCCTCCAATTCACAAGCTACTCAGAAGCACTCTGGTCCTACAGATAAAGCGGGATGTTTAACAAGACTGACCCAATGTAAGACCAATCCCGCGCACAAATATTTTGGCGGCGTTCATCCATCCACCACCTTGGGGAGCATGTGTCAGGTATGCCAAGGACCTCAGCTTACGGAAGACCAAACGGGACGGAAATGAACCGCCAGCTCGTTCAACACCAGGCCCTTCTCCTCCGAGAGCCACCCGAAGCAGTCTGCGTGCCACAGCCGGCGGGTGGAGAGTTTCGCGTTCTTCGACAAGTAAGTTTGAGACTCGTTGTCTCCGCACCTGATATCCCAGGTGATGGCGATGTTAGGTGTACGCTTCTTGACTGTGATACGGACGACTTTTGCAAGAACGTCTTCATCAAACCAACTTCCGGCGCTCGCATTGAGCAAATTGTTAAGATCTTCCCGAGAAGCAGTGTTGGAACAGTTTGCCCGAACGCTGAACCTTGAGAACCGACGTATTATCTGTAAGAGGGGAAGGATGTTTGTCTCTAATAGACTTAAGCCGTAATCGAAGTTGATCAGGACGTTGCCACAGAATACTCCAACGTGCGACGGCATGTAAGCTGCGATGAAAGTATAGGCGCCTAGAAGGCGCATGGAGAAGATGGTGTGCTCCAAGTAGATTGGTCGAAACTCTTTGCGGATGGTTCGGCATGTTTGGGTCAGACCGAGAAACCAGGGCTGGGTGCGATTCATGGATGTTGTGCCGGTGAAAATCGGGCTTCGTGCGACATGGACACCAACAGTATCATCCTCACGCGCGTATTCATAAATGCGGTTACGCAACTCTAGTTGGTAGGGTCAGCTTCTAGGCAGCTCCCCATACGGATGCGGTTCGCGGTTCCTTACCTCCAGGCAGCTGCAGCAAGCGGGATTGCGGTATGGCATTATCTGCCATGTTGTTCACCGGCGCTTCGAACTTGAATGCGCAAATTAGTGAGTAGTTCAGGCGTTCGGAACTTAAGTGCGGCTGAAGGTCGTCGTGTCTGCCTGGGTGATTGTTCGCTTAATGAACGCTAAACCACGACAGGACTTGGTCATGAAAGAAGTTGCTGTAAGACTATAGGAACTCTTGCGCGATACGTCGGCCACTACTGAGACTCAAACTCCCTCAACATAGCCTACGGAGCGGTGTGTTCCTTTTACAGGCGCTCCAACAACAGAAAGCCGCATGTCACAATGGCTGATCACCCCACGGCAGCACCTCCAGTTCTACCATACACAAAGCTAACCGCCAGTTTATAGCATTCCAGGTGACCTTCACTACTTATGTTATGGTTTCAGATGTACTTCAGCGGATGTGTGCCACCAATGCTGCCTGCAGTGCAGCATTGGACTTCTTGAGTCCCAATATGATGCTCTCACCTTTCAAGCTGATGCATGGAACACAGATCGTGGAAATCCACCTAAGGGACGCATGACTACCAGCACAGAAGTTAACAGACTCAAATGAGAGACGTGATTATAACCTCCACAGCGGTGTGTTGGCCTTCTCTTATATGCATATGCACATTCGCGTTCGTCTTGGTGTTACAGATTGAAGTCTCCAGACATGTTAAGTCTTCTTCTTCTTTGCTACACCCTCTTCCATCTCCATTCTTACGACCGCGAGTCTGCTTGGTGTGTATTCGTCGTAGAAGGGTTTCAACCCCAGCAATCTCGCCAGTGGCTTGAGTAAAGCATAAAGGCCATGGGTAGCATACCATCCAGCTGGACCGGGAATCGTTTCAATGTATGTATCCGAGTACATGAGCACAAGCAGTTGCTGAAGTGGCAACTTCCATCCGAAGACTGCTTTGTCGGTGACAGTAGAGAAAGCATGCCGAAAGAAAAGCTCCTTCGAACCGTCGACTGCCGAATGAAGGTGTTAGTGAGTGATCCATCCTTAGAACACATCATGAAGTGAGCATGGAAATGCATACAAGGATCGCTCCGTTCCTCTATGATCATGTCACCCTCATCCTCCTCGCCCGGTCTCGCATCTTTGTCCGCCCTACAAAGATCATGTACGACACCCCTCGCAATCAAGATCTCCCCATCTTCTGGTGTGTAGACTTCCCACTTATCGCCCAGTCTGAGCTTCAACCGACCCTGGATTACGCGCATGTACTCATCATACTCTTCATGCCAGTGCGCGCCGACCTGGAACTTGCTTCCTTGAGGCGCAATGGCACGAGTAACGCGATATCCTGTCTCAGCGGTAGGATAGAGCATCGTGACATCTTGACTGATTTGGTTGTCTGCGTCCCCATTGTAGCTGAGAGCCACGCTGTCAGTGGAGATGTGGGAGGTCGTGTCGGTGAGCGTGAAAGTCATGGCTTGGTATTGAACAAAAGTAGAAGGAAGGGCAAGAAGAGGCCTGGGCCCACCAGGCTAAGCTAGGAGCGCGTATTTATCTGCTGTTCTAGTGGCGCTTTTGGTTGCTAGTGAAGCTGAAAGGATGATGGGGCGGGGCCAAAAAGGGTGGGGTAAGCTTAAGCAAGGCTGAAGATTGATTTCATTGGTATACTGCACCGGTGGCCCAGCCTTATGCAAGGAGCGGACGCCGAGTGCCAGAAACAAGAATAATCCCAATACTCTATATTAGTCACCTTACTAAAACCTACGGCCATCTGTCCAATAATACGCTGCTATGTATTCCATCACGAACCTCCGAGGACGCCGTCTGAGATAGACAGGACTTGTCTCTTGATGTCGAGAGACGATGTGACTACACGCCGAATGTTTATAGTAGTTTCGAATGACGGGAATTTGGGCTGTGATTCCCGTGAGTGTTGAGGCACCAATATAATTTCAGTGCGGTCTGTCAGTAGGAATGCCTCGGCGTCTTCCATCGACCTAGATCTAGGAAGAGCCAATTTGAGCCAATCGACGTCAAAACAACCGTGACTTTGACCATCCCGCAAGCCTGACGCATATCCTCCAATTGTTCAATATCTTGCAAAGTGGCCTCTTCATCAATCAATCTGTGGGTCATGAATACGTACTCCGGTATCTCAACGCGAAGAAATTGTCTAAGCTTGAAAGTTTTGGTATTCAGGGTGATCTCGTCCTGACCGCAGGGGTCGAGAGCTGACGAGAGTTGAAGTGAGGATATGTCCAAGCTGCTTCAAGCACTATCAACCGCATCAGCTTCATAGCTCGTCTTTTCGCAAGCTGGAAAAGCAGGGCCATCGTGGTATTGTTGTAGCTTGGGGTGGAGGAGACATGAGCACTCAGTGACGGAAGCTGCCAGCCTACCGCACTAACCACATCAAGCTTTCGCGCGGGGCTACACGGTAACCACGTCTGGTGTCGGCTTATCTCCCAACATCAACAAGCTTCAGGACAATGAACAAGAAGTAGAGTGCCCCCCCACAGCAGGATATTGACCCTCGGATCATTATCCACGGTGGAGCCGGCAACCTCACCAAACATTCGTTGCCACGGGAGAAGTATGATGCCTATCAAGCCTCCCTCCGGCACATTTTAGCCTCCTCGGTAGAGACTCTCTCAAAGCCAGGAGCTACAGCTCTCGATGTCGCCACATTTGCTGTGTCATTGTTAGAAGACGATCCACTCTATAATTCTGGCAGAGGGGCTGTCTTCTCAAGAGAAGGGAAGAATGAACTCGAATGCAGCATCATGGTGTCAAACGGCCACCGGAAGAGAGGCATAGGATGCATGATGCTGCAGCATATCAAAAATCCTATCAAGCTTGCGCGTGAACTACTGATACGAGGGGAGTTAGAGGGAGGCGATGGCTCGCAAGACCACTGCCAGTATTCCGGTGCATTCGTCGAGGGGCTGGCCGAGAAGTGGGGTTTGGATATTGTTGAGCCTAGCTACTTCTTTACTCAGCAAAGATGGGATGAGCACAAGAGAGGGTTGGAAGAGGAGACAGAGAAGAGAAAAGCAGGCCTCTCGGTCGATGAGATGAGTGACTGGGAGAAAGCGAACTACATTCCTCTTGGAACTTGTGGTGCTGTGGTTCTTGACAGATTCGGGACGATTTGTGTCGCGACGTCCACGGGTGGCCTCACGAATAAGGTATCTGGACGTGTGGGTGATACGCCGACCATTGGCGCCGGGTTTTGGGCCGAAGAATGGTACGAGACGCCTATTGCACAAGAATCACAGTTCCGAGGTCCTTCGACACCTCTCGAAAAGATCTCCCGAGGCGACATTGGCACCGTTCTCGCAGATTGCCTTCCTACGTTGTTTCCATTAGTATCTGGTCCAAGCACCTCCAAATCTAGTACCGCGCTATTGAATCAACCCTCACGTATCCGTCATGCGGTTGGCCTGTCTGGCACCGGGAACGGAGATAGCTTTCTTCGCCTGGATGCATGCCGCACAACAGCTGCTAAGTCACGCTTCGCAATGGTACCACTTCCCGATGCCTTAAGTTGGATGGCAGGACCAAGTGGTGAGCTGCAAAAGTCGGCAGGAGACAGGTGGCCACACGAAGGTACTGGTGGTATGATCGGCATCGAGCTCGTGGGTAGCAAGAGCATCGTGGTTTGGGATTTCAATTGTGGCGGTATGTTTAGGGCATGGGTAGATGACGACGGTGAGCACAAGTGTCTTATTTTCCGAGAAGGATACCATAGCGGTGCGGACATATTCATGGCTTAGCAAGATATATGTATATGTAGAAGGTGCACTTTGTGCAAGGGGTATCACGGAATGTATTGTCGCTTAAAAACACACAATTAGGCTCACGCCCACACGCCCAACGTCCAGCTCGCTCGCTCACCAGCCCCTCTGGCTACACCAGGTCCCATGCTCTGCCGCTGTGGCACGACCGATACTTCTTTTTCCTTGCTTGCACCTTGCAGTCCATGTTGTAGGTACCGCTCCCGGTCAATCTCGACAATACCTCTGATCCGCTGTTGGGCCACCAAACTCGCGCCTGCCCAAGCACCTAATGTTTCGACGCCACGCACTACCCCACCAGTGAGACTGGCCGGTGGCGGACCATTCCGCAAAGCGACGTGCGCAAGCTTTGCATCGATGGTGTCCTCTTCGTGCCCACGTAAACCTGCCGGAAGAGGGTTATCTGGATCCAGCGACTCCGAAATCCTGTCGGCCCCCTCTTGCCGCCTTAGCTCGAGAGCTTCTCTTTGCTGCCGTAGAATATGTTCGTGTCGTGCACTGGCGGTACCGTAGTTGCGAACAGGGTCCCAGCCTTTCGTGTGGACAAGCGCCTCGAGCTCGGCAAGGATGCGACTCTTCAGTCCCGGCAGGGCAGAGACACCACCGGTGATGATAATACGTGACATGCAAAGGCGACGGACATCCATGGGTAGGGACAGCAATGCTCGATAAATGAGATGATGTAACGGCAGTTCGTGAGCATCGAATTCATTCAGAGCGGTCTCAGTAGCGAAAAGTGCATTCTCAGCAGGTTTGGCAAGCGTCGTAAAAGGTATGGTGACCTGGGATAGGGGCGAGGCTTTCGAAAGCGGTATGGTCACCGTCGGCTCAGGCGTCTCGACCGCATCTTCGAATTCCTCAAGAATGGGAGATGTGCGTGCAGGGAAATATAATGTTCGGCGATTTGACCTAGGCTTGGACTTGCACCAGCCGACGCGCGAAAGTACCTCTTCAGCTTCCTCAAAAGAGATGTCGTCGCACTCCTGATAACCAGCCTGTTCATCCACTGCTGCATTGAGCACCTTTGCCATCTCTTCACTTAACAGTTTTCCAGCTCGTATCGTCCGCTGTTCCTGCACCTCGCGATACTCACAGACAGCAGTCACAAGGGTCTCAGCCCAACCAATGTCCACCACCAAAGCTGATCGCAACCCTGCGGCAACAGTCGAGAGAACTGGGGAAGACATGAGGGTGATGCTTGGTGCTAGGAAGCCTCCGAAGAGGACGTCCAGCAACGTCGACATCAAAGGATGAGGCATCTTGGGCGGCAGCGCGAGGAGGATCCGGCGGGGTTTCGTGTCGAGCACGAAGTACGTGTTGTACACCTCCCGCACGATCCTCTCGAACTTATCCTCAACGACTCCTAAGTCAACTTGGCTAAGGTCCATGCGATACAACTCGAATTCCTGACCCCAATCTTGCCCCCTCTTCGGCTTCCGCCTCTTCTGTTCGTATTCGGGATCCCATTGGCGATAGTCTCCTACACGTCGCTGATTGTCCGGGTCGTAGGACAAGGTGCATCGCGGGGTGCTCTCGCCCGGGAAGCCGCCGCGCAAAAATCGTGATCCAATCTCTATTACGACGTACTCATCATCGGTGCGGAAGCTGCCGCCAGGAGAACCGAATAGGGAGGACACTGAGCGCCCGAGTGTCGGTGTGCGAGGAGTTTCGGGCGTAGATGCGAGGTCGGCAAGGCGTGGCGTAGTGCCTCGAACGGATCTGCCGAGAGAAGCGGATACCTTGCGCTCTCCGGACGTGGACATTGCTGAAGCGAAGGGTAGTGAACGAAGTCGTCAATTCATGATGTTTGAGCGCGCGAGCGCAACTTGATGCACTCCCGTCGCGAAGCTATTCAACGTACCAATGGCGGTTCGCTGGGAGAGCTTGGGTGGGCCGCCGTTAGCGCCTTGGCATGCACGGCGAACTTTTTTCGAAGTCGACCAAATTTTTGGAAGCTCGCACCGTCCAGAAAAAGACACGCACGCGCCCACCCGCACCCGAACACGCAGCGACGACTGCTGCACAAGTATCGTCTGAAGAAGGAGGAGCTACCAAACTAGCCGCGCAATTGTATCCAGGACACGCGAACCAGACGTCGTAGGAGGAAGGAGCTCTCGCAGCTCTACAGTAGAACCAGCGCAGAAATGGGTGTCTTCATTCTCAGCGAAACCAGCGCCGGCTATGCGCTCTTTAAGGCGAAGGATAAGAAGCTGCTGAAAGGCGGCGAGGACCTGACCAAGGTTGAAGACGCAGCCGGCGCTTTGAAGCTCAAGAAATTTACCGTAAGACTAGCTCTGCAAAGCCGAGATCGAAACTCATGTTGTGCAGAAATTCGAAAATGCCGTTACCGCTCTCAATGAAGCCGCTGCACTTTCTGACAGCAAGGTGACGCCTATGCTGTCGAAACTGCTCGAGGAGCTCAAGGATGAGACCAAGGCGTCCCTGGCTGTTGCCGATGCTAAGCTTGGTAACGCCATCGCACAGCTGCCCGGCCTTTCCCTCAAGATCGTCAGCGACCAGTCATCCACCAGCGACGTCTACAGAGCTATTCGCGAACACCTGCCCTCCCTAATTCCTGACATGGTCCCCAACGAAGTCAATGCGACGAGGTTGGGTCTGGCCCATTCGCTCTCGCGACACAAGTTGAAGTTCTCTCCGGATAAAGTTGATACCAGTATGTGCATCCTTTGTATTGGATAGATTGTTTCGGCAACGCCATTCGCAAACCGTCTTGTCTCTTTTGAAGCTTGGCTGACCTCTCTCCAGTGATCATCCAAAGCATTGGCAGTTTGGATGTACTAGACAAGCAGCTGAACACATATGCTATGAGAGTCAAGGAATGGTACGGCTGGCACTTCCCGGAACTGGCCAAGATCCTCAACGACAACCTCGCTTATAGCCGAGTCGTGCTCAAGATGGGTTTCCGCTCCAACGCTCGGGAAGCCGATCTATCCGTAAGTTAGCCAGACACAACGCAAGATGCACAACGCTAATTGTCCAAAGTCAATCCTGCCAGAAGAGATTGAGACGGCTGTCAAGGCTGCTGCCGAGATCTCCATGGGAACCGAGATTAGCGAAGAAGATCTAGAGGCAACGAGTGCGTTGGCGGAGCAAGTGGTCGATCTTACTGAGCACCGCCAGAGCCTTTCCAACTACCTGAGCAGCCGCATGCAGGCGCTTGCGCCCAACCTAACGCAATTGGTTGGAGAGCTCGTTGGAGCTCGCTTGATTGCGCACGCCGGTTCTTTGACCAACCTAGCCAAGTCTCCAGGTTCCACCATCCAGATCCTTGGAGCAGAAAAGGCATTGTTCCGTGCCCTCAAGACCAAGCATGATACACCCAAGTACGGTCTTATCTACCACGCGTCGCTTATTGGCCAAGCCACCGGCAAGAACAAGGGCAAGATTGCGCGTATGTTGGCTGCTAAGTCTGCCCTCGGTCTGCGCGTAGATGCTCTCAGCACCTGGGGTGTCGGTTCCGAAGATACTTCTAAGGAACCAACCGAAGAGGAGAAGGCTCAGCTCGGTCGTGATGCGCGGTCCACCATCGAGAGACGTTTGAGGGCGCTCGAAGGCAAGCCTCTGAAGAGCTTGGCGAACGCTAACCAGGTACCGGTTGCGCAGAAGTGGGAAGTCAAGGAGGCACGGAAGTACAACCCTGATGCTGATGGCCTGACGGGTGACGAGCCTGCTGCGAAGAAGGCCAAGGGTCAAGTCAACGGAACCACACCGAAGAAGCTCGTACAGGAAGTTGAGAGCGACGATGAGGATGAGGATGTCACCATGGGCGATGCCGGCGCTGAGGACTCCGACTCAGATGCCGAGGAGCAGGTCACTGGGTCCACTCCTAAGGACAAGAAGGCCGCAAAGAAAGCCGAGAAGGAAGCTAAGAAAGCACGGAAAGCCGAGCGCGCAGCCAAGCGCGAAGCCAAGATCGCAAAGCAGGCTGCTAAGGAGGCGAAGAAGGCAGAGAAAGCCACGTCGGACAAGAAGCGGAAACACGATGACGACGAGGACAAGACAGAGAAGAAGAAGAAGAAGAAGAGCAAGGACTAGGTGTCCCTGCCTCGCGTACCTTCGTTTCGAAAACCTTTTGCTCGTAAACGTTGATTGCGTATGTCAAAATGGGCGACGGCGTTTGCATGGGATGTTTATCTGACTTGCTATATACGGCAAGTGGCGCATCTGTGGTTCGGTTTGGGCATACTTGTATCTTTTCTATTCACCTCTGTGGATGTGCATGTAGCTTCGGATGAAGGGTGAAGGGATGATGTGTGATGAGTGGTTGTTAGAGAATACCCGCCGCATCAAGTGTGAATTTACCAACACATTCAAAGCCTTGTGCCTGCCATGCAACTCGCGCTCATCATGTGTCCTTGCAATGGAGCACTTGTTCTTCGCGGAGTAGATGACCTAGATGGACTCAATCAGCCACCCGTGTTGCCTTCGCGATGCGCAATTCATTTCATCGGACCAAATAGTGATTGCGTTAGTCTGCAAGCCTCATGCCTTCCGCTTTAGCTTCTTTTTATGCTTCCTCCTTGAATCGCCAAGCATCTCATCGGGCAACTTCTCCATCTCCTGGTCCTCCACCCCAGCAGGAATATTCGCTTCCTCCTCATAGAAGACATTCAATAGCTGCTGCAGAATGTCATCTAGCTCTTCTTCACTGAACCGTGTCGTAGCCTAGTCAATTCGTCAACGGCGTCCTTCTCTGCTACAGGAGCGACATACCTCTTCAATAATCAGTTCAAGTGTGATCCGCGACGTCGGTCGCACATTGTATAGTTGCAGATACTCCGCCTTATTGAGCCGATACTTCGGGGCCAACGCGCGGAGCAGCGAGTGCGGTCCTTTGTACAGTGTCATCGGGCGCTCAGCATGGTAGTCGGAAATTTCCTTCGCGGGGTTGGTCCACTGCGCGACGTCGCTGGGCGCATTTGGGTCGCCCTCGAAATATCGAAGACCCTGCGACACAGTCGATGTTAGCATGGAAGCCAATGGATTGGAGGAGCGACGATTTACATCTTGTAATATCTCTCGGACGTTGGAGAGGGTCTTGTCGCGGTTGTGCTCTTTTGAGAGGTAGTAGTCAGATTCTGAGCGGATATGTTGGTATACTTCGTGGTTGGAGAGAAGTGCAGATTGAGGGTTCTTGATCTGTAAGTTGTAAGTTTGGGCACGTGCTAGGAGTGAAAAGGTGAAGGAAGAGTGAGGCGAAGTGTGGGGACGGGGCAAAGCCGTACATGCATGGCTACTAGTTCAAGTCTGCCCAGCGGAAGTTGTGATCAACGCTCCTGTGACGGTCACGCGCAGGTTTGAGGCAGATAATGGTGCGCAGACGGACAGAACAGTGCCGGTTGTTGGTTGACGGAACGTTGGTGTATAGCTAGTAAGATTTTAGTGTTGCTTCTTCTTCAAGATAAGACCGAATTAAGAGCGAGACTCAAGCAGAGTAACAATCACTAAAAAATGTGCGAAGGTCTTTTCCGTATAGCAATGCTGCTCATGATGAATGACTAAACGTACAAAATCAAAGCGCACCACGAATGCAGGCGGGCCACAGAACAGTGTATTGTTGCGTGCCAAGACCGATCACATCCAACTTACAGTGAGCCTCCTGTGGCGTGACTATACGGGTCCGAGTGTAGAGCGTGAGTGTATCGTTTTGGGGGATGCGCGACTTCACTGAAATGTTTCCATTGGCGCGGACAGCTTTTAGCGCTAGTGAGCTTGGCACGTCTAGGGTGGATTCAACGCATCATGAGCATTCACGGTGTTTACACGGCGACTACGCATCACGAAAACGAAACTATGGATGATTTATGGAATTATCTCTGCAACGCAGGAACTCGACGTTGAAGTGTTCGTGGAAGACCAAGCCTCCCATAGGACGGCTACATGGATCTTGAGGAACACCGTTCAGAGTCTTTTAGAAACTGGTCAATACACATGAGGAGAGCTGAACGTTGGAATCATGGCACATCTATTGGGGTCGTTCCTGGAGTGTTGTACAGCCATGTAGTGGGGGCACAGGTGCGACAGGAGCGGCCGATCAGGTGTTAGGCCGCGACGACCTTGTACAGTCGGGTACATGTCTTCGCGAGACTTCTTTGTGAGAAGGGATGATGCCAGCAAAGGAACCAGGGTATCTACTCTTCCTGTAACCTCGCGAAGACGCCATGCATGAGTTCTGGGTTTATGTCGCTCTGCACAGTCCCGAGTATAAATTCACCGAGCGCCTTCAGAAGTGACACCCCAAGACAGACGGATCGGTGGAGTCATCCACGCGAAGAAGGCCAATGCAGAAGTCACGTAGAAGTTCGAAAAGCCATATTGAATCCACGACGGATGCTGGTGCGCTGCAGCCGCGGATATTGGTCATGTTTGCGCAGTCCAGACCAGCATGGTTGCAACGTGGTCCCGGGCAGCCGGATATACGAGTATCGCCAATGATTCGCAAGCTCTGTAATGCAGCAGAATGCTCGTCGAAAAGCAACGCGTGTCCCAGGAGCACGTTTTAGCGGGCGAAGTGTCTCCGTGTCCAGTGGGCCCGGCGCTCGCAGGCAGGCCATGACCGATCTCGCGGGCAGAGATTTCCAGCAGCGCGCTGGCCACGGCGAGCAGAGATTCGCGAAGAATAGACAGTGTCAGTGTCCCGTTGCGGGCTGGCGCAGCTGCGGGCCATGTTTCATCCGCCAAAAAGCCGCAAACTCTGCCAGCGTGGAGCAGGGAAGGACCGCGTAGGGAGGCGAGGCGCAGGCGATCAGCGGTGTAGACGGGCGGCCGAGCAGCGACGGACGCCTCGAGTTGCAGGTCGGACAGGCTGACGGCGCAGACGGCACTGGAGAATCAGGCCATGTTGCTCTGCATGTATAGAGGAGAGGTCGCATCCAAGGCCGGCGGCGATCTAGACCCAGACCCTGTGGCGCAGAGGGCAGGAACGCCCTGGCCCCGCGCCGTGATTGGACGGCTGTGGTTCCGCTGCTCCCATACCGTCCCCTTCGCTCCAACACCTTGCACAGCAGCGCGCCTCTCCCCTCTCCATCAGTACGAGTACCATCACCGCGCCCGGTGCTTGCTGTCGTTCGCGCTGCAGGATCTGCTCCCCCCGCCGCCCAGCGCGCCGCATTGGTCAGGCCCGAGCCCTTCTTTGCTGGCACTGCGCCGTCCACTCGCTTGCCGTGCGCTGCTTTCACCCTCTGCACTGGTCCGCCCCGCCACAGGCAAAGCTGGGCCTTGGCCTCCGCATCCCGCCCTCGCTGCATCTGCTTCTGCTTCTGAGGCGCTCCCAACCGGGAAGGCTGCTCAAATATCGGTCCTGCACGGGCCCTTATCGCTATTGCGAGTAGCGTGACCGGCCTCGTCTTGATGATATAGCACCCCGGCTGTGTGCCCACCAGCAAGTCTATCGCTGCCATGATCGACAGCAACATCTCTGCCCCGGTGAACCAGCAGCACCGCGCCATCGGCTCGTCCTCAGGCCTGCCCACGCCCGACGCGGAGGTTGGCGCCTTCTGCCCCAAACCCGTGGCTCGCCGTGGATTGAGCTCGGCACACGCGAACGACAGCCCTGCTCTTCTCGAACCATCTCTGGTCTCTCCCTTCCCAGTCCCAGCACCCTCACCCTTAGACATTCCAAGCCCGCTCCACGACACACAGCCGGATCTCACTCTTGACTTCGCAGCCACCGTCGTGCCAGCGTCCCATGTCTCGCTGCCTGCCCCACCCATAGCGAGAACCGCGCACAACCTCCGCCTCCCCTCGTTCGACGTCTTGGGCATTGCCGTTCCTCATCCGGACCGACCCCGTTTGCACTCCAATCCTTCATTCTCCCTAGGTGCCGGTCCACTGTCGAACCCGGAGGACCCTCTTCATGTCCTCAGCCCGCGCATGTGCCAGCTCGACGGGGCCGACGATCTTCACACCACGAGTCCGAGTCCCGCCAAGCCTAACCTTGATCGCATAGTACCCATCGTAACACCACCAACAGAGCCAGGCACCTTCAACTGGGGAGCCCTTGTGAATGTCAGGACCGTCGCCCTTGGCTCGCCACCCAGCTCCGACCCAGGACTGTCGCCAAATCTTGCTACCGTAGCCAGCCCTCCGTCACTAGGATCGGCTCCGATCGTCGTGCCCACGATTGTAGAGGCGAGCGGTACGGCAGGCATGGAAGCCTGGACGCAAAGCGTAAAGGAGACGCTCAGTAAGTGCAGCTCCACGGCGCACCGGAGAGGTATGCTGACTTGTTGCAGTAACCGAGTCGACCTCTGAAGCTGTGAGCTCCGTCAAGATCCTTTCTCACGCACTGCCATGCCCATCTACCACCGGCCATCTTTTCCCACACATCATCGCTGCCATTCATGATCAATCGCCCACCAACACGGCCTGGATAAATGTTTTTCATGCCCTCCCCGGCCGCTTCACACTTTCCGATCTTCCTAAATCGCCGCCCTCTACTCCAGGTCCCGCGGTCGGTGGGGATGAATACTTCACCAGCAAAGTCTTCGATAGTGCGGTGGCAATCCCAGACTATCAGCTTGATTCCAAGCTCCTTCCCGCTTCCCCACGGCCCGTTGTTCCCCCGGGCAGCGTAAATGTCTCCATAGTCGAACGTTACATTCCGCCAACGAACACAAACGAATATGCAGAAATGTTTCAACTCAGGGGTCGTTCGTTACTTCATGACCGATTGGTCGAATTGTCACCTCATAATGGCATGTTGCTTTTCATCTACCCCACCAAAACTGGAGCTCGCTCTTTCATGCAACATTATCTCGGCCCGATCCTCGACCCATTGTTACGCGCGATTACAGTTGTACATGATCTATCCTCCGAACTAGGCAAAAGCCTAGGTCAGATGAGCTCGGTGAACTACCTCGACGAGTACGAGAGGCTGCATGACCAGGTGACGCGTTACTGTAGCATGCTGAGTGAGGGCGGTTCTGGCGACAGAAATTCGGTCTTTACTGTGGTACAAGCATCAAAGGAAGAAGCGGTCCTGGAGAGAACGGCATGGGCGAACGACTGGTGGATCAAACAAGAGAAACCTCGCATTCGTGAGACGGTCAACAAGTACTTTCGGCAGGTTAAGAAGCTGCCCACGTCGGAGATGACAGGTTCGCATCTGATCCAAGAGGTACTAGACGGCGTTGCGAATCGAAAAGCCGACGATATCCGGTCAGAGTCCAGAGGTGTAGAAGTCGGTGTCTTCATCATCCGGAGGACCATCCCGCAGGGTTAAAAATGTTGTGAGGCGGTATGAGGACGATTTTCCGATGAAACATAGGGTCCAAGGCAATGGACACGACCTCGCGGTCATCATATACGACATTTTGGACGACATGAGCGAACAACCGCTATGGGACCAAGGCGTTTCGGAAGCGATGCATGATTAATACCCGTTCTCGCATAGCATGGCATGGCGTTGGGAAGAAAATATAGGCCACCGAAAGGGAAACAAGGAAACAGGAACATCACTAATCTAATACTTATATGTGCTTGCGCTCCGAACTTCTTTATACCTTCAAGTCCCTTAACACGAGCTGACCGCCTGGTCTAGATGGAATCCCGCAGAATTGCATTCCGTCATACGCTAGGCTAATCCTGTTCTGCGGATGCTGATCATTACCTCATATACAGGCGTGCGGCGCCCCTGACCGTAAAGTGTAACCTTACCGACCCGATATCCGTTCTCTCCTACGGGCTTTCTTCTTGGTAATGTACGGCATTGGTAGGGAGGAACTTCCACGCTGAAATGTTACCATTCGCCAGGTAGTAAGGGAAGAATGCCAACAGACTATCGAAATTGGATCTAGGATAGGGGCATTCTACCGTCACACAATTTCATACGTTAACAATCGTGCACATCAGACACCATTTGATTGTTTTCAAAGGGGAAATGATGTGTAGCTCGCTTCGTGATCAAAATCGAGACCACGATTCAAGTGCCAAGTGGAAGGCTTGTGTTGAATCCTGACTAACTCCCATAGTATAGACAAGTTGTTAAGAAACTTAGAACGATACAAGCAGATCAATGCAACAAATGTTACGATTTACACGTACCGACCAACGCTGGGAGCTATTCGCGTTTATTACGTGCAAGGAGTAGCCTACGTACTTGGCCAGAAGCATACCTCGCAGCATTTTATCCACCCTGATGATGATCTTTGCTTCGTTGACCAATCAGTGCCGACATGGGCCAATGCCGTACTCAAGAGGCCAAAACGCTCGACAAACATAATTCTTCCCACCACAGAGCCGGGTAATGTTTGACGCAGCTGATGCCACTTCGTAGAAAGTTGTGCCAGAGAGAAAAGTGACCTTTCGTAATTCCCGTATCGAGACAAGCGCGGGGTAAACACTAAGCCTAGAACTGACGTGGCGGTGCGTGGCTGGTGGTCGGCCCCACAGTGTTCCTCGAGCTCCCCAGCGGGTCCATCCATCCTCGATACCAACCACGGTTCGACACAGTGAGACCACAATCTGATGACATGGCTAGCTACACGTCTATATCGACCAGCTCACAGCTCGAAGATCTCATCCACGATAACGAATACACTCTCATCGACTTCTGGGCCACGTGGTAAGCTTTCTCTGCACTTTCTCGTTAACAACTTATATCCATTATCAATCACACCAGGTGTCCTCCCTGCAAGGCTATCGCCCCTTTCTTTGAGAAAATTGCAGCCGAGAATGCTTCGGATAAGAAACTAGCGTTTGTCAAAGTGGATGTAGATGCGACGAAAGATGTTGCGCAGCAGTACAAGATCTCCGCAATGCCTACATTTCTGCTCCTGAGAAATGGAGTTCCGTGTAAGGCTGTGAGGGGTGCGGATCCGAATGCGATTAAGAAATTGGTGGTCTATGCACGAAAGAGAGGCAATGGGGAGACGACCACGGATGATGAAGAAGAGGAGTTCAGTCAGGTTGAGTTTGGAGGGGGTGGATCAGGGTGAGCCATTCGAACCTGGGAGATCTGGAAAATGCGACTAATATTGGTAGGACTCCGTATCCGGCACTCTTGTTTGCAGCATTTCTGATCTGGTTCTTGTTTTGGCGGAAATAGAGGGGACGGTGCTGATACATACGTCGCATAAGGCGACAGGAAGATCAACGCCAGCGGCAGCAATTGAAAATCTATGCGAAAGTAATATGCATGCAGTGTTCTGCAACACTGTATGTGCAGAGCTAGATCCCAACACGTGACTCATATTGCGTTATGTGGTGTCGGAATGACGATTCGACGTGATTCGTCAGACGATAACACTCGTTCAATGTCGACTGATACCTTTCAAACCAGCTCTTTTGAACATTCTCTGGTACGACTGACACTATCAAAGCGCTATGGCCACCAAAATCCAGATCAGATCCGTAGCGGTCGTTGGTGCCGGTGCAGCAGGTAACTCCCACCATAATTTGCTTGGCCCACACGAATGTTTGACATCATCTCGTAGGGGCGGCGACAGCTGCAGCTCTCAAGGCAGAGAACTACTTTGATCGCATCCAGGTGTTTGAAAGAAGAGAAACGGCAGGTGGGACATGGTAGAGATCCGACCAACCTTGATAGGGGGGATACCATCCTCTGACATATAAAAAGGATATACGATGCGGAACCAAATCCTCTTCCTCTATATCCTGGACAACTTCCTCCAGATACCGACCCCCCTGTAGAAATCCCGGAAGCGCTACCTAGGATTACTCCACCCATTCAACAAGAGCGATGGACCAAGACGCCAATCTACAATTCTCTAACGTATGTATTATATTACCCTTGGATAATACTTCATTTGACGAGTTACAGTACCAATGTGCCGGCCATTGCAATGTCATTTTCTGATTCGCCCTTTGCGTATGGGCCGTTCGCTCCGCATTACATCCCGCGGCAATATGTGGAGAACTACTTCTCCATTCACAAAACAGATGCTTTTCTGCAATTAAACACTACCGTTGAGGATATCACAAAGCTACCCCCTTCCACCAGCGAAGGGTCCGAGCGATGGAAGCTAACTCTCAGAAAGCATGATGCCCTTAGACGTGTGGACATCTGGTGGGAAGAGGATTTTGACGCTGTGATTCTGGCGAACGGCCACTATGCGGTTCCTTACGTAGGCTCTTTCCAAGTAACTCAAAGCTCGCCATTGCACCTCTTGCTGACCATTGCAGATTCCTCACGTTGTTGGTCTAGAAGAGTACATAACGAAGTACCCAGACCGCATATCTCACTCCAAGGAATACCGCTCGCCCTCAATCTACGCCGGCAAAAAGGTCCTCGTTATCGGTAACTCCGCTTCAGGGCACGACCTCTCTGTTGATCTCGTTGGCGTTGCCAGCGCACCTGTCTACCAATCACGCCGGTCGAAAGCGCGCTGGGACGGCGACGGTCCACTGTCAGGCATTGAGTGGAAGCCGGTTATCAAAGAGTATCTTCCCAGCGGCCGCATCGTCTTTGATGACGACACGTACCTCGACGACGTTGACGCGGTGCTGTACTGCACAGGATACAAGCCCAGCTTTCCCTTCTGGAACGTAAAAGCCAACGGGAGACCATTGTGGGACTACGAAGCGAGTAAGCTGATCAAGACGTATTGGCATACTTTTTTCCAGGACTTCAAGACCTTGGCTATCGTCGGCATGCCGCGCACTCTGACTTTCCGCAGCTTCGAGTACCAGGCTATCGCGCTCGCAAGACTTTTCTCAGGGAGAAACGCGTTGCCGCTTCCGCCGCTAAAAGAACAGGAAAAGTGGGAGACCGAGAGGGCGCGACAGACGAGATCTGAAGGCAAGAAATTTCACGATATTCCATGGGAAGAGGGACATACAATAGAGTGGCTGGAAGGTTTCTTTAGAATTGCGGGCTTAGGAACGATTAGAGGCGAAGGTCTGGTGCCGCCTGTGTTAACTAAGGAGTTGATTTGGGCGGTCGAACATCTGAGGAAATATCCGGAGGACCCAGGTGAGCATGAGGCAAGAGGACGTCATGAGGACCGTGCCCATGAAAGGGAAGGTCCGAATTGTGGCTGGGTAGTGGTGGAAAGGCAGAAGTTGCCTTTGGGTGGGCTATTACCTTAAGCATAGCAATGCGGGCTCACAACCACGTAGTCATACCATGGTTATTGAAAGAGGCTTACGAACTCTGCGATGCGTGAAAGGACTCGATATGGAGATATTTAACTATCTGATTCCTACGTTATACAAGAAGCAACTTTGTGCGCTAGTGAATGACATCATCACTACCGATTTTACGTCTGGTGGAGGCAGCTTCAGACAACAATATTACGTTTTTCACCAGGCCCGGATATCAACAGAGGAAGGCTTGGGGTCTTCTACGTACGACTAGTCAATCCTTGTTGCATGCTTTAGCCAAAGTCCACCCGCCTTCAACAGCAATGACGAAAGCCTGCATCCTGTGCTCGACGCCGCGCTCTGTCCTCGTCCGCTGTCAAATTGACGAAACGCATCAATGGCATTTTGTGTGCCCTGGTCCATGCTGGAAATCAGTTTCCGGCGGTGTAGAAGATGCTCGAGGCTTGGAAGATGCACACCGACATTACCGATACGGCGGGATGGTAAGTCGACCAAACGTCAACAGGCAAGAAACAAGCACGTGCTGACACAGATTTTGATGATAGTGGAAAGACAGGAGCGCAGAGGGACCGATTAGTGCGAAGAAGCCTAGGAAGGTAAAAGAAAGACAGAGGGAAGAGGCAATGAATAGGGAGAGGAGAGAGGAAGAGCGCGATGGTAAATGAGTGCAACATTGTTTCGTGAATTTACGAATACCATTGGTGATAATTAGATGGACCTCCTTGACAAGGAATCGTCATGTGTAGCGTCCTTCCACTCTTACCGGAAGACATCTTGTACCGTACCAAAACTAGGTACGTAGACATTAAGTTCGAATAAAACCTACAATCTGCATTGATTAGGGGCGAAAACATCATATCTTGTACTTTGACATCTGCTCTCCCCATAAGAGATTTTAGCTATCACAAGATCACGGCTATTCAAATGTCTCTCGCCCTTCACCAAAGTATGTCTCTTGAAGCGAGATGCAGCACAATTAGGTGTAGGACCGATATCATGTTCCCGTATCACCAGATAATTAGTGACTTCAATGGGGAGAATATTACGTGGTAGGCTCGTACGTTGAGTTTTTTCAGATAAGTTACTACATTGTGCTAAGTAGGAGAGCTAGTTTACATGTACATGCAAGAGAGACCAACTGTAACTCATATACAATGATCAGGGCTATATGTGAAAAGGCAATGCTCTACACACCCCATCGTAGCAGCTGCGATGAAATTCAGCGGGACCACTGCGATATTGGCTTGCTCGTCGCTCCCTTGACATTCCAGTAGCCTCCACCGTAGCTGCCCAGAGAGAGTAGAGAAATCCTTCTCTTAACACACTGGGTCACTAGGGCAAACTGAGGCGCAGCCTAGGCACAAATTGTAAGCACAAGGATCTTGTACACTTGTTACGGCAAAGACGACTTACCAGCGACACATCCCAAAGAACCTCCAATATCGTTGGGTCCGCTAGGCCCGCAACGGGTGTAGCAGTTGGCGCGAGACTGGCAGTTTGCGTCTGGACCTCCGTCAAAGCAGCACGGGTCAATGTTGCCGGATCCTGCTTCGGGGCAGGGACCTCTCTTGTTCAAAGTCGTACCGGGCGCAGCGGCACGCGTCTTGAGAGAGGTGATTTTCTCGTAGTCCGCCAAAGCTTGGTTGATCTTGACCGCGTCATCTATAGGGAGTAGAGTTTAGCCAGGGCATCGCGAAGGGATGCCTCTCCAAAGATAACGTACTTGGAGAAGGGGCGGCCATGCCAACGCTGGCAAGAGCAAAGATGCTGGCGATGATGCTGAATTTCATATTGGCGGTGGTTCTTGTGTCTGTGATTCGATATATGAGACGTGAGATCTAAAAGACGAGTAGAAGGCTGTGTAGATTGTGTTTGTAGTGTCTGTTGGATGATGAGATGTAGGGAGCAGATTCAGTGGCCTTTTATACATTTGGTCTGACCATCTTGAAGTCGGAGATGGTAGTAAAGCTAAGCAATGCACAAGACTTTACCCTAGTGTCTCATGATCCTTGGTATAGAGGCTCTAGGTGTTTATCCGGTCGTCTAGCCTTGAGCAATCCTATACGAATGTTAACAGATCCTGCATTGGGGAGCCACTCTCCGAATTAGGCATTGATCAACTTGACTCCAACCCAAGGATCGATCCGAAGACCCGTCATAAGGAGTTGTGATGTCACGAATGCTTTCGGACAGTGCATAAGATTGCAGCCACGATGCCTCTCGTGCGACGTGTTGGTGCAGCGAATCCTTCGAGTGCTGGATGATACTTTGGGTCCCTTATAGGAGGTGTTGATGTCACAAATCTTCAGTATATGGGGGCGAAGTGTTGTTATTCGATGGAAGGCTTCGCGCATAAAGGCTTAGCTGCGAGGCAGAAACTAGGATAACGTAATAGGGCTGTATCCAGCCGCGTAGGAATCGTCTCAAACATTTCTGGTAAACTTTTGCCGCGCGAGAAGATCGTCTCAAAAACGCATTGAAATTGTGGTCACTGATGCGGAGTATCGGACCTCGTCCCGAAGTCACTTACGTCAGTTGAAGAGACGCCTGAAATACAGCTCCTTTAGAAGGTCACTAGAGATGAATGTATCAGTCGAAGAATTTGCGCTTCAACATCGTAGGCCGATAGGGGCGCTAGTCTACAAGTATCAAGGTCAGCGAAACGTTTTGGAAAACAGCCTCGTCCTTTTGTAGTAATCCTACTAGGAATCTATAAAGCCGGCGAACCAGAGGTACGGGAGATTATCCGGCTCCGTGGATCGTGCCCTAGGCACCGTACGAGAGACCACCATCTACTTTGGGCACCAGTCCATAAGCATCTTCTCTTTGTAAAAGCGGCCGGGGAGGTGTTTCGATATGAGGCTAGGGCCGTTCATTGCATGTGTGCCAGAGGTCGCTCGCGATCCTGTACAACCGAGAGGCGCGGGTGGCTCCTACCGGGAATGTCAAAACACCGAATCCAAGCCCACTAGTAGTGTCACATTATCTGTGCGTGTATTTCATGGATTATTCGTACAACTCAATGCCTTAGACCTAGGCTAATATCCTTAACACGTGGTTCACAGGTGTTGTCGACCAGGCCATGAAGACTTTTGTACTGGCTGGAAGGGCAAATGTGCTTGAGATGCTCCTCTGAGTTTTCGAAGTTTGATGATCGGCATCACAAAGAAGGTATTGTCTTCCAAAAATTCGCACCAACATGCGTAGTCGGATATGTCCGGGCTGCAACGAGGAACGCGCAATCGCGCACGCATCAAGAAGTATATCAACGTGTCGTGGCAACACCTATCGATAAAGGTTGTTAAGGCACATGTTTAGGTCGTCCCCCGTCGCAGTTACTATGCCGTAAAGATTGCAACGCGAGCATTCACACGAAAAGCACCGACATCACAGACCATCATAATAGAGTTTCAGTTCTTTACGTTGATTTCATTATGGACTACTTAGGTAGTGATAAAGGTATCGGTATCAGGGTATCAGGAATTCCCGTCAAGCGTTCGTGAATCATACCAAGTCATGTGCCATGACAGCTCTCCTCCAGGGGGTATCTAGTGGGTCTGGCTCTTGCCGTCGTAGTAGTCGGCCTTGGTCTTGTCGGTGGCCTCGTTGGTGCCGTGCTTGATGGTGCCAACGGCGCCGTCGAGCTTGTCGCCGACAGTGTTGCCGTGCTTGGCCTGCTCCTGGTTGGCGCGACGCTGAGCCTCCTCGGTGTTACCCGTGAGCTTGTTGGCAGCCCAGTTGACGTTGTCCTTGACGGTGTTGACGGTGGACTCGACGATGCCCCTGTGAAGTAGTGTTAGTAACTGTTGAGGAGGCGGGGTATGGAGGGGTAGCTAGCACGTACTCGCCCTGAGCGTTGGTGTTGGAAGACATGATGTGTGTGTTGTTTGTTCGGAGGAACGGTGGTGTGTGTGTGAAGTGATGCGGTTGAGAGTCTGGAGAGAAGCTTGAGTGTGTGTGATGATGGAGTCGAAGGGAGAGCGCGTGGTGAGGGGCTTCTTGTAGTTCTGTCAACAGCTCTGGAAGCTCGGACGCGGCGCCATGACGTCGGATCAACGTCACGCATCAGGTGGGTGCAGGTGGGCCCCCCACACGCAAATGCGAACGACGGTGGCGCAAGAGGCCACATTCCCATTCACGACGCCTGATTCCGCATTCGCTCCAAGATGATCGATGGCGCATCACGAAATCGCCGCTAAATCGCGCAGTCTAGATGCGTCTGACGTCAGGGCCCGCATGTCATCTGACTTGTCCTGGCTAGCCTTCCAGCCCTCCACCCATACTGGACCCGTGCAAGCTGGTGTAGCCTACCTCGTTGCCCCTGGATCTAGTCCGCATTGCAGTTGTTCCGGGCCTTTCTCTTGCTTTAGGCGTCGGGCATCTGTCGGCTTACGCTGGCATTCCTCGGTCTAGTCCGTTGTCCCTTCTGATCACCACTACAAACGTGTCCTGACACAGCCGCGGCGAGCCTATGACAGTGGAAAATGACCTTGCGTCCACTTTGTGCGCCACAGAAGGACGCAGGGCCGCGTAGAAGCTCCGGTGATGATCTGAAGCATGTGCCATCTCGATCTTTGGGCAGCCATTGGCTTCTTGCAGCTCTACTGCAGCTCTATGTCACATGCAGGTACGCAATCTCCGTGTGCAGGTCCCGCAGCGTCGTGACCACTGAATCGACTTCGCGACAGCGTGTCACAACACACCGCTTGGGCTTTGCTGCAGCACAATATCCACGTTTCCTGCCCCTGTGGATATTTTGACCAGGCCATCTGTTGTCTCGCTTCTTTGACTTGTTGACTTTCAATTACAATATCTTACATGAGCACATAGGCTTCTGGTTCATTCCTCTTGAATATGTGCATCGAAGTGGGGTATCCTCGATCAAACGCTCAATCAATTTGCAAAAAACGACTTGCCACAACTTACCCCTCTGCTCCTTCGTTTTAGAATTGGGACGCGCCCATGTCTTGCAACCGCGCCAGCTCCCAGTAAACCCCCCTCTTGCCCATTAGCTCATCATGTCGTCCCTTTTCCACAATCTTCCCTTGATCGAAAACATAGATCACGTCGGCATGTTGGATCGTCGACAAGCGGTGCGCAATGGCAATGGTGGTTCGCCCTTGTGCGGCAGCGTCGAGCGCGTCCTGGACGACTCGTTCCGAGGCTGAGTCGAGAGCTGAAGTAGCTTCGTCGAGGAGACTGGGTGTAGTATTAGCCAAATGCCGTTGGAGACGACGGGTGATCGAAAGAACTTACAGAATCTTGGGGTCCCGCAGCAGAGCGCGGGCGATGGCCATGCGTTGGCGCTGGCCACCGGAAAGGAGAGCACCTTTCGCACCGACAAGGGTGTTGAAACCATCAGGAAGGGACATCTGCGTACTGTCAGCTCGAGCATTGTGCAAGGGTACTGGCTTCGACTCACGATGAATTCATAAATGTTGGCATCCTTGCAGGCACGAACCACCAGTTCCTCGGGGATGTCATCTTTGTCCGCTAGGAGGTTCTCTCTAATCGTACCCGTATAGAGTGTTGTTTCTTGACTCACGATCGCCAACTGCGCCCTGTAGTCTTGGATGTTGTAGTCCTTTAGCTCCACGTCGTCGACCAGAACAGCGCCGGCGGTCGGGTCGTAGAAGCGTTCTAAGAGTTGCATGATGGTGGACTTCCCGCTGCCACTGGCACCCACTAGAGCGATGAACTGTCCCGGCTCCGCAGTCAAGCTGACACCCCGCAGAACGCGATGTTCAGCACGGCCGGGGTAATTGAAGCGCACGGACTGAAGCTCAACTCTTCCTGTAAGACGGTCGACCTTCTTGCCTTCGGTAGACCAGTTGTCGATCTTGGGCACGCGGTTTAGGAAAGATTTGAGCAGCATCGCGGCGTCCCGCGCCTCACCCATGTCCGGAGCAAAGGAGAAGATAGCGCCGGCAGACTGCGCACCGTTGATGATGGCCGAGTAGACGATGAAGAACTGTAGCACAGTATATTCCATACTCAGCATCAACTTACCACCGTACCAAAAGACAAGAGCAAAGATGAACATAGCTAAGCCCTGGCTCATAGCATACAATAGCGACGATATGTTCATGAACTTCAGGTTTCCCCTGCCTTGCGCGGTAAGCTTCTCGTGATATTGCTCCAGTAAGTGGCCTTCCAGAGACAGTGTGGCCACGGTGCGAATCGAAGACGCGGCCTCGCAGGCAAACGAGGCGGAATCTGTTGATTCTTTTGTGCGCTTTTCCATGCGCAAGAGCGCATAGAATCGGAAATAGCCGCAGCCGATGACGAGCGGGATGGTTGAGGTACACACAAGAGCGAGCTTCCAGCCGAAGCACAGTCCGATGATAATGGCAACGATGACGCTGGCACATGCGGTGATGATGGCACCAAGTGTAGTGCCGCTCATACCAGCAAGACGATTAGCTTCAGTGGAGAGGAAGGCAGCGAGAGATCCCGAAGTTACGGTGTCACTGTCAAAAAACTCGATGTCCTACAACGGGTCAGCGTTAGCAAACCAGTGAGGTCAGTCGGAACTTACCTGACGCAGGATGGCACCGAACGCGTCCTCGCGAATACGTGAGATGAGTAGACTAGTGTGTATTAGTCATGATGTTAATGTTGATCCTCGAAGTGACTTACGCTGAAGACCTTGACAGGGTTAAACCTTGCATGAAGTAGGCGCCCCACGTAAGGATACCGAGCATGAAGAACATCCAACACCAAAAGGAAATTCCATGGCCACCAGTTGATGTGCCAGGCGAGAAGAATGAGTTGATCGAGTTACCCAAGAAGATAGCCTGAATAGCGGGTGTGGCGCCGGCACAGAGACAGAAGAGGAAACCCGCATACATCAATCCATGCTCTTTCTTGTTCATGAACCAACCGAACTTGATGAGATCCCAATTCTTGTAGTTGTCTTTCTTCTCCTCTTTCTTTGCGTGTAGCGAAGCAGCCTTTGTGGTGGTAGTGCGTACGAGGTTGAGCTTCTCGCCCTCAACGGTAACCTCGGCCTCCTTTCCGCCTATGGACATCTCAGAGAGGCGATTGCTTGGCTGTATCTGGGAGCTTAATTCTTGTGCTTGGACCAAACTCTGATATACACCGTGCTTTCTGATTAGGTCATCGTGAGTACCTTGCTCGACAATCCTTCCCTTGGCCATAACCACGATGTTATCCGCGTTACGAATCGTGGAGAGACGATGGGCAATGGCGATGGTAGTACGGCCTTCGGTGGCTTTGTCCAGAGCTTCCTGCACAACCTTCTCGGATTTGGTATCAAGAGCTGCCGTAGCCTCATCGAGAAGTAAAATCTTAGGGTCGGAGACGACGGCCCGAGCGATGGCGATACGCTGTTTCTGTCCACCCGACAGGAGATTTCCACGCTCTCCCACCTTGGTTTGAAACTTGTCTGGCAATTCCATGATGAAATTGTAGGCGTTGGCGGTCTTGGCAGCTTCCTCGATAAGCTGCAATTTCTTCTCGTCGCTAGCCTGGAAAGACTCAGTCTTGGACACGATAGCAGAACAGGTTACTTACATGCTCGAACTCCGTACCGACAAGACCGTGCGCAATGCTTTCGTAGATGGTGATGCTGAATAGGACAGGTTCTTGGCTCACAATAGCTATGTGTCGCCGTAGCCACCTAAGGTTTAGTGTGCTGATGTCCCTACCATCGAGGAAGACTTGGCCGCTCATTGGCAGGTAGAACCGTTCAAGCAGACCGAAGATGGTACTTTTGCCAGACCCCGAAGCACCAACCATTGCCACCATTTGGCCAGCGTCAACTTTTAGATTGAAGTTTTCGAGAACGGTGGTATCTTGTCGCGAGGGATAAATGTGTTTTACACCTTTGAACTCGATGTTGCCCACAAACTCTTCCGGTGTATCGCCCTCATCCGTCTCGGGGTCAATGGGAGACCTGCGCTCAATGGTGTTGAAAACCTTGGTAGCTGCGGCTACAGCCTGGCCGAATGCTTGCATGTGCGGCAGGTTGTGGCCGATCGAGATACCAGCTACCATGCTAGCCATGACAACCGTCAAGATGTTCGCAACACCCAATTCTCCCGATTGTAGGAAGCGGTTTCCTTGCCAGAACGCTAGCGCATATTGCATATTGAGCACACCCATCATTCCTGTAGCAGTGTGAGAAGAGACAGCAATAGAGACAACCTACACATACCTGCGATCATTGAAGCTAGCCAAAACTTGGAATTGTAGTCCCACTGCGCAGCACGGTCTAGGTAAGTTTTGTATTTGGCTTCGAGTCTTTTCTGGGTTCCATAAGCTGTCACGTTGCGGGCAGACGAGATGACCTCCTCAGCAAGAGTACCGGCAGTCGCGTACTCATCAACAGCTTTGGTCTGATTCGCCTTCATACGACCGCCGTTGAAACCCATCATGATAACTATAGCTACAGTTGCAGAAAGCATAATGAGCGTGAGCTTCCAGCTTCGGACGAAACCGACGACGAGAGCTGCGAAGAACATAGAAGTGCCGGAGATGAAAAGCGAAATCTTTTGGCCAACACCGTCTTGGACCAATACCATGTCTATCGGTTTCAGCATTCACACAATGAAGTAAGAAGAAGGGATGTTACCAGAGCTGATACGGGTGGTGATTTCACCAGAACCGAGATGATCGAAAAAGGCTATATTTTGTCGAAAGATGGCTCGTAAGTAAAGTTCGCGAATTTGCTGTGTAATGCGCTCTCCAGTGTATGAAAACCCCATCATGCCAACGTAGACACATACGAATGAACCAATGCCTGCATTTTCAATCAGTTCTTGTTTTGAAAAGGAATGTGTAATGTGAGACCCACCGAGATAGACGAAATACAGTGTAAAGGTATTAATCTGATGCTGGAATCGCTCTGCCGCAAGCGCATCGACGGAAAAACTGGTGAAACTCCCCGCAAAGTTTCCGTATACGAGTGTCATGAGGGGAAGGCAAGCTCCTGCTGCAACGGAGGCCACGAACGACACACTCATGATAAGCATCTCTTTCTTGTTGGCATAGCGGAATAGCGTAAAGTAGCCGACATTCTCGTTTGGCGCATCCAACTGTCTCTGGATAATCTCTTTCTCATCTTCGGTTAATCCCGCTGCCGAACTTGCATCTCCATCCTCCAAGGTTTTCTCGTTGAGAACCTTGGAAGTGTCTTCGATTGGCACGGGTGCCGGCACTGGGACCGTCCCAGGCAACGGCATGGGCGCCTTCTCCATCTCCTCTGGCCGCGGTGCCATGATGGTGAACTTGACTGGATGGACACGAAGGTAGGCCCTAGGTATGTCGCGGAAGAGACTGAATGACTGTCGTGAAACCCTCGATGCCACCCACGCGACGGGGAGGCGAGCCGCCGGGGGTTGATGCACTGGTCGAGCGCGCTATATCACAAAGAGAAGGTAGTGCGTTCGAGAAGCTCGGATGGAATGGGGCTAAGCCTGAATACGCAACCGAACACGACCGTACACTGGATCTTCGATTCCAGGAGAGCGGCGCTATGGGCGTGGGACTGATGAAACAAGGCCTGCGTGCAGCTTATATACAGACCGGAGAAATACTGCTGTGGTGTTGTACGATGTTTCCAAAACTCGTATCGCGAAAGACCGGAAAGAGTGAAGGGCAGAACAACAGATCCTGCAGATCCTGTGAGCGTTCGCTTGAACGGTATTTGCGTGTAAGAGCCGATCAGATAATGGCTGCCTGATGGCCACGACCAGTAATCGAGGGTCACGAAAGGGCCGACAGGAGGACTACATAGTACAGGCTTACGCGGACGGTCCGTTGGCGGTCAACATTCTAAAGTTGCAACCGCACGATACGGCAAATACGAAAAAAGCGGATGCGGGACGTTGAGGTGAAACGACCAATCAAACTAACTACAGTTCATCGGAGGGTCGGAGGGTCGGTGCGATTTCTTTCCCAGTGCCGATTGAGTAGGAATCCCGTCACCGACATTTATACTCCGCGTACCATAACACAATGACTTCGCACCTTAGGCAACAATAACAATCACTGGTTCAGCCTGCATCTCAACTTTTACGACGACGTTTGAAGGCACTGACGGCAAAAGACCTGCCAACCAGCTATCAGCGGACCTGATTCTACATACCTATGCAGCTATGCCTACTGACCCTATGTAATATGATCCACATGTGTTCCAATCTAGAAGCAAAACATCCCCGTAAGAATGCACGACGCACGCTAAGATGTTGCGCTGTCTAATTACTAGATCAGGGAAGACCTCATGAAGGCCCGAGTAGCAACGCCCTTGCGCTGACATATGCCGCCCTTGACCCATAAGGTAATGACTCCTCAGCTATGCAACGTTCTTGCCATTTGTCTCATCTTGAAATCCGTTCGCTCCAATGCCAAAGCATGGAGATACCTAAATGTAACCTCAAAATCGCTCGAAAGAGTACGGAAGCTCAAGACCAACACAATCACGATCGAACACGAGAACACGGGACGATTATCATGAAGCCATCATAGGATGGGTCTTTCGCTTCTATGAGGACATTCACTTCTATTGCCCCCCTACTACAGATATTTCTCCATCAACTCTTTGACTCGGCCTAGATCAAGCCCGTCCACCGTGGCGTTGAATCCTACCGTCGTTTCCGCCATGCAAACAGCATTCAAGATGGCCTCTTCCACCGCATCAGCACCCGCCTCGAAGAGCGCGTTGATGGTCGCGTCTTCGGTCATGTCGATGTTCCTCTCCTTGGGCGTCCACCGATCAGCGTCATTCTGTACCTCGGCCTTGGTCGCTGTCGAAAACGCCAGGAAAATGTCGCCCGACGGATTTGCACCCCAGCCGCCGACTCTCGACAGACCTACTGTTGCGCGTTTCGCAAGTCGCTGAAGCTGTAGGGGATGAAGCGGCGCGTCCGTGGCCAAGATGATGATGATGGATCCGTCTTTCTTGTCCTTGTGCTCTTGGATGTGTTTGAAGAGGAGGGATGCCTGCGACATAAGCTTCGGATTCGAGGGATCCTCACGAGCCATGCGTTCCTGCTCCTCGAAGATGAGACGACCAATCGGCGCACCAGATATACGGAAGTCTCGCATGGCGCCGTAATTTGCTTGCACAAGCGCGCCGATAGTGTACTTCTTCTCGCCTTCCCCAGGAACGATGCGACTGCTCGACCCAGTCCCGCCTTTGAACCAGTGTGCCAGCATGCCTGTTCCTCCACCCGTGTTGCCCTCCGGTACTGCGTCACTGCTCGCCTCGTCGATGCCTTTGACGATGTGTTGTGACGTGACAGCGAATTTAGTGACGTCGTGAAGGAAGCCGTCGAATGTCTCTGCCACCACAGGGGTGAGGAACCAGTCGACCTTCCCTTCCGCGTCGGAATATTCGCGGATTGCATACTCGTAGATGCCATTGTACGCAGCGCCAACCCCAAAGCTTCCAGTAATGACAATAGGTGAGTGCAAGAGTCCTGTTTCCTCTATCCAATGACTCCCAGTCATCTCTCCAGAGCCATTGAAGCGGAAGATGCCTGCGAAGCAGGCTTGGTGGAACCAGTCTTTGCGCGGAAGAATCGTGGTCACGCCCGTGTTGATAGAATTTTGGGGTGCGTTTGGGTAAGCTGGCGAGGAGCGTATTGATTGCGTGGAAACGAGCACACCAGGGATGTCCGTGAGACTGTTCTTTGGACCGGTCTGATAGCGTCCGAGATGGACAGTAGGCAGAAGGTCACGGACGCGCTGGCGTGGAGTGGAGGATGAAGCTGATTGAGACATTTTGGGACTGGAGAGAATGGAGAGTGGTGTTGAACTGATGGATTGTGATGGTGCAGGGTTATCGTGACTTTGCGCACCCTTAAGTAGGTCCTCCGGATCTAGTGTTTCTTCAAGTTATGGTGCGCGCCGCCTCTACCTCCTGGTGCAGGATTGATGCGGCAGCAGCAATTGGCGGTCTACGTACAGATCGTTACCACCAGGAGCCGATTACTGTCTGCTGAAGAGTCACACTTGACTTCAATCCTCGGTCTTGCTGTTGCGATGCCGCATAAGGCGGAGCCCGGGAGTGCCTGAGTCCTCAACGTGGGGCAGTCAGACGAGCTAGCAGTCTAGAGAGGAAGGTGGGACCTTAGCGCGGAAGTGGGAGTCATCCTCGCAGCAAAGGCGCGACGCGATCAACGCCGTTAATGACTGCTGTGTCTTTCGGTCGATGTGCGTAGCATCATTGGCATAGGCGCGGTGAACGTAAGAGTCATACCTGCTGGCTTGATTACGATGCCAGTCACCATTCTCTACATGAGGCCAGCCGTCCGACCCGCAGTGCATTTTCAACAAATGAGAAATAGGAGCTGTCAGAACTCTCGTGGGTCATCGTTGATCAGTGTTCTACGTAACTTGCTCTCAGTCTCCGATCTTCAGTATCTCCGCAGCTCTCAACACCGCGTTCGCGCTCTTCTCAATCCATTCCTCAGCGGCCGTCTGATTGCCTCCATTTATATTGTCCGTTACCGCGGGGAAAACATCCGCACCATATCCATTATCGATTCCAGGCGCACTTATAATATTCTTGAAGGTTTCTCGGCCTGGCAGGCCTCCTGCACTCGCAAAGCCTCTCGGGAAATCGCGATATTTGCTGTTTACCACGCCCAGAATATTCGTGTCATTGAACGCAAGTGCTTGCTGGCCAATCTTACTGATACGCTCAGCTTGCGTAGTGAACTCTGCGATGGCTTCGGCGAGAGGTGTGAGGTCTAGATCGGGAGAATCCGAGGTAGTGATCGTTTCATTCAGCTCGGACAAGTAAGACAAGAGTACTGTAGCAGCATGGGGAAGGTCCCACGGGATGAGTGCATCATCAGCAATGTGATAGACAATCAGGGACAGAAATTGCCCCATTGCGGTATGTAACTTGAAGCCGGGATCACCGAAGGTAGACATCCAGTGGTAGGAGTCGTAATTAGAGTGGTAGTGATACACCGGATCCTTCTTGCCGTTGCTGCTCCCAACATCGATAGCTGCGATGCCATTTTGGTAGAAACTCGCGTAATCGCTGCCACTCCCTAGCGGCGAAATGGTACCTTGGGTAGTATTGAACCACATATCGTAGAGTGTTGCAAAGTTCCCATATCCCTCGGGATAAAGGATCTTCTTCATTTGCTCCACCACGAAAGTTTGTATCTCACCAGACCCGTCGAAATTTGTGCGTGGACCAGAAACTCCAACATCCATGTTCAGGTAGGCCACAGTGGTGGTCTGAAGCCATGGGAGGTGGGTTTCGACCCATTCGGTGGAGCCTTGGAGGCCGAACTCTTCTGCATCCCAGGAGCCTAGAATACTAGCCAACGAATTAGTGATGTAGCCGTGATACAACGATACTCACTCACATCGTCCGTCTTGGCTTCCACCCCTTCGCGAGGAGCTTTCCGAAGGCATTCGCAAGCTCAACGAGAATAGCACTACCGGAGTTGGGGTCCGCTGCTCCGCCGATGACCCACGCATCACGATGGTTTCCCACGACTACTACTTCATCCGGACTCGTACCGTTAATCACACCAATGACATCCCAAACAGGTGCAATGTAGCCCCTCATCAGGTGATCGATATTGACCAAGGCACCCGGAGTTGGGCCAGAGTCGTAGGTGATATCACTGAAACCGCCTTGCCAGCCGCTGCGATTCGCCATTTCAGCGGAGACGCCATTACCCTCCAGCGCTGCAAGCAGTGGAAGAGCATCTTTCATACTCAGGGGAATCGATGGAATTGAAGGATTGTATGATTTGGTATCTCCCCGTGACGAGTTCCATGAAGAAGCCCATCCAACAGCTGTACATATCAGTTGAGCTGCATGTATATCGCACAGTGAACTTACTAGTTGGATCTCCGGAATAGAGTGAGGAGAACCTGACGCTGCCTCGTTGTATCGATGACGGATTGCGGGCTGGGCCGTCTACAATATGTGAGTCGCCGCAGCATGAGACCACGATTCGCCTGGTCAGGCTTACTAGGATAGGCCTTGTAGCCGTTATCTTCAGTCACCTCACCATCGTCAAGAGGGTCTGTGAAGATAACGCAACCTGCCATATTATTGTCCTGAGCGTTCTTGACCTTGGTGCCACGATAGATGCCGCCATAGTTTACAAGAGCAATCTTGCCTTCCAATTCGATGCCCGCATCCTTCAAGACCTGAAAGTCTGCGCGCGTACCTCGCCTGTGTACATGTTAACAGAATTGAAGGGCAGGATGGAAGCGCAATATTCACCCTACATATACATACTCCGCAGTAACGGTTCCTGAAGCACTCATGCCGTGATAAGCAGGGATGATGTTGGGATATGAGCTTGTGTCATCTTCCGCAAGCACGTCTTCCACAAGATTTGCCTCGTGAGTCGTGTTATCTGGCCTGATCAAAGTCAAGCTACTGTGCTGTGTCGACTTAGTCAAGAGTTGGTTGCATAATTCGGAATACTGTTACATGCCTCAGGATACGTCACCCAGATCGGAAACTCCTCAAGCCAGGCATCGAGTCCTGCATCTCTCCACTTTTGTGCAGTCCACTCAGCCATGCTCTTATTGTGCGAACCTAAATGATCACCATGTGTGTAGTAGTAGCTCCACTCCGAGATAGACGTGTTGTCGAAAGAATTCACCAAGATAGACTCTGTCTCGCTTAATGATGGTGGGTACTCGACTTCAGCACGTTTGGCATGGCGATTGTGCTCTCGATGGTGATGGGAGCGGCGTGCAAGCGCATCCCAGTCCTTCTGGCAGGCATTTGCAAGATTGCCAAAGAAGACGATTGCACTTAGCAGTTGATACATCGTGGAGGTATGTAAAGCTCAAAGGCAATCGCTTAAAACTGTCATATCAGGAGAGGTACAAGACAGAGCACAGGCATGCAGCGCTCCTGCTGTTTCTTATTGCACTAATATGCCTTGGGAACCACCCTAGAGTATGTGTGCAGCGGCATGACGAATACTCCGAACCGACATGCATAACGTTTTCCAGGTGCGGTGGTGGCAGAAACCAGCAGAGGTGCGTCATCGGCAGATATCACAGTCGAACGATATCCATGTTGGTGTAGTCCGATGTCGTGATGCTTCGCAGCTTCCCCATACAGCAGCGCGTCTGTCAGTACAGTTGGCAGTGATACTGCGTGAGGTAAGCGTCTTGTCGGACTATCATCCGGTCGATTGGTTGAACTCTGTTCCTGAATCAAGAACGAACAGAAGCGTAGGATATGTTACATTAGTGTACATTATTGGGTAGTTTAGGTCTCGGGTATCACAGCGGGGTATCTTCTTGGCGTGGGCGGGCATGCATATAAGGGAGTGATAGTCATTTACTCTTGGCAAAAATCGGAAGCCGGATTATGGGTAAACGGTTTGTGGGCATCAAAGGTAAAGAGCCTTGAAGGGATGATAAGCGGTCTTGGCGAGGCTACCCCGCTGCGGTCAGGTCCGACGATTAAAGTGGCTGCTTGTCTTACGAGTAACAACTTGAGGGTTCCTTCTCAGAAAGGCGCTTTTTCCCGGGTCTTGTTGCTGCATCGCCTTTACCCCTGGTGGTAGGATAGTGATTAGTGCACGGCAGACTGAAAGACGAAGGCTCAAGAAAACGTGTAGTACTATGTTCTTGCCTTATGTGTCAGCATTTCATTCTGTATAAAAAGAAAAGACGTCTGAGACGCACTGATAGCCAAAGAGACACCCTCGCTCTCATATACCAGGTTTCTGCGCTTGTCGGTACCATAAAAAATTCGTAAGCCGTGCCATTATATCGGTACTGTGGAACAGAAATAGCGAAGAGAAAGACTGTCGTATGCCTGCATCGAAGTCCAACAACGCCAGCCCCGCAATGGGCCAGCCTTACGTGCATGTATCACAAGCCTGAGATAATAAAGAAACCTCGTGTGTAAGTGAAGTGGCTACGCTGCTCTTCAAGGACGGTACGGTGGCGGAGGATCATCGTCCCTGGCTTCTCCGAGAGCCGTCGACACCGTGGGAGCATAGTGTCCATAACCAGGCGCCTGATTGTATGTTTCCCAATTATCGTCAACGGTTTGTCTACCGACATACTGGACTGGACTATGCGTAGGTGTTGTAGGGTAGTTGACAAAGGCGGGCGATGATACCGCAAATCCCGAGTGCCCGTACGGCGAAGCCATGGGTGACTGAGGAATTGGCGACAGCTGTGAGTTCTGTCGACGCGGGGGGAGTTGAGGATCATCTGCCAGACCGCTGGGTCGGTAGCCGTTTGCGATCGGCATGCGCGATATCGTTGCCATGGAGTCGGCTCGCTGGAGTGGTTGTATAATCTGCGGCGGTGGCGCATGATGCTGCTTGGGAAGCGGGCGTCGCGGAATCATGAAGGATTGCGGCTGTGATGCGTGTGGAGCATTGTGCAGCCGATGCGGTGGAGGCTCAGTGTAAGAATGTTGCGGAGAAGGATAAGGTGATTGAGGACGATGTGGTGGAGCGTGTGCTACATATGCATACTTCTGCTGTGGTATCGCGTGCTGTGGATATGATGGATAACATGGCTGCGGTTTTGCGCCGGGGAAGCTGTTGTGTCGCCTCTGCTGAGTCTCCTGTTCGAGTCTCTTCTTCTCGTTCTTATTCTTCTGATAACGGTGGACGAGATAGCCTCCGGCAATAATTTCCAGTCCACCAAAGATGACCATGATGTGAGGGTGTTCAGGGACCTGTGTTGCCACCTCGAACGTGCGCGCACTGTGGGTCGCGTTTGCGAACTCGAGATCTGCGGAAAGTACAGTGTGAAAATTCAAACGGAGGGGGGAACCTTGAATGTGAGGTGTTTTTCCAGTACGGGCTCAGCCTCCCTCAGCGCTCACAAAGGACCAGAAGGCGGATAGCATGGGCCGTCAGAGTGGCGGAGCAGGAAAGCGGCACCACGGCCAACCAATCATCAGCCATTGCTGCTTAGCGAGCCGTTGAGCTCAATATATTGTGGGTGGCATCGCCTCCCGGAAACTAGCAGTTGCTCGAATTGCAAGTGCATGCTATCTTTGAGAACGTGGAAGGTTGTCCCTTCAGCGTTGTGGTGTTGAAGAAGAAGAGTGGTTTGCAAGCGGGACGTCGGCTGCACCTGCCGTCGGCATCCCCGCACAGGGAAAGGGTTCGACAGGGATACTCTCCAAATCCTCCGCACACCGCAACAAGCATCTCGCCATGGCGCCTCGCCCATACTCGGTCATGCTTGCGAGCATGAGGTGCCAGCCTTGTGACTTTGCATATTAGAATTCGCTCCTTCATATCTATCGCTCTCAAGTTATCCATTCCCTCGCAGTAATGTCTACGACAACAGTGATCGAGGCCGTCCACGGTGTAGACGACCCAGTACACATCGAGCTGCAGTCGAATTCACAAAACCCGAGTCCCGCAGTACAGACAAATGTAGCAAGCGCACCCAGTGATGGCCTTGTCTTGAACAAGGAGAACCTCATCAAAATCTTGACAGTTGGCTTCTCATTCATTTTCGCTGGGCTGAACGACGGCAGCTTGGGGGCTTTGACACCCTACATTCTCCGCACCTATCATGTGGGTACTGAGTATGTGGCTTTAATGTACGCTCACAATCGGTCATGGGGGAAATGCTGTTATTGATATCTTTAGCTACGCTGGCAGCTTTTTCGGCTGGTTGCTGGCTGCAGCGACCAACAGCCACTTGGTCCACCAGTTCCAACTCGGAGCCATTCTCTGCATCGGAGCAGTACTGCAACTGACCGCTCATCTCCTTCGTTTTTGGACGCCACCCTTCGGGCTCTACGTGGTTACCTTCTTCCTACAAGCCGCAGGCATGGGCTACCAAGATAGCCATTCAAACACATTCGTTGCATCTGTCAAGGGTGGCCATCGGTGGCTGGGCTTCATCCATGCCATGTATGCGCTCGGTTGCCTCATCGCTCCATTCGTCGCCACTGCCCTTGCTGCCAGGGTTGGCGAACGATGGCCTCTCTTCTACCTCTTCCTTGTCGGTGTTGGATCCATCAACGTTGTAGTCGTAGTAGCCGTCTTCCGCGATAGCCTATAGGTTCGAGACAATGTCCCCCCGCCAGAGCAAGACCAAGAGGCGGTCCACCGTCGCAACAACTCAGCATCCCGCGATATCCTTGACACCCTCAAGTCTCCGCCTGTGTATCTCCTATCAATGTTCTACTTCTTCATGTTGGGTGTAGGCATAACTGCTGGTGGCTGGATCGTCGAATACCTTGTATCAGCCCGAAATGGAAAACTTCCCGACGTCGGATATGTACCCGCTGGCTTCTGGGGTGGCATCTTTATGGGAAGGGTTCTACTTGCTGAGCCTACACACCGTTTCGGGGAGCGCAGGATGGGTATGGGGTATTGTTGCATGATCCTGGCGTTCCACCTCATCTTCTGGCTGGTGCCCAATCTTGTCAGCAGCGCTGTATCAGTCTCGCTCTTAGGGTTCTTCTATGGGCCATTATTCGCTTCCGTGAGTTGCGCTATGCCGGAATCTCGCACAGTGCTTACTAAACAATAGGGCATGTCCATCGCCTCGAAAACTTTCGAGAAGCGGATACAGGCAACTGCCATGGGGTTAATTTTTGTACTTGCCCAGGCCGGAGGGTCGTTATTTCCTTCGCTGACTGGTGTTATTGCGAGTCAAGCCGGTGTTAAGGTCATGCAACCGATTTTGGTCGGCCTGATCGTTGCTATGGGACTCTCGTGGGCGCTGATACCAAAGGTGTCGAAACGTGACGAGTAGGCTATCTCTCACAATTAGATCTCTCCATGAGTAGGAAGATTCAAGCGGCTCCAGAAGGGACGCGTGCGAGCTTTCCAGGGCAAAGGTGTGTTACAGATTTCGTACAGATGACTGTCCGGACAATGATGCTTTCATGAGCCTCAGATACCTAGGCGTGTGAGCTTTTGCGTAGGCGACCTGTGTCTTGCCGCGTTTGGGAGCTAGAATCTTTTCTGAGAGCTCATGAATACTGTCTCTCTTGCTATGCTTGCCTTACAGTGAGGTAGTTCCAAGATTGCATATATGCGAAGCATTCTCGTCGACGCCATATGTCGAGTTGAGGGGCGTATAGCTCGGAGCAAGAGCCTTGAACAGGTGTGACTGATGAATCACGAAATTCGTCGAGCACAACTAAGAGACCCTGACTTGACATATGCGATGAGCACAGCCGTGCGCTTCTGCAAGCAGGAAGCTCGAGTGCAATACGTTTTGCGCAATGTTCTTATTGAATCGTCGTGGTTTGTTGCAAGCCGACCGGGATCGACGGACCTTTTTGGAAAAGCGCAATGGAACGAAACATTTGCTAGTGCCCGCTTTCGGCTTTGCATTACCTCATTAAGTGGAGGCGGTTGCATCGCATAAGATTAATTTAGCAATTCTCCGACTGCATCCATGAAGCCAATTATCGCATACTATTGGATGCCGATCTTTCCTCGAATGTTTGAAGAAGGGGTCGATACATGTAACGGCTATTTCTTGAACCCACGAGAAGTATATCTACAGTTGGCGTCAATCAAAAGCGTCACTCTAATTACTTGATTTCATTATGCATCTCACCGCTGCTCTTTTTTCTCTTGCCGCCGTAGCGTCGTCTGCGGCCGTCGCTCCTCGTGCCGCATACGGCTACTGGGACTTCAAGGGTAGCGTTAGCTTTCCTGCCAGCGGCTACACATCCTACAGCGTTGAGGCAACATACCACAATGACGAGCTCGCCGACCCCATCGACGTGACGTGCAAATACTTGTACAGCCCACCGACACAAACGACCGAGGCTAGTTGCTCTGACCCAAGCTTCTCCTACGACTTTGGAGACGTTCGTAAGTTGGATCTAGCCATACGCCTGGAACATTGGACTAACGTCGCTGATTTTTTCGATGTAGGCATGGCCGATACGGTTGCCAACGTTACACTCCAGCAGACTGTAGGACTTTGGGGCGAGAACGTTACAGTCTTTGGCGTGAAGGAATTTGACTGGGACTTTTCTTCGGGATCGGGGAGAAGTGGGACTGCGGAGGGAAAGATTGAGGTTACCGCTGCTATAGCATAAAGACAACCGGGCTCGGTAGGAAACTTCGACGAAATTAAGGCATAATGTATAAAAGGATAGGGCAACAAGGAGGCGATTGAATCATAATCAACACATATCTTGTTTAGATCGTAGTAATGTGGCACAATTTTTGCATCGTAGCCTTTAGTGTCATTCCTTGCAATTGGATGCCGTCCGCGCTCGCCGAGTCCTGAACGCAAATATGGAGAGTGCTTTGGAAGGTTTAAGATCAACACTTTCCACTCCAGATGTGAATGCAAGTGGCCAAAGCCATGTTCTTTTGAGGGGCCACGAAAGTGTCACTTCGCTCTATCGCTAGTGGGGGTTTTCCCACGACCTATTCCTAGCAATCCAACTTTTATCAGACGCCCCATTTCGAAGGGTGAAAGTTATACGGAAGCCGCTTGATGCATCGCTTCCGCTGCGCGCTTCGGTACTGTGGTAGTCAACCCTGTTGCGAGCGAATTACTCGGTGAGCGCTGACGCGGTTCGACCCAATTGGATATCAGTGGCAGGAGCCGAGTACGGCCAATATCCGTATATTGTGCCGCAGGCACTTGGCAGGTTACAAGGGTGGGGAACAGCATGGTTGCTAATGCCTCGGTCGAAATAGCTGCATCCGAATGACCATGTAAACCTAGTCAACTTCCTTGGTGACCGGCTTAGGAGATATGAAAAGTTCCCAATCCTACCCACCGTGTCGGTGATGAGATACAAACGAGCAGTCCCATCTAGAGTGTTTTCTTGTTCATCTCAGTACATCGAGTTCGATAAGTGGTACCGATAGGCTACTGCATTCCGCGAAAAGAACGGACACATTCATAATCAACCTGCGAGCGATGATTCACCTTAATTAGATGTAGCAGCTGTTGACAAGTGAGATTACGCAGCTCCTTTTATCTGCTAGCAGCTTTCGTGATATTGCGCATAGTCATTGTGTCTAGTGGTAGCTTACGTTCTTTTGCTCTTGCACATACATAGACCAGTATAGTCAGTCCCAGTGACAAGGAACAATAGGCTACCTTTAAAGAGATGAGAACGAATGTCCAGCATATAACTTGTGCCCCCGACATGACTTGTAATAGCCGAGCCCCAGTAACAGATTCTATATCGCATTCAACTTAGACACCATCTTCCGCCAGCCAACCTATGCCATTCTAGGAATCGAATATCGCACCATACGCCGGCACACCCCTGCTCTCCATTGCGTAGACAATTCGCTGCGTGAAGACTTTGTTACTGATCACGCAAATCGCTTCAGCCCCGCTCTCTTTGTACAACTTCCATGCCATAAGCGGCATGTCTGGCTTGCCCATGGTGCGCGTGTTGTGAATGACGGCCTTCGGGTCCGTCTGCATCACGGTGTTCACCAAATCCTTCCCGAAGGTTTGCTCGTGATTTGGTGCTGTCCATAGAATACGACACGGGACTTTCTTCGCGAGGATGACCGCGAGGCACGGTCCAATTCCAGAACCAGTCGCGACTAGCACAATTGACCGGAAGAGCGGTGCAATCCGCAGCACACCACAGGCCGGAATGCCTCGAACCCAAATGTGTGTTGGTGCACGGTTGATCGTACGCTTGGTGAAGTCGCCAGCGTTGCTGACGACAAGGGAAAAACCGCGGCCGTTAGCATTGGTGATAGTCGCGAAGCCGTGCCAGTCGCGCAGAGGCCTCTCGGCTAGGGGAAAATTAGTGCTGAACTGAGACGCACTGTTCTTCTTGAGACTCACCTAGACGAACGCCTGTACCAACTATAGGATCAGTGTAGTCAAACCAAAGACGAATAGCGTGATTAGAGAGGACTTCTGATCGGACCGGTACTTTGCGGAGGAAGAGCCACGGGAAGATAATCGCACAAGTGGCAACAGTAAGGAGCCAGATACCAGGAGATGACAGGTACGCATGAGATGGAGGTACACCAGACGCGAGGTCTTTCGCTGCAAGGAATGATTGTACCCAAAGTAGGATGAGCGCCGTCCAGCCGCCAAAGCGGTGCGTCATTTCCCAAATATCGTGGTGCTTGGCTCGGAAGGTGGGTTGCGATGTCGATGCAATGGCGATTAGAATAGGCCAGACAAGATACGTGAGGATAATCGGCGCGAGCGTAAGGCAGCGAATTGCTGGCTCCTTTGCGAGCTCCAAGCTGGCACCGATCGTGAAAATAGTAAACCAACCAACAGCCGCGATTGCGCAACTGCTATGAATTCCACCTGAAAATATACACGGTCAGCGTCAGAATCGAAGAATGCACCCTACAATTTGCTTACCAATATGGAACACCCTGGCGCAATGGCGACGAATCGCAAGAGGCCAAGAGGTTGGGACAGAGCATGCCACCGTGAACAGTACGTTAATGACAGGCTCTGATCGCATCAAGATAGCGATGCACAAATTCGCCGCGAATGCGGTAGATACATCTGCAAGAATGTAGCGATCTTGCTTCACTCTCCTATACAAGACGAAGCAGGCCGTAGCAATGTTCGCAAGCAGGACGATCGAGAAGAAGCGCCGATACAGGATGAAAGCGCGATGGCGAAGCCATCTCTGTCCGTGGAAACCATTCTTTGCAGGAAGCTTATCGAACTCTGACTCGAGCGACTCGGAAACACTGTTTGTGCTTCCTTTGATGATCGAGAGACTGCTTCTGACAGTGGCGCTGTCTTGCCTCGTCGCTTTTTCCAGGTCTACGTGTAGGTCCACTTCCTGTACTGGCGCAGCAACGACTGGAATTGTTGTGGCGGCGGCTGGTATGGGTCCAACGACGGCTGGGATTAGTCCAGTATTCGTCTTTATTGTGACAGCGCTGAGGGCCAATTCGACAAGCATCTTTTTATTAACCTTCCCGTTGGGAGTGAGTGGTATCTCGGGAATGTAAATCCACCTCTCTGGCACGGAGTAGAACGGCAAGTGCTGCCGCACAAAAACATCCAGGACTTGCTCATCGATGTCAGTCTCGGCGGCATAGAAACCGTGAAGCTTTTGGTTGACCACTTTTGCACAAGCTCGCGATATGCCAGGAAATGCCTACACAAATTAGCTGCAAGATTCCGAAGACCACTTGGCAGGGCGGATGTAAAAATGACTCCACCGCCCTCGTGGATGACAGTGTTCTGTGTCTCATTTTGCACTTCTTGCTTGACAAGTTTGGAGGGGTCATGCTTGGAAAACCCTCTTAAGGCCTACGCATGCGAACCGACGCTAGAGCATCGCGCCACGAAGGCGAATACGAAGTATATCAACGAGGAAACGTGGACGAAGCTTACCTCAATGATTGAAGTGACACCATCCAGCTCAACTCTAAACCCCTGGATCTGTTAGTCAAGTTCCAAGAAATTAGTGGTAGGGTATTGTACCTTGATCTTAACCTGATCATCTGATCTACCAAATGTCTCAAGCGAGCCGTCCTCCCGCCAGCGTACGAGGTCTCCAGTATTGAACATACTAGACCTACTGAGACTTAGTCTGCTTCTCAATTGCTAAGTGATCAAGAGAGGAACATACCCATCATTTCGGAATTTGTCTGGTTTGTACCGCTTTGCGGTGAGTTCAGGGAGGTTGATGTATCCCCGCGTAACGCCGGCACCACCCACCCACATTGAACCCATCTCTCCAATGGCGACCGGGTTTTCGTCTTCATCAAGTATGTACACCGTAGTATTTGGTAAAGGGGTACCAATCGTTAGGAATTGGCCGGGAACATGTAGATGAGCAGAGTTCAGGATGGTAATCTCCGTGGGGCCGCAAATATTGTAGTAGTTGGTGCCGACTGCCCACTCGTCGGCAAGACTGCATTTGAATGAGTGAATCAATCATGGCGGTTCGTTTTCAGAAACCCACCTTTGCGGACAAGGTTCACCGCCCGTAACGACGGTTTTGATATTTGGAAAACGGCTGCGGCTCCATTTTGATAGAATGGATGGCGTTGATATCAAGACATCGATCTTTATGACAATTAGAACCACGGTTGGTCACACAACAGGTATCTACAAACCTCATTGAGTGTTTCTTCCCAACTAGAGGACCTGAGATACAACGTGCCACCATTCATAAGGCAGCCCAACGTTTCCCACGCGCCTGAATATGTCGTCAGCATCGAACTCGAGCATATTTTGCCGAGTCTAGAGGTTTACCCATGTCGAAAGACACATTTAGGACCTGGCCAACTTTCGTTCCGGGCGCAATCCCTAGCTTCCCTGGGTCGAGAAGCAGCGCATTGGTGACATTTCCATGAGATACATCAACGCCTTTGGGTTTACCAGTGCTACCTAGTTCATGTCAGCCGCAGAAATCACGTGTGTGCACATGGTCTAACCTGAGGTGTAGATGGCGTAGGCCCCATCGTCAGCGAAAATCGACACGCCAGGTCGATAACGTGCAGCCGATACTTCTTCGTTAACTCCCAGACATACAATTCGAACATTCGGTGGTGCACAGCGGTTAACCTTGCTTTCGAACTTCGGCAAAGCGAGAACAAAAGAAGCGTTCGTATCGCGCAAAGTGTGCTGCAGTGCTTCTTCCGATACGACCCCTCCATCCAGGGGCACGTATTGGCATCCACTTTTCAAGATGGCGAAGATGCCCACAAGCATCTCAAATGAACGTTGCACCACTAAGCACACTCGTTGCCTGGGTTTTAGGCCGCATCCGATAAGGTAGTTGGCCAATCGATTGGCGTCCACGTCAAGGTCGGCATATGTGATATTGTTCCCGTTATGTCTTGCTGCGATCGAAGAAGGATGTTCATCCACCTGCTGTTCGAAGGCTTGGTGCACAACATTATGCGGGACAACGGCAGTGGGACCCGACGCGAATCGCGTGAAGAGAATCTGGTCTTTAGTAGATAGGGCAGAGATGCACTGAAACTCGCCGGAGGAACCCATCTTGGTCAACAAGATTGCTAGAAAAGACTTGCTAACTACGAGAGTGCCGACAATGCCTTTTATAGCAAACCACCGCACGTCATTGAGAACTTGTCTTGTTAATCCCGTGGGATGACAAGGCCTTGTCCCCGGTTCAGTGCGCCCCTACGGCCACACGCCGTCTTGGCCGCGATCAACAACTTCTTGATCAGCCCCTCTATAGTCCATCGTGCTGGTTCAAGATCGCCTTATGCTCCACGTAGTGCGGACGTGGTACGTTTGCGGAAGTTGCTATAGTGCACGTTCCAGCTTACAAGGATATCTATGGTGGTCCAAATGACCCCAATCCAGACGCATCCGACCGGGATAAGCTTCAAATGGGCTCGTTGTATTGTGTTTTTATTGCAATAGATTAATACCAGTTCATGTTAGGCAATCGTTAGAGTGAGCGACTTAGCAAAGCGCTCTCCACCACGAAGATAAGAGCTCTAAATGCGACTGGAGGACGACAATGTAGGTTGCTTGCCTCGGCATGTTGTGTCATCAGAGGCAGCCAGTATGGAATTGATTGATGAGCTGTTTCGTTTCTTCGCTACTTACCTTGGAGACTTTTGCAAGCGACGGGCAAGCCGTTCGGTGAACCAAGTGTAAGTATTTCGGTACTCAGCGCGATATGGCCGCATGGCTAACTTTGGCAGTCTTTTCCGTCTATGGAGGGCTGATGTGCTCCAGAATCAGAGACTGGGCCAATCAATCTCATGAAAGCTGTGGGGTCTCGGAGAAATCCTGCCCGTCACAGCATTATACACCAGGAACCCTCCAACGATCCAACGATCCGAGTGCAGGGTAGACATATCGCAGAACAAAACATGCATCCAGACAATGAGATCGAATTCCAATTCTTGTGCCGGCTCCTGGACCGATCAGCATTGCTGTGACCTCTTCAGGTGAATAGCATCGTGCATCCGAAGGGGTGTGGTGTTGCGGTCCTAAACGTCATACTGTGAGCAGCAGAACCGAGCCTGCAAGGCACCGGGTGTTCGGGGTGTTCGCGGGCGCACATGTGAAGGCCCTGGGATGGCTGCCAAAGTTTCAGCCGTGTCTAGTTCAGAGCGAAACATTCGGTCCTTCTGTGAGGTTGCTATGCGCAACACTATCAAGTGGGGGCTGCTATGGCCGCATTGGGCAAGCGCGGTGAAGTCCGGTTAATGTTCGTGGCTGTCCAACGTGCACAGGAGCCGCCCCACGTTAACTTTGCAGGGCCAAGTCGGTAGCTACCGAGCTGTCGGGCGTTTTGGTGTGGAGAAAACCCTGCGAATCCAGGTTCTGTGGCCACACTCGCTTTGGGAAGGAGCTAGTCATCGCGATTGAGCTGTAAACATACCGAGGCAGGTACCTGCCCTCTGTAGATGATACGCCGGTCCCAACACATATTGACAAGATCGATACCCCAGCACGCAAGTTCCCAGCTCAAGGCCTGATGTAAACATGCTGCAACGTTTCGTCAAAAATGACGGAAGCGGATCTTCCGCTGGCGTTTCGTCTGGGCCACCGGCCGTATTCGAATGCAGCTCCGACAGTCATATACGCAGGTGGACCGCTTTTGGCGTGGGGGAGCGTTGACGAATCTGCATATCTTCGAGGACGTGTCGTGTGTCTTTCTCGGTCTTCACTCTCTCTCTCCAACTTCAGGTAGGTCGTTATGCATCTGGCCAACAAGGATACTGAAGTGGTGGTGGTGTCGAAGCAAGAGGCAGGTGTCGCTGTCGTGGAGCTGAATCGCGCGATCAAACGCAATGCGCTGTCGCAAAATCTGATCGACGAGTTGCTGCATGTGCTGCACAAGCTGGATCAGGATGTGGAAGTGCGAGCCATCGTGCTTACGAGCACTGCCCAGTCGCCATTCTGTGGTATGCTCTCCTTCCGATTCTATAGCTACACCCGAATAACGTGGCGAGCAGCCGGAGCAGATATTCAAGAGCTGGCAAAGATCTCCACCGCAGACGCGTACCGCATGGGATGGCTAAAAGACCTTGAAATTGGATTTTCGACGCTGCGGACACCCGTTATCGCAGCCGTGAGAGGATACGCTGTAAGTCATTGTAGCCTGGGTGTTCGCGGAACCAACTTACTGAACACGGGATATGTGCAGTTCGGTGGGGGCTTTGAAGTCGCGCTCATGGTACGAGAAACTTTGGTCTCTGCTTTGAAATCCAGATCTTACAGCCATGAAACAGTGCGATATGCTGTACGCTTCGGCGGATTCCCGATTTGGGTTCCCAGAAATAAAGCTTGGGACAATACCCGGGGCCGGTGGAACCCAAAGATTGACCAAAGCTGTTGGGAAACAAAAGGTAAGGTCTTGATGCCTATCAGATCTCGATGTCTATGGAATTCCGCGATGTGCGTCGAGGTTTCCTTTTTGCGCCTGATCCCACATCACTGACAAATAGTCAGGCCATGGAGTTCATTCTTACGGGACAATCTCTAACAGCCCAAGATATGGAGCGATATGGTATAGCGAATGGAGTTATTCCTATTGAGCAAGATGTCGTCGACGAGGCAATGAAGATCGCAAAGCGCATTGCGACTTTCTCAGCTCCTGCTATAGGGTTAGCGAAACAGGCGATCAAAACTGGTGAGCAACACGCCCCTTCCTTATCGACGAACTTTTGCTGAGCACACGTAGCTGAAACAACCACGTTGGAAGCAGGCCTGGAAATCGAGCGCGCACTGTATTACAGCAGTTTCTCGCTTGCCGACTGCAAGGAAGGCATTGCAGCGTTCTTGCAGAAGCGTCCTGCACGCTTTGTTCACGAATAGCGCTGCTCTGGTCGTATATAGCTATAGTAGTCGCAGAGTGCATCTCGTGAAAATGGAGGACGGACGAGGAGGTGTGAGGTCAATATAAAGTTCGTGAAGCTCTCTTCCCGGAAGTAGTAAGCATCTCCTAAACACGGTTACGTTCCGCGTCATTCTCCGCGGCCCCGCTTGTGCCCATGCGTTATGAATTATATCCGAGCACAACCATGATTTGCGGCATGGATACCACATCCTCGGCTTAATAAATAACACATTGCATTGTATTGTGGCCGTCATAAGTTCAGTGGGCGAAGTTGATGCGCAAAGAGGAACTGCACTGAAGAAGAATACAAGGTCGTAGGTATAAGGGAAGTAAGGTGTTCCCATTGATTAACCATACGTCATTAAGGGTCTTCACCCTCAGCATCCCAGCATTACCCCAAAGCTCTGTCGTACGGTCTTTGCATGCTGGTTACCACATCAACTGGAGAGCATCATCACGCCAGTCTTTAATGTACTACTAGCAATAATTCTCGCTTCACTGATAGCTGCCTGTACTCTGAGGTTGGAGAATGCTCAGCAGCTAAATTTACTTGACTACGAACATCACATCGATCATCTTAGTAATTCTTTGGAAGAGAGACGCATCCAAGATGGGATTTGGGACACAACGGTCCATTGACGTCTGTCCCAGCCCAGTGAGAGGCTCGTATGTATGCATGACAACCCAAAAACTTTGCCTCATATGACCGCTCAATACGGTTGGTGTGCGGAAAAGTAAGTGAAAGATGTTCAGATATGTTCATAGACTACGTGCTGGCTGAAGGTAGTAGTCCACTTTGCTTGTGGTGCCATGGGCTGAACTGTGTCCCGTTCATATCGGTGCTTTACAAAAGCCCCGCCTCTACATTTCATGGCTCTAGATACTGTTGTCGCAAAATCCAGCCATCCTGTGTTCTATAAAAGGCTCTGAGTTGGTCAAATTCTGTTCACTCTAAAGTTTTGGGCCAGTTAGATATTAATATAGAGACCATAGAGCTGTCGAAGAGTCAAGTAGGTCAATAACGTAGGTTTCAAGGGGCGCAAGGTTATCGTGTGGCAACTTAGCGCTGTGCAGTCCCCGCCGTCTACCAGGTATAGCTAGCAAGTCCGAGTCGCATTTTGCCTCGCATCCGATGGAGCACTTGAACTCATGGTCTCGCGTTTTGCAGTGGCAAAGCAAGCGTAAAGAAGTGGCCATTCTATGAGGCATCGCACCTACTTGCTGCCTCGAAAGAAGCTATCAATTCCCCCCTTCCGTCGCAGTTGCAAAATATCCGCAAGCTTCACATCGCCCTTTCCTCCCCAGCCCGCAACCCCAGTCTTTACCTCCGGCCTCACGCTACAGTACCAGCCCCAAGCACGTTTATCAAGATCCTCATTGCTGAGTACGGATGCCCAGGATTGGCATAACAGATCCAGTGATTTCAGAAGCATTCCAAGATTATGCTCTTTCTCCTCAACGAGTTTCTTGCCTGTCAGTGCTTTGGCGGGCTTCGCGTCCTCGCCTGTTTTGATGCCGAACGACTTCAGAAGATACGCTCTCGTAGACTCAGGTCTGTAGATCGGTAGACTGCTCGTCGAGCCGTGTCTCGCCCCAATCGTCACCGGCCCGTTCGACTTCTTCAGCGCCTCTAGATCTACACCCCACAGGGCCGGCTCATCTGGCGGGACGGTCTCCTGCGTATCCTGCGTATTGTCACCCTGAACGGTAGCTTGCGAGGACGCCAAGTCCCCTTCTTGTACCTCTGGCTCTCCCTTCCATGTATATCCCCATCTTTTCATTACTCGAATCTCGCGATTCAAGACGGTGATGAGCGGTTGACCTTCGCCCCAGCCTTCCTCTTCCGCAGACGCGCCTTTCTGGATACCAATGTATTTTGCTTTAGACTGACTGTTTGCGCTGCACACGGCTTGGGCGAGGCTCAATCTGCTGGAAAGAGGTTGCGTGGGCATTGTGTATTTCAACACTGTGACAGCAACAGCTAGCACAAGTGGCGCACGGTTAGTGAACAAGACTATGTCCTCTAATTCTGACGCAGTCAGGTTGGAGGATGGAAGCGTGAGGGAAGCTTCGAAAGTTGCAGGATCCATTGGTGCTCCGAAGCTCGTCTTTGCTCTCTTCAATGGAGGAGGGATTGCAGATGTTGATGCTGTTGAGAGCTCGCTGTTTGTGCGCTTCTTGGACACGCGTTTTGCGGCATTGAGAACCTTTCGCGCGAGTTTCTCATCTCCGAGCACTTTCCGAAGGCTGTCTATATTGGACTTGGCAATGTTGTCCGGTCTGCGTGGGTTAGTGGTGTATGAGAGCCTGCGTCGCGTACTCACGTGATCATCTTCGCGGCCTGTAGGTCCTTGATGTTGCCCATTGCGGAGGGGAAGGGGATCTTGGCATCTTGCAAGAGGAAGCGGAGCATTGTCTGGAGATCTTGCTCGCTTGTCATCTTGCAGTAAAGTGAGTATCGTGGTCGATACTGAGCCTGGAGGGAGGTGGATGGTGTGGGGTACGGTATTCCTACGCTAGCGGCGCTAGTGCCGATTGGCGGTCACAAAGCTTAACGTAACCTTCACCACCATCTCAGCCCACCCTCGGGGCACACCACTCACCATCCACGCATATTCCTCTCTCTTGATCGACTGGTATGGCTTTTAGGATCTCCCTCAATAAAGCTGGCAAAGCCGCGCAACTCGGCTCCAAGATTAAAGCAGAAGAAGACGCGAAAGCGCGCGACGAGAAGAATGCGCTCGACAAAGTCATGGCCGACTTCATGGAAGAGCATGGCGACGAGAAGAGCGTTCTCGGGGAGACGGAGAAAGACCATGAGGCAGAGAAAGATGTGTTTGTCCCCACAGGCTCGAAACGACATTTCACAGGGAGGCCGCGGTCGATGAAGAGCGGGCCGGGCACACTCGACGCGGAGCCCGTGCCTGCATTTGCTAGGCCAGGTGCGCCGGGCGGATATACTGGAGCGCCGCATTCGAGATTTGGTGGGCCTGCTGCCGGTCAGGACGAGGAGAGAATCAACGAGAACGTATACACCACTGTGGTCGCAAAGGCGTCGAATCTGCCGCCTGCGATAAGCCCCAGCCGCGTGGAAGAGCTTTTTGCTGAGTTTCCGTCGCTCAAGGTGGTCAAAGTAGAAAGGATCCCGCCCTCAAGGCCCTCAAGCCCTTCGCAGCGAACACGCCCGTCTGCTTCGATGAAGGTCATTTTCGACAAAGATGCCAATGCGCGCGACCTCGATGATGCGATGAACAAGATGAACGACAAGAAATATTTGGGAAAGGGATACTATCTGCATTTGGACCGCTACTTGGGTGGCAAAAGCGTGAGCACAAAGCAGCACGAAGAGCCGTTCGGCGCAACATTGCAAGACGTAGAAGTCGCAAAGGGTTATGCCCCGCCACCGGATCTTGGAGGCAACAATCGCGAACGCGTGCGGGAAGATATGATGAACAAGCGCATGCTGATCACTGCCAACGCACCGCCAGATCTCCCTACCTTGAGGCTGATACATCAAACAATCGAAGGTGTCATCGAGGGTGGGATTGAATTCGAAGCCGCTTTGATGCAGGACGCCCAAGTTCAATCCTCCGAGCGCTTCGCGTGGCTCTTCAACCAAAAGCACCCGCTGAACCGCTACTATCGCTGGCGCCTCCACGAGATACTCAGCTCGACATCGCGCCCGGACGTCTTCCAGCGGCATCCCGAATGGCGTGGTCCCAAAGAAGTGCTACTAGATGAGTATGCCAGCGGTCTGTGGGACCTTAATCATCCTTACGAAGACGATGATGAAGATGATGAAGATGAGCTACCCGCGCATGCTCGCACTACTCTTCCCGTTGGTGACGACTATCCTGGGCGAGCACACACCGGGTATGGTATCATGTCTCCGCGCGACCGTGCCCAGCTCATCTGGCTTCTCGCCACGCTCCCGCCCTCCACCGCGCTCTACGACGAGATAGCCGCCTTATCCACCTTTGCCGTCGACCACGTTGCCAAAGGGATGGACGAAGTCGTATCCCTCCTCGTCACGAATGTTTTTCAGCCTTTCTTCCTTTCGAAAGCGAACTCTAAGCTATCCCGCAGCGATGTCACCGAAGAAGAAGAAGGGCGCCGGCGCGGTCAGATTCCTCAGCTCACTACCAATGCTTTGCGCATCATATCGGATGTTGCGCTTACAACACAGAAAGAACCAGGCATGGCGTACAAATACCGTGGTGTCATTGGCGGTCAACTCGTCGATAGGAAGGTTTTTGAGTATCTGGAGCGTCTTCCTGCGCAGTTGGAGATGGGCAGGCTCGCAGAAAACCAGTATAGAGATGACGTGAATGCGATATTGAAGGTTTGGATGGACGAGCACCTTTTTGAAAAGGAGTCATTGGAGCACATCGAGCAGGCTTTCAATGGGAGAAAGAGGGAGAGGGAACAGGAAGAGATCGAGCGTCGGGCGGTGGAGAGGAGGAAGGCAAGGAAAGGGGTGGTTCCGAAGAAAGAGAGGACAGAGAGTCCGGATGGTAATGAGGGCAGGATGGACGTTGACGGGGCTGCGGACGTGCCTACACCTGATGCTGGAGTTCAAGAGGGTACGCCAATGGACGTCGAGAGCGAGACACCTGCTGAGGCCGCGACCACAGCTAAAGCAGTCGAGGTACCGGGGACCAAGGAAGTGGAGAAGGCCGCTTCGCCGCCTGAAATCCCAGGAGAGACTGCTGCCCAGCGGGCTAGGAGATTGCGGCCGACCGCGGATATGTTCGCCTCGGACGAAGAATGAACACGTCACATCCTCTCGATAGACCACCACTAGGTATATCAAATATAGTATAGCCATCAACGGATATCAGTTGGTATATCATGGATGCTACATCTCACTACAATTTAAAGTCCGCATTGCTCATCTCCCACCCCACGCTCCCATCCACGTTCCGCGTTGCTATCCTGCTCGCTAGGCCTATCTTGCTATCTCTGTTCCTTTCGGTGCGCAACTCGAAGATGGTGCTTAAATTGAACACTAACGAGTGGAATGGTAGGCTTTCGCCGGCCAAATCCTCCAGCAGGGTCTTCGCTTCAGCAATGCGTCCCATATATAGCAGACAAACAGCGAGATTCTGAGACACCATGGCATCGGACGGGTGTTTGTCGCGGAGTGCCTCGAACGCCGAGGCAGCGGAGGTGTAATCCGAGTCGGCGAGGTGGATGAGAGCTTGCAATGTGCCTTCAAGTAGGTCCTCTTCATTCGAATCGGAAACATCGGCGAGACATCGTCTTGCAGCAGTGACATCTCCCAATCTCAACCAAACTAGCGTCTCCATCAATTTTAAATCCCTGCTTTCGTTCTCGGCAGCACCCAAGCCTGCTAGGTGCCTCCCCGCGCCCTCCAGATCTCCCATCTCGACTAGCACATTCGCAACGCGGATTCCACAATCTCTCAGCCTGACGCTCCAAGCACCTTTCTCCGCCTCGTCCTCAGTTTTCGTGAATTGCTCACGACATTCCCGCGCGAGCTCGTAGTACCCCATGACCCCCTTTCTCCACTCGCCATAACCCAACGCCGCCAGGCGGACCACAAGCACACGCAATTCCCATGGCACGAGATGCTTCCCGCGCCCATCGTCGGCGTTGTAGAAGGATGAGCTCAGGTCGCCGAAGACCTTTGCTTCCTGTGCTGCGAGCGCATGCTCGTTTATCAAGCACAAACACGCGAGGCGTATGTGCAATAAATGGAACAAGGTAGTATAGTCTGTTGGTGGCGTGGACGTGACGAGATTCCTTGCAGCGGCTATGGCGGCGAGCCGGTAGTGGCCTGATAGCAAGAGGGTGTCGATGGGAGATGCGACAGAGGGGGTGTTGGGGGCGTTGAGGAAGGGTGCTGGGACGGTAGCGGCGGGAAGGACGTGGTATGCAGAGGGGTCTTGGAGGAAGGAGAAGTCTTTCAGGGCGGGTGGTTCGGCGGGTGATGGAGAGATGGGGCTCTTCAGGCGTGGGGACCGTGGCGCGGGCGAGGCCGAGGGGCGCGAGGGGGAGCGTACGCGGTCGACGGGCAAGGCATGTTGGGATTGGGAGAGGGCGGCGAGGGGGCTTTGGAGCTGGTGTCAGCGTGTCTTCGCAACAATGCAGTTGAGAGGGCGCAACGTACTCATCATCTACATCGAGCGGGCCTTTGGTGGAGCGGCGGGGGATAGCGACTGCGCACACACATGGAAGTTAGTCCAAGTCAACTGCATCCATATGCCGTATACGAGCGGTCGATATTAGAAGAAGGCAGGATATTCGCGTACCGCGTCTCCGCTCGTCGTGGGACGACATAGTGGACTGACGTCGGAGAGCCTGGTGTGGAGTAGCGTGGCTGCAGCGCGTGTGCGAAGGCCGAGATCGGCGGGCGTCGGTCCGTGTGCGAATGGGAGGCTTTTCTATCCATCTTCGCGGCGGCGCTGATTGGCTTGTGGAGCGAGAGGCGAGATGGTAAACACGAGTCGGTGCAAGCACACGAGCACAGGCGCAATTGCGGACGACGAGCAGGTGTGGTACATTGGGCCCATGGCAGTCGACACAACCGTCCCAGACACCGTCTCAGAAGCCACATGCACCGACACATGCTTGTGGTCTCACCTACTCACGAACCCTGGCGACGCGAATGCCCGCCAAGATGTCGTGTGTGGGGTAGCTTGGGAGGACTCACCGTCATTCGTCGCACGCCCGGTCTCGGTCCGTCGGTGCTTGACACCCATCGAGAGACTTTTTAGCCAGACCAGTGACTCCAAGGCTTGCTTCCCACACACGAGACACGCCCAATTCCTTTCTTTTTCCTCCACTCTCCACTCAGATTGCCTGTGAGGCACCCCGCGCCATGCAGCAGTCGCGCACAAAGGCCATCCAGGCTCTGCGGAGCTCTCGATGTTTTTCCACGTCCGCTCCTCGGGCCGCCGCGTCACCATACAGAGCTGCCCAGGTGGCGACCGCAAATCCAAAGGTCGGAGACGCGAAGAGGACCCAGAGCACCGCTGCGGCGGCAAAAGCAGAGCCCAGAGCGAGACCAGCGCCCGCGTTCAACAGGGAAGACTATGATGTGCAGCCGCTGCGGCGACAGCAGCCCGAGATGGACCACTCGCTGGTCGGCCTCAAGGGCGGCGAGATCTTCCACGAGATGATGCTGAGGCACGGCGTTAAGCACATCTGTATGCCAATTCCCCTCCAGATTGCTTCAATGCCTGCAATCGAGTCACAAATTGTGCTAACGTGTCGTGTGATTAGTTGGTTACCCCGGCGGTGCCATTCTCCCCGTGTTCGATGCCATTTACAATTCACCACACTTCGAGTTCGTCCTTCCCCGACACGAGCAAGGTGCTGGCCACATGGCCGAAGGCTACGCCCGTGCCTCAGGCAAGCCTGGTGTCGTCCTTGTTACTTCCGGCCCTGGCGCCACGAATGTCGTTACAGCCATGCAAGACGCTCTCATGGACGGCACACCCATGGTCGTTTTCTCTGGACAGGTCGTTACCTCCGCCATTGGCTCGGATGCGTTCCAAGAAGCCGATACCGTGGGCATTACCCGTCCTTGCACCAAGTGGAACGTTCTCGTCAAGAACATCGCCGAGCTCCCACGGAGAATCAATGAGGCCTTCGAGATTGCGACAAGTGGACGACCAGGCCCGGTTCTCGTCGACCTGCCAAAGGACGTTACGGGTGGTACTCTTACGAGGCCGATCCCCATGACTTCCAGCCTCCCCACACACCCCAGCGCTGCGACGCTTGCCGCGCGTGAGATGAGCAAGAGACAGCTGCAGGCCTCTCTTAAGCGCGCAGCAGACCTCATCAACATTGCTAAGAAGCCCGTCATCTACGCTGGTCAGGGAATGGTGTCTGTCCCCGATGGCCCCAAGATCCTCCGCGAGTTGTCCGAAAAGGCGAAAATCCCTGTCACCACCACCCTCCAAGGTCTTGGCGCGTTCGACGAGCACGACGAAAAGTCGTTGCACATGCTGGGCATGCACGGCTCTGCGTACGCAAACATGGCTATGCAAGAGGCTGACCTGATTCTCGCTCTTGGTGCGCGCTTCGACGATCGTGTGACCCTTTCTCTGGCCAAGTTTGCGCCTGAGGCGAAAGCGGCGGCGGCGGAGGGAAGAGGTGGAATCGTCCATTTCGAGATCATGCCCAAGAACATTAACAAGGTCGTACAGGCCACTGAGGCCGTCGAGGGTGATGTCGTCCAGAACCTGCAGCAGCTAGTACCGCTCGTAAACGATGTCAAGGAGCGTCCCGAATGGTTCGCCCAGATCAAAGACTGGAAAGCACGATTCCCATGGGCGTACGAGAAAGAGGGACCAAACGGATTCATCAAGCCGCAGACCGTCATTGAGAAGCTGAGCCAGATCACGGAGCCGATCAAAGACAAGACAGTTATCACCACTGGTGTAGGCCAGCACCAGATGTGGGCGGCGCAACACTTCCGCTGGACGCACCCGCGCACCATGATCACCTCCGGTGGACTCGGCACTATGGGTTACGGTCTGCCCGCCGCCATCGGCGCGAAGGTCGCAAGGCCCGATGCCCTGGTCGTCGACATTGATGGCGATTCCTCCTTTTCCATGACTTTGACCGAGCTCTCCACCGCGGCGGAGTTCAACATCGGCGTCAAGGTCATCGTGCTGAATAACGAGGAGCAGGGCATGGTAACACAGTGGCAGACGCTCTTCTACGATGACCGCTTCTCGCATACTCACCAGCGCAACGCCGACTTTGTCAAGCTCGCCGAGGCGATGTACGTTCAGGCAGATCGTGTATCGAAGCTCGAGGAGCTCGAGGACAAGATCAAGTGGCTCCTCAACACGGAGGGTCCTGCCCTACTCGAGGTCGTAGTTGACCAGAAGGTGCCGGTGCTCCCTATGGTGCCTGCGGGCAATGGCTTACACGAGTTCTTGGTATATGATGAGAGTACGTATCCACGTTCAACTAAGTCAGCTGGGCCACGATCACTAACTACGCCACAGAAGTCGCAAAAGAACGGAGAGCGAAGACTAAGGAGAGGAGTGGGCGCTAAGCGCACCAGTTCCGTTTCGTGTCTTCCAGCTTGATACCTTCATTTCGCATGTACATTATTGACGATTTCGGGCGTTTGTGCGCTGCAATTAGTATGATGATCTTCAACCATTGTTGAGTAAGACAGAGACAAAAGTTCAAAAGCAGGGACTTGGGGTTGAAAGTATGTATGTCTGGCGATACCTTTGCATCTGAGGAGTAATTACCAATATGACACGTCCTTTTTCGCTGTACGGCTGGTCTGGATGCGATTTTAACGTAGTGCTTCTTACTCACAGAGAAAAGCTACATTGACCAATTAGTCATCGACTTGCTCAGAACCATGGTCGGAGGTGCGGCGAAGCTGTGTCGCGTACCGACCCATAGTTAACCTTTCCCAACGACACAGCATTCTATCGTGAACTTAGGTACACACAGCATGCGCCTCATCTTCTAGTAATACCTTGGTAGAGATGAGACACATTGTGCGCCCTCACGAGAGCGGTGATACTGGGAGTACCAAGATTGCGAAATGGAGTTTTCATGCTCAGTATATGTTCCTGTCCGAGAGCACTCAAACATGCAGAGCTGGTTTCCCACAGCTACGTTCCCACACCATCAAGTTCACCCATGATACCGTAACACTCGACGCAAATACCACAACGCGACTACCCGTCAGCACCACACCCATCTGAAACCAAAATTCGGAATTTCAGTCCAGTCTCAATATGGGAATCAAGTCTTGCTTCTCAATCGGGACCCTGCGAGCTCCCCTAGAGCCATCCAGCGCACCCTCGTCAGGCCAACACTCTGCCGCCTCCCCAACCACATTGCCAACTCGCGTGTCCACCTCAAGGCAACTTCCAGCGCCGCAACTGCCCCCGAGTCCACCCCCGATCCCGAAACAACCCCAGGCGAAAAAGAAAGTGTCGTTGCGCAAGCGCATCACCAAAACGCTCTCCAGCGCTGGGATACACCACCTACTTAGCACACACTCACACACGTACGCCATCACCAGCCCCAAGCGCACATCCACCTCTTCCACTTCATCCTTGTCGAGCGTGACGAGGCCAAGTGCGGGAAGAACGACATCATGGAAGGGTCGGGGTATGATGCCCGAACGGTACGACGAGCACGGGAGACTGATTGAGGGGGGTGTCAGCTGGAGTGAGGAGTTGGAGGGCTGTTGGGCGGTTGGGAGGGGAAGATGGTTGATGGAGCTGCAGGAGAAGAAAGGGGAGACGGGCGGATGAGGGAGAGGAGAGACCGTACAAGAGCAATGGCCGGGGAAAGCGAAAATGGTAGCTCAGTCAAGAACTCTTCGCTCAATTGCACTATTTATACATCCTATTTCTTTCTTGATACCATGCCTAAAAGGTCAAGAAATCGAGGCGTGCTCTTGAGCGCGTAATTTGAATTGGATCATAACACCTTCGTAATTACTAACAGATGAGTCCCACATCTGGGTCAGGTTCTGTGTTCTGATGTGATCGAGCAATCAGACTGTAGCTGCATAATATAGAGCTAAACGATGCAGGCTAGCATGGCTGTCGTCTCGTGATACGATAGAAGTACCTTCCTGATATAATCATAAAACTCGAACCTTAAGGTTGTGAAAGCTGATAGTGTAAGCGTCAATCATTAGCACCAACAAAATTTATGACCCACCAACTTCGGTACATTACCCATGGATCCTTTGCATAGTCATACCCTAGTATAAAATTACAGGCGCATAGTGCAGGCAGCTGCGTTGCATGAGACATCCTTAAGGTCGAGTCGTTGAAATTCATCTAAGATGTTTATTAGTGCTACAAGCAGTCGTGGTCCAAGCCAAAGCACCTTGACCCTGAACGTCATACCCGCAACAACACTGCCGTTTATTCAATGCCTGAGTACCCCCGAAGAGCTTCTTACAAAACATACAGGAGAAGTTCTGATAGAACAATGACAAAACCACGAGGTAGTCGAAATGAGGTTTGGAACACTGAGGTGCTCGTGGAAGAGCGAAAACCGTGGATTGAGGCGGTGGCAGGATAAGTGAGTTCGGTTAATGTCTACCGAACCAATCTTTGGCCGGTACTGTGGCAGAGATGGGTAGGAAGATAATACCCAGAATGAGTACTGCTTACGGATTGTGGTGTCGGCATGTTCAGATATGGGGCGGCTGTTTCAACATGTTTTTACGGACGCGTCGACCTATTAACAATAATAATCTGAAGTTTTACGTGGAAACTGCTTCATATCTAGACCCAGGGAACTCTGGTAGCCCCTCGAGTCGTTATCGTACAATCCATCGCAAAGGTAATGCGGATGGCTCCCGTCTTTCCAGTTTCGCAGGCCCTTGCCGCGACTAATGTACATCTGCCGCATCGGAGCAGCAAAGCCAACGCCATCGCTCAATAAACGTGTTCAGAATGAAAGAATGTTAATACAGTGTCGAAAGGAAGTTTCGTTCAACCACAGGCGGTCAATCCGATCCTCGGATCCGGCCCGCAATTCATTTATCTCCACCCTTTCCATTCATTCCCCTGACCAACTGTTTCCCCATCAATTTCGATATCTGGACGGCATAGTCTCTCTTGCGCATCTGTCGCACCTCGTCTTTGCTCTTTCCCTGGAAGTCTTCTTCGCGATAGGGTGGCGGCGCATTAGGGTCAAATGCTGCCGTGCCCTTGAAGTCGCCCGACGGTGGAAACGATGTGAGGCTCTCGGAAGAGCGTCTATTGGTGGAAGGAGAGCGTGGCGCCTCGCAAGAATGGCGTGAAGATTCGGAAGAAATTTTGGAGAGAGATGGTGAAGGAGGAGCGGCGTGAGGATTTGAGACATTGGCAGATGAGTTGTGCGAAAGTTCGCGGACAGCAACTGTTGATCTTGGGAAGTCGTCCATGTCGTTGACTTTTGATGTGATGAACCTATTCGTGTTTGTTTGATTGCTTGTATTCCCGCGCAAAGACGTGCGTTTCTCAGTATACTGCAGTCACCAAAGCTTGTGATGAAGCTAAATATTCAAGTTTGCTGTCGTTCTCGCAGCCGCAATTCACAGACGTATAAGTTGCATACCAGTTCGCGACGTCATGTCCGAGCTTTGTCCATCACGACCGGAAGCGGTAATGATGATCGGCCAATCAGTGATGGCTGCCTTGAAAATGCAGGAACAGCGACGGAATTGCCTCTTGCGACGATGGTGTTTCACGCGTGGCATGCAAAAGCAGGAATTCGGGCGTCCCGCCAACGTGCGAGCGGCTGAGGTGTGGGTCTGGCGTAACGTTGTGGGGTCCGGGGTGCGCGAGATGCGGGATAAGATCACGGGGGCTTGCGTAGTGATGATGTCACGGTCGTGATAAGGATGCTATGTGAAACGAATGAGACTCGTGAATGATGGGAATCTTAAATTCGATGTGGCACAATGCAGCCGCCTAGAAGCCGGGGCGATGTGTACAACAGATGCTGTCGGCGTCAGGGGCATGGCGTTGTTTTCTGCTCTCAAAACGACAACCACCCTTTCACTCTTCTCGCGAAATTCTTCTGCCCCCAGATCTCCTTTCCACCCCTTCGAGAACCTAAAATAGTCTCCCTCGTTTTCCTATCTTTCTTGTGTCTCTGGATCTCTACATGTGTCGGCGCGTTGAAGTGACCACTCACTCTGCGGATCTTAGGCTGCCGTTCCGATGATCGATCGCTCCAGTGCGACGCCGCGGAACTAGATGACGCCGTAGGGTGGAGATGTGTTGTGGAATTGGACATGGAGCGATTTCGTGTCGACGAGGCAGAGCCGCGCACGTCTTGCACGTCTTGTGGTTGCGCTGTTTAAAAATGAGCTTGACGATCAGGGAGCCCAAGGTGCAATTTACCCGCGTCGCCATAACCGTGATATTCCCGGCCATTCTGCTGCTGCTTGACGTCCATGGTGCTGGATCGGTGCCGGCTTGTCATGATAATCGATCGATTCAGTGACTACAATCAAGATCACAGGATACCCGGGACTCGAAATCGACTGACTCCAGGCACCGTCTTACATGTATACGCCAGGTCATCCTTCGTCTATCCGTGTCCGCAGTCATAACGTCAGGATATCTGAGTCGAAAAGCCAAGGCTGATGATTGCGCTCCGCCCAGCCAGCGAGGCTTGGGCAGAGTGATATCCAAGTAGACTTTCCGTGAACGGCAGGTATCGGTTAGGCGGCTGCGTTAGTGGTGGCGCCCCCAAGGGCTGATGGAGGCAGCGGAACCGGCAGGATCGACACAGGGCTGACGCGGATGTGATGATTGGTCAGTGACTGCTTCCTCACGAACTGGATTGACGTATGATCTTCCTTGGTACCTCGCGGTTTGCTGCCTTTTGTTACACACTCTGCGAAATACACCAGTTGACGTGTCCATTACCGAAGGTCAGTATGTAGGCACGAAATACATCACCTGGTTCTAGTGTGCCTCTTCGCATCGCAGACAGTCTGTTCGATTCACCCATGCCCTCGGCAAGCTCATCATGCACTACAAGCTATCCCGACTTATAAATCGTTCCAAGTCTGCGCCATGTCCCTGATGGATCTCTCAAAAGTATAGCCCGACAAGCCTCTGGTTTCCCCTTTTGATAAACTCCATATCAGCTCAGGAAGGAACCAGCCTCCCATGTCAGCTTTCTTCGACTGCCCAACGATGAACGGTACGACTGATCTTCTCGAACATGTAGCATTCTCTGAAGTTACAGAAACCCGACGCAGTCATCCAGATAAATTGGTTTGGTGTTTGCATCCACATCTACATCTCGTACGAGTACATAAGTGGACAAGACCATGGTTCTCCTGTCTTATGAGAGCTTTGATAACTTTAGCTCCGTTTCTCACGAGTTCTGCGTGGCAGTACGTAGTTTGCCCGATGTCCACCAAAGGTATTCAACATCAGGGCCTCGTTAACCTGAGTGACGTATGGGCTAAAGACAAGCGTCTGCTGAACATCTTATTACAGGCTCACAGTAATCTGCCTGTTTCCATTAGGGTTGGCTTTGATGGTTTGCACAATTGGAATTAAGGATGCACTTGGTGATACGGCCAGCGAGGGGAACACGAGGAGTGCATTAGGTAGCGGGAAGAGCGCGTGCTAGGCTGGGATGAGTATCGATATGGAGGAGCCTTGTGACATGGACTGACTTTGATGGATGGAATGGAGGTGGAAGATGATGTCTGTAGGACCCTTGTCATTCATGTAGGTTCAGTAGCGGGCGTGAAGAGTTTCGTTGCGGTCGGTGATAGAAAATGTTTCTTTCCAAGCAGGTACGTAAGGGTTTTGTGGTATACAACTCCATACCATTCCTCCCTCCTCGCTCGTCCAAGTATGTTGAGGCCCAACGCCCAACGCCCAACGCCCGAGGTGCCCTCCCACCCCCAAATCCTCCCCACATAGTACATATAAAACGCCGTCACAATCAAGTCTTCTTCCCCGCCTTTGTGAAAAAGTTACTTAACTTTTTCATGCCACTCGTATCTACTTTCTTCAACTGCTTAACCGCCCTACTCTCCCCTTTCTTCTTCTTCTCTTCTTCCTCCTTCTTCCTCTTCTTCTCCTCGCGCTCCATAATCGCGCCCTCGTCCTCGTCGTGCCCGCGTTTGCGCGAGATGTTGTCTGATATCGAGCGTAACGCGAGCGCTTCTGCGCGCAGCTTCGCAAGGGAGGCAAGGTGCGCGTCTAGGGATGTGAAATCGGGGATAGGGGAGGACCTAATGAGAGGATGAAGGGAGGGGGGGAGGTAGGAGGTGGTGAGGTAGGTGAGAGATATGCGAAGGCGGAGGAGGTGAGGGATCCCAGGTGGGGTCTCAAGGGCGGGTTTTGCGGCGATATCTTGATTGGTGGTGGTGAAAGATGTGGCGGAGGTGAAAGAGGTTGATTGGGATTCTACGGTGGTGGTTGTTGAGAGATCACTCTCTGTTCGGTTAAGGGTTGAGACAGTAGTGGTTTGCGTATCTGAAGATGCTGGGGTTGAGGTAGCGGTGAAGGTGTCTGATCGTAGGACGTTCATGACGGGAACTTCGAGCGCTGTTTTGATAAATCTTTCTTCCATAGAAGGCGGCAGGCCCTTTGCGCACATGCGCTCCGCCTTCTTCCCCAACACCTCAATGAGTTTCGCATGTGACAGTCGGTACATTGTTTCTTCTCCGGCAGTCACGGTATCGCATACTGTAGTCATTCGACGCTCAATCATGTCTTTCAGCCCTTGGTGTTGCGAGAAGAGGACTTTCCATTGCCGTGATGGGGAGGCAAGGGTGTCGAGATGGTCTTCGAATGAGAGGAAATGTTGTTTCTCGCCTTGCTTAGCACCGGCCTTCGGTGCCAACGCAGGTAAGATAAGGAAAAGAAGGTCGATGGGTGTAGCAAGGAACATGTCCGCCTTGTTCGTAACATAACCGCCACCTAATCCTGCTTCTGCGTCCAATTCTTGTGTGATATGCTCCTCCTTCGCTTGATCATCCTTTGATCCCATGTCTGATACCTCATTGGGTGTTACTAACCAACTCTTGCAGTCCTTCTTTGGCGCCGCGATGCGCGTGAACTCGTAGAAGCCCTTGCTTGGACAGAAGTAGTACCGTGAGGGTGTGCCATTGACGGGATTTTCAAGCGTTACTATGCGCGACTCGTGCGATGTGTCTTTCGGAAGCACGAAGAGCTTCGGCGGGTTCGTGGTGGATGGTGGTAGCGGCTTCGCTTTGGATTGCGGAGGTTCGGGCGTAGTTTCTTTCGTGGTTGTGGGCTTGGGTTTGGAGCGTGTGCGCGCCATTGTTCGAGTATGTGACTGGCCGTATAATATTCCCTAGTATACACCTCGACTATGTCTACCGCCAAATATGTGCTGTGCAGTTGTAAGATTTCGGAGTTACGAGTTGGGGGACGCGTCGCGTCTGTGGAAGCCAATCCTGGCGCGTTGTCTCGCGTCACCCCGGTCTGTTTCATGCCAACCTTAATCGAACGCCAAATAACACTTAGCTGCACGTCGGACAACAAATCACTGAATCAGACACACGCCGTCCACCCGTTTCTCCTCTGTTATATTCCTCTCCCGCGTTCGTATTTGTGTCACAGCGTATGCGTGGGGTCCTGGCGAAGGATATGGGCGAGTTGCCCCGAGCGCATCGCGTGCCTACCCTACAGTTATGATCGTCAGGGAGAGCCCAAAGTCGAGGGGTTCGTAATCGATTGGCGCATTACTATGGCGCATTGCTATGACCTTGGGAGCTGATAAATTCTAGCACCGAAAGAGGCACCCGTCTGGCCGCCAAAATCTCCGCATCACGCCGTGCTATTGTCGCCCTCTGCGCGCAGGAAGTACGAAAACCAACGTCAATGCAATTCTACATCGCCCTCGCCCAGCAAGCGCCGCCCCATGTCGCGTATCGAGTCCGCAATCTCAGAAGATGAGGAAGAGGAAGACGAGGAGACGCTGCAGCTCAAACTTCAGGCCATCGAGGCACGGTTAAAGCTCAAGAAGTTGCAGAAAGCGAAGAAAACGGCTGACGATGGAGAGACGGATACCACACGCATAAACTCGCGACTAGGTACGGCGTCAAGTGCGAGGAGAGTAGAAATTCCCAGGCCACAATCTGAAGTGCAGGTTCCGGTGTCGCCTGCGCGGAATAGGCGGGAACCTGAGGAGCAGAGAAGCCCTGCGAGGGTTCTGCTTGGTATTGATAAAGGCTTGAGAGCACATGATGTCAGTCTCAAGCGGGCGTCGAGCTTATCAAGCAGGACTGCGGCAGGGAGGCATTCGCGGACAGGATCAGCTCCGGTTGTAGAGGCAACAAAGATCAAGAGTTTCAGCGAGAGGATCGCGGACAGCAGGAACAAGGAAAGAGAGCGCGAAGAGAAGCAGGCGAGGATCGAGAAGAGCAGGAGTGTTGGTTTCGGCTTGCAGAGCATTGAGGGTGTGAAGGACAGGCCAGCTTCCAGAGCAGCCTCTTCGTCAAGCTCCGGAACGAGAAGCTCAGAGAACGCTTTATCTGGAGGTAAAAGCCTAGCACAAAGCCGGCACATCAGTAATCCGCGAGACACTTTGACGCCAAGGCCAGGATCGACTTTATCTGGAAGGCTGGATGCTTCACGAACGTCATCTGCGGTTTCAAGACCATCGTCAAGGGGTGTCGGCTCCACAGCTACAGCAGCCAAGTATGCGGAGATTTCTCAGCTTGACGACAGTGCGGACGCCCCCAGCTTCGAATCACTCTCTGGCCTGCACTTGAAGTCCCGAGAGATGCAACACAATGTAGTGACCCGGACACTGGAGGGCAAGACTGTCGTGACGATACCGCAGCTCTTGAAGACCGTCAAAGCGCCCGAGTATGATCCACCAGACATGGAAAACGACTATGTAGTCATGGGCGTCATAGCAGCGAAGTCATCGCCAATGGCTACCAAAAATGCAGTCAAACAGAGATCCTCAGGTGACCAAGACGAGGACGCGCATGCCACGAACAAGTTTATGATCATTACGTTGACGGATCTCAAGTGGGAGCTCCAGCTGTTTCTCTTCGATACTGGGTTTTCTAAATACTGGAAACTGACGCCTGGGACACTAATCGCTATCTTGAACCCCGACATCCTGCCACCGCGCGATCGTGGCTCAACCAAATTCTCTCTCAAGCTCACCAGCTCCGATGATACTGTGCTTGAGATCGGCTCAGCGCGAGATCTAGACTTTTGCCATGCGATGCGGAAAGACGGTAAAGAATGCGCGCAGTGGATCGACGGACGTAAGACCGAGTTTTGCGATTTCCACATCTCACTTCAAGTCGAGAAAAGTAAACGCGGCCGGATGGAAGTCAACACTATGACCGGCTTTGGCAAAGGACCTGGAGAAAGGCGGGGCGGCATGTTTTTTGGTGCTGGTCGAGGGAGAAGCAAAGGCGATGAGCTGAAGCGAGAAGGCAGATATCACGACGCCTTTCTCCACGAGACTATGTACATCACACCTGGCGCCGGCAGTTCCGCGAGATTACTAGATCGAGACGAACAGCCATACCATGTCACAGATCGCGCTGAAAAGCATCGCAAGCAGCTTGCTGAGAAAGAGAAGGAGCGCGAGTTGGCACGAAGGCTGGGCGATCTGGGTAGTGGTGCTGGCGGGGACTATATGAGGCGCGCTGCGTTGACTTCAGCTCCAGCTATGCAATCGCAGTCTTCCCGTTCTACCACCGCGCTCAACGACCCCTTCACCACCAAGCCATCGGAAACCTCATCGTCAAGCGACGTGCTCGGGCTCCTTAACAAGCGAGCAGAAGATGTTTCATTAGATCGTGGCCTTGCTAAGCGTAAGCGCGCCATCTCTGGTAAATCCACCGCTTCAAACGAGCCTGTAGGCTGGGGCGGCGCCGGCAAGCGCGGCCTCCTGCTCTCTCCCAGCAAAAAGGAACCCGCTTCTTCCATGCGCGGTACCAGAGAACCAAGTCCCGCGAAGAAGAAAGCAAGGTTACTGTTACCAGAAAAGGGGATCAGGGAGCCAGGAAGGGACAGCTTGGGCACAATGGACGTAGGGCTAATTGCGGCCATGGATGATGATGATGATGACGATCTGGAGGTTGTTTGATTCCCAGGGATTTCTTTGGTTACTCGGCTTCTGATATCCACGAGTAGGGTTTCTTTTGTTTACGCCCGAGATGAGCTGCTCATGGGGCGTTCTGGCGTGCATAGGTAGTCTTGCTCTGATTGGCTGGATTAAGCTCGGGCCACTAAGCGAGTGAAGGTGCAGCTTTTTGGACGAGCAGGAGCTGTCGAACGACCTTTTGATTTCCTAATACCCACGAACACTGCTTAAAGCGGCAACTATACATTGAAAATTCGGCCAGTATCGTGCATTCGCTACTCGTCTTATTACCCTACGTGTCACCTGTCCCAGAAGCCAGCAGATCAAATTATCCCAAACAAATTAGAAAGAGATAGCATCGGGGACTGCATGCCCCCGGCTACCGACTTCACTTTCTATAATGGCTACAGCACCTCCACCGAAAGACAATAAGATATACGCACTGGTCAATTACGAAGATCCTTATGTGCAACCCCTCATCGTCGTCGCCATCCAAAAACACTTCCCATCAGAGACAATAGAATTTGTCTCCGAATTTGACGCTATTCCGTCTAAATCTTCGCGCGTCCTCCAGTGGGTACAATACGAAACCATAAACTTCGAGCACATACTCCAACACTCGACGACTAGCCTAGCCAACGCATACGTTATCAGGAAGGCGCTGATACGGAAGCATTATCTTTCTACCACGGTCGCGAATTGGATTGTAAAGCATCCTCAGTCCGTGCTCGCGAAGCATGTTAAGCCAAGTGTGGAGTTCGAAGTTGATTATGCAGAGTTTTTGGATGATGCGCTTGTGGAGGCATGGGAGCTGCATGAGAGCTGGAGGCGGAGCGAGGAACAAAAGAGGAAGGAGTGGTGGATTTTGAAGCCGGGAATGAGTGAGAGGGGACAGGGCATCCGGCTGTTTAGCTCGGAGGAAGAATTGACGCGGATTTTTGAGGAGTGGGATCCTGAGTCTGATGACGAGGAAGAGGAAGAGGACGATGCACGGAGCGACGCGGGATCCGCTTCTTTATCGCCTGTGAAGGAGGAGCCTGGCCACGATGAGAGAGATGGAGGCGGCATTATAACATCTCAACTCCGCCATTTCATTGCGCAGCCCTACATCCACCCGCCTCTCCTCCTCGCCCCACCATCCTCTATCTCTACCTCCTCATGCGCTACCCACAAATTCCATATCAGGGCTTACGTCCTCGCAACCGGCGCTCTTCAAATCTACGTTTACCGGCCCATGCTTGCGCTCTTCGCCGCGCGGCCCTACACCCCGCCCTCGTCTACAACCTTCGAGGCACACGCGGAAGATGCGCTGAGAGCACATCTGACGAATACGTGTTTGCAAGAGACGGGCGAGCGGGAGGGGAGTGTGGGTTTGTTCTGGAATCTACCCGACAGAACACCAGAGCAGCCCCTCAATCCGCCTTCGAACGAAGCCATGGAAGCTTCGACTCCGGTACCACCCGCTTCCCACTGGAAGGATGAGATTTTCAGACAGATTTGTGCAAGTACGGGAGAACTCTTCGAAGCCGCAGCACGCGGCATGTCGATTCATTTCCAGTCGCTACCGAATGCATTTGAGATCTTTGGGTTGGATTTCATGCTCGGTATTGAAGACGACGGGGAGCTGAGGACGTGGTTGTTGGAAGTCAACGCATTTCCGGACTTTCGACAAACGGGCGAGGAATGTAAAGGTGTTGTTGAGGGACTGATGGATGAGGCTGTTAGGGTGGGAATTAAGCCCTTCTTTGACGAGACGAGTGAAGAGGCCGATGGGTCTACCGTAGATTGTCATAAGAACGGCAAGGGGTTGGTTAAAGTATTGGATATTGACCTGGGCCGGCGGTAGTCCTCATGGTGCGAAGAGCGGACGTTCGACGCATGCTATAAGATGCAGAATACAATCCTATGTGTGGGCGTTGAGGGACAACGATGCGCCAGTGGATGTCGATACCTGGGAGGGATGCGAGCATGAAGTGCAATAGTGAGTGCATTGGCCAATAAAGATTGCATTAAATACCAGCCCTCCTTTCCTGTTCTGCAATTTGTGACGTTTTCCTCCAGTCCTGACTAAAACCTGCCTCACCAGTTCTTCAGGAGCGTAGACCTTGTCTTCAAAAGCTTCAGCAACGTCCTTAGACAATAGCCCTACAGTTGAATGTAAGTCTTGCTTGTCGCAAAGTTCACAGGAGTGGTGTTTTCGTGATTGATGCCTTCATTGATGATCCGCTAGCTATCCCACAGGTGCTTAGTGCACATTACCTCGATCCCAAAGTATCCACCATGTCGCGCTCGTACGTTTCACGTAATGAGCGTCTCAGATTCCACTCAGCACAGCGAATACCGTATGCAGCGTGAATACAGACAATGTTTGCCACGATTCAAACCACAAACGCCTTGCAAGGGTATCCGAGAAAAATGAGGGCACAGCTCAACCCGACTACATAAAGGCACGAGATGTACCGTACAGCCCAAACATTAGAAAGCCACACAACCCGTGGTAGAGTCTAATGCAATACAGAATGACCATCGACTAGGTGCGGCCTTCCAACCGTAAGACGGTGCACAAACCATAATTAACAGTTGAAAAGAAGAATTGAAAGGGTATCCAGCAAGCGATAAGCAAGCAAGCTAACGCCCGCTTAGTCGTTCCATTACACAGTCACTCAGATAGACAGTGTGTTGATGCTTTCGTAAACATGAATGCCGAGATAACGCCAAAAAGTGATTATGCAAGGACCTGGTGAAGCATGCAGTCGAAAAGTCGTGGCGTTGTGATTGGATTGTAGCTCTGCATCAGCGGTCTGAGCCGCGTTAGACGCTAGCAAAAGAGGAGGTTGTAGAGTGCTCACTCCGCGCCCGCTTCTCAATGGTTTGCTCAAGAGGTGGACCACTGCGCTTTGTACCTGCGCGGGCGGAGGTAGAACCGCGGGAAGAGGACTTGACGCGGCTCCACGAATCGAAGGACATTTCTAGACATTGTCAGCTTATACAATACTTATACCTCATCGACACTACTTACGTCGCTTAACAGTCTTGGTCACGGACGCGGTGACCTTTGGAGAGGGAGATGAGGGATCGACATGACGCGTCTTGCGGCTCGGGGTGGCAATCGGAAGCTCGATATCGGTAGGTGCTTCCTCATCGTCTTCTTCGCCGTTCTCCTGCTTGAGACGCTCAATCTCTTCCTTGAAGAGAAGTTTGGGCTTGATGGCAGAGCGCGTGATACGACGATCACCGTTGCGATCCGCCTTACGACGCGTCTCATCTTCAGATGATAGACCCGGCTCTGCGTCATTGGAGCGGGTGACGTCGTCGAACTGACGGAAGATTGTCTTGCCGCGACTGCACAAAGTTAGTCTATTCCTTTGAAAGGTCAGAAAGTACGTACTGTGTATAGACAATGCCCTCGTCACGAGCAGCGGCCTCAAAGATCTGTCGCGTCTTCTCGTTTACCTTGCGATCCTTCTTCGGAGCCGCCTTGCCCTTGCCCTTGCCACGACGCGTCAAAAACGGATTGTTTTCCCCATCCTGATCATCCGGAACGCGCTCCTTCGAATCTACGTACACGCCAATCTTGGGGGTGGACGTGCTCATCTGCTCTTCGAAGCTGTCCAAGTCGAGCACACTCCTCACGCTTTTGTGGGCCCTGCGCGGAGTGGGCATGGCGTCTTCCACGGTTGACGGGCGGTTCGCAAACAGAACACGTGCAGTGGGGCGCAGGGAATCCTCGGTATGAAGGGCGCGCTTGCGTGGTGTCTTAGCGGGCGTCGGGAGCATACCATGAGGCGCCATTGTGGACAAAAGGCGGCGCGCGGGAGTCGGTGCAAAAGGTTCAGAGTCAGAGTCGTGTGGCGCAGTGCCGTATTGTGCGCGACGTGTTGAGCGCGGAGAGCGAGCTTTGGCGGGAGAAGAAGGTGACGAGGGCGGTGAAAGAGTGAAGTGCGCAGTGCGGTTGATCGATTTAGGCCTGGAGCTGGTCGGGGTAACGTCGCGGATAGTGCGCTTGCGAGGGGACGAGCTTGTTTGCTCGTGGTGAGGGTGAAGGTTATCGCTATGCTGGGCGGCCACCCGACTCGACCGGCGTGGTGAGAAGGGCTCGTAATTGTCGTACTTGGGGCCGTGCAGAGGCGCTGGCGGTGTGCGCACTCTACGCGGAGGTGAGGGTGTACGGTCCATGGTGGTTAAATCCCTCTGCAGAGCTTGCGAAGTGGTGCGCGGTGGAAGGAAGGATGTCAAGAATACTGGATCCAACACCAAAACAAGGTCAAGGTCGCTGGGGTGATGTGGTGTTCTCTGAAGTGGGCGAGCGGGACCAATGGGGGTATATGATGATAGCGGAGAGGGACCGTGTCTAGCGAAGTGTAGAGGCAGCGCTGGCAACGGGGCGGGCGGCGGGTAGTGGAGAGCGGTGGTGCATCGGTGAAGGGAGGAGGTTGGGCCCAGCCATCTCGTCACTTGGCATGGCAGGCGCAGGGGCCATCAGACAACAAACGCGCCAAGCACTGCAGCCCCGCCATTCAAACACGTCAAACACGCCAACCAAAACATTGAACGTTGAGGCATAAGACCTGCCATTGACGCAGAATACCCGCACAATGAGCGGTCCCAAAGCACAGCGGCCCAGCTTCTCCGATTCGGACTCGGACGTGCTATTCGACACTCCCGCGGCGCGCAAGAACCAGATCAATGCGCCAGACGATGCAATTGACGTTGAAGAAGGTCCTGCCGCCAGTAAGGCGCGTACAAAGGAGTCGCACTACACAACAAAGGAGGACCGCGAAGCGGCCCTGCGCAAGGAGCTCGAAAGCGTACGCAATGTCAATAAAGTTATTGAGGGGGTAGTGGAGAGTTTACAGAAGGCCAAGAACAACATGGATGTATGTATAGCTCAGACAAAGATTTAGACGTGGATGCTGATTAAGCCCAGACGGTTTCAAAAACCGTGAACAACGCGACAACCCTCTTGCAGACATGGACACGCATCCTCTCCCAGACCGAGCACAACCAGCGCCTCATCCTGAACCCACAATGGCAAGGCGCGACCCAGGATCTCGTTGATATGCAAGAGGAAGCATTGCAGAAGCAGCAGGCAGCAGAGCGCAGAGCAGCCGAAGATCAGGCGCGACGGGAAGCGGCGGCGCGAAAATCGGAGGATGATCGTAGGAAAGCAGAAGCAACAGTGAAACCTGGCGTGCGCGGAAGGGGACGTGGAGTTGTGAGGTCACGCGGTGCATCTACAACAAGTACAGGCCACGTTGGCGTTGGCGGACAGACCGGCAGAGGCGGGCTGAACCGCAGCAGTTCGACAAGCAATCGAGCCGGAAGTGGCATTGGGCGGGGTCTGCGAGGAAGGGGCAGAGGCTTGGGTTGAAGGAGGGTACGATCAGAGAAAGAGCTAAAGAGTACACGGATGATGATACCCAAAGCAGAGATTTGGGCTTCCACCCTCATAAAGCATCACCTCTTGCTCACGTCTCGCACCATCCTCCATCAACCCCGCGACTCTGATATGTGAGCATCAGCCACTCGCGCACAAATAACACAGTCCAGATCCTTCCAGCGAACAAGAAGACATGTATATGAATGAATCTCGGTCGAGGTCTGTGGGTTGGGTACGCTGGTAAAATGGTGCTCTTTCCAGGGTCGATTATTCGATCGAGACGCCTACGATGAGAGAAGGATGGAAGCAATCTCAGGCTTAACAGTATCCCCAACTGACTGGACGTAGTACGTGCGCAATCATTCGCATGCTCATAGCGAGAAATTAGCATAGTGAACAACCGTGAGCATCATGAAATCTTTACGTTGTCGAGGATAGACCGAATGGCGTTCTTCAGTAAGCGGTGGCTAGTGAAAACAAGACTCCTGGGAACATTCGCATAAACTTGGTGGAGGCTCCATGCTGAGTAGGTAGGGAAGGTCTGTGCTTGCGACGCCGAACAAACATTCACGGTCAAGCCGGTTGTTCGTTGTTGTACTCAGCCCGCCCGCCTGCACCTTCCGCCCGATGTGCCGGATCCAATTCCTCAACGGGAAAGCTTCCAACCCCACCTGAGCTCCCCCCGCTATTTTACACACCACCGAGCCGCGCGACGACACGCGCTTCGCATACTTTATCCACCTATATTAATTCCCTTGAGCTGCCCTGCTTCTTCGTCCTTTTTGTTCCTTCTTTTGGACTGTTTGACTGGAGATACCCACTGCTTCCTACTCTTGTTTCTGGAGGGAGTGCGACTGCAGGGGCATACACATACATTCCTCGCAATCTATCTTGATCTTACACGCACAGACTCAATTGGCCCGGGGACAACAACGACACGTGCAAAAGGACTACCTAGGTACTTCTAAATCTTGTACGCTTCGAGACGCCATCATGGAGGTCCCTACGGCGACGTCATTGCGCGACATCTACCCCGAGGATGCAGTTCCAGTACAGGCGAAAAGATGGGAACGGATACTGGCCAAGTTCAAAGAAACATATGGGAAATCCGCAGGATTTGTAGCACGAAGCCCGGGACGGGTCAATATCATCGGCGAAGTGTGTACGATGCACGTCTATCAGCAATCGCTCGACTAATTATATGTAGCACATCGACTACTCTCTATACGAAGTATTACCGATGGCTATCACCGCTGACTTTGTCATGGCCGTGGCTGTTCGGCCTTCTGAAGAGAAACCGCGAGTACGCATTGCCAACGTCCAATCCGAAAAGTTCCCCTCCCGCGAGTTCGAGATACCGACCGAGGGCACCATTGACATAGATGCTTCTGAGCATGAGTGGACGAACTACTTCAGATCTGGTCTCAAAGGTGTCACAGAAATGCTTAGCAAGAAACGAGGGAAGCAATTTGTCTCCGTCGGAATGGACGTCATGTGCGATGGTACAGTGCCTAGCGGTGGTGGACTGTCAAGCTCAGCATCGTTCACGTGCACAACCGCGCTGGCTGTGCTGACAGCGAATGGAGAAACAAAGGTGGATAAGAAGGAGCTTTGTGAACTGGCTATTGTCTCGGAGAGAGAAGTCGGTGTCAACTCCGGAGGGTACGCAATTTAACACTCATTATCTAGAACATGCTAACAGAAGAATAGTATGGACCAAGCAGCATCTGTCTTCTCGCTCCGTGGTTCCGCGCTATATGTCTCTTTCAAGCCGTCTCTCAATTACACGACCCTCGAATTCCCACACACCGACCCCGAACTTACATTCGTCACCGCACAGAGCTTCGTAGCTGCTGATAAGCACGTCACTGCACCCGTATGCTACAACCTGCGCGTAGTGGAATGCACCCTCGCCGCAGTCTTCCTCGCGAAAGTGTTCGGGCTCAAGCAAGAACTACCTCGAGACTCGTCTCCGCTTGGCGTCAGCCTGCGCGGCTTCCACGATACGTATTTTGAAGAGAAGCAAGGCGTATCAGACAACACCAAGACCTCCGTCGCTGACTTCGAAGACCAGCTTAACAAGCTCGTCCAACTGGCAGGCGACTACCTGCCGCAAGAAGAGGGCTACTCGCGAAGTGATATTTGCGCACTGCTCAATGTATCCGAAGACGAGCTCAACCAGCGCTACATGTCAAAGTTCCCTGTCCGCGCCGATAAATTCAAGCTGCGACAGCGTGCGCTCCACGTGTTTACCGAAGCACTCCGCGTCATCAAGTTCAGACAGCTACTGTCAGCGCCACCTTCGGACGGAAAAGAGTTCATCAAAGGATTGGGTGACCTTATGAATGAGACACAAACTTCATGCCGCGACATCTACGATTGTAGTTGTCCCGAGCTGGATGAACTGTGCGACCTTGCGCGCAGTGCTGGCGCTGCTGGCAGCAGGTTGACCGGTGCTGGTTGGGGAGGATGTAGCGTGCATTTGGTCCCCAAAGACAAGGTCGAGGCTGTCAAGAAAGCGTGGGAGGAGCACTACTACAGGAAGAAGTTCCCTGATATCACAAACGAGAAGCTAGAAGAGGCCGTTGTTGTTAGCAAGCCGGGCAGCGGTAGTATGGTGTTGAAGATTGTTGGAGATAGCATTGTTTGATCGGGAGACAATTAAAAAGCGAGAAGGCAAAGAGGAGGAATAGAAGGGTGGCACATAGATACCACTTTTTGTTGAAGGCCGTTGTTCACAATGTTGAAAAGCATACTCATGAACGGCACAATGCTTCTATCGTTGACATTTTCTGGCATGCATTGTAAATCGCAATGGATATAAACCCTGAGCTACACCCCTCAAGTACGCCAGAAGTTGGCAACACAACCGCCCTCAAGGTAAGCTCCATCCCATAACTCATCCGATACCGCAGCAGCATCCATCAAAGCACATGGAGATGTTCACCGAAGCAGATCTCACTGCTCAGATGACGGCTAACCTCACCTCTCTCATGGCGGCCAATCTTACCGGCCTCGTGAGCATCCTCACCATTCACCCCAAGCAAAAGAGCCCCATCGTCCTCCGCGCGTGGCGGGCTGTGCAGTCTACACAGCGACTTGTCCACCAGGCGCAGACGGATGATGAGGCGGATCTGGAAGAGCTGGCGCTGAGGGTGCGTTGGGTGAAGGGTATTGTCGATGCTAGTGTCAACCCAGGAAAGAAGCAGGCTGTGCATATTGGGGCGATTCACCCTTCTCTGCTTGCTGAGCAGGCAGATAAGAAGGTGGGCACGTGGCTGGATGGTGTGTCCTGCGAGGGGATCGAGCCGACCCAGGCCCGATTTTGGGCTTGGAAGCTTGGTAAGGACATGGACGTTATCTATAGTGAGTTTGACATTGACGTCTACTGTATGTGCTGCCCGCCTCGCAGCGCGGGCAAGGCGAAGACTCGGGCTCGTGTTCTTGGGCTGGCAGTCGATACCGGCTATGGTTTCGATATGCTCGAGCGAGTTAGCAGGCCTGGCAGTGCGCTTGGGGATTATCCTGAGGCGTATGCTTTGACTCCTTTGACGGTGTCGGATGGGTCGCTCTTCCCTGAAACCCTTCCGACCGCAGTGTCGTGCTCCTCGATGAAGGCACAAGCTGGAACGTACCAGGAGCGTGAGGCTGAGGCTGCACTGTGGAGGGACTTGTGCCCATGGTAGGCGTAAAGGTAAGGTCCTTGCTGTTAGATAATATACTTGCGTTTTCTTCATAAAGGTGTCGGTATGATGTGAGTTTTGCGTATACATATCTCGCGCTAAGTCTTTACATATTTCAAAGGCGTGCTGCATCTTTCAGCAGCTCCCTTGACTTGTCTGCCATCTGATCTAGATCAACTCATCTAGAGCTGACGTCCACTACTGCTGACCGCCAATTTGAAGACTAAGAGCCGATATGTACGGGCTCAACTCGACTTTTGATTGGACAATGGCCAGGTGAGATTGATGATGCAACCGCTGATTCGCTGTACGCTGGCCAATCTATCAATTGCTGTGTGCCCGACGCTGTCCTTCGTCCCAGGTCTTTCGATCCAGCGCTGGTTCATGCGGGCTCAAATTGCGGTCAGTCAGCCAGGACATGCCCGGGAAAGCTCATGCAAAGGGAGGTTTGTACGACGGGGACTTGTTGGCCCGGATAGTGCAAGCCAACGGCAGGCCGCACACATATCCCACGCTAGCCTGCACCACTGCTCCCACCATGCATATGTGAAACCCCTGCCTCGGTACCCAAGGGTCGGTCCGAAGCAGGATTGCGGTGCAGTGTCGATATCTGTCGCATGCAGCGAGCGTGGGCCGGCTCTTATACGCTCTGCTGTGATGCGTGCATGCGCTGCTCCTGCTGTCCAAGAAGCCGGGGCTGCAGCGCTGACGGGATACGAGGCGCTTTCGGAGGTGAGCGCAATGCGGGTGTAACACAAGCTTCCGCCTCATGACTGATTCATCACCGCCATGCTCAACGTCCAGCCAGCATGCCGCAGACCGATCAGCCCACGCTCACCCGCATTATCGACCGCCCATCGCACCATTGGCTCCCTGCGTCCAATCCCGGCAGCAATGTGTATAAGGCTCGCCATCATTGGAGAGGGACCGTCAAAAGCCCTGGGCACGCATCGATCGCATCTCAGCAGTACGGCCCAGATTGGCTCGGGTGGCGGGCCGAGTCGCTAGCGGGTCTGGAGACTTCGCACCGGCCTGACCTCGCCTTGCCGGAAGCCATTGTCCAGTCCTGCCGTGCCCTGACACGACCATCCTCCTGGTCAAGGCGTACCATACAGTACTTGCCCGAATCGGCCTCCAGCTCTCAGCATCCTTTCGGGACTGTCGACGTTTCGAGTGCGACTTCCTCGTCGAACCCGATAGAAAGAGCACCCGGGACAGACCAACGCCTTCCCTCCATCCACAGGAGCCACACGCGTCCTCGTTCTTGTTTCATTCATCCAGAGGCACTCTCTAGATCCTGAGCAACCGCCAGCGATGATCACCACAGCCACCCTCATCAGTTCCTTCATTTTCTCTCGGCTCTCTACGACTGCCACCCAGGACAGTCCATAGCACGAGCAAACGACCATGCCTTCCGCAAGCGCCCATCTCCGCCCTCTCCGTTACGCGTCCCCTTTTATCATTGTCACCTGCGCTAGTGTACTCGCTGTTGCTGCTGCTTGCTTCGTCCCGCCGTCAAAACGAGCCACTCTCAGCCCGTCTCAACGAGCCATCTCAAAGCACGTCTCCGTCGCAATATGCTCGTTGTACTTGCTCGAGGGTATGCTGCAAACTTTGCACCCGGTGTTTGAAGCTGACTGGGCCGCCGAACCAGATGCCGTGGTGTATACGACGCTCAGCTTCTTGTTGTGGCTGGTCATCTTGCTCATTCACTCCGACGCGAGACGGCTATACTGGCTCCCCAACCTGATCACGTGGATCCTCGCAATGTTTCTGGACACCGCTATTACTCTCCCATCCTTTCAGTCAGCTCGACATTGTCCTTTTGATTTTGTGGAACTGTCAATTCGCCTCCTACGCATTGCGTCGCTCGTGCTTCTCTGTATATCCATCACCGCATCAGCCGCAATCTCACCTCCAAGAGACGCGGAACGAGAGCCTTTATTGAATTCACCGCATGCGAGCCTTTCGGCTAGTTCGTTTCTTGGTCTTCAAGACGTCAAGTGTGATGAGTTCGGAGCCGAAGGCAACTTCCAACCTTCGGAGCAAGAGGAGCATATCGAAAAGGTCGGTGGCTGGTGGGCCTACCTCCACGAAGTCAAGTTCCTCTTACCATATATCATCCCTTTCAGAGATCGACGACGTCAATGCTACGCTCTAGTCATGTTGGTACTCATGATTGGCGGCAGAGTCTCTCAGCTGTTCGGCCCTCGAATTCTCGGCAACATCGTCCAGGCAATCAGCAACAATCACGATGACAGCACGCTCCCACGACAGATCTTGATCTACATCTTTGCAGTCAAAGTCCCCTACGACGTCGTGTTGGAACCTGCAAGAAAGTGGCTGAGCGTTAGACTCTTCTACGGTAGCTATCTAGACTTGCTGCTGTCGCTTGCTTCACACGTCGCCGGTTTATCATACGCTTTTCACGAGAACAAGCAGACTGGAGAGATGATAGCGGCCATCGGACAAGGCCAGGTCATCAACCAATTCGTAGACGACTTCGTCGAGAGCACCCTTCCACTTGTCTTAGACATTGTGGCCGCGTTCGCTTATGTCACATATCTGTTCGACGTGTATGTGGCATTGATACTCTCGTGTACATACGTCTTCTACGCAATAGTGACATATAAAGGCACGCTTCTGTGCGCTGCTGCCCGTCGAAAGTACCGAGAGACGTCACGTGTTGAATGGGACGTTCTCCACGAGTCCATTGCGAACTGGATGTCGACCTTCTATCTCAACAGGCAAGACTACCAGCACAACCGCCTCAAGACTCTAAGTATTCAGGAACTGGCCGAACAGGCTTACAACTATGATATATCCATGGCCATGCGAATCTGTCAGACCTTGGTGGTAACTCTGGGATACCTCGGTATTCTTCTTCGCACCGCGCACCTCACCACGCACATCGAAGATGCCGTCGGAAATTTCGTTGCACTCCTGTTCTATTGGAACCTGTTCACCAACCCACTCTTCAAGCTAGCGCACTTTTACCACTCCTTGGTCCAAGTCCTGGTCGACGTAGAGCGATTGCGTCAGCTCATGCAAGCTGAACCAACGGTGCTCGATGATGAAAGTGCCCAGGATCTTCTCTTCCGCGAAGGCAAAGTGGAGTACCGGAATGTATCTTTCGCATACGATGGGGATAATCCAGTCATAAACAATCTCGCTTTCACTATCCAAGCCGGTTCAACAGTCGCCTTTGTCGGCCAGTCCGGTAGCGGCAAAACCACAACTTGCGATAAGTTACTCTTCCGGGCATACGACGTTACCAAAGGAGCTATCCTCATCGACGATCAAGATATTCGAGGCGTAACGCAAAGGAGCTTGCGAGAGACCGTTGGCATTGTCCGGCAGGAGCCAATATTCAATAACGAAACCATACTGGAGAACGTCAGGTATGCGCGCTTAGAAGCCAGTGATACGGAGGTCATAGCGGCTTGCAAGGAGGCCGCAATCCACGACCAAATTATGAGGTTTCCAATGGCCTACAACACAGTAGTTGGAGAGCGAGGTGTGAAGCTATCCGGAGGTGAACGACAGCGGCTGGCCATTGCCCAGCTCTTCCTGCGTAATCCAAAGATTGTTGTGCTCGACGAGGCTACTTCAAGTGTTGATAATGTCGCCGAATCGGAGATACAAGAGTCATTCGCCAGGATATGTAAGGGGCGCACGACCATCATGATTGCGCATCGTCTTTCAACAGTGCAACACGCTGACCAGATCTTTGTCTTAGACAGAGGGTCCATCGCTGAGCGAGGCACGCACGATGAGCTTCTGGAGAAGCACGGGAAGTACTTCCAGCTCTGGAAGAAGACACAGACAGTGAATCAGCTGAAGTCCGATTTGAAGATAATCGAGTCCCGGGCGATCGACGCAGAAGAAGGCCTCAGCTGCCCCGCATCGTCTGACGATAGCGATTGTGAAGATGATTGTGACTCCCCTGCCGACATTATGCAATTCGATGGAGCGAGCAGCAGCAAGCAAGCCAATGAGGAACGTACAGGAATGAGACGGAGAATTCGCAATATCAAATACAAGTTCAGTGGTAAGATCCGGACTACAACTGACGAGGACATCGACTCAGATAGCGATGATGAAGAGCATATGGCGCCTATCCGCGTGCTGTCTCCTAGAGCAACGGAAGCCAGCCCACCGCCCACTTTTTCACGACGGTCGTCCTTTTCTCTTAAAAGATCGTCTCGCGCGCAAAAGACCAATGTCACATCTTCTCAAAGGTCACCAAGTGCGGTTCAAGGGCGGACTATCTCAGCGCCCATTTCGCCAGTACGTGTTTTAACGCAAGCAATTTGGCCCATGCATGACTCTGTGCAACATCTACCACCCAGTTATATGTCATCGCAGGAGTATGTGTCCGAACACAGACAAGCACCACATATCTCCACGCCGAGCCGTATACCAGTCAGCATTTCGCCGCTTACGACGCCTGTACGCGCGAAGCAAAACACTGCACGTGAGATACTGCTGCAGTCACCACGGTCCCCGGAACGCAGTGCGGCGCTGAGAAGTCACCCAATTTTGAAAGCCGAAGAAGAGGGTGATGGATTCGCTGCAACGTATCATACGGCCAGGATGTCGGCTGGGGACCCAGAAGGCACCGGAAGGGGATCCTGATCGGAGACTAAGCACCTGAGGCGGCTCGTCTTCGAGGTAGCAGGGCATATTCCATGGTACTACAGTGCAGCCCGCTCAACTGAAGGAATACTTGGGTCCTGGGTTAATGCGCGTCGGTCGTCGTGCGCCTCGGCGCCCTTATCAATGAAACATAATTCAATATTTCGCCCTTCGCAGTCAATGACGTATCAATCATGTGCTCAACTATTTAGCAGCGTATTAGTGTTCTCTCTCGCGACCTTCAGTAGCATGATACCAAATGGTATGATGTGCATGAGCTTATGGTTTGCCTGAAGTAGGATATCAGCGCTAGGATACACATACTACGAATTACGGCCCCTTTACTACAACCATGCGGCCACAAACATCGCAAGGGCCTTCCTCAATGATTGGTGGCGTAGAATAGAAGGGATCCAAGATAACACAATGTCAGATTGAACGATATGGAGGGTCTGGTACGAAGGATGTACATTGTCTCAGATCATCCTGACTGCGAAGCCTTTCAAGCGGATTGCTCGTAGTGATAAAATGATAAAACTCCTAGTCGTTTCACGTCAGTTCCTATCAGCATCGCATCATTCATCATTGATATCACACTTCAGCTAAAAACTAAGACGTTCTCGCGGGTCTTACATGTGAGAATTGCAATGGCATTCGAGCTCAAGCTTCTTCTCCTGTCCTTCTCGACCTCCTTGATTTACGCTCATTGCAGGCCTAACCAGTCCTCTCAATTAGTCAAAGCACGACTACCACCTGCTCTCGACCCCAACGTCGGTACCTCTCCGCCACCGTACCGCCCATTGCCGGCAGGCTTCTACTATGGCGACTGGTACGTCTCCTACAGCTCCAACAAGAAGTACATGGCCCTGGACAACCTCATCTGGAGCCTCTGGCCAGTTTTGCCCACCTGCGGCCTCACGTTGAGCTCAACGCCTGCTGAATGCCCGCTCGGAACCTACCCCGGCCAGCTGGCCGATCTCTCTACATGGACTTTGAATCGCACGCGCAAATTGTACTCAGCTTTCGGATACGACACTCCACGCCGCATCGCCAACGCTTCTCTCGGGCGAGGCTGGGTCGATACGTGGGACACTGTGGGCAACGGTGCGCTGTCGTATTTCGTCAATGGGTGGCAGATTTTGGCGTGGGGTTGGGATGGTAACGGTAACGGGTGGATGCTGAATTACGAGACTGCTGTTTTGGCCGACGGGACGCCGGCTTGTTTGGATATTCTTAGTAGAGTTGCAGGGGGGCCGGAGTTGGGAACTGTGGAAAGGATTTGGAGAGCGTTGGAAGGGCTGGGCAGTGAAGAGTTGAAGACTTTGAAGGGAGAGGTGAGGAGGATGAGGGTTGATGGGGCGCGAAAGGGGTTGAAACCGTTTGTTTGTGGGCCGGATTGTAGGAATAATACTGATGTTGGGAACGCTGGGAACATTTAAATGGTCTACTCCGAAGAGACGGTTCGAACGATCAGGCAATCTGTAGGGTATGATACGTAGTGTCAGTGTGGAAAGTTCGAGTCTCCGAGCAATCTCGTTATTCCCATTGCAGACCCCCTATAAACATGTTCTGAGCTAAGTAAAATTTACATCAACGAAAAACAGGATAGTTTTTCTCATGTGTGAGCCCGCGCCGTTAACCATGTTCCATATGGCAAAGCGTTGCCGGTTTCGTAGCAAAGAAGTACGCTTAATACTCCAGGCACCCCACAACCATGTCTCTCCCTTTTGAATGCATGGTCTGGAGCTCGGACGATATGAACCCGAGCAACAGGGATTGCATGGACGAAATAAACTCTCATGATCGCGGCCTCAGACAAGCAGGCATCCAATTTCGAAAATCATATCGGACTATCGACCAAACTCCAGATCAAACACCAGAAATGCCATTCACAAAAACATACTAAGCGGAAGAAAAGAACATAACCGGGTATCCTGCTCTCCTCGTTACACTCAACGCAACGCACACCACTATCAGCACTTGCCTTAGCAATTCTGCAAATAATTACTCGGCACAAGGCCGCGCCTGCCATCCTTACCAACAACCTCCGCCTCCCACCATCCGTCATCCTGCAGCCTCAACACAGCAAGAATATCTCCCTTGGCGAAGGTAAGCTCCTCAGGTATTTGCGCAGCGTACATGTACATCGCTCTCGCTGTTTGTTGGTCAGTTTTGCGCTTATGCTAGGTGACATGGAGGGAAGTACTCACAATAGTGCAGAATCATCCGCCCGTCTCTAGTATACTGTCTCGGCTCCGCAACACTTTTACTTCTGACACGACTACTCATCGTGCTCGGGCTATGGTGCAGGTCCGATGCCCCGCCGCCGCCGTAGTAGCTACTCTGTGGTCTCTGGCCACCCGTTCCGCTTCTGCCTCGGACGCTTCCGCCATACACGCTGCCATCGCCGCGCTCGCTGCCGGGACCGGGCGCAAGTTGCAACGCCATGTCACTTCCGCGCGAGCTAGAAGGACGATCATAGCTCTGGCGGAACTGCGGGTTCGGGCTCGCAGCTCTGGAGGTAGGTGCTGCTCGCGATGCGGGCCTGGCGTTGGCGTAGGCGGGTTGGGGAGAGGACTGTGTGGGTGCAGCGCGGGAGCCGGGACGACTCTGTGCATACTGCGGTTGCGGAGGCTGGGGGGATGCTGCGCGTGGCATTCCAGGAGAACCACCGCCTTGTCGAGAGTAGGAACCTCGTGCAGTGGGGTTGCCGTAGGGGTTTGGCGCTTGGGTTTGCGAGGCGGTTTGTGCGCGAGGCCGGCCGCCTGCGTAAGGGTTGGGAGAGGCTGCGCGGTATGCAGCGGGAGACGAAGGCTGTTGTTGCTGGCTTCGATACATGCTTGGTTGAGGACTTGCAGCACGAGGAGCCGGCGATGCTGCTCGGGGTGCTTCCTGGGCGACGGTACCGCGAGTGGGCGGACGAGATGAGGAGCCGGTGTTGAAGACGCTGGCTTTTTGCTGGACGTACATCTCTGTTGTCTTTTGCATCTGCCTTGCTGTATGCGCTGGCTTGGGAGCACCGAGGCGAGACATTGGCGGTGCATCGTATGATGGGGGAGGTGTGCCACGTTTGGCGGCGTTCAGACTGGCATTTACCAGTGGCGTAGGTGCTCCTCCGGGGAGATTGGCTCCTACCGCAGGTGTAGCTGGTGGTTGCGGTGTGGCAAGGCCATGATAGCGGTCCGCAGACACGCGAAGGGAAGTCTGCTTTGTAACGCCCTTAAGCTCGGCAAGCGCCTGGGCAATAGGATCCAGTTCCTCTTGAGGGTCATTTGGTTTTTGCTCCTTCTTTCCATCAGGAGACGCTACATCAAAGACATTGTTGCCAATGTTGAGCTGAAAGTTTGCTCGGGGGTCTACGGGCTCTGGACTCGGTGTTGGAACATCCTTAAGAACAGTCCCTCGGCCTTTGCTAGCATACGGTCGCGTGGGACTGACGTTCTCGTTGGTTGTTGACCTAGACGCGGGACCCCAGGTATTCCGACTGCTGGGCGTAATTGAAGCTGGAGGCTGAATATCTGGCTTACTCTGTCTTCGAGCGAACGGGTTTTTCGAGAAGAAACCCTTCTTTTGCTGCACCGACATCTCCTCTGGCGATTGTGGCGATTCGAACATAGGTTTCCCTGGAGATGCGGATCCGCTTGGAGGTTCAATGCTCGAAAACGATGTAGGGTTGGAGTAGTCGCTCTGAGAATCTCTGCTTGAAGGGCGAATGGGGCTCGGCATCGCGCTTTGGTCTGAAGGTGCTGCAACACGGCAAAACTGAGTCATGCCGTCTTGTGGAAAGTCATTATGAGGTATCTTGCTCTGCTGATATTGTTGGTGTGCCTGTTGCTGGGCTTGGATTAGTCGAGGGTCCGGTTGTGGTGCTCGAGCCGACCTCTCGGAATGATGCGAGGCCCTTGACGTAGCAGCTGGCCGAGCGGGCTGCGCTTGTTGTGGCGGGACATTGATCTGGTCTTGTGGTATCGGCTTAGTGTTGTTTCCGAGCAACTCGCGAGCAAGTGGATTGTTCGGGTCATTATGCGAGTCAAAACTCGAGGGCGCTGGCGACGATGCTCGGTATGCAGGATTCATAGTCCTAGCGAACTGAGCTACGGAGAAGTTCTCATCTTCAGAGGTTTGTGAAGCTGTGTCGGCATCACCCCGGGCAAAGTTAATGAATTTGGGCGGGTCAGGTATTTCCTGGCCTGTTCCACTGCCTTGAATGAAGTTTGTAATGTCTTTCTCAACGTCGCAATCCTCGAGTGAGAGTCTTATCTTCTCGCACGCGGCGTCGTCGCTCACACATACAGTGGAAGCAATATTAGCAAAGTTCCAGAGGCTGCTCTTGGTGTAATCGATGCGCTCCTCTTCCAAATCTTGGAATTTCTGTACACATTAGCCTTAGCCATTTTGTGTGTGTGCCCATCACTCACATCACACGCTCCTTTCCAGTCCCTATTCCACCGGCCAGTCGTCTCCTCGAGGATTTTAACAGCAGCCTCATAGTCTCGCTCCGTGTCCGAGAGCTGTATCTGCGTCTTCTCCAGCTTTGCTTTATTCTTGCGCTCTTCTTGGCCCATGACCATGTGTGCTTGTGCTAGGAAACCTTTGATTTTGAGGCAGTCGTTCTCGTATCGGTCGCGAGCCTTGTTCACTGCGGCCGTCTGTTGCATCTTCATCTTGAGCAGCTTTTCGATGCCGTTCTGCACGATCTTCCTTCGTTCCTTCATGCCACCAGCAAATGCTTGGAGTGGTTCTTCCAGCTCAGTCTTCATCTGTTGTGCGACGCTCTGGTGGGCCTTGCCCATTGATTCTACCTCGCCCCGGATCACATCGAACGACATACGCAATGTACCGGATTCTGACGATCCGAGAGGCTTCCGGGCAAGATTAAGGAGCTTGCGAGAATATTCGTCTTCGATGGCGGCCCGCGCAGCGTAGAACGACTTGAGCTCATCGGAGGTAACTTTGGCATTGTGCATGCGCTCGAGCATGGGAGAGACGCCGGCGTCATCTTTGCCCCAGAAGTTGTTGGCAACTACAAAGCATTAGCTACGCCCTTCACTCCAAGCCTGTATGAGCGCACATGATAGCGTGACCGATGGCGGCTCTGTCGCCGCTGGCGCACCCATGGCGCCTATGTGTACTAGGAAGAGCGAGCGGTGTCGGCGGAATCGATTGCAATGTAGAGGCAGTGAGAGGCAGCACCAATGCAAGAATAAGATATATTGCTTGAAGCTAGGAATGCGTTGTGAACTTGTGAGCTGGGTAGCTAGGACGCGGGGCGCAGGGATTCGGGATGGGGCTGCGGAGGACCGTGTTTACCACGCCGTCGCGAGGGACAACGAGCGCGTCGCTAACGAATACATAGCCGCCAGCACACAGCAACTGAACGCCGCCGACGTTATCGTCCGCGTCCTGCGCGCCGCCAGCCTGCAGATTCCGCCTGCTAAAATCTCGAGTAATAGTCTATCTTTCGATGGCCTCGGGGTTGAGATAACCACTTCGTCATGCCGTACTGCCTTGGCGGGGAGGAAGTGTCTGGTCATGCATAAGGTAACTAGCCTGAAGAACGTTCGCAATCCAATGTAAATTTGAGGTGGAAGAGCGTCGCATGGTAGGCATTCGTCGTCTCCAATGGTGATGGTGCCGGTGGTCGATGAGTGCACGTTAATGTTTGTCAACGGTATTCAATCAACCCTGGGATGCCTAGCGGACAACTCGAAGACCGCTATGCATTCTGCTCTCATGCTTGCACGCTCTTGAGTATTCCTGTTGTGACTTGCATGGGTTTGACTGCGAAGTTTGGTCATTGCGAGGGGCTTCGTCGCTCGCTGTGTGGTGATACGCAACATGAACAATGTTCCGAACGTTTTAGTCCCTCATCATGTGCGACTCGGCGGGATCAATGTCTGAAACATGATTTACAAGACGACTACGACGAGTTCGACTTTTGTGAACTACGAGCACAGCGATACATCCTTCGAAATGGTCGACTTTCGTAGTTATTCGTTCGGAGCAGGCACGCTTCGGAGCAGTCGCTACTGCCGACGAGAAACAACAACACTGCATTTCGTGTGTCCGCCGATGCTGCAGAACGATACATCGCTACAATCATGGCTAGAAACTTGAAGCGATAAGGGCAAGACAAAACGTGAATGCAGTCTTTTTTCTCTCCGGATCTAGTCGTGCGGGACGAGTACATCTCCAAGCGGCCTGGGGCATGCCAAGCATTTGGCCGCGATTCGCTTTGGTGGGAGCGGGACATTCGCGACCCAAGATATCCTCCTACATCCCCATCCCCATTCCCGTACTCCGCCCATCTCCCTGCGCACCCGCTGCTCATGGGAACGCCTAGATGAGCAGCCAGCAACCACCCTGGGGCCCTCCGAGACACCAAAGCACACGTCTGACCCCCATTTCGACGAATATCACCCACGAACAGCGCAACACACCCTCCCCTAGCGGCTCGCGGCCGGGCTTCTCTCCAGCTACGTCCAGCTTCCCATCGCTGCCCCCGTCCTCAGCGCGTCATATCGGAAGCCGCAAGTCGTCGGCGGCGTCGTCGACCTCAGCGCCTTTCTCGCCCTCACACGCTGGACAGCAGCCCCCGGTCGGCCAGCTGCTGTCCTCCCGGTCGAGGACAATACTTTCGCAGCAGCCTTCGCAACTGGCCTCCGCCGCCGCCGCAGGAGGTGGTGGATCGAGCAGCGGCGGAGGGCCTTCTAGGCTTGTGCGCGCCTCGCCCTCACTGTCGACATCGAGTACCGTGGGCTCACCGAGCGCGTCAGCCAACCCTGCGAGCGCGTCGGCGCACAATCAGAACCTCTCACGCATTGTCATTGCACAGGTCTTTCTATTACTGAGTCAGTTCGGACCCGTCAAGGACGAGAAGGACCGCGCAAAGTGGGAGACGCAGGCTGAGCAGATTCGGAAGGTACGTGTCATGCGCTCCTTTCTCGACGTTTGCAATATCACTAATTCTCTGCAGCTGATCGATTCGAACGGCATGGAGGTATTCTCCAAGTATTTCCGTCGCCTGTTGCAGAATAATGCCTCGCACATCTTCTCAACGGGCGGCCGCAGCACAGACCCGAACGGCAATTACCAGATCCTGGCGACGGAGATGCAGAAGCTGCGGGTAGATCCTGAACAGGCTCTCAAAATTGCCGAATCGCTCAACTCACCTGAGGGTGATCTCTTTCGAGACTTTGATCTCTCCGCGTTAATATCCCACTTCCAGCTCGATATATTCTCCCAAGCCATGCTTGCTGCGGCGTGCAAGTTGGGCAGTAATGCAGAGTTGAAAGCAAGAGGTTGGTGCTCCTGCTCTCACTCACGCGCTCGTGGTCAGTGCTGACTGTACATAGCGGACGCCATTCTTGGCGCTACAACCGACGATCTTCTAATGGCTATCGCGCGACCCGACCCGTCGCAGCTTTCAGAGTCTCCCACGTACCTCGCCGCGCTGGTCGATCGCATTCTTCAGAATCCACCTTCTGACTGGAATGAAGAGAGCGTGGCCAAGCTGACCGCGGCCTTGACTTATCGTTACAATAACCTACACCTCGCAATGCCCGTGGAGGTTGAAGCCGCACTGCAGCTGGTCGAACTATCGAATGCTTCGCAAAACCCACTCGTGAAGCTGATACAACGCGCCGGCCCCCGCGGTACCGACTCGATCGAAGCGTGCAAAGAGACGCTTGCCTCCGCTGAAACGCGAGATATCAGTTATCAGCAAGTCGCGAATGTGTTGGTGTTTTTAGCTGTATCTTCGGGCTACAATGCAAACAACTTTGTAGCGGCGTTGCGGGAACACCGAACAGGCCAGCGGATAGAATGGCAGGAAGTCGTGCACGCCTTCGATCGCGAGAATTTGCGCGTGTCCAAAGCGCAGTTCTTGACCATCTACCATGCACTCCTGCCAGTCGCACAAGAGACGGAGACCTTCGACATCCAGTTGCTGTGGGGTGGAGCCTGGCAAAATGAGCTTACACAGCTGAGCTTCCTCTCCCGATTCCTCGAATGCACGCCCGAGGAGCTCGATGTGTCCCAAATCCCACGATTTCGAGAGTCTTACTCCCTGGCCACTTTCGAGAATGGATCCGCAGAGGTCAAAATAGTCGCGGAGCAAGCAGTCAAGCACCCATATGTCTCACTCGATGCTACTCGAGCTTTGTTCGGTATGATATTCCGTTCGGCAGAATCATATGCCGATGCACAAGTTTTGGGCATTCCAGATGCTGTAATCAACCCTCACACAGCGGAATTCCTTGTCGCTGCTGCCGCGGTACCCAAGCCTTGGGGCGCATTGCAGGAGCAGGCGCTCAAGCAGTTGTTCGAACCGTACTTCTGGAGAAAATTACCAAAGCACGAGTTTGTTATTTACGGGCTTTGGCAGCAAGATCCTCAGTGGCTTATAGCGCGTTTCAATGACGCTTATAATAGCGAAAACATGTCCCTCAATGTCATTTTACAGCACGCGCAACAAAACGGCTGGCTAGAGGCCTTGATCCGCAGCAACACCGATATCAGCCTAGACTTGGCAGCACAGGCACACGCGCAAGGGCTGTTCCAAATCGAACCTTGGCTGCAGCAGACCTACGAACAAGCCGGTGTACTCTTCCGTCAGATTCTGCAGAACTTCCTCAACGCTCGGGCCAACGAAGAGATGCAGCGCTCACGCGACGATGGGCACATGTCAAACAGCCTGCCCCTCCCAGTCAAGACCGTCTACCCAATACTTTGGTTCTTGGCTGATTGTGGACTCACCGATGAAGACCTGATGGCACTACAGCGAGGCTGCATTCAGGCATACCCCCGCTTGATCAACTATGGCGAGGGTGTAGACGACATAATCGATGCGAATGGACAGAAAGGGAACGCGCTTCCAGAGGAGGCTGATAAGAAAATGCAAGAACATTTCAAGAACATGTACAGCAGCGAAAGCGATGTCCGCGAGATCATAACAGTACTCAAGAAGTACAAGGAATCTCGCGATCCAGCCGAACAGGACCTTTTCGCCTGCATGATTCACGGGCTCTTCGACGAGTACAACTGCTTCGGTGAATATCCCCTAGAAGCTCTAGCGACCACCGCGGTCCTCTTCGGTGGTATAATCAACTACAATTTGCTCTCGCGACTGGCTCTTAGGGTGGGCTTGTCCATGGTGCTCGAAGCCGTTCAAGATTACCGTCCCGACGACTCGATGTACAAGTTTGGTCTCCAGGCCCTGATTCATTATTCGCCCCGTCTTCATGAGTGGCCTAACTACTGTGAAGAGCTGCTCAATATCCCTGGTCTTCAAGGAACGGAAATATATGCCAAGGCCGAGGAGGTTGTCCGCTCGCAGATTGGCGAGGTGAATGGTGACGGCCAAAATGGAGTGGGCTTGACCAATGGCAACCACGTAGGCGAACAGCTCCAGGCCGAGCCCGCTATACCAAAGTTTACCTGCCTTCATGTGGACCCTCCACTCCGACCGGAGTTGTACGAAGACCCTGACGAAGAGGTTCAAGATCGGGTGTTATTTGTGCTCAACAACGTATCCGAACGCAACTTACAAGACAAGATAAGGGATCTCACTGGAGCTGTTGAAGACAGACACCACCAGTGGTTTGCCAACTACCTCGTGGAAGAGCGTGCCAAGATGCAGCCCAATTTCCAGCAGCTCTACCTCGACATGCTGGACCTTTTCGACGACAGAATTCTCTGGGCTGAAGTACTACGGGAAACGTACGTTGTTGTGATCAGCCTGCTCAACAGTGAAGGGACCTTGGGTTCCACAGAACGCGGGCATCTCAAGAACCTTGGAGGCTGGCTTGGATCTCTCACGATTGCGCGAAATCAGCCAATCAAGTTCCGTAACATCTCCTTTAAAGACCTACTGATTGAAGGTTTCGCCACAGATCGGCTGCTACTTGTTATCCCGTTCACCTGCAAAGTCCTTGCACAAGCCGCCAAATCAGTCATCTTCCAACCTCCAAACCCCTGGCTCATGGAGATTCTGAGTGTGCTTAAAGAGCTATACGAGCATGCGGAATTGAAGCTCAATCAGAAGTTCGAGATTGAGGTCCTTTGCAAAGGGCTCAACATCGACCCCAAGGACATTGAGCCTTCCACATGCATTCGCATGAGGCCGCAGGTCGAAGAAGAGTACATTGGTCAAATGCCGCCTCCAGATGGGCTGGAGCCATTCGGCGACTTGGGCTTGATGAGTCTCCAGCGCGCTCGTGGTCCTAGCGAACGATTCTCTTCTGCAGCCATTACAGCCGCTTTACCAGATTTCCGTCCCCAGCTTCAATATCCTCCCTCAAGCACAAACGTTGTGCCACACAGCACGATTAAGAAAATCTTTGAGACTGCGGTGCAGCAAGCCATACAGGAGATCATCGCACCTGTTGTTGAACGATCTGTCACCATTGCAGCAATTTCAACGTCTCAACTCGTCAGCAAAGACTTCGCTTTGGAGCCTGATGAGGAAAAATTGCGCAATGCAGCTTACACAGTCGTCAAGTCGTTATCTGGCGCTCTAGCTCTTGTGACCTGCAAGGAACCTTTGCGCATGAGCATCCAGAACAACATCCGAGTCATGGCACGAGATCTGCCTGAGCAAGCTATACCAGAAGGACACGTCGTCATGTTTGTGAATGACAACCTGGACCTCGTTTGCAACACAGTAGAGCAAGCGGCCGAGGTATCCTCGCGGACAGAAATTGACCAGCAGATACAAGAAGCCATCCAGGCTCGCCAGGATTACCGCCAGCAGCGAACGAACGAACCGTTCAAGGACGCCGCCATCAGTCCATGGGCCTTCTATATCCCGGAGCCTTACAAGCAAACTACTGGAGGTCTTAATCGTGAGCAGCTTGCCATCTATGAGGAGTTCGGTAGGCAATCCCGTGGTGCACCCCACGCCAACAACGTATCGCAGGACAGTGGAAGACAACTGCCCGACGTCCTCCAAGATCAATTCGCCACTGTCGCAAATCTCCCCACACCCGCTGCTGCTCCGGCCGAACCACGCCAGGCGACTCAGCAACCCCGACTACAAAGCTTGCAGGCTGCGCATGCGCCTCCTCCGCAACAAATCAACGGTTACATGGAGCCTGCAGGACTAGAACGTGGATGGCGTGGAGTGGAGGACCTACTCGGCGAGATGATGCGTCTGGTCAAGGAGGCCTCTGAAGAACGCATAAGTGATTTGCTGCCAACGAGTCCGATCCACCACACATTCGAACAACTCGTCTCAAGCATCTCATTCGCTGGCCCCAACAAGGAGGCTTGGGCTTTCCGCATCGCTGGTCAGGTTACGAACCACCTCTTCTCTGATAGCCTTAGTCGTCTTGAGATCGAGACTTTGGCTCATCTCCTGGGTGGTCTTTGCGAACTGTCAGTTTCGACATCTAGACAGGTGCTTATGTGGCTTGCCACTCTCAACGACGATGACCGCATATTCAACGCCACAGTCATGGTCGCTCTTATGGATGTTGGCCTGATGGACATGCATCGGCTCAATACGATCATCGCCAAGGCCATTCAGGATCGTCGCGTTGCCGCGGTAGAAATGCTCTCTACACTCATGGATGAAATTCTACTTAATGAGCATCCAAGCGCCCTTCGTGCCGACTTCGCCCTCTCCATTGACGCCCTCACGAACTGGCTAGCCGAAGACTCGAGTCTAGAAATTGGGAAGAACTTGCTCAACAAGCTGCGAATCGATACATCCGATCAAGAACTGACGCCTCCCTCAACTGGTCAACAAGATCAGTTGGAGTATGTTTTCGACGAATGGGTACACCTCCAGCATCCTGACACACCGAAGAAGTCCATTGCTGCATTCATCTACCAGTTGCACGTATCCCAGGTCATCAAGAGTCCCCGCGAATCAATCGAATTCTTCCGAGCATGTATTGATGCATCCGTCGCTGCGTACGGACATGAGCAGTCTCTCCCGTATGGCAGCGGCAACCCAGACATTGCCACTGTCAAGGTTGATGCCCTTGCCAAGCTCATTGTAGACTTGATTGTGTATCAAGGAGAGCAAGAAGGAGCAGTCAAGGAGAGCAAGGCGAAGTACCTCGACCAGATCCTGTTGGTTGTGATTCTTGTCCTCAACAGCTATCTTGGACGTGGAGACAACCCTGGGGCACGTGGAGACAGCGAGCTGTACTGCCAAAAGGTCTTCTTCCGTCTGTTCTCTTCGATTCTATTCGAGCTTAACGAAGCCGCCAAAGAAGATGTATTTGCCGGTTTCAAGAGCGACGTCTTCCTTGCCGTTGCGAAGGCATTCTTGATCCTCCAGCCCACGCATTTCCCGCGATTCGCGTTTTCGTGGTTGACTCTGGTATCACATCGGATTTTCGTCCCAGCGTTATTGGACGATAGCCACACCCAGGGATGGGATGTGTTCGCACAACTTATGGAGACGCTCTTGGTCTTCACGGGTGAACTGATTAGGCCTGCCGGAGAGACCATCATGGCGCAAACTTTTTACCGTGGTGTGTTGCGCGTCTTACTCGTCATTCACCACGATTATCCTGAATTCCTTGCCGAGAACCATTTCCGCTTCTGCAATAGCATCCCGATGCATTGCACACAGCTGCGCAACCTGATTGTCAGTGCTTATCCATCGAACATCCTCGAGATGCCCGATCCCTTTACTACAGGCGTGAAAGTAGATCGCCTGGACGACAGTCGCCAGGCGCCCACTATTCGCGCCGATCTTGATCAGATGCTTCGGCAAGCTGGCGTGAAGGATCTCATTGATGGTATCCTGCGGTCCTCCGAGCCACGAGCTGAGGACGTCGACCAAGTCTGTAATGCCGTCTACTACGACGAGCCGAAGCCTGCTGGCTTTGAGGCAGACGTGACAACTGCCGATCCAGCGTTGATTCACGCCATCACTCTATACATTGGGACTAGCGCGCTCGCCCTTCAAGGCGCGAAAGGCCCCATCTTTGACGGCTCTGCGCCTGCAGCCAAGCTGATTGAGAGACTCGCTCGGGAGCTGCGTCCGGAGGCCAAATTTCACTTCATCAGCGCCATTGCCAATCAATTGCGTTGGCCTAACTCTCATACGCAGTATTTCAGCTGCGCGCTTCTACACCTGTTCGGTTCACCGGACGATGAAGATGTCAAGCACACCATTACGCGCGTCTTTATGGAGCGATTGTTGGTGCATCGCCCGCACCCGTGGGGCCTAATCATCACGCTCCTTGAGATTCTGAAGAACCGCACTTACGCTTTCTGGGATCTACCGTTTGTCAAGGCTGCACCAGAGGTACGTTCCCTACTTCTCGAATTGCTCCACGCAAGTCTAACAACCTCCTCAGGTTGAGCGCATCTTCAGCGCCCTTTTCACGAATGCGCAACAAAGTCCCCGACCGCTTGCCTAGAAGCCATAGCGGCGGCTCGTACCACCCTCCTACCTCCCGGGATACATGTAATTGGTCAAGACTACACAATGGCCAGTAATGTCTACTCATTGCATTTGCGTGCGTACGGGGTCACGGGTTTTCAGTTATTGCATTGCGAAGTGTAGAGCACGCTTTCCAAGTGTCTACCTGAACTATTGGTCTTTTTGCGACGGTGTGGGAAAGAGAAAAGCACGGCGTTATACGGCTTGCTTTCCTCTTGTGTTTTCATTTATATCACACATCACGAGGAAGCGGTGCGGTTCGGGTGGGGAAATTTTCTTCAGTCTTGCCACACTTCTTGCGACTTCGTGTAGAATAGCATTTCTCAGTCTTTTGTGCCCTGGTGGCGGTAGAGAAGGGCATGAATGACGATGTCATGGGTTTGTCGGGGTGTGGGCAGACAACGTGCATATACTGTAGGATAGTTCGTGTCGAACGAATGACTGGGGTGTTTCTGCTTTTGTCAAACTGTTGACGTGATTTTCTCCTGCCATGTGTTAGCCACAGCACAGTAACTCCTCCGTCCCTCATCGCTTCCTTGTATCATCACCGTAAAAGCTACGCCCTCGCCAACTACGTTTCACCCCATCCATGCACCTTCCCCGCCACTCCTTTTGTATAACACCCTATTTGTATGATAACACAACTTGATGCGCAATGCACCACGCGAACGCGACGCAGCGCGATGCACAGCCAGGTTACGGATCACAACCCGCCGGGTAATTCTCTTCGACAACGCGTGCTGGTCAGACGCTGTTTTAGGCATTGGGGTGTTTTATAGGGTTAGCATACTTATAGTTATGTCTGGGGGGTTAAATATCTGGGGTAAAGGCTAAGCTGGATTAGGCGCGGAGCGAGGGCCCGGTGCTGTTTTGGTGTGAGCGGTGTCGACAAAGGTCTATGTGGAGGAGACATTGCAGTGAGGTCCTTGAAGGGCAGGTCTGGAGGATCGTCCTATATATCGTAGAGGGAAGGGTTATGCAGGATCGTTTGCTGGGTTGGCGCTTCACGCAACGTCGTTGCATGAGGCCAAGGTAGATCTTCCAGATCGAGGAGGGCCAGTACGGCGCAGCATTTTACGAATCTTATCGAGTTGTCTAGATCCAGTGTCAAGGTATGACTTGTGTACGATCGCAAATATACGCTGCATGCGAAATGGGTCGAGGTAGAAAAGCCGGAGCATAATCGATTAATATGCAGGATGCGCTCGCAGTCGTCAAGCCAGTCTTGTAAGGCATGTTAAGACCGACATGTGTCTAATGTTGGAATGGGGTTGAGGTTTTCTAGCAAGTGGATTTAGCAGTGGACCAACGCACACGCGTCGCTACCCACAGCTAGAAAAATCATATAAGTCATCACATGCCGAAGTCGCACGGTCTAGATGTACGTAAGACGGGGCGACGCGTTCGCCTGTGCGTGCGAGAACTGGTTTTGGGGGTCTGGGGCAACGGGTAAATATATTGGGGTCTCAGAGCACGGGCGCGGCGGGTCGGTAGATGGATTGGGAAACAGATAGTTGTCAGCGTGATGTGTGAACTTTCGTTGTGAAGAGAGGGTGTTCATCGAAAAGCATGAATGCACATAGCAATAGCGAGAATAGAGTGAGAGTGAAGCGAATGGCACTGCGCCGGAAAATGAGACTCAGAGGTCCTCAAAGTGGATGGTAGATTAGATACCTGTACGTAGTGTGTTACTGGCGTATTTATGGCAGTGAGAGCATCATTATCGCGAATATGAGGTGATGGCAGAGGATACACAATGGGGATGCCAAAACCGCTCAGCTACGCTAATACTTTTTTTAGGCTAGCAAATTTGTACGAACGGTATATGTCGTTGCTCCAATTGATAGGCCTAGATACTGTGACCTATCATGCTCCGGTACCGAAACCGATAGTAATTTTAAACCCCCTAAGAACTTCCCCATGGTTTCTTTGCCGCAATGTCGTAATTCTCCTGTTTCTCATTGGAGAAGTTGCGATGCGTGGCCCGCGGCATCGTTTCAGATGAGCATGTTACCAATAGTGTACTATTCAACACCGTGGCGCCCGGAGTCATTGCTCAGATATAAGCATGTCCACTGTCAGTCAGTTTATGACCTATCAGCCTGTGACCGCCTTACGGGAGGCTGATCGGTTGCATGGTGTCCACGTAGGGAGTTCCTCGGATCCATACTTTGCCCTTCGCATGGCGGTCGCCTCGCAACTCCGTCATTTGATCCCTTTCGGGTCCTTGTAACCTGGGTGTGGGCTAGTTCTCCCTCGTATTTCTGTAAGCACTACCGAAGTGCCGCGAGGTCTATCGCAAATCGTTGCTTTCGTAGGAGACCATCACCGGTGTGATATCAGGACAGAAGGTCTACCAAGCTCTGGTAGTCGCATGAGCAGCGCTCAGCCTCTATACCAGTCTAGAATTCAGTCTAGCGTAGCGTGTCCGTAGTGTCCATCGAAAAGGTGCGTGTAGCCATGTAGATGCTCCCTTTGTATACCCGCTCAAACTGTATTGAACATTTGCATCTCGGGCCTGATGGGCGACAACGGTGTAGAGGGCGGTCGGAAGGCGTCGTCACTACCAAACGTAGGTGCAGGGCTCGGTATAATCGGCGCGCGCGGGGGTATCGGCTGGTCCTGTGGACTCAGATTCGGAATAAGCTTAGGCCCAGGGCTCGGGCTGCGGACTCGTACTCTCTTAACGATCTTTCGCATAATCGGTCGCAGGAACGGTATAGAAGCTGCGATGATACCCGAATGCTGCTCGACTTGAGACCAAATAAGTAGGTTTCCCCACTGCAACCCTGACTCTTCAAACCCGGACAACCACCGCATAGTAATCGCGAGTCGAACCGCAGATGCAGCTATGGCGACGATACCAATGCTAAAGATGGCGACTAGCTCTACGCGTCTTCGCACGGGCATGGATCGTAGGTTCAGGAAGAAGGGAATCGGGAGGAGCCAGACAACCCCGTCAGTAGCGAGATTGTACGCAGCTTGGGTGAGCCATAGCGTCGACGGGTCCAAGCATTGCGTTGGGAACTCGCCAAAGAATTCTCTGTAGAACACTTCGCCATCCCAAGAAATCTGCGGGGGATTGCAGATGAAGATACTGACAAAGGCCATGGCAAGGCTGGAAACGATGACGAGGCCTAGCATGCCGCGGACGATCCAGTAGTAGGAGCGGTGAGCGGCGGTAACGTAGTTGTAGAAGAGTAGGATGGACGTCTTGATCAACATGTGATCGATGATGAAGTTCAGACGAAAGATCCACATGGTGAGTAGGCCTCCAGACGCTACACGCTTAAACTCATCTACAATCTAAACGTGTTAGTATCCGACGCAACAGTAGTTGGGTTGCGACTGACTAGTTTGCCATCAGGAGTAACGGTATGGCTGTAGTCCATGTATAGTAGCTGGTAGTAATTCACGATAGGCGTTCCCCAGCTCGCAGTCTGCAAAATCAGTATTGGTGGCCTTCTTCTGCGCGGGCCGGACTCACAAGAGCAGCAAGCATCACCCAGTCGGGAGATCCAAGTTTACCAACGAGGAAATAGCGAGCGTAAAATCTAGCCTCGGTTAGTGTCGCGTGCTACACAAAGCAGGTACAGTCGGACCTACCTCAGAGCTACCACAACGGTGGAAAGACTAGTAAGCGTGAACGCGACCACAAGCGCGAGGGTTCCATGTACGGCCATGGAGGATCGACGACAGCGCTAGATAGCAGCAGACGGCGTTGCTCATAGGCAGAGGTCGTTGTGCGAGCAGAGGTCCCGTGTTGTCGACAAGAGCTGAGGAAGTAGAAGAGACTCGGGCCCACATATACGATTGCAGCGTTCCTCGGACGCTAGCTCCAGATGGCGTATATCCCCAGGATTCGCGACGCCAGCAAAGATCCGCCTGCCAGCCCGGAGCGCATTCGCACGGATCGATCGCTAGTCAGGAGTAGCCTGCTTAGACGTGGTGATAGCGTTTCCAAGATCCACACTGGATAAGCGATGCAGCAAACGGCGTTTCGAAGAGTGGATGAAACGGACTGTCTTCGTCAGTACTTGCCAGACCATGTCCAACAAGTACTGTCAGGACAAGTGCCATGAGATTCCTTCCCCGCATCCTCATGGCGCTCGCTTCCAGGCTGAAGGACGCGCATTTGCCTCCAGACATTGCTTGTGCGCCACTATTGGACAGTGCTGGATAAAGTTCCGCGCTGACCACCCATTATACCCGCCCTGAGCCCTGGACGGCCGCACCGAATTGCGAAAGAAAGCCGCGTGGCCAATGAGTGCGCTTCAGCCGCTTCAAAACCACGATGCTTGCCCTTCTCAGGGATCCCTATCACGATTCCTTTTTTCCGCTGCTCTTTTGGTGTCTTCTCGAGTGTCACGGATATTGCGCGCGCGTCCATAGCACAGGCTGATATCGAAGAGGCACGAGAGGGCGACTACAGATTACGAACAGCGGGCGTCGAGCGAGTGTCAGATAGTGCTCCGTTCTTGCAGCCACTCGTCCCGAGACCGTGTCCTCGAGGTCGCCATCTCGAACCTGTCGGCGAGGAGCGACAGGGGCGGAACAGCAGGAGTCGGCAATTGCCGTCCTGCCGGCAGAAGAACCCCGGGTAGCTGCAGGGCTCGCCTAAAGAGCAGACGGATCAACATACGAGTTTCGAGAGGTGGACTTCGCTGTTTTGAACCTTGTCAGTTTGGCATGAGAACAGTTGTCAAGGGCGGCGAGCTCACAGTGGCCGACAGCACTTGTTCGCCTTTCCGACGCCACATCTAACGAGTCCGTCGCTTACCCGTGCACGTTATCTATCAGGGGCGGCTTGGGGCCGGGCCGCTGCTTGTCAGGTGAACACTAGCGTCGGCTAGCTAGCGTCTTCTAGCTTAGTTCGACCCGCGCTCTCCACTTCCCACCGTTGACGATATCAAACTGTCGCTCCTCACCATCTCTAATGCCCGGCGCCGTTAGACCCTTGCGATGACGAGCCTCGCATCGAAAATAACAGGGTAGTCATCGGTGACGAATTGCGCCACTCTTCGCATGGGACAAGACGACTGCGGAGTCATTGCCAAGCGAAGGATTGACTCAGGAGATGCAATGTCGGGAACTTCCTCACGCTAACACGACAAATGATGCCGGGTGAGAGCCTCCAACAAGCTTATCTCGGCCCGCAAGGCGACCTCGGATGTTTTGTTGGAGAGAACGACATTCCGCTACTTGGCTTCGAGCTGACCTGGAGGACGTCTAATTCTTTGATAATCTTGCGTTAACCTGAAAGAAACGAGAAGACCTTATACACTTGCAAACTGTTGAAGCGATAGCCAAGTAGAACGGCCTCAATGCGGGTTTGCCTATGTTAAGAACAAGAAAGATGCAGCTACTTTCATTGCCTTGCTTGAACTCATCGGGCATCGATCATCTCTCTGATGACGACTTTGAGATAACGATGCGACCTCAAGGAAAGCGCAAGTGAAGGAAGAGTCTCCCAAGACTCAAGGTCCTTTTGCTTGAGCGATCGGGGAATTGGTGCTATATTGCAAGCCTAGGGCTGGGGACCTTGCTTGCCGCAATCAACACTACAATCATAGGCTGGCTTGGTTTTGCATCCGCCTCTGATTCCTCCCGCCAACCACCCGCAAGGCATTGTTACACCAGAGATTTGTACGGATTTGGCCTCTCTTGTAGATGTCGGCTGGTAGGCCTCCAACTGTCTTTTCACAATCACACCTTGCAGTGCGAGTTTCGCCACACTGTTCAATTGAATTCGAATCTAACTACACATACCTAGCTGGACTCATCGTATTCGAAGTCGGCCCGACGATATGTAGGCTTCATTGTCTCTCTAGGCAAGCGGGCAATGAATTTGAATATCGTTGTGAGCATACTCGGTATGGTTATAGGCTCCGCTCCTCTTCTCGGAGGCGGATTCACCCGCAGTATCGGACGGAGATGATATCTTTGGATTTAAGTATCATTACTTCGGGACAGCCTGGGGAAGCCGCCGCGCCCTCCTTTCCGGCATTGACAATTTGAACAATCCGTGAACTAGTTTCTACAACTTGAAAACTCCGGTATAAGAATGGAAAGCCGTCGGCGCAAATTTCATCCTAGTGTGACCAGCAAGAGAATCTAATGCGACGGTAAACGGGCCCTTGACTTAGCCGTTGGGTTGAAGATGTATCCGTCGGTGACTGCTGCAAAGATGGAAGGATCGAGGATGGGGAAGACATACGGTATAAAAAGGAGGTCTTTTGCAGAAGTACGTTGAACACAAAACATCAAGGGACATCATCACTTTGCCTATCACCCCGCGATTCTTCGGTACAAGACGCCCATCGAAATTCAACATGTCTAAAGTTCTTGCCGTCTTCGGCGCAACAGGGCAGCAGGGTAGCTCAGTTGTGAACCACGTTCTCCAAGACCCAGCTCTCGCCCAGCAATATACGATCCGTGCGCTCACCCGCGATGCGGGCTCAGAAAAGTCGCAACAGCTTAGGGCGAAAGGCGTTGATGTCGTCACCGCCGATGTCCTCGCCCGCGCTTCCCTTGAAGACGCCCTGAAGGGCGTGCATACCGTTTTCGCCATGACGACACCTCTTATCGGGCCCCATGTTCCCGAAGGCGAAGAGGCCCTCAACTGGGAGTTCGAAAATGCAAAGCGCATCGCGGACGTGGCCCTGGCTCTGGGCGTTAAGTACTTCATCTTCAGTACACTACCTTCTGTACGCGACATTTCAGGCGGCAAGTACACGGCCCTTACGCCCTTTGACGCGAAGGCAAAGGCAGAGACGTATATACGCAGTCTGAGCCCGAAGATGCAAAGCGCATTCTTCTGTCCTGGAAGCTTCATGGAGAACTTCCAGGAGCAGTTTTGGATTGCGCCGCGGAAAATCCACGGCACATGGACGCTTGCGAGGCCGGCTCTTGCAACTTCTAAGATGCCGTTGATCGCTGCTGTTGATGATTCTGGAAAGTTTGTGGGCAAGATACTTGCTGAGCCGGAAAAGTACGCTGGAAAGCGATTCTGCGCGGCGGAAGGGCGGTATAGCTGGGATGACATTGCCGCTGCGCTGGGAAAAAGCGCAGGGCAAAAAGTGGTTTACCAGCAGATTGGGTATGAGCAGTGGAAAGGGATGTTTCCATTTGCGGCAAAGCTTTTCGAGGAAGGGTTCCGATACGCGGAAGAATTTGGGGGATATTTTGGAGAGGAAGAAGAGAGTGAATTGAGCTGGGCGATCAGAGAAGTTGGGGGAAGGGGGAACTTGCTTGGCTTTGAGCAATTCTTGGAAAAGTATCCGTTCAAGTTGCAGGACTGAGTCAGGTCATGGATAAGAACGAAGAGAACAGTCAATGCATTAGTCCCGAGGACGAGTGTGTCGCGAGTAGCTAGAAGAACATTATGTACCTGGCAACACCAGATTCGCAGCCTGCCTTAGTATACTGACGCGCCTGAACCTCGTGTATGGCCATTTGTGCATAATGAAATAGGCAACATCAATGTCGGTCACCTCCGTGGGCTACACGTATGCTTGGAAGCACTGAACAGTACGGAGGAGTCAATCCAGATGAAGTGCCACGCTATGCATTGCTAAAGGGTATCCAATCCGCTCGCTCGCTGAAAAGTCTATCTATCCTACATCACAAAAATGGCCAAAGCCTTCCCTCTTTCTTCCCTATTTTTACCTCCTTTTGCTTAGTGAAAGTCCATCCGCTTGCCAATCCACCTATAATCCCACATGCCCACCAAGACCGCCGCCTTCAAACCCTCATACTACTCCTCCTCGAAATCCTGCTTCCACCAAAGTCCCCAGGAGGCGCCGGACTTCTTTGTCCCTCCCACCACGCCTTATCCTTCTCCCTCCGATGTGGCATGCTCTCCCTGATAACCGTGCTCCTCTCGTCGAAACTGCCCGCTCTACTCCTTCCACCACCACCCCTCTCATACTCTGCAGTACGCACCTTGCTCTTGCTCCTCCTCTCCTTCTTCTCCAAAACTGCCGTACTTCTCGGCCCGGGCTCCGTGAAGCTCCTCCTACTAGAGCGGACATTGGGAGAAGCCATGCTAGCTGACATCGGTCTTGACTTTTTCTTTTCTTTTTTCGTCGCCGGCGGCCTCTTCGCATAATCATACGTCTCAGGATCCCTCCTACACAGCTCCTTCTCTATGCCCCACAGCGGCGCCTCAGGCAGTATTTTGACCGCTAACGGATCTTTCCACTTCAGTTTCCAGTGGATATCGGGGTCAGTGTTGGGGCCGGGCGGGTACTCGACGACAAGGCGGTAATTCTGCGTCAGCGCGGGACACTCGTAGAAGGACTTGTCGGAGACACCAGGTCCGCCAAGGCGGGTGCGTGTGCGGGCTGAGGCATGGATGTATTCATTGGTGTATTGGAGAGGGCGGTCGGTCGGGCGGCCGGTGAAGGGATCGGACTCCATGTAGTGGCCGGGTGTGCGGAGCTGTGAGATGTCAACGATGTGGATAATGGGGATGAAGGGAGGAAGTGACGTACCGAGCTACCTCCTACCGCATAGATGCCCGTTGATGAATTGTAAATTTCGCCGAATGACCATGGCCGGATGTCTTGGCCTTCGCGCCTGTAATACCTTTCATTCTCCTCTTCCAGCTCGAAGAGGTACTCATCGCGCATGTCGAGAAATGGCGCTAACTGCGACATCATCCATGCAAGCGTGATATTCGCAAGCTGCTGATCGTCGTAGCCACCCCCTACATTTGAATGCACGCCCGGAAACCAGACCTGCCTCAACGTGGTCTTATTCCCGGGCGGTTTCTCCCATACGGCTGGGCTGAACGCACTCCGCCTTTCATCCAAAGCCAGCGCTTGAAACGCGTTCTCCACGCAGTTGCTCAGCTTGGTGTCGTAGAAGCTCATTTCCTTTGATTCCGCGGTTTGCAAGCCCAGCTTCTGCAGGAAGTTGAAGCGTGGGGTGCCTAGACTGCCGACTGTGTCCCAAACGGCGATTACTTTGATCTTAATGTCCAGCCTCGTGAGGCCTCGTCGTTCAAGTTCATCCGCATACCGCGGACTGCTCGCGCTCGGCTTGTGCGGAAACGGCATATCCGGATTCTTGGGCACGTATTTCGGATCTCGTCTATGTTGTACATCCTCAAATACCTCCGGCAACGCATTGAGTCCCTTCTTCGTCAACAAGCCCACCTCGCTTATCAAACCCCCAATAGCTCGTGCAGTGAACGACCCTCTTGAAAACCCAAGTAGAAAAATTTCGTCGCCTGGGTGGTAGTTGTTCGCGAGGAAGGAGTAGGCTTCTCGTACATTATCGCCAAGCCCCTCGCCCGTGGCGCCGGAAATGATGCGATTTAATCGTCCGCCTTGAGATCCGACTCCGAAGTGGTAGTTTACGATTTGAGGAACGCCGTCTTGACTTACTGCTTTGATAGCTCTTGAAATTCGGGTTACATTGCTGGGGACTGACAGTTTCCCATTGATCATGCCGTTATCACTGTTCAACCACGTCCCGTCACAGGCAACGATCAGGCGCTTGAACATTCCTCTGCCCCCACTGAGACCCGGCGCATCGACGAACATGGGACCTCTGCTGCGTGGCCTGGGGGAGGCAGGGAGGAGAATTTCCAGCGGAGGCTTTGGCGGGACGGGAACGACGATGGGTGCCGAACCTCGCGCATTGCTGGGCGCCCTGCTGTGGCTCCTTGCTCTTGACGGTGCTTGTGACATCGAGACACGGTTCCTTCTCTTCCTCTCCTTGTCTGATTCGGGTGAGGGGAAGTACCCCGAGTCACTGCTGTCCGGGGAATCCACCGTGGAGATCTGTGGGGAGTCGTACGGGTAGTTCGTTTCCAGAGTGCAGTGGGTGTGTAGTCGACTTTGACTGGCTCCTTCCCGGTGGGGAACCACGCGAGACTGATGGTAGCGCTGTTCAGCCCTGCTTCGACACCAGAGCTCCAGGAAGTTGATTGCATGCGATGTTGATTACAGTCGGTACTCGGCAGCTAGAACCACGTGCGGAACAGGCCGAACGACATGCACGCCAGCGCTCGCTCCCGCACCCTGCCGTGCAATCCAGGCACACACGCTGCTCTTTTAGATTCCCAAACTCTTTCGTGCTCTTTCCGGTGCGTTGCTTCACCTCTCCCAGCTCTTTCCTGGCCTCGGCAATTCGAGTCGTCGCACTAAGACCCTGCGTCAGCCAACGGAGGGACAGCGCAAGCCTCACACTAGTCAAGCAACGCGCTGCCACAACGCATGTAAGGAGCGAGAATGGAAGACAGCAAAAGGAGTGTATCGTACGGACGCGACCGCGCTGCACGAAATCTCACATGAGTTGGGCCGCTGGGCGTCAAGTTTGCGGCGATCCTCGCTTGTGCTTCGCTGGTGGCTGGGAGTCTCCAGCCACGCCTCACTCTGGTCCTGTCTCCCCACGATCCGTTCGGCCAGAGCTTCCAAACCCTTCCTTGTGTGCGTCGTCGTGGCGATGGAGGCGGTCTGGCTGTAGACACAAGTCATCACACATGCAGCGCATCGCGCAGCAGATTCTGGAGACGTCGCCAAGACCGCGAGTAGTAGAGACCGGGATCACCCTTTGGGCGCTGGTGAGCTGGCGACACAAAAGAGCGCTTGATGGCCGGTGTCGAGATGCACCTGCGGAAGCAGCGTGGTGGGGCGCATCGCATTAGGAACATGTACCTGGAGCCATGGACTCGTCGCTGGTCTGGATCAATATGCGTGCTATAGTGGGGCGACATGGTAGAGAGGCGGTTGTTAGTCGCCCGAGAATGTGCATTGTACATTGCGGTGTGGTATGTGTACGTCCTGTAACCAGTGCAGTAGTCGACGGAGCAATGCTGGCTGTGGACTAGATTGTACGCACGCGCTAGGTCAGAGAGCGTAACAAGCAGCAGAGGGCGGTTACTTTCACAGCGTTGCGACTCCGTCATGATTGGGTGGGAGTAGCGGTGTTCAGATGGTGGCTTTCGTGCAGACCGCCTTGTTGTGTGCAGCCGTCTTTACGGCAGGCGCATCTTGGACGCACGTAAGGGCGATCCTGGCAGCCTCACTCGAATCTCGCAAGTTGCAGCTTGGTGGAGAGCAGTGAACGTGGAGGATATAAACTGTTTTTCAATTTAAACGCTTTTGTCTGTTCTGATGCCGTCTCCGCAAAAATTGCACTTCCCCCAATCTGACTGATGCCAACCTCATCTGCGCCAGAGAAACAGCCAGTGTCAACGCTATAGCGTCAGCAATACACCAACACACTATCGTACAGACAAGATAAACCATCCAGCACCCAGACGCCGGTTTTCGCCCGTTCGATCCTCCTGCTCGCGCTGCTCCATCTAGGATGTTGACGCCATTATAAAAAGTACTTGATTGAGAGAGGTAGAAATACGACTTGGAATTGAAAGGTAAGACCTCGGAAAGTGTCCAAAGAGATTCGTCAAATGATTTCATGTGTTGTAAATGTCCTGTTCTGGTGTGCTGTGATGTCATGTCATGTCCGACCTAGTAGTTGCCAAACAGATCATCAAGCTCATCGAGTTCAATGTTCTCCGGGCTCTTCATTGCCCATTCGTCGTCGTCGTTTCCGGCCCAGGACTCGCCGGCCTTGAAGACTGCCGGGGGCATCTCGATGTTAAGCGACGACTTGAGAAGCGGACTGCTGATGCCCAGCACTGGGTCAAACGTCGAGTGCTGCATTTGTCCGAACAAAGCAGCCGCAGTCTCCGAGTTCTTGCGTGCCGCACTCTCTTCGGATTCTACGAGTTCGGGAATGTCGTCCATGGTTACGTCGGCAGGCTGCGTGTTCTCCACAGTAGAGCTGGCCGAACGTTCGCGCTCAGCCTGTGCACTCCTCCTCCGCTCTTGCAATGATGACGCTGTCTGTGTGAATTCGCGCTCGTCCTTTTCCAATGGCGGCGACTGAGCACGTCGGTTATGCGCGATGTTGTGGGTCGTTGGTTGGTGGGTCGCATTAGTGAACGGATCGCTAGCCGCGTCGTCGTAGTCGGAGAGATCAAGCTCCGGTGAGGGCGACCTCACATCACGCGCATGCGAGTCTACGTCGTTGTCGTCGGATGCAGCCGAGGAAAGTGAAGGCGAGATGATGCGCGCAGCAGTGGGGATGCTCCCTGCGTCCTCCGGTATGGGCTGGTGCGGGCTGGTGGTGAGGAAGTAGTACACGCGCTTGGGGTGGGTGCCGACGAGCTTCTTGTCGAGCGGACACCGTGAGAGTGCGGACCAGTTGCGCTTGAGATACGTCGCGAGGCGTGATGAGATGATGGCTGCAGGATTCGCGGAGCTGTGTCGCGTCAGCGTGCGCAATGAGGAGCTGGCGCATGAGCTATTGACGTACCTTTCAACGATGGGTATTACTGGGGAGAGGACAGTGGCCAGTTCCTTGAGCAGGTGGGGGCGATTCCCCGTCTTCTCGAGCTGCTCGATCACGCCGACGACGATGATGTCGTCGATGCCTTGGGTATCGATCTTGGACTCGCCAGGCGATGGCGGCGGGGTGTTGGCCACGCGGCCTGCGCTGGTCTTGGGGCGCTCATCGAAGCGTAATGTGGTTAATCGTGGCGGAGAGTTCGGTGAAGAGGATGTCGAGCCGGAATGTGAGCGCTTCTGCCTCTTTGCGATGGGCTGGCTGTCGGTCGTATTGGGAGAACGTGCGGATCGTCCAGGGAGCGCGATGCCCAACGATGGCAAGGACAGCGATTTCCTTCGAGTATTGTATTGTGAGACCATGGTGTAGTAGTAGTCGAAGTGTGCGAGCACGCAGGCTGCTGGCGGCTGTAGGAGAGGATGAATCTCGTGGGCGAGGGATGCGAATTGTTGTGCTAGGAATACCAGTGGCTGTGATTGGACACGGAATGCAGTGCAGTGGCCCTTCCTTGCCTGAACCGTCTACCGCTGACTTCTGCCTGCTCAAGCCCAAAAGTTGGTGTGCCCAATAAATAAAGATGGTGGGATGCACGACCAGCCCAGCCGTCGTGTGTATATGAGTGCGTCCAGGTGAAGCCTGCTGTCGCCTCCTGAGTGGGATGCGCCGACGCCGACAAAGGGGCCGAGTGCTGCCTACGATTACACCTGCGATGCTTTCGTAACGAGCAGACAACAGGAGGATGCAGCCCAGATGGATTACTCTTGGTCCCTGAATGGGTTTGGAGGGGATGTCGTGAGAGATGAGGGAGTGGAGTGGAGCGGGACGGTTTCAAGAGGGCGAGGGACGAAGGCCGTGCGCAGTGAATGTATTTCAGGGATGTCCTGACTGGAGGGACCGAGATATGACAGCATCCTTTTTTAGAGGCTGTTGGCGTTGAACGGGCCCGCTGTGATTGGCAGGGCTCACCGGACTGTGGCTAGACGGCCCAAAAAGCACTCCAAGACACCAAACTTTGTATCCCATGCGCCTCTATCGATACGGCGCCCACGAGCTGTCGTCTCCGAAGCTGCACCCGTCTGCGCTAATACGCAGTACCTGCACAATAGTATGTGTACGTATGCGCCCGGCTCTGCTGGCGTCCGCTGAGGGGCACTCTCGTTGCTTCGCCGCGAGCTCTATGGTGGCCACAGCTGAACAAGACGTCTGGCACCGCGAGGCTGCCGAGCATGTCGTCACTTCCAACGTCCAGATTGATGAGGCCGTGGAGATCGCTCTGCTGACCGCCTCGGACATCCAAACAGGCAGGTTTGCGCCGCTGTGATGATATTGGTGTTGCATCCTCTCGATCTTCGGTCGCGCAGGGGTAACCCTGTCTGGCAACCAGGCTTTGGATAATTTAGCCCTGAACGCCGTGCCGGGTCGACGACGGGCGGTGAGCTATAACTTTTTTCTGCTAGAGATTTTTAAAAATCAGCTGGCTCCTCGGCTCTACCCACCGCAAACGGCGCCGCATATGCCGACTTCTTCCGTAACACATGCTGTGGAAGGCGACACGCCTGCGCGCCCCCGAGCATGAACCCGCGGAAGCGCACCGTCCGCGTCTTGCATGGGGCGCGACAACAGTGGTGCGATTGACGCCGTCCGAAACGGCCAGCTCCTTGCGTCTTGTTCTGGAAAGCATCCTTGTTTCACGAGCCGGTGCATCCATCGCTTATGACAACGCACGCGAGCCCACTCGTTGCCCCTTGCGAATCGCTGCGCATCCATTCCCCATCGAGCGCCCTGCATCACACAAGGCGCCTGCTTGCATCGTCAGATTTGTGGGGTTGGGAGGTGCATGTGGGAAGGTCAACCGTGTCGCGCGCTCCAGGAGCTACCAGCACGCTTCGGATGCGGGTGCACCTCCGCTGGCGACCTGCGCATGTCACGAAGCTCTGGGCCACCGCGCCGTTTGCTTGCTACGTATCCATAAAGACCGAGAGACAAAGAGCAGGCGAGTCATGCATGTCAGCTGCAGGGAGGCAGGCCAGCCACTCACTGCATGCGCTGTCTCCTGTCTGCTCTTGAGCTGCTGAGCTGTGTCGCCATTACCGTGGTGTGAGCCATAATCAGAAGCCATCAGCAGCGTCCGCGCCAACGGCGGTACTGGGTCGTATGGAGCAAGTGGTGGGCAGCCCGCCCAAGTAGTGGCTTCATTATTGGTTGGGTTATGGAGAAGATCTAAGATCTCTCTCGCTTCATTGTAACCATGTTCTCATCGGGGCCATTTACCCCTCACCCGCACCTTCTCCACCAAGTCGAAAACAGCTCAATGGAGCTGTCTCCGCAGGTATGTATCGCGTCGTAGTTGTACAGTCGAACATTTGAAATGTCTTGTTTCCGGTGCATCCACGCATCCCTTTGTTGATGCTTGCAGCTGCGCGGCTAGCATGCAGTGATCGCTCAGCTCCAGAGGGACCACCACGGCCGCTGTGGAACCACTGACTCGGACGTAGGTGACACATCCGCCTTCACATTCCCATCGACAACCGCATAGGAAACCGACGGCGCTTGTTTGTAGCCCCTGCCTTTCCTTGGACGGAGCTCTATCCAATATGTCGTGCCGAGATTATATCGCTTCATGTTGACGACCTCGAGACCGCTTTCGTCGACGATCTTCCCAATGTCCTTATTCCAAAAGCACCCATGAGCATCAGCATGACTCGGTGCAGTCTTATCAAGCAGATCGTTGAGCCACTGATAGTGCGACTTGCCGTGCTCTAGCAGCAGTATCCGCCCACCGTCCTCTTTGGTAGCAGCTTCCAGGTTACGCAACAGACTCACAGGATCTGGCGTTGAGCATATGCCCATCGTCTGGATCACAGTATCGTATCCCTCTTGGGCGTCGAACGGCGGCGTGATAGGGTCAAGAGCGGACTGGTGCTTGAAGAAGACGCGACTGAAGTACTCAGGATGCGTATCTTTCCACTTCCTCTTCGCGACAGCCAGCATAGGCGCACTATAATCCAGCAATGTCACCGTGGCGCACTGTTTAGTCGGGTAGAACGGTATGTTCCTTCCCGTACCCACAGCGACTTCCAGCACATGCCCGCGCGCCTTCCTGGTCATGTCCTTCCGCCGCTTGTTGAGCAGGAGCAGCGTTTCCGCCATGTTGACCTTCTCATCGTAGCCATCTGCCTCTTTATCGAAACGGTCGATGAAGTCCTCTGGTAGATTCTCTGGGATTTCGGCATTGGAAATCGAATAGTAGAGTTGAACGCCATAGAGTCCCAAGCCAAACGCGGTCAGTCCTCCGAGGAAGATGGGTATCTGTCGCCATCGTTGAACTTTGTTTATATATGTTGGTGCGCGCTTTTGCTCCTCAGAAAGCATGCGAATGTCTGATAGTCGCGGGCGCTCCTCCCAAACTCGCTTCGCCGCTTCACTCGGTGTGGGTTGAGGTGGAATGGCACGGGGGCCTGGATATTGCGGTCGTGACCGCGACGAAGGTGTGGGCGCCCCGCGTGGCTTGGACGGTATTCGTTTCGGTATCTTGGGTAGCTTGGCCATCTCGACACGACTGAAGCGCAAACAGTCGTGTGACGAGCGACGTAGATGTTCAATTAGAGTTGTTGTTTATGTCGAATGCTTCCTGGCAGGGTCTGCCGAGGCGGTCCGTGCTCAAGCTTAAGTCCGAACGTCCAGAGCTCGAAATTTTATACCGGCAAGAGCCGCCGCGAGAACGAACGCGCCCTTCGCGCGATATCGGCTTCTCCGCGCTTTCTATTAGACCAACGAGGGCAAGCTCAAAATTTTGTCATGGTGGGTGTCAAAGTAAAGAGACCTTCTTGGGTGGCCTGAGCACCTGCCAAAAGTCTCATTTATTCTTGACACCGGCGGTGTTTATCTTGCCTTTCGTTTTGTATATTCTTGATCATAACAGTGGTTATATGTACTAATGCTGCAGCATGGCGTCCGCAACGTCCTCGTTTGATGTCCCATCGTCCGTACTTATCATCGGAAGCGGTGCTTTTGGCCTGTCCACTGCCTGGGCACTCTGCAGGAATCCCCAATACAGAAACACTTCAATCACCGTAGTAGAAAGGAATTCATTCCCTTCTACGGACGGCTCTAGCGTGAGTACATGATCTCACGATTCCAGCCCAGTGCAGTACATTGAATTGCAGCCTTCATATCTTATCGCGTGCTCAATCCGCAGGTTCAAATCTCGACCGCATGCTCATATCATGCAGGTCGATTCTTCACGCATCATCCGCCCTGACTATGCCGCCGCTCCCTATGCACGCCTTGCGACCATTGCGCAGAACCGCTGGCGCACCGATTTCGCCCCCGAGCACTATCACGAGACAGGTCTCTGCTTAACTGCATCCGGCCCAGAGCAGCGATATGTAGGCGATTCGCTAGCCAACGTACAAAATATTGGGCTCGACAAAATCGAAGTCTTGGACTCAGCGCAAGATATTGGAAGAATTTGCGGCTTAGGGCGCAGTGAGCACGACGCATGTGGCAGCACGGGATACGTGAACTGGAGTTCTGGTTGGGCAGATGCGGAAGGCGCGATGGTCTGGCTGCGAAAGGAGGTGGACAAGTTCAACAGGGTGAACTTCGTAGTTGCAACGGTCAAAAAGCTGCTGTTCGACTTTGAGCAGAATATCGTTTCGGGCGCCACTTTGAGCGACGGCTCAGAACTCCGCGCGGATCTTACAATCCTCTCTGCGGGTGCTTGGTCCGCGTCCCTCATCGATCTGCGCGGCATCTGCAAATCCACAGGGCAGGTCGTATGTTACAAGCCCATATCCGCCGAGGAAGAAGCCGCAATCGCGAGCCGCCCCGTAATTCTGAACCTGTCCAATGCGCTCTTCATGATACCGCCGAGCAAGGGGAAATTGAAGATCGCCAGACACGGCCACGGATATCTGAACCCGACTACTATCCCCCATCCCGAATCACAAGACTCCAAAGAGACGATCACCGTGTCGTTGCCGTACACACATGTCACCGACCCCAACCTGATCATTCCTGCTGAAGGCCGCCGCGCGTGCCACGCGTTCCTTCACTCCATACATCCTTCCCTCGCCGTGCCGTCGCGCCCATTCACTACCACACGGATATGTTGGTACACCGACACCCGCGATGGCGATTTCCTGATCACATACCACCCCAAATACAGAGGCTTGTTCGTGGCGACCGGAGGCAGCGGGCACGGATTCAAGTTCTTGCCTGTTATTGGAGATAGTATTCTAGAGTGTGTGGAGGGTCGTACGCCGGAAGAGTTCAAAGAGAGGTGGAGATGGCCCGAGGAGAGGGTGCCTGAAGAGTTGTGGGCAGGGGATGGGTCGAGGGGTGGGCCGGTGGGCATGATTTTGGAAGAGGAGTTCAGGAAGAGTGAGTCTAAGCTATAGAAACAGGCATGGTACGGGTTCGATTGTACATTTAGCATCGCGGCGTTGGCGTCATTACATGCATGCATCTAGATTATCAGCGCAGATCAGAATATTCAGCGTTTTGTTAGTCCTCCAAAAGGAATTCAGACTCACCTTATCGACCTATAGAAACCGCCCTTTCTCTGCGATGCTTGCTCCGCACATGACCCAACCTTATCAGAGCTACCGAAACTTGAGGCGGAACCCCTCCATGTGGCGCTTGCCTTCTCGCCCTCCCTACGAAACATTCTCTAAAGGTCTACTACATACGGAAGCCGTTTCCGTCTTCCCAGAATTTACTCTAACAGGCGATGTCCGAACCACGGTCTCCTCCAAATTTCGGTACGCATAATCACAACGTCCTACTCGCCTTCCTTCACTGTCTCCCCACCAAAAGCATATGCCCAGGCTAACATAAAAACTGTGTCAACACAACACCACGTACAACCCTACTTCGCTCGCATCAACACTACGTGCGCGCAACTACATATGCCTGTATTTTCTGTGGCGTTTCAAAGCATGGAAGAGAAGTAATTGTGTGAGAAGAGGCAAGGGTCCACAAGATGAGAAGTAGAAGAAACAGTGTCTCTGCTTTTTCTACGTAGCGTCTGCTCCAAACACGAGAAGAGGTTGCATGTACTGGCCGTCTTCATCTCCGCGTTCGAAAGCTATCAAAGCAGCTTCAACCGCATCTCTGCCTTCTGACCAACCTCGAAAACAAATGCATCGGAATATGAAGGCGTGAGTGGCGGCCGCTAAAGTCGACATCGCAAACTTCTTATGTTCCGATTCCGGTTTTCTTCCTTGATGCTCACTGAGCAATGCGCGAGAAGGCCAAGAAAGTTGCATTGATGTGGTGTTTGTCTCATTGTGCTTTTGAGACATAGAGTTTAGCCGCCAATGTTAAGAGCAGGTTGCCTGAGACGAACGAAGCGTGGAACCCAAGCGTCTGTGGTAGCTTTTCTCTTCTGGAATCGTCGAGAAGGGTACAATAGAATCTATATGCGTTGTTTCATATGGTGTTTGGTTCGCTGTGATGGAGAAAACCCGCTATGATTGCATATTTAGGTGAGCTGTGTTTGAAAAATTGCGAACGGCAGGCTCATGCGTTTGTAGTGGCCTTCATTTCCTAGTAATCCGGATGGCCCAAAACCCGAAGAAAATACAGCTGATGTGTTCTTCTTGTGCGCTCTCCAATGCGAAAGAGTTGTGACATGGGCTATACTAAAAAGAAGTGAATATTTACTAATATACCGTCGCTGTTACTCAGCCTGGTTGTCGAAGAGTGGTCCCAATACCAGCTCATACGGTATCTCTTCCCTCTGCGGATGCAAAGTATGGGACCAGCTATATGTCCTGCTGGGTTTTTGGGCTTGATAGACGTTAAAATAGCACACTAGGCTATCATATTTGGAGTACTAAAGTGAATAAGCCAATGTCCAGCCTCCTATAGTACATATACCGGCTAAAATACTACAAAAAATGTATTGATTCCATGGAAAGGTGGCACACGAACTTTTGTGATGCACAATAGTCGTGGGCGTTTGAGGCAGAAAAAGTGTAGATTTGTAGCTATACCTGCGGGTTGGGACTCATCCTGTTCAATCCTTACGTTATCGCAGCGTAGATTACGTGCTAAGGGCAATAGGCGGTGGCAATTATGCGCAAGAGGTGGACCTTTAACAGCTGCGGTGGGACGAGTGGGGATGGTTGCACATGCGCGCTAAATTAACCTTAAAATTTAGCGCTGTTCACTCTTGACGACGTCGCTCCAAATCTGCATCTTGATCCGGAGCGGCTGGTCCCTATGTTGACCACAATGCGGCCTGCTCTCCACTCCCAACCCTCGCACACGATACCTGAAGACGCATACGCTTCTCTGCCACATGGCCTACCCGGTGCTACATCTACGTACCCCACCTTCCACCATGGCGACCCCATCGCCGACCACCACACCTCCAACTTCGGCGTGTCATCACCGCCGGAACATCACACACTACCTTCACAGCACGCACACACAGACCATAGTGGCATACGTCTCGATCTGAATTTATCACCTGATTCTAGCCGACTTCATGTTCAAGCCTCAGCAGCTGCCCACCATGAGTCCCATGACTTCGTCGGTCCCTCCACGTCCTCCGAATACAGAACGGTAGCTGCACCACCTCCCATACCGCCCAACACCGCACCTCCAGGCCATTTCGACATGCTTCCACCTCTACCTTCTACACACAGTACCTGGCAAGCGCTCCACACCTACGCGCAAACCCACGCCTCGGCTCACGGCTACGCTCTTTCCATCAACACCACCGCAAAGAACCGTTCCCGCATAAAACTCGCATGTGTGTGCTACGGCGCCCCCAAGAACACGCATAAATTGACGCCCGAAACAAGAAAGCGGAAGAACAGGGTGAGCTACAAGACGGGGTGCAAGATGTGGATCGAGGCGAAGAAGGGCGAAGATGGCCTTTGGGTGTTGAGGGTCGGCGAAGGTGCACATAATCATGAGGGAAGGGACACTCAAGGGTGGGCAGTTCAGAGAAAGAGGACGTGGGGCGTGCAGGGAGGTCGCGTAGGCAGCGGCGGCGTGACAGCTCTGGAAGAGCGGGAACGATTACGGATGCGCAGCGTTGATCAAGGCCAGGGCGAGGAAGTTCGGCCCGAAGAGAGCCCCAACACACTAGAAGGCAGCAGTGATCGAAACACAAGTCATAGCCTGGAAAACGGGGGTCTGGTTTGGAAGATTATCGAGCACGAGATGCTGCGCAAAGGCGTTGCGGGTCAAGGGCCTGACCGCGGTGTCGGCCGCACGGTCAAGATTCTGGAAGGGAAGCTCCCGGGCATCCAAATCTTCAAGCGCGACGTCTACAACATCCGAGCCCAGATTAAGCGCGCGCGGAAGGCGGCCGGTCAACAATTAGGCGAGGATCTCGCGGTTTCTGACGAGGAGGAAAATAATCCCTCGGATGCGGAAGAGTCTCTGCGCGCCCAGTCCAGTCATCGTCAGCACAATCCACATCCGAATTCCCAAGATAATAGCAATCAGGAACGAGGGGGCTTCGCGCAGATCGATCCCGGCCTGATAGCGCAATGTAACTCCGCGCTAGAAAATGTGCCGAGACAGGAAGGCGAAGAGTCGGAAGTGGATCAATTACGGAGGGAGGTCAGTACTTTGCGGTACGCGCTTTCTTTGCGGACCAAGGAGGTCGAAAAGAAGAACGAAGAGAACGAGACCTTGAGAGTGCAACTAGAAATCGCAAACATGGCGCTGTATAATGAGCGGGGCGGGTTGTCGGGGCAGTAGGAATAGCTGCAGCAAACCTAGACCCCCTACGTAGGTGTAACCTGCTCTGATGTCCTGATGCTCATGTTCGTACTGACGGCTGCATCGCGTGCGTCTGGCTACTCATTGCGAGTCGGCAACTCCCGGTTGTAGTTCCTATCAGCCGTGAGAAGGCCTGATTCGATTAACGGCAATCATCTCAGGTCTTTGGTGTCGGAAATCAAATAATGTGGTCCTGGAACACGCTGCGATTTTCTACAGGTCAAAGGGCTGCTGCCTGATGCCTCGCTCTTGCAATTGCCAATGTGATTATTCCGCCCTTCCCTACTTCGCAAAGTACTATGCCTCTTCGGTTCCGCCCCTCTTAATTCCGCGAATACGAATATGCAGGATTAATACACCCAGATCGCATATTAATTCCCTCAAAGGCCGACACATGTAAAGGTTGCCTGCTGTACTCGGGGTCCAACTCCGCCCCACTCTTACATATCGCTTGTGTGACTTCGTACACTTCTCCCCCTCACAAACCTGATGTACCTTCTCTACCCTTCTCGACTATCAAGTCATATGTTGCGCCTTTATTATCATGTTTTCGTAGCTCTCAGACATCTTTGACCGAGTCCGCTCAATTCCGCCCACGACACCAGATGCTAACTTCGAAATGCACCTCCCTGTACTTCTTCTCTCTACCATGGGGATGCTCGCAGTAAGCGTCACAGCAAGTGCCATTCCCCCTACCACCGGGTACGCGGAACAGGAACTGGGAGCGACGTACAATGAGCTGCATTCCCGGTACTGCTGCAAGGAGGAGAGTTGCTGGGATGGGAGTGATTGCCATGTACGCTCTGCTCTCCCGTTGGATTGCGTGGGAGGAAGCTAATTGAAGATGTAGTGGGCTGGGTACTGCTGTTAGTGATTAAGGAGCAGGATGGTAGAGGAGCCGACATTAGTAATACCCGGAGCAAGAATTACGGCCATGTTTAACACTACGCAAAATCATCTCACCACGAGGTTTACAGTCGCAATTGGTAACGATCACGAGCCCATATCATGCACTAGCGAACACTCCGGCATTAGTCCTTACGCGATACAGCGAGATGACGAAAATATTCCTCATCTCGTACACATATCATAAACACGCCGCACCCGTCTTGATCGAAGACCGGCGCACGTTATGGGTCCGACTTTACCATCCATAACACGTACGGAAGTATGAGCGGCGGCGCGCACAGCGAGGCAAGACATGCGGAATTCGCCAGGCCGTACATGAGCGAATGGACGTCGCGCCTCGCGAAATCGAGGTCGTGATCGTGATGATACTGGCCTAGGTAGACGAGTGCGATGGTGACAGCGCTGGGAAGAGTTGGAGGAGGGTAAGCGTCATCGCGGGCCAACGGAGGCGGGTGTATCATGCGGGTTGCAGCTCGACGAAGGATCATCGCCTTAATTATGGGGTACCTGCATGCAAAATTGAGTGATCAATGTCAACACGCAAAGGATGGAATTAGCCCAGCACAGTGATTCTGCCATGGGGACGTCCATACAGCCATTGGTGACTGTTCATTTGGCAAGGTAGGTAGGTAGGTAGAGAATAGAGATACGTCCAGTAATTTTGGCCTTGATGCCCATATGGTAGTCACAAAACCTCCCTAGAGGCATAAGGACGCGCCGAGCATCTGTATAGTAAAGGGTATTTATACAGATATACAATCTGTTGCCGCCGACCTAACAGGCAGCCTATCCAGGCGTCTAACCTCCTCTATGTGAGGACCTCAGCTTTAGTCAGTCTGTATAACTATTGCTATCTATCCCTCGAGTCCAATGGCTATAGCAGTAAGCGATAGCTATGCCGTGTGCTTATTTGCTTTTACGGGGTGTGGGTGTTCACTGGCTAAAAACTTGCGGCCTGATGGCAAATATTTCCAATTTCTGAATCAGATTATGTTCATCTATATAATTTTTTGGTGATATACGTACCCTAGCAAAGCCACACCTTATCGAGGGAAAGTTTAGATTTAGGCAAATTTCATACGCATGAGATGGTAGTAACATTTGTTAAGTTGACTGTACGGGTAGGTGCTAGGTGCTGAGTGATGGAGTTGATGATGATGAAGACAACACATGTTGGCACATTATCCCTGAGCTTCAATTCACTTAGCTAATCACGGAGCTCTCTCCGTTAGCCAATAAGACCCCTTCACGAGCTATCTGTTATAGTATAGATTGCAAAGTTGCTGGATGACCACTTTCTATACTACAGAGATAACATACTATGATAGTATGGAGAGTCTCCACTATTATAATATCTAACATCCATACTATCATATTATGTACATTAATCTGTGAGCGAGAGGTGTTTTGCGTATGAGATCGGCCTGGAAACTCTGGCTGTTTATGTCCGACAGCTGCGATTAACCTCCAGTCATGCCGTTTTGCACAAGGTGGTGGTTGAATCTTCCTACAAAACCTGGATCGCAGCTTTGATTTCGCTATCAAAAACATATACAACCAAGGGACAGCGCAAGGTGAAACTCTGCCATAATTCCAAAGACATGAATCAGCAAAAGAACCGGCATCTCGCTAACCTCATGGTTCCTGTCGTCGATTATCGCAACTTTCGATGTCTCACATGAAGACCTGGTTGCCCAGAAGCAACTACCCTTTCCGAGGCCCTGATGGGACGCCTGCCGGAGGAAATGCTTAGGAATGACATCCAAGAGGAGGGCTCTTGAGAAGACCTTCACTAGTAAGCCCCAGCGAGTCGGACCTAGTGTGTTCTCTTCGTTAATGAGTCTCTATCAAACATTTTGCCTTCGGTTAGTCGGTCCCATAGATCAGCTCGCGAATTATGCACGAGCTTAAAAGCATGATACTCTTGTGGTAGCCTCCAAGACTAGACTACCGGTCACCTCTCATGTTTGAGTTGCGTCATCTTCGATTTCCTTAGGTGCTATCAAAGGCTAGATGCGCGTGATTACCATAGGAATGGTAGGGCTGGCTGTTGCACGTGCGGGACCCAGCTGCTGAAATTCGCTTCATACATATAGCACTGTTGCTCTCGCCCCGTGTCGCTTTGAACGCCGGCGTGAGTATTATGGCTTGCAGCTGTTGTCCCCACGAGCCTTCGATCGATGGGGAGAGAGGGAAGACACGGCGAAGACTGTACATAACGAAGGCGCTGTAGTGCATGCGCCTGTAGTGCTATGTGGAAGGAGGGTGGCAGGAGGGTGGGAGGAGGAGGGGTGTGTTCACGTCGCTCTAAAACGATAACGTCGGTCTGCAAATCGAAACATTGGCACCCAAGTACTGTCGTGTGAGTGATACGGTCCCTTTTCAATCGCGCGTACAGTCACTATATTGTACTTTTTACCTACGTTCCTCGTGCATTACAAAGATCTACCTAAACTGAAGGGGATATCATTCTGAAACCAAGAAAACACCTTAATCTTATCACAATTTATTACCTAATAGATGGCGACGGCAAATCCTTCACACTCGGCATGTCCTCCACCGTTACTCGCGGCGCATCCTGGCCACGTTCGTCTGATATGACTAGCGGGGGTTGGGGTGTCTCCTCTTGTGACGCCCCACCTTGCCGGCTCGACTCGCCATTGCCCGTCAGATTCGAACGAGGTGCAAAAATTGAATCATCCGCCGAGGCGAGGGAGGAAGCGCTGCTAGCGAGATTAGAGTCACCGCCCTCAGCAGTGAGCCGGTCCTTTTCTTCACTCTCTAAACGCGTTTCACGGCCGCGCTTATGACAATACCAGAAGACGAAAAGGAGAACTGGACCATATTAGCCTCATGTCTGTTGTGTAGATAATTGGAGGAAGGACAACTTACGACACACAGCTAAGCTCATGAGGATGTTTGTGCCCGTCAAAATAGCCGGGAACCTCAGCTTCAAGAAGTTTAGAATGCTGCGCAGCATTGTAGCCACTGCACCCTCAGCGGACAGCAGACTCTTCAAGCTAGGGATCTTCGCTTTCTGCTTCGCCTTCTTCTTGGCATAAGTTTTTGCGCCCTCCTGCCAGGTCTGCTTCTGCTTTGCGTCGAAGCCGGGCTTTTCAGACGCCGCAGCGAGAATCTCGGGGCCAAGAGCGGCCGTCATTTTGGCTGGGAGGCTTTTGACCATGCTCTGCAAAAAGGGTGGGAGATTGCCGTACATCTTCTTGAGGTTTTCGTCGTAATCTTTGAACAGCTTCTCCAGGTCATTATATGCGGTAGGCGCGCCGGCGATGATGTCTTTGAGGACGAGCGTGAACTTGTTGAAGAGCTCTTCAGACTCTTTGCTAAAGGAGAAGACGCGGTTGTTCACGGCGGAGAGGTTAAGGTCGTCGAGGATAGCCGTCAGATCCTGTTCCTCCTTTTCTTTTTCCTTTTGCTCCTCGGTCTTTGCGGCTGTCGCAGCGGAGAGGAGGTCGTCAGCCGCCTTTTGCTTATCCTTGGGTGTGATAGTGGATTTCCTCTTCTCCTTGGATTTATTGTCCTTGCCGTCCGCATCCTTCTTGTCTGTCGCTTTCTTGAAACGTGCCTGTGCGAGAGCGAAGTAACCCATTACACTCTTTTTCCTGCCAAGGGCTTCTTTATCCGCATCCGACACAGTGACCTCCGGGGGACTCGTAGGTAGCGGTACTTTGTCTGCACCGTCCATTAACGCCTGCTGTGCATCCTTTGCCATTTTCGTTTCATTCTCGACCACTTCGGCAGGCCGCGAAGGAAGCGGCGGTCGCGGGCCCTCAGGCTCCTGAGCGATGGCAGCTAGGCGCGCAAGAAACTTCTCATCTTCTTCGTCGAGGACCGGCGAGGCGGCGAGCTCTTCGCTAGGAGTACTCACCGCTGGCGCCGGTGGTGGTGATACTGGCTTGCCAATCGCGGCGTCCACGGCTTTCTCGACTGTGTGCTCAGTTGGTTCTTGCTTAGACTGCCGGCGAAACTTTTTGACGTTAAAGTAGGAGAGGGACATCGTGCACGTATGCTGTAGGTTGGTGCACAGGGTATTCTTAGTTTGCGTGTTTAGTAGATATGTCCTGAAGAAAGGAAAGAGAGGTGTATAGATGTGACGTCTTGGGAACGAGATCTGGGGATCTGCGCTGTTATCGCCTTCGCATGACGATCAGGCTGCTCTTTCTCGCTTGCGCATCGTATGAAAGCGAACCAGATTGTTGATCGTTGAGGTTGGCATGTTGCGTCATACGACAAGGATGACGTGGGGTAGCGGGTGCCACACCTCCGCCACAGCTAGCCAGCCACAAACGTATCGCTCCTCAGCGATGATTCGTCGTGCTATGCAACAAGCTCGTTTAGTTTTACTTCATCACTACAACATTGCTGAGGAATGGGGGAGATTCTTGACGTGTTCTTCGAGATGCCACTGTGGTGCCTTCGTCGTCGCGAGGACGCACGCTCAAGAAGAAGCAGTGGTTACATTCGTCGTGGTGACTGAGGATAGAGTCAAGAAGATCCCGCTGTTGATTTACCTCAGATGCAAAGCAAACGGCGAGTTCGAGCGGTCTGACGCATTCATCTGGGTTGAAAGCATTTTGGAAGAGCTAGCCCTGAAAGGAACCTTGCCCGATCGAAAGGCTCGCGAAATTCGAGGGACTGATTGCTATTGAAATGCTCAGCACTCTTGGGCTGGTAGTATTCGCTTATCTATTCACCGATGAGCATCTGCACCGCTTCAAAAAGTTTCAGTAAGCTCATGCATGAGTGTCAAATGCGTCTCCTCTCACTTACTGAAGTCTGAGAAGCTGCGGGGACTTTGGTGTACATCCAGAGGCAGCGGTGCTGTATCTTATGGAAACCCCCGGCCTCGTATAACTCCACTCACTCACTTTTGCCGAGCTGTGCTATATCCGTCGGCCTTACTGACGTCAAGGCCTCGAAAATTTCTAGTCCTTTACTTACACATTGGGTCGAGTCCATTCACTAACCTTGATTGACCCGGCAACCGCGCATCAAAACTTGTCGTCACCACTCAGTACATAAAAACCGCCGACCCGCACCCCGATCTTTTCGAATCTACAACAACACGACTTGACACCCACCCGTCAGACCCTCGCACCATGGCACCCAGGGGCACGACGCTCACGCTCGACCTGTCCGGTATGTACACGATTGTTTTGCCCTTGCGCTTGTGTCAACTTCCGGCACCATGAATATCCCCACCAAACAATATTAACTCCACAATCAAGACGAAGACATTGGCGGAGACAATTGCTCCGTCGCATCCTTTAGCGACGATGTTGCTCCTGTAGATGAAGACTTCGCTTCGGATAGCCTCCCGATTGCACCAAGCTACGATGAGGATGGCATCACGTTCGCGCACGACAATGTGCTCCCTCCATCTAATCGTATTATTCTTGATGTAGGTACCCCCGCATCCTGCTTGAATTTCCATAACTCTTGAAATCGAACAGGAGGACGGCGCTCTGCTGGGATACGACGAATACGTCCGCAGCAGCTCACCAGCGCCTCTCCAAGGCTACTCTGACTACATCGGTGCCAATGCCCCCGATCCAGACTATGCCCCCAGCTCAATCCATGGTGACTTGTACAATGAGGACGCTGCTCCCAGCGCAAAGCGCCCAAAGACCGCCCTCCCTGTGCGATCAAAGGTCACTCAACCTGCGCACTTCCATCATAGCAACCTTGCGGCTGAGCGGTCTGCGAAGCGCGTCACCGTTGACGAGTCTCGTAGTTACCACATCGACGATGATGCGGGCATCTCATACCAGGCTTCGTCCCGTGTGGCAGGTACCTTTGGCCGACGTAACCGTGAAAAGGGTAGTACGTTGCCAGCGTATCATAAGAAGGTGTCGCATGAGCTCGACTCAGATGATGAACTTATGATGGCTATGCGGGAGAAAGGGTGAGTCGCACTTGATGTCATGACCTGCCATTCCACACAACATCGTTGATTCTAAATTTTGACCTTTCGTATAGATACTCCGACAAGCAGATTGCCGTCAATTTCGCCAAACAACATAGAGTGAAGTACGACTCCAAGAGCATATCCACTCGCATCCAGCGCATCAAAATAGTCCAGTCCCAGCGCGTGGACTTCGAGCTCGAAAATGGCCTGAGAGAGTGGACGTTAAAGGATGTAAGTTGCTCCCCCCAATACAACCTCACCCGCACCACGGCAGCCCTCCACATGGAAGGCCTCGCACTTAACTCGTCCCTGACTTTGACCCAGGACCAACTTCTCCTCCGCGCCTACGACCTCGCCTCCATTGAGATTGCCTACGAGATTGAGCGCCTGCGTGCGTGGCGCTTCAAAAAGACAGCCGAATGGATGCGCCGCATGAACAAGGGCTCCGTCTTCAGCGGCAAAGCCTGCCACGCCCGCTACTCTTCCCTTCTTGACGATACGGCGACCATCCCCTGCGATGTCGACGACGACCCCGCCCAGCGCCGCGCAGACATGGAGGTGCTCCGGCAGCAGAAGGAAGATGAGCGCGAGGCAGAGCGCGAGGCGAAAGAAGCTAAGGAAGCGGAGCGTGAGAGGATCAAAAATGAAGCTGCTGTACGCCAGGCCAAGATCTCTGAGGAGAAGGCAGAGAAGAGCGCGCAGGCTAAGCGGGCGGCGAGCGCGCGGGCTGCCACACGTGCTACGAAGCAGACGTTCAACCAGCGACAGGCAGAGGACCATCTCAAGAAGAAGAAGGCCGCAGCCGCGGATAAGCTTGCGAAGAAGGCGGCCAGTGAGGCGGAGCGTAAGTTTCGCGAAGAGTTCGCACTGAAGCACTTCAAGCATATCACTGAAGACACCCCTGATCCGCGGAGGGTGCTGGACGTGGTTGATCTACGGAAGCTATGCCGCGCTCGCAAGATCAATGACCATGTGATGAGGAAGGATGGCGAGACCAAGAAAGTCCTGCTGCAGCGGCTGAGGGATGCGGATGAGAGGCTTAGGGTAACGGACCTGCGTGAGTTGGTGAAGGCGAGGGGTATTCCGCACGGTGGCACGAAGTTGCAGATGAAATATCAGCTTGCGCTTTGTGTGGCGCGGTCCTGCGAGAGTTTTGTCCAGGATGTGCAGGACGACGAGGGGGCTGATGGCGGGGACGAGGCAGAAGGTGGCTTGGAGGTAGATGTAATGGTAGAGTAGGCATGTGGTCTGCTCTATCAAAGCATTTCCGCCGCTACCTCACTGCCATCCATCCTGCATTGGATACGACATCCGTTCTGGTCACGTTCGACTTGAGTTCAGACATGCAGGATGCGCGCTTGGTCATTGATCGCGCCTACCCTTCATCCTTTCTCGGTCGCTTTGGCTTATCCGCTAACGATACTCAATCTCCATGTGGGGAATAAACCTTCGACGGCCGCACCATTGTTCAGGGCAGCGGCTTTGATAACCCAGAAGCGGGTGTTAGCTAGTGTAGTATGTAATCCTCGTCTGTGGCTTCGATAAAGCATTTATCTTATTGTCGAATAAATCCTTGAAATGGCAAAATGAGATCTTGTAGAAGTCTTTTCATAGAGTGTGTGGACGAAGCTTGGGAGCCTTCGGGTGTGTAGTTGAGTCACAATGATTGCCAGCAGCTTTTGCGTATGGATTCACCAATTGGGCTTGTAAAGAAGACCTGAACATGGAAGCTTCTCATAGCGTCTGACATACGTGCAAAAGCGCGTTAGCCCCACTTGTCAAATCTGTTAATGAAGCTGATCAGTAGAACTTACCGAGATCTTGTGCAATTCTTGTCTTAGTCACGAGTATACTGACTCTTCCATCTCAGGATCACGACTCGAGCCCTATGCAAATTAACGCACCTTCAAACTGATGTCCAACGCGGTCCACACCTCCGGCTCTCTCCTCCATTGTCAAACGTTTACCTCACCCTCCTGTTTCGTCTCCTTCCAAGCAACCTTCTCTTCACAAATCCACTCATACTCCCAATATCTCACCTTCGCCCCCTTACTCAACACGCCCGGCTCAAACGTAGTCGCGCAGGGCAAAAACTGATCACCGATCCTAACCGTCCTTTTCCAGTCACCAACCGTCTCCTCTTCCCCCAACTCATTCTCTTTCGCCGCCCACTCCCACCGCTCAACAGTCACGTAATTCCCCTTCATCACGATACCTTGGCAATAACGCCCCAGCCGGACAACCACACCGCGGACGTCGTGTTGCGGGTCGTCCAGTCTCAGAACACTTGAGTAAATCGGCGGATCTGACTCATTTGTCGTTGGCGCAGGCAAAATCGCGCCATCTATCCAGAGTTCCTCGTATGCCCACATCTTCCCCGTTGCGGGGTTGACTCCCTGCCCGAACTCGAGGGTCTCTGTGCTGCTGACGGGAAACATAGTGCCTTCATCATTGGGCATGTCCTCGGGCGAAGTGGAAACAGGATGCCGACTGTCGAGCCAATGTGTCCATGAAGCGTGCTTGACTGGGTTGGGCCAGGAGCGGTGGTGCTCTGTATTGCGGGTGGCGGTATCGGGGTTTTCAATGATGCCAAGCGGATAGGGGTCTGGGATGGGGCCGCTCGAGGACGTGCCGCTGAAGGCCCAGTCGAGTCTGCCTCTTGAGGTCAGCTTTATGTTTTCCCAAGCCATTTCATCGTGCGATATCACGTGCGATATTACTTGCCCAGGTGCGCTTAGACCTGCGGAGGTTAACAGGAACTCACCTTACTCTCGGTCCACCTTCGTTAGGCAACTCAGGATCTTCTCTCAATATCGGCTTAAATACACGAATATCGACAAATTGTTTCGTCGTGCTAGTCAAGACAAGAGAAGATGTAGGTTCGACGGGTGTCTCGGGCAGGTTGAGCGGATTCTGGTGCGGCAGGCCGGGAGAGTAGGGAATCGGTGTTCCCGGGGGCAGCGGGTACGGTAAAGGGTAGAAGTAAGTGCGGTGGGATATACTTGCGTTCGTGGGGTCTGGCTCCAAAGTAGGCATGCTGGGTATTTGCAGATCAATGGATAGTTATATTATAAGATTGAGGTGGTATTGTCGTGTAGTATGTGGCGGAGTGGCTGATGGATTGAGGTGAGGTGGGAAGAGGTGCGCGCTTGGAGCGTTTCTTATCAAGGTTATGTCGTGATGGAGGGAGGCTAGTGTGAAGCTTGGGGCCCCGCACTTTGAGTCCATACACGCATCGTGATCTTGAGCAATACTACTTTTCCTAGGTGTTCTTCATGCACATTCTTATTACATAAAATCTGAGCATGGATAACAAGCCTATCTGCAGTTTCTCGGGCGATAGAGAAAAGCATTGATGTAGAATGGTGGACCACAAAGTACGTAAGATTGACATGCACGGCAACGGTGGCTGCATTGAGGACTAGATATCATTCACTGCTACTGTAGCAGGCTACCCCAAACCAATGACGCCGCCCATGCTGGGAATATCCATCGCAGAACCGTGATCACCATTTTTGACCCATCGTTAAGCATACCGCTACATCGTCCCGAGACTCGTAACCGCTTATTTCTTCTTGGCATCAGCCTCCTCAGCCTTGAGCTTGGCACGCTTTTCACGGGCACCGGCGTAGCGCTGCTCGGCGCGTTGGTCACGAAGCTTCCTGTAAGCGTTCTCGGTAGCCTCGACGCTGCCGATGGAAGCCTCCTCAAAGACGGGCTTGTTGACAATGGGAAGGATGGAGGCGGTGGAGGTGACGGTGTTGTCGCCCTTCTTGGCGGCCTTGACATCCTCAGCGGAGGCATCACCGCTCTTGGTCTTGCCGTTGCGACGGGGGAAGAGGATGAGTTTCTTCCTGTATTCCTGGAGACGCTCGACGTTCGCCTTGAGGCTCTCCTCGGAGAGGTTCTGGCGGCGGGGGTCGACGGAGATACCGATGGTGGGTGCGAGCTTGCGGGGAATGCCGGCGGCTGAATATTATTAGCAATGCGCGTTTGGTGGGCCAGATCAAAGCCTACCCTTCAACTCAGCGAGAGAGAAACCACGACCGGGGCGCACGCGACGGTTGTCTATATTGAGGTTAGCGAATTGTTATCTGCGTACCTCCAGCGGACATACACTTGACGGTCGGGCAGCGAACAACGGGTCGCAGCTTGTCAACGGGGCGAGGAGCGACCTTGGAGATCTTGGCGGCGCGAGCATTGCGGCGGCTCTTCTTCTTCCCAGCCTAATCCAACGATTAACATCTGACACAGGCGCCACTACTCTCGTGCTGCTGAGAGGGGAATTACCTGGTCGAAGTGCACGCGGACGTAGCGCTGCCTGCGAAGATGTCAGCGACACTGCCTCCATAGAGCCTCCTGATCGCGTCGCTTACCAGTCCTTGTGGAAGTGGTTCTTCTGGATCTGCTGGTTGTGCTTGATGGCCATTGTTGCAGATTTTGGTCCTCACCTATGGTTAGTACGGCTGGAGTTCGGAAGGAGCAACGAAAGGTTCGGTGGTGGGCAAAATTCTTCGCTTAAGGCCGGGCCGCGAGTTTGGCCGAGACACCAGCTTTAGCGTCATCTTAGTCAGCTTCGTGCACCAACAACGCGTTGCACAGCGGACCGCAGTCTCATCAATGTCTCTGCATTACTGCCTTGTGTCACTATATCGAGGTTTGATTGAGCTTTGATGTAAATTCTTGGTCGACCTTGCATATGCTACCAGGACGGCAATTCCATCAAAGCACGATTTGCACTTCATTCAAGGTAAGGTTACCAAACTGATGGCTATACATACAATGGTTACTATCCACCCATCGTGCCTCATCGCGACCGTACATTCAGTGGTATCCATCAAGAATCTTAGAGAACAGAGTCGAGTTAGTCTCTGTAAGCAGTACAAAATGGCAACGCAAGGCCAATTCAGAATGCCAAAGCATAGAATACAAGTCGAAAATTCAGCCCAATCCAATCCGTATAAACTCCAGATCCTCCCTGCAATCATACCAGATCGTCACTCATTAGATCATCATAGCTCAGTCTAGTCTCGCAGACCAAGCCCGATGCCCAGGCCCACGCCGCCATCCATCCGCCCTCGCTTGGTCGGACTTCCGTGGGTTTCGGACGCCAGACGCTTCTTCTCGAGTTCGGCGGAACGCGTCAACCCGTGACCTTTCTTGACCTGGCCAAAGATTTTGCTTTGGATGAGGTTCGATTGTGAGGATGGGGCGGCTATTTTCTTGGATGACGAGGGCACCCTACGGAGCATGCTGGTTGCGAGTTGACTTGCTTGAGACTCAGTTACCTCCTCGTCTTCTCTATCCGTGTATGCTTCCTCCTCGTCAACGCTGGATGCAGTAATGGTGGAGTTGCTGCTTTCGCGTCGCGCGTGTGCAGCTTTTACCATTCCTACCCCTTGCTGGTAATGAGCTGGGGGTGCTGACTGTGGGATATTGACGGCAGGAAAGGTCGTTGGTGTTCTTGGAATTTCGATCGGGACTTGACCAGAGCGTCCTCTTGGCGTCTGGGGAAGCGAGGACAACGACTGAGCGCCTCGGGTGTGCCCGAATCGAGACCGTGGCCCATGCGACTTTGCGGGTGTCGAAGGTGCAGTGGCAGTTTCTTGGCTCAGCATCTTGTCTGCCAACAGGAGTGCTTCAAAGTTGCTTTGTCCTCTACTGTTCTCATCAGGTAGAGCAGATATGCGATTGACCTTGTGCCGCGGAGTAGCATGTGGGGTACCGAAGGTAGAACGTGGCGACTCATTCATCTGCTCCAGATAAGGCAGGTATGGTGCAATATGGTCGCGGTTTTTACGAATCCTCGACTTCAGGCGGTCATTCTCTTCCATCAGCCCAGCGAGTTCCCCTTCCCGGTGTTCAGTCACTCGCTTTTGCTGGTCATACAGGTCACGCAACTCTTCATTCTCATTCTGGAGTAGTTGAATTTGGCGGTTCATCTCAGACATCACAATGGCATTGGCGGCCACGGTTGGCGACTCCTGGTAGGTGTGTTCGGGTTTCACCCCTTCGTTCCGGCGCTTCTCCTCGGCTTTTTGCAAAACATCAATCTCACGCTGGGCCATGGCTAACTCCACAGCCATTCGGCTTGCCGACTCCTGGCTTTCCATTACAGCCATGTTGTACTGCAATTTGTGATGCGCAGCAGATAGCCGTACATCACGCATTTTGCCTGTCAGATCAATCACCATGGCGCGGAGCTCCTCGGTGGATGCATTATTGACCTGGTCCTGGGTGTACAGGGCGGCTGCGGACTCGGCCAGGGCTGAAGGTTGGTTAGGTAGCTTGGAGGTCGGTGGTGGTGATGACAGTCCGGGAGTTGGAGGTGACGGCGTCCGTACCACAGAACGAGTGCTTGGTAGCTGGGACGACGGAGGTGGAGTCATGGACTCGGTCGTTGGTGGTGCTGGAGGGGTGAACTTCTCAATTTTGGCGACCGGAGACACAGATCGCGAAGGAGATGGCTTCTCAGGAGTCACCGGCGTGGATAGTTCCGTCGATGGCATAAGTATTGACTCCTGGGAGGCCTGCGACAATGGTGCCTGGGAGTCCATTCTGCCTAGGCGCAAACGGGACCAAGACGCGACCGACACGTCAGATTTGCAGACGGACGCGCGCGTTCGACGGTGCGCGGGATTAGACCAACTCCAGTGGTCTGCTGGTTTGCGCGACACGTTAAGGGACGTGGACGACGGTAGAAGTGCGCGTTGGAATCGAGGACCGTGGCGGTGAGCGGGGCTGTCGCGTCGCGGGCGCGCTGCAGGGATATGCGGGTATGCGTCCGGTCGGTTCGGTCTGTAGTCGCGCGCACAATGCGACCAAGTCCAAGCCAGAGGTAGTAATGCGCGATGTATGGAGAGACGTGCGCAGTGTGTTAGAGGTGTGGAGGAGAGTGGTTTGGCGGAGTTGGCAGGTGCGGGACTGGGAGGTTGGCGCGGGTAGGAACGAGGCACCAAAGTGGTTCGTCCTTGCCGTTCTGGGATGGCCTCGTTTGGAAACACCCCCAGCATCCACGCTTGCGTTGCGAAGGGTAACCAGCTGCTCCCGCGTGCTCAGGCACGCATGCGAGCCCTGCTGTCGAGTTGCTGCTATCACACCAAATTATTCCGCACTCGCAAGCGCCTCCCTCAGATAGTTCCGCGTGGTTGGACATGGATCGTTCAGGCCTTGCGTGAACAACACGCGCCGCCTCGTTACTCGTCCCCCGACGACCACTATGGAGCCGCCTTCCGGGATTCCTCGACCGTCTTCAGGGATCCCACGCCCGACCTCGCGCCTCCCTGTGCTCAGGCCGGCGGGCAGCCAGAGCCAACTGCGGTCCACCCCGTCTACCGAACAGCTGCGCAAGAAGCCGTCGCTATCTTCAGTCTCACGGGCCAGCCAGCCGCTGCCGCTGCAGAAGAAGCCGTCAGTATCTTCGATTAGGACCAGTCACCCGCCGCCGTCGCTGCAGAAGAAACCCTCGAGGACGTCCCTCGCCCGACCATCCATTGTTCCCCCGGCATCTGCAAATACGAGCTCGAATAGGGCATCTGTGCTTTCGACCAAACGATCCATTCCAAGTCTTGCGGGGCGAAACTCTGCCGCCGACGCTTCTGTGTTCAAGAAACCAACTGGACGCCCGCCATCGCGACAAACCAAAACCAGCGAACAGCCCCCGAAATCGTTCAAAGGAGCACGCAATGATGACGTGTTGGGAGACTTGGATGCCTTCCGCTCCGCCTCGAGGGCGTCTTCAAGAGCTAGCTCACGGGCAGGCTTCTACGACAACGAGCCCAATTATGTACTGGAAAGCGATGCAGATGACCCTAAGCAGGCACCGGCGGTGAGGAGGTCGCGCCCGTCTCTTTCAGACCGAACGATAGAGAGTTTGTCACAGCTACCTTCCTCGCCTGCGGGCGGCAAGGGGCGCCGGAGATCGAGCTTCTTCAATAATGGGGATTCAATGGGTCCGCCGCCTAGGCCTGCTTCCGCGTTGTCGAATGGAACACGGCCAACTACGAGCGATGGAACGCCGCGAGCAATACTTGCTACACCAAAGAGAGGCACGCTGGCTTCGCAGCGAGGTATGCTTGATTCCTTGGGCTTGACCACCGACAATCGTACGGGACTGACGACTTAGGTTCAATGACGGCTCCGCGGAGTGTCAGTGCGGCCATGACCGGTGCGTCCGCAACTCCCAGCAAAAGATCGTCCATCGTTCCTCCTTCTACAATCAAGAAGCTACCTCTCTCGCAGGTGCAAAACCTAGCGTCAACCCCGAAGACCCGCCCTCTGTCGAACAGCAAGACCATGGTGGCGCGAACGCCCATGTCGCGACCATCCATAGCAGGTGCTTTCGGTCAAGCTGTATCGCCTATCCAGACCACGCCAATTTCTACGCCTTCGCCTGCAAGAAAGACCCCAGAGACGGCTCGGAAGGGGCCCAACTCTTCCGCCTTGTTGAGGGAACAACTTGTTAAAGCAAAGGCCGCGAAGCGGTCAGAGAGCACCAACAGTACGGATGCCATCTCGCCCAAGCCCAATTCATCTCAAGCATTGCGCGATCAGATCGCAAAGGCCAAAGCAGAAAAACGCGCTACCGTGGCAAGCCCATCCCGTCCGCGAACTAATACTCCGCCGCGTGATGCCATCATTCCAGATCCAGCCGAAATTGCGAGCTTCGACTTTGGACTGGATGACCCTTTCAATCAACGGCCCACTGGAGGGGTGTCTCTTCTACGAAAGCGCATCGATGGTGCCCGCGCAAATGGCAAGCTCAACCTTGCGGCAATGGAGTTGAAGGAGATACCTGAAGAAGTAACAAAGATGTATGAATACAACCCAGAGAATAATGCCGCCTGGAGTGAAGTTGTCGACCTTACCTCTATGATCCTGGCCGACAACAGCCTTCACATCCTTCCGGAATCTATGTTTCCTGACGTGGACTACGAAGCGGCGATGGAATCCGAAGAAGTAGTGCCACAGTTTGGCAGCATTCAAAATCTTGACCTACATGGTAACATGTTCCGAGAGCTGCCATTAGGCCTGGGACGATTACCGCAACTGTCTAAGATCAATCTGTCGAGGAATAAACTGACCATGGAGACACTAGGGGTCGTGTTCCAGATTGCTACCCTTCGCGAGCTCAAACTCGCGGCGAATGAACTGGAGGGCGCGTTTCCTGCTAAAGTTGAAAACTTGACCTTATTGGAAACCTTGGAGTTACAAGAAAACCGACTTACCAGTTTGCCACCCGAGATACGCGCACTTTCACATTTGCGGGCCTTGAACGTATCTGATAACAATCTTACCAGCCTTCCGAGCGAGATCTTTACATCCATGCCAATCATCGATCTGAATGCGTCTAAGAACTCTTTTAGTGGCAGCTTTTTCGACGTCGGTACTGTCCCGCATCTACAGAACCTATATTTAGCCAACAATTCGCTCACAAGTCTTTACGGCTCGGACACGATCCTGCTCCCTTCCATTAAACATCTCGACGTCTCAGCAAATCGGTTGTCGGTTCTGCCGAACCTGGCCGCATGGACTAGTCTGATCACTCTTCTTGTTGGCGAGAACAGCCTATCGACATTGCCGGAAGGTTTTTGCTCATTGAAGCAGCTACGGAATGCCGACTTCACAGCGAATAACATTAGCAAGCTGGATGAGCGGATAGCTCTCATGGATGGCTTGGAAAATATAACGCTAGTGGCCAACCCACTCCGTGAACGGAAGTATTTGACGATGGGCGCAGAAGACATAAAGCGCGATCTCCTGTCAAAATTGGGTCCAGAAACAGTGCCAGATGCGGGATTGGTTCAAGATTCAGCGGACGCCGACCTCGATGTGGAAGGCAATGGCTGGAAGCTGATGCCCTCTGGTACGCTCGACCTCTCATCTCAAAACATGTCTGAAGTCGACGAAGACGCCGTAGCGCGCTTTGCCGAGTCGCACGACGTCAAGCAGCTGTATCTGCAGCAGAATTTGCTGGTCAAGATTCCAAGGGTCATAGCACAGCTTTCATTCTTGACCGTGCTAGACATGTCTAAGAACAACATTGCTAATCCGCTGACCGAGAGCTTGGCGCTCCCTAAGCTCCGCGAACTTCGTCTCAGCAGCAATAAGCTCAAGTCGTTCAATGATATATCCTCAAAGCTATCAGCGCCAAGCCTACATCATCTCGACGTCTCGAACAATAGGATAGCAGGGTCCTTGCCGACTCTGCGCGAGTCGTTTCCTGGGCTTACGACCCTTTTGGCGTCCGATAACAGTATCGATGAAGTCTCAGCTGAGTCGCTCGAGGGCTTGAAGATCGTCAGCCTTAGCAACAACGATATTGTACGCTTGGAGCCGCAGATCGGTCTACTCATGGGAACCTTGACGAGCTTCGACGTCGAAGGCAACAAGTTCCGCGTACCGAACTATGCGGTGCTGATGAAGGGCACAGACGCTGTGCTAGCGTGGCTTAAAGACAAGATTCCCTCGCCTACGGACGAGTTTTTCACCCCTGAGAGCACCGCCTCTTCGGGTTTTTGATTCGCTGCACATTCTTTGGGATGGATTCTAGTTGGGACGTCTGAATATGTAGCTTTTTGATTGAGTTGGCTTGAAGACGTCTGGATACGTCTTGCCTTGTACCACAATGGGTGGCGGGTTGTAGGGCTGCGCTTTCCTGCCTTTATCGCGGTTCTTTCATCCACCCTAGCTTTGGCTTCGTGCTTGGATACTGTTGACTTGAATTGTAATACATCATTTACCCATGCTTCCAACTTGCATCATGGTCTCGCGTCTATTTCGTACATTCTCGCACAAAGCTAACAAACGTGCCATTGCAGGAGTATTTTGGTACATTGTCTACTGTCTACGGAATAGCTAAGTGTTCTTTAACGAGGTGGTGAGTTTCATCTTTAAAAATCATGCAGAGGAAGAAACGTCACCAAATTGTCCAGAGTGCTCTCCCGCGTCTACCATAGCGGCGCGACTGGCTTCGCGGTGTATACGCTCTCCAACGCTTTGGCATCTTCCTCACTGAGTACTACCCCTATAGCTCCTACCGCCTCGTCAATTCTCTTCTCACTCTGCAGTCCTAAGATGGGATTTACTCTCTTCTTCAGGCTCCAAGCCGTGGCTACCTGCGCCATACTCACCCCCAACTTCTTCGCCACCTCCTCAACTTTGTTAACGATGGCTTCATCAGAGGGCGCAGTCAACATGTCGGCGAAGGGGTTATTGTCGCTCCGCAAAGAAGAAGCGCTCCACGGCCGGGCGAGTTTACCCTGTGCGAGTGGAGACCAAGGAATCAGGCCGATGCCCTCATGGAAGCAGTACTGGTGCATCTCGCGCTCCTCTTCACGGTAGAGCAGGTTGTGGTAATTTTGCATGGATATGAACTTGTGCCTTTGTCATGTTAGCCCACCTTCCCCTCTGCCGGTGAATTCGGTTATGAGAACAGAAACAGGGACTCACCATCCGTGTTTTTCCGCAGTGTTGTTAAGTAGTTGGAATTGCCACGCCGCCATCGAACTCGCTCCAATGTAGCGCACCTTGCCACTCTCGACCACATCGTTTAGCGCCTTCATGATCTCCTCAGCGGGAACGTCAGGATCGAAACGGTGGATCTGAAGAACGTCGATGTACGTCCCTAGTCTCTTCACGGAAGCATCAACCGCATCGAGAATATGCTTCCTACTCAACCCCACACGGTTGACCATCGAACCATCATTCACCATTGCCTTCGCGAGATCGACTCCGCCTTCCTTATTGATGATCTCGGCTTCGTCCACACCGAAGAATACCTTTGAAAGTAGGACGAGCTTCTCGCGTGGGATAGCATACTGTTTGATAGCGCGACCGATGATCTCCTCGCTTTTTCCTTGCGAGTAGAAATCGGCTGTGTCCCAGGTGTTGATGCCTTTGTCAAAAGCGTACTTTAGGAGCGGGAGAGAGGCAGCTTCGTCGAGGACCCACGGCCCGTTGGAGGATGCGGGATCGCCGAAGCCCATGGCGCCGAGGATGATCGAGGAGATTTTGAGGCCTGACCGGCCGAGACTATCGAAAGGGATTAGAGTCTGCGCAATGCACGTAAAAAGGAGCACAAGTTGACCGCACCGGGTGTATTTCATTTGAGGCTGGGAGGAGGCGCTCGCTTGGGTTGTGAGATATTCTTTGAGCGAGGACATTGTGGTGTATTTGAGTTGGTATCAGAAAATGCGGAATTGGGCCACTGATATGATTTGGTGGATGGGACGGTTGTAATGGTTGAAGAGCTGCGTATATGTGTAGGACTCTTCTTTTATAACCAATTTACCCCCAGCGATCGCGCGATTCCTCTTATACCTCAGTTCTCACTTTCAAGGCATTACAGCCTTGCGTATCATATCTGCACTACCGCTCCGCCATTTGGTCCGTTCGACATCATCAAGGCTCTTCTTGAAGGCCTCTCTGTTAACGCAAGTATGTCGCCAAATCCCAAAAGGGCAATACTGCGTAAATCCGTGTACCCACAGTGGTGCGACCCTGATGACATGCGCATCGATTGCAGATGTCTTGCCAGAGGCTTGCGGTGTTAATAAAGATATCCGAGCGCGAGGCTGAGGATTCGAGCGCATCGGTGCGCTGAGTTGGTCCGAGGCGGACGGCTAACGGGTGAACAAGCGTGTGGGCCGGAGATAGATAGTGGCATGCCGGAAAGACGAACTTCATGAGTATATTGTGCACGAGCAGACGAATCATAGTTAAAGCCACAGATAGAGGATATTTGGACTTCGACTTTACGTTCCATGCAGTCAAAGGTTGAAGAATAGCGGATGTAGCCAATTGCGGGCGATCAATGACTATAGGGGTCGAAACGTGCAGAGGCAATATCCACTTCACTATGCTTGTTGCAGGTGAGCCTTCGTCTGCCAGCACTTCATCATGCTCACCATCATGCTACATCATGCGGGCACGCTGCAGCCACCGCGCAAGTGCACTGGGCCGTCTAGATCTTAACGTGGTTCCAAACGGGGCTAGCGCCGACATCTGCAAAGCTAGAGCCTGGACGTCTGACCTCTATCCGTGGCTTTCGGAAGTGGGAAGTGACATGCAGAATGTATCTCATAGGATTAGCTACGGGGGTTGATCGAGCACTTTTCCAGTCGGAACGACGTGAAGAGTTCGATTTTACACACTGTTTACGACGAGATCTGGCAAAAATAAGCGTGCTTGGAGATGAAGTGGTCGGAATGACTCGATCGCTGAGAGGTGGAGGAGCGGGCAGTTGACCGTGTAAGCGTGCCAAAGCTACAGACGATGACCGGTGCATCATGCGTTTATTTCCGCTTATGCTGACGACTATACTAACTTTATTAGCCTTCTTCCAACCTACGTGTGGCCGATAATTCACCTTGTTTGAAGTATAAAAGCCAATCCCACGTTACATCACTCCTCACCATCCCCGTTGACTCATCGCAAATCCACCCTCGTCCCATTTCTGGGTAACTTTGCCCTAAACAGCACAAACGGCTTCACCCTCCGGTCCGTCCCCGGATAAAATGCCGAGCTGAATGAAAGTTGGTTGACTGTGAAATAGAGGTAGCCGTCTGCCCCAGTAGCCACTAATGATATCAGCACGTTTTATGTCATGCCCACCTGGGCCTGCCGCCTGTCTTTTCATTTCGAGTGTATACCGTAAAGATGACAAGTAGAGAAAGGGGGGAAGGGGGGAAGGCGGGGAGCTTACTAGTATCCACCCAGTTGATTCTTGGGTCTCTCACGAAAAGAGTCGATGAAGCATTTTTAGGATTGAAGAAAGAGATAGCTTCCTGCTCCATGTTTCCAGCGTAGATGTATCCATTCGTATCTGTCTCCATGCCGTCGCTGACGCCTTTCTCCCCGCGGTTGCGTATCTCATTCTGTGCCAACAGCTCGCTGTTGAGACTCCGATCTAACAACCTCTCCGTGGACAGACTATATAGTGTGCGGCTGCCGACCGCAGTCCAGTAGAGGTCTTCGCCATCAGCGCCAAGCGCAATCCCGTCCGATCCAAAAGGAAGGTAAGTGAGCGGTTTTCCGGGGCCGGGAATGTAATATGTAGGTTCACCCCACACACTCGCCACAAAGCCCCTGTCAGGTCGCACTTCGCGTGCGCCATCGAGGTGTCTCCAGCTCTCTCCGCTGCCAAGGTCTACCAAGATGATACCATTTCGACCTTCCGTGCTGGAGTCTGTGATATATGCCACACCGTCTGTGGACTTGCGGAGGTCAAAGCGCACGTCGTTAAGGTAGGAATCGGAGTACGCTACTGTGATAGGGAAGACAATCGTCTTCGTCACGGTATCAGTCGATAGGTCTACGCAAACAAGCTTCGGCCCGCCATAGCTCGCAGGAACGAGCGTGCTGTTGGGCGTAAGCGCGCGGCCGGTATCTAAGATCCACAATCTATCTTTCGCATCTAGGACGACGGACTGCACGCCGATGAGGTAATTTTGGTAGTTTGCGCCGGTGGGCGGGTAGGTTGTGTAGTTTATGCTGCCGCCTGGGGGATCGTTCATGACGGCGGAGGGGTAGGGCCGCTCGGTGTTGTTACCAATAAGTTCGGCCACTGTATACTTTCCATTGCTGCCGGTGTTCGTATTGTTCGCATCGAGGCCGGGCGGGTAGTTGGAGAATTTGCGGCCGGTGCGGGAGACGGTAATTCCTGGTAGAATCAAAATCAGCAATGCGATTTTAGAAGTGACAATGAGAGTACCTGTCGGCCATTGATCACTGTAGAGGTGTACGACCTCGAGTGGAGGCCCGTAAACGCCAGGGTCGCGAGCGATCTGCCCACTCGAGAGCGCGGGGAGAAGGAGCGACGCTGCTGTTAGTATAGCTAACGACAACATGTTCACAAGCACTGTGTAGAGAGCTGGAGGTCGGTTGTACCTGGCTTTGCATTTGTTTCTATATGCCACCCGTCGCAAGCTGCTAGGTACGTCAACGAACCGGAAGCTATGCGCAGCTAGGAAGAGAGGGTCTTCGCGTCATCATGAGCATTCTCGGTGTATTGGCGAACATGGAGATCGTCCAGGTTCCTCGACGTGCTTCGAGTTAGAGCCCTCGGAGAATGGGGGAGCTACCCCACATGGGCCCGGGCCTCCCGCCCTAGCCTCGTGCTGGCGCGGGTATGACCCATTCATACATCATCGACCAGGGACGCTACGCGGCCAAAGCCGTACGCATTGTCGTGGGCTTGGGTGGTGCGCAATCGCGTCGCGCCATCTACACGAGCTCACGATAGCCAGCTCTTCACCTTCTCCTTCAGAGGTGGTCGCCCTGGAGTTCCATTCCACGTAAAGCTCTCGACAGCGGCCCCGGTGGCCAACTGTCCAACTGCGGTAGCAGTCGCTTTCAATGCTGCCTTTTCCAGCTCGATCTCGACGTCGTCTTCCTTGATCAGGCCCTTTTTGCTTCCTTTTGAAACAACCGATATACGAGGCTCCGATGACTTGATCACCGACCGCCCAATGAACTCCTTGAAGAGAAATGATTGGGAGATGTCCAGCGAAACGACGAAGTCGAGATATGATTTCACCTCCTCGGTAGAAGAGAATTTCAGCTGCCGCTGCGGGTCGTGCTCCAGGTTCAACAGTTGAAGTAGCGAGGGTGGTAAAGTGATCTTGTGCTCTGTGCCGAAGTGCGGCGGCCCAATATAGGTTCTCGTGCTGATGGTGATGTTTCCTGGTGAGCTTTCGCTTGAGGATGGAAGCGATATCGAAGCCTTCCCTTCGAAAGGTCGGATGAGGGTAGCCAGTAGCTGATCGGTTGCTGTAAGGTCTTTGGATTCGGTCTCCTTGATTGCCGTGGTCAGGTTCTCCCACGCCAACTCCCTGGTTGCTTCCAAAGTCACACCAAGTCCAGCACTCTTCAATGTCTTTGCAACAGCGTCGAGATAGACGTAGAGCGAGTCCACGGCGTTCAGGTGACTGAACATAGCGAGCAGAGTCCTTAGAAGCGGCGGCGTAGGCTGTTGGCGCTTGTGTTGTGTCATTGGTGGTGGGAGTCGGGTACGCCTGAAAAGTCGCATGCGATGTTCGTGTGCAAGCAGAATGCGCAACCCCTCCGCAATATTCTGAGCAAGCCAGTCCTGACTGCCGCCGCGAAGAGAAAGGCCATTATCATCCTGGGCTGTACAATCAATTAATAATTTGCGCTGCGTAGAATGTTCGCCTGGCACCGTAACATGGACGACTGTGTCCCGCAGTTCAACTCCATAGGAGAGTAATTGCCGGCTCTCAATTGACATCTCATAAAATAGCTCTTCCTCAAAAAGTGATGTCCGCGCAAGCTGGATTGATTTCTCGATGGCGAGTTCGTCCAACACGCCGCGTATCGCCCCTTGGGAGATGCCTGTGATTATGTCGTTTTCGCTAATCCGCACGCGAAGTGTCTTCGGTTTGAGGGTGAGAGTTGGGTCGAGAATGATGTCACCGTCCTTGTCCATGCGAAGCGGTGCCAAGCCCCGTGCCTTGAAGTGATTGCTGGCTTCTGGAGGCCCGAATTTAACGGCGTAAGGAGCATTTCGCACACCCCTCCGTGTGCGCTGCATCTGCCAACCCTTATCCGATATCGACAGGATCTCATCCCAGTATTTGGTCTCTTTGCGGATGTTACTTTCAAGGTCGGTCGCAGCTTTAAGTAGCGTGTCGGTAGCCCAGTCAAGAGCCTCCATGCGCGAGCCCTTCATGGTCAACACCTGCCTCCGCTTGACATAGTCTAGCCGAGCCTTCTCCTCGATCCTCATTTGCGACGGGTCTTCATCGGGAAGAGCTTCCTTGACCAGCCCCAGCGACGCGCGTGGGACCTTCAATTCCTGGAAGGGGGGAGTATAAAGGTTTTCGGACTCTTTCTTGTTCGGATATTTCGCGAGGTCGCGGGAAAGGATGAGGGAGACGACATTGAGCGCATTGCCAGCCGCAAATGAGGCCCAGCTGAAAATGGTCAGTACCCGTATCTTAGCAGGAACGAACCCACTCACTCGAGCTTGTTGAAAACCTCGTGCCTAGCCCTGCCCAACTTCTCCAGCAGTTCAGCCTGTGACGTTACCTCCTCTTTCTCATGCTGCTTCCCGCCTTCCACTGTATCCACAATGCCATCTCGCCCGGCAGCGATGTCTTCGAGGAGAGTCTTCTCGGTAATGTCGCGCAGGTATTGTCTTCGCTCCGACGTGAGTTGCGCAACTTGGGTGTAGAGGTCCTCTTTGCTCAGGGCTTCCTTCATAGGCGCGGGCCAAGGCCGCAGCGCGACAGACGACAGCGAGTCTGTGCCAGACATATCGGTGGATTCGCGGACAACGCTGTGGAAGACGCCTGTCTTTACTGCAAGGGACGACAAACGGGCGGCCGCGGCCGGCGCTAGCGAGGTAGTGGGCACTATCGATTAAGCTACCCCTGCCAACGAGCTCTTTCACCGCATCCGCGCATGCAAAAGGGAGCTTGTCCCCTGCATTTGACTATTCCCCCTCTGCGACAGTCGGACGAATGCTCCGTATCCCAATTCGAACCAGCGGATAGACTGAAGCATTCACGTGGTCTCTCCCAGTGTCTTTCCCGTTCGGCTTAGTGTCGCCTTGCCTCCCACCTTCGCGCGGCTCACTCAGACTTCATTGCTCATCCTTCTCTTCTCTTTGCTTCCCCTTCATTCGTCATGACGACCAGATATCGCGTAGAATGTAGGTCATCAGTCTCATGCTGGTGGTTTCTGGCCCTGGCTGCCCGCTTCATCAGTTGCCCGTGCTGACACTAGCTCCCTTAGATGCTCTCAAGGTTTGCTTGCTGCACATGTGGCTTGATGTTTGCTAACGCTGACACACTATCCAGACACATCGACGAGATCAGTTGGTGCGTGCAAGAGCTATGAACCCGGATCATTGAGATCAAATCTAACATGTACACTAGATTGAATGGATCAAGGTACTACACCTCACATACACCAAGAAGGACTGCATAATAATGCTCTCTTAGGGCCTACTAGCAGTCCCGTTTGTGCTTCACTCCCAACCTACCGCTGTCTTTGAGCCTGAAGGCGAGTCCGTTGATGCCACTGCCACCCGTACCCAGCGACGATATGCCGAGATTATGCGGGATGTTGAAGACATAGTGAACGACCACAGTGGGATGCCCCTTCTCGAGCTAGACTCGGATCACTCCGCACTTAGTCTATCTACTAACACAATACTCACAGTCACGCACCAACAGACCGGAACACAGCACCGCTCTAAACTCAAGCTCCTGGTGCCCTCGGTTGCAAATTTCTTTACCCCCTTGGCCCTCCACGATGCGTTCATCTGGCAAGACCAACGGCGCTTTATAAGCATGCGCCGCTTCGTGCCCCCCTCCTTCAACGATGTCAGACTCATCCTGAACACAGCCCAGGTGATGAGCCTGATTCGCAACGGGCCCTTGGAGCTTGTCACATTCGATGGTGATGTAACCTTGTATGACGACGGCCAATCTCTGACACCCGAGAACCCTGTGATTCCTCGTATTCTCAAACTGATGCGCAACGGATCCAAGATCGGCATTGTCACAGCAGCTGGCTACACCGAAGCACACAAATACTACGAAAGACTCTATGGGCTTTTAGACGCCATTTACGCCTCAGATTTGCCGCAGTCGGCAAAACAGGGACTCATCATTATGGGCGGAGAAAGCAACTACTGCTTTAGATTCGACGGAAATGTGCCGGATATGCTGAAGCTGGTGCCGAAACAGGAATGGCTACTGAAGGAGATGGTGCTGTGGGAAGAATCAGACATCACCGCGTTACTTGACATCGCCGAAGCATCCCTCAGGGATACGGTCAAGAACATGCGCATGGACGCGACCATTGTGCGGAAAGAGCGAGCAGTTGGTATAATACCTCAGCCTGGTCACAAATTCTGCCGAGAGACGCTTGAAGAAACTGTCCTGATTGCGCAGAAGATATTAGTAAGCTAACAATCCCTCTATGTGCGCTTTCTAGATATACCTAATACGAGATAGGAGATGTCCGAAGTTGGTAACCGCCTCCCCTTCTGCGCTTTCAATGGCGGCAACGACGTGTTCGTAGATATTGGAGACAAGTCGTGGGGCGTGCTCGCATGCCAACAGTTCTTCGGCGGTATTGAAGGAAGCAAGACATTGCACGTAGGAGACCAATTCCTTTCAGCCGGTGCAAACGACTTCAAGGCTCGGCTGGCGTGCACCACAGCTTGGATAGCTAATCCAACGGAGACGGTTCAATTGCTCGACGAGATGGTGGAGTTGGAGGAGATACAGCAGCGCAAGCTCAGGTAAGCGAGTGGACTGAGTAAAAGGAGCAAGGTGTTAGGTTGCCCTTGTGACGAGTATAGAAATCAAAGAAAAATAAGATCATCTAAGCTTCCTGCATTCTTGAACACCTGGCTATGTGACAAGCTTGTAAGTCTTCCTCGGTGAATCGATAAAGCCGCTTTGATGAAGCAGGGTGGTCAGTCACATTATTTTAAGGCTCAGTGACTGCCTATTTCATATGTTTCCCAATAGCTGAACCATGGGTCGGGGGTTTTGGGATGCGCGATGAAGGTCTTGAGCGTGCAGCTGCATGTGTTATCAACTCTCCTGTGCGTACACAGATATACCGAGGCTACGGTCCCATTCTAGGCACCATTTTGAAGGGTCAGCTTATAGACATCGCTATGTATCTGGAACTCGAGAAGCATTAACGGTGGTGCTAACGTCTGGTATCCAAAAGAAAATATCAGAATTGTCGCTAATGAGGGGAAAGATGGGAGCATAAGGTTCATAGCTGAGGAGATAAGAGATAGAACCGTGCTCATAAGTAACGTAGCCATATGGCTGAGAAGTATTTTAAATTGTAACAATCGTCGTTGAATAGGAAACAGAAGATAGCTCGCTCTAACCCTTCGTATGTAAGCTTTCCTTACAAATGTGTAGATCCGAAAGTGCTTCGAGAGGCATAGACGAATTGCGTCTAGATTTAGCCTCGTGGCCTGTTCTGCCGGTTGGTCGCAGGTCTGACCTGTCAAGGTATGTGCGTTGCTGTCCGACAAGAGCGATGGGTAAGAAAATAAATATATGTAGAAAAATCGAAAATCGATATTAATCATTAATCGTGGTGCAAAGGTTTAGGTTCATTGATAGACTTGAGACCAAGTTCGGCTTTGTTAAACCAACAACGCACAATGGATGTCTATGGAGTGGCACTTTACTTTGTAAGCTAAGTTCTCCTTACCCAGGTCTTCAAATGTTATTCGTTTACACTCTACTTGAAGAAGGTATCGTTAATTAGAGCCCCACTCAGTAGACTTTGCCTCACTCAAATTTCCAGGGATACATTGGCTCGTTGAAGGAAGGACATCCGAGAATTGTGGCGGTAAAATCCATCGTTGTTTAGCCTACACAGAAGTCATGACTATTTCCACGCCACAGTAGCCCCCTTCTGATGCGACTCCCTTGCCAACTCGATAATTCTCAGCACATCTCGCACCTCATTGGCTTTCACGGCCAGCTCAGCCTTGCCGTTAAGATGATCAGCAACATTCTGATAAATTCCCAACCAACGTCCTCTAACCGTGGGATACTTCCCGACATATCTCTCGCTTTCCTCATCGAACTTTTGCACTTCACCGTCGAATTCGTCGTAAGATGTAAGGGTACCCTGAAACCTGGCGGGTTCGGCGGCAAAATTGTGATCAAGAGGATCTACCCCTTCCGCGATTTGCTCTTCCTGCGGACATGTGCTGCGGGCCTGGTGCTTGATGTACGAGGACTTGGTGCCGCGGATCCAGTATTTGAGCTGTTGGGCCATGGGCGAAACCACGCTGGTCTTCACCTAGACGCAAGGGTACGAAGTCAGTGCAACTAAACAGTGGGGTCAGGTGCGTGGCATCAAGTCTCAGATACAGCGACTTCGCACCCAGGCGTTACGTACTGTGACTAGAAGACCTCTCTGGGGCCCATCGTACTGCAGGATGACGGTGAAAGAGTCTTCGACCTCGCTTTCGATACCGCGTTGTGTGCGCAAAAATGCGGTGACTGAGGCGGGACGCCCGAAGAGAACATAGGCGTGGTCGAGGCTGTGGGTTCCTATCGAGATGTGTCAGGCACTCCAGGAGTCACTACCGAGGTATGCTGTGCCAGTGGGCGTACCTAGTCCGAACATGTGCCCATCACCAGGCGTATACTCCTTTTTCAGAACATGAAGCCAAGGGGCGCGGTCAAAGTCGTAGTGGATTTCAGCCTCGGTGATGCCACCAAAGGCGTCCTGTTTGACGAGCTCTCGTACAGTCTGGAAATCTCCATCCCATCTTCGATTTTGGAAGCAGGTGACGACACGTCCTTTCTGCTTGGCGAGTTCTATAACTGAGTCTGCTTCAGATGTGGACCGCGCGAAGGGTTTGTCCACCATCACGTGTTTTCCCGCCCTTAATGCTTGCTCTGCGAAAGTCGCATGTGTATCTGCATGCGTTGCAACAACGACAAAATCTATCTCTGGATCGGCGAAAAAGTTCTCTGCACTTCTGTAGTGCTTGACGTGTGGGAAATCCACTGTGCAGTGTGAGTTCTTAGTTGCAGGAGCGGGATCCGCGGGTGCCTCTGCTCGTTGAAGGATAGCAACGACTTCGTAGTCTGGAATGGCGAGAATGAAAGGTAAATGAAAGGACTTGGCGGCGAAACCGTAACCGACCACGCCGACCTTGATGCGGGCCATGGTGTTGTAGGAGGGGTCTAAGGGCAAAGGGAAAGGGGATTTGTGTGGCGGAAGAAGGGGATCGATGGTTTGACGAAAGGTCAACGCCTGAAAAGAGAATCAATATATCTCATTACAGCATGAGGGAGACTCTATTTAAGGTACAGATGTCGTGACTATGTGAGGGGTAGGATGTGTACACCAAAGCCCGCGACTCCCCGGAAGTCTCTACAATAGGCATATTCTGGGGACTTTAGCCTATTGCAAATGCTAAGCTAGCTATAGCTGCGGGGAACCGGGCATCTTCCGCGGGGAGTTGCGGGCATTTGGATCCTGGGCGTGGTGTTGAATTTCGTCCCCACCAACCTCGGCCCGTCCACAGGCTAGACGTCATAGCTCTAAGATGGTACAGACTTCAGCTGAGCAATAGTTTTCCGAACTATCACCATCGCCGCGTCTCTCTCCACCTTCCCGTGATGACGGCATCGAGAACCATGTCTTGTCTATTGGCCGCTTTTGCGCTTGGTCCAGTTGCTACCCTAGTAACAGTAAACATCAATCACCGATACCGCCCAATAGTACTTACAGCTCCCAGTGCTTGCTGTCCAGCCATCAACTCATCAAACAGGTGTAGGCCTAGCCATTGTGGTTTCACCTCGTCCAGTCGTTTCTCTATCTCGTAAGTCTTTCCACCCGAGACATAGAACGCCTCGCCGTTGACGTCGTTCGATAGACTATGGAGAAACGTATTCGCAACGTGCTTGGGTTCGTTGATAGGAACACCATTGGCTTTGTAGGCTGTGATGACGCCGGTAACCATTTGAGTGTCTGCCTATCGTCAATACTTGCTTGGCTGGAATTCATTGAGAGAGGACTATCCTCGGATCAATCGACGTACCGGTCATGTTCGGAAGAACCACGTTAACCCTGATGCCCTCAGAGCCGTACAGGAAGACTTTGGTGCTGTGAAACAAGCCCATAACCCCATGCTTGCTCGCTGAGTATTGAAAGAGGCCAGGCCAGTTACCGAAACCAGCGACAGAGCTGACCAGCAAGATACTGGCATCATTCTGCGTCGAGGCATTTTGTACTAGACTGCGGCGGAGGTAGTGCACCGCAACCCTTGTGACAAAAATGGTCCCTTTTAGGTTTACATCTAGAACGGCGGTGGTAGGAGGCTCTCGTATTGCGTCGTCTGACTCTCCCGTTGCGAACATTTGTCCTATTTCTACGAGCCCCGCGTTGCTGATTGCATGGTCAATCCGACCATGAACAGCAGAGGCGGTGGCGAAGAGATCGACAACTGCATCGTACTTGGTGACATCGGTGTTGATGAAGGTGAACCTATCGTCAGTAGGTGCGGGATCCGGCGCCTTCACATCCCCAAGCACTACCTTAGCACCCGCAGCTAGAGATCAGGTGGATCAGCATACCTGATATTTGGTCCAAGACGGAAGATCAAGTTTTACATACACAGAAGTTCCGTCACCGCCACGGCACCGATACCCGTGGCACCTCCTGTTATCACTATGACTTTGTCCTTGAGATTGCTGAACGTCTCCGGCCTGATCGTTACGGAGGCCATGGCTTGAGCTGTATGATATTGTCACAATCAGCGGAACGATATGTGAGCAGTTCAGACAAACACATCGGGAAATTGGACAGACGCGCTGCCCTTTACTATCCCGCTATGTATCACCGCTGTGGAGTATCGCGCGCTCGTCGCAAAAGCGAGCGATTGGATGAAAGTACTGTGGGTTGATGGGGCGACCTGCATTGCAATCCATTGGAGCACATAGATATTTTGGGCTCGGTAGGGCGGGAAGACCGTGCCTAGAGACGTCCTTGAGTCAGTTCGGGCGTGGCCTGACCTTTTTGTGGGTATGTACATATATGGGAAGGGTCGTGTTGCAGGATGCATCACTAAGGCGTGTGAGGCGGAAGGATCGTGGGCTATTCTCAAGCCTCCTGTCTGTTACCTATGGTAAGTATGAACCCTTAGGCTGCGAATGCGTTTGGTGTAAGCCAATCCAGATTCCGCGTAGAGGAGCCCTTTACCGTCGCCGGGTGCAACCTTCAGCGAGAATTTTTGGGTGAGTTTGAGGGTTTACGCCTTAGGTAGGTACCTTTGTACGCGTACGTATTGCAGAGGTAGCTGGGTTTCCTAGACCTGTTCGTCAACGACCCTGTCACGCTAGACACTTGCACGGGTAGCACGGGTGTACCTGCCTCGGTTATACTCTTGGTGCTCTTAGCGTCGGCTCCTGCCACTTGACGGAACACCCGCTTCCGAGTTCCTACGGAGATAGGCACTTCGTACTCTCCAGGATACTGATCAGATTCGCCAGTCTTCTGGCGTAATGGTCGCTCGAAAACGTGATTGATCCGAGCCAGTCAGTTTCGTATGGTAGATTTACGTGAAAAGTTACCTTCACAAGAACCTTGAAAGATTCATAGCTAGTAGAAATCTAAACTAACGTGCCTACCTCCGCACCTATAGTAGTCAGGCTCAACACTGATTCAGACAGCGAGTGACATCTAGAGCTGCCCTGCTGCATTGGTTCTCAAAGGCTTCCGTTTCGGACCGGGCGAACGGTTAGACATGACGCTTTCCACGGTTGTCTCTGAAGTTCAATGGTCAATATTGAAGTACGTGTGCGATACGCCCCACTCGATAAAGTACTTCTATATGGGATTAGGTTGACATTTCCAACTTTTCAACAGTTATCACACCTATGGTGGGTATCCAATTTGACGCAGGTTAGCATGAGCTTAGATCTTTATCACTTCAGCTTCACTTAAAAGAACTTCCAACGGTTCCCTGATCCTTCCCAAGTGTAATAAGCCCTCACGGAATAGACGAACGAACAGATTTGAGAGGTTAATGTACATTCGTGTCCCTATGCAAACAGTGCACGATTTCTGTCGGTGATGCATGTCACACGTCTCTGGTGTCTATCATCTCCACTTTATGAACGCCCGTCAGCAAAACCGTTGGACGCCTTGCCGAACACGTTACTCGATTCTGTCAAAGCTCGATGGCCAGGAAAGTGATCGGCAGCTACCGTACGAAACGCATGGCCGATCGATTCCCCGTGCCGCAGTGGAGACCAACCATCAACGATTGGACATTTGAGGACAGACATCTGTCCGGATATAAACTGGAATGATGGATTAGCTTGGCGGCCCAAACGGGAGTCAACGATAGTTTATGACTGTGGATCCCAATGCCAAAATTTGAAACAGTGGAGTGAGTAGCACCTGGAGAGCCTCAGGTAGACCTGTGACCTGGGCATAGTTTCTTCTCCCTATGTTATGAGGAGTTTTGATATGTAGAAATAAGGAAACCGGTTTCTGCACTAGCTTCTCTAACCCTCCTAAAGCTCCCGTCGGCACATCTGTTGAGATTCGTGGGGAAGTTGCCGCTACTTTTTGTTCTGAAGTAGAGGTTGACCACCATGTCATCCATCCAACAACTCGTCGTTGAAACATGGGTAGAGTACAGCATTGCCACTGTTTTTGTGCTCTTGAGGTACTACACCCGCATCAAGATGGTGGGAATCGGAAGGTTGGACTACGATGATTATATCATGCCGATAGCTTGGGTAAGCGAGACATACAGCCCAGCCCATAATGAAAGCCCACAGCTAATGGAGTGACAGATATTCTTCACCGCGATGTCTATCATGGCCCATATCGTGTCACAAAGCGGCGACAACGCCAATATGACGGACGAGTACCGCAAGAATATCAGCGCAGCAGAGGCGGCCATGAGGGTTCGAGGCTCGAAAGCCTTTATAGTAGGATGGTTTACCTACACGGGCATGCTTTGGACGCTGAAGATATGCATGTTGATATTTTTCAAGCGTGTGACTAGTGGCCTAAAATCCGCAAAGTTCATCAAGCCAATATTCTACGCCGTTATCGTCAGCTGGCTCGTGAACATCATTCTTTTCGTTACGGCTTGTCGACCGTTCTATCAGTACTGGCAGATCTACCCTGATCCTGGAAGTAAGTCCATTCTCGCTGCCACCAACAGAGATATTCACTTCGTCTGTGTTGACAATTCGCAGAGCATTGCACTCCAGAGAACCCAGCCTTCTATATAACCGTCTTGGCTGTCAATCTAGTTACCGACTTATGCATAGTCGCAGTACCCATTCCCGTGAGAGATCAGACCTTATATTCAAATATTGGGTTCAGAGCGCTAACATCTCATCCAGATGCTGCTGCAGGCCCAGCTGCCTCTCTCGCGGAAGATCATGCTGTTCCTGCTTCTCTGTGCTGGCGTTTTCGTTATGATCGCCGCCATCCTCCGGGTCGTCTTCGTCTTCAAGGTACGGCTGTTCTACTCCCAGGTCAAACACATGTTACCGCTCTAATACCAAACAGAACGCTGACGCCGCCACTCCCGCCATCTGGGCCTGCCGCGAAACCCTCGTCGCCATGCTTGTCAGCAATGCACCCCTCATTCGCCCCTTGCTATCCTCTCGGTGGTGGCGCGGGGAATATGGGAACGGCAGCAAGCCGCGCTCCTCGGGCTACCCAACTGGAAGTCATCAAGGCCATATCGAATTGGAAAGCCAGAAAAGCAGTTCGGCTCATATCTATAGCCCATCGGGGAAAAAGCACGACGACGATAGTAGTAGTACAGAGCATATTGTCCAGCCAAAGGGGAACATGGGGATTAGGGTGCAAAGGGATATTGATGTTGTAACGAGATAGGAGTTCGCAGGTGGTGAGGGAAGCAGCGGGTAGTTGGCCGTGCTGGCTACAAGCGGTAAATACATTGAGGCCACCTCAACTCAACGATGTAAGAAGACAACAGATATTAGCATGTTAAGGGATCGAAAGCGTAATTGATGGATACTTGCTCTTCTGTGATATACAAAGGTTCTGGGTCGAATCTGACGAGTGGGGGTTCTTTGGCGCATCAAGATCTGCCGCGTGTCGTCTTCTCCTGCTTTACTCGCCATCAGTCTGTTTGTTATGCACAGGAAGGAGATTGCCGGATCGTTCAACAATCTTCTTTAATGTTGAACATATACCTGATATCTCGTGAGATTGACTGCCAATGTCATCAGACACATCATCGTTCCTTATAGTGATACGATCATGCCATATTTCGTAGAATAGCAGTTATTTGCGCAATGCCCAACGTGGAATCTGTTTGACCCGCTGGCAATTGGCTTGGTGTTGAAGCCTCCATCCCCACCAACCTCGGCCCGTCCCAACGTCATAGCTTCAACGTCGCGGAAACCTCGTCTGAGCAATAATTCTCCAAGCACCACTCATCTACCTCCTCCCCCCGATGATGGCTACTACCAAAACCCTCTCCACAGCTCAGAGGCTCGCGAGAGCCTCCGTCCGCCCCCTCCAATGCCTGCGAAAAGGCCCCGCCTACGCACAGAGACGCGCCATCTCCGCCTACGGCTACGAACAAGCCAAAGCCCTCGTTTTTCAAGACTACGGCGACCCGCCCGCCGTCCTATCTTTACACGGACACTCCATCTCCCCGCCCCACGGTGACCTCATGACGCTTCGCTTTCTCGCGTCCCCCATAAATCCCGCAGACATCAACCAGATCCAGGGTGTGTACCCGTCGAAACCGACGTTCACGACCTCCCTTAGCACCGCGAAGCCGATCGCTGTGGCAGGAAATGAGGGTGTGGCCGAGATCATCGCGCTGGGAAGTAAGCCGAAAGAGGCAGGGTTTAAGAAGGGGGACTGGGTGATTATGAATGGGCCTGGTTTCGGGACGTGGAGGACGCATGCGAGTGCACGCGTGGAAGACGTTGTGCGAGTCGACGATGCGATGCGCGATGGAATCTCTGCTGTGCAGGCCGGCACCGTTAGTATAAATCCGTGCACCGCATATCGCATGCTGCGCGATTTTGTGCATCTGAAAGAGGGCGAGTTCTTCATTCAGAACGGGGCGAATTCGGGGGTGGGTAGGGCGGCTATACAGCTTGGCAAGCAGTGGGGGCTGAAGAGTATCAATGTCATTCGATCTCGAGACGACACCGCCGCGGAAGACAAGCTCAAGAAGGAACTAAAAGATATCGGCGCTGACGTCGTCATCACAGACGCCGAGCTTCAATCTCAGGGTATCAAAGACATGGTCAAGGAATGGACAAACGGCGGTCGCGCACCCATCCGTCTCGCCCTCAACTGCGTAAACGGCAAGGCTGCTACTGCAATGGCGAAACTCCTCGCTTCTGAAGCGCACTTTGTCACGTACGGCGCGATGAGCAAGCAGCCGCTTACGATACCTGCGAGCATGCTTATTTTTAAGGATATTCATTTCCATGGATTTTGGGTTAGCAAGTGGGCGCAGCGGCACCCGGAGGACAAGAAGAAAACGGTTGCGGACGTACTGGACATGACGAGGAAGGGGACATTCAAAGACACTCCCTTCGATAAGATTGCGTGGGAATGGGAGACGAAGGGCGAAGAGCTCATCAGTAAAGTCAAAGATACGCTTGAGGGATATCGGGAAGGGAAAGGCGTGTTTGTTTTTGGACAGACGTAACGGGTACGTGGGCTACGGGTATCCGGCGGTCCCAGGGTTTGTACACCGATGTAAGATAGAAGTAATCATCTGTACAGGTTTGTAGTATCGGAGAGGAGGTTGGGATTTAGCTGATGCGGATTATCTCCAAGGAGGAGGGAAACCCAAGTATAGAAGACCTTGTAGACTGAGAAGAGATCTTTCAGGCAAGGTAGCTCAATGATAGCTATACTGGAGCTTGTTGTCAACTAGTGGGCAGATACGTGCTTTCGTCGCGCTCAGACCGGTGGGGCTTGGGATCTTGGGGTCATGAAATCGCGGGCTCACTCCCGCGCGTGACATTGTTTCATCTGGACGGCACTTTGAACCTTTCTTGCGCCGGGCTCTCCCTGTACCGGCTCATCAGCTTCCGCGCCCTCCACCGTTCCCGCCATAACTCGCCAATATCGAGTATGCCGTCCGATATCCGCAGAGCTCAGCCTCGCCGCACCCGCCTTATGCGGCGCGAGTCCATAATCCACGCGTTCGTCTGGCTCGAAGCCGAAGTTCCCAACATCTCTAAGCTATCATCGCCTGGCATGAGCCATTTTAAGCTAAGCAGGACGAAATGATCACTGCACAAGAGGGAGGCGGTAGCACAAGCGCAGGATCTAGTCACCTCGATCAAGGAGAACTGAGGACTCAGGAGAAGCTTATGGGAAGCTACTAGCATACGTGGGGGACTCCGCAGGAGGTTTTCGCCAAGATAACCAAACAGTGCGAGGAGCAGGATGAAGATATTGGTTATTGAAGCCGTAGATAGCGCGCTTTAAGAGATATTTTTTGGAATAAGGGCGTGTAGTGTGGCGAAATCTAATAAGCAACTGACATCCGCAATCAACTGTAGCCGTTCGCGGGAGCTGACTAGCCCAACAGCGACCAGGAGGGCATGGAAACAACCGTACCTGAAGCCACTGAGCAAGACCAAAACGTTGCGGTCCCGTGAGCCACGATGTTCTTGCTCTATGACTTTCATCTTTCAGCGTTGAATCTCCAACAATAGGAATCAGAGCTCTATTACGCCCGCCCATATCGCCCGGAACCGCCCACCCGGCAAGCAAGGTGCCGCCACAATGGGTACGGAAACTTAACTAAGGGAGCTTCCTGCGTATGTACTGCTGAGACGTATTTTAATGTACGTTCCTTGTGCCTGATCATCATTCGCGAAATCCCTTCCTACCACATCCGGCCTAGAAACGAGTCTGGGAAACGGAATAGAGGGTATACGGTTAGTGTGTAATATGTTACACTTGTATTGCGGTGATGATATAGTGCGCGCGTGTGTAATTGACCTTTAAGCTGCGACTAAGCTTTCCGTAACACTAAGCCTGATCACAAGCCAGCATCTCACAGAGATACAAACGCCCTACTACAACCAAGACATTACTCTCTTACATCAAGTCAGACCATAAGCTTGACGTACTGGCTGAGGGGATTTAAAATCCTGTAGTTTAAATTAGCTTCAGCCGTTTGTGGTGGTAGCTGGGGTGACGATAAGCAAGAGCCGCGAGTGATTCGAACGTTGACCGTCGGGTGAAAGACAAGGAACCTACATCGACTAGGCAGCCTTAAGCATAAGACAATGCGGAGACTTTTCATCTATCATGGCACAGCATTAAATATCGAAAAACCCAACTAAAGAATGGAAATTTTTGACTTCACAAAGTTAGCTAGTGCTGCCTGGTTCGTCGTCACACCAACCCTATCATTCACCTCACTTAATCCACACGTCCACGCAGTCCTTTCACGAACGTTAAGAGTTAGACGAGACTTCGATCACATTGAAAATCAACATGATATCTCAGCTAGAGTTTCAATCTCACACCTGCACTACCTCTACTAGTCATCACACCCCTTCAACCCACAGTAGACTAACTACACTTTCTCACCAAAGGCTCGCCATGTCTAACCATACAATAATAGACGTTACAAGCGATTGCGAGTCCCAACAGGGCACCACAAACCTGGCCCACGATACGCGCGCGGCTTCGTCCATCGAGGGCAACGACAAGCAGCTAGACGAAGACCTGTATGAGCTGGCAACCGGCGAGAAGGAGCACGCCGCGGAAATCCACGATCTCAAGGAGGAGCTCAAGAAGGGCAATGACCTGCTCAAGGGCATCCTCGAGATCGCCTCTCCGACCCAACGAGAGATATACCGCCTCGTGCGGAACGTGCAAAACCTCAAGAGGCAGCTCGAGGACGTGGAAGCAGAGAATGAGGAGATACGCAAGCCTCATGTCAAGGAGATAAAGAACAAAGGACGGGAACTCAAGTCGAAGGACAGGGAGGTGAGGAATAAGGACAAGGAGCTCGTGAAGATGGTGGAGTTGGAGAAGGAGCTCGCCGTACTGAAGGTCTAGATGGTGATGAATACCGTCCAGGAGCTTAAGCTTGAGCACATAGAGGAGAAGGGGAAACCGGATGGTCAGGTAATGCAGAATTAGGCCATTAGCTTGGCGGGGGCTTGAGTTGGATGGATGAGTACCTCATAGGAAAAGATATATATTCACCGCTGCTGTCTCTTGACACCTTATACAATCTCAGGATGAACCGTTATGCATCCAAATGCTGCTCAAAAGGACTATAGTGATGTGACAGGCTGATGTAATTGCCCTCTCTATTGAGTTGGTGTTGCAGTGTGGCCGCCTGGTTTTGGCACTCTATATTCCCCTACCATAAGCAATGTAATGCCCAAGCCTTAGACACAAGTACTATAGTGAACCGACTGGCCTATCTTATAGCTTTGGATGCCATTTTACGATAGGCTCCACAACATAGACCCTTTCCTGAGCTTATTGAGTCATGAAGGGTCGGGCTGGTAAAGATACCTCATTGCGACTCATGCACATGTACGGATCCTCGGTGTTGAGGAGACAAGATCCACAATAGGCTGGCCTGACTGGACTTAGACTATTTGAAGTAACTGGAACATTTTTTGGTTAGCTCTGCCTTTGGGATAGATGGCAGTTTTAGGAGAGGTGCTGGCTTGTAAAATGGCATAATTGCGATTGTTCGCATTGCTCACTCTGGGCAAGATAATATTACAGAAGAGTTGATGACTGAAAATGTGGCAGGGCTGATTGCGTACCTAATAGGTGCAGTAGACGTTTGCAATGTCTAAAGCTGGTTCTCACCCGAGAGGAGCTTTGAAATGACAGCAAAACGAAATGCGCAAGTAAAAGAGGCGGGCACGCTTGCTTCTCTGGGGCCTATAAAGAATCTTTGTGAAACTCGCGTCGCTTACCTTCACTATGACGATGAGTGCACCGGCCTCGGGCGCGAGGCCTGGAGGCACCTGCTAGATGTGATCGCTTAGCTGGCGCGCTCCTGCTACCTATAAAACCCCCACCTTCTCTTCTGCAGCCTCGGTTTCTTTTCCCTTGCACCGGTCTTAAATCCGTGTTTCCACGATAAGCTCTCACTCGCCGCTGCAGGTTTTCTCTGAGTGCCGACCCAGTTGGGCCGCGCTTACTATGCGCAACGTCAACAGGTTTGCAACGGTTTTATTGACTTACCATGCACTCAGCTCTAGATCCTCAGCAGTTAATTGTGAATAGCTCTAGTTATTATGTCCGCCCCGAGTACCTGGAGTATCAGGGCGTTTATGTTGGCTATACCAGTGCATTCCCTTGTACACCTCGTACAGCCTTTGCGTGGTCCTCAAAACACCCTAGTGCTCCTCAACGATGGTCATAAACCTTTAATTGCTTCGGCGACGCACGGGGCTACCGTCCACACGGAATGGCTTAAGCGCGTTCTAACGAGACAAAGAGAGTTATCTTAGTTCCTACATTCATTAGATTTGTCTGACTATATATTTGTCCGTTCTAAGCTCTGCACTTTGAGCTGTATAGCTTACCCTAATAATTTTCCCTTTGATTGATCTTGAGCCGTGGGCAAAGAGTTGAGGAAGAATCATGTTAGCATGCATCTAGAGCATTAAGCCCTGCACATGCTGCTGATGCGAAGACTAATATAGGTGCTTTCTATAAGTCTTGCGTCCACCCTCCCATAGAAGTATAAGTAGAAGTTGATTTCCTGGATCTCTATAGGCTGTATGACTATCGGCCCATAGGTGGTTGGTCAGTCAAATCTGCTACGGGTATCATAGTGATGGGAATATCTCAACTAGTACTAGAGAGCCAATTACCTGTAGGCCAATAGACATACGATCTATAGAAATCTAGGAAATCCACTTTAACTTATATTCTTCCATGGGAGGATGGACACAAAACTATGGAAACGACAATAACATGTAGCTTGTAATGGACAGCGAGGACAACCACTTACCAGGCATGCCATATTCAATCAATGTATGACTACAGCCTTCATCATCTATCAGACGAACAGACGCTCTCCTCACTATCCTACTCGTGGGTCTCAGCCATCTTGTTGCCACCAAACCGCATTATCGGTACAGTTAGCAACGAGACTTAGTGAAATGCTTCAATCAGGACGTCTCTCAAGATACTTGGCCTGTGAACAACCTGAGTACCTGACCGACATAAAGTTAGACACGCGTTGGCTGCCGAGAACCCGATCCATATCTCGCAAGGTATTGCAATAGTCCCAAACGGTCTTGCCGTGTACCTTAAGTTTCCATGCCTAAACCTTTGCAGCTCACCGCACTTACCGCATACGATAGTGATCACCATATGCGTGCTTACAAGTTTGGACCAAAGTGGACTCAATCATTGAAAACAGTTCCTTCGGTAATGATAGGATGCGAACCCCTACATTGCGTGATCGTTGCCAAGGCTTGGTAGGTGAGGCTTAGCTGGAAGTCGCATTAGCAGGCGAGGCTTAGGCGCGACTAGTACTTAGCTTATATGCTGTCCGACGCTTACCGTACATCTATACGCGATCTGGGAAGTGAAGTATCAAGTTTTAGAATTACGGGAATCGGCATCGCCATCGTGATGAGGCTCTGGGGGCCAAACTGCAATATCACGGTCAACTATCCGGTGAAAACACGTCGGAGCTGATGACGTGGTGGTAGTCCATATCGGAGTTTCTCAGGGATCGCGATGAACGGAGGATGTCACTACGGTGGAGGGTTATCAGAAGGGGCTCGTGGAGAGGTATAAAGAGGCTATGGTACGCTCGAGTCCTCAAGCACAAACACCAAAGCGCCATATTCAGCTCAAACACCATCCCTCTTTTCTCCATCGTCCACTTAAAATCCACCGAGTCAACAACAACCATGCGCGCCGGCCCTATAGTTTCCGTTGTCACTGCTCTTCTGTCCGGAACGACCCTTGCGGACTTCTACATCTACGAGGGCTGGTCCACCTACAGTACCGGTCTTGACCCCACGACGGAATTCTATTTCTTTCCAGGCCCTCCTGACTGTGACGATGTAAACACCGGCTACACACCTTACAGCCCCAGCGACGATGTGAGCGGCGACAAGACCGGCGTTCGCTGCGACGGTTGCAACGCGTACGGAGATAGTATCGCTCCTACTGAGCTAGAGTTCAACACCGACTTAGGCCATTACAGTAAGCTCGGATCCTTCGCTTAACTATCGTCCTGGGTGGGTGTGACTGATCATATGCCAGCTTGGTACGGGGGTTCTGACCGCAACGGCGATTTGGTGGATGTGGATGGCAATGTTGCGGGTAACTGCGTCGTGGACACATCTGATACCTATGATTGCACGGACACTACGGCCTCGAAGCACCTCGGGTTCTCACACCTCTTCTGCACCTCGGATTTAACCGTCTAAAGAATTTGGCTGCGACTGCTGGGACTAGGTTATTGCTGGAAAGCGAGAGGGGTTGCATGCGAAGGAGAGAAAGCTGAGTGGGTGCTTAACTTGTCATATATAGCCTATTGAAAGATGGAGCTCTGTATACCGGACTGCTGTGTCAGAGTTCTGTCGCTCCTACCATAGGTACTTGTCTAGGCCGAAGAAGTCACAAAAGCAGAACTCATACCTACGATGATCCTTCTCTACATCCGATTGAGCTCGAATGCTACCGTACCTATGTCAGATAAGCTACCACAGGTTCAACAAGCTTGACAACCACAGAATACGTACACTAGCATCGGGTCCAAGCCGAAGGAGGCAAGACTGCTAAATCTCTCTCTATTACTGATATATTGAATCTTACTCACTTCCCGAATCAGACAACGGCCCACACGTAATCTGGTACTCCTCAAACCCATTCACCATGCGAAATTCAATACTTGACGGCTCAGCCCCTGAATCCTGCTCAAAGACAACCTTCACACGTTCATCATTACATCCATTCGCTCTGACGCCTTGTTCAACAAAGGACTGCAAATCTGTGACCGTCGGTGTTTTTTCTGCCATGGAATTGTCAGATTCGAAACGCAGAGCCGCCTGCACAAAGCCTGTTGCGAACAGTCTCCACCCGATTGCTTTCTCGGCTGTAACGGATCCTTCAGGTTGCCTGAATCTACCGTGCCTAGCACGTGTGGAGAACCATCTGCAGGATCATGTGTCATCTTTCTCTCATCGAGAAGTGGTCGGAAGTTCCAACGGTGATTCCTAGTGATTTCGGGACTTTCTCTTCCTTCAGGAGGTTTCGATCCAAACGTGGGATCTAGCTTTTTAGAGTTTTCAGGAAGAGAACACATCAGCCTTACAATATCCTCCTTCGTTTCACACCGACCAATCTTCCCCCAGAGCATGGTCATCAAATCTTGTCGCGGACACACATTATCGATATTCCACACCGCTCTCCAATCTTTACCTGGTTCGTTAGCAACATCGCTCTGGTATAACACACTCGCGAAGTTAGAATCCTTGCAACCGAAGCTGTGGAGGTGGTCCTTGTGAATAAGGGCGTCGATACATCGCTCGTAGTATATGATTGCCTTGGAGATAGATTTCAGGGCATGTATTTTCCAGCCGCCAACTAAGGGCGAAATATGGACATGAGTGGCGCAGGTATCAGCCGGTGCTAGAACAGTGATTTCCTTCTGGCGAAACATTGTGTAGATAGCTTCAGTCTGTTTGATCCACTCCACGTCGCTGATTTCTGCTACTGGCGAGGCTAACTCAAGATCATCTGTCGGTCATTAGTACTTCCCTTCCTTTTCACTTGAATTACTCATAGGATTGTTTACAGTAATCGTTCGGGTTAACAGAACGGTTCTCCGAATTCTTGAGTCCGGATTCGTACGGCAAAGTCCAACTTGAATTGTACACAGATTGTATCGCACGGACCTTTGTTTCGGGGATTTCTAGATCGACAGAGATGCCATCGACGTTGTTGAGCATCTTTGCTATCCATAGTCTTGCGGCGAGATCGCATAGTCCGGCCGAGGGCTCTGTGGGTTTGAAGTCCGGGGCTCTGAAGATAAGCTCGTGCTCGACGCCCGCTTGGAGGGGGACGTCATTTTTCGGTACTATAGACATGGCGAAGGTGACAGATCCAGAGATATATATACCACGCTATGAAGGATCGCAGAAGTGACTGTCGAGGTAATATGCAGTCGTGCAGAAAGTAATTGTAGCTGATATTGATAGACGCTAAATGGCTGAAGAATGTATCTGGGTGCTCTGAGGTAAAGGGATAAGTAATGGTATGGCAAGAGAAGGCAAGCGCAAGAACATGCTATAGAAGAAGATAAATAGCAGGACTGAACACTAGTACAGTCAGAGAACATCAGCATCCATACTGTGAGTCGCGTTGGTTTTGACCACGAGCAGAAGCTGGGTGAGTTACCTCTGAGTCGTAGCCTTGACGAATCGATGGAGTTCATAGTATTGTCCGCATAAGATATAGTGACTGCAAAGGCCTCCTCAAGCTAGGTAAAGCAACTTTCAGGGTTTGGTACCGATTCTCGTTGACCAAAATCCGTACAGTTTGAAGTATCTGTGAATAAATCTCTTTCAGAGCTCAAGTACGGATTCACAGAGGAGTTCGTAGTCCCACTCGCCTGAAATGCTCCCTGCGATGATGTCGTATCAACACGAAGATTTGAGGATTATCAGATCTTGTGTAGCTTGTCGTTCCACAGTACATGTCATCAAATCTGTGCCAACCTGTGCTATTAGTGTGACTCCCTGAAGCACAGTGATGTACGACCCGAACTATGACTATAGATCTATACTTGTGACCAGTACCTAGGCTTGTACAACAGTCAGAGCCGATGTTGCCCCATGACTAGCCGTGCGACGTTAGTCGCCACTTCAGACAAGCTAGTGCGCCTATCTTCCAGTGCTGGCAGGAAAAACTGTTGTTCAAGAACCCCGCTTGCGAACATGGTATGCCGTACTCAGGCTCCGGTTTGATGTAAACTGAACACTAGCCTTCGTCCTTGGTCGTATCATTCTTCAGCTTGGCCTCCGCCTCCGCCTTAGTACTCTCATCCTCGGTCGCGCTCCCGTGCTCCTTGGAGGCATTCTCCAGCTTGACCTCCGCATCACTGTCAACGTCTTCGACCGCGCTCCGTCGTCCTCCGAGATATCCTCCAATTTGATATCCGGTTCGGGAAGATAGGCGACATCCCTCTCATCGTTACCTAAAGCAAAATATCGTCGTATCCTTCTCATTGATACCGTTATCGCCGGAAGAAGGCTCCTCTATCGTGTATACCGGTCAGCAAGGGGTTCGTACATAGCCTATAACTCCTGACCGCATCTACATCGACCTTCTTCTCATTATGAATCCTGTGTTTGATGATACCCTCTATCTTTTCTTCTTCTCCTACTTGTCCCCAACATCTTCGGCCTTACTCAGCGGTCATTCAAACTTTTCATCCTCCATACCCTCTAGCTTCTCGATGTTTTTCCAAAGTGCCGCGACGCTCTGGTGCTTCTGAAATCTTCTTTGCGCACAGGCGATGACTTCCATCGACGCCTGCGTCTCGACCCCTCCAGTCCCACCGGCTTTCCACAAAGCTTCCTTGAGCTTTTGATGCTCCTTACTGAGTTACTTATTCCTCGACTTCCAGAAGTCAACGTTCGCGCGGAGGTGCGAGAAGCGCTTCCTAATCAAACTGATCTTATCTTCGCATATTCGGGCGCCGGAAACGAGCTCAGCTGTGAATGCGATGGCGGCGCTGCGACGCTGCTTTGCCTTGATTTTGCTCATGGTAGTTGACTTCTAGGTTGCTGATATAGGGTGAGACAGTGTGACAAGACGAGGTACCGCCCCGCAGGCAGAGAGTGAGGCGAGGTAGGTGATACACGAAGGTAAGCTGCGGCGGTTGGAGTAGTGAGCGAGCGAGCGTGTAGGATAGGTGGAGGGCAGACAAATGCTGGTCGGGCAGAAGGGTACTGGAGGCACGGCTGTCACGTGCCACAATGTGAGCCCTGGAGGTCGCGCTTTCAAACCCACAACAAGCCTTTCTGGGCGGTTGCAGTAGCAAACCTAAACGTCTCAAGCCAACATCGAAATTTTGATCTCAAATGTGATTATCGGTATCGTACCTTCAATATCTACGCTTACATGCATCATTTTCTGCGGGTGTCATTCCATACTCGTCCGTTTCGTCCCCTCAAAGCTCTTTCTTCTTCCCCAATTCCTCGGTTGTCTCTTCAAAAATGCGCCTACGCTTCCTAAGTAGCCCTCGTGCCTGAGGAAATATGCCTGTTTGGTACCTTTGGACCAGAAACGTATGGCGTATGACAGCGTATGCATGGTCTGCGCGTGACCGCCAATGAAAGAGCCGCCAAAATATATCTTTTCGAGGTTGTGCTTCTCGGCGTGAAGGTACGCAATCTGTCCTATATTGTTGGATACGGCATACAAAAGAGACCGCGAGATATCTTCGGAGCGAAATTTGGCGGGCGAGTGCGGGAGCTCAGAAGAACCAGCAACGTGGTCGTGTTCCGAGTAATGTGAAGAAGAGTCGCCGTTGTAACCGTCCTCTGCTTCGCGCTCAGCAGCGCGCTTCATCTTATACACTTTGCCGAAAGAACTGGCAATATGTGTGCTCTTCAGTCCAATCTTGTTGTATCCAGCGCCATAGATGTCGCCTACTAGAAGATCCACGGTGGAATTGTCTCCCTTCTCCGCGAGCTTGAGCATGTCGTCGAAGTTGCGTGCGCCCGTTAGCAGCGATAGCAATCCCCATAGTGTTCCACCACCTAGTGATGTACCACCGATGCGCTCGTATTGCCGCGGTCCCGAGACCTTGACCATGGAAACACCAGATCCGATGTTGACGAGCAGATAAGGGTATATAGAGGGCGGTTGAGGCGGGTACGGTATGAACTCCATCGGAGACTCTTCGCGGTACGTAAACACCTCGTCCGGTATCTCGGTGATGAAGAAATCGAGACCTGTGATGCATTCGCGTCAGCCACCCGCGCGTACCATGTTGTGATCATGTAGTGTACCTATGATAAGACATTCCATTTCATCCTCCCGTATGACTTCGACGCCCAAAGCCTCCCGTATCTTGTCGTAGAATTTGAAAGCTCCTCCGCCCGTGGCCATTACACACAGCTCCTCCGGTGCGGAGCCATTTTGCCGCCGGTGGTCAGCCTGCAGCTTGCGCATAAACTCGATGCATGAGTCTATCCTGTCTGTCTCGAACTTGAGGAAGTTCAGCCGGCCGCCTATGGAGCTCTCTTCGGGTTCGCGGGAGAAGTAGACAAGTTTGGCCAGGGAGCCTCCAATCTGGGGTTTGCGTTAGCGGGGTTTGCGGGGTCACGATCAAAGGGCCTCTTGCATCTACGGCCACATGGCTAACTACAGCCGTGTGGTTTGGCAGGCGGATGTCTCGCGGGTCGTGCTCGTAATCCTCGCTGCGGGGAGTTGTTGGCTCGTCGCTCACGATGAAGGCGCCCTGCACGTTGATGCGCACGTTGCCGGGGTGCAGGATGGTCTCGTGGATGTCCGATTGCGCCGTCGTGCGTCGCGGTCGCGTAGACACGCCAGCAGGTGCTACATGGGCAGCAGGCGTAGCTCCAACACTCCCGGGTTCGCCCGCCGTGGGGTCCGGGTGAGTGCTGGATGGCGACATGGATGCGCGGGGGCTTGGCTGCAGCCTCGCCCTCTTTGTCCCACGACGATGAAGGCCGCTCAATCGACGCCGAACCCGTTGCGCTTGCGCTGTGAAATAGGATGTCGGCTGAAAAGGGGGGTTGAGCGACGTCGCGGATAGCGGAGGAGACGTTTCTCCTACTTCCATTTGCCCGCTTTGTCAGAAGCTTTCTTGCTGGGGGAAACGTGATGAAGCGTTCTGCGCAGAATAGATCCTGTAACCGAACCGACAAAGAGCAACGTCACTCTGAGGGCCGCGGGAGCTCTCCTGACTTAAGGAGGCCCTGACTTCGGAACTCATGATTTGTACAGGCCGCATCATGTCTTCCGAGGCCGCTAGTCCGGCGTGGAGAGGGTGTATAGCTCGGTAACCGTCGTGGTGGAGGTGCGCGCTGCACCTCGGGTCAGAAATCTGGGGCATCTCGGCGGCGCGATTATCGGCCGAGAGGGGTGGTTGACAAGAGGAGCAAATCGTCAAGACGAAAAATAGAGCACATCACAGAGTTTAGTAGATCGCGGGCAGGTGCATGTCGTCATTGCAGGTGGGCTTGATCGGGAAGGAACTCACGTGCGTGCACCGGGCCGTCACAGAACATATCAGCCTAGATGGGTGCGCAATGTTTTTGAAGCACTATATCAGAAGTCCCCTCCCATCATTCGCCGGAGCATCAGTACTTCATGTTTTGTGACGAAGACATTGTTGAGTGTCGTATGAGCGTCCACCGTATCGCCCGATCCAAGGTCATCCAGCGCGTCAACCAAATCTCGCACTTTTGCACACTCCCACTCGCCCGAACTGGTCGTCCAAAACACTCGCTTGATACCGACCGAGTGCATATAAGCAATACAACGATAGCAGGGTCGGCTCGCTAGTACCGAGGGCTCGGGTTTAGGTACTATCGGTGCATTCTTTGCCTTTGAAACAGGTATAGGGTCGGGGTTAAGAAGCTCTTCATGCAATGAACCAGTCGCTTGTTTCGTTGTTGCCAAGTTTGGCTTGTCGACCGCATTGCAGCAAAGGCTTGGACCGCCGCTCGCAGACGTCTGCCATCCCAGTCGCGCCACGTACAAATCCGCCCCGTGGAGGCGCGGGTGCTTCTTACGTTCAGTGATGGATCGGCCCTTCTCACCAGTGCGGCCCTTTGGTATCAATACATGGTTTGTCTTCGGTGGAGGAGCGGCTAGAGCATAATTCTTCTGTTTCTATGCATCTGTCAGTATGTTCGACGCGCTGGTTGAAGACGTGACTCACTTTGCTATGTTTTGTATATACTGGAGTCGTATCCGTCCTATACTTCGTCGCATCGACTGCGATAGTGTCGGAGACGGAAGAGCCCACCGGGGCTTCGCAAAGTGGAGAAGGGCAAGGACCCATGACAGTCTGCTGCGCCGGTAGCTTATGCGCATCTTCTCGGTGCTCTTGTTTGTGTTGTCCATTATTCTCGTGATGATCTTTCTCGTGATGACGGTTCTTCTGATTCTTCGTTCGATGTTTCTCTATACTGTTCTCCGTAGGCATCTGAAACGCGTGATCTTTCATCAGACCCAGTGAGAGATTCAACGAGGATCGATCGAGATGCAGCGCCTTCACGTCGCCACTCTTGAACCTGTGGCTGGCAGGAATGCTGCTCCGTGGGCTGGGCGAACACGAGCTTGTTGATGGTCTCGACGTAGGTTTTGACGGCGTCCCGCCGTAGTCGAGCTTTTCGTTTAGAACCACCCGATAGTTTAAAGTACGGTTTTTGAGAAGACACTGCCATGGAGACCAGGGTAGTGGAGGCTGAGAGCGCAGAGTGGATGGCCATCATCTCCGAATGCATAGAAAGCGGCGTGTTAGCAAGCTTGCCACCGCCCATGGCCTCGAACGGCGTGAAGGGCGTCACATTCTCGTCACGGAGATTCTTCGTGTTTCGCTTAAGTTTATGCTTCTTCTTCAGTTCAGCAAGGGCGACCGAGTCCAAGGAGCGGATAGGAAGACGACCGGTCTTCAAGGCGCCACCGTCAAAGCCAGCACGATGGTCATTGAAGCCCTGCCCAATCACCTTGCCGCCGTGCACGATGATACATCCGTGGCGATAGCGAAGCGGGGAATTGGCAGCCTGCTCGAGGCACAAGTTGAGGTAGTTGTCAGTCTTCATGTTGATGGCAGTAGAATCTGGATCTGAGCTTGATAGGCGAGGTTGGTCTAGTCTGTGCGTTGGAACTGAGGTAGATGAAGGTAGTCTTTGGCGATTTCGAAGCTGGAGGTATGCTGTTCTCTACTAACTAGATTGCGCTGTCTTTCTGTGGTGCACAAGGGTCGGTAGATGTCGTGCGCGTGACTGAGTCAGTCGCACTAAATTTAATTAGTGCCTTGGCGGAGGCTCAACATCGCTTCGTCATTCACGGCACGTTGCTCGTTGCTCGTTGCTCGTTGCTCGTTTCCCAAGGGCTGCCTGTTTGTCCATGGCGCTTCTTTCGTTGGCTGAATCACTCACCCCGTAGCATTCTCACATCGTCCCCACGCGAAGAGTATAGACAAACGACGAGTCCCTAGACAATTTAGAAAGCTTCGCGTACATGATGACGAAAGCTGAAAATGAAGAGTTGATTCAGTGGAAAAGCAGCTTTGATTCGAGATCGATGCGAGAGGAGCCCCAGAAAATAGGGTATTCTCGGCCAGGATGGCTTTTGGTCACAAATGAAGAGCACGGCTGATGCATCAACGTTCGTAGTAAGGTTTAATAGTCAAGAACATGTACACTTTGTACGACTCTACGTCTTGCTCTCACAGTGCATAGTATCGCTCACAAGCCCGCAATAGCTGACATAAACACTCTCAGCGACTGTTTTTGGTAGGCAACTGAACTCAAATGTGTCGAGGCACGCAGTGAGCGGAGTCATCCGTAGAGTTGTAGCTTGTGATCTCGAAGTATCACTGGGAGTTTTCGTTGCTGGAGCTGAACGATTGTGCTTAATAGCAGTTGAGTCTCATAATAGCCTGACTATATGGATGTCATACTACCGGCTAAACAGCGCCTGAGCCTCGGCCTAAAGGTTGGTGCAACAAATATCTTCAGGCAACCTGACAGCAAGTAAACGTCAGGCATCGATATATTGAAGTACTTCAAACGTTCTCGTGTGATTGCAAACAAGTCAATTTAACAAACCGCGTACTCAGGCAGATTTGATCTGACATCCAGGCTTCAGCAAGTCTCTGATGCTACGCGCTGTGAGTGCTGTAAAAAACAGTCTCGTCTCACAGCAACAGACGTCATATCAATCGGTGTATGATAATGCGGCTCAAAGTCTTTTCCCGGCCTCACAGCCTTCCCGCACACCCGTGCCGATATAACCGTATACCCGGGTGCGCATGTGGCTTCCAGAATCCAGCCACACTTTCCGATATTCAACGACCAATCCCAAAAAGCTTTTATACAATCCCAAAATTAGAAGCTGCACTCAGATGTGGGGGCAACGCCGGACGTCTAGAATTCGATGTGAGATCGTGATGTATTCACCATCAGAGCATTCTCATCATAGCTATTTTATCCACTATCGCACGGTTTCTACTCGCCTATGGCAGCGGCTCATCTATACAGAGCGAACTTGGTAATTTCATATACCCACTCCTATCTTCGTAAGTCACGATACCTGTTGTGCGCCATTCTTGATAGGAGGCGGCCCTATGCGTCCCCGCGGACAACAAACAGTGACGAAGCTTTAAGCATTGCTGCCATGTACTTATAGCCGCGCCAAAAGCTCCTTTTGATACTACCCAGCAGCAGACCTGCCGATCAATCGTAGAGTTATCATCCCGCCATGGGCCACCTTGTGATCCTTCTTGCCTCGTGGAGCAGCTGGCTCTTCTTTGCCGCCAGCGCGGATAGCATTTCGAAGCGTGCCGCCCTCGACGACTGCCTGAAGACTGCGTCCGTCCCAACGCTCGCTTCTGGAACCTCTGACTACACTCAATCGCTCAAACCGTTCAACTTAAGGGTGACTTTCACACCTGCCGCTTACGCTGTACCGACTACCGTCAAACATGTTCAAGACGCCGTTGCCTGTGGGGCCGCAACGAACATCCAGGTTACTGCCAAATCTGGTGGTCATAGTTATGCCTCTCACGGTCTTGGGGGCGAAGATGGCCACCTAATTGTCGACATGCGGAACTTCGCTAGCGTCACTGTCAATTCGACGGCACAGACGGCTGTGATTGGGACAGGAGGTAGACTTGGAGATGTTGCTACTGCACTTTACAGCCAAGGAAAGCAGGCCATCAGCCATGGTACATGCCCTGGGTACGTATATCACTCACGAGGCTACACGCGCACTAAGGCCGATCTCATAAACTTGCAGTGTCGGCGTTGGCGGCCTCTCGCTTCACGGTGGCTATGGCATCATCTCGCGCTCAAAGGGTCTTACGCTTGACAACATTCTCTCTGCCGATGTCTTTCTCGCAAACAGCACGCTCGTGACCGCCTCGCCCTCCCAAAATGCTGACCTTTTCTGGGCGCTTCGAGGTGCAGGTGCGGCCTTTGGTATCGTCACGAACTTCAAATTCAAGACCTTCACCGCGCCGGAGAACAACATCGTCTTCAATTACTTCTTCTCCCCGTCATCCGCGACGCAACTCGCAACCGCAATTACCGCACTGCAGGATTTCACACGCAATACGCAGCCGCCGGAACTCAACATGCGCCTATTCCTGTCGGGCTTCACTACCTTCAGCGGCGTATACTACGGCAGTCGCGCAGATTACGATAGAATCATGAATCCGCTGCTCCAGAAAATGGGCATCTCAAGCGGCAGCGTGAGCACCAACTCATGGCTGAATACACTTACATCTTTCTCCAACGGCGCTCTCCAGCAGGCCAAGCCATACGACACGCACGAGACTTTCTTTGCTAAGTCCCTCATGCCCGAGTACCTGAGCCCCGCTGCCATCACCGCACTCAGCAACTACTGGAACGCAAACGCACGCTCAAATTCACGATCGTGGTACCTGCTTTTTGACTGCCACGGCGGCAAGAACTCCGCGATCTCGAACGTCAGTGCGGATGCAACGGCGTATGCGCACCGTAATGCGACCTTCAAGATGCAGTTCTATGATCGTGTGAGCAGTGGGAGTTATAACACGGCGTGGTTTCCGTTTTTGAATGGCTGGATCAAGGCGATAACTGATGCGAGTCCGGGTGTGAACTATGGCATGTATATAAACTATGCGGATACGAGCTTGACAAAGGACGAGGCGCATAACCATTATTGGCTAGGGAATTATGAAAAGTTGGCCGCGTTAAAGGCGGTTTGGGATCCGAGAAAGGTGTTTGAGGGGCCGCAGCTAGTTGGCAGTTAAAGACATGGTGTAGAAGAACACCTGCTGTTAAGCGGCATATCGGACTCTAGCATATGACAAGTCCACGAACCACACCTGTTGATCACATCAATCAAGTCCAAACAATCCTCTTTGTCAACCTCGTACCAGCGGCAAAAAGGCAAACGAAGGGATGTGCACGAGAAGATGTGTACAAAGCGAGCCTAGAAATCTCGTACGTTCAAAGGACTCCAATCACTCACGTGTCCTTGTCATAATTACATCTGTCGGAGTCCTGCTGGAGTACATCAAATCCTATCACGGAATCACGGAATGTTGGGGAGAAATTGTTCATAGCGATCGAGAGCGCATCATGCAGATGGCGAGAGGCTATAAGAGTCGCTTGCTTTACTGGATATGGCCGCCGACTCTGGCGGACCAATTCTGAAATGGTCATGGGATAAACAAGCGGCTTGTGATCGCTCACGGTGAGAAGCCATAGCGTATGGCTATGATTACTATCAGGCTAGATGAGCTTGACGAGCTTTTCGTGAGGAGGCCCGGTCTATGTACGTTCGAGCTGCATTTATGACATAGCACTGGACCTTAACGTCGTACGACTCCCACATACCAGCATCGCTGTTGGTAGAGGGACATGTGGACCCGTGGCAACAGAGTGAAAGATCAGCGAAGACAAAAACTCGCGAGGTACATCAGTATTAGATTTGGGAGGTGCTTTTTGGTGATTTGAACACCGCGGTAATCCTAGACCGCGGAGTCCACGCTAGGAAGAAACGCATCTTGCAGATGTGTTTCTCAGATCACGCTTGAGGCGGCCTCGAGCCCGTCCTGCCCTAAATCATCAATAGATTCTGCGAAATCTTGCTTACCCAGTCAACCAAGCACGCGGTTCATGGTGGTAGTATAGGGAGGCGTCGACGCCACGTCTACGATCTGGACCTCGATGACATCTTCATAGATGTGAAACCGCTGGTTCTCGGTGAGTTTTTCTTGCTGACTGGTCTCATGTTCATCAAGGCATCTATGCTGCTCTTCCTTCTGACGATCGTCGGAACGAGTATTTGGCTTCGGTGGATCCTTCGATGCAATCTGGTCTTCATCATCTCTTCCACCGCGGCCTTAAGTGGGGTCATTCGGATGCAGTGCACATTGGTCCAGAGAAACTGGGACCGACTGTCCTCGAGTGCAAATGCATGGATATAAACAAGTTTATGGACGCGACGTATGTGCTCACGCCACTACCAACCAACTGGCGGTTGAACATGAATTACGAAGACGCGAGTAGGGATCATATCTGTTCTAGGACTTGATGTACTGTAATTGACCGATGCACACCTTCGTGCACAGTGTCACTGCCATGGGCACTAAGCAAACAACAGTGGCGCAGCCTCCTCAATCGTCCGTATCAAGAAGTCGCGTGAGGACCCAACCTTCGCGCTCCTTTATGTCGGCGTGTGGACGCTCATGAAACTTCGTATCGCTGTGATTGTGGCAACTCTGCCGCCCTGCCGTGCGCTGTTCCTCAGCATGTTGGCCGGCTTTCGAGATAAGCACCTCCAGGATAGCGAATAAGGCTCTAGCGGAGAGCCTGCAAAGGGAAGGGTTGGCATATCTAGCATCGAGCTGAAGAGGTCAATTCTGAAGACCTTAGGGTGGCAGTGAAGGATGTTTGCGCATGCAAGATGGAATTCGTGGTGTTCTGGCGTACAGGTCCCCGACTTTCCTACGATTATGTCAATTCATGATGATTTCCTTTTGGAAATGTCACAACATACTGTTCCCGTCTGAGATCACTTGTCCAATGTTAGTCACTTCTGTTCTCTCGAGTCGAGCTCCGTCCGTCGATCTCTGTCCCTATGTGTCCATTTTGGTTCGGATCTCGCTGCTGTAGCAGACCTTCAATGTGATTCTTCTGGTTCGGGAGGAAGCCCCGCGAACTTTACTCGCTTCACTTCTTCATGAAGTGGCGAAAGTTGAGCTTCATGCACACCCCTTTTTCGGTTCGATTGGAGGGTAACAGTCGACCCAAGAGCCTTCACGCGCAATATACTGCGTGGTGTGGCCGGGCTTGGAGACCTTGTAAGTGAAGCAGGTGTGGCAGGTCGTGAATTACCCGCATGTGGGTCCTGACAGCTTGTCTTCTTGCGCGATGAGAATACTTTGATGCCATGTCGTGGTGGGGCCGGGCTTGATGATTCATCCGCGGATGCAGAGGGTGTAATTGTTTGTACATTGCTTGCGTGCGATATCTGCCAGGGTGCTTTCTTTTGCGAGGAGAATACTTTGATGCTATGTCGTGGTGGGGCCGGACTTGATGATCCATCCGCAGATGCAGCGGGTGTAATTGTTTCTATATTGCTCGCGTGCGATACCTGCCAATCTAGTTTCTTTGGCGAGAGGAACAATTCAATACTCCATTTTGGTGTGGCTGGGTTCGGCGAACTATTTGTGGACAAAGCAGATGGGTGATCAGTTGATTCCTGGCGGGTTCTTTTCATCGATAACGAAATAGATTTGATACCGCGTCGTGGTGTGGACGGGCTTGGTGATCTCTCCGTGGTCGAAGGACGTGTGCCCGGTCGCACATTAATCACATGCGGTACCTGTCGATCTGGTTTTCTTGGAGAGAATAATGTTCTTGCCCGCTTCGCTTGCGGAGGATCTGAGTGTACGTCAAAATCATCTTCAGATTCTTCTTTGTCCGCTGATCGCAAGCGTTTCAGGGTTAGTTCTGCAGTAGCTCGACGTGGCCTTTTTGAGGGAGAGCCTGTCTCAGTAGTGGACCTCTCCGGAGGTTTTGGCCCATGACTGGTTTTTCCTAGCATCAATGACGCAGAGGAATGTGGGGAATGTCTTGCGCGCCATTTCGAACTGGAGAACAGGGAACCTTTGTCTGTGGCTTTGAGGTCAGAGCGTTCTATGCGGTATTCAGTGTGGCCTGTATGCTGTTTCGGTTTTTCGGGTGTGTAAAATGCTTGCCACTTGTCAAGTAGATACACAAGTTCTTCGTCGTTTCGATTTACCTCTGTTCTATCTCTTGACTCCCAAAGCCCATGTTGGGCGGGTCTCAACTTTCGACGAGGAGATTGGAAGGTGTCCTCGTCATCGTCAGGCAGGGCAATCAATGGACTAGATTCAAGTTGTGCTTGTTTAAATGGATCATCTTTAGGTCCAATTGGGCGCGCAAGACATCTAAAGCGTTTTGGGGTTGGCTTTGAGGTTGGTCTAGAGAGCGTCGATAGAGAGGTCGGTATTTTCAGTGCCGAATTCCCAGCAGGAGGATTCTTCGAGTTCATATCCTCGAAGAATGTTGTACATAGATGTATGAGTGGGGGCGCTGGTTACCACATAAAGCGGCGGCTAATGCCTAGCGCGTCGCGTTTCGTTCACCTCTGCTATGCGCGAAGGATTTTTGCGCAGAGGTTCGAATGCGTCGGAAGTGAAAGATCGTAAAGTAGTGATGGCTAGCATGAGCGAACGTGTGAGGAATGGTGGAGGGATTCCGTCGGAATCCCGCTGCTGCTTGCGCGCGCGCGCCCGTGCCTCCTTAACGGAATGTGCCAAGCACGCGCTAGCACGTTGTGCTACCCCATACCCACGCGCGTGGGTGTGAGTGAGGATAACGCACCGATTATACTGGGCACCGGTGTCAACCATTAAAAACAAAAAAAAAATTCTCAGTATCATCATTACTCATGTTAGCAGAAAGCTTGCGGCACAAGAAGCCCTGGCCGTGTGTGAGGGTCGGAAGACACACTTACCTATGGGAGGTATCTCATGTGATTCAGCGTGAAGGCCCGAGTCGCTACAAACACTCACAAACCTGAGGCACCAGATCTAAGCCTTTAGGATCGAAACTAAAAGGCAGAAGCAAGCACAACGATGTTGCAAATTCTGCGCATGAAACTTTGAGCGAGCTCCAAATTGGGGATTGAAAAGCAGATCTGATTGATCATGTATGTCACCAATCTATCGTCTACCTCATGTACTAAACTTCAGGGGTATTCGCTACGTATCAACAGCCCAAGAGCTAGCAACCCAACATCCCGAAGTCGTATCCTTTTGACTCCTGATTCCTACACAACTATCTACTCGGCGCCACGTCGGTTGTTTTGGATGAACACCTTGTGAAAGCGGAAGTGCAGCAGGTCATTAGTCACTTCCATCGCGCTCTTCGCGTTCTCTCTGACCAACTGCCTGGTCGGCTTCTGGAATAGCTGGTCGATCTCCTCAAGAGTCTTGTCCTTAGTCTCAGGCATAAAGAAGATCTGGTAGAACCATCCGACCACAGCAATACCGCCGTAGAATCCAAGCGACAGACCAGTCTTGGTCATGGCGTTTTGCATGCCAGTGAAGTTGTACGTGACGATGAAAGAGGAGAGGAAGAGCCAGCCGGTAGAAGTGGTCATGCCGTACGAACGGAGGTAGGTGGGGTACACTTCGGAAGGAACGACCCAGGTGAGCGCAGCGTACGAACCGAAGAAAAGCTCGTAGAGGATAAGACCGGTGAGGTAGACGCCCAGTTGTGCGGAGAGGGTGTTGAGTTGATAGCTGATACCGACAAGGACCAGACCGATGAAGAATCCTGGCAACATAGCAATAGCCCAGAAACGACGTCCGCAGGTTTCCATGAGAAAGATGGCGGGAATCGTACCGATAAGAAGGGATCCACCTCCTACAAGGGACATGTAGGTCGCGTCGTAGGTGTCAAAGCCGACCTGGTTCATGAGAACACTCATGTAATACATGATCGCGTTGATTCCGGTGAACTGACCCAAAAAGATCATGGTATTGGCGTAGATGATGGCCCTGCGAGCGCGAGGCTTTGTGAAGAAGTCCATCCAGGGGAATTTGTTGGTGCGACCAGCATTGACCTCAGCTTCCTCTTCCTCTGTACTGATTTTCATGATGAAGAACTCCTCTCGCGCCTCGCGAGTCTCGGTACCTCGAATACGCTTCCAAACTTTGAAGGCCTCAAGAGTCCGACCTTTGTGCATCAGGTATCTGGGCGATTCGGGCATGAAAAGAATGCCAACGCCCATGATGGTACTGAAGATGAGTGAACTACCAAGGATGTAGCGCCAGCTACCGTCAACGGTGATGAACATGGCAGCAACAGCATAACCAAGAACTTCGCCGAGGGCAATCATGAATTGGTACAGGGAGACGAGATTACCTCGCATGCGGGCCTCAACGGTCTCGGCAACGTAGACAGGGACAGTTCCACCCTCGAGACCGACACCGGCTCCGAGAATAACACGGCCAGAAACCATCATACCGTAGCTGACGGCGCCGGCTTCAAGCGCAGCGCCGATTGTGTACAAGATGCAGGAGATGATGATGGCCCATCGTCGGCCGAAGTATTCGTTGCACGGCGAGATAAGGAAAGCCCCAGCGACAGCTACATAAGGATTAGCTCGGCGTTGAGATGTGACTGGGGATTGAAATACCTCCAAGGGGCATGCCAGAGTTGACCATGGAGTTCTGCTGGGCAGTGAAATCGAGATCTCGCGGCAGCGTCAAGTTCGCGCCGGAAATCAGACTCTGATCCAAACCCGAGAGTAGACCTCCCATGGAGGCGAACGCAACCAGGATCCAGGTGAAGTGCTTCGTGTTCTTGAACTCTAAGTCAAGGAAGCCCTTCTTGTAACCGCTCGCCTCGAGCTCCCTCTCGAGATCGTGGATGAGGTTGTCCGACTCATCGCCACGAGCATTCTCGAGCTGCTCAGCCTTTGCCTTGGGTGCTTCGTAGCCTTCCTTGGGGGCGATCTCGATCTCACTCTTGGAGAGATTGCGAGGAGTCGTAGCCGTGCTCTCAAGCGCCGGATTTTTCACTTCTTTCTCGTCCATAGTGGTAATACTCGCAGTGGGCGGCGTTAAATCGAGGAATCAGCGAGAGGACGCGCGAGATGGATTCCCGTAAGCCTGGCCATCCCCATTTATACAACCCCAAGGGGAGACCCACTTTCCCGCTCTGATCGATCGGAATGACAGATCCCCATGGTGCTCCTCATACCATCCCTCGTGACGGGCGCGTGGAGACCCCAAAGCAGGGAACTTGCAAAATTCTGATATCTGCAGCTGCACCGGACGTTGCAGGCTCATGCTCTAGCGAGCATAAGCAGTAAAGATCGGTGGGTCGGATAAGCTCCGGCCCGAGTCTTGGGTCGTTCGATGTGGAGCTTGACAACGAAGAAGCTTCTAGCGGCCCACTGAGGCTCTGCGGAGATCAAGTTCTTCCCGAAATTCTCGCCGAGCTGTATTTGATTGGGACATGTCTCCCACCCCCCTGGCAGCGGATGAGCGCCGGTTGCGGCATTTATGTTGCTCGAAGAGACGATCAGTGGTGAATGCCGTGGGAGAAGTCGATGGCGTCATGGAGTGAACTCTGGGGACGTGGAAGGTGTGTTGCGCGAATGCGCGTGACGCGTGGTCACGAGGACGACGCTGTCGAACGAGTCCCACCCGACGAAAGCCGCAAAGAAACATAGCGCCGGACGCTATGACATCGAAGGATTGCACACTCACGAGAAACTGCCGTGATGAACTTTGCTATGCAGGCGATGCACAAAAGCCAGGCGTGTCTGGTGTTGCAAAAGCCCACCAACACCGGACATTGGTCGGCGGCTCTGCGGGAACCACTCCATAACAAGACTGTCACCATTCCGGTTTCGGCGTGCCACCCGCTCCAGACCTCTTTGAGTATCGCTGGCGCCGGTTCAGAGAACTGCGGCACTTGAGTTAAGCGTCAAACATGCCAGCTTCACGGGTAGAATCGGAAATGGGAGTAATGGAGTCCCACGACGATTGCTTGGCCACGCAATAGCAACTAGTCGGCACAGCTCAGTCCAGCCTTTCCATTGTGATGAATTCAAGACAAAGCTGTCATCGTACGTACTTATGCCTACCTTAACTGTTTTACTCCCCAGGAGCTACTACCAGTCGCATTGTGCCTTCGCTACCACTAATGTTGAAGTACGTCTCGCCAAAGCTCTACATCCACGGAAGGCTTGTGCGACTGTCCCTATGATGGTAGTTTTCATACAATCACCGTCGATCGGCCTGCATCTTTTGTCACTCACTGCACTTCACTCTACCTGGTCGCTCGGACGTTCCCAAGATTGGACATTTGAACTGCACCTGTCCTAGTATTACGGATCCCTGTTGTTCCAGTCAAGTTGTTTAGATTAGAAACAAAAACAGGCGAATCTAGCCATAAGCTACCTGTTTGCGTAATTCCCTGCGACTTCACCGGAACCATTTGCCGAGTTACGTGCAGGGTCGATATCCGCTAGTAAGCCAGCCGTGTCCTTTGGTATGATCAGATACAATGACATCGACGCATGGGCAGTAGAATCAATGTGTCCCTCGAAGAGTGAACTGGTTTGAGGGCAGCCTCGCGTAATCTCGATTTTACTTTAGCATGGCCTGACACTGTCAATTCTTGTAGCATTGCATCCAGGTCTTCCATACAGTTCATTTCTCCAATCGGAGGATGAGTCCAAGACGTTCAACTGCGAAAAGTCTTGGTGAGATGATGCAGAGTCTCCAGAGAGCGTCCCGGAGAAGACGGCGCCACAGACACTATCGACAAGCCAAGCTTCTGGCGCCGTAGTGCAAGGTGAGAGCATGTACAACGACTAAGCTTCTCAACCCAAGCGCCAAAAAGTGCTTGTAGGTGTAGACTACGCTGAACTACTCGAAGGCAAATTCTTACCGGTCATCCGAAACTCTTTCACCGGCTTCATTGGCTTCCATTTCAACGAATACATGGATTCGGCACAGATTCTAGAGACCAATTCAAATTGAGGCGGACACGGGACAATGACTTGGTCTGGTGTCTGTGTCGTGCACGATAGCCAATGGTGGGGTCTTTGCCATTCTGCTGCGCGGCAGCCAGTGACACGCCTGGCATCTTCTGCGCGATCAACGTCGAAAGCCTCCCTGCAACGGATATTGACAGCACAGGACTACAGCAACTGCGCATGGAATCGGGCGCGGAAGATTGTTGAACAAATCTTATTGCATTTCAAGTATGTCATCCACATCCCTCTCTACACATTGGCCTTGCTCATCTATACGCTCTCCACTTGCTCGTTCTTCGTCTTCTCAACAGTGAGCCCTGCTCCCTCGGCATCATGTCTGAATTCCTCCTCCTCCCTCAGTAGCCTCTCCATCAGGACTCCGTGCGCCTTCCTGACATTCTTGATCTCGAATAGTTCGTCCATGTGCTCCAGCGGGATAGACTTGGTTTCAGGAATCAAGAAGTACACAAACGGAATTGACAGAATCATGAGCGAGGCGAAGAAGAAGTACACTCCGTAGCCCATGGTGTTGAACATCTGCGGGGTGAAGCGTGAGATGATGAAATTCCAGAACCAGTTGTTTGCGGCGGCGGAGGCCTGTCCGAGCGAACGCGTGTTCTGAGAGAACATCTCGGAGTTGATGACCCAAGGTGTGCCGTTCCACGACGGCGTATAGAAGGCTGTCCACAGGTAGAAGAAGAAGATAGCTGCGATGCCGCCACCAGAGAGTTTGGCATCGGGATTGCTGGCATCGGCACCCTTGACGCAGATGTAGGCGCCGATGATCCACATGCAGATGGAACCTCCTGCGGCACCCAACATTAAGAGCTTAGTGCGACCGAGGCGGTCGATGAGCCATAGGAGCCAGATGACTGTGACGACAGTCTTGACGACACCGAAAATACCCGTGGTGAGGAAGCCGGTGCTAGTTCCCGTGATGCCGATGGATTTGAAGACGGTGGGGGAGTAGTAGTTGATGGCATTGATACCTGGAACGTGTTAGTGGAGGCGGCCTTGTGATTGTCTGATAACATAACATACCTGAACCGTTCTGCCAAAGGAAGAGCATGCCACCGAGGAAGAAGCGCCATTGGACCTTGCGCTGCTTGAGTGCGGCAAAGGGGCGCCAGAAACCTGCACCGACGTGGATGCGGTCGTGTTCGATCTGCGCGTCGATAGCAGCAACTTCTTCGATGATATAGAGGTCTGTAGGGGGGAGGTTGCGGATCCAGCACAAGTTCGCCAAGGCTTGTTCGCGCTTGCCCTTGGTGAAGAGCCAGCGAGGGGATTCCTTCATCCAAATGGCGCCAAAAAGGAGGCAGCCGGCGGGAATAAGCTGAACGGCGAAGGGAATGAGCCATTGCTTGTGCGAAGGCTCCATTGTCTCTTGAAGGCCGTAGTTGATCCAGAAGCCAACAAGTCCTCCTATTTGCCAGCCGAGCTCGTAGATGCCGACAAGTCTTCCCCGTACCGCAGGTGGCGACAGCTCGGAGATGTAGATAGGCACCATGTTGGATGCACCACCTACACCCAGACCGGCCAATACGCGACCACCGATGATAAGACCAAGACCGCGCTCCGAGTTCGCACCCAACATCAGACCGGCACCGAGGATGAAGACTGTACACCAGATGAGGAGCGACAACCTCCGTCCGAGGTAGTAGCTCGAAGCGTATGCGCCAAAGGATCCGAAGAAAGCACCAGCCTGATATACCGAGACGATGTTTGCCTTGGTGAGCGCCAGCTTGTCCTTGTCCATCTCATTGAGCTTGAACTCGCTCACGAAGGATGGCAACGCGAGCGTCGTGCCGATGAATGCAGAATCGTATCCGATCATGCATGATGCCCATGACGCGACGGCTGCTGCAGTGTAGACACGCCAGTTGTAAACCGCCTTGGGCGTCGGCCTGTCCTCCACGAAGGCGAGGATGCCCATCTTGAAGATTCTTCCCGAGCTGACCCGACTCTATTGAGGCAAGTAAAAGGGATGAAAGGAAAGGAGGAGATGGAATGGAATGGAATGCGATGAGACGGGATCCGAGAGTCTGGTCGATGGAGAGATGAAGTCAAGGGTGCAGGGCTGCTTCATATACTGAGTCTTACCCCAGATCCAGACCCCAGGTCAACACGCGGAGAACCTGCCTCCACGGGGATGGGACTGTCCGTGCAGGGAGATAATCTCATCCAGCACGCCGCAACATCCAACCCTGTGTCGTCTGGAAAAACTCTTGCAAGTCGCCATGGCGCGGCCCCTGTGGTTGGTGGGGACAAAGCCGGTGCGAACGCTTGGAAGCTGGTCATCCATCCATGTTTGGCATCGGATCTGGGCAGCGTTAGCGGTCGCGACCAGGGCCGGGTGAGAGCTCTTCCAGTCGAGTGGCGGTGATTGGCTGACAGGGCCGTCCTCGGAGGGTTTATCGTGGGAGCGTCGGAAGAGGCTTTTGTGGGGTTGACCTGACTCGTGCGTCTGGATGAATGCTCAGCGCGCAGAAAACCTGCGGGGTTGTCCTTTCCCACCAGCGGGTTACATGAGTCTTGTACAAAACGCCCAGAGCGGCCAATTGAACCTCGGACATATTTCAAAGGCGTTGCATAGATCCTGATCGCCCATGCGTCTTACCCCAGATCACCCAAAGTCCGATTGAAGACAGTCATCACCTTTCCTTTTCGTGTCATAGCATCTACCATGGCACAGCAGACTGGAACCCACGAGTCCTCACGGTTAGATGCCGTCGAGCGTCACGGCTATCTCTTCGGCCACCCCATTGCACACTCTCTGTCTCCTCTTCTCCACCAAACAATATACGACGGTATCGGTCTACCATGGTCGCAATTTCCCCTCGACTCCACCGACATGAATCTCTTCTTGAGATTGCGTGAAGACCCCCGGTTCTACGGCACGTTTATCCAAATTCCATACCTACCGTGCATTTGATAGCTAATTGTGGTTCAGGCGCCTCAGTTACCATGCCCCACAAAGTCGCCATCCTACCCCATCTCGATGGCCTCACTCCCGAAGGCTCCGCTGTCGGCGCTGTAAACACCCTCTTCCTCAGGACCGACCCCGAGACAGGCAAACGTCTGTACATGGGCACAAACACGGACGTCATCGGCATCCGAGATTCCTTCTACGCGAACGTGTCCGACCCAGATACTTCTTTTCACGGCCGTCCCGCGCTGGTCGTCGGCGGAGGAGGTGCGGCACGAAGCGCGGTATATGCACTCCGCACGTGGATGAAGGCGAGTAAGGTGTACCTGGTCAATAGGGATCGTGCCGAGGTTCGGGCTGTGATTGAAGAGTGCACAGCCCGCGGATACGGAGACGACCTCGTCGATGTATCTACTGTCTCCCAAGCGCAAGAGCTAGAGGGCGTGGGCGCAATCGTCGCATGCGTCCCCAACTTCTCTCCCAAGACGGAAGCAGAGAAAGAGGCGCGCGCGGTGCTGGAATGCTTCTTGCAAAAAACCCATAAGGGCGCGATACTCGAGATGTGCTACCATCCCTCTCCGTGGACGGAGATTGCAGAGATCAGTCAAAAGGAGAGTTGGAAGGTTATCCTGGGGACAGAGGCGATGATATATCAGGGGCTGGAGCAGGATAAATACTGGACTGGGAAGACGGTGGAACAGATGCCGGTGAAGAAGGTCATGGAGGTTATTGCGGCGAAATTGAGCGAGGCTAGACTGTAGAGATATGTTTCCAAATTTCATGTATATAACTTCAGCATCTAAGTAGCGTTCATGCAATATACGTTTTACTATTCATGCTCCTGGTCTGTTGTAATCTAGATTTCGGACTCGCTTCCAGACTTCCCTCACTGTTCTTTCTTGGCTCTGTCGTCCCGTCTCCGTAGCCGAACCACCTGCCGGTCGAATCGCGAGGTACAACCGACTTCCCATCTTTACATCTTCAATAGGCGCAGTATCTTCGTTCGGATGTGGTGGATTCGCAGTGGTAACCAGCCCCCCTGCTTCTACGAGGATAGCAATGCCCGCGGCAACGTCCCTACACTCGTTAGCGACAGTCGCCCATCAATCCATGTAGACCTACCACTCCCAGCACCCACCCTCCCACCAAATATCAAAACTTCCCATAGCAACATACGCTAAATCCAGCGTCGCACTCCCCAAGCTTCTCACTCCATGCACCATGCCTCCCCTCCCCAACCTTCCCCCAATTTCACTCGCCATGTTCACAAAGCTCTCCACCTTCCTGTGCATATTGCTATCAGGGCTATCCCTCCTATCCTTTCCCCACTCGCAGCTGAACACGCACCCGCTCGGCGCCTTCTCCGGCATCGGGGGGATGGGATTTCTCAGAAGAGGCAGGGGCTGCGTGTCATTGAGCCAGGCGCCGCGGCCGGCGCAGGACTTGAAGAATTGGTTGAGAAAGGGCGCGTAGATGACGCCGATGAGGGGTTTCGATCTATGAATGAAGGCGATGCTGACACAGAACATGGGGAAGAGGTGGATATAATTCACCGTTCCATCAAGAGGATCCACGCACCACGTCGGTTCGTCGTTGATCAGGTAGTCCCTCGATGCGCCTTTCGAGTAAGATTCTTCGCCGACAAAATTGTGACTTGGATAGCGGGAGGTAATTTGAGTCTTAATATACGCTTCGACATCCTCATCTGTTTCGGTGACCAGATCGACTGCATTCATCTTCTGCACATGCTCTTTCTGCGCGCTTGAGCCTGAGTCGCTCATCCTAGCTTGCGCCGCGTCCATGAGCATACGCCCTGCATCTTTGCCCAGTTGCACTGCGAAAGTGTATATCTCATCGAGTTCTTCGCGCGAGATGTCGTCCATAGCTGTGTGTCATTGCGAAGCGCAGAGTCATGCTAGGGACGGACGTTGTTGGTTCCCCACTAAGATAAGATGGTAGTGTGGTGGGGTTGGTACCAGATTGACGCCGCAGCAAGCCGCAACAGCTTGAAAACATTGGGGAAATCCGCATGCTGACATCTGACCTGTTCCGGAGCTCGGAGAAGCGTGGATACTGCAGGAGTCATCGAACAGCAAACGGGAGAAGAGATGAAGTGATTCTTTCAATGGGCGGCAGAGCGTTTATCCGCCGTTCCGCGTCGGAACTACATTCCGCTCAACACCTTCATCCATTGCACACTGTGGGGAAAGCTGGCCTGTGTCAGTCCCCGCACTCGATATTACCAGAGCTGCAAAGTCCTCTCAAAGAGCATTTCCAGTTTCCGGTCTATGTGCTCTTGTCATATGGATCTCACTTCTTCCAACATCTGAAGCATTCTATCTTCGAACACTACGCAGAAGTCACAATGTCCGGCGCCAAATCAATTCTCCTCCTCAACGGCCCTAACCTCAACCTCCTCGGCACACGCGAACCCAGCATCTACGGCTCAACCACGCTCCCCGATGTGATCGCCTCTGCCGAATCTCAATGCGCCTCAAAATCCATAACCTTTTCACACCTGCAATCGAACCACGAGGGCGTGTTGGTAGACCGCATCCACGAAGCTCGCGGTCAAGTCGACGCCGTCATCATCAATCCCGGCGCCCTCACCCACACATCCGTCGCTATACGCGACGCTCTTCTCGGTTGTGAACTCCCCTTCGTCGAAGTTCATATCAGTAACGTACACGCCCGCGAATCCTTCCGACACCATAGTTATCTAAGCGACAAGGCGGAGGCCGTGATATGCGGGCTCGGAGTTTATGGGTACGAAGCTGCGATTGAGTATGCGAGTCGGAGTATCGTGCCAAAGGCGAGACTATAAAAAGTCAGGGAAACAGTTGCGTAGACATGAATGGTGGAGGACTGGGGATGAGGACACTGGGAATATGTTCAAGCAATCTAGGGGCAAACAAGGGAGTGAGGAAGAAAAGCATGGCACAGCAGAGGAAGATGATCAAAAAGATTACCATCCATTCGGATATTCCTACGCCGACTACGTAAGGTAACTCAGAGACGAGCGCTACCAGGCATCTCGCACATTCCACGCAGAAAGGAAACCGCCGAAATGCAAACCAGACCATCCATCTTCGCAGGGGGGGAATATCCTGATTAGTACAGCTAAAGCTAAAGTTACAAGTCCGTCCACTTCAATTTTCGCCTATTTGTTCGTTTTGGTTGTGTCGTGAGGTCGTGAACATACATGATCGTGTGTGATGAGGTTGTGTGAGAAACGTCCTTTTGATTCTGGTGAGACTCCAACAAGAAAAGTAATGTCATTGCTGAAGACTCCACTAGGCAGGTGTTGTGTAGTTTACAACTCGTTCTTCACGCGATCGGTGGCGGAGGCAGCGCTGGAGGCAGCCTGGTCGTACGCGCTCTGAGCAGACTTGGAGGCAGAAGCGTTGGATTTGGAAGCCGAAGAGGAGGCGCTGGCGGCAGATTTGGAGATGGATGAGGAGACGCTGGAAGCACTCTTGGCGGCGGAACCGGTGGCGCTGGAAGCGGAGGCAGCAGCAGCATCAGTGGCGATACCAAACTGAGCTTTGATCCAGTTGGTGTATCCGGCAAAGCCATCGGTAGCAGCGACGTATTGGTTCCCAGCTTTGGAAGTAGCAGCGCCGTAGGCGCTCTCAACAGTAGCAGAAGCGCTGTCACCATAGAGACGGGCACGGTGCTTGCGGGCGAGTGCGAGTAGTTCGTTGCGCTTCGAGCCCTGGGGAACCTTGATGCCGTTCTTGTCGGCCCACTCCTTGATCTGGCTGTCGGACCACGAGTCGAGGAGAGCATCGCTGAGGCTCTGTTGAGCAGCCGCGGCGGAAGAAGAAGCTTGAGCGTAGGCGCCCTGGAGGTTCAGGCTAGCGACGCGAGATTGGCGGCGGATGTTGGCAATGAGGGTGTCGCGAGCGGAAGGCTGGGGAACAGGGTAGCCACGCTCATCGAACCAAGCCTTCAAATCAGAGTCGGACCACGATTCGTAGAGCCAGTCACCCGGATAGTTGACCGTCTCAGAGACCTTATTGGCAGTGGACTGGTAGTTCTCGCGGACAGCTTTAAGGAGTGAGTCCCGCTGGCGGGGCTGAGGGACCGGGATGCCATGCTTGTCAGCAAAGGCCTTCAACTGAGAGTCGGTCCAGCTATTGATTGTCAGCAAGATCCATGATTTGGGATGTATCACATACGTATCGAAGATCCAGTCCTTGACACTACCATAGGCTTGGTTGGCCGAATCCTCCGTCTCTGTCCAGTAAACCTTTACCTGCTCGGCGAGTGACTTCGCGTCCTTCTCAGTGCCCTTCTTCGCCTGCTGGCCCTTGAGGGTCAGGTAGTTCTGCAGTGTCTGGGTATCCCAGCTGTTGTAGGGTGTGACAACCTTGTCATTCCAGTGGTCCTTGACCAAGTTCTCGAGATCCTTGCGGTCTGAGGGTGTAGGGTAGGGGACGTTATGGTCGGACAGCCATCGCTCGAGCTCAGTCTCGTGCCACTTGTTGTACACTTTTCAAGTCAGTTGCTAGTCCAACAAGCGAAATTGAAGCTCTCCAGGCAATAGATGAGGGACAGGTGTTCCTACAATACGCACCGGGTTTTCCGAACCAGCTGTTGGCTGTGGCCTGAGCGGCAAGAGCCACCACGAGGGCGGATACAGTCGAAAACCTCATAATGTGATCTGCGTAGGGTGAAGATCGGGTGGTCGAGCTAATCAATATAGATTGGGCGACGCAGGGGCGATGGTTGAGGGGGGGAAAAGAGGAATGTAGCAGACAGGCAGCTTATGAGGGGGACGAGACAAAGCTCTGTGCAGCAAATGCAGTGACGTAGTATGCACGTTTGGGAAAAGGGCAAGCAAGATCCGCTCCTGCAGCCCCGCAACCAACCAGAGGACCGAGCTTTGCGGTGTGTGCCGCCTGTGAACGTCCGCGTCAATTACGTCGCCGTGGCTGCCAGGGCCAGCGAAGTCTAGCCCTACTGTTTCAAGCTGTCTCGCGGTGGCCTCTATGAAAGGATGACAGGTTGCTCTGAAGGGGATCACCCATCACGACGTATTGACATGCAGACGATGGCAGTTCGAGGTTGTGCGGGGATCGCGATTTGGCCACGCCCCTGACGTCATCAAAACAGCACACGACGCTCGGTCCATAACTGTGAAGATGAGACGAGATGTGCAGCGATTACACAATTCCACGATTGCACGTAATGAGCATGTGTCGTACGAGCGCCTTTCTGGTAGGATTTCCACATTTCCTCCGTAGCTACACATCTTCTGTAGATCGATGCTAACGTCACACGAGCAGAACCATGATGCACATAATTCTATCTTACAAATTCCGCCTCTGGCGTGTACACCGGTATCATCTCGATCAAGGCTCTTTATCCGCTCCTCCATGCCCTGGACTGTATTAGAGCAATAAATTTGAGAGCGACCTCCGCCTTGAGAGACGTAGACGCCAGAAGGATAGACATGTACTTACCAGCCCAGAAGTTTTTCGGCACCTTATCCTTCTTCGCATCCTCATTGCTGACCTGCTCATGTGCCTTCTCAGCCCTCTGATCGAACTCCCGATTATGCTGCTTGACATCTTCGGGAGCATCGTCTCCCTTGGGCGGATTCTCATTCAAGATCTTGGGCTGCGCACCTTTGACTCCTTTGACGTCCTTGTCCGTCGGCTCCGCCTGCTTTCCACTACCGCTGCCACCACTAGAGCCCTTCGAGCTCGAGCTGGAGGATTGCGAGGAGGACGAGTCCGGAGAGGTTTTGTTACCCTGACCTACCTTCGGTGGTGGTGGACCGGGGTGCTCGAGGTCTTCGCGACCGCGCTTGCCCTGCTGCTGGGGGTTCTCGCCTGCGGGGTTGCCCTCGCCCGAGCCATAGTCTTGCTGTGCGCGGAGCGAGCGCACGGTGTGGAATTGGGCGCAAGGGGCGATAGAAGCGGTTGGCCTCATCATCGCTGAGCGCACAACTGCTGAAGATCGGAAGAAAGACATTGTGACGTTTCGTGCGTGTATATCTGTGCAATTCTGAGGAAGAGAAGTAAAGTAAGGTGGACTCGACTTTTGGCTATGGCGTAGGTTGGAAAATGGTGGTAGCTCTGGAGCTATGGGGGAGCTTGGGGCAACTGAGCTATGAATGACGTCACTATGTCAGGATGATGCCAAGACATGCACTGATCACCCACGCATTAGGAACGCCTCATAACCTTTGTAGCACGCCATTTTACGTCTCGCCGTTTTGTCTGTTTGAGTAGATATTACCGGTATCGCATTGTAGCTGCCCTAGGCGCTCATGGAGGGTATATTGCTAAACAACCTATCAGAATATGTCCAGACATACGTGACCTTACCCCCGTTCATGATCATCTCCAAGCTATATTATCGTATAAGCCGAGGTCCATGATCGTAGATGCTAAACAATGTGCAAGTGGATGAACGTATGTTCAATCGATCCCGCGAACAGACCCATCAACTCTCCAATCGTCGACCTCAACATCTCTAGGTGCTGTGTGGATCGCTTCTTCGTCTATTGATACATGGCTAAGCCAGGTACCAACTCTGTTGGCTCCGCGCTTTGACCCGTCTCTTGATAAGCCAGCCATGGCCGATGCCCTCACAGTTTGTACAGTTTGTGGCCGGGGCACTTCTCGGGGCACTTCTCGGGGCACTTCACGTACGGCGCGTCGACTGCTGAAGAAAGACCGTGGCGCTGCGGAGCGCGTAGCTGTGCGAGCAGCCGCTGCAGCAAGTGGCCGTACAGTGTACGAATCGTTCATATGGTGGCCTCCAGAATTTCCTAGACCATAGACCCCAACGTCAGGGTCAGCACGGTGCACTTCTGATGCTGTCGGCGTGCTCTCCATCCGGAGTTGGGTCTGAAGGTGCGCTGCGAGAATATCATCAGCTCGGTCGAGGTCGCGTTCGCGTTCTGGCCTGCGGCGGGTTCGTGTGCTGGCGCGGCGGAGGGGCACAGGTTCGGGCTGAGACGGCATTTCTATGACTTCGACGTAATCGTGGGCGTTATTTGGCACACGCATGTCGTTCAGGCGGTCGTCTTCGTCGAGATGGGCGTAATTGAACCATGGACAATTGCAGGTTTTCCAAGGGGCTGCACACACCATACAGAACTGAGCTGTGCAGCGGCTTTCCAAGGTCAGTGTGATGTCATGATGCGGAGAAGGTCAACCTACCAAGTCATATGGTTGCAGCCTTCCTTTAGTTCGACTACCGCCCTACAGTTGTAGCAACGCTGCCAGCCTTTCTCTTTGGCCATCTCAACTAGACGATTCGTCTCTTCGTCTCTCGGACATTCTCGCCTTGTGTGAAACTTTGCACTGCACAAAACGCAGATTTTGGTGTTGCATCGACTACAACGTGCATACTTCCTGCCATATGTCAAGTCCATGCGTATTTTCGAAGGCTTGACCCATTCCCCACAGCCTCTTGTTGGACAGTACAGTCGATTGGCGGTTGTGTACTCCTGGTACTTCTTGTTCCAAAGTCGCTTGAATTTGTCATCAAAAAGACGTTCGACCTTTTGTAATGGTATATGCTCTGCGTTGCAGCACGTGGGAGGCATATGTTTGGGATCGGAGACCGACAAGGTGAACTGGCGCTTGAGACACGAGTGGCACATGCGATGGCCACATCCAAGCTTCGCAGTCTTGTTCGCGGGCAAGTCATCGTCCATGCAGATGATGCATTCCACCCTGTTCTGTTAGCTGGCATCGCTGACCTGCACATATCTAAACGAACCTGGTGACTTCTTTGTGAAGCACGGTGGTTTGCGGGCGGGGTGGGGCTTTGAAGAACGTAGCAAGTAGGCCACTACTTCTTCGGGTGTCTTTGGCGGACACAGTATGGGACCTTGTTAGGGGCGCAGCGGTCGCCGCCGGCAATTTTATAGTGCTGGTACGTCGTGCGGACGGTCGGGTCATATACACTCTCTGTGGATCTCGCGCCGACATGCTTCTGCTCAGTTTCGGTGCCTCCTCTTTACGCAGCGAGGCAGATCTCGAGCCAGAGAGAGGCGTGTGTTCTGTCCGGCTTGATGAGCCTCCTTCATCACTCCTTCTTTTCCCCGATGATCGCCTCACGGTGACCTCCTCCACCACCGCCCTGGATTTGGGCCGGCCATAAACGTAGTCGTCGCTCCGGTCATCCTCAACTGTTTCTCTCTTCTTCTTTCGCCGCACTGTGCCGTCCCGTCTGACCTCCTTCTTACTACTCCTCGGTCTATCCTTTTCCCGTTCCACGCGAATGTCCTGTGCCATGCGCTGCGAGTCGCGACGTCGATCAGCCTCGGGCCTGGTGTAATATGACTCTCGACGTGCTCTTAACTCATCGATGTCAAGCTCGGCTTGCCGTCGTGCCTCCTCCGCTCTTCGGCGCTCTCGTCGCTGTCTGTGGTCTTCGTAGTCGTAGTCGAAATCGTCGCGATGACGGTGTCTTCGGCGGTATCTGCGCTCCTCGCGGTCACGTTCACGTTGCTCGTCAGAGTTGTCTTCGTAAAGATATCTGGAGTCACGCGCAGCCCGATCCCTGGCCATATCCTGGGGTAGGGTGGGTATATACAGGATGCCCGAGTGGTGCCAGCCTCACAGGTCCGATGCTGGCAGACACTCAGGCAGTGGTGCAGGAGGCGTGCGTCAAGCGAGCGTGTGGGTGGAGAAAGCCAACATGCGGTGGAAAAGACAGCGAGCGCCTGCAGGCAGACGACATGGAGTCCAGCGTGCCTTCAGCGAGTCAAGGCCTCTCCTGGCTCCCCAGAAACAACCAGAACGTGTTGGGCGGTGAGTGCCCAGCCCGGAGTGCCTGTTGATCAATGCTACGGCCCGTCCAGGGTTTCGCTAGCGCTCGCCGCTATGTCAGGCGCTGCACACAGAGGGCTGCCAGCTGTCTCGGGTTGCAGCCAGATGATGTCTTCGTTGGGAGCAAACACTGCATGTGGGTTCCGCATGCAGTGTTGCGCACTGTAACAAGCGTCCCGATCATTCAAAATGCGTCACTGAATGTGTATCGCGCACCTCCTAGGCGCGTTCGGTCGGTAGGAACTCTGAATGTGACCGCCACCACTCGCAGCCGTATCCACAACATTTACTTTAGCTATGCAAACGCCAGCGGGGGCGATCTTGTGCTCAGTCCTTCTCGATCGTGATTTGTGTAGAGACCTCCCACTTCTGCCCGCCGCCACCACCGTAGCCCCCGGCCAGCCGATTCCGAACCATGCTCGCAACCCGGTCTCGCAGTCGACCAATCTCCTCTAGATTGCGCACGCGCAGCCGTAAATTCGCCTGGCACAGCCCATAGTGCACCTGCCAGAATTTGGCCTCCTCCACAGCGCTGACGGCCGGATCTGTCTCTATGTCGTACATGACGGCTGAAACCCCTGGCCCTGAGTAAGACATCATGAGCATCTTACCCAGCGACCATCCTTGGACCCACCCGAGTGCGACCATGGCGATTGCAACAGAGAACGAAAGTGTGCGGTCTAACCAGACATACATCTGGATACTCAGCAGAGGCAGGATGAGTAGGAGAGACGAGCAGGATAAAGTCAAGAAGTGGGACGGGTTGCTCAGCACTGAAGGGAGGTTAGCTATAGCTCCGAGCCTCATGACCTTGCCGATGCGGGCGTGATTCTTGAGTAACGTGGCCGAGACGACAGTGCATATGATTCCACTCAATGCCGCGAGGTCTATGCTTCCCGGGGAAACACGTTCGTGACCATGTGCGTGATGTGGGGTGTGGCCGCCCTTGTCTTCGAATGCGTGTGTCAAGCCGTGCGAGATCAAGTCCAAGCCCATGAAGAGCAGTCCAACTGACATTCCGAGTCCCGCAATAACCTCGGAGCGCTCAAAGCCAAAAGGATGTCGGATAGTCGACCGCTTCCAGACCTCAAAGTTTGAGCCGATGTCCACGGCTATACAAAGGAAGGCCCCAAGAGCATCGTAGAAAATCAGACGAGATAGGACGGTGAGAGCGAGCGATTCGTGTGCACCCCAACCAACCAAACTAGCCACGAAGAGGTGACAGAAGCACCATGCCAATCTAAGTCTCTGCTCCTTGGACATGCTTGCCCGGTATTCTTTGAAGGTAGGCACGGGGAGGGACGCAGGTAGCTGGAGCGGGGCACGGGGTGGAGGTTCGAGAAATATCTGGTGAGAAACACTGCTGTGCTTATACTTGTGTCCGCGACGTCGGCCAATATCCTATGTAGGTCAGTGAAAGCTCTTCATTTGCAATGGTAGACGTACGTTCTTGACGCCTTGAGGCTTGTTAGGCATATAGGTGACCGACTGGAAGTTGAACGGGTTGCGCGCATCTCCGACACTGCTCATTGATGGCGCTTCCGTGTCGCTCGCGCTGGCGGAGGTATAAGGAAACGTGGCGCTCATGGGGCTGTAGATGGTGCTTGGAGAGGCCTTCTGTGAGAGCGAGTCGCTGGGCACGAGTGTCCCATATCTTTCAGGCGGAAAAGTGGCAGACATAGGCGAGAGCGCATTCACATTAAACCCCAGTTTTGTCGGGGACGGTAGATCCTCCAGACCTGGTCCCACGGGGGCATTGTCGTCGTCAGGAGGCGGCGTGGGGGTCCGCGGTGGGACAGGGAGCGGCATGTTGGCCGCCATGTTGTTATCAATGGAGTCAAAAAGAATGACGTGACGTCCAAATTCAGTCGGCGGCAGACATTGCGCGAGGTTTGGTGCGCGCTGGCTTCTGCTGGTGAAAGCGGAGGAGGGGGTGAATGCGCGTCTAGAAGTAGCATAGACATTTACGAGACGTGCCGGGATCACCGCTGTTGCAAAGTCCGCGGCCATGCTGCACAAAGCAGAGCCGCCGCCACAGCCGTCCCTACCACCCCACCACTACGCGTCCACCTTTTTTTAAGGCACCAAGAGCATGGAATACGATCCTTGACAGTCTGTACATGTCTGAGGGCAACCTGTCAAGATCGTATGCGAGGGCCACTGTGTCTCAAGTGTGTCAGCTATCCTGTTATAAGTCGCCTTGGCACAGAGAAAGTGTACTTGACATATCCCGGGGTGACTCGTCTAGCTCTTACTGACGTGCCTTCTATATCCAGGTACCCTTTGGTCTGTCTCCATCTCAAGACAGATGGAGGATGTGACAAGTCTGCCTAGGGACGGTCAACCGAATGCGGCGCGACCATCTGGGATAGAGTCGAAGACGAGCCATGGTAGAGCCGCCAATGCTCATAAGCGCAGGAGGTCCGATGGCGTCCTGGGACCCCCCGCGAAAGAAGATGGTTTATCAGAAATGACTCGGGAAGACGACAATACTGGCGGGAAAGAAGGCACCACACGTGGCCCCAGGATAGTGGACGCGCTACGACCCTCGGGAAGGAAGAGGAAGGGGTCGCTCAGACAAGGCCTCTTGGGAGAGGATATGCTGGGCCGGGGCCCACACGAGAACCAAGCCATCAACCTCAACAACACCAACATGGTGGAGACGACAGCCGAGGAAGAAGCCACGCCGCGGCCCATCAGATACGACCATGCGTCGCGCAACTCGTCATCCGACGGTCGCTGGTCGCCGACAGCTGGACCGGCACTCTCTGCATTCACTACGAGAAAATCACCCTACAACATTGATGAGCCAAACCCGGACGTGTTAGCATCAGCTATCGCGCGTTCAGCGGCGCCCTACGCATCGACTACAGAAGATGATGAGACTGTCTCATTTGATCACCCCTCAGCCTCGAGCGGATCCTCCTATGGCACTAGCTCGCTACCAGCTGCGTACGCTGGACTACATCGTCGACCGAACCGAGTGATACAGCGCACGTCATTGAGCACCGTGCAATCGCCGACTGATTTGACACTAAAGGAAGAATGGGACTACAGCGAGACGGAGTGGTGGGGCTGGATCATCCTCATAGGAACTTGGATTGTCTTCGTTGTAGGCATGGGTTCCTGCCTCGGTGTCTGGACCTGGGCTTGGGACGTCGGAGAAACCCCTTATGCGCCGCCCGAGCTGGAAGACGACCCTACACTCCCCATCACAGGGTACTACCCAGCATTGATGGTATGTACTGCGGTTATGGCATGGGTATGGGTCGTCGTAGCTTGGGTTGGCATGAAGTATTTCAGACACTCAAAAATGGTCAGCGACGACGGCTAGCTGATTACAACGACCATACAAAAGCGTTATAGCGGCCCATGATTCGCAGTGATGGGCCTCTGGGACTGGTCTTGCTGGTCTTAACACGCCTTTTATGGTCGATGTTATTTCGATTCTGAAACGCTAATCCTAAAGCCGTGAACTAAACGAACTCTCCGCCTGTTCACTTGATTCAACTTTAGCACGACGCTGCACTGTCGGCACATCTTTACAAATTGTTCAGACGTCGACTTGCTTTATAAAGACGCGTGTAACCTGCTTCAAGTGCTCGGTCGACTGTCGCTGGCCTTTTGCGGTGTCGTCTTCGCTAGTGTAAAGTGCATGGCCCCAAGCGGAGACGAGGTGTCAGACCCTCAATACCCTCCCGAAACACGCCTCATTCCACTCGAGTCAAAATGGTTCGCATCCTACGGCGCACCCACAATGTCCCGGGACCGCCTTCCGTGCACTACGTGTTTAGGGATGCGGCCTGTTGTCATTGCAATTTGGTCGAGGTGCGGAAATTATATTTTCCTGGTTTGCAATCTCGCAATCATGTACTTCCTTACTTACGGAGATCAACTCTACGTTCTCATGATGGCGCTTCGTAGGAATCCATACAGGAAGTGCAAAATTGAAGAGGTGCCGGAAACGCCTGTTGTTGGTCAAAAGTGCAAGAAGAGTAGGAGAGATTGCACAACCGAAATCCCAGCGATGCGAAGGCCTGCGAAGACCCAACGAGTGGCCCAGTAAGTAACTTTGTGCATTCAATTTGCGGAATGTTGACGCCACAAGCAACGGACCACCATGCACGTCACCTTTCCCGGCAGCTCGGAACGGCACATTTGCTTTCTTTAATCTCCCAAGGGAAGTCAGGGATCATGTGCTTTCATATCTTGTCGTTCGCCGCGGACGCAAAATACCTATTCTGGAGGCCAAAAAAATCATTCGAGAACAAAAGAAACGCGCTGATGTTCTGAGAAATCGAGAAAAACTAAATATCAAACGCGCGCAGACTGGGAGACCCCCAGTTGCTCACCGGGATGCACCTCACGAGCCCCTTATCTACTTGGATGCCATGCGCGTCTCTAGATCACTATACTATGAAGCCAAGGACCAATTTTACCATTGCAACTACTTTTCCATTTCACTAGACAGCTTCCCCGCCACGACAGTGGAGATGCCGACTGGATGGGACTGCAGCAGAATAAAAAGGATGCAACTCGAAGTTCAAGTGAAGGATGCACAACGAATGAACAACTACATTGATTGGAGTTCTCTGTTCGCACAGTTTCCCTCTCTGGTTTACCTACGAATCGTTCCGAGTTTCCATCCACGGTACTATGAATGGGCACGGTTAGAGCTCGAAGACTGGAGAAGAGCACACTTTATCTTCCGGGCTTTCTTCCGCGAGTTATTAGCATCGATACCGGAGCATCTCACATGGAAGCTTGGGCAGTCCGCGGACCCACAAGAAGACATGCAACTGGAGGGGAGAGCGCCTGTGGCCAAAAAGGTCTTGTGGGATATGTATTCTGAGTTGGGGACGAGGCAAAGATACTGCAGAGATGCAGCGCAAGTTATTGACGTCGCTCAGCGATGAAGTCATATGACCTTCAAAGGTACGCGCAACATAAGACAATCATGACGTTGGTAGTCATTAAATGGTGTGCATATTGATTCCTCAGGGTAGACCAATACTTATTGTAACGGCAGGCTATACTAATGGGTATACATATGATAATCATAGTATATCAATAGCTTATATAATTTGCAGCCTGCGCTTTATTGGCCTCTTCTCCTCCTCACGTTCGAACCACGTTATAACCGCATTCGATTGCATGCAGGTGATGGGAATTTACGCATGAAGGTAATGCGAGGTATGAAACTTCAACTCCACTCTTAGAAGCCTAAATAATATTATGATCACTGAACCAAACCTTGTGCGTCTATACTATACCTAGGTATGGCTGCGCGAGTATGACAAATCTGCAAGGACCTACACGCGAGAGCTAGGTCTTGCTATATTTATTTGTAGTACCATTCTTTCGTTTCCAAAACAATGTCATCGTGTTGCATCACTTGCTCTATGCACGTGAAATTGTTCTCTGGGCAGGGCTCCAGCCATGCTTTGATGGTCTATCGCATCGAGACTAGCCCGCCAAGCCCGTTCCGAACTCTCGGATTTGAGCTTGAGCTTGGACATCCAACCTTCACGACGAAGTCAACTCGACAAGAAAATGCAACCGTCACCTCTGGCTAATCCTCTCGTGACGGTCGCACAGCTCGAAGCGTCCGGCTCACAGCTCGATGGCGTTCCCCAAGATCTTGAGAATTCGATCCGCTTTGCTGGGGCTCAGATCACACAAGCTGCGGGAATATTGTTGCGATTACCGCAGGAAGTGATTGCACAGGCTGTATTAGTGTTTCTGAGGTTTTGGATAGGCAGTGAGGGTGGGAGCCTAGCAGAATTCGGATCTGAGGTATATTTACCATGATGCATTCCTTTTCAAGCCCGCAATCCAAGCTGATCTGAACGCGCAACAGCAAGTTTCCGCCGCCTCACTCTACCTCACAACCAAGCTCTCCGCATACCCGAAATCCCCACGAAGTATTATAAACGTATACGTCTATATCTCGACACTTACCTCCCTGAACCCACCCCCTGAACCACCCAGATCTGATAAATACTACGTCTCCGAAGGCACATATCAAACACGCCGCGCCACGCTCTTCGCAACCGAACAACGCATCCTCCAAATCCTTGGGTTCAACGTACACGTCTGCCTCCCCTATACCCTGTGCATAACATACCTCCAAGCCCTCGACGTCTTCTCACATCCACGCGCGCCGGAGCTCGCAAAGCGCGCAATCGCATACCTCAACACTGCGCTGCTGAGCCCCCAGCTGCTATATCTGACACATCAGCCAAGTAGCTTAGCAACTGCGGCGATTTATCTTGCAGCGAAGGAGACGGGAATCAAGATGCCGGATGTGGAGTGGTGGGAGGTATTTGATACGGGGAGAGAAGAGTTAGGGTTTTTGGTTGTGGGGTTGTTGAGTGTGGAGAGTTTTGCTGAAGAGGAGCGGGTGAAGTGGGAAGGGAGGACGGTGCCTATATCAGTAGAAGAGTTGGAGGCTGAGATGAAGAGAAGGGAGCGTGGCGAGTGAAGAGCTGTCGTGGGCTATTACAGGTCCGGCGCCTTTGGTCCAACTATCGCACTGCTTCGATCTAATGCTGCCCAAGCAAACTGCTTGAGCAAAGCAACATACCGCAACACAGCAAACGAACGATGAGTACGTCGCGCACCACCCTCCGAAACTACCTTGCGCAGTGTTCGTTTACAATGTTGGGCATCCTCTTCAATTGTGCATTGTTGTGTCAAATGCACAATGTGTCTATGTTTCGTTCAACGCATATCCATTCTTGCCTCTTCGATTTTCTTCCCGATCTTTATACGATCGTTCGCAAACGGAGCAAAGCACAGGGTTCTGGTCACTGCAAACATGGTGTCTACTTCATCTAAAGCGCACCCTTCGCTGGCCGAAGAGCAGGTTCCACGCACTCATAAGACAACTTATGGTACATCACGCAATCCAGAGTACAACATCAACAAGGACTCCCCGCGTTTCAAGCGCAGTGTGACAGGGAAACGTCTTGCGCCTATGTCGCAGCTAAACTCGTACTCCGGACGAGAACTCGCGCAGGGAGATACTATGAAAGGCCGAAGCACTCATCGAGTCAGTCTCCAAGACAAGAAAGAGCACAACTATGTCCTTCAGCCAGAACCCAGCCAAGCGAGGAACTTCTCCCGTCACTGGCCCTCCACAGCCCTATCCAGCGACTCGCTGTCTATCCCAGCGAAGCTCTCAGATCGCGACCTGCTCCCCTCTCAGAAACCACTCATTAACCCCTCGCACGCATATACTGTCTCGCATGATACCTCTCACGAACTTATCTCCAGTGTCTTCACCCCCCACGGCCGCCCCACCGTTATACGATCGCCACAACAAGTAGGATCGCAGGACAACGTTCTTTGTCCCCTCTGCAACCAGACTCCCACCTCTCTCGACCCGTCTACTAATTTCAGCCACATTTGCTCGCACTGTCATCGTTTCGTCTTTCACCGTCCCCCGCCGACGCATTGCAAGGTAACTGCGCTTCAGCCGAATAAACCTCTACCTCCCATCCCGCAGCTGCCCGCGCAAGCACCAGTACCACCACGTAAGAATGTGCCCCGGCAGGTGCGGTGTAAGGGATGTGTTGCGGTGCCCGGTGGATTGCAGGGCGATTTCGAGAAGGTTTTTGACGCCTGTGTCGTGTGCGGTAATCTAGGTGCTGAGACGGTCAAGGAGTTGGTTGCACAGCGGGGCGTGTCCAATGAGTGGGTGACCGAAGAGTTGGAGAAATGGTTGTTGAGCGTAGTGAGGGAGATGCTGCCCAATCTAGGAGGGCATGGAAGTGGGAAGAGCGTCACTTCAAGCACAGGAAGTGAAGGGGTTTTGAGGAGGAAAGGGGCAATCCGAAAGGGAAACTCGATGGCGTCCCGGAAGCCTTTCGTCTAGAATAAAATGCAGCGATTGACGATTGTTACTTTCTTCAAGTAGTAGATAACATGAGAGATTCGCAGCGCGTTACACCACAGCTTGTCTAACATACGATCGAATGCCTAATGTTAACGTCAGGTCGTGTCACTGGCCCATAACATGTAGCGTGCTGTGATGTCCTTCGTTGAGTCAATGGTAATGTGCATGTCTCAATTTAGTTGGCTATTTGTCACTTGTCGTAAGCACTTCTCACTTTCTCAACGATTATGCCGACCTCATCATTGTCTCCACCTTAGTCTCCAATCTTTACATGTGATGGCTGACGTTGAAGCTCTCAGCACGGCTCCGTAAATGCAGACATGGTGGGGAGTATGTGAAGTCTTAATTATCACCTTCTCTTTTCCCCATTATAACAGCAATTTTACAACGATCCCAACAGCACCTCTACAACGATACCATAAGGGATCCAAGTATGTTCAACGGTATGGGTGGTGCTTGAAAGGTAGCCAAAGCGGGACTTTGGGGTCTACAAGGCTGTTATCAAGACGTGATTCTCTTATCCAGCAATAGTCGTTAAATCTGACAAAAGTAGCAGGATTCAAGCTTGCGGGCCCAATTCGCGATGTAATGCACGCTGATTTTGCACCAAGTGGGGTCCGAGCCGCCCACTGCCCTTTCTTAAATAGCACGACCGAGCCCCCAGCATAAATTACAGCAATAGAGCAACATGTAAGACGCCCCCAAGGTTTCGTCGTCGGCTACTTCCTGCTAGCCTCTTCGAGCGCACCTGCGCCTTCAGGCCTGCGAGGGGCCGGCCAGTAATACGGGGCTGGCCTAAAAGGCGGAGATTACTATTCCCTGAGCGTGATCGGATTCATTAAATGGACAACTTGACGCTGGGTTAGGCAACATTGCAACAACCCGATGTTCACAGGCCTCCCTCCTCAGCATGCATAATAAGCCTTGTTCGCTGTTGCGCCGCACTCTTAGTGTGCATCACAGCATCTTGTTCATGGAATCGCGGACTGCGCACTCGCTCGCAACATGTCTCCTGGAACAATTAACACGCTTGCCTTCGGCATTGTCACTTCATTGCTCGTTCTAAGAGCTACAGCTCGATTATGCGATGCGAATGAGAAATTCTTCAACTTCAACAGCTCCAAGACCGTCTCGATCCCAGCGCTCCGGCTCAAGGGCAATAGCGTCGTTGACGATCCAGACAACTCCTGGTACTTTTCCACGCGCACGCAATACGGTGGGACAGTAGGAGGGGAGGGCGCAATGACGCATATGTGGTTAAACACTGGAAAGTCCAACGCGACGGGGATCGGGACGTGTTGGCAAACGACTTGGACGTATGGTCAGGACGGGTTCTCGTTTTCCCGCGACGTTCTAGAGAGGAGCGCTGATGATAAGGGGGATTGCAAGACGATGTTGGGAGAGGAGTGCGTCGCGGGCCTAATACGACATTTTCAGAGATCTGCGCTGAAGTCGGTCTCTGATGGTACCACAAGCAGCTGCAGTGGTGAGGCTTTCAACTCCACTATACCGCAGGAATGTGCATCGCTTGTCGGTGGAGGCTCGAAATGGAGGGGAGGTTTGTTCGGTAGTGGTAAGTTTAAACGTTTATGAGTATTTGGGTGGAAGGTTAACATGCACAGGCCCTCCACTGGACTACGCGTTAGACGAGCAGACACTCATAAAAGAAAAGTGTCCTAAGGACGCGGTGGCAGTTAATAGCTCAATACACGCAGGCGGCGGCACAGGCGGAGCTTACAACGAGACAGTTCGCTTTGCGCAACCATACTTCTTAACGTTCTGGCCGAATCGGACTGACAGTACCGCGGATGGTGCGACAAGTGACGATGTTCGCGTCGAGTTGCTGTGTCTTCGCATGGACGACATCGAAGACGGCAGCCCCGTACCAGGATCGGCCAAAGATATTCTGGACGAGGAGGGTGTCAAATACGAAGGGAATGCAACTGACGAGACGGATGGAACCGAGACTGGGAGCGAGGGTCCCAGCTCGACCAAAGGCGTAGCAGCGATGAAAACCATGGGACCTTACTTGGGTGCTGCAGCTATGGCAGGGTTGTTACTGATGTAGAGTTTCATCATAGATTTTGACTTATATATTGATACGATATTCGAAAATATGAGACGCCACAATTTATTCAAATATAGAAAATTTGTCAGATGGTCGCGGAAGCGTTATGTGAGAAGACCATGTGGAACTTATTTTTGGTGCATTGTTTCCTTTCGGACATATTACTCAGAAATTTGAGATCTCCACATTGTTGCATACCTCGAGGCCAATACTGAAGAAGTCTCTATAGCAAGGCTCATATCTAGCAGGCGAGTAGAAGGCTTATCTTTCTTCTTTTGTGCTTGTTTTGTTACGTTGAATGTTAATTCTCCCTGTTCCAACGACCATATACGTGGGGTCAGGATATTATACTGTGATTATTTCATTCTAGTCGTATTACAACTTCGATTTGAGCATCCAAGCCATGAATTATAGACTAAAGCACGAGTGTAAAGATCGAACCATATACCGAAAAAATAAAGGACGTGAACCATAGCCTAACGGCCCATTCCACAAAGTCACGAACGTCAAGCTCCCACCCGCGATCCCGCATCCTTTCATCCACTACGGAATCTGCATCTACTTCTCTCGAGCAATTCTAGAATCCAAGATACGCGGCTGCACCAGCACCAAATAGCGCGACATACTGCGCACCACCAGTCACCAACGGCGTAGCCGCACCACTAGTTTCGCTACCACTTCCAGCAGCAGTGCTCTGTGCCGGGCCAGCCCCCTCGGACGTGGGATTGATCTGTGTGGTAGGCGTAGGCTGGCCACTGGTGAAGGGCTGCTCGCTGACGGCACTACCTGTGAAGCCGGGGGCGCCTGCGGTGGCGCTCTCGAAGGGACCGTCCGTATTGTTGGGGTTGAGGACACTGGAAAACTTTAGCTCATGGAAAAAGTCATGAAGGAGAGAGGAAGAAAAAACCTACTTGTCGAGAATATGCAAGACACCATTCGCGATAAGCACATTAGGAACGACCACCTCCGCGGCGTTCACGAAAACTGTGCCGTTTTCGTTGATCGTGATCGTTAACTCACGATCATCGTCCTCACTCTGCAGCGTCGTGCCGTTTTCCAAAGAAGTGCTATAGTACACATCCTCGACAATGTGGTACTCGAGGATGTTTTGCAGGTTGTCGTTGGAGAGGTTAGCCAGCGCTGAGCCGATATTATTGAAGGCCTCGTTGTTGGGCGCAAAAACAGTGATGTTGCGTGCGTTGGCGGCCTCGATGGAGTCAGTTGCGTTGATGGCGCCGCGGAGGGACGTGAGATTCAAAGCGTTGGCGGTATCGAGGACGTTGAGAGGGAATACGAGGACGCGGTCGATGACTGCAGGTGAGAGTACAAAGTCAGTATAGTGTCTATAAGCCAGGGAAGGATGGAGTAGGTGTTCTAGCCAGCTACTTTTCTGCCTGGAAACTCTAGACCTAGAGGTATAAGATCTGGAGTTTTAGACAGTCGCCCAGCATGACTACCCACTTTGCACCCCGACGTTGCGTACTGTGTACTGTTCCGCCGGTGAAGTTTCGGTCCTGAACATCCTTAGCAAATGTTGAGAGGGTTGGATAATAGGTAGGTAGGATGTGAAGGGACGCACAGCCGTGGTCACTGTGGCATTCTGCAAAAGCCCAGAGTAGAACACGGTCTCATTCCCGACTTTGACGGCTTCGACGACCTGGCCGCCAGTAACATTTGCATACGTCTCGTTGTTCAAGTAGGTCGAAACGAAAGTGCTCTGATTCGTGATCTGACTGGCCTGGAACGTCCCGTTAAGGACATGGTACTGTAACAGTGCAGCCAGGAGGCTAGGGTCGCTCGCAATATCCCGGCCAACATCTGTGTTGGCGAACTCGGAGAAGGCATTGTTGGAAGGAGCGAGGATGGTGATATTGCTGGCTTGAGAGAGAACAGATACAATAGCGGGGTTGAGGGAAAGAAACGAGGTGAGGTTAGACAGCTGGTCGTCGCTAGAGAGCGTAGCATTGAGCGACTGAGTGTCGTTGCTGCTGTCCTGAGTAGCGACGAGGCTCGCTAGAGTGAGAACTGCAAGGTGTTTGAACTGCATGGTTATGGAAAAGAGTGCGTGGAAGCCACAGAATACACGGAAGGAAGAGGCAGCGCAGACGTTCCACGTCTCCGAGCGGGTACGACGAACTTCAAGAGAGGATGCTGCCCTACTTTAGTACCGTCTTATCCATGTTTGCCAGCGTCTAGCTCTTCTGGACGCTAATGGCACGATGCCATGCACAAAGCAGCCACTCTCCCCAGAGAACCGAGCCACACTGCCGTCGTACGCCCGTACTCCCAAGCACGCCGGAGCCTTTGCGATGGCGAAACCTTGCCGGTCATCCTATGGGCGTGAAGTAGATCTTTGGCCAAGATGCAGGATTCCGAATTGCGGGCATGGTGGGACAATAGCAGTCATTAGAACTTGTTCGGCTGGAAGTGGTCGCAAGCTACAGTTGAGCTCCAAGAATTCAAGGAGGCTAACTTTCCCCTTTTGGCGGTGTCAAACATCGAAGCGAAGCTTTCTGTGCAGTGATGTTGTCATGGAGGCTGTGTAAATGACAATGCAGACGCATCGATCGACGTACAGTCCACTCATCCACCTTTTCCTTCACTCCAGCGTCTTAATCCACAGTGAGCTGCTTCGGCCACTTGGATCACTCTGTCACTACGAGTATGACAGCTTGGGACCAAAGTGTCGTAAGCAGCAAATACCCCAGCAGATGAGGTGAGGTTCACGAGCCTTACCCGAGCGATCCGACTAGCGCTATATGTAGTAGGCTTTCTGTGGGGTTGTCACAGCCACGGATAGCGCAGATTGCTTGGCACACGTCTACGATCCAAGGAAGGCAGGCCCTCATGGTGATCGAGGCTTCTGTGAATGATATTGTGGCGATCGTGGTTGGTGTTGTAATGAGGTGATGCTTGGCAGCATGCATTCATGAATGGCACATCGGACCTTGGCGTTAAGTCTAGTACGTTGTCTCAGCGGAGTCGGGATTAAGTTTAGATGGGAGGTGTCGTGCAATATACTGAAGGCAGTAGTCGTAAGCGATCAACGTGCGTTATTTGAAAGTTATAAGCGGGTTAAAGAGGGACCTCCTGCTAACAGACGCTTGAGTCTACTCGCTCTTTCTTAACATTGCGCGTGGTGGGTGGATGGTACATGTTCAACTGTTCCTTCCATGCCCAATGTCTTCCTAGCAGTAACTGTGCGATATCTGCAATCGCGACCCAATACCCAAACGCCGCGCTAAAAATGCCAAATGCTTCAATAGCTGCTGACGTACTCCTCTCGCAAGTCTCATCGCACAACCTCATCCCCGGCCATGCCCAAAACACTGGCGGCCTCGTCCTCAAACGCCACTCTCGCCTGATCCCTCACCAGAATTCTCTCCGCGAACCTTGCAGCCGTCGTCCTAGTCTTGGGTGCTGCTTCTACAGTCCGAGCTCCAACGGCACCCCATATCCAAGAAAACAACGCGTACAAAGGCCGCCACCAAGGCTTGATGAGAGCGCGATACGTCATAGTAGGTAGCACATACGGGTATTCGGGCGCCCCCCAGATAACACCATAGCCCTTGTAACTCGACGCGTAGGTATGGTGGCCCCATATCTCGCAGCAGATGTTCTCGAGAATGAACCACGTGAAAAAAGTAACAAGGAAGATGCTTAGCCAGGTCAGACCCCATCCATGACGTTTCGGCTTCAACGTTTCGTCGTAGAAGATGAGCTTGATGGTTTTCCAGAGGGAAAGCCGGTGCCCGCCGTTTTCGGCGCATGGGCACTTGTATTCGCGGGAAATGATCTTTTCACCGGAGCTGTCGTCTGAGACGATAGTTGTCCGCTCACCGCTACGCTCGATCTGCTCTTCTACTCGCCGGATGCCACGGCTAGTGTCGCGTAGGCTGGTTCGTGTTGAGCGTAGTCTTCGGTCCATGTTTTGGATGTGAAGGAGTTCCTCTTGCCGTCGTCGCTCTGCTTCCGTACGCGGAGCTTTTGCCAGAACATCTAATGGCAATGTGTCTTCGTCTGGCTCGCCGGAATCAACAGTATTAGCTATTGGCGCAATCAACTCTTCCAGCGAGTTGATGGTTGATTCGCCGTATTCTGTCGACCGTCTTTCTCCAGTGGCTCGTGCCTCTTCCACGAGTGCTCCCAGTACTGATCGTGGCAAGTTCGGTTTCGACACTTCTGGCGTTAGTTGTAGGTCTTCGGCGGGTAGAGCAGCTTGTGAATCATGTAGAGTCTGTTTCCGAGGACTGCATTTACGAGGGAATATTGGTGGCTGCGAAGATCCTGTAGATTCTTGGATGGTAGAAATGTCGGGACTGCCTACAATCGTGTCTACCCATGCCCCCGTCACTACTGGCGTTTTGGGGTGGAGAAATGAGCGTTCGGCTGGCTTTGGTGTCGCATGAACGATATTTCGTAAACTTTCGCTTGAAGTGTCTTGGGTCGCTCGAGGTTCGATTGGCCTTTCAGATTTCCGTGGCGGATGTTCGTCTAGATCAGTAGGCTCATCCGTGGTTCGCTCTGCGGAGGTGACCGCACCTGAACCCCCCCTCGTAGAGGGAGCTGTTGGAGACGTCTCAGTGGCCATAGTTTGGGAAGAACTGCTTAATCGCTGTCCTGGTGCTATCAGTGGTCGCGAATCTTCGGGTCTACCAGGGCTTGGAGTACTCGATGCCCTCGCAAGTCGACGCAGTAGATCCCGTGAATCGTCTCTTCGGTGAGGCGGCCGCCTCACATTCGTAGCATCGGCAAGAAGCCGGTTGCCTATCATACCGATGGTCTCTGTGTTGTTCTTATACACCACGATGGGTGAACCCTCGGTGCCTTCTCCTGTTGATGCCGGTGCTTTGCCGACAGTTTGCCACGATTTGTTCCGTTTGTGAAGATGGAGTTCAGACAGTCCTTGTACAGGGCTAGTCTTCTCGGGTGCTGTCCCTTCCCACTGGTCTACGGTGGATTTGGCCAATGCAGAGCGCGGACGCAACTCCTTTGGCGAAGTTTCTCTTGCCTTGTCCAACCTAGTCGTTGCCACATTCTGCTCTTTGAGCGCTTCTATTTCTCTATTCCGTATGTCATCCAAAATTGTGTTTCGCGGGCGGTAGGGTGTAGATGCGATGAGTGAAGCTTCGTTCATATCAAAGCTCCAGTCTTCTATGCTTCGCCGACGCTGAGAGGCGGGCGTACCATGTAGAGAACTCTTGTGTGAGAGTGGACTGTCTTCGACTGATTGGCGTGGTTCATCACGATTGTGAGGAGGCGTCTGTTCCGGGTCGAGCGCAAGGCGGTCGACTGTATCCTCGTGCGCGCTTGGACTCCGCTTCTCTTCCGTGGCGATTTCCCGCATCCAATTCCTCTTGACTCGTCCCTTCCTCCCCCAGCCGCTCGGTACATTGAGTGCCGGGTCCGATCTGGTTGAACCGCTGCTGCTCGGCGGACTCTGGAACTTGACGTGCGCATTGGGCCCAAGCGCGGCATTGTTCTTAGCGTTGTGCCTTTCCAAATTCTCTAGAGTCACGCCAACGCGTGGATGTACACGTGCCTTCGAGAAAGCGTGAATTCTTGGTGTTGGCGCTTCGTTTAAGCGTCGTTCATCGCGGAGAGTTTGTATCATGCGCCGTTCAAAGTCGTCGGCGCCGCTCGAGAGAGAGTTCAAGGATAGAGTTTCATCGGTATTATGCATTTCAATTTGCGCCGCGTGGGACATCGCGGGAAGCTCATGGGTGCGTTGCGGGTCGTTGTGCGGGAGTTTGGGCGAAAGCGGGGAGAGTGGCTGGAGTCGCCGGCGCGTACTCATGGGCGTGTGCTAGCGCGCTATATATACATGTTGGAGACTCAACGGCCTGAACGGTCGGGTAATCGCGCGGTGATCTCTGTGGGTGGAATGGTGGACTGTTTAGTTGATTGTTATGCTGGCAGACGCGTCGCCGCGGTTGCGCATTTTCGAAGGCACGTGCGGTGTTCTTTGATCTGCGCAGGGATGGACTGTTAGGACGATTGAACGAACTCTATCCTCGTAAATACGCTTTACAGGGGCTGTAACTTCACGGTTCTAGATTGATAGTCGAGTCTATCTAAAGTTATCATATTCGCTGGGTATATTGCTTGCTTACGGTTCCTGATCATCGATCGCCTCTAGCCTTGTTTGGACCATCGCCGGGTCACTTCGCCCCTGCTCATCCGTCCAAGACCTGAGGACTTCCTCGCGCATCACCCGTCTTGGGGCCCTTTTGCCAGTATACAACTCGAACTGCGCAAAACCCTGCTCAGGCAAAAGGTCCAATCCGTCCATGCACACCCAGGCACCCGATGTCTCCCCTCTGATCTGCTTCATTAGAGGCGTATTGAGCGTACGATAAGCCAGTTCAATCACCACGCCGCCAGATGGGCTGTGCAGCCACTGCTTCGGAAGCGTAAAGCTCGGCGCGGGGGCATCTCCGATAGGGTGTGTGGGAATGCAGGACAAAATGATGGTAGGAGAGCGGAGGTCTGACGGCCATTCTTCCTCGAGAGACCGCAGAATGCGGAACTTTGGCTGCGCGTCACGATGGCTTGTAGGTAGCAAACCTGTACTTGATGCAGATGAAACGAGACGCTCGTAATGCGTTACAAGCTTCTCTGCGTTCGCATGGGAGCGATTGTAGATGATGATATTCTGCACGCCAATCTGAAGCATGGCGTATACCGCAGCGCGGGCCATGCCTCCTGCACCGACTACCAGACCACATGTCGTTGGTCTTACGGCGTTGGCGGGCGACAAACCCCTTCGAATGCATGATCGTATGCCGATCCAATCGGTGTTGTCCCCGTACAGGGCTTTAATCGGACCGGATTGATTGCGCTCCATGAACAACTCAAGATCGCCTGGGATGCTACCATCTTTGTTAAGATGTCGCACAGGAATCAACGTATTCACTGCGCCTATGGCCCGTGCGTGCCGACTCATAGAGTGTACTAGCGATATAACTTCTAGCTTGAAGGGCTGGCTCACAGCTGTGCCTCCGAAGCTAACATCTTGCACCAGCTCTTGCAGTGTGTTCAACGTATTGGTCTGCAGCCGCTCGAAGTAATGAGGCATACCACATGCCTTGTAAGCTGCATTGTGCATGGCCGGTGACAAACTGTATCCGGCGCTGGCACCCATAATGTAGAATTTCATAGGATCGTAGGTGAAAGAGGCGTACAGAATGTGTGTTGCTTCTCGAACAGACAGCCACGAAGTCTCCGGATTTCGCCGGACTCGTTCGGTAAAGGATGGACCGTCTCGTACTGACTCTGGAATCACGCTGGTCAGGACTTGGTTGAAGCATGCTGAACGACGACCTGCTCGTCCAGTATTGAAACATATCAACGGGATCCTCTCTTTTTTATCGTATATCTTGTTCCGAAAACTCTGGACAGATTGGTTATCATCCATAAAATTAGCCGGTCGCGTGAATCGAACAGCAGTGCATCCTAACCGCATAGCCCTGTCGTAGTTTTCGATCCAGAAGGCATCGTACCAGTCGGTCGGAGCGTGAAGGTGGCCAATGATCTTGGTCGACCCTCTGGTCTCGATCACGTTCAGTACAGTCTCCTCGTCCAGGCGCAAATCAACGGTAGCGAACTCTGGTCCCAAGCGCAAGCCGTGCTGGACATGGTCGATGTATGATATTCGTCGTTGCGGTTCCGCAGGTGTCACATGATATATGATCGGGACGACTGTGCTTCTCCGAACCCTAGATATGGCTCGACTGATCATGGTCGCTCTCGAAGGATCGTCAAAACGGTAAAGATCTACGTCTTCAGGCTCGATGACTATCTCAAATGCGTCAGAGCCGAACTCCAGGTGCTCAATGTCGACATCTTCCGAACAAAGATCGGTCAATGGAACTTGTACCGCGCAAGTATATTTCCTCAGTTCCACTGGTACTCCCGACAGTGGGAAACCAGCTCGTTCCGCAGCAGACGGAAGGCGGAGTCCTTGTTCGAGTGGCGCATCCTCGCCTTGGGTCGGCACTATCAGCGAGAGAAATTTTAGAAAAGTCCGTTCGGCTCGTTTCAACGTTAGAAACGCAGGCACGGAAGTCTGGTTCGCAGGCGCTACCGAGAATGCAGCTTTCGTTTCGGAAATATTGTAAAACTCGTAGTTAGAGCATCGACGAAACATCGGGGCGCTAAAGGCTACAATGTCCTTTAGCTTGGACAATTCGAGCACCTCTAAATAGTCGTGTACACTTTTTATATCTCGTAGGACATGTATGACAGGATGCGACCTGGAAAAATCCTGTAGTAGGATCTGCCCGCTGCGCTCAAGTGAGCTTCCGTTGCAGACGATGATTGCGCCTTGCGCATGCGACTGGAGTATGTTGCGCAGGAGTTCCTCTTGTCGCAGGTTGTGGTTCGAAGCCCCGAACTGTTTTCGATATTTGGAAGTAGAGAAGCCCGTGGCTTCCTGGAACACGTTCTCCACGTCTATTACGCGGCGTCGACACGCTATTGAGGCCATAATTGCCAGCGTAGACTTTCCAGTTCCCCGTATGCCAATCAACACAATGGATGCATTCGGGTCGAATACCCGCCGGGACTCTACGGGAGGGATTGGGGTAGGTGTGGTTCGTGGTGTAGATGGCGCACTCGATTGCATTGAATCTGCATATTTGTTAGAACCACAATCTCAAGGTCTACCAAACATTGCGCGATCAAGTCAAGCACAGTTCTTCGAGCAAATGCTGCCACTTACAGGTTCCTTCAACACCTAAGACGCGCGGCCGGTCAGGTCCATGGGAGCTGGATGACCTTGCTGGGGAAGCCCAGTCGCCGTTTCGAGCCGTGTCACCGATCATTGCGGAGAAGGTTCGCTTCGTGCCTACCGCAACGGACGCCATGGCTATGCGGTCTCTCAAACCACACAAGCATCTATAGAAAGAGCGCTTGGGCTTTCTGGATAGAACACTCGAGGACAGACGGGTAGACAGGAAGGGTTGCTGGTGCTGTTGGTCCGCGATCCTCTGGCTGTGGGGTAATGGAGACACGCGACGCTTGAGCGTTGTAGCGGGCCGTGGTGCAAGCCAATAGAGTCTAGGCGACAACAGCGGCAGACTTGGGGGATGCTGGGAGGATTCGTGAAAGCTTGACAAACGCAACTTGCTGGTGGGCGCCGGCGGTCGCTCCTCTCCTCCCGGAAGAGTGTTCATCCATCGGACTCCTCTCGGAAGCTTGTGGGGCCCCGCAGCAAAACACGAAGTACGTCCGAGCTTCGTATCCACCTTCGACGCGCCTTTCAGCATCGCAACATTACGCATTGCATGACATTTGCTGTTAGCTATCAGTCGAAACCGAGTAGCGGACCTGCTGCCTTGCTACGCCGAGCTTCTCACCTCGAGAGGACTCCAAGCTGCGACGAGATCTTGACATCGAAGGCAGTTTAGATGGCCTACGCGTTGCCAGATCAGACATCGTGAACAACCGATGAGAGACTGCGAGCACCACGACCGCGGAACAGAGGCTGCTGGCCTCGAGGCCTCCATCCCGAACATCTTATTCTAGTCATCCATGCCGACTCAAAGCCAAAGTAAACGTCCTACCAACGACGAGCGACCTGCAAAACGTTCCCGAGTCTCACGTGCTTGCGATCAATGCCGAACAGCTCGAGAGAAGTGCGATGGCACTCAGCCATCCTGCTTAACATGCTCTGCCTCTAAAAGGGCGTGCACTTACACGGCCCCACCCAAGAAAAGAGGCATTCAGCCAGGTCAGCAATTGCATCGTCGACCTGGGCCGTACCAATACTCATAATCACGCAGGATATATCCGAACACTGGAGCTGGCGTTGACGTGGCTATTTCAAAACACCGATTGTGAAGCTGTACTGAATAGAAAGCTTGCACAAGAAGGAACATCTTCGGTGCTCTTCGGTCGCGATACTAAAGAGTCAAACAGATTACACAAGAGTTGGAGGCGAAGCAAATTTTGCAAAGACGTAGACAAATTACTGTCCGGAGAACAACTAGGGCCTGGCGATGACCCATCTCCCCGAAGTGATGACGAGGACAGCGAACCCGAAGGCGAGCAGCCTGGTCTACAGGACCACGTTTCCGTCCTGCCTCAGGAGGACGAGGTCTCACCCAACGCACATTTCGCCTCTCCTCGTGTACCCCTTTCTAATCGACAAGGAACAATGATCCCGTTTCAAGCTACTGAGGTTCCAGCTTCAATCCACCGGCAACCGGTACCAGCAACGCCTTTGCCAGGCAGTACATGGCGGTTATTAGAAGTTTACTTCGCTTATACACAATCATGGCTTCCGATTTGTGAGAAACACGACATGTTAAGAGTTTCGTACTCTTATCCGGAAGCCGGCCTTATACTTTCCGGAAGCGAGCTTCCCGACCACGGGGACCACGCAGAGCTTTGGAGTGTCTTGGCTGTAGCAGCCCATCAAGAAAGGATGGTGACCCAGGAGCAAGAGCGGGACATACTACAAGACCCCGCGCGGCTGTATAGCGTGGCACGAAGTTTAATTCCCACCGAGTCTGATACCTTCGCCGTTGGCCATGTCAGAGCTCTCTTGAACCTAGCAGTGGTCAACCTAGCATCGGGGAATACGGAAGTGGCATGGCTACTGGCCGGTTCGGCGTCCAGGACACTTATCATGATCGAAAGGTCCTCACAATTCATCTCGACCAGATGGAAGCATCTTCTTGCCGGTTGCTTCATGCTAGACAGCTTCCTATCTTTACACTTGCAACGGCGCCCATACCTTCTCAGGTCCGATGTTATGAGATCTGGCCCCGTAGAAGAGGACGGCCTCGAAGAATGGCAGCCGTGGAACGCCCCGCTCATTAGCTCCTCTGGTTTTTCTTCCAGAACGCCTGCTCTGAGTCTCAGTAGCTTTAACAAACTCACGGAAGTCGTCGAGATACTTAACATGTGCAACCTTGAAGGGACTATGAACCCACCACCAACTCCCCAGCAAATACTACACCAACTTGAATGCTGGAAGGCTTCATTGTCAACGAAATTTAACTACATTAGCGACGAGTTAAAAGCAACACCTCTCAATCCTCCAGCGATACTGCTTCAGCTTACGTACCTTTGTTGCGTATCGTCGCTTCTCACGTCTCCCACACATATGCAACGCATGTCGGAATTACTTACACAATATCTGGCTAAGCTTGGAATCGCCGCTGTGCCGCCGATCGTTCTCTGTCTATTGGCGCACGTACGGGCAAACGGCATGTTCAGTACACTGGACCCAAGGCTACAGTCTTCTGTTCGTAGACACGAAGCCGACGTCGTCCGAGCATGGACAGCTACTCGCGGTCAAGGATCCGCGCCTACACCTGTTGTGCCTGCGCAGAGTAGGGCAACTGGAGCTGCTTACCAGATACCCACCCCGGAATCAATTCAGGTGCCATTCAACTCATCTTACACACCGCTCGAGAATCCTCCCCGTGGCGACAGGCAAAGAGCAAGCGCGTCTCTCCTTGATGACCTGCTTCCGGACATGAACCCTGCTATCTCAGCAGTCCACCGTGTGGCTGTCCAGCAAGATTTCAGGGTTCCATCAGCAGAGGAAGACCCTCGGCGGCCCTCGTTGCGCCATCGTAGTTCGGCAGCATCTAGAGATCTCGAAACGTTTTTCGATGAGCTCGCATCATTGGACGGTGCAGAAATGGTGGACAACCAACCTCAGTTCATGCAAAACCTAGGCTTTGCGCCGGATGCAAATATGGCCGATTTCCTCGCACTAGAACTCGGACAATATATACCAGCAAATTCAAGCACGTTCATGCCGCAAAATGATGATCCGACACATCTTGATCCAGCTTTCTTCGAGGGGACTGGATGATTGGTGGCGCGAATCTCTAAACAAGCTCTGAATAAGTAAGCTTCCACTTTCACCTTGTAAACGCGAGAAATTGCCGTTCGGCATACTCTGCAAGGTTCGAAGAGTTCTAGGCCAAGTGCATCTGGGAATGAATGTACTTTAAAGCTGGCATTGAGTGGCTATTTATGCTTCCAGTGGAATGTCTATAGGACATCCGTTGGTTATCGATCTCTTGATGGCTTCGCATACCGTGACTGCCCGAAGACCATCAATACCTGAGCAATTTGGCGCCTCCTCTCCTTTGATGACGCGAACGAAATGTTGAACTTGCAGTTCGAAGGGTATCTTCGTATCTGGTACATTGACGCGCTCACACACAAGCGGTTCAGTCCAGCTACGCTTCTCCGCATACGTCCACTTCGTCATGTCCGGAAAGCTCAGGCTACCTTCCGATCCGAAGATTCTGTACGAGTCGTGTCCTTCTTTCGGAATGGTGGGATTCTCGCCTGTGCCAGCCTCAAAGTTGTGTGGTGACACTACAGCATCCGACAATAGAAACGTGCCCACGATACCGTTGGCGAACTTGAGCGTAACTGCAGCCCCTTCTTCCACAGGGTGGCCCCGTTGGGAGATTGCTTTCTCCGCGAAGACACGAACGATCGATCCAAACCAGTATTGCAGAATGTCTACGTCGTGGATGAGATTGATAAGAACCGGACCTGCAGTTTCTGTACGGTGCCATTCCATGGGTGACTCAAAGTACTCTGGTGGTTTGTAGATTGTCCAGAGTCCGCTGACCGCCACGATACAGCCCAGGGATGGGAGTGCGTCCTTCGCAGCCACAACATACCGGTTGAAGCGTCGATGATGACCGATCAGGAGACGTCGTCCACACGTTTCAGCGCAGTCGATCTGGGTACAGTTAGATCAATGACTCGTACCGCAAGAGATTCCATACGAGGCCCTGGCCGCTTTCACTATCAATAGAGATCGGCTTCTCGCACAATACATGCACACCGCCTTTGAGCAATTCTTTCGATAACGCGACATGCGTATGATTTGGTGTGCACACTAGCGCGCCATCCGGCTGCGATGAGGCCAACATGTCTTGAATGGACTCGTAGTAAGCGCATCCAAATTTCTCTGCAACAGCTTTGACCGCTACATTGGGATCCACTATGCAGAAGAGTTCAGCATTGACATCGCGGACAACGGCCTCAGCATGGCGTGGACCTATCAGTCCTGTACCGATAATGGCAAGCTTGATGGGCTTTGTGGTTGCAGTAGACATGTCTAGTATTTATTTTGGGGTGAGCTATAGCGCTGATCCAGTTGGCACTGGAACAATCTAAGTATTGCTTGCGCTCCCCGGAGCAACCCCATACCACTAGATCGAAGGGAAATACTACAACCAAACAGCGCGGTGCACATCGAGCGCGTGACTTCTAAGCTTGTCCTTTTACGCTTTCTCCTTGTGTGGATGAACGCCTAAGGCAGCATGCGGCATTTTCAGGCTCTTCATCCCCCGTGGCTTTCCTCCAGCAACCTCTTAAGCATTCTTCCAGGGCTATAGTCGGTATAGAGCGGGATTGCACGACTCGTATGCTACCTTTGCGCGCTTCGCGGGGTGGGAGACGGCGGATAAAGACTGTTCCGGCGTTGCGTCATGGTGCTAGTCCGCTTGCGGAACAGCCGTCGACCATCACGAATGGAAGAGCAGCGACAATGTTCTTCCAGTATCAGCAGCGGACCCACATGCAATCCATTACACAAGGATGTCCAAGGATTATACGGAGGATGATACCCCGAATCTGGTCTCCTGCTGTTCGTACGTCGAACTCCTTGTTACTCGAACGACTTCGACAAAGCCAGTGAGGGACTCTTTTTGACCACCACCATTACCGGCCTGTCCTACCGTCGTAACTCCACAACAGGAAGTCCACTCTGAACGTCGTCAATATGGTCTGCCGTCCAGGGATATCGTCCATGTCCCTTGGTCGGTGCTATGCCGGCCATTCCATCTCGCACAAGCTCTCGATGGCCGCCAAACACGGCCTCCAAGGCATCGAACTCTTCTACGAAGACCTCGCCAACCTTGCGCAACCCCAGACGCCCTCCAACCTACTCTCAGCAGCCGCCTATGTCCGCTCATTATGTACATCTCTCGGTCTCGAGATCATCTGCCTGCAGCCCTTCATGCACTACGAGGGCCTCCTTGACCGGTCAAACCACTCTAAGCGCATCGAAGAGATGCACCTCTGGATCCAACTCGCCAAGGTCCTCGACACAGACCTGATCCAAGTCCCGTCGTCATTTCTCGCCGCCGAGGAGATTTCAGATGACGTCGAGCTTATCGTATCGGATCTACAGGAACTCGCAGATATCGGCCTCACACACTCTCCACCCATCAGATTCGCCTATGAGAGTCTCTGCTGGGGCACGTATGTCGACAAGTGGGAGCTCTGCTGGGACATCGTCACGCGCGTCGACCGCCCCAACTTCGGCATCTGCCTCGATAGCTTCAATATCTTAGGCCGCATATACGCCGACCCCGCTTCATCTACAGGCTGCAACTCCGGCGCTGAGGAGGAAGTACAGGCCTCGATGCGCAGACTCGTAGAGCAGATTGGCCCATACAAGGAGAAGATCTTCTTCATCCAGATCGTCGATGCCGAGCGCCTGTCCTCTCCACTTCTCCCTGGCCATGCTTTTTACAACCCCGCGCAGCCGGCGCGCATGTCTTGGTCACGGAACTGTCGACTTTTCTACGGCGAGACCGAACACGGTGCGTATCTGCCCGTTAGGGATGTAGCGCATGCTATCATTAAAGAGATAGGGTTTAACGGCTGGGTGAGCATGGAGCTATTTAATCGCGCAATGGAGAGGAAGGACCAGGGGGTTGTAGAGGAGTTGGCGATTAGGGCAGGTGATAGCTGGAGGAGAATGGTCGTAGATCTAGATATGGAGGCCGAAGCCGACGAACTTGTCAAGAAGTCGATAGTGAGGACCGATAGCGGCACTGATATCTTTGACAAGGAAGCCGAGGTTGCTAGATTATAAGCGTTTGTTGTGTGATTTCGCTTTGCATTGGGAGGCGTTTAGTATGCTCATAGACAGCATGGGATAGTTCTCATTGTGGCATTTATTGCTGAATTGATCAACCCTCGTTCATTCTTATTATTGTGTAAATCTTTCCTTCTGGAAACCCTCGAAAGGGCCCGTCGAGAGGTGTTGCTCAAGTCCAAAGGACATGTTGCATTCTAAATAGGTTCGTGAACGCAGTGAAGATTTGAACTACTGTACAATCCCATATGCGCGTGATGCAGCTCTGACTAAGAAGTGTGGGCGATGAAAACCGGCAAAAAGCTTCGTCCTTGGCTGTATGCTAGCTACCCCTTCATTCCACAGGCAACTCCATCTAGGTACACACAGCTGATATTCTCTGTCATGCAGGATCGTGTAGTTGCTAGATAGAGCACTTCCTTCTTGTGTAATTCGGTCTCGCCGATAAGTACGGTAATTTGATGACACGCATGTTTCATTGACTGCAGTTCAAATATGGCCCCATTTGAAGGGCTAAGCAATCGTAGTGCTTACATATATCAAGCCATAATAAGATTCCTCCTAAACAGGCATTCCATCATCAAACGAAGCGCTGCGATATCGACTATATCATCAAGTCACATGCGAACAAAGACAATGCAAGAGGACGCCTAGCATACGCTTTGCAAGCGGGAATCATACATGGGCGCATGTGGCGTGGCGAAAATATGTTCTCCAGCTGGAACATCTCGCTTCATGTAGCAAATGCAAGACCATCAAATGCGCCGTGCTTCAACGGGGCAGCAGTGAGAATGCCGAGATAAGCAATCCTTCCCGCTCCCATCTGCACCTCTTAACCATCCAAAATGCACTTTTCTTTCCTTCCCACGACCGTAAAACAGTTGCGACGGAGAAGCGACAACAACAAACACGTCAATCGAGATGCTCAGCACTCCGAAAGCGCAAGCTATCGCGCTTTTCGCTCTCGTGCTCGTCGTTGTCAAGATAACGCAAAGCTTAAGAAAATACCATAGACGCCGCCAATTCGCTCGCCGCCATGGTTGTGAGGCCGTCACAGCGCAGTATCCTCACAAATTCCCGTACCTCGGAATGGACAGAATCAAAGAGGGCCGACAGGCGAGAACAGAGCACCGAGTAATCCAGTGGGCCCATCAAAAGTTTCGCGATGCAGGCAGCTACACGCAAAGCTTTAACCTGTTCCACAAGACAGTCATCGTAACAGCCGAGCCAGCGAACATCAAAGCAGTGTTTGCAACGAACTTCAATGATTTCGATACGGCAGGCCGCCTGGACTTCATTGGCCAGGTCGTCGGCAAGGGTATCTTCACGACTGACGGAGAAGAATGGAAACATTCGCGTGCGATGATCCGACCTAATTTTGCGAGAGCCCAGGTCGCAAACATCGATGCGATTGAATCCTATCTACAAGACCTGTTTAGATTGCTTCCGAGCGATGGTACGCTGGTAGATCTCCAGCCGCTATTCTTCGGCTTGACCATTGACACGTCGACGGAATTTCTCTTTGGCGAATCCGTGCACTCTCTACGCGGTGATGAGCCAGGCAAACCATCTGGTGTTGCATTCGCACTCGCGTACGATACGGCGCTGCAGCAATGTGCCATCAGGGCGACGCAACCTCCGTGGGCAAGACTTATGGGCCAGTCGAAGGAAGATCTGCAGAATTGTAAAACAGTTCATGATTTCGTTCAACGATATATCGACGAGGCTCTGAGGTGGCGACAAACCTGGGACGGAGAAGCGAAAGCATTGCCGACCGGCCAATATACATTCCTGTTTGAGCTGGTCAAGGAAACGACCGATCCGGAAGTACTAAGGGGTGAAGTGTTGAACCTTCTGCTTGCCGGGCGAGACACTACGGCGAGTCTTCTCGGGAGCATGTTCTTCCAACTTGCGAAGCGGCCGGATATCTGGGAGCGGCTCCGCTTGGAGATTGCTGAGTTGAATGGGGCGAAACCCAGTTTTGAAGAGTTGAAGAACTTGAAGTTGTTGCAGTGGTGTATGAAAGAGAGTAGGTCGTTGACACCTGTTTTGTTGCGGTTGCTAATTCACCATCGCAGCACTTCGCGTCAACACTATTGTACCTACCATCATCAGGAACGCTAACAAGGACACCACACTTCCAGTAGGAGGCGGAAACGACGGAAAATCCCCAATACTGGTGCAAGCAGGCCAGATGGTGTTTTGCCAGACGGCTGTGATGCACTTGCGCGAAGACATCTGGGGTCCCGACGCAGGCGTATGGAATCCTGATCGCTGGGATACACTACGTCCTGGCGCATGGGATTATCTACCATTCCTCGGAGGCCCACGCGTCTGTATTGGTCAACAATACGCGCTTACCGAAGCTGGATACGTGACCGCACGAATGGTACAGACCTTCTCGAGGTTGGCCAGTCGCGATGCTGGGCCGTGGCAGGAGAAGCTGACTTTGACTTGCGCTGCAAAGCAGACTAATGTTTCTCTTACGCGCGCTTGATAAATCACATTTTCGATTCATGGGCCGCTGGATGATTGTACTTTGCAACACTAAGAGATTCAGAGGAGTAACTCTACTTCAGGGATTTTGTACAAGCCAGTAAGGAAATTAGAAGAAGGCTACCTATAGCACCTAGTAATGCCAGAGCGAACAAACACGGCGTTCTCATGCCTCGATGCTGTCCACTGTGGAAAGTTGAATTTACAACTGAATTCATTTCGGTGGGCTCTCCGCTTGTATCGTCGTACCTCTGGCCCGTCCATGCGTGCAAAATGTTGCGTGACTTGACTGTGTCCGGATGAAGAACACCGAGGCTTCCTTTTCTTAACCGATAACATCGCTCCATTATCGTGATAGCATTTGCGTGATTGTCTAGCTCTTTGAGAGTCAATGCTAGATTATGCATGCTGCTCACTGTATGTGGATGCTTTACCCCTAGCACTTCTCGCCTCTTCTCGCATGACGATCCACGAAATTTGGACCACGCCGAAAGGGAACAGTTGAGGATGGAGTAGGCTTGGGTGTTACTGACGAAGGCCTCGTAGCAGTAGCAGCATGAAAAGTAAGCGTCTAGATGTATCCGTGAATCACTAATGTGATCTTCTTGACCCTTGAATCATAACGTAAACTCTGGATCGCCTTTCGACCTCTCTTGGGCCGCGAATCATTTGCCTGGGGAAGTGCTTTCGCAATGATATCATCCAAAATCGTAATTTGATGTGTGCAGCCTTCAATGGCGGCAATGAGCGCTCTCTTGGAACAGTCTTGTATTCCGGAATCTATCGCTGTTTGTTTTTGCTGAAGGGCGTCCAGCAGTACGGGAAGTTCAGCCTTGATGTGGCGGAAAATTTCAGGAATATCTCCAATTTGTGTCTGGTATGTTTCTAGGCGCTCCAGTAGACAAGAGCCGAAATCGACAGGCTGCACTACACTAGCAGTGATGCCTATGATAGCCAGAGCTTCTGCCATGACACTTTAACATGTGTTGACATGGAGAGGATGCCTAGGTGGTGTCAAGGGCCACGGTATGCGGTAATTCCGGTGGATATGGAAGGTGACAGCGATTAAAGGCAATTATGGAACAACTGGTCCGCCTATACATCCAGGGAGACGCTCGACCAAGCTGACGGCGGAAAGACGGGAGATAGCCTTGTCTCGCTTCAATTCCAACGCGGGGTTCCAAAGCGGTAACGGTAAGTGCTACAACGCACCGCAACATGCTCGACCCCTGTACGAAGAAAGAGCAAATCTTAGGTCCGAGTCTGTATATGCGAGTTACACAATACCAAGTAATCGAGATCAATTCAGTGACTTCTAGATAGTCTTTCACCACCAAGGCGAAAATCACAATTCAGACGTTTTCACCCGCGCACGCTGCAAGGGAAAAGAATGACCAGTCGTTTCAAGTGTCCTCAAGGAGTCGCAATTTCGAAAGCTAATCAATATGTACAAAGAAGATTGGCCCTCATCACGTCTCGCATCATCATCTGTTTAGAACGTAACAACGCCAACACCAGCACTCTTGTTTACAATCGTACACACACCGCTCGCAGCGTCTGTAGTGTAAGAGTAAGGGATGGTCAAGCTTCCCGTCTGCGTAATGCTGATGTCGCTGTTGGTGAAGATGTTGTTCTTCTGGATAGCATAGCCATCCTCGTCAGAGTCGAGGTTGGTGATAATAGCGCGCGCGGTGTCGGTGAAAGAGCTCTCCTCGACGAGGACCTGAGCGCCCATGCGAGAGTGCACGCCAGAGGTCGGGTTGTTGATGTAGCAGCTGCTGTAGATGTGGCCAGTTCCGAAGCGGATCGACGGCAGACGCGAGCTCACTTGCTGGAAGAGGTTGTGGTGGTAGGTTACGTGGAGCTTGCCGGTGTCTTCGGCGGCGTTACTGTCAGAGTGGCCAACAAGTGAACCCTTCCACTTCGAACTTGTTAGCTACAGGTAGATTTAAAGTGGGCACGGGAGACGAACGTGGTCGTGAAATTTGTTCCAGGAGACGGTGATGGAGTCGGCGCCGTGCTTAGCGTCCAGCAAACCATCGTATGTGTCCTTGTCTCCGGTGAGACCCGCACTCGAGAAGTCGTTGTGGTCGATCCAGATCTTTGTGCTTGCATCAATGTCGATCTGGTCTTTGCCTTCAGGAGCGAGATGGAACTTGATGTTCCTGACGATAACGTTGGAAACCTTACGTATCTGCAAGCCGCCGTTGGTGATAGAAGCAGTGGATCCAACACCGAGAAGGGAGGTGTTGGCAACAAGCTTGATGATGCCACAACCGTCGAGGGTTCCAGAGACCTTAATGACACCACCGTTCTTTGCAGCTGCTGTCAGTGCAGCGCAAGTGGTAACGGTAGTACCAGAGCCAGAGCCTCCTCCGGTGGTTCCTGCTCCATAACCAACGAGCTGGTCGACGGCGGCAGCGCGGGGCTTCAAAGCGCTCGCTGAGGCGGTTGACCCGGCGGCCAGAGCCAAGGTGGCGGTGTCAATGAAACGCATGCTGATATCTAAAGCGAGGCTTATAGAGTAGCTGAAGAGGTCTTGTACTAAAGGTCAAGAGCCAGGTGGTTCGCTTTGGTCGACCATTCCATCTCTTTTATACTCATGAATCACTACATCCCAGTGTAGATTTGCGTGACCTTGCTCCGGCACCCTTAATTGATCTCATATATGAGGGCATAGCGTGACTTGCTTGGAAAAGTAACCATGAATCCAACGCGCACTCAATTGTCCACCAAAGACCGTCCATGATGCCTCGAGAATCACTGCACGCGCTGGGTCACGAATTTGAAGATTCGTGAACCCTGAAATGTTAGATTAACATAGTAGATCCTCAAATTCCCCGTGTGGTCGAAAATGCTTGTGTTACAGATAGCGAGATCCCATTGGCGTGAAAACGATGTTCTTGTAGGTACACTCGCCGTCCCCATGGGGATGGAAAAGCGACGCAAGAAAAGCCGCCAATCGCTAAGCATGGATGCGCCTCGAAAGCGAATCCTGGATGTACTGTATTTGTAACGCCAAGCTCCTGAACGCTGCTGGAATTTGAAATTAGGGTCTGCGGGGATAGTTGGGGTAGGTAAGGATCGCAATGTCCCTAGTCAGCGGAGAATCTCTAGACTGGTTCCGAGATCAAAAGTGAATGGGATGAAAATCATAACCATAGCAGCGTACCGTACATCAAGATATGCGCAAATTCTGCGACCTTGCCGCTGTTTGCAGCAGCAGCTCTGCTTCCCTACCATTTCCGATGTAGAAGTATCCCACACGTTGATACAAATCAAATTGGTCTGTACGATTCTTGAGTGTTAAAGCAATGCCATGCAGTCGACTGATACTCTTTCGGGACAGCGCACGAGGCTGGCGCAGCTTAAGGATCGGCACACACACCAATTCGTCAGATGAAGTCTGGTGTGTAGCGTCTGGGTAAAACTTGTAGCTTGACTCGCACCCCTCATTCGACGTATTCGGCACGAAGGTGCGGCTTCCACTTAGCAAAAGCGTACCGTCCTCTCTCACTATTGGTTGATCGACAAGGAACTCGACTTCTCCTTTGCCTGAGTTGTGTAAAAACAAGCGATGGGAGATGGAGCCGTCGACAGATGCCCATGACCAGCTTGGCACGCTTCTGAGAGGTCGTTCTTCAGGATGGCTACGCAACATCCACAAGAGATTAAAACGGAGTACACCACCCGTCCACAGTCCGTATGCGTATTGGAGGTTTGATACGGTTTCAATGAAATATGCGATGCCTGCCAGCGCCTTCAGCTTATCTTCCGGTTTTGTCAATTTGCGGAGAGAATATATCGCCACGATGTCATACCAGCTGTTGTGAAACTCAAGCAGTTCATCCGGCCTGGTGCCTTCAAATTTTATCAACATCTCAAATGCTCCACGCATTCCCAAACGAGCGCTCATGTCGTTTGCTTTGGGCGCGGTCGGCTCCCATAAGGCGTGTTTTCTGTAACTTCGATACGTATGGGCGAAATCATGATGGCTATTTGTGCTATAGGAGCGCGGCTTGAAGTCTCTGTTGTATCTGAATGAGTTTATGTTCACGTAATGTCCTTTCGCTGGACGTGATGCAGGCCGAGTCGATACTCCTTCTCTCCAGACTCGACTCGTGCTGTGTATGAACAGATAATTCCGCGAGAAAGAGGGCCAGGTGTTCATCTTCGGCCACGACGGCTTCGGTGGCCGGGGATGCGAGGGCGGTCCTACGGTTCTTGCAAGTCGGCCGTCCGTGCGTACGTGTCCCATAGTTGGGTATGCTTTCCCTTCTGCATGGAAATTGGATGACTGTAGTGTGTTACATTCGAACAGGACGACTCCGTTACAGAAATGGAGAACCCGACTAGAAAGAATTTGCTCTTGAAAAGTCCAACCTCTCGAACTTAAAGGTGCTTGATGGGCAGTTTCCACTCTGTCGCTAAACAACCGGGCCACTGCTGACCCTCGATCTCCAGCATATGTGGCGACAAGTGATTGATTGCCTCCTCGACGGATCACACAATCACCTATGAACGGGTCCAATGTCCGGAAGCAGCCACCTGCGGAGTCCTTTGAAGCAGTAGCTGCTATTGTGCAGTCCGCGCTCGCGTAGAGTAATCCCATGGATCCTATTTCTCGTTGAAGGTCTTGCAATGAGTCTTGCAAGATACATAGGGAATCGATCCATAGATATTGTACTTCAAGGCCACGGGCAATATGCACAGCGTCTTGGAAATTCTTCGTAAGGAGACCCATTTGGATTCCCCTCTTAAAGTCTTCGAGCTTGTCGCACACCAATGTGAAATCAATTCCATCCGGGCCCCAACAGTGACTCAAAGCCAGGTACGGAACAACGACTCCCTGCGGTATATCCTTCGTCTCGACTAATTTGATAGTTGTATCGTGTTTGTTCAGAACATCAAGTAACCGGGCTGGGCGAAACAATCGCTGTTCTTGCGGCACGAAATAATTACGACAGGTTTCGTGCTCCTTAGCACACGTCCTTATAGTAGCTCTAGCCCACGTCATCACTGAATCTGAATTCGTTTTATGACAATGTCGTCCCGGTTGCAGTCCGTTAACTGTACATGGGTCTCAGTAAGAGCGATTTTAGTCACTTAGGTCATCTCACTTACCATTGAGCAGCTCTTCAATTACCAGTGGGAAGGCCGCGACTTGGTGTTCCTGTGATGTCAAGACCATGCGAAGTAGAACCTCACCAGACAACGACCGTTCCTCCCAGATGCGAACAGAGAGCCTGTGGTGTCGAGGCAGGTCTTGCAAGTTCATCGTATCGCTGCAGGAACGGACTAGCAAGGTACACAAGTGGCAGCCACCCGATGACTGAAGAAGCTCCTCAACGACATGGTGCTGATGCGTCTCTAATGTCCATGCTAAGCCGGTGGGCGTGCCCAAAAGAAGTGCTGAGCCGTCAACGATAGCTTCGCACTTCGAACAAAGATCATTCCTTGGAGATACGATCGACCGATATCGTTGCTTTCGCACAACGACGAGTTTAGTTGCATAGAAAAGCAAAATCCTTTGACTAATGCGTGCATAACGTTCGATACCTTGGAAAACCGGATGGATCTGAAAGTAGGAGAACAGAAAAGCGTACAGAAGTATCGAGGAAGCCGAAAGCAAACAAAATTGTGTTACGATGAAAGTCATGCTCAGAATATCCCAGACGATCGCAACGGGAAGCGCAAGCGTCGCTGAACCTAGGAGGACCATGCAGTCCCACAGCTCCCCTGCCCGAATGAACACGAAATATGTAGTGAAGAAGAGCACAAAGGCTACAGTAAAGCCAAACATGACCCAGTGGTCATGCGTTTTCGCTCCAGGATGCGTCAGAATGAAGCGCAGAAAGAACGCGATGCCTGTCCAGGCACCAGCAAGGAAGAGGATGCATGACAGCAAGTTCTTGGAGTGGCGTATAAAGAAGCGAGCATGATGCACGATCTCAAAGACTGCGGTGACCATTTGTTGTGGATGGTCTAGCAGACTTTGAACTTCGATGTAGGTTGCTGGAGCGAGACGAGCTGTCGAACAAGATGTATAAGATTCAGCTCGGCTACAAGGATATTGTAGCGCTTCTCATGGTGCGGATGGAGCCTTGCGATGCCGAATACGAGCCCATCTCCCCGCCCAAATGAGCAGGCGGTAGCGAAGGCGCCCAAGAAGACCCTGCTGTAACTTTTCGCGCAGCACATCAGCTGCTGGGGAGAGATGTATACATTGCGCATGAGTTGTGGGTCGGTGGTTGAGCAGACGAAGAGTGGCTAGGCCGCACTTGGAAGTGGGGGTCCAGATTTGATGGCAGATAGCTACCATACACGCCGCATCCACGCATCGACGCTGTGGACTTCCTTTTGTCATCATTCATAATGGAACCGAGCTGAGGACATCGAATCCTCACTATCTCCACCGTCTCCCTAAGCATTCCGGCAAGCCCAGGTATCCTTTTTGAAGTGTTTAGGCAGATCGTGGGTGTGATTGACATTCTTGTCTCCTAGTACTGCATTTGAGTGTACAGAAGACAATGGAGGAAGTGCACGGAACAGGATTAAAGGTGGAAGGAGAGACATTGCCGGGGAGTGCCGAAGTCATGGCTTCATTGACCGCCGACGAAGCCGCAGCGTTCAAGAAACTTGTAGAAAAGTGCGAAAGCGTGCACATGCATCTTTTGAATTGGCCTGACGACCTGGACAAGAATGAGACCAGATCAGGAATCAACGATGCGTCTACTATTTTGTGTGTAGCTCTACTCCACGAGGCGATATCGCATACCATGTGCAGTACTCATATTCTCTACAGACGTTTCCTTCGCGCCCGCCAGTTCGACGTCGAAGGCGCATATACGCAGTTCAGAGAAGCAATCAACCTCCGCATCTCGACGGGCATCATTAAGGGCTATGATGAAATCGATATCCACGACTTCGATGAAGCCCGGAAATTATACCCGCACTGGACGGGCCGATTTTCTAAGCGTGGCCTACCAATCTGCTTCTTCGACATAGCACACCTAGACGGCGACACTTTAGCCAAATACAATGCGCCCAAGCAAGGCCGAGAAGAAGGCATAGGCACCAGAAACACACTAGCAGTGCATGACTTCCTAACGCGCTTCGTACTACCTCTGGCCGACGAAGTCAAAGGGGACACCGAGGATAGCCCGGTGATTAATTGCTTGTATCTCATTGATGCCTCCTCACTAGGCATCAGGCAGGCCTGGGGCGTGAAGAAGTATGCGCAAGAGACGAGTGGAATACTTGCAGGTTCGTATCCGGAGGTATTGAGTCGTGTTTTTGTGAGACTCCCAAAGTTCCGTTCGACAATTGAACTGTTAACGCGTGTTGCAGGTCATGAATGCGCCGGCCTTCTTCCCCGCCGCGTGGAAATGGATCAAGCCTTGGATTGAGGCAGGCACCGCGGAGAAACTGATCTTCTTGTCAGCCGATGAGGCCATGCCGATCTTGAAGGAGCATATTGACATTGATAGTATACCCAAACGATGGGGCGGAGAACTCGAATGGAGCCATGGTATGCTACCGGATTTGAAGAAGGAGGTCAAAGAGAACCTGGGATGGAACGAGGCGCAGGAGTTTCCAGTGGGGCCTGTAAAGTGGAGGAACGAGGGTAATGGGCTTGTTGCGTGTTTGTCAGGAAGTGAGAATGGTACACAGAGAAGTGGAAAGGTGGCATCAAAGGCTGCGGTGATGAATATTAAACAGACAAATGGGCCGGTATAGTCGGAACAAAGTGTTGTTAATTGTAGGCAGAAAGTTTGTAGTCCCACCTTGTTCGCAGAGCTCTTTTAATGTTACTAAATGCCGTGGTTATGGGCTCAATGCTTGCAATCAGAGGGTGTTCTGTCGCCGTTCACCAAGCGAGAAGATACGGGGTGGATGTCCACATCAGCTCGAGATCTGTTATCTGTTTTTGGCATCCCGATCTTACCTTTGAAATAGCCGTCGGAGATACAGAACATAATAGCACTATCCGGTGGGCTTAACAGGTAAAATTCGCGAACAAAGAAAAAGCACTGTACTCAAAAGCGGACCTGCGCATCATATCAACGCGCGAGTTAGAAGCAGACCAGGACGTGTAATGATTAGGTTATTGTCATACAGTCCTCAGCGTCAAGAAGGAAGGCACATCCAGGCAGCAAGCGGTAACAGCCATTGAGAACGAAGAAAGCACTTGAGAGGACAAAGCGCGCAAGAGACATCTAACAGTAGAAGATGGCATTTACCAAGGTAAACTACGATATACAAGAATACAATGACCTTTTTGTCCAGGAAGCTCTTCCAGAAATGCTGCGCTAAAAAAATCCACGCCAAACGCCGTGCTAAAAGACGTGCTACATGCAATATCCTGATACATCGACCAGAGCCACAATAACTCATCTACTGCGGCCCCGCTCTCGCAGTTTCCCTCGTCTGCACCTCCTTCACACTCTCCATCCCGATGCTCGCCTCCTCATCTCTCTCATGCGGACACTCGCACAACCCGTCTTCCACAATCTCATCCTCGATATCAAACATGCGCTTCAACTCTTTGCACGCAACCTTATACTGGTCCCTCGCGCCAGGGCTCTCGCGCAGCGGATTCGGCGCCTTGTCCCATCCGTGCGGCACGCCGGGTACGCAGTGGTAGTGCACGCGCTTCCCGAGATCCGTCTTCAGCCTGTCGCGGAACTTCTCGCCCTCGTGGAGAAGCATGTCCCACTCGCAGCAGAAGAGAACGATGTCGTCGGGAAGCGCGACAAGCATGTCTGTAGGGGCGACGCCGGGGCTGAGCCACGGGTGCGCGAGATCGAGCGCGGGGGGCTGGAGGTAGGAGTCGTCGAAAAGCTCGGTGAAGACCGCGGGGAGGAGTTGGTCGGCGCGGGAACAGGTGGCGCGGCGCTGGGCACGAGTTTGCGTGTAGTCGGTGGGTGGGTAGAAGGAGACGATGCCGCGGATTTTAGCTTCGGCTTTGGACCCATGCGTTGCGACGGCGACGGCGGAGCCTTCTTTGTAGGAGGAAACGAGTGATAAAGCGGATTGTCCGGTCGTGCGGAGCATTGCGATTCGGTCAAGCCGGCTGTTTCCAGTAACTGTTCTTGAGAGAGCGACGCGCGATCCAGAGGCGTTGGCCTGAGGTGGCACTTTCAACATTGTTGGTTGTGGAGGAGCGAGAATGTTGATAGCAGGGACGCTTCCTCTACGCGCGGGATTCTCTATCTTCTCTCCAGACGGTGAGCGATCTAGCAATTCACCCTGTAGACACAGTGGAACTGTGAAGCTCATGTTTCCTCCAGAAGAGAAGCCAGATATCGCAAAGCGACTCGGATCAATCAAGAGTTCGTCGGCATGCTGGGCTAGGAACAGCACCGCATCGGCACCATCTTCAACCGCGGTAGGAAATGGAAACTCAGGCGCACAGCGGTAATCGACGCTGACAACGATGGCACCAACTTGTTCTACAACCACTCCTGCCCATCGAGCATCGTCCAGCGCGCTCCCCAGCACAAACCCTCCTCCGTGGAAATTTATGACGCATGGATATCTCTTCGCACCCTTTAACTTCTTGACCCTGCTGTAATCCTTGGGAACGTAAAAATGTAATTTGAATTGGCCTTTGAGCGGCGAAACGGTCGCTTCGATGGTTCGGTTGAAGGAGGGCGAGGGTGGCAGCGGTCTAGCGAGTTTGTGCAGCATCATGCCGATGCCCATGAGGAAGCGCCATATTTGCGCCTGCACATGGAGTATCCATCGAGGACGGCCAAACCGTTCGGCAGACGCATCAGCAGTCATGGCGACAGAGCTGGCGATGCTGGGTGTGTTGTTCGCAGGGTCGTCGAGTTAAGATCAGGCCATAAAATGATAGATACGGAGCTGGGCAAGGGGGCTCAGCTGCGGTGGATCCTGATAACGGAGCGTGGACACCCGAGTGGCGAGTGACTTGCGCGTACTGCGACGTCTGCTAGGTGAGCCCCAAGGATAAGGGAGTCAACAAAGCTCTTGAGAGGCGTTTGGTGGAATGAAAGTCTGTGGGTTAGACGTCGCAGCACGCGATTGCCAAAGTTCCATGACGTAGCGCTAGTCGTTGCGATCGGCATCGACCAACCTCTTAGAACTCAAACTGCCTTTCCATCAGCGGCGCCGTCGTGTTTCAGGCTTGAGTTTGCCGTGACTGTCGCTTGCAAAGTGCGGGGAATGACGTGCCATCACATTTGTCACTCAAACACAATGGCAAAGGTAAGCAGGCTGTGTGGTTTAGGGGACCGTGAATTCATGGACCCTTGCTACTGATGATAGGATTAGGAGTCGAGCGAACGCGACAAACTAGACTATCCGATCCGTCGGAGGTACTATCGTACCGTTCTCCCGCCTTACCCAAAGCAAACGCAATGTCACAAAGCAGAACAGAGGCTGGTATGACCGCTCAAGTCCTCAGAAAGCGCCGAACGCTCGCCTGTTGATGCCATAACCGTTACAATGCAAAATACTACCGATGTCGGGCGTGCCGATATGGATGCCGTCCGAAATCAAACGCCGATAAACAAGCATGCCAAGTCGCTCATGTGGGAAACATACAAGTCGTGAAAGGAAAGGGTGTGGTGGGTAAGGCGATGGTTCATACCTCAACGAATTCGTAGTCCTCGTCCTCAGGCGCAACCTTCCGAGCGGTGCTTGGGCCTGGAGACAAAGCGTCGTCATCCAGGCGAAGCACCTCATATTCGTCTTTGATCAGCTTATCAGTCTGGCGAACCTCGAAGGTCTCGATGGCCTTTGCAAGGGCAAGACCCAGGACCTGGCTGCCATGGCTGGGTCCACGCTCGGCGTCGAAGGAGTAGGCAACACCAGCGTCTGGTACGGGCGCAACGGAAGGGTGGTCGACCTCTTCGTCGGCCGAAGAATCGCCACTAGCGTAGGCGATATCGTTCTTGATGGTGGAGCGGGCCTTGTCGATGCCAACGGAGCTCTTCAGTGCTCTGCATACGTTAGATTACACTTTGCGTAGCAAGAACGTCCAGTGTAAACTCACTTTGGGACAGCAGCGACCCGCGCGGGTCGAGGACGGTTCTCCTCAGCCCGACGACCAGGTCCGTAGGACGCGCCATGCGCCCATTTCACTCGGGAGGTCTTGTCGCGGTTGAACTCCTTGGACTCGCTGCGCAAGTCGCTGGTGAAGGTCTGCTCCGATGCCATGGTGCTGTTGAGAGCTTGCTGACGGATAGAGGTGGTGGCGGGTATGGGTATCGCGGGCTATACAGGGAAGTGGACAAGGAGGGTTGTGCAGGTGGCTAAGGAGATAGGGGAGCAGTTGTGAGGAAGAGAGTAGGATAGGCAGCGAAGTGCAAGGTAGCTTGGTATGACAGGAAGGTACTAATAGGAGCCGGCTAGCAGCAGAAAGTGTGACTCGTCCTCGGATCTTGTCTTGGATGACTCTGAGGAGTGACTCAGGGTGAGTGCTCTGGGAACTATGTGCCCAGGTGGCGATGCAGTTATTGTACGGACATAGAAGCGCTTGTGATGCAGACGGATAGCAGGGTGGCTGCGGTCGGCTTTATGGAGCGGCGCAGGCCCACGCCCACTTCCTTTGTTGTGCCTGGCGTAGCTCGCGATAAGAGCACCTTGGTGAGGGAGCATCCACGTGAGACGCGTTCCGATTCGCCGAGGCCCGGTGCGGCGACGCTGCGAACCTGCTGAGCTGCGACCTGGACGATGATGACATTGGCGCCCGTGACAACATGGGCTCCAGCTCCATCATGCGCCCTGGTCCGCCGAACGTGGGCGGGTGGTTGGAGGCTGAGCGGGTTTGAGTCGACTCCGGCGTTCCCCGCAATTGCTTGACGCCTACGGCCGCGCCTCGACGGGCATGTCGCAATACGGATGCTTTCATCTCGACACCTTCAGTGGATATTGTGACATGGGCGTCTCCGAGCACGCGCTGCCGTGCCCCTCTCCATTCAGCGGGGCCTCTCGGGCCCGGCAACTGACTACCTATCTGCCTGCGTATCGCCCCTCCGCGTATTCGCTCATCGCTCCCCGCGGGGTGTTTATCTACGCGGCGTAATGTTGATTGCCTGCGGGAACCATTCCCACGGCACGTGTTATCACAGCCCGCCTATGTTCCTGCAATCAGTCGCCCTGTTGTGATGGTGACATGCCTATCTCCATGCCTCAGGTATGGTACGCCGCCGCGTCTGCTTCCTCCTCATCTTCGTCATCGCTGCTCTCCGACTCTTCGGCCTCACTGGGCAAGACCGACGGGAACCAGCCGTACTCCCCAAAGTCGACGGAGAACTCGCCCATGGCGTTCTGCGTCACCGCGACGCCCTCTCTCCGAAGGGCGGCGGCCTGGCGGGCAGCACCGCCAGGTCCTCTTTGTCCTGTCAGCGAACAGTAGATGATGCTTCATGGAGATTAGAGAAAGCCTAGACTGACCTTGGACTGATCCCTCCTTTGGCGTTGATCACGCGCTGCCAAGGAACGTTGCCATCGTGCCATTTAGGGGACTCCTTGCCAGGATCCGTCGACGCAGCTGGCAGGTGTTTGAGACAGACGCCTACCTGTCTACCCGACGTCATGCTCAGTACATTCCTGATGCTGCGTGCGGAACAACATGTGTTACCTGGGACATTGAGCTGATGTCGCAGCCTTGTCAGCGAGTCTAGTCATGCTCCAGAGCCTCTGCCTGCTTACGCTTTCCGACCAGCCTTGCGATGTGCGCGTATGATGTGACCTTTCCAGGCGGGATCTCTTGAATAGCCTCGCACACGGTAGAAAACCATAGATACGCCTCTTCAGAGCGCTCGCCAGGCGCCATCGTGGGGTTCTGTCAACTCGCTCCGAGTGTCAACTGTAGGAGAAGGCACCTGTGTATGCCGACATAGCGCCTTGGCGCGACGGGCAACAATCACACACCAGTAGAGCTCCGCAGACACTTCTTGTTCGGTGTGATCGATCTGTAAGCGCTCTGCTAGTGTAGTTGGCGAACGGGTAGACGCAACCACTGCTTCATTGTCGTATGTCATGTTGCACCTTTCCTATGTGAAAGGGTTCTGATTAGGTAGATGCTTTTCGGCGCGTATACAACACCGTAGACCAGATTGCAGTCTCGGAAGCTTGAACGCGATATTTCAGGTCTCGAGAAAAGTAGACATGTAATTGAGCAGCTGTTAGAGACGGAGATCTCTGGTGGGGGCGTCACAGATCACGCTAATGATGCGTCCTCACGTGCAAGCTGCCTGGGATTCAGCTTGGCACTTACGATTATCGCTCCTCTAGCCGTCGACCGCCCGCTTCATAAACAACTCGGCACAACATGTCCCTCGCCGACTATCTCGCAAAGAATTATCTCACAGCAGACTCGGATAAAAGGTCAAAAAAACGCAGAAGAAAGCACAAAGATGGCGGTCTTAAAATCGACGACGACGATATTTCTGGCTGGAACAAGGGCGCAGATGAGGACGACGATGATGCGCCGACCATTGGTACGTTTCTCCGTTCAGTCGGCGCACACGCTCAAGCTGCTAATTTCAACGTAGCTGGAATGACACTTTCGTCCAAGAAATCCAAGAAAAAGTCGAAACCAGCCGAGGATGCAGCCTGGAAAACAGTCGGTGTCGCAGCACCCTCGCACGCCACACAACTCGCAGCAGACGCAGCCGCAGCAGACGCGATCATAGCATCGGCTGCCTCTGACCGCAAACAGGCCGCTGACAACGAAGATGAAGCACCGGCGGTAGAAGACACGGAGGGCGTTTTCATGGAATCTGGGGTTCGCGCCGGTCTACAGACGGCAGAGCAACTCGCCGCGGTCATGAAGAAGAAGCAAGATGAGGAGACGAGAAAGGCAGCAGAGGTGGCCAAGGAGGGCGGAGCTGGAGAGACCATCTACCGAGATGCCAGCGGACGGATAATCAACGTAGCTATGAAGCGCGCAGAAGCGAGAAAAAAGGCGGAAGAGGAAGAAAGGAAAAAACTAGAAAAAGAGAGGGCGGCGAGAGGAGATGTGCAAAACGCAGAGGCGGCGCGACGGAAACAGCAATTGCAAGATGCCAAAGGCCTGACGATAGCACGCTATGCGGATGATGCCGAGCTCAACGATGATTTGAAAGAGCAGGGAAGGTGGAACGACCCTGCGGCTGGTTTCTTACGCAAGAAGAAAGCCGGTCGGAGCATCACAGGCAAGCCGCTCTACCAGGGAGCTTTTCAACCAAATCGCTACGGCATCCGCCCGGGCCATCGTTGGGATGGTGTTGATAGAGGAAATGGATTCGAAAGCGAATGGTTCAGCTCGAGGAACCGGAAGGCCAATATCGAGAAGCTTCAGTACCAATGGCAAATGGACGAGTAGAAGTACCATCTGGACATGCTGGTCCATTGAGTTCATTCAGTGTCATCATATTGCATAGCGCGGCGTTGCTGGGGGCTCCTTGGTTCTCGATTAGAAGCATGCACATGGGTTTGAGTGATCATCAAATCAGTATATGGTTTACCTTCCCCACATGATCTCTTCTGTGCAAATCATCGCACGCTCAGACTGGGGCTTTTGTACTGGCAACCAACGTCATGTCGACCCTCATCCTCCAGGAGACGGTACAACACCTTGCGGCATGCTCAAAGGGTAACGTGGTAAACCTGGATATCCAACGTTTGGAATTTACTACGGAAGCTGCGAGCGTAGGCGATATGAAATGGTTCAAAACTCGAAGCAAACCCAGCTCTTTGATAAAGATATCTGAAGTCTTTACGGCAATCCTCATTACCGTAATCATTACGTTTGGGACAACATTTAGTAGCGGATTACCTAAGTTTTCGTTCAGGCTGGAATAGTACGAATGTGTGACGAGATGGTGTCTTCATAGTTTTCACCGACCTCAGGAAGATCGAAGACAATGTCGATTCCAGCCCTCTTCCAGATGTCAGGGTTACAATGCCACGTCGCCCCAATACCATGGCTATTTTTGTGCACCACAAGACATGATGACCATCTTTCTTGCCTTCATAGTTGAAAAGTAACAATCAGGATGATCATTCGAATTTGGTCTTCATCTATCCCTCGTTATTTCTTTTCAGGCCAAGAACAACATGGTTGCCATTTCAGATTCCTACCGTTTGCATGAAACGTATTCAGGGCGCAAGTCACAGATTTATTATTATGTTGCAGTCCAACGACTCTACCTCATCCCAGTGCTCCGCAAATATCTCGAGTTCCGCAGGACCCATCCTCCGAGGAGCGCTGCAGTACTGACGACTCCAATCAACAACGTTTTATCACCCACAGTCGATTCTTCTTTCACTCTTCCCACATGTATGGTCTTTCCTTTTTCCATCTCGTGTTTTCCACTTCCATCGACGACATAATCCTCGAAGCTGACGTCTTGGACCATCTTCTGATACTCCACCACGGTCCTAGACCAGTTGTTGGTGATGATGCCCTTCTCGTTCTTGTACCATGACTGGCAATTCGGATCGTTGAATGTGCTGTTTTGTAACTCCTTCTGAAGCTGGGCATTGTACTCTACCAGCCGCTCCTTCTTTGGCGTCAGGCTCAACACTTTGCCCTTTTTGCGTGCTTCGAGCACCGGTTTGATCAGACCGCTGATGTAGCGTGATTGTGCTTCGATCATCAGGATGATGCTGTTGTGGCCAAGGTTGGTGTTCGGGCCGTAGAGCATGCCGAAATTAGGCATGTCCTCCACTGTAATGCCGTAGTACGCCTTCGCTCCATCCTTCCAAACATCTCCGATGTGACGATCATCTTTGCCAACGAGCTGGATGGGGTGCATGAAGTCCACAGTCTTGAATCCTGTTGCACAGACCAGCAGGTCATAGTCATCTCGTGCTGAGACTATCTCATCATCGTCACTTGCAACCTTGACTGAGGTGCCTTCTATGCTCTTGATAGGTCGCGTTTCAAGCGTGACATTGTCCTGGCCCAAGGCTGGGAAATAGTCGTCACTGATGATGATCCGCTTGCAGCCAAGCTGATACTTTGGGATTAACTTTCCCTGTAGATCTGGACGGTCTGACAGCTGTCTCTGCAGCATCTCCTTAGACATGCTCATGAACAACTTTGACATATTTGAATCTGCGCTTTCGATGAATCCATACGTCGACTCCCGGAAATCCATAATCGCAGCTCGCTTCCTGGCCAACACGCCAGGTACGTAGCGGTAGATGTTGCGCCAGGTTGCGCTAACAGGCGCGTCGAGTCGTGGAACAACCCAGTTCGGCGTCCTCTGAAAGACCGTGACATGCTTGGCCGCTTTCGCGATTTCTGGAAGAATCTGCACAGCCGTACATCCTCATTCCAGGTCAGTACATCCCAATAGACTTGCACAGATCAAGGCTTACCATTTCCCACAAGAGCAATTTTCTTATCAGTCACATCATATGACCAGTCCCACCTTGCTGAATGCATCTTCTTGCCATTGAAGTTTTCAATCCCCTGTATCTCAGGCCATTGTGGCACATTGAGCTGCCCAACAGCGCTAACCAGAAAATCCGTCTTAATCTCATAGTCTTGGTGGTATTCGGCCTCTTTGCTCCCCGGGGCAGTCTTGACGTGAACCACCCATTTATGTGCTTCTTGGTCCCATCTTGCTTTAACGACCTCAGTGTTGAATCGGAAATGTTGCAGCAACTGGTACTCTTGGGCCACGCGCTGAAGGTAAGCTAGTATCTCTTCCTGGCCAGGGTATTCGCGCGTCCAGTCTGGGTTTTGAGCAAAGGAGAAGCTGTATAACTGTGACAGAACGTCGCAGCAGCATCCGGGGTACTTGTTGTCGTTCCTTTGGTAGTAGGTCAGTCAAGTTTTGCCATGCATAAGTTGTACTGGCTCACCAAGTGCCTCCTAAACCTGCTGACTTTTCCAGAACGATGAAGTTACGGCATTTGTTGCGCTTTAGCAGGTCAATTGCCATACACATTCCGCTAATTCCACCCCCGATAATGACCACTGCGGCGTCCGTATAATTTTTGTTTCCAATCGGCACTTCAGGCCAAGGCATTTCTCCGGCCATGGTTACAAGAAGGTTTTACGAGACGAACGGGAATGAAGATGCTGAGATCCGGAACAGCTCCCTTCCGCAGTAGTATTAATCGCAATGGATTGAGCGGAACATTTCCGCGAGATATACACGGGGAAATGGAGGGCTAAACTTACTCGCCAACATTCTGTCAGGGCTTGGTGGAGCCGGCGGCATCCTCGGGCTAGTGATCTGCGCACTGTACAGTATGAACCTTTCAAGTATTCCCAGGTGGTTCGATCGGTTGATGTTCGTTGACTGCCGTTCAGGTAATTCTATTCTTTAGAACGATGTTCGACCGTGATTGGTTATAATGTCTAGTACAGCGTCACCCGTCATCCTGGAAGAGACACGGGCCAAGCACCGTGACGCACCGAAGAAGGTGTGATGCCGCGAGATAGTAATCTAGTGTGGAGCTTGCGTGCGGAGAAGGAGCAGGTGGGGAAGATGTACTAGGACGAGCTTGCCACCTCGGCTTGAAAGCGTAGACACAATGCTTCAAATGTTGCATGAAGGCAACGCTGGTGCCGCAATCGTAACAAACGGGCATAACGGTCGGTACGGATCGCCTCTAATCCTACGCTCCTGCCATTTTGCCTCTGCTATCTACGCATGGAATACGCCTATTTCTGTTCTTCTTTCTTTGGCAAGGACCAAGTAAGTAGTTTTCGTTGTCAAGCACAACAGAGAAGAATCCGAATCTCGAAGCCTGAACATATAGGTAATAGCAGGTCTTACATTCTGAGGAAAACTGATGGCAGGTAGTGATGTTTTGGTAAGGTACCTACACGGTGTATGGTGGTGTTGCGCGAAGCCTGATTCCGTTAGAAGCGGTGCCACGTAGCGTGCAAGCACCTGTGAGAACACCAACATACTATATCAACAATATTGTCATCGCGGATACGTCAGCACCGCTTACTGCCGTGCTGACCTGATAACCTCAAATAAACCTGAGCATTCGGAGACGCGAAATCTACAGCGTGGTATGGCGTTCACATCGGCGATTACCATTCCGGAAATTGGGTAAGGCAGGGATGCGTCTCTTCAACCCCTCATTCAGGATTCCAATCATTCTATCAGTCGTTGCTGCAGCGGCTACATCTGCACAAGTGGACTCGAATCAGATTTAATGACCCTCGCGTGGATGTAGGAATGCATCAAACATTGGGATTCTATGAACTCCTTCATTATGGGTACTGGATTCCTCACCTATCGTTCGATGCGAAAGACAAGAACATGCAACAGAAGGGAGTCGCTTATTGTCACTGATAAAGCTGCTTGAATGGGGTTGAGCGGACGTCGAGCCTTATCTTCGGTGTTTGGTTGTCGCATGTAGAACGTTCCGTTGGATTGAATGCAAATAAACGTGGACATTGTCGCTTGTGATAACAATGAAATGATATGTCAGCGTGGCGATAAGGCTGAGAAGTAAGAAAAGATGTCAGACTTGGAGGTGGAAATTTCTATCCCGGCTCAATTAACAGAGGCCGTGAGTGTTCTAAAAGTATGTCGCATTTGTCGAGTCCCCTGGTGCAAAAGTCCCAGGTGGAACGACGAATTGTGAACCAACAACCAAGGATGCATTCAATTGATTGACAAACAACCAGTTGCAAGTAGTTGCAAGCGATGGTGCGAAGAGCTTACCGCTCACGACTCGACCCATGCTTGTCGATTATCCGAGCTGGCTATATGCGTGCAGCTCTCGTAAGCGGCCTGTAGAATTGCTAAGATCCTCACAGCACTTGAACATTGCATGCCTCGCGTGCCATCCCAACGGTTTTGGGCAGAGTGTTGAGGACAATGCCATATCGCGTCGCATAGCCGGTCTATCTTGGTTGGCAGCACTCATTTGGGCTTACTTTCCACTCAGTCTCGTTGTCTACGCTGCAGCACCTGGGCTAGAAATTATTTCTGACGTCTTGGATCCGTGTTTGGCAGAGTTAATCCACACCAGAAGTTTTCAGAACCAAGTTTGTTAGTCAAACTTCAGTTTACGATCCCATATGGACGCTTGGATTGGTCTCCCTCAGGATTACCCTACCACAGCCCTGAAATTCACAAAGAACACACACCTTGATGTATATCCAGCAGTTGAGCCTTCAGCCTCAGCAAACAATCTGATGGGAAAGGTTGTGATCATCACGGGAGCATCTCGCGGCATCGGTGCTGATGTGAGTGGAGCAACAGAGTCTAGTTCTCTGGTAATCTTAACACCTGACATCTGTAGGGAATGGTGCCAGCGTTCGTGAAGTCTGGCGTGAAGGGTATTGCGTTGCTAGCTACCCACGCTGAGAAGCTCGCTGACACCGAGCGTACGATTCATGCGAGCGATCCTGCCATCGAGACTTTGACGTGCGCCTTGGACATAACCGACGCCAGGAGTGTCGAGAATGCTTTCTCTGCCATCAGAGACAAGTTTGGCCATTCAGATGTCCTCGCACACGCTGCCGGGGTTGTCAGTGGTGATGGTCCCAAGCTCCATGAGACAGATGCTGAGAAGTGGTGGCACAATTTTGTAAGCTACAGTCAGCGTGTAAGTTGATACTAGAGTGACTGATCATGCGTCCAAAGGAGGTCAACGGCAAAGGCACTTATCTCTTGATTCACGCCTTCCTTCGCCAACTGCCGAGCCCAGATACGGCAGCGGCCATCGTGAACGTGAGCTCATGGCAACCCTTCTTCGTCGTGCCCGAGATGAGCGGCTATCTCATTTCCAAGTTCATTCTCGATAACCTATCAACTTATGTAGCGGCCGAATATCCCAACGTCATCGCAACGTCTTTGTTCCCGGGCCTTGTTCCGACAGACATGTTGCGCGAGCCCTTCGGCACGCTTTTCGATCACACCAGTGCAGAGCTGGTGGGAAGCACGGCGGTTTGGTTGTGCCATGAGAAAGCAAAGTTTCTCAGTGGGCGATGGGTCGCAGCCAACTGGGACATGGAGGACTTGATTTCGAGGGAGGAGGAGATCATCAAAGGTGACCTGCTCAAGCTCACGCTGAAGGGAAGCTTTGGAGCTGATAGTGTTGCTCAATCTTAGCTCGCTGTGTCGGTCTTGCTCAAAACAATGTCGCGTTGGCTCCACGCGTCAGGTGTTGCTCATGCCAAAACAGCGTTTCGGAAAGGGCTGAGTGGCTCCTTCCTGCTGACAGGGTCACCGAATTCCTCAACAGAACAGAATTCCCCTCTCACCACCCCAACGTCGCCGCAAGCATCGTTTCCAACCGTATCTCATCGGGTTCCATCGCATTCTTCCATCTGCCCGCTGTCGGCGCTCGAGCTTTCTCGAACCTGCCCCAGAGCGGATCCCCTGCACGGACCGCCGATGACGCTGACGCTGTGATCGGCTTTGTGGACCAGCCACCTTTCCCCATCACGGCCAGGCGAGCCAATCACGACGGCAGATCGTGCATCGCTCGCAGTTCTCCGATCCACAGCTTGACCTCACATCACGCAAGGTTTCCTGACCTTTCACTCATACACCCGCCTTTTCACCCGTTGCGCACATCCCCCTACCACACGCGCATCCTTCTCATCGTGACGCGCCCTAGCTCCAGCTTCACGCGATTCAATTGAGCTCCGAGTCACTTCGCGACCATTAAGTCCGCTTCAGCGGAGATTGAACGTCATCCATCACTGCCGGCTCATCAAGCAACAGGAAGCGCAATGGCTGACACTAAGATTCAAGAGGGCGACAAAGGTATGCATGAATCCATCCCATCCCGCTGGGGAGTATAGGGGCAGCTCTAGCTGCCGCGTTGCCCTAGCTCTGCTGGCATTCTTGCGCCAGCACGCGCGCAGAAGGAGCGCCATTGCACCGTCACTCCGAGCGTTTGTACGATTCAGTTTCGAGATAGATGCCTAATGCGCATGTTGCAGTCTCCTGGAATTGGGGTGGAGGACAACCCGGTGGTGAGGTTGCCGAGGTCAAATCACAGGGCGAGATTGCCATCGAATCCAAACGAGGCAACACCATCAAGAAGAACGCCGATCCTGAAAATCCAGCGGTCCACGTCGAGCGGTCCGGCAACGATGTCGTCAAGCGTGCGTCTGAGCTCAATGTAGAGGAGAAGGCCAACGGCAACTCTGAACAAGCCAACGGCGACTCCAAGTCTGAGGACAAGCCAGCAGAGCCTGAAAAGACCGACAAGGAGGCCAACGAGAAGCCGGCCGAGCCAGAAAAAAAGGATGAGAAGATGAAGGACGCGGAGCCGGAGAAGCCGGCCGAAAAGGAAGACTCCGAGAAAAAGAACGGTGTCTCTGACACACCCGAAGCCTCGAAAGCTGATCAAGACAGTGAACAGTCCAAGGAGGATATCCAAAAAGAAAAGTCTGCGGAAGAGCACAAGCCTGAGGAAGATCCTAAGACTGGTGACAAGCGCAAAGCTGAAGAGCCGGCTGCTGAGACAAATGGCGCGGAGGATGATAAAGAGCCTGCCTCGAAGAAGGCTAAAGCTGACGACGAGAAGACTGAGGATAAGAAGAAGCCGGGCCGTCCCAAAGGGGGCGCCAAGAACGAGAAGAAGGAGACTGCAAAGAAGAGGGAGCCCAAGAAGGCCGCTACTGCCGATGGCCAACCCAGGCGGTCAGGCAGAAACAGGTCCTGAGTCATGGTCTCTGTTTGGTGAGCAAGTGGGACACAGGAAGCTCCAGCGTTCCTATCATGTCTTGAGTCTGGCCCGATGAACTATGCTTAATTACGATTTCTTTTTGGCTTTCCAAGTTTATGCGGGAGGTGGTGGTCAAAACGCTAAGGGCATACTTGGCGGGAAAGGTGGGCGTATAAGGATGCAATTACTGTGATGTTTGGCCGATTCAGTGTCTTCCACATGAGAAGATCTCTTCGGAGTTTCCGCTCTGAACTGTAAACTAGCTGTCTGCATTCACTTTCCTAATATATTCGGAAAAGCTCTCAAAATTACAGTTCGTAAATGCAAAAGCGAAAACTATATCGATGTATTATCTGTGATGCTCTGTCAGCTTGCGTCACACGAGTATGTTGATTGTAGGAAGAATAGAGTGTATCGTCAGTTTGGAAATGCTCATTCAAGGAGGCGAGGCCTCTCCGATCCGTCTTGAAACTTGAAATTGGTTGAATCATCATAACAATCCTGAAGGAAGAAAGTGCGCACGAACGTACCTGTACTACTGTAGCTACTAAAGCCGGTCTTACGCTCGACTTACGATGCGCGCCTCGAATGCGTACTATAGATAGCATCTTCATGAACTCCTTTATCACAAATTGCAGGTGCCTTGCGAGTGTCTACGCGTGGTGTGGTGTGGGAGGAGAGGAAGGTGTGAGCGCCAGCGCAGAAAGTTCTTCACAAGCGAGGGTCTTGGCGTTTGTCTCCAATCTCCAAGCTCCCGGCTGTCCACGCCTCCCCATTCAGATATAGCGACAGCTTAGACATCACTCCATTGTTCCGTTCCTTTTGTATTTAATGCATTGCGCCAAGCTCCCAACGAAGGTGCTCAAACTTTAACCCGAAGCGTCCACCGCCTTCCTAGATACGCCCACCGACTGAAGATGAAACTCAGTAAACTTAAAGCAAGGATACAGCAGAAGAAGCCAACCATGGCGTCAGGCCCAACAGTCTGTATCAGTTCTCCACTGATAGGAACGCACACGAGCGTTGCCAGCGAAGCTACAAAGTACATCGAGCCATAGTAACGTCCAAACTCATCCGCCCTACACAGCTGTCCTATGCAAGCAGGAGTCAAAGCCATCCAACTGCCGGTGCCAAATCCGAAAAGCGCTGAAAAAGCGTATAGTGCGGGCAGTGATTTCGTTCCGATTGGTAGCCACAAAGCCAGCATGAAGACCAGCGTGAAGATGATCATGATCAGCAGGGTGTTAAATCGTCCTATCTTATCGCCGAGGTACCCTGGCAGGATCCTTCCAAGGCAAGAGACTCCATTTAAAACCGAAATCAGGTAGAAACCTGTGTCGGGGGGGAAATTCGTAGATATTGACGAATAGGTTGATAGGATACCCAATGTTCCAAACAACACTATTTCGAAGCCGAAAACGGTAATGGCGAAGAGACCGAATCGAAGATCTCCGAAGATGTGCAAAGATATCATGGCTTTCTTCTTTGCTGCGGCCGATGGACGGAAGCGAGCCTTCAGCAGGATGTTACTGAGCACAAGGAAAAACACGAACATGAACCCTAAAATGCGCAGAGACCATGCATACCCATACCTTGGGAAAGTCGATCTCAGAATCAGGGGGATTGCAAGTCCTCCGACAGAATTGCCAGCCATTGCGATGCCTTGCGCGAGTGCTCTTCGAGTCTTGAACCATTGTGCAACCACAGCGAGCGCAGTACAGGTCAGCATAGCTGCTGTTACTCCTCCCAAAATCCCAAGACAAAGTATCATTTGCCAGAACTCTGTGCATTCGGCGAGAAGGAATATCATGACCACGTAACCACAGCTTCCGACCAAAGCGATCCAGCGAGGGCCGTATCGATCAAAGAGGGGTCCTACCCAAAGACTCAGACTGAGTGTAAGATACACAAAGACTGACGGTATCCAACCAACGTCTCGCGCAGTGTAATTTGATAGCTGGTTCTGGTGCCAGTAGTCTTGTAATGTGCCAATAGCAACCATCAGGCCAAATGACGGTAGTAGCATTGAACTTGCGCCAATCACCACAAGCCATGCTCGCAGACCGCCCTCGGGGAATACATCTTCACTGTCGATCTCTTCTTCAATCTCTTCCTCGACGCTTCCTCTGGCTTGTTCTGTTCTCGGTGACGTTCGTTCGCGTACTGGTGCCGCTGTTGCGTGGTGGTTCTTCTCTGATTGAGCAGATACTCGTCGGGATAATCTGGAGATTGTTTTCTCTAGCACTCTCGGTCCATCATTCGTAAGTATATCCGCCCGTCCGCCTGAAGGCATGTCCTGCAGCTGGACCGCTGGATTCGCCACTGGATCCATCTTAATTTGCTCGTAGAGACTTAAGGTTCAATCAGAGACTAGCAATGTTCGTGGGTTGATGGCTATGTCACGCACGCCGGTGCGATCAGTATCGACAGAATCCGCCTTTCCAGCTATTTAACATGTCCTTTCAAGTATGAATTTTTGCCATCCAAATTCTGTGAAAATTTCCCGACCAGCAAGTGCTGGTAATATGTGGAGCCCACTCCGAATTGTTGACCCCGCATTCGGAATTGTTGGCCAACTAACTGCGATAGGAGTGCGAATACGCCCTTTCGCTTTGACATGTGGGTTCCTCCACGGGGCCAAGTGGCTCTCCTCACCGGTTGAGGTTTTGTGGTGTTGCATATTGTGGATTGGCAATTGTAATTCTGTGCAGACTTCTTAGTGCGTTCTCGGAGCAGGAAGCACCCTTGAGGCAGCAACGGCGTAATTACTGCGCAGATGAATTAAATTTGACAAAGCCAAGATTCCTTTGCGCCTAACTTGTGTAATTCGTGCCGCTTTTCTGCGATTAGTCGACAGCAACTCTGTGGTTGGATTTGTCTATCAATATACGTACTCACTACATTTACTCGCCCTACACGTAATTCCTGCATGCATTCGATTCCGCATTGGCACCTTGGTTTTTATGAATCCATTCCGAAGACAATCCGGTTGACTCCAGCTGTCTATCCGTCATGCATCACATGTGCTTCTAGACTACAAGGCTTAGCTTCGGCACGGCTTGTCATCCGAGACGGCTTGTCTCCCGACAGACACGCAGGTTCGGCTCACGCTTGGTGTAGATAAGTATGGATTGTTCCTTTGCGGTCTACCAGAAGCAATAATTTCTACCTTGTGATACCTGGTATACTATAATTGCAGGTGTTGCAGGGGTATTGCTGCAAGCGGACAGCTTCAATAGAGCAAAATCATCCATACCTACCTATGGTAGGTACCATCCCGATGATGACTAGACATAGAAAGCATAGTACACATGACCTCGGGAATATCTCCAACGTCAGCAAAGATCAGTATGAAGGGGTTGAGCCGCACCGCCTATACATTTCTCGGAGATAGCTTCAAGTAAGCTTCGTGTATGCGCCTACCCAGCGAAAATACGAGGGTAATCCTCTGCTCGCCTATTAATAAGCGTCAGCCCTACAGCTTATCTGGGCGCCACCTCAGCCTCAATCAAACCGTCTAGCTTTTCGTGAAATTCGCGTCATTGTGTATGTTGGTAACAATGTCTTCAGGCGTCCAGAAGCGGGGCTCTGCTGCAACCGTGCGGGTGAGTTCAATCGCGGTGATGGTGTTGGTGAGGCTGCTAACGAACTGTTACTTAGGCTTGTGACTCATGTCGGAAGAGGAAGAGGAGGTGTCTGTGGGACGAGGGCGCGGAAAAATGTAGTCATTGTACGCAATTGAAGGAGGAGTGCACGACTACTTATGTGCGGAAGCAGAGGTCGAAGCCGCATAGAAGGTATGCCGGAAGTGGAGTTTACATATCCTACGTCTTGATAGTGCTGCGTCAAAAGAATGGATACGCTGTTTCGTACGGTAACGGACTATGCGACCAGCGAAATATCTTGGGATCATGTTGTGAAGTTGTGCTGACGGACACTAGGGAGCGAGTTGTGGAATATGAACGCCGCATACAAAATCTGGAGAACCTGCTCAGGGAGCGGAGCGAGATACAGACGCATATTCAAAGCCAACCGCTACAGCCTCTTCCACCACAAGGTCCAAATGAGTCGATGTCATTATCAATGTGGGTAGACAATCTGCGCGCAGAAGTCGAACAATACCCAATCGAGGCCTCTCCCGACCTAGATCCGACGACTTATCAAGGGACATACCAGATGACAGGACCTGCTTCATTGATGTCTGAAGTCGGTAAGACCGTTGTCAACAACGGAGCATCTGATGAGGACGTCTTCCAGTCCCTAGACGATTTCGAGCCTACTGCAGACTTCGAACAAGACGCGGCGCTGCTGCAAGATCCTCTCTTTCAGCCGCCAGGTGGACTGGAAGATCTTACCATCAATGACTCCATTATCGTGCCCTCAACAATGTGCCAGAAGAGCCTTCCTGAACCGGAATTGGGAGCCTCGCTGCTCGCGGAATTTTTGGTCGACTTCAACACCGTCTTCGCACTCTATCGGCCCAACGAGATCGCAGAGCACATCCGAATATGCTACGAAGGGCACTCAGACGGGACTGCATTGGCGTGGGCATCTGCGTATGTAGTGCTGGGTATTGCTCATCGCGCGCGTGCACAGAGTAATGTAGCCACGCCCATGGACAACGAGCTAGCAGACTACTACCTCTCCAAGATACTTCCAACTGTTTCCGGCCTGTTAATTGCGCCACCGACCTTGGGCCTTGTGCAATGTCTTCTCGGACTAGGCATGCTCATCAAGACCTCGTCGCATTCGCAACCAAGCGGGATCTTCATATCAACAGCTCTCCGGATTGCACAATTCCTTGCATACGAACAGGGCGACGCCAACACCGGTATAACCCAAGAAGTCGACGTTGAGCAGCAGCGCCGTGTTTTCTGGTGTGCCTTTATGCTCGACACGGTCGAATCCATTCTCTCCAACGCGCCTACCACGCACCGCAAAGAAGACATCCGCGCTCCCTTACCAGACGAGAACCCGCAAGACTCGCTAGGCTCCGTAGCCGCAGCGGAGGGGGACTGGAAAGTCAACCTCTTCGCCCTACGCATCCGTCTTGCGCTCATCCAGTCCCAAGCAATTGAAAAGGTCCTATCCATTAGCGCTCGCGGCTCGAACATAGACGAAGCAGCCCAGTCAATCCTCACGCGCCTCGAAACGTGGCGCGATAACGAGCTCTTCCGTTATAAACCTGAGCAATTGATGCAACTTCTCTACCGCTCAGATCTGATGCATGTGCTTGAGGTTGAAGCGTCGTATTTCGCGACTGTGTTCCGCATACACGCGTTTCTCTCGCTGGGAAAGAACCCACTGGTTAATCCGTTTTCGGCGGACGTGTTGGCGATACTGGCGGCGCAGAAGGTGCATGGGTGTTTTAGGGATGCGGAGAGGTTACTGGAGCATTTAATGTTGATTCCGCATGGGGATATTGGGGTTTGCTGGTAAGTGTTCGATTATGACAGACGTCTGTATTTGCTAACGACGTGAACAGGATGATCAAGCTTCCTGTTATCGCTGCGTTTATCACGGTATTGTCGCATCATCTTCACGCACCCTCCAGAAAGATCAACACGGACTCGATGCGCGAATATTCTCGCATATTGAACACTCTTCGGATTTTAGCCGAGAAGAGTCGAGATCTAGAGCTGCTGAGAGCGCGAGACGTGTGCATGGCGATGTTCTCGAAGGTTGAAACCAGGCTTAGAGTGGAGTGGTTGGAAGAACACGTCGATACCGGCTGCGTTGGGAACACTCATCATTCACAAACATCGACGTAGACGCGGCCAGTGTTTGAAGTGGACGATGCGCGACGAACGCGCAAGTCGGGCGGTAGAATTGCGAGAAGAGGAAGATCCACAGCGCTTGTGGGTCAGAGTCGCACCAGAGGGGACGCGAGGCTGTATCGAACCCACGGCTCAGACCGCCTGGGAGGTGTCTGAAAACACTCCACTCCGATTAGATTCCCGCTCTGAGATCAAGTGTAAATCTGCATTCCATCAGATGGTGTTGTAGATCTTATCAGATGACCTCCATCCGTCGTGATCCGTAGCCAAGCTTCAATCTGCAGGGACCCCACGTTCAAGGTCACCTCCACCGTTTTCGGCAGCTCATCGTGCTCGACAAATCACAGCCAAGGACACCAGGCTTTTCTTCTAGAATCCATGGTGTCATTTTAGTGCATCAGAGAGTGGCATCGGGGCCTGCAACAGCGATGCACCAGTGTGGGAGCTAGGCGGATAGCCCACCTAAACTTTGGGACCAAGACCCTGAGACCGCAATGCATCCGACGGAATAACTAACAAGCTGCGCCGCTCCCTGTGAGCTTCCCTCCGTGCTCCTCTAGAATAGCTGATCTTCTCGACGATCGTAGAAGAAAGGGCAGCGGGCTCTCCCTTTCGCTCCATCTAATACCGGACAGCCTGCCCCGCTATCGACACGCCCTCCCCGCCAACGCTCTCCCCCCTTGAACATTCCTAGACAATGGCGTCCACGCCCACTGAACAGCCCTCCTCGACCTCCACCTTTCCTTCGCGCCAGAAGCCTATACCATATTCTGATGAGAACGGCAAGCGGACGCCCCTCTCGTCCATCCTTCCCCCCCTCATCTTCGGTACCGCAACCTTCAACCACCAGTTCAACAGCGATCCTTTTGCCCTCGATACCGTCGGTCTCGTAACATCTGCTCTGACACATGGCATCCGCGCCTTCGACACATCGCCTTACTACGGCCCCTCGGAAGAGCTACTCGGCAATGCGCTCGCTGCACCTTTCGTCCGCGAGACATTCCCTCGCGCCTCCTACATGATCCTGACAAAGGTGGGACGCGTGAAAGGAGACGAGTTCGACTACTCTGCACAATGGGTCCGCCAGAGCGTGCACCGCAGTTTGGAGAGGCTGCACACAGACTATCTCGACCTGGTATACTGCCACGACATCGAGTTCGTCTCAGCTGCCGAAGTCCTAGAAGCAGTCACCGAGCTGCGTAAGCTGCGAGACGAAGGCAGGATCCGCTACGTCGGCATTTGCGGCTACCCTCTCGACGTGCTAGGCGACATGGCCGAGATGCTACTGCGCGAGACCGGCGAACCTATAGACTGCGTGCAATCCTACGCGCATTTCAACCTGCAAAATCAAACCCTCGGCGGCCCGCGCGGCATTGAACGCTTTCATAAGGCCGGCGTAGACGTCACGACCAATGCCTCATGCTTGGGAATGGGCCTCCTCCGTCGCGAAGGCGTTCCGATAGGCGGGCTGGGAGACTGGCATCCCGCGCCGCGCGAGCTTCGCACCGCCGTTCACGAAGCATCCAACTTCTGCGACTCTCACTCCGAGAAAATAGAGGTCATCGCCATCCGCTGGGCGCTCGAGACGTGGATCTCAAAGGGCGCACTGTGCGGCTCACGCGGCGACCCCGCCTCCGGGCTCCCCTGGAAGCACGAGTCTAATTCCGAGGTGGGCGGCGCGAAACTCGGTGTCAATGTCATAGGTGTGTCGCACCCCAACGAGCTTGACAAGACGATGCTTGTGTGGCGGAGTATCCTCGACGGGCTCGAGGGTGGCGAGCAGACGGCTGTCCAGGCAGGAAGGTGGTACCGCGCGTGGGAGTGGAGCAGGAATAGAAAGAAGGCGGTGCAAATTTTGGCGGAGGGCGTGGAGGAAATTTTGGGAGAGTGGTTTGGGTATTCGTGGGATAGTCCTGCTAAAGGTTTTGTGAATCAAAAGAAGACGGAGGGGAAGGTGGTAGATGCGGAGCCGAGTTCGTTGTTGACGCCTGCAGCGAGTCCGGAGAGTAAGCCTGTGGAAGGTGGAGAGGGGGTTGAGAAGGGGATTCCGCTGCGGTAATGAAGCGGCGTGGGATAAGGATGTAAATAGATTTCTCACGATACTTCAGTGTAGTCAACTTTTCTGCGAAGACCGCATCCGAGAGAGATGTGCGCTCCAAACCGATTGCAATTGACCAGTATCACGTACTCCTTTTGCTGGACCGCGAAGAACGATGTCATATGTGCATCAAGTGCGTGTGGACTCAATTTGAGAACATGTCTAATTGCTTGCAGATTGTACGTACGCGGAACAAAAGTATATACTCCACGTCAACAGTATTCTGCCCCAGTCATTTACAGTTCATCGCCAACGTTAGCAAAATCCATATCATGTCCTACATCATAGCGGGAACGCCGAAACATGCAGCCAGATGCGGTCGGTATCCAAAGAAAGACGGTGAATCTGTCTCCCACCCAAGCCGTGAAACGCCAAGTTGATCAAAAGGTACAGGAATATGTGCACGAAAGGTAATTAGCGACGGGGCACCTAGCTCCTCGTAGTAGAGTTCGCAACTCCGGATGTGGTGTCGTCGCTCTCTCTTGCTGGGAGCTCTTCTGTCCTCGCCGGTTGCGCACCGGAGGCGGCCTGCGCACCAGAGGAAGCTTCACCTGTTGCTGTCGCGGAGTTATCCTCCCTCACACTTTCGCCCCTTCTCCTTCCAAACAAGCTTAGCCTCTTACTCCTTCTTCGATCCTGCGCAACATCGTCTGTGCTGGCATTTGCACTGCTCCCTACGCCCTCTCCACTACCATTGCGGCGTTGCTCGCGTAACCGCCGCAAAGCCGAGATGCGCTCATCGGCTGAGGCGTTAGGCCGGCTACGGAAGGAGAGAACGTCGCGCAGCGTGGAATGCCGGCGATTCGCTGGCTCATCCGACTGTAGAGGCGGGGCGAGGACGTCGGAATCGCCAGCTTCTTCGTCGGTGGAAGTGTGTGATGTGGTGGGGCGCAAATCAACACGGCTGATTCTCCCGTTAGCATTGTCCATCTCTGACTATATTGGGGCAAGGGACGAGGAACGCGGGGGAAAGAAGGACTTACCACAAAGGACACGTGCCGCTCACGTTCAACAACCACGGATCCACACACTCAGGGTGGAACTTGTGGTTGCAGGGCAGCACGCGGATGTCCTGGCCCTTCTCGAAATCATCGGTGCAGATGGAGCAACCAAGGCCCTCCTCTGCAGACGTGTTTGCCGTAGCGACAGCGGCGCCTGCAGCGGGGGCGATGCCGGAATCCAAGCCCTCTGCGTGGTCTGCGCCGGCTTCTCTCGTCATTTCCCTTTGAGTTTCTTCTGTTGTAGCGGATGTAGTAGTCGGCGCGGTGGTGTCCGTATTGGCAGCATTGACATCGCGGGCTTCGGATGTGGAACCCAATTCAACGTCCGTGGGCTTAGGCTGTTCCCTCTCCCCAAACTTAACGATCGGAATCGTATCCAGAATTGCCATGCCCAAACCCCTCGCCCTACTCTGCCTCGGCCGCCCCATCACGTCTCTTGGTCCATACCGGTCAGGGTGTCTGTGCGCGCGCACTGCACCCGTGACAATGATCACCAGGAACAGTGCCGTGATGACACCTGTGATGCTGTACAGGATAATCATGGCCACAGCGGTGGAGGGGCTCGGACCTAGTGGGTTCGGCTGCCCCTGCGTCTGCGAATTCGGGTCATTGCCGCTGTTGTTCTGCCCACTACGGGCGACGTGCACGAGGAACATCACGCCCGCGGTCAGGGCAGTAAGGTTGTCTTTCTGGCTCGATGCCTCACCCATATTGGTCGTGCTGTAGATAGCGAACTGGTTCAGCTGCACATCGTCGGAAGTGTAGTTGCAATGGCTGGTGGAAGTGCTGTAGAGGATGGCGGCGGAGGGCTTGCCGGTGTTGTAGATGTTGGAGAGGACGTTGTCGGCGTGGATGTTGCCGGGGTAAGCGGACTCCTCGCACGATATGTAAGCTATTTGCGATTGTGAGATGTTGTTGTAGTTGGAGTCGGTGGTGTAGAAGAGGGCGCCGTCGAGCTGTGCCCTACATTAGCTATTCGATTCCCGCTGATGGATAGGTGGAGTACGTACATCTTTCTCGGTTGCTTCCGGCGTCAAAGGTACCAAGGTTGTGATGTTCAGCCTATTGTGGTCCTGCAACGTGATGATGCCACCGTATTCCACGCCCGCCGAGGAATTGGTAGGCTCAATCGTCGTCGCGGCGGCCACGGTTGCGAAGAGAGCGCATGCAAGACGCCGTGTCGGTCCCCCCACCATCATGGCTTCTCCCAACGCACAGGAGCGCGCTCGCTAGTCGGCAGTCGTCCAGTCGGCGGTTGTCATACGTCGTGCTGTCGAGTCGAGTCAAAGCACCAACTACGGGACGTCGTCCGCTCGAATGCTATCCACGCGGGGTACGGTCCCTCTCTCGGCCTTCGCGTGCACGCCGTCCAGCTCAGCTCAGTGCAGAAGTCCCAGCGCTTCTCCAGATGTTTCCGCGCCTCAGCAGCATTCACCGGGTCAAGTAGGTATCAAGGACGACAAGACACCAGGAAGCAGGCGGGTATGTATGCTTAGTCTATGCAGTCCCCGGTCTACTCCAACATGGACGCGGACGGCCGCGGCAGGATCATCGGCGCACGCCCCGGTCCATCGATCGCTGGGCAAGGATCGCCGCTGATGTGCCGATGATGCGTCCATCAGCCTGCGCTTCCAAATCCACCTCTGCATACACTGATTCGGTGATTTGCATTGTTTTTCGCTCAGCGAGACGTTACGGCGCCGACCAAATCCTGCGCTGTGTCTGAAACCCATGCTTGCTGTCATGGAGCACCGCCTCTCCGTGATATCCTTCCACATACGATGCCATAGCACTCCGTTGCTTCCTATTAGCTGGATTGCGTCGTCTACAATGCTTTCCGCGTGGTTCCCATCGATAGCTAGACCCCATTCAGCTCACAAATCAGTTCCTTGATTCCACATCGCCGTGGCTGAGCCTCTTACATCGCACGCCAACCGCTTGCCGCACAAGGCGCGAATCTCAAACAGGCCTCTGTCTCGGAACAAGCGACTGCCAAGATGTCGACGCGCTGACACGTGTGGAAGTGACAGAGAGCTCAAAGGGACTCCTTGTTTGACGCCGTCATACACCGCCCTACTCTCTTTGTGTGTTACTGCGCCTGGTATACGAAATAAAACCTGCCCGTGCGAGATAAGACCAAGTTGCGGCAGCACGGAGGTAAACGATGAGCGAGGCGCACCAATAAGCTGTCGGCGTTGGTTGCCCTCTATGAAATGCCTAGATTGTGGCTTACGGGAGCTGATGAAGCAGACTTGACGTTGATGGGTCAGGCACGTCTCCGCATGTTCTTGTCGACCCAACACACTGCGAGTCGGTAGCATCTTCGACTGAATCAGGCGATGAGTCGTTTCTGCTAGGCGGGATGCCTATACACGCCTCACTCGTACATCCTGTACATCTCAGCTGCGCCTGCGTTAACATCTACAATACGATTCCCTACGCGAGCAAGCAATACGAGGAGTCGGGAAATTTCAGTATTAATTATGCTTGGATCAATTGACCCAGAATATCGAACGCCAGGACGCCTGTGCTATGCGCTGCCAAATGCAAGACCCGCCTATCTTTCGCTGAATGTGCCGAAGAAAAGGAGCTCTCCACCGTCGCAGATCGCAACTTGATCCGCCTTTATCTATGATGATCAATGCAATGTACGTGAAAAACCAAATCAGACCAAGAACGTCCAATTTCGTGCTCTCTAAAAAGCTCGTCCGCCTCGTCCACCTCCGAGGCCGCCCCCATAGGTCGTGAACTTCATCGACTGATATTGGGAACCAAGGGCCAAAGTATCATTAGGATCCACGCCCATCCTGTCAAAGTCATTGAACCCAGACAGGAAGAAGCCCACGATGACCACAAAATAGGAGAGAATGAGAATCGAGCCTTTAAAGTAGTTACTTTTCCCCTCACCGTACATGTACGAGAGGAGAAAGACGCAGAGTATCACGGTAACCATATCCCACTGGGGAAAGATCAAAGCTGAAGGCAACATTAGCATTTGGTCGGACTCAAAGACCCACTTCAACTTACAAAAAGTTTGATCTACGACCTTCGCAGGCTCGAAGCCACGGTTGTGCCACGCACTGTAAAAGACGAGTGCCGGAATCTGCAAGAGAAGGACCTGGAGAGCGTAGGCCGAACCAATCTCCATGGAAAGGGCAATGTTGCCATTCATAGCGAATGAGATGGCGTTCTGCATGGAGAACTGTTAGCAATGCAGTAGGACGCAGAATGATATACGCACCAGGAACTCGGTGGTGTTTGGTACCAGCGCGAACAGCGTAATACCTAAAAACTTTTCATCGATGTTGGAGCCCTCGAGAACAACGTCGACTGTGTTAACAAGGATCTCAGCAATGATAGCATACGCAATTGTTGCAGTAAGCAGAATTGCCGAACTTTTGGTACGACTCCAGTTTGGAGCATCATGCCCACCCGCTGCGTGCACTGCAGCAGGCTCTTCGGCCACTCCTTCAAACGTCCCAGTCCGGTGGTGATGTGGCCTGTCCTTTACAGGTGTGGTAGCCATATGGGCAGCTCTCCGCGGGGCCTTGACGACATCTCGTGTTGCTAGCGCCGTAGTATGTGCGGCAATCTCAGTAATTTGTCGCACCAGAGATTCGTTGTCGTGTTCTGATAAACCCTCGACATGAAAATTCGCGGATGGAGACCTTCGTTCGCCATCCTTAGGTGGCACAACGTGCGGTGTTGCTTGACCACCGGCTCGAGAGGTTGGCCTTTTCGTAGTTCCAGTGGATGTCTCATCTTCAGCGCCGTAACCAACTTGCTGAAGAGTTTGGCCTACGATGCGCTTGTATAGCTGGCTGTTTCTGATATCAGCACGCGCCACCGAGTTGCTCGTTGCTTGCCTGCTAAGCGTGCCTGGGAATTCAATCTGTCCGCTGTGGCTAAGTTGGCTAACAGAAAGGTCTTGCGCCTTCTTCTCGTCAACCTCCGTGGTCCAGATTGTGGCAGCGTGGGTCCTCAGCGTGAATAGCAATCCAATAACGTAGGAAAGGAAGAGGAGTGCTGCGGCAAACCAAGTGTAGGGCTGGACAGCCTCAGTATAGAACTCGTTGTCCATTGCCGGTGTTTGAGAGTAGTAGCACCTTCTGCAATCTTGCTCTCTGTCCAAACCGTGATGACGGATGCATGTAGCACACACCAGCTCATGGCTGCCATAAATCTGGTAGAAGAGCGTTGGTCCGAATGCACCAATAACAGCAAATAACAGCATTGTTGATGTCACTCCGGCGGACTTGACATTGAATCGCTGCGTCTTCCTTTTTAGAGCACCAAAGCACATGGACAAGCCGGGAAGGAAGAGAATACCAGCAAAGATACTACCGATAATGCTTCCCTCGACGAGTTGTGCTTTGTTCTGGTTCAACGCGACGCAGTAGAGAAAAACTTCAACAACGGTGGAGAAGAAAGCGTTGATGGTCGCACCAACCCCCATAGAAGACTGGGCAGATATGGACGCGACAGCTTGCCCGATGAAGTAGGCCAGTGGGATGATCGACAACAAAGCCATAGCGAAAAGGAAGAACGTGTCTGTCAGCGGATTTTTGAGGTGAAGCGTTTCGTGTAGAACGAAGTAGTCAAAGATGACAAACGCCACGAGACCCAGGAGGTTGATGAGGAAGATGTTGGTACCGTCGATAGTGTACTTCCAGTATTTGGTACCTACGGCACGGTACGTGCACAGGAGAATTGACGAAGACTCGCCTGGGCGTCGTACATTGCCACTGTCGGAATGGAACGAGAGCGCGAGAGGGTGTCGGCGAAGATGGTCGAATAGCAGAAGCGTGACTTTGCCCATAGGGATCGTGAACACCAGGAACCAACAGAGACCGGCCACGAGGAACAGCGCTGGTGAGAAGACCCCGTAGAAGAAGACGAAGAAGACGACTCGACCGACATTCCATTTGCCACGGCCGAAGAGTCTCCTCTTGGTCTTGGAAGTGTCGGTATGAGACAAATTGGCGCGACCATCCCGTCCTAGCAAGCTAGTGGTCTCGTTTGTGGAGTCAACACTGTTCCTTCGTCTTCCAACTAGGGAGGAGCCTGCACCTTCACTGGGACCGAAGAACAGACGACCTTCTTCTATATCGCCACTCTGCCACTGCTCGTATTCGCTGATGCTCCTTCCTTCACCCTCGTCTTCTTCGGCATATGCCTCGTCCTGAAGCAGCTTGACGTACTTCCCGAATGGATAGAGGAGATATGCGGCGAGGTGGAACAGTAACATGGAGTACTCCTGGCAGCTGTCGACAAACCAAAAAAGGGCACAGAGCAGACCACCTGCAGCCGCGAGAAGCGCGAGCCACCACCCGAAAACAACGGTCCAAGCAATGTTGAACAGAACCAGCCACTTGCTGACGTGATAACCTGGTGTCGAATGGATGTCTCCCTCTGCGTTCCTCTGGACAGACCGAGATTTTTTGTACAAAGCTGGCTTCCAGATCCTGATACCGAATGGATGCGTAACGTTGATAGCCTCCTGTCTGTCCTTGAGCGTGAAGCTCTCGGCGTCGCTAACATCTCCGTCATCATCCTCATCCTCATCACCATCGCCTTCATCAACACCGTTGCCACTGTCCCCGTCGTCGTCAGCTCTCAACGTCTCTTCGCCCGAAGAAGCAGGTTGCACCTCATTCGCGGTAGGAGCCCCAGCATTTATCTGTTCAACACTATCGTCTTCGAGCGAATTCACCCTTGCTAGACTTGGCGTCTGTGCTGCTGTTCGACGTCGCACTGTGGAAGGCTTGCGGCGCAACATCTGGCCTTGACCCTGAGCTTGCCGTGCTTGTTTCTGCTGTTGCTGCTGCTTCTGCTGCTCGGTGAGGTCCTGGTCGACTTCATCTTGCGCGTCATCAACTGAGAACTCTTGCCCTTTGATGGGAAACCTGGCTGAGGTTGTCCGGCGACTCATCGAGGGCTTTTTCGGCTTCGGTGGGTTGGACGAGTCCGTGTTCGACTGTGGTTGTCGACGGTCAATGGAAGATGTGATGGACCCTACGTTGACTTAGTATCCATTCCGCTTGACTTCAATATCGTGGAGCCTTGTTACCGTATCCTGCTGTCTGTGCGGAAGAAATCTGCGGCCGTCTACGTGCAGCCTCAGCGTAACTCGCAGAGGGAGAGCTGCCGTCATAGTCGGATGTGCGTCGCGACAGGCTGGCGGAGGGAGGGTTGCTTTTCCCCGCCGTCGGGGGGCGATCGCCTTCGGCCATGGTGATGTACGTGACTCGCGATGTTGTAGGGCGACAGTGGGTGGTCGGACTGGCTTGACTGTTCCCGTGCTTGGGCCGCTCACAACGCTGCGATGCCTGCGACAAGGCGTTTACGGCGAGGAGAGCACGAAGCCAGCGTCTGCATGTCACACAGCGACGCGAAGTGAGGGTTGGAGGGGCCTAGCGGCGCGACAGAGCAGATGACACTGTGTGGATTCCGATCAGCTGTCCATCCATACCAATACCAGGAATCGAGGTGCAGCAAGCTCCCGGAGCCTTTCCGAGAATGCGCAGAGCCGCGATAGCCTCTCCAAAAAACGAAATGCTGTGACACTGCCTGAGGTGGGATAAAACTTACATCTGCAGCTTCCCCTGTTACTGTAAAGACGCCTCAACGAGCATTCACATGCAATCTGCGAGCTACCGCGTGGAAGCTGGACTGGTGGGGAAACAGGATGGGAGGATACCCTGCGGGTAGCCCTTTCCTCTTTCACCTTAGTGCAAGCCCGGAACCTCAGTCGGCCCGGAAGCTTAGAATCGCCGTGACGGCGGTCATTACAGAGAGCTGTCGACGCGACCAAACACCTAAACATCAGCCCAGTCCATCACCTCGCTCTCTTCGCCTCGCTCGTTCTCGCCGACCGTGTGCGATCTCGCAGCACTGCCAAATTACAGCCGCCCCTGTAGATCGCCGACCCAACCGTACAACGCCCGCAAGCTCCCCGCGACCGCCACCATCATGGCGCTCGATACCTTCTACCACAACAAGATTGAGTCGATGAAGCTGGAGATAATACAGGGACAAGCAGTTCTTCGCCGTCTCGAAGCCCAGCGAAATGACTACAACTCGAGGGTGCGGTTACTGCGAGAAGAGCTTGGTCTTCTGCAGCAGCCGGGCTCGTACGTCGGCGAGGTCGTGAAGGTTATGGGCACCAAGAAAGTTCTTGTCAAGGTGCATCCCGAAGGCAAATACGGTGAGATCCGGCCTTGATCGTAGACTTTGGGTAGCACTGACATGTAGCAGTCGTCGACATATCTGACAACGTTGACATCGCCAAACTCACTGTGGGAAAGCGTGTTACATTACTGAGCGACTCATACAAGCTGGAGAAGATGCTACCATCATCCGTCGACCCACTCGTCTCTCTGATGATGGTAGAAAAGGTTCCCGACAGTACCTATGACATGATTGGTGGCCTGGACCAGCAGATCAAGGAAATCAAGGAGGTTATTGAGCTTGGCCTGCAACATCCCGAGTTGTTCGAGTCTCTCGGTATCGCACAACCGAAGGGTGTGCTGCTCTACGGACCGCCAGGAACAGGGAAGACGCTGCTAGCTCGTGCCGTAGCGCATCACGCCGACTGCAAGTTTATTCGCGTGTCTGGCAGCGAGCTAGTGCAGAAATACATTGGTGAAGGTAGTAGAATGGTTCGAGAGCTGTTCGTTATGGCTCGAGAGCACGCACCCAGCATTATCTTCATGGATGAAATCGACAGTATCGGCTCAAGCCGAGTGGAGGGTAGCTCAGGTGGTGATTCGGAGGTGCAGCGAACCATGTTGGAACTGCTCAACCAGCTGGACGGTTTCGAGCCTACGAAGAACATCAAGATCATCATGGCTACCAACCGACTCGACATTCTTGACCCTGCCCTTCTACGACCTGGACGAATTGACCGAAAGATCGAGTTCCCACCGCCATCAGTCGAAGCCCGTGCGGATATTCTGCGCATCCACTCCCGAAGTATGAACTTGACCCGTGGTATCAACCTCACCAAGATTGCGGAAAAGATGAACGGTTGCTCAGGGGCCGAGCTCAAGGGTGTATGCACGGAGGCTGGTATGTACGCGTTGAGAGAGAGGAGAGTGCACGTCACGCAGGAGGACTTCGACCTTGCGACTGCAAAGGTGCTCAACAAGCACGATGACAAGGCGACCAGTCTTAGCAAGCTCTGGAAGTAAGCTATGGGGGGGTTCGGCGAACTTTGTCTTGCTGCTATGCTTCAGCGCCTATCAAGCGCTGTCGCATAGCTATGTATCAACAAGCATAGCGCTGTAGACATGCTAAGGAACAGGTCTGAAATAATCGTAATGTCCATGGCCTGCAGCTCATAGTGACGACCACGAATAATTGAACCTTGAACACGAACACAGGCTTTTATCAGATTGCTCACGTATGGACCATTCTAGTGTAACTTGATGCACAAGACTGCTGGTCAATGAGATTGGTTGTTGGGGGCGGACAGCCCGTACAGAGGTGACGGTTCGATTAGGCGTGATACTGGTTCGCTAGCCTACGATGGCGCTGCCGATCCCGAGTTCCGCTGACCATCACCTCGCAGGTGCGCCGATCTGCATGGCGGACCTCGAGCGCTCCCGCGTGCTCCAGCATTTACATAATCAATCCCGTTTCACCCTGTACGAATGTCAATCAACGGAATGCGATGTCACACCTTCCTCATCGTGCCATCTCGCCACCAAAGACGCAAATCCAGCTGGAGCTCAGAGCTGCACGCGGTCTGAACAGGGCTTTCTTTGCCTACTTCGCATTGTTACACCAGATAACGAATCTCGGCCTCCGATTGCGACATCGCGTATTCAACGCCAACCTGCGGCCAGGATTCACTACACTAAGCTGAAGCAGGCAGTTCCAACGACACTCATGGACTAACCCTCCCTGCCTCACAACATCGGACTTATAATAAAGCCTGCACACTCCGTTTAGCTGCCGCGCAACCTGCGAGCAGCTGAACTTTGAAAGTTCAGCATTGTGGCGCACGAACTTGAAGAGAGGGAGGGCCTGCTGAGCTCGAGTGCATTCGGTATGGGTAGAGAGAATGAGGATGGTGAAGAGATAGTAGTGAGTGCGCTGCAGGATGCGCCCGATGCAGTGCTGGGTGATGGCGCTGTGGATCCCGTATACGAAGCCAAGGCGAGAGTACTGAACAAGGCGATTCAGGATATTGGGATGGGGAGGTATCAGTGGCAGGTAAGATGAAAGTTCTTTTTTTTTTTGACGCGCGAGAGTTTCGGATCGCATCATTGTCTGGATGGTACCTTAGGAGGACACTGTATTCCCGGTCGGTGCACTATTAAGGTGTCTATCTGGATCCAACCTGACCTCGATTTACGCCAAGTTTTGCAACATACTCGCCAAATTATACACCGAACATGGATTGCAAGGTCGAACACGCAAGCGATATGACCTGTAGTCTTGCCCTATATTCCATTCGACTCCAACATACCCATACCTACACTTGCTGACGCAGCCCCCAGCTTTTCGTAGTTGTCGGCTTCGGCTGGGCCCAAGATAACCTTTGGCCCATCGCCACCTCCCTCATCCTGCCGCCTATCCGTCTCGAATTCAAGCCTGATCGAGCTCCCTACCTCACTCTCGCGCAGAACATCGGTCTATTAGTCGGCGCCGTCTTCTGGGGCTTTGGCTGCGACATCTTTGGCCGCCGATGGGCTTTCAATCTCACGATAGGTATCACCGCCGTTTTCGGTCTTGCGGCTGCTGGCTCGCCAAATTTTGCGGCCATTGGTGTTTTCGCTTGTCTGTGGAGTATTGGTGTAGGCGGCAATCTACCTGTTGATTCGGCCATCTTCCTGGAATTCTTACCCGGGAGCCATCAATGGCTTTTGACTGTTCTATCCATCGACTGGGCACTCGCGCAGGTCTTCGCTACGCTGGTAGCATGGCCTTTATTGGGTGATCTGACATGTCAAGAGACGGACGATACCTGCACAAAAAGCATGAACATGGGATGGCGGTACTTCATGATCGTGTTGGGCGGCGTGGCAATGGCTATGTTCTTCGGACGCTTCATCTTCTTCACAATCTATGAGTCTCCAAAGTTCCTCATGGGTAAGGGACAGGACGCCGAAGCTGTCAAGGTCGTGCATGAAGTTGCACGCCGCAACGGAAAAACCTCTACGCTTACCTTAGACGAATTACAAGCCTGCAACAGCCTCGCCACCCCAGGCACTATACCGCAGCGCTCCCACGCCTCCGCCGCCGTAAAACGCAACTTGGAGAAGATCAACCTAACCCACGTAAAAGCGCTCTTCGCCACCCCCAAACTGGCCTACAGCACCACCCTCATAACCCTTGTCTGGGCTTTCATCGGCCTCGGCTTTCCCTTGTACAACGCCTTCCTCCCCTTCATTCAAGCCACGCGAGGCGCGGACTTCGGCGATGGATCCACGTACCTGACGTACCGCAACAGCCTGATCATCGCCGTGCTAGGTATCCCAGGGTGTCTACTTGGTGGATACCTCGTCGAGCGGCCGAGTCTCGGGCGGAAAAAGACGCTTGCTGCGAGCACAGTATTGACCGGCGTGTTTCTCTTCTGCTCGACTACGGCGCTGAACTCGGCAAGTCTGCTGGGGTGGTATGTCTCCCTGTCCTTTCTCTCCTTTTCTTTTTTCTGTTTGCCTGTCTCCAGTCTTCCTCTCTTCCATGATCCCTCCCACCATTCACTGCTGAGATGAAGATAGGAATTGCGCCTATAACTTCATGTCCAACATCATGTACGCGGTGCTCTACTCGTACACTCCAGAAATCTTCCCCACCAAGGACCGCGGCACAGGTAACGCCATCACGGCCTCTGCGAACCGCATCTTCGGGATCATGGCGCCCATCGTGGCCATGTTCGCGAACCTGGAGACGAGTGCACCCGTCTACGTGAGTGGAGCGTTGTTTATTGCGAGCGGGCTATTGGTGTTGGTTTTGCCGTTTGAAAGTAGGGGGAAGGCGAGTCTGTAGAATAAATGCCAATAGAGAGAAGTGGAGAAAGGGAAAATTGAGACAGGAGGAAAATAGAGGATAATAACTCAACGGTGAACATTGGCTTGAGCCTTAAATCGAATTGTATTTTGCATGAATGTGGAATTATCGTTCGCTCACGCAAACCTTACATATCATCCTCGGTTCATACTCCATCCTCCACAAAGTCCATTCAGGCCTCGCTACGCGACCGACCGTTCCTGGGTCTAGACTAACCACCTGGTCCAATTATGATTGACAGGAAGAGAACTCCGAGCTGTCTCACTTTCCTGCCTACCAGAGGCACCGCAAGCAGACGTACCACGCATCATGAACATGCAATTGTGAGAACAGCATACCACTTTGCCATGCCCGTCTCGCCCGTCCCTGCGTCGTGTGCTATGAGCCTGGCGAGCGAGTCAAGTTGGCCGGTCCGCAGCGTGTAGGTGGCGTGAATGTCTTAGATGGCACTGCGATAGTCTAGGATCGCGATCGTATTATGATTGGTGAAGTCCTAGATTATATTGGGTTGACATCACACATGACGAAGGAGAGGATTCATTGAATGTACAATATGCCATTAACAGTATAGACCAACATACCGACAGCTAAGCCTATCCCCGCCGGTCCCCAGAACTCCAATGTGCAGAGACAAGCAGAAACGTCCATTCAAGAAAAGTTAGAAGATAGGGGAATGAGTAAATGTGTGCGTGCCTTGCTCCCGACATGCGACAAAATGTCACCTAACGTGATCATCGACAGCGCTGTGCCTTGAGTGACGCGGTGCTGAACCCGCGTAGCCTCTCCGCGGAAAGATATGCAATGGGTTCGGCAATCAGCCTCCCTTGCCGTCACTGTCGCGGGAGCACCATCGAACGCAGCCGAAACGTGCGTGCTCCATCCGCTCCCCCTCTTAGCAACATTTGCCACCCATACCACCTCCCGAGCCGCTCGCGTCCGCCCCTACGTCTACCTTGCTTGTGCTGGGTTCTGTTCTCGCGCTGTCGATCAGCCTCTTCTTGATATCTGCGGCTAAGCTGTAGAAGGCCTTGTCGACGTTAATGTTGCTCTTTGCAGAGACCTCGAGGAAGGGTATGCCAAGTTCGTCTGCGAGCGCTTGACCGCGCTCGGTGGAGACGGCGCGCTTCTCTTCCCAGTCGCACTTGTTGCCGATGAGGATCTTGTTGACACCTTCGGTGGCGTGCTGCTCGACATTGGAGAACCAGGTGCGGATGTCTAATAGCGCGTGTTAGCATATAGTATACTCTCTGGGAACTATGAAATGTGCTCTTTGCACCATAGTATAGTAGCGCGCTACGTAGGCACTGGCGTCAGGGCGACATACTGTTGAAACTTCTCTCATCCGTCACATCATACACCAGCAAGATGCCCATAGCACCTCTATAATACGCGGTGGTGATGGTGCGGAACCGTTCCTGACCCGCTGTGTCCCATATTTGCAGCTTCACACGCTTGCCATCGAGCTCGATGGTCCGGATCTTAAAGTCGATTCCAATGGTCGTGATGAAGGACGGCGTGAAGGAGTCTTCGCTAAATCGTAGCAGACAGCAGGACTTGCCTACGCCCGAATCGCCGATTAAGAGCAGCTTAATCTGTGTAATCGGCAGGGTTAGCAGGGTGTAGCAGAGTAAAGAGGGGCGGAGGGTTGGGCGGTCAAGCTGCCTGGTTTCGAGGGTGTGCGAGTCGCCAGAAGCGCAGAGGTGCCCTTACGAGGAAATCATAGTTGCGTGTGCCTGCCATGGTGGTATGTTTGCGCTAGGTCGCGCGGGTCGTCTTTACAAGTAGGCTGCGGTATTGCACCCGCCCGCGTTGGCCTCGGGGTTGAATCGGGCTGTGTAGTGGATGGCCGAAAGGAGATAGCCGCGGTGGTGCCCGGGGTGTGAGAAGCCGTATGGTCAGCAGCGTTGGAGCGCGGTCGTGGAAGTGAGTGCGTCGCGAGGAGTTGGGGCGATCTGTTTGCGTCGCTGCGTCGTGAAGCGTGGGTACCTACGTCGTCTGCCGCTGCTCGAGCGCCAGTGCCAAGACACACATGCGCCACATCTCATTCAGGGCCCTGTCGAACCCGGGGGCCGGTACCAAGGCACGTGAAGGCAGGCTAATGGATGCGGTATCAGACCAAAGGTTTGATCATGCATCGCTGCTAGTATTACCTGGATATACCATCTAAGCTCCCTTCTCAACGCTTCTCAACGCTTCGAAACCTATATGCCCTGTAGCCGACCTATGTTCGACACAAGAGCACGGGTACCGGCTCAGATGACTCGCGACCTGCACACGGGCAGGGCAGCTGTCATAGCTCAACAGTCGAGATATAACGGCTTGATAGCTGCATCTTCCATACTGGATAAACTGTTTATGCTTAATTCGAAATAATGCACCAACCCTCTACACCCTGCCAAGCAAGGCACGCTTAATGTACAGACCTTTGTGGTTACCTGCAACTTTCTAAGAGGTGAACCACCTTGAATAGGCCCATCGTATCCGCTCAACCACCTTCTGCTGTCGTTCTAGCCCAGATTGGATGTTGACTAGCTCATCAACCTCCTGCAAAAACTCTTGGAAAATACGGCGTGGAAGCACTCTGCTGGCTTCTTGTCTTAGTAAATGAACTTCGCAGAGCAGCAGACCATGATCGCGGTAGTAGATCTCCCCGAACTCGTTCGTTGTAGCTCCGACGAGTATGCGGTCGATGTTTCTATGAGATCGTCAGCTTGTGCTATTGGCATCCAGAAGCGGTGGTGGACGTACCTCAAGATGAGAAGAAGCTGGCCTTGTCGCGCCCACTGCTTGACACCCTTTCGGCCACTGAACACGCCTCTCAACCACCTATATACACCAACAGTCACGAGTACACCGGGTGTCAAACCGATAAACCTGCCAAAGATCAGTCAACATACCTGATCAGCGTACCGAAAACTTACCCAAACAGCAGTTCCTGGCTCTTCAAAATTGAATCAATGCCACTCATTGCCACCTCCACGTCGACCTTCGTCTTTTGTACCTGTATCAATAGCGCACTAGCCAAGTTACCCATGATAGCCCCTTTCACAGGGCTTTGTATATCCTTTTCATAAGCTCTCAAAACAGGCGTCAGGTCCCCTTCGCGTACTTTGGCGCGGATATCGGCAATTTGGGTCTCGTTGAGAGCGGGTCCTTCGGGATTATTCACCGCAAAGTCTACGACCATACGCTCGAGGCTGTCTCTGTCAGATTGCAAGCTTCGTTTGCTGAGTATTGAAACTTCGCTATCCTCATCATGCCGGATGGTGCCGACGACTTTCTTAGTGGGCTCAACGACCCAATTCGACCAGAAGTCAATGACAGTCTGACCGAATTCGCGAACCCATGTGAGTATTTCTTCCTTGTGGTTGATCACGATACGAAGAACGGTGGTGGATGAGACAAGAGCTATCGTGACCGGCAACCAATAACGAACGAGACGTGATGGTCGACCATGCTCACGGACAGCGGCTTGAAAATTGGAGGTGTATGCGGGTAGAGCATGGCTAAGCAGGCCGTCCAGTCTCGCGACAACATCAGCAGGCTTGAGCGATGTCGCGGTGCGTTCTCCTAAGGGTTCGTGTAATTCATAGTAATGATCGTCTTGGGTAATGGCCGCGACAGAATCGTCGAACTTATCGACATGTAGATCAGCGTCGTTGACATTGTGTATGACGGCATCCATGAGTGCGATGCTCTTCGCTACTGTGCTCTTCCATCGATGCTGCTTCTCCGAAGTGCTGTATTGGCTGGGCGACTGGACGCCTTCATCATTTATGCTGGGAATAGTTAGCTTTGTCGGCTTGCACAGGGAGCTTCAAGCCTACCTCTCGCTGCCGAGACCTTCGCCTAGCAAAAGTCCTAGAGCATTGGCATTCTTCATCTTGATCCGCCTTAACGCAGCGCTCTTCTTCCTGCCCTCATTTCGTGCCACACCGAGTGGGCTGACAACTCTTCGTTGAATCTCCCTGACATTTCGATCCTTGATTGTGTCCCTCACAAGCGAGTAGAATTCCCTCCAGCCGTCTACCGCAAGCCGTCCTCCTTTGTCCTTTACATCGCGATAAACATCTCTAGACCAATTGTATAGCCGAATGGGAGAGGTCTGAATCGAATAAAGACCAGCGAAGCGGTAAGTCGAAATTATGTCATCCCAGTACCATATATCATCCTCAAGCGGAATGGTCTGTTCGAGGATCGTGGAAAGGACGGAGCCATAGGCCTGCGTGGTAGCTTTGCTCAACAAAAGCCATTCGAGCTCGTGTTCGTAAGAAGACACGTGCGCGTAGGGCGACTGCCTGTGTTGACTGCCTGAATCATCCTGCTCGAACAGGTACGCGCACGTTGCACACTGGGAGGAAATATCTGCTTCCTGCAGTATTGACCGGATCCTGCTCGCTGGTACAAGAGAATGCTTCGACGAGTTCGTCGTTGACAAACTCTTGATCAATCGCTGTAGTTGTTCTATGCGCGCTACTCGGTACGGGTCGTGGATGTCTTCGGCGGCTATTGCGAATGCACCGTCGTCGTTGTTGGCTGTCGACAGCTGCAACCGGTCGAGCTGGCTGTCGATGCGCCGGATCTGACTATCTATTATTAGCGAAGCAGTACTTAGACAGCGTTACGCGCAACATACTCGACCACAAGACTCATGTTGCCGCCGTGGGGTTTCCAAGCTGGAGAGGAGGATCAACAAGAAAGGACTAGGATGTGAGTTTCGCGCGCGCTCAGTGACGTCGATCTGCCGTCGATAGCCTCGGCCAATCATGTCGTAGGACAAGCGATCCCTGCACTTGGCTCTTCCATGTCACAACTTCACGAGAGCAGTCACCATTTTCCAAGGTTGGCTTTCGATCATGTGCACACTTCACGCAAATGAGGAAATCAGAAGTTGGGCGATGATGTACGATTTCAGTCTATGTAGATAACACTAGGAGATACTGAGAAATAGGCATTACCAATAATGAGGATGTGATTCATTCTCACATCCATCCATCCAAGTGGGTAATCCAAAGTGCGCCATTAACATGCTTCAAGTGAATATATTCAAGCTATGCACATCCATTACCATTATCGCCCGGACAATCGGACACATTTACAGAGCAAAGAAAGCGATGGCGGCACCGAAGACCATACCGGCCTTGACGTTCAGAGCAGAGGCCGCGCCAGTGAACTCCGAAGGAGGAGGAGTGTTAGGCGCTCCAGTGCCAGTGGGGTAAGAGACAGATGTGAAGCCAGATGCGCCCGAAGCGACCGGGTAGGGAGCGGTAGGGTTGGCCGGAGCCGGAGCCGGCGTAGGAGCAGCGGGATAGAGAGCGATGGGCTCGGTAGGGTTGGCACCGGGAGCACCAGGAGTCTCGGTCGTGAAGCCAACCTGGGGCACGGTGTAGGAAGAGCCACCGTAGGTGATGGTGGTGCAAGGAATGTCACTGGGCTGCTCGGGGGCGGGAGCAGGGGTGGTGACGGGAGTTTCAGGCTGTCCCGGAGCAGGAGTAGTGGGTTGCTGAGGAGCAGCGGTAGTAACAGGTGTCTCGCCAGCAGCAGTAGTAGCAGGAGTCTCAGGAGCAGAGGTGACAGGGGCGGTCGGGGGTGCAAGCGGCACGTCAGTGCACTTGTCGATGATTCCAGGGTTCTGGGGGATCTGAGGAGCGCAGATACCGACGAAGTACGAGAGAGCCTGCTTGACTTCCTCTTCAGTACCGTAAGCCTTGACGCAGTCGATGACGTTATCAGTGAGGTCGGGGACCTTGCAGTAGCAGGCAGAGTCAGTGTTATCCTTGCACTCAGACTTGATCTTGAGCCAGGTGTTCAGGCACTTGGGCAGACAGTCGGGAGGAGTGTAGCCACCGGGAGGAGGTGTGACAGTGGGTGGCTGGGAAGAGACCGGGGAGGAGGGCACAGTAGCGTTGTAGGAGGTTGCCGGGGCGGTCTCCGTTGGTGGCGTGGTGCTGTCAGCAGGTGCCGAAGAAACGGGGGTGCTCTCAGCGGGTTGGCTCTCGACAGGAGTGCTTTCAGCGGGCTGGCTCTCCACAGGCGTAGACGAAGCTTCGCAGGCAGGCTGGCCATATCCGCCGCACTCGCCGCTTGGGGTTGTCTCCGATGGGGGAGGGGTGGATGAAGCCGGGCTGGACTCAGCTGGGGTGGACTCAGCGGGAGTGGACTCAGCAGGCGTAGATTCAGCAGGCGTAGATTCAACGGGAGTAGACTCAGCAGGCGTAGACTCCACAGGCGTCGATTCGACCGGGGTGCTGCTGGGCGGGATTTCGGTGCTGCTAACTGGGGTCTCAGGCGGCGTGGGAGGAGCAGTCGAGTTTGTGTACCCGCTGTTGCACGATCCGTAGCCGCAGATGGGAGTTTTGATGCTGACGCTCTCGCTGCTGGATTCCGGAGGCGGCGGTGAGTCGGTAGTCTGGGGAGGAGGCGTGGTCTCTGGGGGCGGGACTTCGGAGCTGGACTCTGGCGGGGGCACCTCTGAGCTGGAAGGAGGGGCCTCAGATGTCACCGGGGGAGTGTAAGGAGGGGGAGGAGTGTATGATTCTCCGGGGTTGCAGTCGAAGCCGATCTGATGGAAGCCAATCTCACAGTCGTCACGGCCCTCGCTGGAGTTGCCGAGGTAAACATCGACGGACTCGGCACCACCGCACTGGGTGTTCTGAACGGTAGTACCCTCCTTCTTGCAGGAAGCGCGCTGCTTGCAGATGCTGCCATCCTTCATCTTGTAGTGGAAGTCAAGGTCGGCATCATGGTCAACGGAGACGTCGATGTGAGTCAAGGAGAAACCCTCCTTCTTCTGGTCGCAGCTGAAAGAAGCAGGCTTCTCCTTGCCGCAAGAATTGGTGATAGCCTTGGCTGAGAAAGTGCGCTTGGTGAGGTGGTCACGCTTGCCGAACTTCTTGGTGGAGCAAGACCAATCTCCTCCGAAGTCGAAGTCGTCGTACTTGCCGGGCTTGTCACCGTCGTTCAGGTCAGACCAATCGTATCCACCCTTCTGCTTGTCGGTACATTCGTTGTTGTTGTAGCCGGGGGTGTTGTAGTTGGAGGCTTGACGGTCCCAGTGGGCGGCAACTTGCTGGGCAGCAAGGCCAGAAAGGAGAAGAGCAATGGAAGCCCTCATTATGAATTGATGTAAAGTATAGTCGAGAAGCGAAAGACAACAGTGCCAAGACTGTTATGTGGTGTAGACCAGCTTAATGAGAGTGAATTGAGATTAAACACGGAAGAAGAGACAAAGAAAACGAATGACTTTGTCTTCGCACACCCTTAATGGAATACCAAATAAGAAAGTGAATGCTGTGATGAGGAGAGGAAAGCACGTTATGGCGGGACAAAGCAGAGATAGATATACCTACCTCTTGTTCTCCCCAGGCACGGACTTGAAACGGGTGCTTGAAACGGAGTCAGAGGCATGGTCGGTGATTGGGGAATCGAGCATAGTGCTCAGCCACGGAGTGGTAACGGGGTGCCCTTGTCGCGCGCTCCCGTGTCCACAGGCGTCAGAAGCGGGCCCCATGGCAGGTCCGTCGCAGTGCCTGGCAGGGTGTGGAGTGAGGTCGAGCCGTCCGAAGCGCTCTGAAACGGTGGGTATACATAGCGCCATTGGATATGCAGGTACCGGGCCCAATGAGCGGGTCCAATGATCCACGCGCGCCCGATTTGGCTCTACAGCAGCCCCGCCCGCGAACATACATCGTTGGCCGCCGTTTGCCCACCTCTTGTGCCTCTCGCGTTCCTGTCTCTCGCCTCGTCTCTCGCCTGCCTCTCGCCGTGCCTGTCTCTCGCCTGCTCTCTCGGAACCCTGGACGTCCTCACCCCCGAGACTGCAGCCCGCGGTGCGTGTGCTGGCACGCCTCGGCACCAAACAAGACGCCGCTTCCAGCGAGCCGTGAGACGTTCGGTGCTGCCCCTGCAGGCGAACGGTCCCAAAGTAGACGTCGGCTTCCCCAGGAGCAGTTTACCTCTTTGCTTCCCGCGCGCCGCTACGTCCAGCCCCATGGCCGTCGCTTGGCCGGCATCTGGCGCCAAGTCGCTGGACGCTGCACGGTGGTGTTTCAGACCCGACACCCAGTACAGGTACGGCGAGTCGAACCCGTTCGCGCTGAGCATTTTTACGCAAAGGTACGGAAAGCTTCAGCGCTATTGAAACCGAGACCTTCCGCTTGCAGCTCGCGTCGTTATGCGACAGGTGGACCTACCGAGGCCTTTTTCGCCGTGGGCTGTCTGTGGCAGCAAAGGGGGTATAGAGTCCATGGACACACAGACTTGCTCTTGTTTGCATGCGAGGAACACCAGCCTCTACGAGCAGCAATCACCGTGTCGTCCCAGCGAGGAAAGCCACCAGATGCTGGCTAAGGCCGCCGACGGAACTGCACATCTACGGACTTCTCCTCCAGACGTTGCCTGATCGGTCCTGCATGCTCCAGGTACAAGCTTCAGACAGGACGGAGGTGGCGGTGTCAAGTGCGCCGCTGGGGACACCCAGATGTCATCGCGCCCCTTCGATTGCTCTTCTAGACCCGTGACCTCGTTCGCCGGTTCGCCGACGGAGCTCAGCACGTCCACTTTGCGGAGGGCGTTCATGTGTGTAAGCGCGAGACATGCTCTTCGGGGACGTTGGCTTGCATTGAACAACATAATCCCGATGGCCCGCCCGTTCGTACGTCGTTCTGTGTTTACTGTAGCGTCTTAGTGTACGCTTTGTGTTTTCAAACAAACATATTTCACGAGCATCCATCATAGTCATGTGAAGTTATGTATATCACAGGTAGACGTGAGCACCGGGATTGACATTAGGCTTGCATGGAGCTCATCTACTTTCATTTACTCGACCCGTTTCATGGCCGCCCGAGGGTAGACATCGCACCCTTGGGGGGAACATGCTTTTGTCCCTCTGTATCTGAATCACGAACCGTTTCTGAGAGACCGGCCCATAGCTAACATCTTCATGCGCGTTCCTCAGCTGTGAATCTATTTTGAGCGCTGAGCGACCACTGACAGGCACCCTAAAGAGGTCTACCCAGCACATGGAAGCCTGCTCTTCTGGCGCTGTGCAAGAAGGCTCAAGCAGGAGGTGTGATTGAATCGCAGCAATGCACCTCGCCAACCAGAATCAATAATCTTTCAAACCGGTCCCTGAATCGTGATTTCCAGTTCTGGACTAGCGTCCGCGCTCGGCTACCGTGGACATTGGAACCAACAGCTGCGTCACCACACTCGATGATAGCTACCCCAGATACCGTTACAGTGTACAGAGCCGTATGGAACCTCAGGAGTTCACACCGGAAAGCGTAGCCTTTGGTATTCGTTCTGCCTGGGTCTTGTGCCCTTACAATCACTAGAGACCATCCAACAATCTCACCCGCTCGCGCTTTCTGACCATATCGAGCTTCGGTTTCCGAAAGCGCTGTCGCCGACCTGAATGCAAAAACCGCTCGCAGTACTAGCAGCCAGTCTTTGGAATCGTGAAGATGGGGCAGATGCGGCTTTAGATGGTCTGTCCCGAATAAAATCGTGATGGTTCGGCTAAGAAAAATTTTCCACGCTTCTATTATCTCTTCCTACAGTACCTTCTCCATGCTTTGTAGACCCACAATTGCTTAGATGCCCTCCTTTTGGTCGTCTACTTAGAGTGATAATGCCAACAGCTGCCACACCGTCACATGCCACGAAATCCGCCCTCAAAGAACACCGCCATATCCTTTACGTGGATGCATATGACTCATTCTCGAATAGCATCGTCGGCCTGCTTGAACAGAGCCTGGGAGCAAGCGTAACAACCCTTCGTATCGACGACAAGAGCGCATTTGATAACTTTACTACGATCCTCAAAGCCTTCGATGCTGTGGTAGTAGGGCCTGGGCCTGGACACCCTGCGAACCCGAGCGATGTCGGCCTCATCGATCAGCTATGGAAACTTAGCTCAGAGGACCTCCTTCCGGTCTTTGGAATCTGCCTTGGATTTCAGTCACTGTGTCTGGCATATGGGGCTAACATTGAAAGACTGAAACAAGCAAGGCACGGCATCGTGTCGAATATCCTTCACAGTGGGACCGACATCTTCCGGCATATCGCGAACTTTCGCGCCACACAGTATCACTCTCTACATGCCGTCCTGGAGAACAGCGGCAGCGACTGCGCGGAGCCGCAATGGCAGACCAATGACCAAAGCCCCTACATCCAGCCTCTAGCGTGGGACGTTGAAGACAAGATTAATGGAGCTATCTTGATGGCCGCACGGCATACTGAGAAACCCTTCTGGGGCGTTCAATTCCACCCTGAGTCGATCTGTACCTCAAAAGAAGGCGTTACATTATTGCGACAATGGTGGGTGCAGGCCAAAGACTGGCTTACTTCTCGATCACGGACCGTGGTACACGATCGTACGACTACACTGAATTATATATCTCTTACAGCTACTATCGTAGCAGCAAGGGATAGAATCACGTACAAGATGAAAGATCAACATCAATCTGCTGCCCTAAGTCTAGCGAAGGCAATACAGCTCAGTACCGGGAACCAGACCACTCAGCTACACTGGGAGTCTTATGCGACGGATCAGATCAGTCCGGTCACACTCGCAGAAGCCCTTGACCTCGATCGAGAGGATACCATCCTTCTCGACTCACAAAATCACAGCATGGGCCGGTTCAGTATGCTGGGCGTCATCATACCTGAAGGAACGATAAAAATCACGTATAGATCCTGGGACCGCACTCTACGCTACGGTACCGGTCTTGACGATGACCAGTTTGTTCAGCTAAGCTCTATCGATCAGATATGGCCGATCTTCCAGGAGGCGCTTGATCTCCATGATCCAATCAAACAACATTATGAACGTGGCAATAATCGGAGAAACGAACATCTGCCACATGACAGCCCTTTCTGGGGTGGTCTAATGGGCTATATCTCATATGAAGCTGGTCTAGAAACAATTGACGTTGCACCCCACGAGTCCTTAGGCAACAGCACTATTCCAGATATTAACTTCGCTTTCATACATCGAAGTATCGTCATCGACCATGTCAAAGGCCATACGTATGTGCAGTCACTATTACCAGATGACTCTTCTTGGACCTCCCACGTCGGGCGGACCATCAATAACCTTACTCGGCAAACAGAGCCCATATCTGAAGCACGTACAGCGAGAGGCAATACAGGCATCACCAGAGAGCTACGTGAAGGTCTCGACATGGAGAAAAGGCTTGGTTCCTCCCAAATCCGGACCCCTCGAGAACGACACTATCGCAACAAAGTTCTCCGATGCCAAGACTCACTGGCCGCAGGCGACTCCTACGAGCTGTGCTTGACTGACGAGACCTTAATCAAAGTGCCGAAGATCGATGGTAAAGGCATGAACGCCTGGGCACTGTACAAGAAGCTGCGACGTAAGAACCCTGCACCTTATGGTGCCTACCTTCGCTTCTCAAACGCTACAATAGTCGGCACGAGTCCAGAACGGTTCCTCAAGTGGGATCGCGAAGGCCACTGTCAATTCCGGCCAATCAAGGGCACGGTAAGAAAGTCGCCCACAATGACGCGGGAGACAGCACACAACATTCTCAAGTCGTCTAAAGAGCAGGCCGAAAACCTGATGATAGTCGACCTGATACGTCACGATCTAAGTGGTGTCATTGGTGCTGAGCGCTGTAGCGTCCCTAAGCTCATGACTGTCGAAGAGTACGAGCATGTTTACCAGCTTGTGTCAGTCATCGAAGGGCAGCTGCCAGAATCCGCAACAGGCGAAGGGCCAACAGGCCTGGATGTGTTGAAAGCCTCACTACCTCCAGGCTCCATGACTGGCGCACCGAAGAAGAGATCTTGCGAAATTCTGAGGGACATTGAACAGCGACCCCGTGGCATCTATTCCGGTGTCTTAGGATATTTAGATGTTGGTGGAGCAGGAGATTTCTCGGTTGTAATTCGCACTGCGCTTCGTGATACAACTACCGCCGACCGGTTGACAAGAATGCAACCCCCTGTCGACAACAGTGGCGATTCTACTCCACACTCGCACTTCGGATCTACTCCTTCGAACTCAAGTCCAAGAGATTCCAGCCCCTCCGCTTGTGTTCAAGGAGATTTCTCTGCCCGCGAAAGCACGGAGACATGGCGTATTGGTGCTGGTGGTGCGGTCACTATCCAGAGTACTGATGAGGGCGAGTTTCTCGAGATGGAAACGAAGGTCATGACGGCTCTGACGGTATTCCAATCGAACTAAATGAAGATCAACATCCGGAAACGAGATGTGCTCGGGCTTCAACAGTCCATGAAGAGCTATCTTGCGATTCACCATACATCACTGTGGAAATCGGGCGTGCCAGGTCTTCACAGTCAGATCAGCACTTTCAACCGTGCCGAGTGGCATCCAAAGCCGGAGTGGGGTGACATTGGCCCATTGGCGATCTTTGAGGCCACAGTGTGATTAGATGCCGACCGAGATGGCATCCATAGACGCAGTGAAGGCATCCATCAGGTGCGAGCTCATGTGAGCTACTTTCTGCAGATCTTTGGATGTACCCCCTCGCGTAGTGCATAGCGAAGAGCGGTTAACTAGGTAGCCCGCAGACTTTCGAGGCCCAGAACACAGCGCTGTGCGCAAAATGATGTGGCTAGTCAATCAGTACTATCCCACTTCCCGTACTGATATTATGCTATCATGCAGTGTCTCTAATTGATGTGGTGCATGAGATAACATGACAGCAGCGTCTCTCCTGATACGATTCAGCTTCGTAATGCTTATCTGCGCACCCAAGTTGCGGTACTGCCGATATTGCCTAGAACCACAGTGTTAGTAACGCATACTTCGAAAAGTATCGGCTCGATCAACGTATGCACAGGGAAGGATCGTTTAATGCGGCATGTAGGCCCATTTCGACGTCGATGCCGACGCGATGCCGGACATGCCGCTCGCATGCCGACGCGCTGTACGTTGTAAGCCTACGACTGCATCCATGCTCTGAGACGCGCGAATTGACAAGCGCCTCACAAGAGAACATCTTCTCCGCTTTTGAGATCCACAGACAATCTATTGGGCATGCATCATGCCACTTCAGCGGCATTCGGAACCAGTGGGATAGATTCGGCGCCGAGATAAGTGTACTTGTTCATCGAGAGGCAACATGAGTGCTGTGAGCTCTGGCACAGTAGAATTGTATATAAGTTCTGGTTTTTACCTCGAGGTCACATTCGTCACAACCGATAGACATTCAATCACCACTCCAGACTCCACAACCTTCCTTCCAAAGTCCCAACATTGTATTACTCTGCACCATCGTCTTGCAAGATGGTTCTCACCAAGTACAAAGCCGCAGCCGTGAGCTCTCCCCATCATTCATTATGTTGCAACCGCTCAAGCGCTATCTACACAGGTCACTTCGGAGCCCGGATGGTTTGACCTCGAAGGCGGCGTCCGCAAAACCATTGATTTCATCAACGAAGCCGGGCAGGCTGGTTGCAAGCTTGTAGCCTTTCCTGAAGTATGGATCCCTGGGTATCCGTACTGGATGTGGAAGGTCACATATCAGCAATCTCTTCCGATGCTCAAGAAGTACCGTGAGAACTCCATGGCTGTGGACTCTGAGGAGTTCAGGCGCATCAGGAGGGCTGCGAGGGACAATCAAATGTAGGGGCTCCTTCCTGCGAATTTAACTCTTTCACATAGATTCGATGGAAGGTATGTCTGATACTAAGTAGATACGTCTCCCTCGGCTTCTCCGAAATCGATCACGCAACCCTCTACCTCGCCCAAGCCCTCATCGACCCCAACGGCGAAGTGATCAACCACCGCCGTAAGATCAAGCCCACACACGTCGAGAAACTCGTTTACGGCGACGGTGCCGGCGACACCTTCCTCTCTGTCGTCCCTACGGAGCTCGGTAGACTCGGCCAACTCAATTGCTGGGAGAATATGAACCCATTCCTCAAGTCTCTCAACGTCTCGGCCGGCGAGCAGATCCACATCGCCGCATGGCCCGTTTACCCTGGCAAGGAGACACTTAAGTATCCCGACCCTGCCACCAATGTTGCGGAGCCCGCGTCTGATTTAGTGACGCCGGCGTATGCGATTGAGACGGGTACCTGGACGTTGGCACCGTTCCAGAGATTGAGTAAAGAGGGCCTAAAGAAGAACACGCCGGAGGGCATGGAGCCTGAGACGGATCCTTCGACCTACAACGGGCACGCGCGTATCTATAAGCCCGATGGCACGCTCGTGGCCAAGCCTGAGAAGGACTTCGATGGGTTACTGTTTGTAGATGTGCGTATTCCTCGCTTTAGACGTTGCAATGTCCTGACATGTGTCTCAGATCGACCTCAACGAGACGCATCTCACCAAGGTGCTCGCTGATTTCGCGGGACACTACATGCGCCCTGACCTTATCCGCCTCCTAGTAGATACTCGCCGCAAGGAGCTTGTCACTGAGGCTGATCCTAACGGCGGTATCGCTACATACTCTACGCGCGAGCGTCTCGGGCTCAACGCTCCTCTCGAGGATGCGAAGAAGAGAGGACCGGTAGGCGTCGCAGGATTGAACAACGACTTGGACAAGAACGACCTCTAGATGCTGTCACTTGATTCCTAAGAGTACTTTCGACGATCTCCGCTCTCTCCTGTGTTAACCAATATAATTCACAGTCTTGACCATTGACACGTAGCGCCTTGTAGCTGAACGTAATTCGGTATTCTTACATCTTTTCAACATGTCTACGTTCTTGCGATGCCAGCATGCGAATTTAATGTATGTTGCAGTCCGCGACCATGCCCCGCACATATGGCGGACTTAAGTCGTGATAACGGAATGTTAATCTTCCCGAGCTCGATTAGGTGTACGAAGTACGGGGCTTGGAGAGCCGCTACGGGGAATTGCTTGTTGGGCCTAACCCTCTTCCGGTCTTGTAACGGACCGATCACTCACCCTGCGCAGTGCGAACTACCTATATAAAGTGACAGTAAAGCACAAGATTCTAAGATACCAGCTGTTCCTTAATATTGGACGATTATCGCGGTTTTGAAAGGTGACCCGGGACAGCGCGACTGCCGTTCGGCGACCAATACCTCCTCGAGCTTCCGCCCTGCAGCTGCAGACTACCACTCTAATACTTTCACCGGGACATTTACACAATGTCTTCTTCCTGGGAGCTGCTTGAACATCTTCGACGCAGGTTGATTGTCTTTTTGGGTCGCAACTTCTTCAACGTCGTCCATATCCTTGCGGTCCGGCGTGATCGACGACTCGCCTTCAGCACCTATGGTGCTTCTATGGAAACATTGCATATACCGAGTAGCGACGAAGAAGACAGAACCAGAAAGATAAAAGTGCATCTCTACACGCCACCATCAGGGCCAGGTTCTCCAGGCTCACTAAAGCCGGTAGTAGTTAACTGGCACGGCTCTGGATGGACCATTCCCTTCCACGGAAGCGACATCGCCTTCTGCGCACGCATCGCAAAAGAGGTGGGTGCCTACATGATCGATGCAGACTACAGAAAAGCGCCAGAGAACCCGTTCCCAGCGGCGCTAGAAGACGTCAAAGATGTGCTAGACTGGGTAGCCTCGCAACCAGAGCGCTTCGACGTGTCTCGCGTTGCGGTCTCGGGAGCGAGTGCTGGAGGTAGTCTCGCGCTCGTTGCATCTTCTACGTTGCGCAAAATGCTTAAGGTCGATGTCAAAGCCGTCATTGCGCACTACCCTGTCACAGATCTTAGTCTCAAGTCGGAGGACAGAATTATACCCAAGCCAATCAAACCGCTACCACCACCAATTCTGGAGCTATTTTACAGCAACTACGTGGGGACGGACGTTGCAATGCGGAAGGATCCCCGAGTGTCTCCCATATATGCAAAAATCAACGACTATCCCGCTACGGTTGTGATAGTTGCCTGTGGAGGTGACCCTCTGTCAGTCGAAGCAAAGAGATTAGCAGACAAATTAGACGACGGAAAGAGGAAGGTTGTAACATGCATTTTGGAAGGTATGAACCACGGCTACGATGTAGGTGCCAAACCGGGAACGAAACAGTGGGATAGTCGCGAGAGGGCGCACGCGCTGATGATAGAGGCATTGCAATTGAGCTTCGAAAGGAAATAACGCGCTCGCGCAAGAAGACCAATCCGCCGTGCATAAACTGTGTTGTGCATGGACACAATGCGAGTATCGGTATAGATTGGTCTAGTATAGACAATAGTAAAGCTGCGCGCGGGGCGCAAACCTCGAGCTGACAGTACTACCACCGAGCAACCCCTAGCTAGTCTGAAAAGCTCCAATTGTTGACCGTCCTGAGCCCACGCTCGAAAACACGTCGCATTCGCTAAGTTTTTAAGTCATAGAAGAGGTGCTCCTTTCTCAGCGTGGCGTGCTGGCCCGAGATGAATAAAACCGAAAGCACACTCTTCGTTGTGTTGATTGATCCAGCTTGATAATCCACTATGACGACTTTACTAGACTGTCCCGTGATAAACGTGTCTATCCGACTAACGGGCTGGAGGAGCCGGAGTCATGCGAACCGGTTGCTCGTTGGATTGCTCCACGTGTGCGCGCCCCCTGAGTCCGAAGTGCCCGTGACCTTCATCTCAGGATAGGCAATACAGAAGTCGCGATGCATGCGACGTACTTATAGCTTCGTAGTTGGCTCCCCTTCGACGTTGGTAGAAAGAGCCATCGTGATTGTGGCGGTTGAAGATCAAGGCGTTCAAGGGCAAAGAGCCAGAAGCCGCGGATTGCAAGACAAAAGTCCTGAGGCTGGTGATAGGGATAACATGAAGCGCGACGTAGGCGTTGAGAAGTGTGAAGTGGACGTCGTGGACCGTGTGCTAGCCATCGAGCAGCCTGAGGCGGAGCTCGTGAATGATATCAGCTGTGCAAGCTCGTGACTGTCAAACGGGACGTCTTGGCGCGCAACCGGGCGCCGAGGAGATTACTTAGCAATTCTATATCGGAGTGAGAGGGGAAGTGAGCCGTGTATGTGGTGCAGAGCTTTGCTGACGACTGAGAAACTTGTGCATGACGCCACGCCACGCATAAGGGAGAACTGAGCGTAAGTGAGGAAAGAACGAGAGGCAGATGCTTCAATTAGAAAATCGAGGTACCAAAAGAACCAAGGAATCGGAAATGCATCTTGGAAAGAAGCATGGCAAAGCAAGCGAACCTAGTCTCACCTTTGCCTACCTCACGGATATCTTTTAATAGCCATCCAGCTGCAATGCTGCCCGTATCCAACCAACGCCAACGCCGTGCAAAGCCCCTCTTAAACCTTCAGCCACAGATTTAGCACGCCCTTCGCGTACTCCACAATCTCGTCACCACCAAGCTTCGACTCGCCGTACAGCCGATCGACGAAGCTGATCGGGACCTCCGCGACAGTGCAGCCCATAGCCTTGGCGCGCACCATCATCTCCATCTGAAAAGTATACCCCTTGCTCTCCGTCTTTCTAATGACCTTCTCCAGGATCTCCTTCTTATAGAGCCTAAAGCTGCCCGTCAAGTCACTCACACCAGGCCTCAGCACCGTATCTGCAAACAGATTCGCGCCCCTCGAGACAAATTTACGCTTGAGATCCCAGCCGTAGACGCCTCCATTGCCCGCATACCGCGTGCCAGTCACAATGTCATAGTTCTTCTCCTTCTGAACGCGAATCATATCGGCGATAAATTTGGGATGGTGGCTAAAGTCGGCGTCCATGATGATGACGAAGTTTCCGGTCGCGAACTGCAGGCCATGGACGTAGGCAGTGCCGAGGCCGAGCTTGCCAGCGCGGGCGCGAATTTGGATGTGCGGGGAGTAGACCTTTTGGAGCTGCGCGGCGACTTCTTGGGTGCCGTCGGGGGACCCATCGTCGACTATGATGAGTTCCCAGTCGAGATCACTGTAGAGGCGTGTCAGAAGCGGATTGGGTCTTCAATGGCTTGTTTGTGAAGGGAGGGGAAGCCACGTACTTTTCCGTGAACGTTTTGTTGAGCAGCCAGGTGATTATAGGAAGGTTACGGCGCTCATTGTACGTCGGTAGAAGCACCGAGTACTTGGTCTTACTCTGTTTTGGTTGCATTGTGTCTGTCGTTGTGCTCCGGTGCTCTTCTCCGCGCAGCTGAGGTTGTGGTTGAGGTGTCCCTACTATTAGTGAATTGGAGCTCGGACCATCACCCTTACCCCTTTCGGCGCCGCAAATACACCTACCAACCTTTACCCATATCCAAGCATGCAAGCTACACGGCCATTGGCACGCAGGAACCTCTTGTTGTGCTTCGATGCATTCGATACTTTATACAAGCCTAATGTAGCGGTACCTGCAGCGTATGCATTTGCAGCGCAACGTGCAGGTATTGACTGTGTCGCGGATGGTACGAGCGCAAAGCCTGTTGAGCAATGGAGCGCAAAAGACTATGAGCCAGTGTACAAATCTTTCAAACAAGCATATAAGCGTCAATCAGCCGAGAACCCGAACTATGGAAAAGCCACAGGCTTGGGAGCGGAGAAATGGTGGGCAAACGTACGTTCATGCTAGGCTCTTACATCAACTTTTTCACTAACAGAATGAAGGTCATCCGCGCGACATTCCTCCCATTTCTGAAACCCCAACAAGAAGTTCCGGATGCCCTCATATCGGAGCTTCTGCAGCGTTACTCCAGCTCAGAAGGATATGACCTGTTCCCAGACGCCAAAGCCTTCTTCAATATACTTAGAGAAGCTCGTTCCCAAGCGTCATCTGGAAGCCCCTGGAAATGGGACAGGACGGTCGTTGGAGTCATCTCAAATTCCGATGACCGCGTCCCATCAATTCTATCATCACTGGGCCTCAATGTCAAACCTAGGCGCATAGGCTCAAGTATTCAACATATCGCCGAGGCAGAAGATATCAGCTTTGTCGTTCATTCCTACGACGTAGGCTACGAAAAGCCCGACAGCCGCATTTTCAATGCCGCGACAGATATCTTAGCGGCTTCTTCGGCATCCATAGGTCCAATCGATGATTACAAGAGACTTTACGTTGGGGACTCGCTCAGTCATGACTACATCGGTGCGGAGAAGGCAGGCTGGCATTCTGTGTTGATTGATCGAAACGGTTCGGAGAAGGAATGGAGAGCAGAAGTTGAACGTAAGACTCCGCTTCAGACAAAGTGGGTCGGAGGGGAGGATGGAGAAAGGAAGAAGATTGTGGTAGTGAACGGTCTTGACGAGCTGGTGAATTGGCATCCGAAGAACAAATGGACTGGTGAGCGTCCCGGGCGGAAAGCTCGGAAAGACAGGTCCAGGTCGGGCGAAGAACCTTGATTTGCATATCGGAAGCAGGAGGCATGCCAGACTATGGATACGCTGCCTCGAGAGTGGTGGATTGCACTGTGACAAGCCTTGAGATGTGTATAAAAATGTATTCATATGTAGGATAACGGAACAGGCTCCATAGCTATTTCTAACGATAGAGCCGTGGAAGATCATTAGTGCGAGGTAACCGACTCTATCAATTCCTCCTGCTGTCGGAGGTGGGTGAAACCAACCACCAGCGTCAGAAGATCGATGCTTGACTCGTCTCTCAAATAGACGGTCGAACAGTAAGACGAGGTCGAATCCCTCTGACTATCCGATGACGTTGTAGTATAATCGGAGATCAGCGAACCCTGGCCTCAGGCTATGATGTGTCTGTATTTCCACAGGTTGGTTGCGGAAGATTGACATCACGTCAGACACGCGTATGAAGCCTGTTAGACAATCGTCCTTCGAATGAATTAATAGTAGGCGCAGTTCTCCCAAAGTACGATAGGTAGCATACGCGGGCGTTTAGGACAGAAGCAAAGACACAGGCGGCAATGCGGGGTGCGGTTAGCGACGCGAGGCGTGATTGGCTGCAGCGTCTCACACCTGCAGAGCTTCTGTCTTCGACAACAACTTGCAATCCACACCAGACCGCACACAAAGAGTTTGCCCGAGCTAGACATGCCCTGAGACTGCCAGCCCGCCGACCTTCGACAATCACCGCGTGCCAAGGCTCGGATCTTGTGGTTTAGCCCCGCGGGAGTACCCGTTGCGGTCTGCCGCTCACCGTATCCCCTCGTCGATACAATAATACAGCCCAGGCGCCCGTCCGATAGCTGCACAATCACTCCCACCCCAGCAACCGCGAGGCGCATAACCCGTTCTTGGCGCTGCTGTGCCGAACGCTGCTGTCAAACTCACGTGGAATCTTTCTCGTCGCTCTACCCCTCGACTACGCTCTAGCCTAGTCGTATCCTTACAATCAAGATGCCTTGCTTCTTGGGCTTGGTACGTGTACTCCTAGCAGGGAGCTGAACAATTTGACTGACTGTGCACTTGACAGGCTGTTTCTATACGTGAAGAGTCCCAGCCCACATTTGCGCCTTACTTCCTAACATGAGCTTAGACACTCCGAATGGCCCACTCCCCGAGTACTCGATACAGAAGCAAACCAGGGCCCAACGCATCACCTCGTACATACCAGTGCCACCTGCAAAAGTCCCTACCGGCGCCACCAAACCGGAGCAGTCTACCTTCGCTATCTCGATAACGCTCCTCACCCCGGGTCTTCACGTACCCTACTCGACCCCGAAAGCGACGCCCGACGATCCGCACCCACGACCACAACTTGTCGGCGGAGCGCCTGGTCTTGGTGGCAATAAGCTGATCGCGCCGTACAAGCCCCTTACTTCGTCGCCGAACGAGACCATCGCCGCATACATATATTTCGACGGTAGAGCGAAAGAGGAAGTAGCGACGCTTCTGCGGCGTGGAGAGGAGACATGGGTCAACTCGCGCTGGGTCAGTGTCCCGGCATCAGAAGGTGGCGGACTGGCGGAGCGGGAATTTCTTTTCCGTGAAGTCGGGCTGGAGCGATGGCTTAATGGGCTGGATCTGGAAGGCAAGGACGTTGCCGCTACGATCGAGCGACGGAAACAACGCCTTGAGAAGAAGCGAAGGAAGCGACGGGAAGAGAAGGCCATCGAGGAGAAGTCACGACGTGAGAGTAACGGTGTGCTGCGATACGGCGAGAACCAGGACGCGCCTGTGGAATCACTTTCAGGGAACGATGACTTCTTCACCTCAGATTCGGACTCAGACGATGAACCGCCACAGCCTGAAGCCGCAGGGCAGATCAAGGTCGCCCTCTTCCGCGTCCTCGCTAGTGGCGAGATCAAGCGCGGTGAATACTCGCCGCAATTTGATGCGCATGACGACGACGAAAACGTTCAGAACGGCGAAGGCGAGGATGTAGATCACACGACGAGCTTTGCGAAGCCGAAGACACTGGATCCTAAGTCGATCAGCACCCAGACAGTGACGGGCATTGATCCTCCCGATAAGCCATATGCGGTGTTCACCTTCTTGTACCGCGGAGAACGTAAGTGACAATGCAGTCATCGCATATAACAAAACTCACACATGGCAGGCCAGCTTCAGAAGATGGGAATTCTCGCTGCGGAGAAGAAGAAGGCCGCGGAAGCAACCCCAAGGAGGAAGTCTGGGGGTCTAGACCTAAGTGCTCTGAAACCGCTAAATGCCACAACAGGCACAAAGAACTTCGCTGGCTACAGGGAATCTTCAAAAAAGGATGCCAAAGGGAAGCGAAGCGAAGATGCTATGGACAGCGATGCCGATGACGACGATGACGACGATATAAAGATAAAGGCGGAAGATGAAGAAGACAAAGATCCGAGCGGCAAAGGATTATTGTCCCCCGAAGATGCTCGGCGTGAGGGCGAGCTCGAGGAGGGCGTTCGGAAAATCAAGGTCGGTGCAATAGAAAAGTATATTGCTAAACAGCATTGCTCATATTGTGTAGCTCAAACGCCAGCATTCCGCCGAGCCGCTTAATCGGACAGCAGAGTCTGCAAACCGCGGCGCTTCAGGATCCCCAATATCAGGCACGCCCGTATCAGCTAGCGATCTTGACTCAACATCGGCCCCTAAATCTTCAGTCCCAGACCTCGTGTCGGAAACCAGTGTTGGCTCGCCGTTCAAGAAGCAGCGTGCATCATTACCCGGTTTCGACGAAGGCGTCCGCAAGAGCTTGGGTGCCACCTTGGCAGAAGCACAGAAGGAGCGAGGCAACTCCGAGGGCAATGTTCCGACTCCCAGCATTGTAGAAACCAAGATGGAAGAAGATGATGAGTTGTGACTATGGCGACAGCAGAGCGCTTTGGGGTGATCTCTATGCTCGGCACCGTTACGACGAGCGCAAGTAATACCCACAGAGACACCTTGGCGCACCCCAATCTACAATGAAAGAGCTATAGGATTCAAACTCAAAATCGAGCACGTAATTAACGACCATACACACCGCGAACTGGCGTTTGTCCTTCTAGACCTTGCTTCCCGACTCGAAGCTTCGATGTTTGTTTTGGCGCGTCGCCGGTTGGATATCAGAACCTGGCCTGGTCTTTGCTCCTTTGGCACGGCCTATGGTCGTGCGTACCTCACCCTCTGTCTTTGACTTTATTCCCGCGTTTTGCGGTCAGAGGTTGCATATGATACTGTATCAAGTACAACATGGCCTGGTGGAGCTGCATAGTGGCAAGCTTGTGTTCTGCGCTATACCATGCACCTAGATATGATGATGTAGCTTAGCCAAGTGATCTCATGCTAGGCAAGCAGCTGCTTCATCATGTGCAACGGTTATCGGTCTTCTTGTTCAAATGCTCCTTGTGGTCTATGTCATATCGACATGACACCTGGGTCACCAAAACCCAGAAACGTAACAGGATTGATACATCGGTTCTTTGGCTGACATACTTTCCTTCTTCTAGCGTCAAATGTCTGTCATTGTTATAAGCAAACAAATATGCACCACTTTACCTCACCAGCCAATGGACTATCAGAGCAGAGGCCACCTACATCAATATATATCGCCTCCGCCTTCTCATAGACATTTTTCTGGGACCCGCGATTTAGAAGTACGAGGCCCGCACGCCAGAACCTTTCTCTCTGGCGTTGTAGCCACACCCCTCACGCATCTTCACCAGCTGTGCCCTGCACCTTCAACAGGAGCATTCAAACGCAGGCGGGCGAGGGTTTGGGGTTGGGTGACGAGGGAAGCATTGTTTCAAATCTGACTGCGTTTAGCGTGTGGTCATTTAGTTAGGCCCGGGAAGTCTATGTGGGAAAGGCTGTTCGGTTGCATTCATGCCTAGGTGGGCGTGTTACTGCTAACAGAGGAATGTATCTTACGATCACGATACTCTTAGAGAGGGCTAGGGCTACTCGCGGAATGGCTTTCTCCTCAATACATTCTAATCCATAAATACTCGTCTTAGAAACGTATTTAGGTTTCCTCTCTGAACATGTCGACAGAAAACCGTACGCTTCCTCTGAAGTATTGATGTACCTACATTGACAAATAAAAACACCGAACGCAGGTGGGGTCGAACCACCGTCTCCCCTATCATGCAACGCCGACCCTGATCCTGCAATGCTCGATGACCGTTCTTATCCTCCCAGTCTTACCCCCCAAGTTTTACTCCAGTATTCGTTCTTGTCATTTACCCGGTTAATATGGACCCGAGCTGCGGAGACCCAGGGCCGGAATGGCCGTGCTGCGTCGTTTGGTAGGGGCGTCTCACCACTGGACCACGCGTTCTTGTAGTGTTGTTGGTACTGGTGGATGGGATTGTGGAGCTTCTACCGGTGAGGCGATAGTGTATGGAGTATAAAAGCGACTAGGAAAAACGTAGAAATTGAAAATAGAAAGTATGCAGTCAACACACGCGGTCGAGCCTGAACGAGCTGCAAGTTGCCGGCTGTTGCTACGTCAGCTCCTTCCCACTCTGCGTCTTTAACGGTTGATTTGCGGATTAGAGAACTTCAGATGAAGGGCGCGCACAACTTGTTTGAGAAGAAAGTCATTCCGCGGTAGCTTGGGAAATCACCTGCATCTCCGTCGAATTCAACGTCGATGCAGCGCTTGAGGAAATACTGTGAAAGAGATGTCTCCTTATCATAGAACCACCATCACCGTCCACACAGCCTCTCCCCCGTCTCAGTCATACAACACCAAGCACCTAAACTCCACACTCCTCCTCAACGGTGCATCTACTTCACTCTTTGACTTCAATTCTTGCACTGCGCCATGCGCCACCCCACCTAACCTCCATCTCCTCGTGCTGTCGAAATCCACAAACAACAATGCCTCCCCTTCCTCCATCGCACTCGCGTAATAGAACTTGTATTCAGGATGCCACCTCAATGCCCTGATATGACTCTTATAATTTCCCCTCGTGTACACCGGCTCCGCAAGACTTGTCGCATGGATAGGTGTAGAGCTGGGATCGAGGATTGCGAGAGGCATTTGGTGGACTTGCGCGAGAGGACTCCAGACATTTATGATGGCCCAGTGACGTGATGTCCAGTGCGGGGCTTCTGAGGCGGGTAAGATGCGCGTTAGGTGCGCATGAGCGGTGCTGAAGTCGTTGTCGATGTGGATATCCGGGACTGGGGTCGTGGTGTATGTCTTTATTTTCTCGGCGTCGAGTGCTGGAGGGTTCTGTTGCTGGCGATAGCGGTGGTGGAAGGCATGGACAGTGATGGCACCGGTCAAGTTGGCCACGAGGGATTCACATTCGTGGTAGTACGCTGTAATTTCGTTAAGGGTGGAGGAGGATGCCTGGCTAGTGGGGAGGAAGGCTTGTTCGGAGATGGTGGAAGGGAAGGCTGCAAGTTGGAAACCCCGAGATAGAAGGGTGGGTTGTGAGTTCAGTGTGCGGATGTTAGTGAGTGGAATATTTTGCTTCACAGCGGGAAGAAGATTCGACTGTCCTGTGGCATAGTCTAGGAAAGCGGGTTCGTGATCTTTAGTGCCGGCAAAAAACTGTGCTGTTGCGTACGCCATGTTGGCCTGTTGTTTATGTGTATCCTATGTAGAGAGAGTGTGAGAGATGGAAGGGAATCTAGTAACTACGCTTGCATCGGCATATCAGTAGGCTCTTTAAAACCTATAGCGGATCTTCTCGGCTTGAGTAACATGCTGAGAGTCACAACTCTTGTTGGTGGCGGTGTGTTGGTTTCCATTGGCAATTGATTCAAAGACTCGGCTTTGGCTTTCCAGAGAACCTGGTGTGAAACATACAGTCGAACAACGATGCAATGAATAGTTTGCTGTTTATAGTGATATAATCGCTCTAGCACAGCTCAATCCATATCTGAAGATCGAACGCCATTATAGTGAAAACTTGAAGCATTTGTAGAATCGCCTTAATGCTGACTGCATATGTTAGAGCTCGGGTTTGGAAGGTATAGTAAGACTGCTCAAGGGCGGACCTGTAATTCCCAATTTTTCGGTTAGCATCTGATGCAAGCGTCGATCTACTGACGCGCTTACTTAGACTTTTACAGGTCCTCAGGTTACACTACGCAAAGATCGCCAACACCTATCTCACCGGTCGGCGATCGGAAATGTCCAGTACCAGACAGTCTACAACAATTAATGGATGTGGTCAAGCCTAAGTGTATGTTGGTGTCAAGCACGTACTCTACCGTGCCATTTGATGTGTCCTTGCGCATCTTCCTTAACATCGACCCCACTCAAAGCTTTATAAACCTGGTCTTTCATCGCCTATGATAGTCAGTACACCCTCAACTCCTAGAAATATCCCATACTTGTAGCTCCTCCCCCTTCAAACTCGAAACCTGCGACATCGTAGCAAATCTCTCCCAAATACTCTCTCGCGACAGCGCTATCTCATACGGCAACTCTTCCTCTTTTAGCGGCCATTGAAAAAACTGCTGTTGCTCTGGGAGAAGCACGTCTTTCCACTTCAGCTCGCGGTACAAATTGACGGGATTAGGCAGACTCCGAATGATGGCTTTGAGCCGCGATTCGTAAGGCGTTGTCGGCGTATGATCGATGGGCGCGTTGACTGCGCATCCTCAGCAAGAGTTATCCAGGATAAGTATAGGGAAGCCCAAACACACAATCATCCACATTCCAAATCATACCCAACCCGCCAGCATTAGGCCGCAGCACTCTTCGAATTTCTTTGAGCGTCTCAACCGTCGCGAACCTACCCTCATCAACTGCGTCCTACACGCCAGCATAACGATTTTGTATACCAATGAAACGCCTGCACCATCAGCTCCCTCCTCTCTGATCCTTGACTTGTGAATCAGAACATACCTGCGCAATCACAACACCCCCAGCCCAATCCTCCTCTACGCTCCTCAAGCTCTCGCCCCGATCATCCACAATCTTGACACCCCGCAACGCCTTCCCTTCCAATACCCCGCGCATCTCATCATGCGGCTCGCCAGCTACGATCTCATACTTTTCGGGCCGTGCAGCAAGCAGGGAAGTAAATTTTCCCGTTCCAGCACCTAGCTCGACGAGCCGTGCGCCGGGGACGCCGGCGACGCGGATGCGCGAGAGGAGAGCGGATATGGCGTAGGAGGGGTAAGAGGGGCGATGCGTCTCGTACAGGTTCGCGGCGTGGAAACCGCGGGTTGCTTGGGGGTGGATTTGAGACATTTTGGGTAGGTACGTGCTGGAGTTTGAAATATGAATCAAAGGCTTGAGATGCAGTGTTTGAAGATTCTATAAAACTGAGGGGAACTAGACCAGGTAAGCCGGGAAGGGGCATGTAGACATGGGATTGTGATGTTGATCTTTGAGGACAGTAGCGTGCGGACTACGCGATTGCGACATCGCCAGGGTCTGTACTGGCCGCTAAGCAGGGTTGGGCGTACGTAGTATGATGGCTCAAGGTTAAAGTCGGTTGCGTAGACCAGGGCCCTTTACAGATTGAAATTGCGTGGCAGGAATGAGGACGTCTTGCCGGCCTGTTGGATAAAGGTGACAGTGCTACTGGAAGCAATTGTAAAGTTTTGTGTAAACACTGAACGCTAGTGATGTAGCAAGCACGGCCAGGCTTGACCTCAATCATGACTTCGATTCCCAACTCGACTAGAGCAAGCTCTCTAGGTCTTTGCCATATGCAATTGTTGCAGCCAACCCGGCATGCAAATTCCGATCAACTCCACTCAATGCAAATCCCATGCACAGTCCAACGAAGGTCATTTGCATCGCTGTCATCGCCCACTATTCTTCATCAAGGAAAAGCGCCAGTCTAGCAACTGGATCGCGCACAAAACATGGACACGCCTGGCAGCGTTCGTCCTCCTGAGAGGGGGTAATCATATGGTCTTTTCCTTTCCAAAAAAAAAACACTAAAGGAGATGTAAAATCGCAATGCCGAAAACTCTGGAACACTGCATGGTGTCAACGAATAGAATGTAAATGTAAAGAAACTCCCCTAGATGCATCCGCTCAGTTATGCGGTGACGCCGATAGGTGAATCGATTTATAGCCGACAGAAATGGTAGCGAAACAAGTTTCTATGCGTTGCTGGACCGCGAACCCGTGAGGTGCGCGATTGCAACGGCGAGGATAACGGGGAATACAGCTAGTCAAAGAATATTGCATGCGCTGCCAGAGGGCCTGGGAATAGGATTTTGTCAGTTCAAGAGTCCAATTGGGAAGATACGGGGTAGACTGGTCGGTTCAGGCTGGGCTGGGCAGCGAGTGCGAGGTGTTGAACAGTGCTTCATCTGCAGAATGTTGGCGCTACAAGATTGTACAACACATGCTGTGTTACCTGGCCACCCTGTCTTGCCTCTTATAGCTCTTGATGACGCAAGTATGCATGCTCAAAGCGAGCTAATGTTGATTTTGGAGGGCAGGTACTTACCATCTCTGACCCCGTATCCTCCTAATCCACGAATACACAATCTTTAGGCGCTCGCGGACACGGGTTGTCCGCAACAACGCATACTTCTCTTCTTCGGCAATGGGAACGACGGATGCAAACCAGTAGGGAAAAAGAGCTGGATCTTCGGGTGGCTCGCCGTAGACTTGGACAATGCGCGCGCTCAACCAAGGGGCACTAGCATCTCGCATCTGGCGGATAAAAGCCATGCAGTTGTCCAGCAGCTCCTGGGTAGAGAGCCGATTGATAGCGACGTCCAAAGGAAGCGGCATGTCCGGGTTGTCCTGTTGATATCGCTGTGCAAACTCGTTTGCGACAGTAGTCTCACTTTGCTCCAGAAGCCCCTCTTCGGCCAGAGAAAGATCCTCTACCCGTTCGACCCGAGCCATGTGGTAACCATCGAACATACCATGCCTGCGAATCTTGAAGCGACCGATACCTCGTGTTTCCACAAAGCTCCGTCCATCACGCAGCAGCTCCAGGTTGACGATCTCTAGGAGAGTGCCATATTCGAGGAACTGCGTAGGACCCATGTCACCCTGTGGAGCAGAGTTGCGATTGTACATGACCATGCCGAATTGTCTGTTACCTTCGATGCAACGACGCATCATCAAACGGTAACGAGGTTCGAAGACGTGAAGGAACGTAGGCATGGTCGGGAGCGATAACGTGCACACGAAGAGCGGAGTGTTGAGGTCATCGTCACCACCTTGTTCTTCCGCCTCAACAGCTCTTTTCCGGGCCTCGACCAGCTCAGGGCAGAGGCCGTTCAGGATTGCATTGAGCAGAGCATTGCTAGGTTTGTTCTGCAGCGAGGCTGGGATGTGCAATCCTCGTCGGCACACAGGGCATATGCTGCTGTGGTCCATGACACGGACAAGGCAGTGGCGGCAGAAAGTGTGACCACACGATGTCGTCGTCGGATCCAGCATCATGTTGTAACATACGTGACAATCGAGTTCTTTCTGCGTAGCATCTCGCAGTCGCTCGAGCAGTGCGTCATTCAAATCTTGGCCATTCTGGGTATCTGAGAGCGTCTCGTATTCGACCTCGGAACTATACCGCAGGTCACCCATCTCAGCCATGATGAAAGTGGAGACCAGCCGGCCACCTTGCAGCACTTTCGAATTGCCCTTGACTTCCGTCCGTTCCTTCTCTTCCATTGGTGCGTCGTCATCCCCTTTCAGAATCTCTTGCAAATGTATAGGCGTGTTGGCGACCAATGGCATGTGCTTGGCAACCTCAATCTTTATGAGTTCAATGAGCTTCGTCAAAGTTACATCCACGCTGCATTCGGCCGCTGCGTGTTCGGCCCCGCATGATGACAGCGGACAGGATATGCCGAGGAGCCGGTCTGGGGTATTCGGGTAGGAGATGTTGGTACGGGCGACGGGGTCGGGGAGACAGCTACGGCAGACGGTGTGACCGCATGGCAGCGTCACGGGAGCGTTGAAGGGCTTGGAACACTGTGGGCATTGGACCAGGCGGACGAGCTCTCGCGCGTCGGCGTGTGCCGCTAGGGCACCCTTCTCCGAGTATTCCTGCGGCGCAACATCCTCTACCATCAAGGCTTGCAGGGGTAACTGTGATTGGAAGGGCTGGTCTCCGTCGCGGGGGAGGCAGAATTCTTTCCGGCGTTGCGAATTCATACAGTAGGTGTCACGGCTCTATTTCTCCTGTGCCCGTTCGCCTGTGCAGTTCCCAGCTGCACCTGCTGTTCGTGTACGTGGGCAGGAGGGAACGCTGGGCGGGGTAGACGGTGGGCTTCGAGATATAAGCGCTCCGAGCGTATGTAGAGGTGGTTTTGGCGTGTGGCCGAGAAGGCCGGAGGCTCAACGTAGGGTTGTAGTCTGAAACGGCGTGGCTCTGCGGAAACGTGGTGGTGGTGAACGTCACCGGTCAATGTTGGGTCAGCAGCAGCCGTAAGGATGAGCTGCTAGGTGGTGCACGGGAGACGAAGACGAGGCGCGGGCGTATATGAAGGTATCGTTGCTCGGAATAGAGGCAGGTCAAGGAGTGTCGGGCGAGTCGAAGAGGTCATCACCACCAGCAGGCGTGTACTGGCCATGTTTCCGCACGAGGCAGAATGCATGATACGTCGCCGGGATGAGATCGGCGATGTCGTTGTGCGCCATGTTGACCGGGAGGGCGAAAGACGCTGGCACCGATCAGAGCGCCTCTATCCCTCCGCGCCTATCGAGCGGTGGGCCTCCATCGGCCACGGCTAGCCGCATGCCGGCTGCTCGTCTATCAAAATCTGCACGGCCCTTTCGTGAGTTTGTGCTCCTGCGCGTCCTCCTGGCGGACGTTGCGCTCCGCCGCTGGCCCGCTGGCCGGGGGCCGCCGTGCTGGTGGCACTGGCCGGGTTCCAGCGCCGAGGGCCTGCTCGTGGGCCTTCTGCGTGCTGCGTTCAAGATGCCAAGCAGTCCCGTTGCGCGGAGCATCTCCTCGAGCAGCCATGGCGGCCACTGCAGCACATCGCGCCGCTCAGCTCGACCGTTGCCGCAGCTCATGCGACCACGCCGCCACCATTCCTGCGCTCCGCTGCTGCCGTGTACGCGTTGAAGATGCGCATGCAGCTGTGCAGGCGTCATCGATGCCGTCGAGTCCAACGAGCGCCTGTCCAATCAGCGCGCAGCACCCGGCTGCCACCCAACCCACATGTGGCACTTTGAGCCTCCCACATTGCCCGCAGACCCTGACACCACCACTGCTCCCGCCGGTACCCACCATACTGCATTTGTGCGGTCAAGGCCTGTGTCTTGCTCTGGAACGCTGCCGACCAGCACACAACCGTCTCGCCACCTCCTGATGGGGACCAACTCGCCCCGAGTGGACAGGCGCAAAGCGTGGCCTCAAACGGAACACCAGGGCTCACGGCGGGCACATGTTTGATTCCGTCTGTCGTTAAATCACTTCTCGCTAAATCATGCCCCCATCTGGCCTTTCGCGGCCGTCCAGACTCCAAACCAGCAACGGACCACCTAAACTCCGCTGCACGACCGCCCCCTCCCCCCACGTTGATCGCCCTCGGAACGCTTGACCCTAGCAAAAATAGTGTACAAAGAACACACCTGTTACAGTCCCCAACGCCGCCAAGGACCCACCCTTCGTTTGTGTAAACATAGCTTTCGTGGGACCTTCCTCGCAATCACAGCTTCATGGAATTTGCCCAACGCCGTTCGCGTCCGCGGCTTCGGATCCCGAATCCGACTCACTACTCTCTTCGCTCTGCTCTTCTTCCTCTAGCACTATCTGTGGCAGCACAGACTTGTCGAACAGATCTAGCACAAACCGGCACGCCGGGAGCCGGAAATGGTGTGCTTCAAGGATTTGCATGACCTTGTGGAACATTGCTGGCTTCGTGAAGCCAGGTGCCTTCTTTGCCTTGATCCTGTCATCACGTTAGTGTGCGGCCCCTGGATACCTGCTGAGAACATTACGTACGCCTGAAGGTCATTTGCTGCTTTCTTGGCTAGCACTGTATTACCTAGGTCGGTCGCAAGCTTTAGAATGCGCGCATTCAATGGGTCGCTGTCGGTTACAGCAACCTTTACATCCGCCTTGCGCTTCCAGCTCATGTAGTCCGATTTGGCTTTCCATGGCGTCATCTATTCATGTAAGCCGTTGTTGTACACCAAAATATATCATGGGAAGACATACCGAAAACAGCTTCTTGAAATCCAGGGGCAGACAGAATCCCAGGGCTTCACCGGCTTCGTTGACGACACCATCCCAGCCATACTCCAGCAGTATTTCCTGCCCGTGAAGGCTCCTGGAAATCAGTCCGAGCACGTAGAAGGCTGTGCCTCTCAGAGACATGACCTCAGACATTTCTGCAATCTTAACAATCCATTTGACAACGTCTGAGCTCTCGAGAAAGGGTGCGCCGAGCTCCATTGACCCAACATTGCCGACCGCCCATAAGCAGCCCTTGACTTTGAGTATCATTTCGGCATCGTCCTTCTCCATCGCATAATCGCGGATGTTGGCGACGAACTCGTCGAAGTGTCCTTTTTGCTTGAGAAGCTTACATCCTTCTTTAGTCCGCGTGAGTTCGCGGTAAAAGTGGGGCGGCACAATGCCATACTCCGGGTGTTCAGGCGTGTCATCGTAGGACAGCTGAGTCTGAGGTTTCTCGGGAATGTCAGCAAGCGCCCGAGCCATGGATGCTTCGATCAATGCCACGTAGGTGTCATTCCTCCCTAGGAACCAGTCATCCATTTCCCCGGTAATGTAGTTCAATCCGTCCAGATAGTGGTAGCCAACAGAAGTGGAGAGGAAACGGAGCAATAGGGGCGCGCCGATTTCACCTAGGTGATCTAACGCTGGCCGACACTTCACAACGTATTCCAAAGACTCTGTCTGGTTGCATGCTTCTTCTAGAATTTTGATGGCCACCTCGCACACTTCAACGTCGGGGTCGTACAGCTGCGTGACCAACGATTTGATGGCCCACTCCGCAACACTTGACGAGTCCGTCGGCTGCATGGGTCTTGTGGCGTACTTTCGCAACAGTCTAGTCGCGAAGATGCGGACTTCCTTGGAGCAGGACGTCATGGCTTTGGAGATGATGATGCGTAGATGCCCATCCAAGGTGTAGTCCATGTTGCTCAGCAACGTCTTGATCAGGTCATCACGGTCGTTCAGCTCTATGATGTGGTAGAACATGTTCAAGACTCTCCAGCGTTCGAGAATCTGGATACCCTTGGAATCTTTGGTTAGCGCACCGAGAAGCGCGAAGTAGCCACCAGTGAGGGTCTCGTTCATCCGGTCCTCTTGGAACATAGGAGATTCAGATGTCAACCCACTCATCCTGTCGAAATGAGATAGGCATTCCGCAAGCTGCCGGATGAACTTGCTGTCGCTCAGATAGCGTACACCTTCGGGGTTTTGCAATAGTGTTCGCATCAGGGCGCATCCGGCACGAACATATCGCTGATTCGGCTTTGTGTTCTTGACTTCAGAGAATCGATACTTGAACGGACGATAAAAGCCGAGCAAGCGATGAACGAATTTCGTCACCTTCGTGGCCTCATCTAAACGCTTGGCGTTGAGTAGCGGTCCGTCGATGATGGCCTGGATCAAGTCCCATCTCCACTTCTGAAATGTGACAGTGCCTAGAACTTGCGTGTCCACCATCATAGCTCGAAACGTTGTTTCGTCCATTTGCATCGCGGCCTGCGCCTTGGATTGATCGGTCTGGGCGCTATCACCTTGGGTGATGCCTTTGCTCGGCTGATTTGATGCTGCTCCTGACCGATATAAAGTTCTATTGACACTGTCAACTTGGTAGATGGTGCCGATTGCGACAAAGCGGGCTTCGGTGTCGAAATTTGCAGCAGATCGAAGGAGCTGCGGAAGCACTTGCAGCTCCGAACTCCATGATGGTGGCAGGAGCTCGTTGGCCATCTTCAGCACCTCGCCAAGGAGGAGTGTGGTCTTTCGTTTAAGGGGAAGACTCAAAGGATCTTCTTCAGCTTTGAGAAGTGCTGGAATCAGACCAGCATGCAGGAATGCAGCCAACACCATGGCGACATAGTGCTCTAAAAGATTCCACTTGTTTGTAGGGTCCGTGCTGGGGCCAGAATCGTCCTGGATAGCTTGGTTTCTCAGGTTCGTGACACGCCCGTAGGTGGTCAATCGACGGCCAGCGAGGAAGGATGTAGACCATGAAGGAGGTTTAATTCTTAATATATCGAACAACAATTCCAACAAGACGTTGCGCACGTGGACAGTAGGAATTTCTAGCGATATGAGTAATGATCGAATGGCAAGAAAGTCGTCCATGCAGAGGGACAGAAATCCAGACCAGCTCCTCAGCAAGGAGGCAATGACTTTGGCGTTGACCTTTAGCTTCTCTTCGTGGAGGTGGCTATGCGCAGTCCCAGCATCTGTGAACATGGCAAAGGGTGCCTCGAGCTCGTGTCCGGATCTAAGAAAGTGACGTCTCTGCGGTGTGTCCAACAGATACACGAAAGCGCTCCCTACACTCTCCGCGGCGTAGTAACTCCCTTCTCCAAGAGCGTCCGTCAGAGTTCCCATTCCACCAGAATCGACCAGAAGAGCTGGCTTCTTCACCAGCATCTCGGCCAGGGTAAGGATGGCGATGTTCCTTAATCGATCGTCAGTGTGCTCGGCGACAGCCACCAATATTCGGACCACAGAACGTGAGATCTCCTCCACTCCTCCTTTCACGTCCAGAAAGGCACGGACAAACTTGAGTGCTTGCTCTCTTTCCACGCTAGCCTTGCTCTCCTTGACCAGAGATAAGATAACCAGATAGTCGGTGTGTAGGGCTCGGATAATTTGTAAGGACTTGCGATCAGTGAACGTGTAGCGCATAATACGATATGCAGCAGCGACTACCTCACGGCTATCGCTGAGCAACATAGTCTGCATTCTTAAGCCAAAGATTGACCATGCCAGTTCGTACTTGAGCGTAGAGTGTCTTTTGAAGAGGTCCACGAGTGAGTTCGCTCTTTCCACGTAGTACTCGGGCTGCATCCCAGCAACCTCCAAAGCCCGCAGTATCTCAGCAAGCACAAATGTTGGCGACTCCGTCTCTCCATCCTCATCTTCTTCCTTTTTCGCAATATGACGCGACGGTGACCGGGAGAGATTGCGTCGAAACAGGTAAGAGAGCCTACTCTGGGCCTCGGCGGGTGGAGACTTGATCTCTTTAGCTCTTTGTATCTCGGCCGCCAATCCAGACTTCAGCTGCGCGAGCTTCCTGTTCGATATGTTCAGTTGCTCCTCCACCTGCAACCTCTGGTCTCTGGTGTTCTTCGCATTTTTGGCATTCAGAGCCTCCAAGAGATTCTCAGACCCTATCTTGATCTTGGTCTCTTTCTCGATCTGATCCTGATACTCAGCCTGTCGCTGCTCGGTAGTCGTATCATTGTTGTCGCCTACGATAATGGCGTGAGTGTCAAAGTCGGGCTTTAGCCGGCCATCGTGCGATGTAGTTGGTCGTAGCTGCGAACTGAAGCTCCCAGGAGCCTCCCTAGCCGTCGCGTACGAAGCCTGCGCGCGCGACCCGGCCATCATGCTGCTGGCGGGTGCGGGCAGTGAACGCCCATCTCTACTTTTCGCGGGCGCAAGCAAAGGGCCCTGATCGCCGTCGGCCTGGGCGTTGGCGGAGCGCGCGGGTGGCGTCATGAGCGGGCCTTAACCATACGCCTCCCAACCGCATCGCATGTCGATATACAGACAGACACCTCCTGTTGCCTCATGAGCTGTTGCGCGCAGATATCATACGCAGTTGGACGGAGCAGGCTAGACGACGAGCGGGGTTGCGGCGGAGCGAGAGAGCGGAATGGGGCGCGGCCTCGAGCGATGTAGTCAGAGCGGATAGTGACAGTTCGGCAGAGTGAATGATCGTGGTGGTGAATCGCGTCCTGCACAGGATTCCCAAGCGTTCAGGGACGTTGCAGTATCCATCTGGAACGCCAGTGCCAACAGTAACGGCCCGTGCTGCATATTCGGCTCTAGAATACCTCCTGCTACCAAGCCGCCGCGTTGACGCTTGCAGCGCCTCAGCAGCAGCAGCAGCAGCTTACTACGCGATCACTACTACAGCTCGCTTTGCGTCAAGTACGTTCAATTGCTCGCCATCCATCACACATACCCAGCTTTCGCTGAACCCCGCGGATGGCCGAGCTTGCCAGGCCGATGTCACGTGCGTAGTCTCCGCGACCAATGGGAAGCGTCCCCCTCGGAGCTAGCCCTGCTCCATCGTCGGACCTCGCCGGGCTCCTCGAAGTGTTCGAGAGCAACGGCCGTCGTTTACTGCTGTCCCCAACATCTCACGCGATCTAAGTGTGCATTGCATGGTCTGCGATGCTGCCGCACGCTGCCGTGTCCGGTTCGGCGATTTCCGTTCGGCAAGTTGACCTGATAAGGTTTTGTTTTTAAAAGTATATCTATCGCATAGCTCTCCCATAGCTCCCTTCAACAACGACCAAGCTTCACATCCTTTGCCTCCGCCCTTCGTGACAACCCCCGTGGAACCTTTGACTCCTCAGAACTCTTCGCATTGTAACGCGACCTTCGTCTATCAAAAGCATTCATCATGTCTCAACTCAGCTACGCTAAGTATGGTAAGGACAACGTCCGTTTGTACAAGGTAGATAAGAACGAGAAGACTGGCGTCCACACCGTCATCGAGCAGACTGTCTGCACTCTCCTGGAGGGTGAGATTGAGACCGCGTATGTACTTCCTCTCCTGCCTCTGACACAAACCACTAACCCCAACAGCTACACCAAAGCGGACAACGGCCCCGTCGTCGCCACGGACACCCAGAAGCAAACCATCTACGTCCTCGCAAAGCAGCACGCCATCGACCCGCCCGAGCAGTTCGCCGCGACTCTCGGCGACCACTTCGTCAAGACCTACCCGCACATCCACGCCGCTCACGTCAAGATCATTCAGCACCGCTGGACGCGTATGACAATCGACGGCAAGCCTCACCCGCACTCGTTCTTCCGCGATGGCGAGGAGATCCGCGTCGTTGAATCCGTCACGCGTGAGAACCAGGGCGTCGAGATCAAGTCGAAGATCGAGAAGCTGCTCGTGCTTAAGAGCACCGGTTCTGCATTCTATGGCTTCCATCGCGATGAGTTCACGAAGCTGCCGGAGACTTGGGACCGTATCCTTAGCACCGAGGTTGAAGCGGGATGGAAGTGGAAGACGTTCAAGGATGTGAACGAGGTCAAGAACGTGGACTTCAACGGCGCGTGGCAGAGAGCCAGGGACATCACGCTGAAGATATTCGCCGAGGACAATAGCGCGAGCGTGCAGGCAACCATGTACAAGATGGGCGAGCAGATTCTCGCTGATGTACCGTTGGTCGAGGAGGTCGACTATGTTCTGCCGAACAAGCACTACTTCGAGATTGGTATGTTGTACCACACTGCATCTGTACGAACATTCTGCTAAGAAACCCAACAGATCTCAGCTGGTACAAGGGCCTCAAGAACACCGGCAAAGATGCCACTGTCTTCGCGCCCCAATCCGACCCCAACGGCCTCATTTTCTGCACCGTCGCCCGCAAGCTCAAGTCCAAGCTATAGAGCTTCACCCGCTCTAATCACGACTTCATGATCTTGTACCATATGCTATGCATCTTGCGGTTGCTTGCTTTGTTTCTTGTGCATCATTTTGTATTTTGGTTTTGAGGGGGAGGGCAGTGTCATTGCGCGAGGGGAGGGGTCGGTAGCGCGTTGTCTGAGAGTAGTGAACGTTATATACCCAGGGGTAGATCTAGTAGATCTAGAAATGATATGAGAGAGTAGTTTACCATATAATCTACACGGGCGATCTAACACGGACCTGGAGGGGAGAATCATTGGGTGCACAATTTGCGACACCACGACGACTCCGCATCGAAACAGTGAAGCGGTAAAATAGCGCAACACCTAAACACAACCATAGCCATGAACCGTGCAGCTTCACACGGTTCATATACTTTTTAGACATATATTGTACAAGCGGTCGTCCAGATCCACCTCCCGAATCGAAGCATTATGTGGTTTCCCTCAACGGTAGTTGTACACATTCCCAAACGCCATATCCGATGCACATGCCTCCTCAAAAACTGTCCCTGGCGTGATCTACGAGCATCGCGTGCGAAAGTCCGGTCATCGACTATATCGCTACGGTTCTTTCCACGCACTACCTCATCGTTCTGCTTTATGCAGGCAAGAGAATCTCCGCCCAGCTGCTATGCAGAAATGTCACACCGATCTGTATCTCCAGTCAGCTAATCCTTTCTCATCCCCATCTCTCGGCATTCGCCCGCTTGTCCCTCGACTCCTCCTTCAGACGGGGGTTCTTACAGCGAACATCCCAATAGCAGTCACAACGCTCCTGTTATCGCTGCTCATGAGCGTCTGATATGCGCCGACCGCAAAGTTTGGCTCTGAGGCGCCGAGCTTGCGACCGTTGGTGGCTTTGGGAGGCATGATCAGGGCTGGGTGGGTGCGTTAGCGGTTGGACTTGCGCAAGAGTACGGGCGATTTAGGCCTGGTGTGAAATGCTTACAAAAGTTGTGGAGAGTAGAGTTGGATGGGATGATTGTGATGATGCTCGTAGGAGTCGAGAAACTTTCGAAGCTTGGATGGGAGTTGCTTACGTCATGCGTTACGATTAGGTAATACGCGTCTTTCCGCCAGAATACGTGCAGCTTGAGTCAATACATTATGATACATGCGACCCTTTCAAACTGCTTGAATACTATTGCTCTATCTTCATGATGATACACCATCCCATTGACTGATATGAGAAGGCCTAACGGGCGCATATAGCTCGTGAACTGTTGATGCCGCACGAGTATACCAATGTACACCTTGCCACAATAAAAACATACCATATCTTAGTATCAGCACAGCAACCAAGAATGGAAGCCTGGAAGCGAGGCGTATCGCAGAAACCTCCTGAGGGCTTCGAACAATTTCAGATTAGCGCTTCTCACGATGCTTTGTATCAGCACAGCTCCATACTCCACATGCTCCTGATGAGGGGATGTACGGTTCATGACCGATGGAATGCGATCAGTAGGAGCACTACAAGACGCAAATAACTTCCAAGATCCTCGTCGGCGAAATTTTGCATCCAGCCGGCTCACTACGGTGATTACCCAACAAATAGGGAGCCACTCGCGAAACGATCGTAGACATACAATTGCTCGTTCAACTTCCGTCGTACGCCAATTCTTTATCCGCTTTATTTCTAAGTGTGGCAGCATAGCTCATAGGGAAATATGATTGTGGCTTTAGCGCTCTTATACATGATTGTCTATGCGCTCTGGATCGGAACTAATGTTAGACCTCGCGAACATACGACAAAACTCCTTATTGTGACAAGTACGCCAGCCTTAATGCGATACATAGCTGACTTAGCTTTTTCAAATACTTATTGCTTAAGTGGGTCTGATAATCACCGCGGATTCTAACGTTTGATTGTCTTGTCCCCCGAATTCTCTACCAAACCCAACAGCCCACGGCTGTCCACAAATCCACATTCCCCAGCAAGCATTCAACCCTAATATGTATAGTCGCAACCCCCCGATGACTTATACAAAGCTGTTGTCCACTATGGCTGAGTTTGACACGAACGAGGATTCATAATCTTGACAGTTATGTGACATTCACAGTTAGCAGTCGAAAAGTGATGGAATACCATGACCAGAACTATAGGAGGCACTATCTAGCGTGTATGAAACAAAAATTTGTCACGATGCAATCCACTAATGTCCCCAGAAGGTACGCAACCACGCTGTAGAAATCGAAGTAATCTACACAACTACCTATGGCAAGCAAGAGCACGTTTGAGTGAAGAATAATTCATGAACATCCTCGGCTACTCTAGACGATAAGCTTGAGTACTCCGAGCAGACCGAACAACACAGCAGCATGAATGACCTCGGCAACCACCAAACATTGGTCCAGCGCTAGAGTGCGGGCTCTTGCTGATGATCTTGGCCCCAGACAGGGCTTGTTGCAGGATTTCACTATTCGTGATCCGTTCCATGCGTTCAGTCTGGAAGCGTATGTGCTCTAAAGGCTAGAGTAGGCCCATGTACGATTAAGTTTCGGTGCTACACGACACCTCCAGATTCTCGAATTCGTCAAATAGCCTTCGAATTTTGTGAGAAAATCTGGCTCAATTGGAGACAAGTGGTCTACAACAGCGGTGAATGGGCAAGAAGGCCACGTGGGAAGATTCCGCATCGCTATCCTGATCCCGGAATCAAACTATTATTTCTACCAAATGAGCCTGATTAGGTGCGCTAGCCTCACAGAGAGAAGGTCAATGAACACTCTCAGAATATGGGATGGGTGCACTGAATGTCTCCTGTTCTAGGGACTCCGTCAATCGGGAAAGATACACCGTAGTGGAGCCTTGAAATTGAAGGCGGTACAATCTGTTTACATGTACTACAGGCCGCGACTTATGGAAGCACACGCTCGACGAATCGTCAGAACATAAGAAATCGGATAAGCTTTGCGCAATACCAATGTTCGGTTTACTCAAGACGCAAAGAACGTGCTAATATGAAACGGCTAAGTATCAGCGCAACATTTCCTGCGTACATTCATATCGGGCCCACAAAGCACGACTGTTATCCCTGTTTGTCCGAGCACGGGTCACAAGCTGCGATTTGTGCATGCAGCATGCCTTAGGATACCTAGATGCCCAATAACGTTAGCCCTCCATCCCAAACCCGCCTAGCCGAGCGCTTCTCAGCCTCAGCCTGACAGCCCCTCCATCCCTTCTATTTAAACCCTTCCACCTCAACCACACAACCTTCAACAGCTCTCTTTGTCTGCTGCTCAATTCCAATTATTATTCCACGACATCCACCCACTTTTCGCACGAATTCGCGTTGACCCCTTCCTGACCCCTTTCCTGCTTACCTCAGCAGCTTGCCCTTTGACGACCTTTCATCATGCAAGAAGTCACTATCCAGCCCGGTTCCACCATCTTTGTGACTGGTGTCAACGGTCTCATCGGAAGCTACATTGTCGACGTGCTCTTGAAAAGGGGCTACAACGTCCGCGGCGCAGTGCGTGATATAGAGAAGAGCAAGTGGCTTCTCGACTACTTCAATGAAAAGCAGGATGTGAAACTTGAACTCGTATGCGTGCCAGATATGACAGTCGAAGGATGCTATGACGACGTCGTTAAGGGTACTCTATTCCCAACTTACCTCGCCCCTCACCCCTCGCCCCTCACCTGGCCCCTCCTCCTCCTGCCGCCATTGTCTGACTCGCGTTAGTAGGAACCTCCGGCATCATCCACGTCGCCTCCCCCCTCAATGGTCCCGACCCACAATCCACCATCCCAATCGGTATCCGCTCCGCCCTGAATGTACTCTCCGCCGCCGCAAAAACGCCCAGCATCACGCGCGTGGTATACACATCGTCCTCCATAGCCTCCACCTTCCCGATCTACGACAAAGTGAAGGTCCTCGACCAGTCGTCCTGGAACGATGAAGGCATCGCGAAAGGCTGGAACCACCCCGCCGACGAGCCCGAGAGCCTGAAGGGACTATACATCTACGCCGCGCTGAAGGCGGAGAGCGAGAAAGCGTGTTGGAAGTTCATGGAGGAAGAAAAACCGAATTTCGTGTTCAACAGCATTGTACATTCTCTGCTCTGCGATGAACGCTCAAGAAGCTAAAGGGTGCACAGCTGCCTAACTGCAACTTCAGCCGTGTGCTCGTCCCCTCAAAACAAGGCGCGCCATCCACCATCGAATGGGCAAAATATGCCTGGACAGGCGAGAACTTCGAGCACGTCTCCAAAGTGATAACACCGCAATTCTTCATCTCCACGGAAGACTGCGCGCTCCTGTAAGCAATGTCACGGTAGAGTGATTGTTCAGGCTGGCCGATCGTATCAAGACTTGAGGCTTACACCTCTAAGTCTGACGTCTTCAGACGTTAGTAGCGGGCTGGAACAACTACTTTACCCAATCCCCTGAATAGACAACGTTACACTGACTTTGTACGCCCATCTTTAGACATGTCGCCGCTCTCCTTAACCCTTCCATCTCTGGGGAACGCATCTTCGGCTTCGCCGCGCGCTGGAACTTTAACAAGCTCATTGCCGTCTTTCGCAGAGAATACCCCGACAAGAACTTTCCGGCCGATCTGCAAGGCCAGGTAGACGACAAGTGCGAGCCGCCATCGGAGCGTGCGGAGGAGATCCTGAAGGGGATCAAGGAGGACGGCGAAGGGTGGGACAGCTTGGAAGACAAAGTTAGGGAGATGGGGGCGCAATTTGCTAGTGGAGAACTCTGAGTCAGTCAGCAGACGTTAGGATTGAAGAAGGTAGTATGTAGTGAGACACTGAATGATTGACTGGACGTTATTCGTAATCATGATGGTACTATCTAGTACTAATTACTATAGACGTGTCCACGAGTCGCACCTGTCAAAATATCGCGCAAAGAGCGCGCGCAAAGTAGCTTCAACTCTACTTTGTATGCCGGGGTATATGATCGATCATAACGCCGAGCGATGCTAAAGGGAAACCATCCACTTGCGCCGTCCCATTGTATCGAACCCAAATGTCGTGAAGATGCTGAAAGCGTGAGCACACAGTCACTTGCGACTCTCAGTAATCGTAGTTCTCGTTCTCGTCGAAACCTTGATCCTCGTCACTCAGGTACTGGTGCTCCAGATCTTCCTCTTCCTCCGCGTATTGCTCTTCGTACTCTTCCTCTTCGGCCTCCTCACCCTCACCAACCGGCACAGGCTGGTAGACAGACTCTGGCGGCTGCTCAGGTACAGGCGTCGCTGCTTGCTCCGCAGGCGTTGCGGTACCCGATGAAGCATCGCTCGCACCAGGCATGATATCCTTGAAAACATCGTAGTTGATGTGACTACTGAAGTGCTTAGCACGCTTCTGCAGCATCTTCTTCGCAGCCTCCTGTGCGCTGGCAGCGGGTTGGCCATCAAGAATACTGCCATCGCCCATCTGTTGCTTTCGTCGCTTCTGCTTGGGCTTCTTCGGGTTGCCTCTTGCCTCCTCGAGGGCTTTCAAGAGAATCTTTTCCTGCTGCTGTCGAAGCCAGTCCTCGTTTTCGATTAGCCAAATCCTCTCCTTGGCTTGAGATTCCTCATAAGATAACTCGCAGAAGTCCACGTCTGGGTCGCCCTGAAACTCATCTTCGCCAATCTCTTCTTCGCTGTTGACGTTGCGATCGGGCTTGTGTAGTTCGACGAGTTTGCGTGCCTTCTCAAGACTGTCGATGAACGTAGCGTGATTGTCGTTCTCTTTGAACTCTTTAAAGATGTCTTCCCACTTCGACATAGCCTCTAGCATTTCTTCTTCAAGCTCGTGCTCTACTTCTAGATCTTCATCAGGGATGATTACAGGGGCGCGCTTCTTCCTCGGGCGTCCACGTTTCTTTGGAACAACGACACCTTCCTCGTTCGCCGCGGCTGCAGTTTCGGCGCTCGCCAAAGCGTCAAGGCCTGCATCGATGTCATCTCTGGCCAAAGCGGCCAAAGCATCGACGTCTACGACCATGTCTTCGGCACCCTCACCGCTCGCCTGATCGGATTGCTGGGTTTGCGCTGGGGTGGGCAACGGCTCTCCACTACTAGTTTTGCGTTTCTTCATTATAGCCGCCTGGCGCTTGGTCGGTTGACTCGGTACTGGCGGTGTTGCGCCTTCCGAAATGCTTTCCGCCATGTCATCTAATTCATCCAAATTTTCAAGCTCGCCGTTTTCAGGCTCGGATGCTTTTCGTTTTCGTGCTTCGGCCCTCTCTTCCCTCTCTTGTCGCAAGTAGACTGCAGGAGGAGCGATCTTAGTCTTCAACAGCGGTGCATATTCTCGAAACTGCTTCACGGTGAGTTGAGAACTTTGCGTACGCCTGTACTCGTAGAGACGTTGGTTGATGGTAGTATCGGCGACCTTGACGACGTAAACGACTTCTCGAACGGTACGGCGGAAGTTGTTCATGCGGGCGGCAAGGATAATGCATGCGCCACATAAGCCTGCAGGGTTGCGTCCTTGCACCATCCAGTCTCTCGACATTCGCTTCAAGATCAGGCAAGCATCGGCAGCCACTCTGTGCGAATCTTGATCGAATTCGAGCCTCTGGCAAAATTTCAGCATGAGCGGCTCGATCTCGAGAACGTCGTTGCCATTGACTCCCGACGAGTCGTCCGCCATAAGGACCTGGCAGAATGACCTATACACGGTTCCGAGTCCCCAGACGTTGACCTGTATGCTCTCAGCCAAGTCCATGAGCAGCACGGTGCTCCCTTTGTGTCTTCGAGAAGCGAGGTAGATGGCAGCAGCGGCGACCTTGAAGATACCGCGACCCTGGACGAAGCTGTGGTTGAGTGCGAGTTGATACCACTTCTTAGCATTGATGGCGATTACGCCGTCTGCTGGAAGGTTGATCTTGGAGCAGATGCTGTTGATGGCGCTCTTGCCCCTGTCCGCAGTGGTCTGCCCGCTGTCCCCACCGCTGATTCCTGAAGCCTGTCCGCCCATGCTGTTCGCATGGCGTTGATCGTTTCCAACTGTACCTCCGTGCACCATAGCCCGGCCGCCGGAGGTTTCGCCGAACGTGATCTCGGAAACGATGTTGCTTTCGTCGTGGACCGTAGCGCAGTTGAAGCAGACAGTTCTACCATCATCTTCACCAATCTCGGGCGAGTCGCAACAAGTGTATTTGGACCGTTGCGCTGGCTGCACAGGTGGCGGTGTCGCACTCGGTTTGGCTTGTTGAAAGCTGGAAAGGCGCACACGGGGTTGCCGGCGCGCCGGCACTACGGGGCCTGGCATGGTTAGCTGGGCGCAGTCGCATCCGCGGGTGTGTGTTGTGCAAGAGAAAGGAATTTGGTCGGTGTAGGAAGTTTGGACTCGGGCGTCGGAAAGTCGGTTGGGGTACCAGCGAGCTTTGACGCGCTTTGGCGGGGCGCTGCGCTGCGGGACCCGGGGGGGACGAGCACGCGCTAACCGTGGGAGATGGGCTCTCCAACACGCCCCAAAGAAACGAGTGCGGGCTCTTGCGCCCGCCCGGACGAACGCTGTTGAGACGGCGCGAGGTGTGAAGGACGGCCGGAGACGCGACCGCTTGCAGCTTCGCCAGCCAGCTTGTCGCCATCAACGCCCCGGTCGGCGCATCGAGCCCCCGCGGTAGCGCTCGCATTCCATGGCCATCGCCTGTTCCTGCAGCTTGCGCCAGATGCAGCCCATGGCCGCGGTCGCCTCTCCGCGACGCCCATTGGCTGGCCACTTGGACCCAAATCAGCTCGCGAGCGTCCCCTTGCTCTGGCGTGGAGGGTGGCTGGGTCCCAGATGTCGTTCAACCGGTCCCCACCTCCTCCCGAAGCTCACCCTCCAGCCCGACCTCACTCCATCATCTCCCATCCATCCCATCAAAACACTCATCCCATCAAACACTATGTCCACCCGCAAGAGAAAGCAGGAGGCCGAGGAGGAGGAAGAGCTTCAGGCTCTGCCCAGCGACGAGTCTGACGAGGAAGAGGAGTAAGTGAGCGCCTTCTTGACGTCATCCCATTGCACCACGTTGTCGCAGACGCCCGGAAAAGCGTCCGTTGCAGTCGCCTGTTGTCGTGTTTCTGCATTGATGATTTTGTCTACTTCCATCGAGCTTCGTTGTCGCAGCACATCTGTCTTCGCACCGCTGTCAGCTGGCCTGATCCCGAAACCCCCTTGATTGATCTGTGTCTCCTCTCTTCTGGATTCGTCTGGCATGTCATTGAAATGCTGGATTCTGTTTGATCTTAGTCATCTGCTCGGACCTCTGTCTGCGCCATCTGATATGCAGCTATGCAGCACAAGGCTGACCCCAATGTCCGTAGATATGAGGAGTCGGATGGCGGCTCCGCCTTTGACGACGAGGATGCCTCTGACGAAGAAGCTCCCCGTAAGTGAGCCGCCCACTGTGATGGTTCCCGACTGATGCAGCGTGATAGCGCCGAAGAAGAAGGCGCGCCAGACCCGCAAAAAGGATGATGACGAAGAGGACGATGAAGAAGACGAGCCTGGGCCAGAAGACGAAGAGGACGATGAGGAAGCTGCGGTTGAGCCTGGCGATGATGACGACGGTGATGAAGATGCCGATGTCAAGAAGCCTGCTGGCGCTGAGAAGGACCGCAAAGTCAAGCCTACAGACCTGGAGGACAAGGATGCTGTGCCCGTAGTCGCCGATGAGGATGACGACGAGGAGTAACCTTGGTTCGTCCATCTAAGTCTGAGCTGAGTTCTGTCGTGGTTGTACTGCGGTTAGTAGGCATACCAGGATTGCGAAAAGTACGGTAGACAATGCAGACATTCATTGTTAGAGGCAGCCTGACATACACAATCTTCAAGACTTCACATGTAAAGTGACGTGTTAGAAAGCGTGGTGGCTTCACACGAATGTTTTCGTGGCAGTCACGACGCAACCACTTCTATGGCGCGCCTATATTGTCAGAGCTAACCTGTTGGCACACGGATGACCGACCGTCTTGTTAATCAGAGATGGATAGGTGAACAGTCTACGCATCAGGTAGCAACTAACTGAAGCAATCCGTGTCGAAAGGGCATTTCTACTCGCGATGACATGTTGGGATTCGATACACCAGAACCATCCGATCCTCCATACAATCCCTCAACGGTCTCCTTTACTATGGTATCTATCTTACGAATTCGCCCGATAATGGGTAGTCCCGGCTCCGGTGACGTCGCGTTACCCACGCACGTCACACATTCTGAAACGCGAACGGTTCCCCAAAGCCTCAGCTCTCAAACACTATCTCGTGGCTCACCACGCCTTGTATTCGGCTTGACAAGTGCTTGGCTCGCCCTGTACTCTGCCATCCTACAACTCATCTCCTCGGAAACTTCTTCCAACCACGATCCTACCCAACTACAAACCTTACAGCTAGTTTGAAACTCATTACATCTTGATTTTTTTATGCATGCACTATGACATGGAAGGCAGTTTCGACGCGTCTGGGAGGAACCGTGCCGTGCCGCAACTACAGCCTACGCGTTTGAGCAGCGGGAAAATGCCGAAAACAAAGTGGTCTGATACTCGCGTGCGATGCAGATGTATGCATGCAGGGCGGTTGTAACCGTTCTGGAAGGATGCACCCGCCTGCAATGTACGGTGTGCCGGGCGCGAGAAGAGCCGCCTTCCAGGTGCGAGGGTGTGACGGTTTGAACGCGTCAAGCTGGAAGATGGGCGCCGGGATGTGAGGTGTACGCTTGTGCATCAAGACGGTCCGCAGGTTTATTCGAGATGCTGTACGCTACGAGCGGGTAAATGCCCAGTGGGCAGTAGGCACGGCTAAGTCAAGCAATCGAAGGCCTTAAAGTATGCTTAATTCGTGTAATTACGTCTTTCCATTCATGTAGAAAGACAGGGCTAAGTATATGTCTAATGCGGACACTCAACAGTCCGGCTGTGAAAGTAAATAGTAAGAAATAGTCTCTCAATACTCGCAATGGCTATGTATGTGACGGAAACAGATGCTCGCTGATAAACATATCGACATTACATCAAAGGGGGTGTAGATAATAGTAGACGAACGCAGATAAGCAAGATATCGCGAGATGTCCTTGTAGATGATGGTAGGTGAGGGAAAAAGAAAAATGTGCGGTCCTCGTGAGAGCTGAAGCGCGGGTATCTCAATTCTATACTTCTCGTATCCAAACCTAGATAGACAATATGATTAGCCATGGCTCGATGAGCTAGTACTGGACGAGCGGGATGGAAGGGGTGAGAGGAAGTGTTGGAGCTGTGTTTTGAGAGGGGATAATGGTAAGCCATACCTCCATCTTTGGGGTATCAGAGCCCTCCTTGCGAGCCATGCTCTTGGCGTTCTCGACAGCCATGTCCAGATCATCCTCGTCTGCCATGGTGATCATATCGCCGTCATCCTTAATCTCGACTTTGAAGTTTTGCCGGATGCCAAACTTCTCACGAATGGACTGAACGAAGTCTCGCATGGATGAGTTTGGCGTGACGAACACATAACGCGTGTCGCCCGCGTGGACTTTGACCCTTATTCTACCACCAGTGCCACCACGACCGGAGGAGGTAGCAGAGCGAGTAGGCGATCGTCTCCTAGTTTTTGAACGTGACACCATCTCGAAGTCAGCATCGTCAACGTCGCTTCCATCGTAATCGTCTTCATCTTCCTCGTCGATGTAAGCGGGGCGCCTTTGTCCTCTGGAGCCGCGGCCGTAACCCGAGCGGCTTCCACGCGATTGGTACATGTCGTAGACATCGTCAGCATAGTCGTCCTCCTCTTCTGACCCACGGCGACGAGGCGCCTCACGCGAACGCCTGCCACCCATTCCACGGTCTTCGCGGCGATTGGGTGCTGGACGCTCCGAAGCAGATCGTTGGGTTCCCCTCCGCTGCGGTGGGTCATCTCTGCGGTCATCCTTACGGTCGAAAGCAGCGCGTCCAAGGTTCAGAGGCTGTGGCTTCGGGCCACCACCACGAACAGACTGTGCACGGGACATTGGCCCGTTTGAGTCTGCCTTCTTCTCGGCAGACCGGCGGTTGTCAGATTCTGGTGGTGGGGTTGGAGGGAACATGTTACGGTTCATGGGCGGCTCAGACTGCTGTCGCGCTCTGCTCTGAAGCTCAGGCTTAACTAGGTTTGTGGCAGCAAAAGAGAGTTTCTCTTCGGGGCGATCGTCCTTGGCCGAATTTGCTAGCTTCTTGATCTCCGAGCCAGCGAATCCAGTAAAAGCGTTTTGCCGGTCGGAAGCAGCAACGAGACGGGCTTTTCCTAGGTAGTCCTTTGTCTTCAAGTTCTTGACCTTTGCGTCATTCGGGCGATATACGATACCGACAGGGATAGAGAAGACCGTGTAGCCTTCTGCCTCCTCTCGTATAGCCTCGTCAATGACGTCGTGATCGGGAACCACCTTCTCCTTGGCGGCGAAAGACAAGTCTTGCATACCCGCATCCTTTTGCTGAAGATAAATGTAGCAAAGACCGCGATTGAAGAGGACCTCGCAAGAGTATAGCTTGAACTTCAAGCCCAATTGTTCGTAGTCGATGTTGTTGTTGCCGCGGAGGTATAAAAGCGTATCATTGAAATTCGCAAGCGCTTCCTCGAAATCTCCCATGAGGAAATTAGAGACACCCTGTTGGAAATATGCGACGGCAAGGTACTGGTCCAGCCGCACAGCGCGCTGGTAGCAATCGACCTGGGGAGGTGTGAGCATGTGCCTCTTCCGTGAGGATGTTTGCTACATACCGCCTTCTCATGCTCGCCGAGCGTCGCATGAATCACACCGCAATTGAACAGGATCTTGGAGGTATCCGAAATCTGGTCAAACGTCTTCAGGGCCTCGTCAAACTCGTTGTTGTCGTAGGCACCTAGGGCTGCCACCCAAGTCTCGATTTCCTACCCCGCGGTCGTTAGCGGTGACTCTCTAGAGCACTGGCACGAGCGGCACGGGTCATACCTGCTTCAGAGACATGACGAATACTAGTTAGTTACCCGGCAGTATGGTGTCGTCAAGCCTCGTCCTTCACCCGTTGCTACCGCTCCACGGCTGGTAGAGAGCTCTTCCTTTCGACTGGTACGCAACTAGCCGAAATCCTTGTTTCGTTCTTCCTCAGATCACGACGGAGCCACCTGGGCTTGACGGAGTGTGCACGGTAGTGAATGTGTTATCGATTGTGTGTTCGCTGCCTCGGTACTGCTGGCGTAGTGTCGATTCGTCGTCGGGGGGCGGGGAGCGGGCCAAAAGAGTGACTACGGTGATGCGGCTCTCGAGGGAGGAATGCAGAGTTTGGGGGAGGAGAGGAGGCTTTGAGGGCTGCACGGCAAGGGGACAGGGCACAGGGAGGATTTGGCGGGCGGCTGGAGACTGGCGCAAGTGGGGAGACCGATTCTGAGTCCCAGCGCGTCTGAGGTCTGGCTTGGCTTCGACATGCATTGGCCGCGATGATTGGCCGTTCGCGTGCGCGACCCCGGCATCCACAGCGCTTCGACGACCGCCGCGACACTTCGTCCCAACCCATTCGAGAATGACACCACCGCCATGCGAATCTGCAAGACCATAGGCGCCCAGCCGCTATCCAGGTGCCATTTAGGGCGCCTCTGCCCATCGACGAGCGCAGCGAAGAAGCCATTCGGGCGCTGCTCTCTCCCCCAGCGCGGACGACCGACGGCGTTTGAGGTCTGTTACATGGCCATCTGGCTTTGAGACAGCCACGTGACGGCGTTACTACGTAGGTACTGCCAGCGGACGCACTCAGGCATGAACGCATGATGCTGAGGCTCGAAGAAACCACTGCCATCTTGTTCTGTGTCACGCAGGCAGCGTTTCGGCCTGGAAATCAAGGTGCAAGCCTCGCTTCACCCACGCCAGATCCGGCAGTGAAACGAGTAATTGTCGTCGCTATACGTCTTGTAGACCAGGTGCAAGGAGCGATCTACGACTACAGGAAAATCCGTCTAGCCACTGTCGGCCACCCCTCTGCTAGTCAGCCTCCTCATAGCATGCCCCTACCAACTTCGTCCTTGCGTTCCTGCCACACGGTCTTTCCGGAACATGAACATACTGTTTTGTCGTTTTCCCAGACACCCGCACTCCTGGCACACGTCAGGATCTGTCAATTAGAACAGGGCCCGGCAGACTTACCGGGCAATGACCCCCACAAGGGTGTCTGGATCATTCTTATCAAAGGCGCCGTCCTGCTGTCTCGCTACGACGATGCTGCGTCCGATCATCTCCCAGATCTGGATTGGCTTGTCCAGGAACACTGTGCCCACGCCACCTTTGCTCACTTCGACAGTTCCAAACAGACCGCGGCACGGGGTGCCTTGCAGCCTAGCTTTGGCAGCCTCGAAGATGGGCCCCGTGGATTCGGGGCCGTCTGAGATGTCTCCCGACTCTCGGATCGTGGCATGGTACGTTCCAGGTGATAGTCCTCGGATACTGAGGTCGACGATGGTCATCGTGGGCGCAACTTGGACCATGCGCACCAGTCCCCGCACCTTGTTCTCCACGTGTGGCGCGAACGACTCTAGTATGCATACAGCAGCGCCTGAAGATCCTTAATTAACACCATACGACGACGCCGTAGCCAAGAAAAAGCCTATTGCGACGGCAAAGCACCACTCAACACTGTACCGTCAGGGCGAACATACTATTTGACTTGCCGCTTCCTCGTAGAATAGCATCGCGGCCTGTGCTTTGGATAGCCTCAACGATAGCCGAGGGAGCTGCGTTGCCTTCGATGGATACTAGCTGGTCCTGGAGGCTGGCAGTGACCTTCTTAATTCCTGCTCCTGTCAACGCGAGCTCTCCAAGACCCTTGCCAGATCACCGTACCGCTTAGTTGATGCAGGGAGCCTTCGATATCTTTGATGCATGCTTCGCACGTCATGGGCACCGCGAAGGTCGTCTCGAAGGTTGGAATGCTCATTTTGAATTCCTGTAGTGTTAGAGTGGTGACTTTATGCTGTAGTGTTGGTTTTTGAACATCACATCTACTTTACCTCGCTTTGAAATCGAACGACATCGGGCGGGTCTCGGGCGGGACCATCGAGCAAAGCGCCGATGAGGACGCACGTGACACCGTCCTCCAGAAATTAATTGCCAAGCATCTCCGCTCGAACTTCACGGAGCGCATCGAGCGACCGCATAGCCCCGAATCTACCTGGAGCCCCAAAGTCGAAACGCACAGCATAATCAGCTCCAGGAGGTACCAAAAGTACCATCGATTAGCCATTGGCCGTCAACCGCCATGTCTCAAGTCGTAGGCAAAGTACGTCCCCGATCGGACCTCCGCATGCACAGAAACGAGCTTGTTCGCTATGATCACGAACTGCACAAGCATGCATCAGCGCTCTTCAACTCCTACTGTGTTAACAATATGATTAGACGCGCCTCGCCTACGCCCGCGCATGGCACCACATCGACGTCGCCAGCGATGACCGCGCCCTCGGCCGCCTTGCTTCCGGCATAGCCCTCACCCTCATGGGGAAACACAAGCCCATATTCGATCCCTCCACCGACTGCGGCGACTATGTAGTCGCGACCAATTGCGAACACATCCACGTCACGGGCAAGAAGCGCGAGCAGAAACTATACCGCACGCACACCACGCGCCCGGGCAGCCTGAAGGAGATCAGCCTGGAAAACCTAGCAGCAAAATGGGGAGGCGGCGAGGTGTTGAGGCGAGCAGTCAGCGGGATGTTGCCCAAGAATCGATTACGGAAGGTGAGATTGGAGAGGCTGAAGACGTTCGAGGGGGAGGGAAACCCGTATAAGGAGAACTTTTTGAAAGTGAGCAATGGGGGTGGACAGGGGATAATAGATTTTTCGGAGGTGAGGGAGACCTTGAAGGCTGCGAAAGGGGAAAAGTCGGCGCCAGCATCATAACGGAAGGGTGGAAAGAGTTGTGAGAGTATATGTTTGAATATGTGGAGCTGCATGCTATTAGGAGTTCAGATAACTCTCGGATATCTTCTTGTAACATAGCGGGCTGTATGTTTATGTCCAAGTCGAAATTCAAAAGTTGACCACGGAACAAATTCGGAGGGGTCCCTACCACATCTTGGTATCGTTCATGGACATCTTTTCAATACTCAGATTGTACTTGATCATAGCTTCGTACGCAACGAATCCACTACCGCAGTATCCTCATTGAGAGGCCGACAAATCCCAAGCTCTCAGTTTTAGTTGCTGGCCTCGTACTGCTACACGACCTTGTGCGATCATGCAGGCTCTGGGATGTAACTATAGTGATACTAGGGAATATTGCTGTAGTACCACATATTAAGCAGCTATAGCTATTTGAGACGTAGTATACATGAATTAGGGGCTCCCGTACCATAGTACGTACGATTAGCCCTGGCGAATATTGCGCCAGCTTATGGGAAGTGAAGTGTATCGCGAAAGAAGCCGGGCTCGAGGCTTCGTTCCCGACAAAACGGAGAGTGAGCTTCAAAGTTGTGCAAGCTGTATTGCCATGTACTGGTAATGCCCGTAAGGTCATAGAGCTAATGCCCGTATCCTCGGACATAGCGTTCTCTACAAGTTTGACCATATGTCTTCTTTCAGCCACATTAGAAGTGTTGCTTGCTGATTTCTACAAATTGATCTATTCGATGTTGGCGGCGTGATATCGTTGACCGCGCATCTCTGTACAGACTGTTCGGTGTTGTCTTTCCAGGATCGCTTCAGCAGAAGAAAAGTGCGCTGACGCAACGAGGAAAGCGCAGAGCTTACAAGAGTAGTATTTCGTGTTTGGGTGTCATTTAAAATGTGATCAAGGCTGCATGTAAATTAAATTGACGCCAGTAAAGAATCGGAGACGAAATCAGGATCGATGACTTGGGGAATATAAATACATAGTCACTCTGCGAATCGAGAAGCGAGATGAACATCAGAGTGGAGGGGTCTGATTTGTCGCATCCTTCTCGAGCATGAAGTTTAGATGGGAAGAGATGTACAACGTAGAAGGACCAAAAAAAACGTGTCGCAAAGTCCAACAGAAACCCTATGTTACAACTCAGCCGTAGTTCGTGACGCCGTAAACGCAATCCATAATGAGCCCATTCGCGTACCCCTATTCAACGTTATAACGCCCCTCCTTCTCGAATTCAATTATACGACCTGCTCTTAGCAACGAGCTCTTCTTCCTGCTTCTTCCTCGCAGCTTCTGCCTTTCTAACTTCTCTTACAACACCCCCAGTAGCAGTCCACCAGGTGTCTGTCCCCCACCGTACTAGTCGCTCGGCCGCACTCCTCGGTCCATCAATCGCTGGTCGTATATCCAGAAAGAACACCGGTTCTCCCGTCGGCTCCGGCTCTCCCTCGTAGTAGTCGATCACGTACCGCACTTCCTCGCATCCCTTCTCATTGCATCTCTCTACAAACCAATCGTGGCGATCGAAAGGCGGCGGTGATGCGAACTTTCCTGGCCAACCCCAGGCAGCCCATTGCATCATCCGCGCCTTGGGCGTGAGTTCTGTAGGTCGGCCGGTGAAACGGAGAAGTTTCGGAGGTGGGATAGATTTATCCTCCCAGGTCGTTGTATCAAAAGGGTCTTCATCCGTGCCGAGCATTTTGTTCGCGTTTTCTTCGCCGCGCTTGCAAATATTATAGCCCTCTACGATGCCGCGCGCGAAGCGCCGTTCCCAACCCATGATTTCTGCCCATGCGCCCTCGTTCAAGAAGTTGTGCACCGAAACCATGGACTCGACGGCGTCGATTGGTGTGTCGGTATAACCTTTGCGGAGCATCGCGTTATACATTTGCTGTGGTGAAGGGTACTCCCAAAGCGAGCCGTCGGCTTTCGGTATGGTGGATTGTTCGCGTGACAGAGGAAGATCTTGCGTTTGATTTTCGGCACGGTCGTTGTCTAGAGTCCAGAACATGTTGTTGAGAGGATTTAGGCGGGAGAGGAGGCCGGTCTTCTGTGGTGGTTCGGTAGGTGTGGATGCAGGCGCATTCGAAGGGGTCTCCGGAGGGACATAGGGGCACGCGCCCGTTGGTGTCGAAGGAGGCTCGGCTCTGCCCGACGGTGGCGGCATCTTGTTGTGCATAGGACATGCCGGCTATGTAGGATTAGATATTGGATGATGACACGGTGAGATATGAACATACTGGAGGTTGCGCGTCGCCTCCTCGAGGGACGGGGTGTGGCGCAACGCGCGCGACGGGTGCGGATGTTGTATCTGCCCAAAACCAACCCATATTAAGGTGGTAGAATTAAAATAAGATTAGGATATCGAAGAAGAGCTGATGCGCTTGGAGGAACAGTGAAGAGGACGATTTGCGGAGATTGTCGGAGGAGAAACTTTTTGGGTTGCTTGAGGCGCACGGTCTTGCTCGTCATGACGGTCATAATCGGAACATTCTCGGTCGTGATTGGCTGCTTCTCACTGCCCGCTTCTACATCAATTCACTTGGTCCCAACCAATACTGACATAGATCTTGAGTTGTAAGGCGAGTAAGCCTGCAAATCTCGCCAACAGAGCTTCACACCCAACTAACACACGCTCTGACATTTTACTTCTGCATGGAACCTAAATTGCTTCCGTTTCAGCGGGACTCACAATGCACACGTACCAGGCTAGGGGAAATACTATCACTGTTCCCTCACCAAAACCAAAAGGCAACGTGTTGTTCTGCTTTGGTTCGCCTTCATAAAGTATATATACAGTCCTATTTCTATCAATAGTATTTCTTCTGGCACCCGACTTATGCATAGAGAGTATATGCTCCGTATACTACTCCTCACCGAAATTCAAATCAATAGATGAGTTATCCTTACCTTTATCACAGTACCGCACACTACCGTCGAAGACACATCTCACGCATATGCCGTGTGGGGCACACCATCAATATCTTTTACTTGATTTGTTACCCTCAACACCTCTCAGGCATAATGCGCTGAGCGGCCAATCCAGAACTACTCGAGAAATACTTAAGATACAGACGTGCTAACACCAAGTAAAGAGAAGTGGCTTTGAGCTAGACCCGACACAATCTGCCTTGCTGAGTCGGTAGCCCATCAGTTCCTTCCACCTTCCACTCATCACTACCAACTCCCGTGACAGCATAAAAGACGCCCCAGGGATCTCTCTTCCTCTTTATACCCAGCAGCCTCTTATAGTTGCTTCCATAGAAACTGTCCTGGAAATTAGGCTCTTCGGTGTCAGCCTCGTTCATATACGCTCCACTCCCCGGGGTTGCGTCCCGCCACTTCTGCGCGTACTCATTTAATCTCGCATGGCTCGCAATCATCTCGTCGGGAGTGCGTTCGGGCCCGTAGCTGGCAGAGTCGAAGCCTGTCGCATGCATAATAGCAGTCCGAAGATGCGGATTGACTGCGGAGTCTGCGCCAGGGTAGCCTGCTGTGGCGTAAGAGGGATGGTAGTCGACGCTATGGAAGTTGTAGTGGCCTTCTTCCACGAATGTGCGTATAGCAGCCATCGCCCTGAAGAACTCTGGGGAGCTCGGGTCCTCGAATAAGGAGCGTGGAAAGAGACGTGAGGCGAAGCGGCTGTTACCGACGGCTTCACCGGGGCCTTTTGGTCGGAAGGAGTAGGATGGGTAATTGGGCCACCAGCCGACAGTTGCATTGATTTCAATACCAATGTCGTTCAGATCCTGAATTATAGGTGCAACGAAAGCATTGAAGTCAGGCGCGGATATGCCTGGTATAATCACTTGACCAGTAAAGGAGAAGATGCGTTGGGTTCTGTTTAACATGGGGTTGGGGGCTTCGGTCGAGATTTTGTTCCAGCCGATTCCTTTTGCGTCGTTAATGCGCACGAGATGAGAAAAGTAGGCATTGACACCGTCCCAGAAGGTCTCATTTGTGGCTTCCGCGTATGCGGTCGTCTTGTCAACCCAGGCGGTACTCCTGGCCTGTTCGATGTTTGCGCCGGTTTGGAAATTGCAATCCATTCGGGCGACGGATATGGAGTCGTGTGCTTTCACTATTGCTGATGTTATGATGCCATAGTTGCCTAGGACTGTCAGCATCAAAGACCTAACGGGGGATATACTTACTCGGACCTCCGCCTCGAATAGCGTAAAATAGGTCTTCATTGGCCACCGGATCTGCGTGAACGAATCTCCCATCGGCTGTTACGACTTCCAATGCAAGTACTTGATCAGCCATGAGCCCATATTTGGATGTGATGTACGAGAACCCGCCTCCTTGCATGTAACCCCCGTAAGCACCGACTGTGGAGGATCCGGGAGCGAGTAAAGTAATATTGTTTCCTTCCATGTGTGGAAACAGCTCATATTGCTCCATCGCTGCACCGACTCGAGCGGCCTTCCCTTCATATTCTCCAATCTGGAATAATGGCAGATATTCAAAGCTTTTCAAGTGATGCACATACACTTGAAGAGCACCACCTCCCGTATTTCTACCGAGGTAATCGTGCCCAGTATTCCTAGAGTCATCAGCACGACTGGGATTGGATCGGAAGATAACCATACTTGATAGTCAGCCGGATATTGTTGTTTCTCGCAAAGTTGACAGCGAGCTGAACATGCTTCACTGTAGAAGCGTTAACGACATAGGCTGGAAATTTGTCAATATGGCAAGCAGACAGCGGCGGAGCTGTGATGTTGGATCCTGGAGGTGATGCTGCGGGTAGTGGACACGGGTTTCCCAGCGTCCACTGAAGAAACGGTACCAAAGGATCTTCCCTCCTATCTCAATTTAGCCTTAGTGTAATGCTTGAAAAAAACGAACCAGCATACACATAAAGTGAGCTCCTGGATTGTTGCCGCCAAGCGGCGCACTTCATGGCGTTTTCGTAGATCCCAGAATAGCAAGCTGCCGCGGGAGGAACTGCCTTGAGCAGCGCTCCCTCTAAACTTGTATTGAAAGCATTCCAGCGATTTGCGTTTGGCCAGTCACTGTCGCCTGGGAAGGTTTTGCACTGTGCAACAACGGCAGGTAGTTTACCAAATCTGACATCGCAATTATCAGAGACGTCGTTGTCGGTCAGTTGAATGCTTTCGTAGGGAAAATTGTAGGCGATAGATATCTTAGTTACTATAAAAAAGCTAATACAGCTGTGATGAGACAACATGGTAGCACTTCACTCCAGATTCGGTCTGGAGGTTGTCCAAGCGTGATGGATCATTTTGTACTTGCAGCTTGCCTACAGGCGCTCCAGGTGTCCTCCTCTTCTGCGGAGTGTACAAGGCTATTATCTACCACGGACAGGGTTGGAATTACGGGCGAATATAGTGCAGCATGTAGACCGTTCGACATAGATTTACGCCCGGCGCTCATGCGCACGGCGCCCCTTCATACATCGTGGACCCTGGACGGCACGAATGGCGTCAGTGGTTTACGCGCTGGGGAAACCCTGACCGCACGCAGAAGGACGCAATCTGTGGGCAGTACGTATGCCAAAAGAATTATGCAGGTCTCGAAATCTACGATGTCCATACGGAACGTGATCGCATAAACATGACAGGGTGAGCTACGCGCATCCGGAACGGGGCGCGCATCCACTGCCGTGTATGCACACTTTAACCTGCATACCCACGGTCGTATATGCCGGCATCGTGCCAGCGTGAAGGAGAAGTATGTCTGCCCATGCAATAAGCCTACTCTGGAAGGTTGATAAAGCTTGAAGAAGGGGTGAATGACAGATCAACGCGGGGTGTCCTATCGAGCTGTCGGTATGTTTCTGTGGCAAGAGAAGATGAAAAGGTAGGCGAAAGAAGAGCCACATTGTTCGTGAGGGCGCAACTAGATGCTCAGGCTCTGCATTCTGAGACGTTTAAAAATGGGAAACTCGACTTCTTGACGAGAAGGAGGAAAGGTCGCGGTTGGGTATGGTGGGCCATTACGAGCGACTCGGCCATTGGGCACATCTGCATCCCTCTAACGCGCTTATTACTAAGCGCCTCACGCCCGCTGGTGACCTCAACACCACGGTTGCAGATGCCATGTGCATCTTCCATCGGGTTGCCATCCAGCAATAGATAACCACAGAAGGCCCAATTCATCAAACGCTTATCCAAACACTCGTGGCTGGCTCGTTTTGGTGATGCTCGGTCTTCTCGGCTTTCTCGGTCTCTATCAATGACTATACTTTGCGCGTAAACCGTTTGTTGAATTGAAGCGGATTACGACGCACGCTAAAGACGCGATGGAACGCTCGACTGACCCCATCAGAAGAGCTGGGTTAGGCAACAGCTGTTGTTGTATTCCCGACCCGTAGTCCTTTTCGGCTTTTTCCCCGGCCGAGACAAGGCTACAACGACTATTGACAAAAGTATATAATATGTACCGAAAATCATGGATCGAACTTATATGATCCAAGCCATCCATACAGTATCTAACAGAAAGGAAAGCTATACCAGGAATACAGGAGCTCATCTTGCTACTTTCAAAGCTGACACATACAATATGGACTCCCTCATAGCCCAAATTCGCAATATATACGCCCAAGCCGACGAGCGAACCCGCCAAAAGATACAGACTGACCTCCGCGACCTCCAGGCTTCCTTCGACAACGACTGGGACCTCGTAGTCCGTATATCGTCCGGCGTACGTCCCTCTCCCCATCTCTCCTTTCCGTTCCTCACTTAACGTCACCAGTCCGTGCAGATGCCCCTCGTCAAAGTCGGCACCGACTTATCTCTTTTTACCCTTCTCTCCTCGTCCAAGGAAGCCTTAACCCTTTCCAACCTTTCAGCCAGTACATCCGCAGCTCCCAAGATGCTCTCGCATCTGCTCCGCGCAATGGCAGCTTTCGGTCTTATCGACGAGCCATCAGTCGACACTTTTGCGGCAAACAGGACCACGCATACGCTAGCTACTGTCCACGTTTCAGGTGCGATAGCGCACGCGTACGACATCCATCTGCCTACTGCATACGCGTTTCCGTCTTGGTTGGCAGAGAATAAGTACCAGGATATATCTAGTAACAAGAATCTGCCATTTCATAAGGCTCTAAAGACGGATTTGACGCCGTTTGAGTGGATGAGACAGCATCCGGAGCAGTTGGCATCGCTTGGGCATGCGATGGCGATACAGCGGGAAAGCCACTGGTTCAACTCGTATCCTGCCACGACTGCTATAGGCGATTTCAAAGCTGCTACCGAATCGGCTGTGCTCGTTGATATCGGTGGCGGCTTTGGGCAGGAAGCGTCGGCATTCAGAAAGAAGTTTCCGGATGTAGAGGGCAGGATCGTGGTACAAGACATCGCATCGACGCTTAGCAGCGCGCCAAAAGTCGAAGGGCTGGAATTCCAAGAACACGACTTCTTCGAGGAACAACCGATCAAAGGCGCGAAGTTCTACTACTTAAGACATATACTACATGACTGGACGGAAGACGACAGCATTCGAATACTGAAAGCAGTAGTCCCAGCATTGGGACCTAAGTCACTCATTGTGATTGATGAGGTCGTGTTGCCGGACGAAAAGCTGCCCTGGCAGGCTGCATACAGTTCGTAAATCCAAACCCCCATCTAACAAAAGGACACAGCTAACCCCTGCAAAGTGGACCTCACAATGATGGCATCGTTGGGCGGTGTCGAGCGGACAAAGAAGGAGTTCGAGATGTTGCTAGGCGCAGCTGGTCTGCAAATTCTCGAGGTCCACCGCTACGATGCAAAAATGCAGAGCGTCATTATCGCAGCACCAAAATAGTGACGATGCGATATCATTCACCACTCCCCACCTCTTGTCCAGCTTTCTCCCTCTGCCTAGGATCCCCCCTCATTGTAACTTTCCCAGTCATGTAGATATCATGTGTTCGTTGCATCAGCCTAAAAATGTTCGTTGTTGGCGTTTAACTTTTATGTATCCTTCTTCATTCCGGCTTGTCCGATCTGCTCGGTCAACAAACACGACAACTTACAATTGTGAGGTACAATAGAAAAGCCAGGTGAGATTCTACCATCTTCGTCAACGTCGGTGTCGGTCGCGCGTACGATATCGGTCATCTCGATGTTCTCCTGAGTTAGGATCTATATTATAACCACGATAACCGGACCGGTCCCCAGAACGGCGGTGCCGTCCAGGTGATCGGGATCGTTGGCGGCGATCATACTCAAGATGGCCATGTCGAGCTGGTCGAGGTCTTTGATCGTACGGGTACTTTGGGTTAAGGCCTTGATACTCAGAGCTTTCGTGTTTACCCCAAGTTGCGATTTCACTGTCGCCTGCGACTTTCTCTTGGCGATAGGGGCGCTCACCACGGCGTTGATGATGGTCACGGCTGTCCTGTAAGTTATGGTAGGACCTACGAGGTGAAGAGGAACGATCTCGTTGATCAAGATGCGCCCTTTTGGATGACCTCTCGCGAAAAGAAACGTCTCGATGGGTACGATGGCCATCTCCCATTCTTGATTCAGCACGGCGGTCAGGGTACATATGGTCTCGGGGGCCCTTATGCACGTGCGGGTAGCTTGCTGAACCAGGAGCAAGGTCATCGCGGGATACACGATCATCTCTTACGCTTGCTGCATGCGCGCGATGCGCTTCACGAGGGAACACCCGGTGCCGGTCCTGTCTGCTGCTAAGTGGCGACCTGTTTCTGCCTAATACCTCATCACGCACACTGTGACCCTTGTGATCGCGATCATACCGACGACCAGCATTATCGTACTTCTCGCGCAGTCGTTGCGGTGAGGGCGTATGCGTGCGAGCCGTGCCCTCGCATCTAGTGTCGTTGCCGTATTTGTCATTCCCTACGGAAAGATAGATTTGACCGAGCGGGCGGTCATATTCCTCCTCAGCTTCACGCCTACCAACTTCCGATTCGGGTGTAAGATGCTCGAATGCGGCGGCCGTGGCTCGAATCATTGGCGGTCTTGTGAGGCTTCCTACGGCCGGACCCATCACGTTCAACAACCGTCCATTCTGCTTCAATTCCGATGCGTCCGTTGCTTTGGACACTGTGTCCACCTGTGGGCCGTGGACTACGGTTATCGGCTTGTCCACTGCCCTGTTCAAGGAAAACTTCTGCCGAGGCACTGTTAAAGTTGAGATCCCATCAGCTGAGGCTTTGAGTGTACACCCTCGTCTACGTTTTCCAAGGGGTTCCAGGTTCGCCGCAGAGGCCTGAGGTCCTGGGCCGCTCTCTCGACGACGCTTGTGTGAAGCCGCTTCGTCGAGTCTGTGAGCTGCAGCACTTTCCAAGGCTCCCAGTTCTTCGTTGCGGTATATTGCTCGCTGCGACTGACGGCGCTTCATAGTGTGCTGATCATTTTCCGCATCAGCTATTTGCTCCCGCATATCAATTTTCTGCGTAATTCCCTGTGTCCAGTTTGATAAGGGAGGTTGCTTCGGGAGGGCTTTGAACTTTGCTTGCCATTCTTGTGCAAGAGCAAGAGCTCGTGCGCTGATCTCAACGCGCGTTTGGGGAGAAGGAGCTCTGCATATGGACTTTTTGACTTGATTCGCAGACCCCGCATCGGGCTGTCGCTCAGATCGTTCGTCATTGTCATCGTCACCGGTCGCTTTGACTGTTTGGGGAGGTCGGTCCTCATATGGCAGGTTGCAAAGAGCTGGATTGACGGGTTCAGAGGCCGCGTTATCCTTGGATACGATAGGATCGGTAGCTGTTCCTACTGTACTCGAGAGCAGGGCGTTCCGGCCATTCGTAATACTGGAAGCAGCCGAAGCCACCCCTCTCTCGCCCACATCTCGAGCCAATGATGCACAAGGCTTGGGTTCGGATAAGCTGGCGGGATTTCCGAAGTTCCTGCGCTTTCCGAGAGGCTCTAAGTTGGCCGCGCTGGCTTTGGGGCCGCCGCCCATTGTATAGTCGGGATGTTTTGTAGGGAAGGGGGTGGGTGCTGTTGCGAGCGTGAGGATTCAAAGTGAGTACATGTGCTGCAGTGAGCTCTTGGAAGAGATTGAAGCAAATATTCGTGAGCTGGGGCGACGAAAAGGAGGGAAAAGCGAAGGAACGCGCTGATGAGGGCGCGCGTTGACTATCGCGTAATTGAAACAATATGGAAGGCACGACCCTACACTTATCACGCTGCTATAGATTTTCCGCACTTCGCACACCACGAAATGCTGCGACCTCCATTGTTAGCTTGCTGAACGCTAGGAACAACACTTTCGACAATTACACTATCCCGCAGCCAACTCCTTATCTTGGTGGAGTGACCCAGCGAGCAAGTCTCCTTGTCCCCTGCCCGTATGGGAAGAGTGCCACTGCCACAAAGCATATCTTCCGTACATGGGCCGCAGTCTCGTGTGACACTCTTCCCAGATCTAGGTAACCTATCCTTTGACTCTGCCTAGACCATTTTCTTAACCGGATGTGCAGAGACTGTGTATCCTCTTTGAACCAACATGCATGCGATATGCGTAAGAAGAAAAGTGCCTTTGTATAGGATCACGTCTAAGTTGGCGTACAAATGTCGACATGCGCCAAGTGGATAATCGAGCATACAGAATGCAGTCTGGATCGAAACCCAGTTCAAGCAGAAAAAGCCATGCGCCAATCGGATAAAAGCATACAAAATGCAAGCTGGATCAAAACCCAGTGCAAGCAGAAAAAAAGCATATACTAAAGTAAATCGACATGGCGCTCTCAAAAGACCAAACAGAACGCAGGACACAACGAGAAACAATGCAAATAAAGGAACAATCTCATCTGAGACCCCCTCCCATGAAAACTGTGAGTACAGTGGAGGCCTAGTCTTTGATGAGGTTAGTCATCCGCCTGAACTTGCCGCGATCGAAACCCTTCTTTCCCTCGCTGCTTCGTCGCTGCCTCTTTGGGGTGCGGACTGGCTCATCTTCGTCACCATCATCGATGAAGTTGGAAAGATCCTCCTCTTCTTGTTCCCACACGTACTCTGGTTCAGGTTCCTTCCTTTTGTTGCTGCGTAGGTTTCTTTTGATGGACCTAGTCTGAAGAAAGTCCTGATCTTCGGTAGGAGTATCAGACTCTGAAGGACCACGGGCTTCGTCGAGCGGAGACTGAGGTGGGATCCTTATTTTGCCATCGTGGGAGGAGTCAGATACCTCTTTCTGCTGACTGTTGCCTGCAGCTTTTCTTTTGCGGGGGTTGCCGCTGCGACATACCGCCATTAGAAGACACCGTGGCGAATGCTTCTTCAACGTTAGCAGCATCTTGTTGGGCATTTGTTTCCGTTGGCTCTGCTTCAAGTCGATGACGCTTTGCACCTTGCAATTTGGGAAAAGAACCCGATTTTCCATCGATCTGGCTCTGCTTTGCTGATGTAGATATCTCAGACTGTTGTGAAGTGGCGCCCGGAGTGGTCGCGACCTGTGCAGAGGCGGACGCTTTCTCAATCTGAGTAACGTCATAACGAAGCCTCTTCTTCGCCGTATCCAGCCCTTGCACTTCCTCTGTATCTCGATGACGCTTTGTGCCTCTTCTTCGAGGCGGAGAGTCCGAGTTTATGTTAATCGAGGACTGGCTTGCTGGTATAGAAAGAGTAGACTGCTCAGGACTCAACACTGTAGCGGATTCGACCTGCACTGCGGCGGATACTTTTGCGACTGGGACAGGAGCCACATCTTGTCGAGGTTTTTTGTTTGCTGGCCTCGTTTCGTCATCTCTTTCTGATTCTTGGTCGCGCCGACGCTTTCTCCATTGCGACCCAGCAGGAGCAGTATCTGAGCGCTCCGGCGTAGAAATAGTGCCCCGGTCCAGTGTGTAGTTCTCACCCGGCTGTGTAAGTGGACAACCCTCGGTGGCAATCTTCCGGGCGCGGAAGTCGGCGATCCTTCTCGCAATACCTGGATGGAAGTCAGGGGTCTTAGTACCTAGACTCACATACTCGTGGTTGGCTATGTGTAGCAGCATATCGTACGCTGTGCTCTGTAGATCCCGGACCTTAGTCATAAGCTCGGAAAATTCTGCAGTTCCTCGGTAGTGATGGATCAACTCGACTTCTAAGTCGCCATAGTCGAAGTATCCCTGGATCTTAAAGGGCTGAGTGTGCATAAAAGCATCGACCTTCTCCTTGCCACAGAGCTTACTGAGCACTTCACGCTCCAGAGTGAGAAGCTGTTTCCACCATTCCTCATCGTTGTCGGCAAGGATAGAAGCGAGCTCCTTCCAGTTCTTCGTCTTTGGAAAAGGAAGACCGCGGATTGTGAGTTCGTCTCGAAGCCCGTCGAGGTAACGCTCCAGCGTCGGCGTTCCGGAGTTGAGAGCACCATATGTATGAAAATAGCGCAGGTGAACTGGTTGGTAAACGAGGCGCGGGGAATGCGAAGGATGCTCTTGGACTATTTGACGAGCTGGTAGCGGAGTGGGAGCAGGTGCGGTTGGTATCTCTTCAGCCTCGGAGGTTTTGTGGTCCTTCTGGAAGGGTTGCTCACGGTGTTGGACATTTCCGCGTCGCTGGGTAACTGACACGGGGGGTCGGTTAAGTTCCAACTGAACCGCAGACACCAGGTGCTCAGTGGTCTCTTGGTGAGGCTCATCGATGTGAAAATGGCAGGCGGTTGCTTCACATGATCGTGTGGGCGGTTCATAAGCTGGCCTCGGCTCTATGCGCCACGAAGCAATCTACATAGTGCGTGAGTTCCCAGTGCTGGAGATTGCCGGGAGGATAAAGCCAGACTCACCTTAGATGATGGCTTCGAAGCAGCACCCCACGATGGCTTACGTTGCACCTCAGCATTAGCCGATCGGTAGGTACCGTCGATGCTAGGGAAGATCCTAATCGCGCTGTAGTTTGGCCCATTGCCACTCGACGAGACTCCGAATGGCAGCTGGTCGCTCAAGACAAATCCGAAATTTGCCGGCTGTGCTAGTCAGATACAGTAAACCTACAGGTGGAAAGGTTACTCACGAAAAGCTTTGAATTATGGCGCGCAACTTCTTTACGCGTCGAGTCGCGCCAGTCTGATTCACGAGTATTGTCGGCCGGCTTGTCAGATTGAGTCGCACTGACATCAGGAGGAGTCGTAGGCATAGACGTAAGCATAGAAGAAAGCACCGAGTTGGGTGAAGAATCAGGGGCGCACCCAGGCGCACGCGTGGCCTTGAGTGTATCGGGTGGAATGCCAGCGGATACTTGGGCAAGAATACCGGTAGTAGGGGCGGATGCATCGTTCACTACGGGAGCAGGCAATAGTATAGTTGAGCTGGCAGCAGCGGCAGCAATGGCAGTTTTCTTAGCCTATATGAGGTGTGAATTGGAGTTAAGTATTCGCATGGTACGTATCAAGACTTACCATTAGCTCCCTAAACTCGGGACTACCCAGCTTTATCTTTCTACGCTGCTCAGGCATGGCGCTAGTAGTTGTGGAAGTGTACGTCGGACGATCGATCAACGTGTATGAGTGTGATAAGTGTATACAAGAGGGTGGGACGTTGAGGTCTGACCGGATCGAGGCCAGCTAATGTAGTGGGTATTCTGTACAAAGAGAAGCTATGAAAAGCCGGGTGGTTCGGCGCGGCAGGTGAGCGCCTCATACTAGGGAAAAGTAGATTGGTTGGTGCGGTACAGCTGAGGCCTCAACTCGAGTTGCCCGCGTGAGGCCGCTACAGCCTCGAGCCCCGTGCAGACTTTCCAAAGGCAGGCGTGAGAGGGTCAACCCCTCACCATGGCGTGGCATGGCGCTTGGTGGTCACCTTTTGGGTTGAAAGTGAGTGTTCGGTTGAAACTAGGATTGATCAAGCATCCGTGAAGATCGATACTGGAGCTAGATGGGCCTTATTATAGTCTTTTGGGAACTGTATCTTTGGCCGCCTCGATCACACAAGTACCGCACAAATACCGGTCCAAGCTTGCTACTGGTGTAGCATGGTGTCCAGCGCTTGTATGCTATTAAACCAAACACATTCGAAAACCAATACCCAGAAAGCGCGGCGATTAGGACGGAACGAGAGCTCAACGGCAACAACGAAATATTCGAAAGCCAACTTCCGGAGGGCATAGCAGTGAAGGGAAAGTGGAGCGCTCGGAGAGCGTGGACGAAGACAAAGTTGGCTGTAAAATAGTAAGCAATTTATCGAGGAACGTGAGTGCACACCTACCATTGAAACCGCTAGTACACGTATATGACATATCTGCCAAGCTCCTTCTTCCAGGCCTTGATAAATTTCTTCTTCTTCCCCTCCTTATCATGCTCATTGTCCTTATTTGGAGGCTCAATATCAACGCAAGGGTCGGTAGTATGATATCCACTATCATCACGATCCAGCTGTGCAAAGTGCTCTTCATTCTCTCCATTTACCCAAGTCCTCAGTTGAAGCTCCAATGCAAAATCGCTCACCGCACCAATCTGCTCTACGGCCAAAAGGCCAGCAGCGTGAGCTTCGTGTTCTAGCTGAAATCGAGTCATGTCAGCGATCCGATAAAGCATGGCCATGTTGTGTCCATCCCGAAAGTAGATTGCCTCTGCGAGCTTATGTTCAGCAGGGACAGGAGTGGTATCGTTCATGATAGAGGACACCATGAATGCGAACTGGTCGAGATGACTTTCGTAAACTTGGAAGCCGAGGGTAATCAACTCGTCGAAGCTCTTGGCCCTCAAGGCCGCGAGCTTGCTGCATTTTTGGGCAGCTACAGTAGCGAGAGGACTAGCATAGCTAGTGAAAGAGGTGGAAATAAGAGGATGGTTGAAGGTGAGCAGAGACATTGTGATGTCTTTATTCGAGTTTGAAAGTGTACTGTGAGCTGTAGTGGTTTACAGTAGCTTCAATAGTAGTGGTGGAAAGCTTTTAGGTGCTTTGAAAGAGGCCTTGGAAGTGGTCTTCCATCCACGAATGTTCTGGAGATGCGATAGAGAAATCTTCCTAGAGACGGAGTGCGACTTGGTTAAATAGATAGAGATAGCTGTTGAGATCAGGAGAAAGCCGTTTCGCTACCACTGCATCAATGTCACAATGGCGCGCAGAACAGTATAGTTTGGGTACGCTGAGCTCGTCCGGGGTGGGCTATCCCAAATTTGAGCGAGCCATGTACCATCGTAGAGTTGACGCACAAGACATCATCGTCAGTTGGAGGAATCACAAATATCAGCAGAAACTTCGGTACACTGAGCACTATAGAATAACACATCCCCATGTTAGGATAAACACAATTTATCGCCATCCTACAGCGGATCGTGATAGCCATAAGATCGGATTGTTAGGTACGGGTGGCCGTTCCAGTGGTCGAGCACAATGACAGCCGTGGAAACACGCGAGCGCAGCAACCCCATGTTGAGTCCATAGGCGGTAGCATTATACTATGAGGCTGGTCATCATCCAATCCATCCGGCTTATTTGTCGAAGCAGGCCATTTCTGAGATTCCGCACCTTTCGATGCTGATCCTGAGGGGTATTCGGAGACTGTTACAGAGCACTTCTGGTACATAGCGCCCCCCGTCTCAAGAAACCCAGGTGCTTCAGGACCTGAGCAAGGCAGTATTTTTACGATTATCCCCGCCCTTCGATGTTGAGATTTCCGGAGTTTGGTCCAGACTCAGGACCCGCTTAAGGAAGCGCCTCGTACAATACAAGATCAAATGTGGCTACTCCCGCCGGATTATGGGAGATAAGGCGCGCTGCACGTCAAAGCTAGCGCAAGTACGCGTTTATCAGCAGCTCAAGAGATTGGGGACACATGACGAGACGCTTTAGATATATACCAGAGATAATAGCAAAGATACGCGAGATACATTAAGCACGAAAGGGGAAAGCCAGTCAGACGTCTGTGGTCCACGAGATGCGTTGTAAGTGCGTCATGATCCCAATGCATGTTCGGTTTGATGATCAAGTCTCCTAAACTACCTCTTTCATATAGCTTTCAATCAGAGCATTGTCCTCAGGCGATCTTTCAGTTCTGATAAGAGTTCTCTCATCCTTTCTAGTGTTGAGGCAGTGGAACCGTTTTATGTGTGCCGAAATAAGGGTTTGACAGATGGGTCTCATTGTCCCATGATCGTTGGAGATTCGAACTCCGGAAAAACGTGGCTCCGACAACGCTCCCGCGGCCTCGGCGTTTGGCATTAGACGGCTTCAAGACACGCAGCATCCACTGAGCCCCTCGCACATGATACTCGAACTCATACTGCTTTTCGTTACGACTTTAAGATACCCACATTTTAATCCATAACGCGCGCTTTCGGTTACGAAATTCACTTCGTCATCCGCATACCAAGTCTACGAACCGCCCCGTGGTGGCACGGCACCCAAGCTACCAGCAACAAAGCCGAAAGATACATACACTCAGTACATAATGGGGGGATACATCTCGAAGTTCAGCTCTCTCATTTGGGCGAAGAAAGAGATCAGGATATTGATCCTAGGGCTTGTATGTGCTCCAGCTCCAGCACGGCGGCAAAGGTGCTGATGACAAATGTGAACAGGACAATGCAGGAAAGACAACGTTGCTGTACAGATTGAAGGTAGGCGATACATTTGGCAAGTGAGCAAATGACAGGACTAATAATGCCCTAGATCGGAGAGGTAGTCACTACAATACCTACCATAGGCTTTAATGTGGAGTCGGTCACATACAAGAATCTCAATTTCAATGTTTGGGTAAGTCGCGAGTTCCAGATCCAGTGTCCAAAGTTCCCTTTACTGATTTGATCCAGGATCTCGGAGGCCAAACCTCGATACGACCGTACTGGAGGTGCTACTATGCCAATACCGCCGCCGTCATCTTCGTCATAGACTCAACCGATATTGACCGTCTCACCACCGCTTCCGAAGAATTGTCCGCGATGCTGAATGAGGAAGAGTTGCGGGACGCGGCGCTATTGGTATTTGCGAACAAGCAGGATCAGCCAGGGGCAAAGGGCGCAGGCGAGATCAGCGAGGCGCTGCGGTTAGGAGAGCTGAAAGACCGGAACTGGAGTATAGTCGCATGCTCCGCTGTAGATGGCCGAGGTGTCGATGAGGGCATGGATTGGCTTGTGGTGAGTAAACGGCGAATTTTCGGGGCGACGGTGGCTAATGAAAGCAGCAAACGGTCAACTCAGATCAGTAGGCACGCGATGATACTTGGGTATGGCGTATTTGGAAGAGGGCTTGACCTCGAGTCGACCCGTTATACCAGCATGGTGGGAGTTTAGGCGTTCGCATAGGCAGCCGGGCAACGTTGGCATATGGTCAGGACAACGCAGGTAACACGTACATATTCGTTGCACTACCCCCAACACTACAACATTACCTCCGGTTTCTGGCGTTCATTTCCCTTCACCGAAACCGTCTCACGGTTCTATTTCTTGGTTATTTCATTTTGGGTGCTTTCCACGCAGCAAGTGTTTCCGCACTTCGTTTCGACCCATGCTCAATGCCTCGCGGCTCATCAAGGCGCGGCTCATAGGAAGAGATATTTAGGCGCTGCCACTGCTGGGTTCTCGGTCACATGCGCGCCCAATGGCTGCATCTATCTCGACGTTGTCCTGAGCCAAGTTCGGGCTATTGCTCTCGTACCTGTTTCCGGGACGTTGCGAACACACCACTATTCCGCCGCCGATCGATTGGAAGCTGGGTGCGCCGGACTACGAGATCAGCGAATCTTGTATTAGGAAAGACGTTATGTCTTCCACAATTGAGTGCGCCTAGGCACTTCCACATGCATTGTGAGGCGGTTTGTGTTGATGTGGGATCGGTGGCGACTACGCGAAGTGGGAAAGGGCTGAAGATAAAGGAACCGGAGAGACTGGTCAGGAGGGAGACGCGGTAGGAGACGCGGTAGGAGACTGTGAGTACCACATGAGACCGCGAGTACCACATTTCACAGATTCGGACGCGCTATGCTGGTACTTTCTTCCCTCGTTTGACGTCAGTCCCTGGCTGGGTGGCATTGTACATCTAGAGCTTGCTTCGCGTCCTTCGCGTCCTGGTAGCTCTTAAGGTGTTGCTAACGACCTGCTGCTCGGCGTCAGAATTGGAGCGGAAGGAGCTGAAGTATGGTTCATTGTATCGAAGCATCACTGAGAACATCTAAGAGCCTTCTGCACGCGATATGCGACGACTGGCCGATCATTGTATCCTGGAGTACATGCCTTAATGCCTACCCTTCTGTCCTCTGTCTCCTTGCACTGCTACGGCAATACAGCCAAGGGTGCGCGTCGTTGTTCTTTCATCAGCGCGCTTGAGCGAGCGTGATACTGTGAGGAACGTCGTCAGATACAAGCCCTAAAGCGGACCTCTTGGAGAAGCTTCGACCTGTGTCCACCGCATAGCGAACCGCTCAACCAAACCTCGCTCTCTTAAGACCAACTCAACGTGAACGTCAACGGCGTCCTGTGAAGACGATCTCCACCAGCCTACTGCTCACGTTGAAGCGGAAGCAAGATCTACTGACAAACCGTCAGCAAGCAGCTAGGATCCGCCTTCACTTACTGCGCCGGGCGCTTCGTAGGAAGTTAATTGGAGTCAACGCAGCAGAAGTCGATGGCGAACCCTACAATGCAGGATCGGTCGCGCATTTTGATTCCGGATTCCAGTCAAGATCCACCCACGGCCGCTGGATCATATATCGCTTTATCGGACAGCACGATCGAATTATCCGTTGATGCCGGCCGCAAGCGCAACTCGGGAGCTGCTGAAGGCGAAAGCATCAGCTCGCCGTCAAAGACCATCCGCAAACTCCAGCCAAACACCACGTCTAAAGCTAAACGCAAACTTCCCGTTCTCAGCGTGCAGGACTTTGACAGATACGTCGACAAGAAGTGGACTGTTCAGGATTGGATGGAGAATGTCTGGGACCGAAGCACCGTCAAGCAAATTGACATACTCTGCCGTCTCGGCCTTGTAGCTCCCGGGAGCACGGTAAAGAACTACAAGGGAATCTTCTACTTCGACGATCCGCTTTTGACTGAGTTGTCCAGGGCGATCCATGAGCTCTCCAAGACTGTTCACAACGCAAGCTTCGACCAGATACCCGCTAACCCCCTTGTTCGAGGTCGCCCCCGCGGTTTGACAGGCCGGAAGCCTGACGATGCAGGGCGAAATGCATTTGTCGATGCAGCCAAGAATCTCACGCATATGAACCATCAGTTGAATGACTTACTCTGCGATCGATTCGGCCCCAAGGTCTGGGGTATGGATGTCGCGGCCCGCGACGGCTGCACATACCGACTGGAGCTGGAGGATGATGCGGATCGACCGAAGATTGAGGCGCTCTTACATCTGTGGGTCTTTGTCAAGATTGCGAACAAATGTCGGGACAAGCGCCAGAAGTTGCACGGGAGCGGCAGGAAATCGCGAGCGAAGAAAGACCTGGCCAACATGGCTGGTAAGGCTCTAAGTTTGTTTTGCGACGGCGATAATGACACTCACGATGATGACGTAGATAAGAATACGCCAGATGTGGCGGCCGAAGATGTCGAGCACGAAGAGTCAGAAGAGCAGGAGACGACTAATACAGTCGACGATGCTGAAGCAGGACTCACTACCCTCAAACAGCAGAACGATGTCAAGGCCACAAGGTACGTCGAAGTCCCTATGAGCGCTGTGTCACCTATCCAGCTCACCTCAAGTACATGTGTAATCAAGTTTTCTTTTCTGAAAGCTAGTCGCTAACCTTTCGTCCTAGTTCCAGGAAGCGCAAACGTGAAACCGAGACATCTACGCCTTCCTTGCGAACCGAAGAAAAACATGGCAACGCTCGCATAACGGCATCGGAAGACAAAGCTACAGTAGACGCACTTAGCGATGAACAACCGGAAGACACGTCGGGGCCAGCACCACCCAAAAAAAGCCGACGCACCGCTCATAACTACATGCTCACTGAACTCATTCCCAACTCTGATGACAATAGCCATGCGGTTTCTACTTCTCCGAATGAGCGCCGCGTAATTGACACAGTCAAGAATAGAAATTTCATCCACTGGAAGGAGGATGGCGAGCGTGTTGCCGAAGACGAGAAGTCCGTACACGCAGGACTTTCCGACGGCCATTCTGCTCTGGCAGCAGTGAACAACGAACAACAAGTCGATACAGCTGGAGATGATACCTCTGTTAATAGGTACGTAGATCCCATCAGTCGTTAGGACCTGCGTCCTGAATAGGTGATCGTTGCTACTAACACAAATCTCTAGCCCTGCGCTCGCCACAACTCAATCCTCTTTAACGATCTTAGCGCCTATTAACAACTCCTCGTCTACCACCAAACCTAAGCTTCCAGACTTTCACACCTTTATGAAGTCCATTCACGGGGACCTGCTCGCCAAGCGCACTTAAACGTGCATAGGCCCCACACGGCACCCATTACGAAGCCTTCAAAGTAGCAAGGCTGTCTTGGAGGATATTTTGGCCAATCGGATAGATTGCAGCGGAGGTGGGTACTTGATCGCTACAAAAGGGAAGTTGGCGTGAGGTATTTTACCGGCATGCTTGTAAATTGCGACCGGGTCTGATCTTGCTTGATGCTGTGGCATAGCAATTGGTTATGGAAAAATTCGGACACATGGAAAGTTTTCCTGTTCTGGAATAGAAGGAAATTCAGAGATAGGGGACTGTAAGTGGTTGGTCTCAGCTTGAGGTGAAGCTGGGGTTTTATGATAGATGATGTCCTATTGTTACTGCATGCCTGAAAATGGTCACGTTCAAGATGTTCTACAGGTCTACAGCGTAGCGATATGAAGCATATATGGAGGGAAGCTTACGTCTTACAGTGAGTTGAATTGTAGTCCTTTGCTTTAAGTCTACCTCTATGCCCACTTTGACCCGGCATTCAACGCTTCCCTACAATTTTTCCTTATCTATCACGGCTTCTCCTTATTCAAACCCTCGGGCGGCTCCTCTACCTTCTTCTCTACCTTCGCAGCTTCTACCGCATTAGCCTCTTTCTTCCCCTCCACCTCCATCTTCGGCACCTTCTTCTCCAGCTCCCAACAAATAGAATCCACCGCCCTCAACATCGTCCTCGCATCCTCCAAATCCTTGATCCACTTATCCCTCTTCTCCACGTCCTCCTGCGCCTGACTCCGCACTCTGCTCTCAAAGACCTTCACCTCGGTCTTAAATTGTTCTTCCAACTTTTTGAATTCCGCGATACTAGCACTAGGATCGTGTGTCTCTGGCTTCGCAATGGAAGGATGAGCAGCGAGCCAGGCCTCCCGTGGAGATCGAGATTCCATAGCCGCTTTTTGCTGGAGCCAGTGCTGGCCGGCGAAGACACGACGCTCTGCCTCGTCTGCATTAGCGCGGAGGCGGTTGTATGCGATAGCCAAGAGCTGTAATTCGCGAATGCGGGTCTGCTTGTCGTCTTCGTTGGGGTGCGTTGAGTGCACGAAGGCGTACTGTTTTTGGGAGAGTTGGTATGCCATGTACTCTGCTTCTTTAAGTAGAGCGTGCCTTTCCCGCTCGCAGTCATCGATCTCGGCTTGTATGGAGTCTTGGTTCATTGCTTTGAGGTGCTGGGTCCAGTCCGGAGCTGCAATGTAGTACGCCGCGTTTTCGGTTGCGGTGGCATCCATGGAAGCGCTGGTATCCGTTGCGGGGGTGGAGAGGATGCCGAAGTTTTCGGGTGCGTCGAAGACTTCGGCGGGGAGGTTGTATGCGCGGAAGACGCCGTTGTGGCGGATGTAGCCTTGGATGAGGGGATCGAATTGTTGCATAAGCATCTTATCCCAAAAGATGTGGTGGAATTCGAGCATGCGTCTTCTCCGTTGCCGCTCCAGCTCCTTCATTGCCTTTTGTCGTTCGCCGGTATACTGGAAGTATGCGTGGGATGCTAGAACGCCTGTACATGCACCGATATTGGCCATGCCTATCATACGCGTCCACCACGACACGGTGGGTCTCCGCATGAACAGTGTAGGCAGAAAGGCGACGAGGCCGACTGTTGCACCGGCCAAACAGCCATCTTCCACGGTATAGTTTTCCGTCTTTTCATATAGTTTAGGCGGCGTGGGGTCCTTCACCAGCTGCGAGACCACCACAGTCGTGAAGCTCCTATGATAATATGCATTGGCAGCAGCACCGACTGCAATCGCCCATACCCCCAACCTCCCCGATGCCCTGGTGAACAGCGCCGTGCTCGAGACCTTCTTGTTCGGCGTGACTCGTCGCTTGTACCGCGCAGCGTAGGATGCATAACCGGCAGCAGCCCCGGTCGAGGAAACAATTGCGTACTGGAGCGTCGCATTTGCGCCTAGAGGATCCGGTCTCTTCGGGACGATATGGTGCTGGCCCTCTCCTGTGCTCCTGTCAGTACGCCGTCCGCATCCCCGCTCACGCAAGCTCCACTCACCAGGCGGAACAAACAACCGCAGTACCATCGTGTGGCACGAATGTGCATGAACCGTGACCGCAGGCGTGCACGCCGTATAAAGCAGCAGCCACCCGCACCGGTGAAGGGTTCAAGGCTGAGGCTACGAGCTCGGCATGTTGTGTGGGCGCACGGCTGGCCCATCACAGGGCTGCAGCCTTCCTTCAGCTGCAGCGTGGCACGGCGGCGATTGGCATTGCAGGCAGCCGCATCGATCGGGCATAATTCGCCGGGTCAGTATGTTGTGCGGGGCCAGCATGGGGGCCGGACGACCATTGAATGATTGTGACTGGCATCTGTAGGTGTGGAGAGCATGTACATGCTGTGGGCTGGCCATCCGGATGCGCTACGGCATGTCCCCGCCCCGGCCTAAGCGCCACACGCCCGCGTGATGTCTACCATCCGCCGTTTCTCAGCGTACAGCTTACACGATACTTTGTAGAGAATGGTAAACCCGATACAGACACAGTTGGGGCCAATTTGAAGGGGCCATTACGAAGAAACCAATCATGTTGTTTACACGTCTAGTCACGACGAAAACAGCTTTCTACGATTGCATTGCACTGTACCATTAAGCTACCACTCGCTCTCCCACCGTCCCAGATTCCAAGCCTGAGCGAACCATTCTAAGGCCAGAGCACACGTCCGACAGGTATTAGGTATACAACACGCCAAGTCCAGGTATCCGAAAACCGCCCCAAGCGAGAGAATACCATGAACACCGCGCTAAGCTCTGAATGAAGACCCAGGTCCCAAAATAAACAACAGTCCAAAAAGCAGATTGACAAAAGAAATGCCGTCCGTGGTAGTCTCGAAAACAGAGCTGCAAAATGTCATCAGAACACCGACCCAGTATTAAAACTTTTTAGTCAACAACACACAAAGGCCAGCCTTAGGAAGCGGAGTTGCGCCCAGAATCAGATCGGTCGCGGTAGCCTGCACATTCCTATCGTTTGCTGTGCATGAGGATGCGCATGTCTTCCGTTCGAAGGAATTCGAAGATGCCTTCATTCAACCTGTCCAGACCGTCCTTGAAGAGGTGCTCAGTCCCCGCCGTGTTCGTCATGATCGTGAATGTGCGACATAGGAGATCCTCGGTGCTTAGTCCCACAGCGTTGCTCATGCTCTTCCACTTGAGTCGCATCATCCTCAGGTCGTTCAAGGCTAACAGTCGTTCTACCATCTCAGTGGCTGGCACAGCCGGGGAGTACGCGAAGGTGTGCCGCAATTGCTGTATTTTACGGCGTTCAGTGATCCAAGTCAAGAGTATTTTGGAGTGAAGATCGTAGAGTTGGCCGGTTTCTTTGCGGTAGTGCGCGGTGCCGAGGTGCCATAGGGATTCTATCTTGTGGAGAAGCACACTTTCGTCTGGTGGGGAGGTTACTCGAGGGAACAGATACTGCATGAGGGAGCCCAGCACTTCGCATTGGAGAAGGCCGAGATCCATTTCAACATGCGCCTGAGGAGGGACTTGAACAGCTTCTTGAGGATGGCTTCTCAATATTGGCGCAGGTTGGGGAGCATTATAGGCAGTCGGTACCGATGGAACTGGCGGGACGTTAACAACATGATGCACTCGGGTAGCAGCCGCAGATTGAGGGTACGGCGGCGGAGCTTGAGCTATCGGTCCGGTAGCACCATGGACTAGCGGAGCACCGCTTGGGCGAGGTGATTGATGAGTTGGAGCCAATGGAGCTGGAGCTGGTTGAACTTGTTGCATCGGTTGAGATGTCACTGATGGCGCGATCGGAGTACTAGACCTACTTGATCGCTGCTGAGTCAGACCCGTACGATGGTGATGGTGCATGATCGGTGTATTTGATCTGCTTGTTGGTTGAGGTTGGGCATGAATCGTATGTTGCGCTGGAAGCTGAGGTGGCTGCACGTGTTGTACAGTAGGCGAGTTCCGAGCACTGACCCCATTGGCGACGACTGGCGAATTGATCGCGTGGAACCCAGTAGCTGACGTCGAAGCGGTCACGAGCGGTGGCGCCTTGGGTGGGCTGGATGCTTTTGGCGCCATAGGTGCTCCGTGAAATGGACTGGAATCGTACGGACTGGAGTAGTTGCGTCCACTTGGAGTTGGCGCTGGGGCAACTGGCTTCTGCGATGGAGACACCTTGAGTGGAGGCGAGGCGTTGATGGATGTAAAACTACCGGTGTTGACTGCCGTGAAGCCATTGGCTGGCGGGGCAGAGGGCGTCCTCGCCGTACCGTTTAGGTCATTACTCGACAACGTGGTCAGCTGTGGTCTAGTAGAATCGGATGGTGTGGCGCCATTAGTCGCTGAGTGTGCACCGTTGGAGTGGCTGTGGGGGAGGCTTGGCACAGGTGGGACATTCTGAGAATTCTCCGAGACTGGCCCATCAGCGACAAAAGAAATAATAGATTTTCGCGGGCTACTTCGCGAAGTGGGCATGGTATGGCTCTGGTACCGCTTTGCAGCAGGTGTAGAGTCCATCTCGTCGCCGTCGGAAAGCGATGCATAGGCAGAGCTCTTACGCTTCTTGCCGTTGACGGGCTTGACAGCGTACTCGGCTCCGGCAGTCGTTGGGCCATCTGCAGTTGACGGTGTGAGCGACTGCGGAGTGTCGTTGGGGGACTGCGCTGAGGTTAGGCGGGTTGACATTTATGGATGGGGGACAAAGGGGAATGACTACCAGCTGGGTCTTGTTAGGGCTCATGGGGTCGCCATCGACCTCCATGTCAGCGACCGTGTCGTAGTCATTGGCACTCGAAGGGCGCTTCAGCTTCATATTTCTGATGTAATAGCATGCCTTGATGATGATCCATCGATGCAGATGGATCTTGAGACTGGAGGGAGTCAGTATAAACACATGTCACGTGTCTCGAGGTGGACGTGGGCATCCTCACATTTCTTTGTCTTCAGGGTCCTCGATAAAGAGATGTCTAGGGTACGTCTTCTTGGCCGGGTCCGGGGTCAGCAAGCAGGATCGATCCGTGTTGCGGCCCCAGATGGCGGTGCCAAAGGTGGCCAGCAGGTCCTCGAGCTCGCGGTGCAGGCTGTTTGGGTCGGCGGCAAAGTCCAGCAGTGCGTCGCGCTCCTTGGGCAGCTCCTTGGACAGGCGGGTGACCTCGCCGGACAGCTTGCGGTACTCTGGGTTGTCGAACTTGGGGATGCCACGGTTGGTGGTGCTGCTGCTGGCAGAGAGGCCGAGGCCCAGACACTCGGTTACCTCGCGGATGGTTGGATTGTGGGAGCTAAAGACGGAGATCCAGCGCGGGCGGTCCCAGCGCGCGACGCCCGCGTCGTCCATGTGGGAGGGCGAGTTGCGGGAGCTCTGGCTCATGGCGGCATGGAGGAATGGTGTCGAGAGGAGGAGTGCAGTGTGAGCGCTGTGACGCCAGGACCAGACGTGGACTGTTGGGGCGGTATCCCGGTGGTGGACTAGGGGAAAGGGGTGCGAGGTAGAGACTAGCGTACACGCAAAAAGTCAGTCAGCGCAGAAAAAGTTTGAACAGGCTGCCAATGTCGCTGAGATGTCGCCGGTGGCCTGTGGCCCGATGCGGATCTGCTGCGCTTGTGCCCGCACCAGAAAGTATCCGACACTGGCTGACTCGCGCCTATACTACGGCGGGCGGGCCATTGGCTCCCTGGCCTCCCTTGCTGCGCCCGTGTACATAGTACGACGCACGAGATGAGGCCTCGTTATGCACCGGCGAGAGGTACTGTAATCGTACATACTGTGTACACAGTACGCTATCGCCCCGCCTACGTCTACACCAGCCGCCCAATGCCCGCGCTCGCCATGTACTGCCGCCTGCCCGCCGTCGCGCGCAGTAGCCGCTTGCGGGCGGCCGTGGTTCGTGGTGTATGACGACGACGAAGCCCTGTAGGATCCGCGCCTTACACTCTCTCGATAGCACCTGCAAACGTAAGTTTTATTGCCTGTCGCACGGGGCCGCCCACGCCTTCCCATAGTGGCCGTATTGATTGCGTGCGAGGTGGCACAGTCTTACACACGCCGGCCGATGCAACCCCTCTGCAATGCGCCTACAGTGTGCATGAACCTCTGTACCTCTCGTCCGCGGCACCCTCTTCTCGCACGCTGCGCTTGAAACGCCGCACCGGCTGGCCCGAGTCAGAGCCAGATGGGTCTCAACGCGAGATACGATACGACGCTACTCGCACGCCCGGCAAGAATAGAAACTGCCCTCGGTACGATTGCCTCGTGAGGCCAATGTGCGATGTGATTATTGCAGCTCCCGCGCCGTATACGTGCGTACACCGACAGGGGCCTCTGGTAGCGGCAAATCCCTCGGTTCGCTCCCGCGAGAATCCTTCCAACAATTGCCTGTTTTGTGCACGCGAGCGGCCTGCAGCTGCCGCCCCTACAAAGCTGCACTCGACCGCGCAGACGTCCGTTCTGGCTCCTGATTTCTGCTTGCACACTCCAGCGCGCGCGACGCTGGACCGCCCAACCGGGCAGCCGATTATCTGATTACGCTCGCGGTGCCGCCGGCGATCCCTTCTCGAAAAAGGTTTACTCATCTAAGGCGCCCAGGCCTAAACGAGCTCCGTCATCAATTGACCCTGTAATAAGATTTTCACAACTACCCTGATGCTCCCACTAACCTCAAACGCCTATGCGCGCTACACCTGCTCGACCTCGCAACACACTAGGCCAAGGCTCCCGTAAGGGTAACAATTCGCCGAAAAGATAAACATGCCACCTCTACGGAAAATAGTACACCGTGTCGCCCTCCTGCTCCTTCTCGTAGCCCTCCAGCGCGCTGGCCAGCCATTGCATGAGCCCGACAAACTCCACGTTCTTCCACTGCAGCTCCACCGCGTACTTGTTGCCCGCCAATACCACCAGCGCCTGTCGCAGAAGCTCGTCGTGATCGGTCCCCGCACCCGCGCCCGCGACCTGTGCAATGTCCTCGAAGCTGCGGATGATCTCGCGAGTCGCGCTCATGAGCGTTCTGTGCTGCTCGATTCGGCGCTCGATCTCGGGTGCTGTAGTCCCTTCCTCGCCCCATCCTAAGCCGTCGTTAGTACAAGCGCATAAAAATAAGCGAGACCGGATAAGCGTGCAAAGGTAATGACAAGGTACGTACGAGTCCCAGCGCGCTGAAGGTCGGCCAAATGCCGCTTTAGTTCGATCCAGGTAAGGAACGCGCGTTCTCGCGCGATAAACGCCGGTACGTTTTCGAGCATGCGGTTGTAATCTGACCGCACGCCATCTCTCCATGCTGTTTCAAGCCGCCGTAGCAGCGCCTCTTCTTCCCAGTCCACCTCTGTCTTTTCTTGGTAGATGTACTCGCGTAGAGCATACAACGTCTCCACATCGAGACCGGGGTACGGTATCGCGTTCCGCGGTGCATCTGGTGCAACACCAGAATGTCCGTTTGTGGCAGTAGCTTGCGGTGTAAGATCTGACACAAGTTGCGAAATCTCGGCCCCTAGTTGGCGGATACCGGCCGTCGAAACATTTGCTACTGGCGGTGGCTGCGATGACATATCTGCCGCCAACGACGCCCGTCGAGGCACCGCTGGGTGTGTCCCTGCGTTCACTCCAGCCCAGGAGGGTGTACCGATTGCCGCTTGCGATGACATGCTGCCATTGCGCGATCCGTTGATGCCTACTTCGGCAAGGCGATTCCAAACTCCATCCACCACGCTTTGTGCTTGCGAAGGATGCGATGCATGTGGGTTCACCGCCGCGAAATGGCTTGCATTGGCACCGCCCAGCTGGCCATGCCCGGGACCTATTGGACTTTGACTCGATTCTGGCGGAGTGCTGACAGCCACGGAGATGGGGCTACCACGCGATGTGGTTTCTGCTTTGTAGAGTTGCACATGCCGGGGATGCTCTGCAAGTGGCACTGGAGGGATATTCGTATTTAAAGGTGCTGGTGCACCTGAGTTTGGTGCTAATGGAACGAATGCTGAGCTTGCACCCTCTTGTGGAACGTCCATCTCGATTCTAGCTCTTTTGTTTTCCTCTTTCTTTTTCCTCTCCCGATCAAGTCTATCGCGAGCCAGGATGACATTGATAGCCTTCATTCCAAGCCACCAATGTAGCAAAATGCGGATTCTGACATTTGTTCAGCAAATGATATGTGAAACCTAAGGTAAATGAACTCACTGCTCGCGGTCTTTCTCCTCCTCGAAATAGAGGTCTCTAGGGTATAGCTCTTCTTCAACCCCGGGTTCACCAACGCTGATTAAGTGCTCTCTGTCGCCTACTCTTCCCCATATCGCGGAGCCATGTTTTTGCAACAGGCCCTCAACTTGCTCGTTTAGGCTTTTTTCTGCCGATAAGAATTTCACCAAATCATCCGACTCTTTTGGGACCGTCGCAACGATGTCGCCCATGTCCGTGACGAGGTCGCGCACCAAGGCGCTCTCAAAATTTGTTTTGCCCCGTTTGTTCTGACTCCATTTTGCGCGCAACCCTAACCGCTCGATCAATTCGTGCATGCGCAACTTTGACCTATTCTTCATGATGTCGAGCCAGTCCTTGGACGTGGCGTACCCGATTGAACCCATGGTGTGCGTCGTTGTAGAGTTTTCGTAACAATGTAGACTATCGAGCACCGTGTGCCTAAAATGTGTGGAGAAGAAATATTGACATTACCATTCGCCGCTAAGGAATGGCGAACGTTACCATTGCCTGCCGCGTGGGGGTTTTGCTGAGAATCGAACTGTGCGCAACTGGGTCCACGGCCATAGCCCTCGATGCCGCCTCACTTTTGATGGGGTCAACCTGTTTGGTGTTGAGAAAAGGAGGAAGTCAGGAGCCATCCAAGGATCGCGCGTTCGCGTACATCTTACTAGCCACCACACACTAGGGTTCGCCAAGCGCAGATCTTGTACGACGGCGACGAACACATCTTCCAATCGTTGCCGCAGCCCACACGCGAGTGATTTGTATCATTTGATTGTGTTTGATTCATCACGCCGTATAAAACAACCTCGTCAGCCAATGTCAGCCCCAGGAGTGTCAGCTGCGTCTCAGCATTCCAGATGGAACACGAGTGTCGTAGACAATGGAGATCTCAACAAAGCCCTAGTGTACACAAACTTTTCTTTCTCGCCACACCGCCATACCTTCCCAATCGTTTGCCTGCATTTGAGCAGGCAGAAGTGAGCTTATCCATCGCCCAAAATATCATTTTCGATATCCTCTGAAGACTCCAGCCCGCGACTAAGTGTCGTGCTGTATACAATTGACACAACAACCAACCATAAACGAACTAAACAGCTGCAAGCATCCAGTTTTACCACCCATCAATAGTGTTTAGCTCCACATGCCCTACATGCACAAGTCCAGGTCCTGTGCGAATAGCAGTTCGTTGTATGCGACAATGTGTTCTCGAAGGCGGTATTCCAAGATTGGACTCTCGGCAATCGCTGCGAACACCCGCGAAAGGCACTTTGCTGTGTTTAAAGCGTCCTTATGAATATTAGAGGCTAGGAGCGTTCGACGATGGTTCACGAGCCGCTGATGAAATTTCCGGCACTTCTCTCCTCCGCCTAGCTTGTGCTCCCATTGAGCTGGAGTGAATCGTGGAGTCGGTTTGCTTTCGAGAGGGTGTACCTGGATATTCAACGTTACCGTACGTCCCCAAGGCAAAGGCAGACTTACTCCGTTGGCTTGACACAGCGACCAGCAGCCTTCCCGCCAAGAGAGCCAGGCATATAATGTTCGATAGGCTTGCTCGAACGCATCTCCAAGAATTACGCGGATCTTGTCTTCGTCTCTATTCCATAGTTGGCGTATGGTGTTGTCTAACTGCTCAGACGCTTCCAACATTGACCTGGCGTCGGGGAGCTTCGTGTGAGAATCGTCATCGTCAAGACACAATTCCCGGTATAGGAGGATCGTCAGGTCCGCTCTCATAACCTTCTCTTCCTCTTCCGATACTGGCTGATCATCCACTGCCTCGTTATCCTCGTTCATAGTAGCAGTCGAGCTTCTGTCTTCATCACGAGTCTGTTCATCCTCAGATGAATTATCGGTTTGTGTAGCTACTACTCAGATGTTAAAAGGAAAGGCTATGTGTAGCACTGTGACCACCTTGCACTTACCAAGGAAGTCATTGGGTAGGAATTGACCCACTGCATCGCGGGCTCGCTTCTTCGAGATACGTGACGAGGTACGGTGGAGTATAGCCCGTAGCTTGTCGGAGGGCACACGAAAGACGACCGTGCATTTATTTTCGCTGGTGAACCTCACTGAGCTTGATTTTCGTGGGGCAGGAACCCTCACGCGTGAGCTACGAACAGCAGTGGTTTGTGGCTTCATCTTCGGAAACGACGCCGACGGTCTGTAGTGGTTAAAATAGAAGGCCTTTGCCTTTACAAACATGAGGTGCTCAAGTTGGAGAGCAATACTGTCTTGGTTAATTCATTCCTTGGACAAGCGAAGCGCTTTTGACTTACAACTCTCGATGGCGTTTATGCTCGTACAAAAGGTCGCCCGATGCGCCTGGATCTCCTGTTGTCAATAGCTGGGAGTTTGGATTGGATGATAATTTGCGCTCCTCGATGGAGTCGCCCCAGATCTTTCCACCGAGTTCACGAAGCAGGCGTTCAACATCATCAGTGTATTCCTGCGCTTGCCATGCTTGCATGAGGGCTTCGTGGCTGTTGTTAGGAAGTACGTGGACGGCCATCCTGTCCAGTTCATAATACAGATGTTCGACCCTCTCAGAGGCGAAAACGGGTTTGCCCTTGCCGGGAGCACTCGTCTCGCGAAAACCTAATGAGCGGCGGATGTGCTGGTTGTATGGGCTAGTGATCGTTGCGATCGACGTGTCGTAGATCAGCTTTCGAGTTGCTTTACCGTACGTTATGGGGTCCATCCAGGCCTGCGTGCGTGGAGACTGATTTTTAGTTACAGTCGCGGACGGCCTAGATGGGCGAGACATCTTAAGGTTGTCTTATCCTCTCGACTATGGCAAGTTGGATCGAACAATGTACAACGTGGTCGTGTGTGAGCAGTGGGACAACGAGAGCCGCCGTGCAGCTGTATCTATGTGTGGGGTAACCGAAGGCAAAGGTAAACAACATGCAGCAGGCAGCAAGAGAGGAAAGAGCGCGAGCACAGACGCGACAGGGCCGCGGCACACGCGGGGAAATCACTTCAGCAAATCCGAACCTTGGAACCGTGCCACAAACGTGACGTGCAGCTGAGGTCCCGCTTGTCACGTTTGCGGCACAGTGAAGCACGCAAATCTTTCGAAGCTGTGAGCTTGCAGTCTTTCGGAAATGCATCGATAGCTTTCACGCTGTTAACGGTGAGCTCCAGATAGATGAACAGCCCTTCTAGGTACAAAGTTGATATACATGGTTCGATGATTGGTATATATCGAGTACAAACCAGCTGCGTCAAGTGTCCTCTAAGCATCGTGCGGCACATTTGCGCGGACAAGACAAAGTTCACCAGACTACTTTGGTATGGTAAACAAGCAAAGCGCCAGTGGGTATATATCGCTAGATGAAGGATTTGTGTAAACGCCATGGAACATAGAAAGCCCACGAAGCGAGCATGTAGACACAGGTGGAAGAACAGTACACTAGGGCCTTAGTAGCGAGCCTGAGGGTGTCATCGCTGCCTAAGCTAAAATTCGTAGGTTGACATTGATCTTCCCGTTTCTGTTTCCTTCCCAGAATGCCGATTGCGCGAGAGAAGTCAACAGCCGCTCATACCCTATCTCCTGGCCGTTATCATCGATACGTAGAGTGAACGCCTTCTTGGTCTGACCAGGCACTTGGTACGTGAGGCGCCACGTGAGCGAGCCGTCAACCTTTTCAGTTACCTGAGGGTCATCTGCAGCCTCAGTGCGGACTAAGGTCAGGAAGACAGAGAAGGTAGGACAATCATAGACTGTGTGACTGAAGTCATATTCGATGTCGTCTACCACAACAATCCATACGAGGAGGGTCCGCTTAGCGTACTCCTCATTGAGGTGGGGCAAGATGGCGGAGCTCTCGTTGCTGATGATCTCTGGTGCCGCACGTGAGACTTCCCGCGACACTGGTGTGGGAGCCTGCGTGCGTGAAAAAGGAGCTCTTGCAGTTTTTTGTATCTGTTGTGGCGTTTCTGTATCGATGGAGTCGTAAGCTTTTCGCTTTTGCAATGGGTCCTGAGAGTTGTCTCGAACGCTTATAGCACGGTCCACAAACCCACCCCAGGCCGATCGTTGTTTCCCCGATCTCAACCGTGTCTTCGTCATTGAACTCGCGGGGATTGACCTCTCCGGAGATTTCCAGGAGAGCGATGGTGATGGTGTCAGGTTAGGACCGACAGCTTCTTCGGAAGGTGATATTCCCAATGCTTCATCCGCTTCAGCCTCAGTATGCACCCTGCTTCTGTTCCCTGGTGACAGAAGCTCAAAGTTGCTGGTGAAAGTGTTCTCGCCATCTGCGAGCTCATAAGGTCGGAAGAGCTCAAGGCCTTGGAGAGATCGATTGTTACGCTGCGGGACCAGAATGCAGAACAGTTCGCCGCTGTCACCTTTACTATGCAGAGGCATGATAGTGACTTTCTACTACGGTTAGCTTGCGGGGGTCCTCATAATGCATGTGTTAGTGGCTTACTGTACGCGGCTTATTCATCACCTGGATCTCGCGAAGCTGGATTAATTCTGATATTTCACCACACGCGCGGCAGACTGCATGTCTACTGACATCGCTCACCCCTCCGTCGATCATAGGAGGGAACGGCTGTGTTATATTGTCGCAGTTGCCCTTAAGCTCCTCAAAGGAGGGAAGACCTTGGAAAGAGATGCCGTTCTTGCCTGGCGCAGCTTAGCCAATCCAAACGCCAGCTTTCGCTAGGACCTTCGCACTTCTAGAATGGCCGTTAGGACCGTTGGCTCTGAAGCATTTGAGATGTTCTGGACCCTTCATGTCCGTCACCATTTTGGCAGCTGAAGGAATCAACTTTGGGTTCGATCAGTATCGCTGGTAGGAATCAGCAAGGTCTTCGAGTGGGTAAAGGATGGGGGTCGTATCCACGAGAGTCAGAAGTTTCGTTTGGGTGTGCAATGACGGTGAGCAAACCGATGTAAAGTGAGTCCATTCCAGATATAGTCAAGCTCTTGCCTTATCCTAAAGGTGCTCAATGCAGTGCGCGATGAAATCTCACCGCTTGTACAAGAAATCTCCAGAGAGAAGCGTAGCCATGACTAAAGAAATTCTGATGTACAGTCTCTAGAAAATGTATCCACTCACGTAAAGGAGCAGGGTATTTAAGCATCTCATTTGTCGGCGGAACGAAGGTAACAGCGGTTCAAAGCACTAGGGGCGATTTATTGACACTGTCTATGGTCTATAATCGCATTCCGATTACTGCATGCATCTCTATTAGTTGCCCTCAGTCTGCAAGTAATAGTGTAGATCAAGTGTTTATCAAGAAGAGAGGCTTCAATAAATGACTGAATACCACAACAAGCTATAGCTCCAGGAGCTCGCCTCTACACGTCGACGCGTCTGGCTCTCTCTAAAAAGCTAAACTCCACTGTCGCATGCCTGCGACAGCATTGGCCGGGCTGACGGTTTCGTCCAGCCGTCAGGATCGCTCAGCAAGGGCGGATTTATACGCGCAGCTTCATTGGCCAGCTTCCGCACGTCTCTTCGAGCTAGAGACAACATCTCTAGAGCCTCAATAGCCTTCTTAAGCCTTCCGCCACCTCTACACCATCTCAAACGCCAGAATGCGCATTCAACCTACCGTCAGGGGTCAGTCGTGCGACATGTCGCCCCGTCATTCGGCCCCATATGCCCCTCCCCGTATTCGGTTGCCTCCAATGCGGCTGTGCTGTATTAATAGACCATACAACACAATCATAACAGGTACTGGCTGGTGAGGCTGTCCTAAGAAGAGCAAACTTAACTCCTCGAGTCGTGACATTTATCCAACGACTTCTGGATGTTGCGTCAGTTACGCATCGCTCGCAGTATTCTTCCAGATACCGCTTGCTCGCCTTCGATCTTGGCTCGGCCCGACTCCACAACGAGGACAACCATAGTCGCAACCTACGCATTTGCGTAGCCCTGTACTTGCATTATTGCAAGTGCTGGTTGCGGAGAGGAACACACACAGGCTTGTCGGCTACCTACTCGTGTTGGATCGTATTGACATCTGGCCCGAGTGCTATGCGACGAGGCCGAAGCCACCGAGCGTCCGATCTAGGCGCATCTTTCAGCTGCTATACCTCGCTCCAGAGTAGCCGTGTATAGCTCTTGCCTTGCGTGCAGACGACCGTTAGAGCTGCCCCTCGACGAGCGCTCACAAGCTCACGATATCTTAATCCGCACGGATTTGAGCGCGCTGGGTTGACGCGCGACAGATAGTCATGGAGGGCGTGCCCTTCCCACTACAAGCAGGCTCTCCAGTTACAACAAGAAACACCTCAGAAGATCATGTTCCTACAGCGTTGCGCGCTGGATCGCCTGCAGTCGGTAGTGGGACGCCCACATCGCAAGCGCGACCTCTTCTGATGCGACAGAACACGTCTGGCTCCGATCGATTATCCCAGCTTTTCCCCTCCCGTCCGGCCTCAATCGCTTCAGTCAGTCCCGTCGAGACGCCCTCATTATCGCGTCGTACATCGTATCCCTCGCCTCTAGTACCCGCTGCAGAGCCATCGTACCGCATACCTCGGGCCCCGGCCCCGCCTTCATTCTCCGAAAATACATCGTATAGCCCGTCGCCTGATCCCTTTAGTCCGACCGGGTCGCAATCTACGATACAGAGCAGGAGTAGCACTCAAAGGCTCTTGAATCGACTCACATCCCTCCGCAATGGAAGGTCGAGAGGTGGAGATTACAATAGGTTGGAAGATGAAGAGTCAGGCAGAAGGAGGCTACAAGGCGTCGAAGAGGTAGACGAGCCGCTCGGATATGACTTGAGCGGATTCAACGGCGGAATGCCCATGAAGCAGTTCGAGCAGCCTAAGAAGATGGCGAGCGCGGCTGACGCAATGGACGCAGAGCGCGACCTCAATGAGGCCGGTTACGCTGCGGAGTACGAGAGATTGGAAGCACAACTTGGGGCGGGAATGTCGTCCATCACAGAAGTACCTTTCACGCACACAATGGCGCAGCCTGAAGCTGATGCGACACGTGGGCATAGAAGAGGACTATCTGACGCCAATATCATTGGCGTCGTCGCGAAGGATGCACAAGAAGAGGCTGAGAAGACTGGGGGTATTGTGGCGGTCTCAGAAATCCCTGTGGACATCAGCGATATGGCGGGACAGGTGAATGACTTCGACAGCCGCGCGTCGCTCGTTTTTGAGCGTGGCGATAACAATGAAACGAGTTACTTCTTTCCTCCAGGTAGGTGACATTTGAATATTGGGGATATCACAGACTGACTGTGAGTTAGACCCGGACATGCCTTCGTGGCGACCATTCTCGATGGGCTGGCCGTACCTAACATTCCTTGTTATTATCGCGCTTGCTCTGGCAGGATTGCAAGAGTATCTATGCCAGATCTCACAAAAAGCATCCGAACACGAACCTGACGACCACTACGATGGAGGACTGATCAAATTCAAGAGCGCTAAAGATTTGACGGTATTACAGTACTTTACCTGGAAATATGCCCCAGTACTCTTCTTCGTCATCTACGGTATCCTATGGCAGATCGTTGACTATGAAGTCAAACGGCTGGAGCCGTACTATCAATTGTCCAAGAAGAATGGGTCCTCCGCGGGTGAATCGCTAAACATGGACTATTTGACGTTTATGAGCTGGCTGGTGCCCTTACGAGCGCTACGGCATAAGCAATACGCAGTCATCTATGTGTCTATGTCGACACTCATAGCGAGTAGCTTGGTGCCTATCCTCCAATCGGCATCCGTAGAGATGTATCCGAAAGAAGAAAACCGAGAGGTAACTCATTGGAAGTCGATACGGATACAACCTTGGTGGTCCAGGTCTGTTACCACCTGCCTCATCATCGTTGCTATCCTTGGTATGGTCCTTATGTACGAGATGCGCAGGAAGAGCGGTTTACTGTCCGATCCCAAGGGTATCGCCGGTGTCGCGGCCATGGCTACCAAGAGTCATATTCTCGCCGACTTTCAGAACTTAGACACCGCACCACTGGAAAAGATACACAAACAGCTTCGCCATCGACGTTACATCCTGCACAAGAGTTCACTCTGGCAGGGAGAATACATACGCACTGTGAAGGAGAAAATTCCAGACACTGGCTCCGATCCACGGCCCCTGATGCTACGACTCAAAGCTGGCATACCTTACATCTGTTACCTCATCTCATTCGCGGTCGTCCTGCCCATCTTTCTCTTCGTAAGACCGGCTCAAGTTGTTACGGACAAGTTACCCTTCCTCCTCACAACTTTAGCCACGATAGTCAAGCTACTCTGGAACACCTTGAACGGCGATATCCGTACTATCCAACCATACCACATCCTTGCACAACGCGAAGCACCTGCGAAGACTTTGACGCTCGATTACACTGGCACAAACCCCATCGTCCTCCCCTTCAAGGCCCTCATCAACAAGCACTACGTTGTGTTCCTTGTCGGCGTCGGCTCCATCCTAGCCGAGATCCTCACTGTCTGCGTCTCGTCCTTCTCCGTAGACGGCATAAAATTCGTCCCTGGCCAGAGCGGCAACGACGTGGCAGATGGTGACGACCACGACGACCGTGCGAACACAGACCAAACTTTTCGCTCCTTCTGGTCCTCCTTCGTCCTCTCCATCGCCATTATCTTCTTCCTAGTAGGCGTCGCCTGCGTCGTGTATGTGCACCGCTCGCACAAGTTTATGCCACGACAGGTAGGCACGATGGCATCCGTTCTCGCCTTTATCCACCAATCGAAAATGCTTGTCAATTTCGTTGACACGGAGAAGTTCGATAGTAAGCAGATGACTGTGCATTTGGAGAAGTTGGGAAAGACGTATGCCTTAGGGTGGTTTGTAGGGAGGGATGGCGATGATCATTGTGGCATTGATGAGGAGCCGATATTGGCGCCGTATAAGTATGGAGTGGATTGGACGAAGGCGAGGGTGCAGGGGCATACAATTGGGACTTGGGAGCATTATTAATGGGTGGCCTAGATAGGTCTTGCTACAAAAAATCAGAACTAAGTGCTATCTGGGCAATACGTCCGTGGCATGATGCCTCGAGTCTCCCAATACAACCTCTTCCAACGGCATCTTGTACTTGTAGCTACAACGAATACAAAGAACTGCCACATGGTAGCAATTTTGCGTTTTTGTTTGATAGCGCTTTGTGACACCACGTAACATCACAGCATCAACAAAATAGACGTTTTGCTACCTAGAAAGTAATTGAAATGTCAACGGCGTTTCTAAACCAGCAGATGTCCGTTCTTTGGCCACTTTCGGAGATGGGATTGGGTAAGCGATGGGGGAAGGATCGTGCGAAGGCCAATGAGAGGACTATCGCAAAGGACCCCATAACAGACGAAAACACCATCGCAGGTGAGTCTTTGCCGGGAGAGCAGTTTCTAGATACTAATCAATATAATGGTGTTGACACAATTACTTTCGGACCTGCTTTTCTCCAATCCTACGCTTAGTTTTTGGGGCGCGCGCTGGTCCGAAGCCCTTATCACGGGTTCCTAAGAATGTATCACGATGCACATAAAGTGGCTATATACAAGGCGTCTGCCTATCTTAACTTCTTTTTTAATGCTCATTAAACACTACCTGTTCTTATATCTGTCTTCTTCGCATCTACCACTCTCCATGTTGGCCTACTTATCTCCAGTCATATTATCCTTGCTTTCATTTCTAACAAGCCACGAACTGAGACTTGTGGGAATTACCTTTTCATGAGGCGCTGGTACATGAGACTTGCATGGGCAGGACTGACGCAATGTGATGGCGCCCATCTAGTGGCAGTAGCTTGGCTAAGGTAAAGGTCAGGACTAATTGCACTAGTCGGCATAAGTGGATTCAGGCTGGTGGGTGATGCAACTCATTACATCGAATGTATACCCAAAAGAGCTCTCAGGTCTGCAGGAATTGGATCAACGTATGATCCTCTGGAAAACAGAGTGGAGGCGAATATGTTCGCCTCTTTACTCGTGGTGAGGTTGAGGACTACAAATCGTTATTGTTCTAGTTAGCAATCAATGTGTGCCTTTCATTATTATACGGATGCTGATGAGACCGAACGAAATTAGTGGCACTATCTGTTCGTTTGTCCTGGCGTGATCTTGTATTCATGTATCGTAACTACAGCCTCTCAAAAATTCCAGGTCCTGTAAAAAAAAGATGAGCAGTATCGAACGGACTTGTTCTTCGATATCGGTATATATAATTAGCCTCACGCAAGCGAATTAGGCGCGGTTGCACGGGCAATGGTGTCATTCTTTGCACTTTCACGAATAGTACAGAGAATTTCCATATGATTTATCATCGTGAAGGAGTAAGCTTAATTGCAACGAGGATTATGCTATTTGTATACATCTATCATTCTCTAGGAAATTAGCGCGACCTATAATTAGCAAGACAGTATACCAGGATATGTTCAAGCAGATACTACCTCAGTTGGGATGTACTAGCTCGTTGTTCTTCTGTGAGAAAAAGGTGCAGCAGCCAGCCTTACCCCAGGTCTTCAGCCGTCGCTTGGTGGCGGCCCTGCGTCTGGTGCCACTTCCTCGATGCTTGTGCGCTCTCCTCCTGCATTTGAGTTTGCAAAGCTCCATTCAGGATCAAAGATTCCCCCTCCCGGGTGCCAATATTCATTGTTCTCAAAAGACCATTCGGAATAGTTGTGAGCCTCTTTTTGAAGATCCTCTGCTCTATCGTGCCATTCAAGCAGCTGCTCGCGAGCGATCTCTTCTTCGAATAGAGCGTCTTTAACTGCATCAGTGAATTCGCGGCGCTTTGGCAGGCTAATATGACCAAAATATACAACCGAGCGCTTGATCTCGGCCAAGAGACTCTCAAAGTCGTTGTTCTGCCGATTAGCGCTGGCACGGTACGCTCGAGTCCGCGAGGAGTCGAGTTGGTAGCGTCCCGGAAACTGGTAGGCAAGTTCGATCAGTTGCTTACGAATGTCAACTGTTTGTTGAAGATCGGCCAGCTTCTCGTGAACGGCGTAGATGTGGGACGCAGACACTAATCCTAAGGGTTTCAATGGTGTAGCATGGGCATCCGTACATGTTGGACGGGGCCTTTGAGGTACGGGTCGATACGTGCGACAATACGTGTGCCGACAGTAGCCATCACACACTGACTCCCGTTCGTCTATTGAATATACCACTGAAGACTGTTCCGGACTATCATCGTTCCTTGGAGAGGAAGAATTTTGGTGAGCCATGGCCTGAGAGGCGCTAGCCAAGAATTCTGGAGTTGTGAAACGCATCCTTGCTTCAACCTTGTTGGCACTGGGTAGATTAAGTGGCTATAAATATTGTGTCTCGTGAGTGGAGGGGTCATTGTGAAGCAACCATCGTGAGTAACATTGTTCGGGGCGAGAGTTGTTGCGCATTGTCCCGCAGTATTGCTTCGAACAATGTCCTCGTCGGTATTGTATTGAAATACCCACTCACTGGATACAATGGAAGAAAAGTCATAATGTCGACTTACAGGCGTGATCAGGCTGACATCTCAGCGAAGTGAGAACGGACATCGATGGCAGCTTTTTGATCCCTATGAATTGCAGCAACACTGTCATTGCATTCTTATATATATATTTTGTCTATTATTGACGCTAGGCGGAGTTTTACTGCTATAAAAGATTCAATGTCTATAGAGAGTGCTGTTCCCAAGCACCTGAGACCAAGAAGGTGGCTAAGGAGGCCCGTTGCATCCTTATTGTTCGATCCCTAACCTCATTCCGACCGGCCAATGCAAGTGACTGGGTTTTACAACTAGGAGTGATCGCCATCGCCTCCATCGTCGTTATACTTCGTCTTCGTCGTCAGTAACCTCACTTTGGCACTTGCGATTATCTACGGGCGGGCCGTCGCAATGGGGACTGGTTCTAAACCCCTAGGCTTTTATCAGATGCTATCGCTAGACTGTAGAGATCTTCTTTGGGTCCTAGAACAAAAAGGTGTGGCTTAAGCAAGCGTCACCTTGGCTTAAAGATGCCGGGCCGCTGCTAACTGTAGACCATAGGACAAATTTTCTATAGATGAGTCCCATGCGTACATCCTACTAATACTGTGGGCATCTTAAGACAAGGAGAGTTGCATTCAGACTATGACACGATGCTACCTTGAAGGATAGTGGGGAAGACCGCATGTATAGTATGCTTAGATGATTTGAAGGGAAAGACAACAACTGTACAAAAGCTAGCCGTGTTGTATAGTAAGGTCGCCGCAGAGCGATGTTAATGGCCGACTTTCTTTTCCTAGTCTCATCTCGTCACAACGTACTGCCCTGTTTCGTCTTTGTTTGTCGTTCTCTACGTTTGAAGTATGACGGGAGCTTCGGAGGGAAGTGCAATTGCCGTGTTTCTACCCACGAACATCCGAAGAAACCTACATCATCTCTTTGACCGACAATTTCTTCAAAGCAGGTGAAATATTAAAAACCTCAGCTTTCGGTCGCAGCTCAGTAAAATGGCTATGCGTTCCTTCTCCTCGCGATACAGCCTTAAGCCATCGCCAAAGCTCAGAAACCGCTGGCTTCGACGTTGCCAGGCACGCGCAGAATATACCAACAGCGCACTCTATCACAGATGCGACAAGAAGCACAGTATTGGCATAAGCCTGGCTCATATCACGACCTTCCATCAGAGAAACAGAGAGGAGGATGGCATTAGCCCACGTTCCGGCTGTTGCACTGCATGTCCATATTAGCGCGAGTTCCAATCTCGACGAAGCAACGCTGACTCACACAAAGCCCATGCAGAGCAGCACGCCCAGCGCCGCTTTCTGCGATCTTTGAACGCGCAGCCCCAGCAGGTACGGTAGCGGTAGGACCAAAATAAACATGTCAGCGATAGTGTTTAGCCACGCGATGATCACATGCGCGATCCGTTCGAACTGTAAATCCGCGGGTTGGGGCTGGAGTGTTCCTTTTCTCTTAGAAAAGATGATGCCGTAGAAGGTCAGGTCGACCGTCATGAAGCAGGGGACCAGATACAATAAGCAGGCCCACCAGGCGATGCGAAACCATGCGCTACCTAGTGTGAAGACTCGATTGTAGAGGAAGAGGACAGCAAGCTTGACCGAAATAGTGGTCGCTGCCCGGAGCCCGGCCAGCGCGAAGAATACCTTGGGTGTATGAGCAGGCCGATGTGATAATTTTCAAGAGGCCGTGTACCTTTTCGAAGAGAATCTCGTCATGGGGGCTCTGGATTGACAGAGCGACGTCGGAACATGCGCCTTTGATGACCACTTAGATAAATTAGCAAAAGTTTGCTTGGACTTCGCCGATCTTACGCCACAGGGCAATGATATCTTTGACGAGGACATCCGCCTAGGATCGTCAGCGCAAAGATATGTTTCGAAGTGTGAGTGCTTGCGTAGGCGAAGTATAGCAGAAGATCATAGGCTGTCGAGTGTGCCTTCCGGAGCCTCCTCGACCCCTCGTGTAGACACAGACCCGCGGTAGTCAGGAAGAAGGCCAAAGCAATAGTGGCCTCGACCTCAACCGTCCTCTCGAACGACGGCGAGGACATCGAACTCCTATCGAAGCTCGATAGATAGTTATCCTTCCAAACTAGCCTGAGGAGAGCTGACGGCGCAGTAGATGAACAACATACGTGGTCTGGAATGTCTTCAGCGCAGTAAAGGCGTTATAAGGATGCGAATGGCACAAGGCGTCAGTGATAATTTTAAACATTCCAGTTGCCTGTGTCGCCCAGTCGTGCGCCCCACGATTGGGTGCGCGTGGCTGTGACGCCAAACCCTCCAAAGTAATACGCCAATGATGGGACGTGAGGCTCGTGTTGTGTGACGGTACATCCCTTGACCGCGCAAACGCGCAAAGTGCATGAACATCGGTGAGAGGTCGGGAAGCGCCGACGAAGGATTCCATTATCGTAAGTCGGCGAGCCTCTCGGAGGATGTTGTGGAGTTTGGTATGTTGCACTGGTCCGCGCCTGTTGTGATTGTGTTCTGCATCTACGAGAATCGATCGAAAGAATTAAGAGCGAGTCGCATATTGATTGAGACCTGCATATACGGAATCGTCAACGTCTCAAGGCATTGGAGATAAGGATTGGGCGCGTGCGCGATCCGCGCGAGTAAGCGTCTGCAATTTCACGCGGCATCAATGCGCCGTTGTCGTGCTTGTCCTACGGAACAGTGCCGTGCACAGCGTTCTTCAACACTGATCTTCCCACGCCTTCAGCTCTCCAACCGCGTTCCTGGCCACGGTACCGTTGCTCGCAAACCACCTCACAACATCGGAATCCGCTGTGAATGCTGGCCAATCCTGTGCCTTCAGCCCGGACTGCGGGTCGTTGATGAACGCACGATATGCGTCCTGCATCGCTTCGCTGACGGCGATTTGGTACGGCGACGATGCGCCTCTGTAGTTACCGTGGGTGCCAAATTGCATCGGCTGTTCAGAACCGTGATAAGCCCCCATCCATGGCCGCGGAGAGACGTTGCTGAAATTGCCGGCATACACGTAACGGTATGTTGGGAGGCCGGCTGCGGCGCGGAGCCTCGACGTCTTGAAAGAGGGGCAGAGGAAGAGCGTCTGGAACCAGAATTCTGACAACACTTTATCCTCTGCGCTCGGTCCGCTGGCGTTATATGTGACGAACCCGACGCCCTCGTTCTGGTCGATGCCGATAATGGCGGGCTATATAATCTCGTCAGATTGCTGGCTTCATCGCTACTGGCATTGCACTTACCACTTTCGTCATCTTGCCTTGGAGCGCCCACGTCGTCAGGTTTGAGGGCACGATCTTCTCATCGGCTGACGCACCAAAGGCCAGCGGCGGCACCCCTCCTCCGTTCAGGTTGTCTGCAATGACCTTCTCGATCGTCGCCGCGTCAACCTTCTTCATGCACGCAATCTCGGCTGCAGCGTCGGTGTTATTCCCGCAACCTACCTGTGCGGCGACATAAGAGAAGTTGGAGTATTTAGGGCCCGAGCCGTCCTCAATGAACGCAGTTCCAGAGTTCATGATGAGACCTTGAACGATAGGCTCTTCATGCCAAGCGAAGTTGTAGAAATCAACTTGTTCTGCGCCTGACGATTGGCCCCAGATAGTAATCTTGGAACTATCGCCCCCGAACGCTTCAATGTTGTCTCGTACCCACTCAACTGCAAGCCGCTGGTCAAGCATGCCTAGGTTCTGGTTCGTTGCTCCCGCAGCGTTCGGATACCCAAATATATTTCCTCGCGAGTTTGGCTTTACGACAATCAAGTCCTTCGTCCTCTGCACCCACTGTGTTGGAGTCGTGTATGGAACATCCTGTCCACCAGTATACCAACCCCCGCCATAGAAGAAGACCACGACCGGTAACTTCGTTGCATTCGTAGGCGTCCACAAACTGAGAGTCAAACAATCCTCGCCAGTGATTTTGTTTTGGATCGTGAACTCGGGAACGTCCGTGTTCTCGAGGTTAGGTGTGAGCGGCTCGAATTGTGCGCAAGACCTGCCATATGCGGTTGCTTTAACAGGCGATGAGAGCTTGTTAGCTATCGGAGGCTCCCAGCGAAGATTCCCCACGGGCGGTTGAGCGAAAGGAATGCCCAGGAACTGGCGCACGGAAGAGGCGTTCGCGTCGATGAGGCCATTGACGAGTGTTCCGCATGGAAGCGTGACCTGTGTATCTCCCTGAGGATAGGAAACATCATTTCCGCTGGCGAGCCAGGGTAAGAAGAGCGACAACAGCAGGAAGGGACGCATAACCGTAAAGCTGGACGTTGGGATGGGTGGAGCAAAACAAACGAGGTGGAATGGCAGGCAGCCGTCCGAGCACACTTAAAGCTACTCCATCACCGCGGATCTTTCATTTCCTATCGAAACAAACTTACGGACGCTCCATTGCTCCCAGTATTCTTCCTAACCCATACGACCCCACATGAAAAGCCTTATCGCTAACCATCGAGGTAAAGCCTCGCCGCAAGCATGATGCGATTGGCTTTGCATACGCACGACAACGTTCTCAAACACGCAAACGTGCTCATTTATATTGCTCTTCGGACTAGGGGGATATTACATGCAAATTAAGGCCAGTAGCTGCGCTTTGTAAGGGGCCAAGAGGAGATAGTTTGGCTACGGGGGCTGGTGCCAGAGTTTCGCACGAGTGTCCGTACCGACGAGCCGGGACTCTGGTACCTGGCTAGATCGAATGTGGTTAGAACGTTCAATGTCTCGCTACCCTACCGTCACGACAAAGTATCATGGAATCCACCTACACATCGTGATCTACGTGACAATGTTAAGAAGGCGACCTCCGATATTCCAGGAACGACGTTGCACGATCTTGGCTGACATCCTTGTTACATTGAGACTCAGTACCTTTCAAAGCGAAGCACATACAGAAAACGATACTTGACCGTTAATTAATGAGCTACCTAGGTACCGTTGACGACCAGATATACCGGAGGTGAGCCTCAAAGCTGTGTCCTAGGCACACCAAACACCGCCCTAGTCAGTCCAGGATGCACTATTATATTTTTTTTTCCGCGGAAGGCAGGCAGTGAGGAGGTCTTGCGCAGTCTGCTGGTACGCCTGTGTCTCGGGAAGCGCAACAGTACTTAGATCCACCCAGGACGCGCTGCAATCCATCGTCATTATTTATAGTTCGCAATGTGACAATAACTAAATGAGTTTTCACGACAAACCTTGGATCGATACCGTAGCCTGGTATGCCTCAGCACTCATTGTAACATCCCTTGGTACGCACCACTAAACCTGAAATGCCTTTTTTCTCAATGGGTATCGTGAACCATATCTACCACGCTACGTAGTCTATAAAAGCCTCGCAATCTCTGCACGATCTAATACATTTCAACAGCTTAATCGCGCAGCAAGCTTAGATTCAAAGCACTTCAGCATCTGGTGACCACTACAACACTCTTCGAGTTGACCCTTCTTATACGCCACAATGTCTCCAACAAACACCAACATCCCCGTCACCCTTTGTGACACTCTTAACGCGTACAGGCTACCCTGCATCCTCACCGGCGAACTCTCCACCATCCTAACCTTCACCACCGCACCTCTCTCATACGCTTTGCGCATCATAGGCAGCGAAGCCAGCAATACCGTCCGCGTGATTAAGATCCACGAAAACTCCTTCAATGCCTTCGCCATCACATCCCAGGCCGACTTCACCGAATTAATCATCTGGATTTTCGAATTCGCGATCGCGAAAGAGACTGAAGCGCAGTGTGGGCAGCTTCGTCCGGTACCGAGGACAGATTCTGCACTGTTGAGTGTCTTACGCTCAGATGCGACGGACTTTCTCGAACCCTTCACCGAAGCGAGAACGATGGTCAAACAAGGTTGTCTTCTCGATGCCATTGTTGAATTGTTCACACCATTTGGTCTCCGGCCTACCCTCTCTGGCGACTCAGTGTCCTTTGATGCCAAGGAGCTCAAGACAAATGAATTACGTGCTGGCCCTAAGATCTTCAGATTGAAGAGATCCGGCTGTAAAAGTGAAGTCCGGGGTGGATTGGATTTATCGTCTTGCATCATTCTTCTATATGCAGGGAGCTATGGCGCCACACAAGCCACAGCAGATAAGAAGAGAATATACTCTAACAAGTTGCTGGAAGCCGGGTACATCGATGAGCTGGATCAAGACGATTTGATGCCGCAGAAGGTTCTGCTTTATGATTTGTCTGAGGCTGTAGATCAAATCGCGTTGGTAGAGCGTATCCTGCTAATGCGTGATTCGGAGCGCAAAGCGAAAGCGCCTTTTGAAATGGGGAAGTGGATGGGAAAGCAGGGAACACCTCGCGTAGGGATCGAATCTACTCCATGTCCAGAGCGCAGACCAAAAGCACATGCATACCACCGCAGGAAAGCCACAGATAGAGCTAGCAGCCTGCGCTTCAACATCATGCGCGATGACATTGACTTTGGAAAGGAGGAGGAGGTGATGAAGAGATTGCGGCTGCCACCTGTGGCAAAGGAGAGTTTACTAGAGTTTGCGCTTTGGCGGGAGCAGGTTCGGGTCGATGAACTGTTATCGGAGGGAAAGTATAAGCCAGAGGCACAACAAATCCCAGACCTAACACAGCATGAGGACAAGGAGGAAACGGTCGAGCCTAGCACGCCGCCTACGTCGCCTCCAAAGCACTTCTTGGCTAAAAGCTGGGCGGATATGGTAGAAGAGGACGAAGATGATGAAGTTGAACTGGTAGCGCTCGACGATCGCATCGTAGGCTAGTCAAATCCATGCACATTGTAAGATAACTCAATTGATAGAACAATCCATGCACTTCAGTGTTTTAATTCTCGTTGCGCTCTCAAAATCGTGGAGTCGCCGGCTTATTGATGGGGTAGCCTGGGTCGAAATATGACCACAGATTGCTGTATCAGCGCGGTAGACTGGATTTCAAGCACAGTGCTCTTGCAACGCTCTAAACGTCAAAGGGTATCATACCACCTCGTAACGCCCTAGACTATGCACCTAGGCCACTCGCCAACGAATTGCCCACATTGAACAAGATATTCGAGTCCCATTCGAAATATTTTGGTCGATGATGGGGCCGGAATTGCCATGCAGAGTCCTACTCGTACGTGTTCTCATACGGATCCGCATCGTCGATATCGTCATCCTCGCCGTTGTCAAAGTATTGCTCGGCATTGTAGTCGTCGTCAGCCTCCTCTGAATCGCTTGAAACCGCGGACCAGTTGTCCTCGTCATCGCCCTTCTCTTTTTCTTCCTCGTCTTCGGCTGCCTCGTCCTCGTCAAACTCCTCGTCTTCATCTTCAGCGCGCGCCTCGGCTTCACGTGTTCGTCCCTCTTCCTGCTCGATATGTTGCTGAATCGAGGACTTCTCATTTATCTTGGTGGTTACGGCGAGGACGCGCTTCTTCTTGTTGCTGCCTCGGTCCAGATACTGTCGCAGTTCGGGTGGGAATAGCTCGTGGACTGCAATGTGCTATTGGTAAATGCGCCATCTACTGCATCATGCGAACTCACCGAACGGGCGACTATCCAGCTTCGGGACTTTCCGATGGCGCTTATGATATCTGGCCGAGTATGTCTCGTTGCCAACGAAGGGGTCAAAAAGCGATTCGTCGGTGGGCGCGAGGTCGCCGGCCTTGCGCTTGAGCCCCGTCTTCATGCCATCGTTTAGGATCGTGAAGAAGTCGCCATTGTGGACACGGTCGCGAATGGCAATGTAGTGCTTCAAAGTCGTCTTCTCATATTCGGATGGCGCAGGCGCCTGAGCGGGTGGGGCGCTCTGTTCAATGTCTTAGCAGGCTGTCAAGTCGCGTTGAGAGTTGAAGCATGGGTGCGATGCAACGCTTCAAGGACCTCGTGGCAACCTAGGAGGCGTATGATAAAAGAAACGGAAGGAGTGCCAGTCAGAACAACATACGGGAAACAAGTCGCCGGGCCCTTTCTGAAGCTCGAGGCCCGTCAAGTCCCAGGCCATCTCCGTGCCCGCGATCATGACTGTCCCGGGAGCGCTGCGCTGCCCGCCACCGCGCGCGCCTCCCCTTCCGCCACGAGACATGACGGTCGCTGTTATGGTACTGAGTTGGTATGACGAGCTACGCTTCAGATGCTGGAGCCGTGGCGGCGACGTCGGAACGGTCTGCGGAGATTCATCGTCGAGTCAAAAAATTGGGGTTACAGCTGCAGCAACTTGAGCCGCGGCCTTTACTTGGTGGGGCACCAGCGCCCGATGCCCCGCCGGCCTCTCACATCGCACTGCAATCGCCTCACCCCAGCTATTGTAGTGATACTGTCTCTCTTCGGCTGCCACACGAGTCTCGCCCTGCGCTCTTCAGCGAGCTCTGACATCATTAGACCTGCCGAACTCCAGGACACCCCTCAATACGTTGTCCCTCCTCGAATAGCGCTCGCCGCAATAGAGTAATTCACGCCTGTCCACGCGCCCAGGCCCTTGCTGTACGCGTAGTCACATGAGAACAGCTAGCTGGAGCCTTGCACCATTGGTAGACGGCCTCCCACCTCCGCTTAGGCTATCCTGAAATAACTCCATTGTTCTGGTGAACCACGGCCAATTTGCTCCAAATTCGCTGCTATGGCGCAAGCAGCCACTACTCTTGTCCCTGAACTCTCTGCACATCTACAAGCGGTAGACGAGGATCCGACCACCACACTAGATGCAGATTTGCTCGAGAAATGCGCTCTCTTCACAAACACACCCGAATATCAAGCCCGGATATGGCAGGAGACCCGCCCGTTGTTCCTTCAGATTGCTGCTCTGCTGCCAAAGCTCCAGCAGGATCCAGCACCTCTCATCCATTTTGTTACAAAACTGGCTGCACCCTACCGATTCGAGCATATCAAAGACGTAGATTTCGAGGTCGGTCTGGATCTGCAAGCAACACCGGTTCATGCTCTCATCCTTACACTGCTGGAGAAGGCTGCAGCAGGAAGCAACGATGCACAGGCACTTGCCAATCGACCAACAGTCATGGCCGCTGTCGTACGGCTGTGGCTCTGCACGCCGAATGCTGGAGTTGCCACTCAAGCCGAAGATCTTCTTATTTCTTTATTGCGCGCGTCTAAGAATGAGCCTGCCACTATATCTGGGGAGGCATCGCTGCACTCCTACGGCGCTGGTCCCATTTGGAGGCGCTTATTTACCGATCGCGATATTGTCTCTTTATACTACCACTACACTTTCTCGAAGGCTCTGTCGAACCCACCGCTGCCTCTGCTGAGCAAGCGGGACAAGACAATATCGCAGGCGCGCCTCTTGAACTGGCTACCCAAGGTCGGCGCACTGGACTGGAGCACCATCACCTCAAACCATGGGCTGGAAATCGAAAAGGAGGTCGGACTGGCTCAGGGACAAGGACTGCTCCACTATGCCTCGCTGAAGATGGTGGACACAGATGACGACGTGTTAATGCACATGACACTCATCAACTTCTACCGCGAGCTTATCATCACCGTGAAAACAAAGCCACATCTGACGTATGTAAACCTGCAATGACTCGACGAGGTGCAACTGACGTGCCATAGGCACTACGACTCGAGTCTGTCATTAGACTTCCTGAAGGAGCAAAACATCCACAAGCAGATCATCGACTTTCACACCAGCGATAGCCCTGGTCTCGACCATTCCTTTCTAAGCCCAAGGACAGCGCAGTATATCAGCGACTACGCGAGCACATATCCCGAGAACTTCGAGACCAGTGCCGAGCTACAGACGATTCGAACCTACCTCTACCGCAACATACGCCGCTGCGAGCCACACGACCTCAACATCTTAGCGTCGGTCCCCCGTGCCACCCTCATACCTCGCAGTGCCACTGGTCTTGCTTGGGATGACTGCGTTCTGCTCGACATACCTATTACTCGTACAAATCCAGATGCACTTAAGACTTTGGCCGCTGTATTCCACGGACCTCCGCAACAGGAGATCACGTTTCCGAAAGTAGAAACTATCGGTCTGGATCCCAAACGCATAGAGATAGAGTCTGTCTTTGCGCGCCTCCTCACCTCACAATACTACACCAAACACCCCTCCTTATTTTCTGACGTCGTTACGCACGCATCCACCATTGCGATGAAAGACAATGCCCTAGCAGCTCTTACTCTGCTCCGTGCGATTATCACGTCAACATGGTCAATCGCATCCCTCCCGAACATCATTCCCACTTCCGACGCGATATACGCGCGCTTGAACAACTTCCCGCGCACAGGTCTCGATCTCGTTCTTGACCCGACGCGCAGCGGTGGCGTGCTGCCTGCGTTGTTGAAGCCTGCGACGACGTTCTCGAATCTTGTGGGGGGGCGAGGCGATGCGGAAAATGCCGCCTATCAGGTTGCAATGACACGCTTCGACGTGCTGAAAGCATTGGGACGCCGGCTGGAGCAAGATGGCGGCAGGAACGATGTGCTCCAAATGGTCACGCGAAGAGTCAATGAGGGTCCGTGGGGTGTAGGCGGGAGCGCAGGTAGTAGGATAGGAACCCTGGAGTTGTGAGTGTAGTGCGACGGGACCATAGTGAAGGCCTGATCAAGTCCTCGTGTTCATGCACTGTAATTCGAGAACGATAGCCCCAGGATGAAGTGTGGCAATTAGACGAGAAAGTATACCAACTAGAGATACATAAAACCGGCAACAGCCTCGCAAGCCAAGTCTCTTGCAGACGTTATTAAAATTAATCGACGGCTTGGTATGATCCTTCTGGGGTCCGATGTAACTTCTCGAAACAAACTAGGCTTAAACGGTGCCAATTCAAAAAGGAAAACTACCATGAAACTATAGTGTAATTCCCGAGTCCCTTTCTCTCAACATCCTGTCAAATATTCCTTGATTTCTGGTTATCTCTGCGTAGAAGCTCTTGAGGACGGCAAGAGCGCTGTAGAAGGGTCGCATCTGTTGAACTTCGTCATCCCGTGCTCGGAAGCGCTCTTCATCACCGTCATGGCTAGCACAACGCTTTCCTCGCTTCTCCTCCTACACCTCGCCGCATCTTCAGCCGTTGCTCTGTCATCTACAGCCGTACTACGACAGAACGCCTTCCAACATCCAGGAATTTTCGTCAGCCAAACCCAGCTCGACTCCACCAAAGCCCACCTTGCTGCCAAAGCCAACCCATGGAGAGCAGCGTACTCAGCTCTAGATGACCTGCTGTGGACCAAACCCTCCTGGGCCTCTTCCCCGGTTGCCACAGTGCGTTGCGAAGACCCCGGCACCCCAGAGCACGACCAGGAGCAGGGCTGTGAAGAAGAGCGCCTCGATGCCTTAGCTGCTTACTCCCTCGCCCTTCGCTGGGCATACACAGGCAACGATACCTATGCTACTAAAGCGATATCCATCATCGATGCGTGGAGCGGCACATTAAAAGAACACGTGAGTTCCAGTGCGCCGGAGCAGCCGGGATTGCAGTCTGGCTGGGCCGCTTCGACATGGACGCGTGCAGCTGAAGTCCTCCGGTACACAGACGCAGAATGGGACTCTAGTAGTATCACAAGATTCTCGAGCATGTTGAGGGACGTGTATCTCCCTCTCGTGCGCGACGGTAGCGCAGATAACCCGAATAACATTGATTCCGCGATGCTGGAGGCTGCGCAGAACATCGCTGTCTTCCTGGATGACCGTGCCCTCTACGATACAGTGATGGAAAGGACAAAGCTGCACATCGCTTCGTACATCTATCTCAAGAGCGACGGGAGCTTCCCCAAAATTCCCGAGTGGACGACCAAGTACCTGACAGAAGCTCGTGTACATGCGCTCTGGCAGTCCGACGGCTCTTTCTTCGATGGCCGCACCATGGAAACGTGTCGCGATCTGGAGCACGCGAGTTACGGCCTCGCTTCGATCTCTCACATGTTCGAGACTGCGCGAATACAAGGCGAGGATCTTTACGCCACTGAGCTGGGGACCAGACTGCAGACTGCGCTGGAAATGCATGCGCAGTACGCTGCAGGGGGCGCGGTTCCCAGTGAGATCTGCGGAGGGCAATTAAAGTATGAATTCCTCCCTATTGCGGAGCCGGGATATGCGCAGTTTGTAGGTAGGTTAGGTAGGAGTATGCCAGAAACGAAGGCATTTGTGATAGAGAGCAGGCCGGCGAAACCGAACTATCTGTTCACAGCGTGGGAGACGTTGACGCATGCGTCGTAGATGTTCAATATGGTGCTTTCAATGCACGAATTATTCACCATAAACACTCCGATTCTGATGCTTGTTTCAAAGTCTGGTGTGAACGTGTCCAAATTTGGGTCTATACTATCGCGCGACGTACTGGTGGCAATCTGCTAATGTTCCTGTATTCGACTCCCTTACTATGTCACCACGGAACACTTTACCCGCCTCGAGACGCAAGCTTGACAAAGGACATCGACGCCGTCCAACGACCAAGAAGATTAATAGCGTCATGCTGATGGAGCCGCGTGCTGCTGCGGAGCGCAGTCTAAAGAACGGCCTGAGCGTGGGCTCCGGATGCAAGGAAGCTCTCATTGTCCTGGCAATGACTACTGTGAAGTAGTACGAGTTAAGCATATATCCACTGTGCTAGTCTTACGTGGTCCTTCATCCACATACCTTAGGTTGATGAGACAACCGATATAGATCATTGTAAACATCCAGTGTATGGGAGATGGACTCTAAAGACCGGCCCTATAGGCTCGTATGTAATACTTTGCTTCAGCGTAAGAGGCGTGCGAGAGTGTAATTTCGACACCTCCGGTCGAGGGAACCCTCCCAGAGACCTTTTCTTGAGTGTCGTTTGTAATAATGTACGGTTTGAGGCGCTTCTTTCGGTTACAATTCTCTCACTCTTAAACTCCTTCACATCGTCCTCGCCCTTGAGATCGTCTTGAACGGTTTTTTTTTGCTGGACGCAGCCATTGATTTCCACAGACTTGGTCGCGAAACCGCTGGCGGCAGCTCCACGTCTGTGTCGATCGTGAATCTACGGAACCAATTCGTACGTTTGAGGCATTAAATGTCATTGTCCGCAGGCAACGAAGACGGAGTATGGCATCCGGAACAAGTGACATAGTTACATCTTCTCCCCTGCGTTCGACCTTAAACCGATATAATATCGTCGACGGCGCCGAAAGGTATGGAAATTTGACAGTCGCTACGACCTCATGTTTGAGCTGGTGGAATGTTACTCGCCACGCCAGGTCAGCCTGCATCGGCTCTGCCACGATCAATGGTCTGTTTCGGTCTGACCGATCGAACACAGGAATCGAATTCGAGGCTTTTCGATATCTTCAGTCCTTGGTAGAAGATCTCAGGCGCTTTTTTCTAAGCATGATTGAGATCCTCTTCGGGACGTTTGGTCGGGCAGTCCATAAGCACAAAACTCGTGCAGGAGCCGGCACCGAGCAATTGGATCGTTCCTGGTATTTTCATCTCGTTCCAGAAACCGCTCACCATATCGTTTCTCACGATATCATTCATCTTTGTTAGGTCACCGCAATTACCATGTTTTCCCCAACCCCAGCTAATAAGCCTTCCATCTCTGGTCAATGCAAGCACGTGCTCGCTTCCCACCGCTATCTGCTCAATAAGAGGCAAATTCTCAGGCAGTAGCTTCCACATGTTGTCTTTGCCCCAAGCTGTAAGGCTACCGTCTTCGAATAGGACAAAAATAGCGTGCCATGTCGCCCCGATTTGTTTCCATCCTTTGATATGCGCTGGCATAGAACAACGTAGAGAGAATTTGTCTCGTCCGAGAAGATGATGTTCGCCTGTAGATGGGTCCGAAGCAAGATACGTGAACTCCTTGCCGCAGACCACTTTGATAGGACGGAAGGGAAAGCTCTTCTCCAAAAGCGTGGGCTCAGTGACGCGTAGTTGCTTAGAGAGCTTTGGTCCCAGTTGATCTAGCCTTGACTTTCCCCAACCCAGTACATCGCCATTAGATAGTATGACAACATAATGCCAATTTCCAGCGGCAAAGTCAAGGACCGAATGTGGCAAAACATATCGGCTGAAACTTGCCTCACCCCAATGATTCTTGCCTTCAATGGAGATAGTGGTCCAGTCGGGATTTCCAGTCCCGTCAGGAGCTTCATTTCTGATATAGGCGGTGGATTCGCAGGCAGCCGCACAGAACAAGATGTTCATCTTATCGGACATTCTGAAGGACTCGACTCTCGGCTCTATCAGTGGTGCAGATTCATGGTGAAGCGCCCGGGTATTCCCCGCATAATACAAGGACCCAGTAGAGGATACAATGAGTGTGTGATTATCGCCACCGGTGACAACTCTGATGCCCTTCTCTGAAGGCCAGGAGTGTGCAATTGTAGGAGTCTGCACTATGTCTGCGGCCTTGATGCCGAGCTGACCTTCGCCATTGCTGCCGAAGACGTACAGTTGGTAAGGCATATCAAATCGTGTCCTCGCGCCTTTCTTCGCTGCGGATTCGTACTAGAAGCGAAAGCCTCACCAGGCCCCATCTATACTGCTACGTGTATTAGTCGTGAGTCAGAGCCCATTGGTATGAAAACATGAGAAGGTGAAGATCTGATGAGTTGGTTCGCTGCCAACGTTCTGTGAGAGGTATACAGGCTTACGTAACACTGCCGTCCCAGCGCCGCCTCAAAATTTCGCGCGCTAGCTGCCATTGGTTCGCTTAGCATTTTGGAACTTCCACACTTTCGACATCAACGAATCTCTGCTTCCACGACGAACGACAGCACCACCGCACGCAACTAACCACACAGTCGCCCAAGATGTCCACCCAAAGCGTGCAATGCTTCGGCAAGAAGAAGACCGCGACTGGTATGCTCCTGCCTCTCCCCATGCCTACGCGCTACATCGTGAACGCAAGCTAATGTCTTCATAGCCGTCGCCCACTGCAAGGTACATTGAACGCCAGGACCCGTGACGGCAATCATACTGATGATATGTCTAGGCTGGCAAGGGCCTCGTTAAGGTCAACGGAAAGCCCCTCAGTCTTGTGCAGCCCGAGATGCTCCGCTTCAAGGTTTACGAGCCCATTCTGATTCTCGGCCTCGACAAGTTCGGTACGCGCACACCTACCTACCCGCATTCAAACTTGTAAATGAAGGAAGGAAATTTGTACTAACACGTGGACTCAGCCGACGTTGACATCCGCGTGCGCGTCTCCGGTGGTGGTCACACCTCGCAGATCTACGCCATCCGCCAAGCCATCGCCAAATCCATCATCGCCTACTACCAGAAATACGTCGACGAGCACTCCAAGAACCAGCTCAAGCAGGCCCTCGTTCAATACGACCGCACGCTCCTCGTCGCCGACAACAGGCGGTGCGAGCCCAAGAAGTTCGGCGGTCCAGGTGCCCGCGCCAGGTACCAGAAATCGTACCGTTAAGCGCGCGATGGCGGTGCGTTTGGCGGTGTGGGAGTGTGGATGGCATATGGTGTTCATTCGTGGGCTTTGATATCGGTTCATGGGTTTCATTGAATTGCAAGGAAGAGCATGATGGAATGCTATGGGCGACCTGATGGGTTGAACATCTCGTCACGATAAAATGAATATACTAGTTACAAGCGCTTATCTAGTTTGTAACGATACCAAAGAGGTTGCGATCCGTATGAACGAGGCTTGTGTGATTTGGGCGGAATTGAACCCGCTTACTTCCACCTTGACATAACACTGCGGTAGCTGCATTTCAGATTGCCACGTGCTCTTCACCCCCACGCTTTAAACTATGACCTAGCACGACATTTCAGTACCATTCTCACAATGCTTCCTTCATAGCCCTACTAAACTAAACCAGGGTATCCCTCTATCACTTCTGCCCAGGCTATAGGCGGACCTGATGCTCCTCATGTGCGAACAATCATATGAGTAGGTAGCAACAACATCTCTCTGCCTGGGCCATTATACTTGGTCATGACGTACATTCACCGCTTAACCATCGCTTCCACTGCTTCTAAAAGCAGCACATAACGCCGCGTACTGATGCGTAAGATCCAAGACGTGCTGCGGCAGACTAGTTCCCTGGATGACACTCCTAATCTTGACGGCGCCCTCTTCCTCGATGAGCTTGCGGATGGTATAGAGCAGATTCGGCGAAAACTATTCTTGTTAGCACATGTTCCCTCCTGTACACTATAGTAGGTATCACATACCTCAGAGTACCACCGATATTGCCACGTTACCAGCCTGATTAATGCGCCACAGACGTCCCTCACATTCCCACTACTGCCATCCTCCAATTTTAGCACCCCCCGCATGGCCTTCGGGCTAAACTTCATCTGGAGGCAATTTTCGTATGCATCCACCGCCTCCTCCTCATGGTGTAACCTCTCCGCGAGCTCGCCCAGGATCTCCCATTCCTCGGCCGACTTCTTGTACAGCAGCTGCTGTGAGCGGTATTGCGCCATCTCGGTACGCCATATCGTGTACACACGGAGGTCTTCGTACAGCACCATGAAGAGGTTGTCAAGCCAGCGCTCGCAGAGCCGCTTGTTGTGGAAGTGCGTGTAGTTCTGCTGGTTGGGGTTTGAGGGCGTGGAGATGGGGTGCGGGTCTTCGGAGCCGGCTTTGACGACTTCGGAGGCGACGGTGTGGGAGGGCTTTTCTAATGTGTCTTCGACTACGGGTGCCGCAGAGGAAGACGGCTCACCGTTTGGCACATCATCTTCTGCATTCGAAGTTGTTTCCTCGACTTCGCCGTGGGCCTCGCCGTTGGTTTTGGGCGTGGGGGAAGGCGAGCGCAGCGCGGTGACGCTGGCATTTCGCGAGGTTGTACCGTGCGGTGCGGTCTGCTTTTCGTTGCGGTATTCTTCTTCCATGACAAAGACCTGACTTCGTATCTTGAGGAGCTGATCCCAGCCAATCTTCTTCGTGATCTCGGTAAGAAGCATGTAAGCTTTGAGGAAAGTGCCCTTGAAGCCGGCTGCGTGGAGTTTGCGGAGGGTAGGGTGAACGAGTTCTACGTCATCTACTGGGCTGTCTATTATCTCGTCGCAGATGGCTTCTGGCATTATGGGCAGGAAGACCCTCTGTGGCTCCGGCATCCGTGGTGCGTCCTTGTCCTGATATGTGAACATAGGACATGAGTTGAGCGTCAACAGGGCTAAGTCCCATTGCTCGAGGCTGACATATATCTCGGCCAAGCGAGCCCACGTTCCGAACTCGCTAGGCGCGGAAACTACGCTTCTCTTCGCTATCTCCAAAGCGAGGTCACCGCGTCCTTTCTTGTTACAGAAGTCAGCCTGGCAGTCTAGCAGTGAATAGTCCATGGGCAGCTCCTGGATGGCCTCGTGCAATAGTTGCACAGCTTTCACCTCCTCATCTGCTTCGATATACACCCTCGCCAATAAAGACGAAATCTCGGGGTCCTTGGTTCGAAGCTTCTCGAATAGATTTATTCCCGAGGCGTATCGACCAGTAGTGTGGATGTAATTCAGAAGACCGGTTGTGAGGTGGTTCGAGACGAGGTTGGGTACCTGAATTTCCGGATCTGAGCCGAGTTGCCAGCCATTGAAGAATAAGCGCTCTGCCGCGTCCAGAAACTTGTGTTCACTTTCGGTGCTTGTAATTGGATTGAATCTCCGCACGCCGACAATCTTCTTAATTGTATCGCCCGATCCATCGTCGGCGTAAGAGTACGCACGGAGGACACTGCAGAGGTATGTTTCTAGCCACAACTCGTCGGTCGCAACGCGCTTGTCGCCGCGCTCGTCGATGCAGTAGCTCTCCACGGTACCCGGAATGTACACTTGTACGCGCATGTCCAGTCGCGAGAACGCATTGTAGCAGCTAAGCGCCGTCAGCCCAATGCCATCATCGCCTTTGGTCACCCGTACCAATATAGACCAGAGACGACCTTATGCTGTTTATCATGCGGCGAGAAAGTCAGAGTATTTATGTAGGCTGCCAGGCTAGCCGAAGAAGAGGCGTCGATACCGGTGACGTGGTGATACACTCCTACCTGCATCGTGTTAGCGCCTGCTTCTCATGGCTGTATATCCCAGGACAATCTCCACCTGTTTCTTGACATCTCTGATGGGCTGCTTGATAAGGTGGACGAGGTCTGGAGGGCCTAGCTCTCGAAGCGTTTGGAGGGTCTCGGAGCGCGCTTCGATTGCGGAGTGCAGCTCTTCTTCGAAGATCCTATAGTATTTCAGTCAGCAGGCTGGTAGTAGGGATAACATATATAGGTAATCAATTGAATGCTGCGGGAAGCCGGCTTGCGCGTTGAGTAGACCTTGCCTCAGGTTCAACTCGGCATAGCATGGGGCTCTCTGGGAAGCTTAGAGGGATGTTGCATACTCAGGAACAGCTGGCGCCGTCACCATGGCTCACGCTTGTTGCGGGGCGCGGAAGGAGCTCAGGGGGGGTCTAGAACTAGAACTGCATGCGACTGTTGTAGGATCTGTGCCGGGCTGGGTTCAGGAGGGGTCTGCGAGCGATGGTTAGGTTGCGTCGTTGCTTGGAGGACAACATGCGGCGGATCGGAGGTGCTCCCTCAATACTGTGGCTTGCTCGCGCCAAGGACTTAGCTCCACGACACGACGTAGACGCGACCGACCTACTCTCGCGACGCTGTGTAGAAAGTCGAGACAGGCGGACACGGCTGCCTGATGCAGGCGCTGCTGACTTGGACTCCATTTTTCTTCTCTTTGCACGCTGACCATCTCCGTTAAATGCACTGCGCGCACCTTGCGCCATGGTAAGTGCGATTCATGGAGCTTCACAATCACGCACTGTAGCTAAAGTGCACCTGTGACGCTTTCGCTAATCAAGTATACAGTCATCCTGGCATGCGCTTAACGTGGAACCGGAGAACGAGGAAGAGATCGAGATCGACGACAGCAAAGAAATTCAAATCGAAGAAGCTCTGAAGCTCTACCAAACCGCCCTTAAGTACCATGCCGAAGGTCCGCAGTCGTTCGAGAAGACCGGTGAAGCTTACAGAGCTCTTTTTGAATCCGAGATCTTCAAGTACAACGAATCGATCTCCGAGTACAAGCGCCATGAGCTTTATGGCGACGAACTGGTATTCGACAGTATCCTGGATGACTTCGATGCTGGCCCAGTTCAGGCCGCTGGCGGCAACGAAAGCGCACCGAACACACTTCCGCAACTACTTCACCTTTCATACAAGAATCATGGTCAATTCATTCTCGAGACAATGCAGTATTGGGCTAGCCAGCATGGCATTCCCTTGCAGCAGGAGAGTCCAGGACACGTTGTCTCCGCTTTGTCAAATTTCGCCGAAGCATTAGACAAAGAAGACACAGACTTGGACCTATGGCTACGGACAGCCTCCGTGGCTGCTATGCTCGGTAGCTCGCGCATTACTAGATTCTGTTTGGAGGCTGTGCTGGATGGAAATGACGAAGCGTACGACAGTCTCCTGCGCCTCCCAGGCCTTGAAGAGGGTTTTGCTGGACATCAGCTCCGCGATCTGGTCACAAGGCTTGAGGATACGTTGTCCCTTGAACAGCCCCCACTTGCGTCACTGGTGAAGAAGAAACTTTCCGAGACGCTCAAGAAACGACTAAACCCTTATCCTTGGGCCCCAGTTCCCTCTGAGATCTCGGCACCCGTACGAGAAGCTGTTGGTCGATCTCCTCAGCGCGTCATCTTGAGTCCAGTCAAATGGGATTGGGCAGGTATGGGAGACGCCATCCTTCGTCACTACATGACCGAAACGAATACTTTGATTGAAAACATGCAGCCAGGCTGTGCGATCGCCCTCAAAGTTCCACCAGAAGTAAACATCACAGAACTCACCAAGAACGCAAATGTACAGGCGGAAGCTGAGATAACAGAACCTCCGAAGGGAGAGGCCACATTGGAACAGGATGAACCTGCTGTGCCTGGAAATGACTCTGAAACTACCGCAATAGACGGCGAGGATGCGGTAATGGTAGATCAGGAGAGACCTACGGACGGTAAAATTGACGAGGCAGAATCCGCACTGTTGCCTGGAAACGACCGGGAGCTGTCACGCAAACGCTCAACAGACTCCGCCGGACTGCCAGAAACTGCTGAGGGTGGTCGCTCAAGGAGCAAACGTCTTCGAGCACGCGATTCGGAGGTGGGCACTGGTGTTGAGGCCATGGGGCAGACTGTTGGCAATACGCTCGAAGACCAGCTTTGGCCTTTTGCAAACGCTGACAAATGTCTGCGCGAAGTCATCAACGATCAATTTGAGCGGCTCGGTGTAGAGGGCCTCGGCGTCCTGGAGGAATTGCGCAATCTGTTCAGCAAAACTACCCCCGTAGCAACCGCTACCGACAACGTCGACAAAGCAGCCTGCGATTTGTACATGGCTTTACAAACGTCAGGATCCAAAATCGCACCTGTGTTACTTAGTGCAGAACCTATGGATCTTGGCGGTGCATCGCGGGAAGCTGGCTTGAATGCGTTTCTGGGTTACTCCAAATCCAGTACGGCGCAAGCTTGCGTGAAAGCGACTTTACAAAGTGAAAAGCTCACTGAATTTGTCCAAAGTATCAACAACGCTTGGCTTTCCTCGCAGGAGGTCGCGTTTTCATGGGTGGAGGCACTACTATCGCCGAGCCCCCTTTTCGCGACAAGCAACAGCACGCAAAGCAGTAAGTCTAGCTACGTACAGTATCGGTGGGCTGAGGACCTCAAGCGGCAGGTGGTCCAGGTCCTTGTTAATGTTGATGAGTTTATTTACGACCGTATGCTGGACCGCCTCGAAGCGCTCAACGCCAGAATACTTGAAGCTCAGGAGCAGACCCGGCAATATAAGCTCTTGAAGTTCGACGCCGCACAGATTGAGATAATTGAAACCATTTTCGAGCTTCATCTCGACGTCTACTCATTAATCAAGCATCCTAGCAGTGGCGTCAATCAAAGCACACAAACCGAACAAAGCGATCGCCTATCACGATGGGTTTCGCTGGCACGCGAAGCTATGCAGCTACGTTCGAGCTGCGACCTGAATGCCGAGTCCGATGACGAACTTTCCTTACGCCACATATGGGCGTCTGTCTTCCATTTGAGCGTTAGCGATGACGTTGCGCCTCAAAACGTCCTCTACGCAATGGAAGAACTTAAGGAGATTTTCAAGTCTTCAGATGGGCATATCATTGAAGTCCAGAATAACGCAGTCATGCCGGAGCTTTCTGTAGCTGCGGTAGATCGCGAACTTGTCCGCATCAGTATGAAAGACTTCTTCTTGAAGGTCTTTGACACCGACGAAAAGGATCCTGTTGCTGTCATCGAGAGCTTGGAACCCATTCTGGAACCATCACAGGATACAGACCAAGTGACTGTTGGTAATGCCAACGGTGTAGGGGAGGATCATATTGATTCACCGGCTGTTGGCGATCGTCTCTTTCCGGCAGACTTGCAAAGATCGCGCCCATCGCCTTTGCAGGAGATGAGAAAGTTCCTCGACTCAGCATCTGTTAGCTTGAGACTTTCGTTGTGGCAACGCTTGCGGGAAGCTTACGAGGCTATCGAATACCCGCCAAAGGTTCTTTCCTGCTACCTCCGAAGTATCGAAACCTTGACGGGAAAGTTCAGCATTTCAACTTATCAGGAATGCTCCGATGCTGACCGGCACGTGGAGCTCATAAGGTGTTTCCGCATTGTCGACGAGATTGTGGTCAAAGTCCTTCAGATCATCAGAGATGAGAAGGACGCATTCGCTTGCCTGACATACGAGCACATGCAATCTTCCATGTCGGCTATTTCCCAATTGTCACGCATCTTGTCTGCAGCAAACTCTCTGCAAGATTCGATCCGAGTCGGACAGCTTTCTGTACCCCGTTACGTAGACGGGTTCCCGCCATCTACATTCGCCAACCTTACCAATCGGCTTAACGATGTTCAAGTGCGACTCTGGATACTCCAATACTACCTTTTTAGGGAAGGCATTTCTCAGACACCGGAAAAGTTCGAGACACCGTCTGACGAGCAATTTGTTTTTCTACGGCACGTTCATCATGCCCTTGGAGTACGCTCATGTGGACATGCAGCCGGGCGTCTGTTCCTTAGATTGGCGAAAGATGAGATGCTGTCTTTCCAGGACCTTCCTGAACCAGAGACACTGGCCACTGAGCTATCTCAGGTCCTTTATGACCTCTATGGTTTGAAAACGTTTATTGATCCAACGGAATGCCAAGAGTACGGCTCTAACGCCGACATTCTCGACAGGAGCGCAGCGATGAAGCTTATGACGTTCATCCTTTCCCAGGCTTCAAAGATGAACATCAAGGATCTTGTGAAGCACGAGCTCAGGAACACCATAGAGCGAGTTCATGGAGCTCTTGGTAGACCCAGAGTCCATGAAGAGATTACTCAGAATGGGAAAACATTGAAGGCATATCTCAAATCTCCTATAAATCCAACAGACCTGCTCAGCTGCTTGAAGGGTGTCGGCACACTTCCCACGAAGCCAGTTCTTCCAGACGCCTCGGTCGCCCCGGCCGCCAAGGGATGGTATTTCTTGATGGGCAATCTTGCACTCACCAAATTCAAATCGCAAAAGAGGACCACTCAAGCGCCAACCGAGGACGTCAACTTTGCCCAAGCTTTCTTTTTGCAAGATCTGGAATATTCCAGCGAACGGTGGGAGACATGGTACCGCCTCGCGCAAGCGAACGATACCCAATTGGAAGAGGCTATATCCTGGACCGCCGAGAAGATCAACAGTAATAGCGTCGAGCTCATCACTTGGCAACGTGCTGCCATTCACTGCTATTCCATGGCAGTGAATTGTGCAGTTCGCGGTGAAGACTACTCTCCCGAGACGCGCGCTAAAGTTGCACATTTGTACGCAGACTTTGGCAATCGTATATACGCCTCATCTCGAGAACCTTTCAGTATGAATGTGTTCGCCATCAAGGACACCGAACACAAGTTCTACAGCGGGCAGAATGACGGGCCTGTCTACCAAAACTTGCCATTTGCTGCATTGTTGCCCTACACAGCTTGGAAATTTGCAGGCGTTTTGTTCAAGCGTGCAGCTAAAGGCGAACCAGATAAGTGGTGGAATCACTACATGCTAGCGAAATGTCTCTGGAAGATGCACTGTGCCAACATCGACGAAATACGGAGTGCTCTAGCCGAGGGCAGACCGCCGACATCAGGGAACGGTCCACCTTGGGAGGAGGTGATCAAAGCCATCGTGAATGCGATCAATGCAGTGCCTGAGAAGAAAGAGCGAGGTAGAGAGCCGATTCTGGAGCCTCATTACAAGCTCGTGTCCTTTGCTCACAAACTTTTCCTGCGTAAAGCTATCGATCACGAGAAGGGTGTGGAGCTCTTATCCAACACGCCGTTTTCAGAGAACATCAGCAATCCTGAGAACGCCGACGATTGGGAAGGATACATACTGAGGGTGCTAAAGGCGCTGCGTAACGCTGACAAGTCAAGCTGGCATCATCGTATTATTGCTCGTGCGGCCCATGTCATATATGACGAATCCAATGACATAATGGTCGCTCAAGGCGCAAAACATGAGCTGACGCAGCAGATCTTCACCAAGACCATGGCTGTCCAAGTATGGAAGCCCGAATACGAGCGGCCTGGAAGGCACTTTGTCTACACCAGTCGTTACACCAAGTTCTTCGTTCACCTGCTGAATCAAACTGGCGACCAACCAAACCTGGAGGCTTTGGCCAGACGTGTTCGGAGAAAGCAGACTGACTTCTTCGAGCATACCAAGCTATGGCATGAACTGTGCCAGACATATCTCCAACTACTACGACGAATGGGCCAAATCCCAGACGGCCAGGAGGACATTGTTTTCAGAGCACTCAACTATGAGGAATATAACATACAAGCCACCCGCCTAGAGGCGTGGTGCCAGGATCCCCATACACAACATTACGCCCTCGATGTTCTGCGACATACAGTGGAGTTGAAACGCGTCAACAATGGCCTTATGAAGGCTGTGCCGATCGACGACCTTCTGGGCGATACCTTCGCGCTACTTTACAGCACAGTCGGTCCAACCCTACCGCCCCTACCGTCAGAACAGAAACAGGTTACCCTTACTGGAACTGCAACGCCAGAAGCCGGCGCTCACCAAGTAGCCGGGAACCCCTACCTACCATCAGTTGCACAGGCCCAAATCGATGGCGCCGTACCTGGCAATAGTCACAATGCCCCTTTCAACCTCTTCCACCCAAGTCAGTTGCAGCCGCAGGCACAACTACAGCCACCTGCTGAGCCTGTCCCGAAGCCTCGAGCCAAGACCGTCGGCCGTAGGGAAATCCAACGCCGTGCCGAAGTGTGTGCACAGAAACCAGCCGGCGCGGCCGCCCCTCCAGCTACATCCGTGATGCCAATCCGCTCGCCGCCTGCCGCGACACACACCATACTCCCCTCATCCGCCGCCACCGCGCAAACCACTCACTCGCCCGACAAGCCCACACCACCCGAACCCGCACCTACACCTGCACCTGCAGCAGGCTTTAGCGCAGCTCCTACCCTCGAGCCTCCCAACGTCCCTACAAGCGGCACCGTCACCGCCGCCGCCAGCGTTACCGCTGATGAGCGCAGCGCTCCCGCATCAGTGCACGACGACGCCGACGATGAGAGCGAGCTCAGCGAGCTGGACGAGGACGAAGTGCAGGAGATGGGACATCAGATTCACGCTTCAGGTGCGGGTATACGCGCTATCTCGGCGCCTAGGCCGAGTTTGTTTCCGAATCTGAAAAGGAGTATGGATAGAGAAGAAAAAGGGACGGATACCGAGGGGATTGGGGAAGGGGACGAAGAGGGCGAAGGGGAGGCAGAGGATGATGATACGGAGATGAGGGATGGGGATGATTAGTGGTGTCCCTTGTGTGGGGTTATATTTGAGTGTCCGTTCGTTTGTCTCAATATCAACTACAGTAGATTCTCTGGCTTGTACGATGGGAAGTCTGTATGACTGGTGTTCGTCCTTGGGTTAGGTGAGTACTAGGTATTACGGGTCTGGATCGTGTTGTGGATACCCCAAGTAGCTCATTCGTACCATATTTTTGTTCAAATCTCTGAGTCCCCTGGGGTGCTCCGGTTGAGCTACAGCACAAGAGAGGACGGACCACATCGCAATTGAGCATCCGGAATACTGTCGGTCTAAATCCGCTGTTCTCAAGTCACTTCTGACAGAGTTATGTCCTCATAATTGAGTTTGTGCGCCAAGCTAACAGATACCGCTATGGCTGCAATCTCCTGCCTTCTCGCAGTTATGCCTTTACTGCCTGAGGAGGCAGTGATAGGCAGTGAGCTCAATTCTCCACTTCGCTGTACCACCGCTCTTCGTGAAAGACTTAAAGCAAATAGTTTCCGATCGCATGTTGCACTTCCGGCTATATTTAAAGATTGTTCTGGACCGGAAATGGCACCCTTCGCCCACGTTACAATCTGTCTGCGCGGGTTCAGATGATGCCCGTCGCACCATGCAATTGATTGGATCAGCTGAATTCAAGGGTATCAGTTACTATGCATTCCAACCAATGCAATGCAAATCAGCCGTACGGCTACAAAGATAAACATATCTGGCAGCACTCAATGCTCCATCCCTTCTCCTTTCACTTCTTGCTACTTCTCCTCAATATAAACCGTCTCATCCAACTCCCTTGCATTGATCACACTCGGCCCAATCTTCCTCAAATCCGCAATTCCCACTTGCGCAGCATCCTGCGCAATCTCCTTCTTCATAATCTGAATCGCTTTCTGCACACCATCTCTGCCATAGCAGTTCGCGTACAAGAATGGACGTCCGAGGCCAACAGCCTTGACACCCAGCGCCATCAGCTTCAGCACGTCACTTCCGTACCTGACGCCTGAGTCAGCAAGGACTTCTACCTGCTTGAACACCTCAGGCGCGTTGCGGTATATCTCATAAGCAATCTCGAGAGGAGAAGGAGAGTGGTCGAGTTGGCGGCCGCCGTGGTTGCTGATATAGATTGCCTTTACGCCGCGTCGGACGGCTTCTTGGGCGTCTTCCACAGAGGCTATGCCTTTGGGGATGATGGGGAGCGAGGTGCGGTTTTTCATCTGGTCATATAGGTCCCAGGTGAGGGAGGAGGTAGCGGAGTTTGCATTTGTGGTGTCGAAGCGGGCTGCCCGGTGGCGGACGGCGTCGGCGGGTGCGTCGATAGTCCAGACGATGGCTTTAGCTCCGGTGCGCTCGGCACGCGCGATGTTATCCCACGTTACCGAGAGATTGGCGTTGCTGTAGATCTGGGGGCTGTTAGTGCTATAATATTTCAGATATACGAGCATAGGGAGTACCTGTTGGAAGATGACTTGGGGCCCGTTGATGGTGGTGTTGGACTTGGCGGCAGCGATCTCCTCAATGGTCTTTTGCGCATACATCGCCGCAACATAAAGCGTGTCTTCGTCTGCTGACGCCTCCACATAGTTTAATTCCCCACGCTCATTGCCATATTGTGCTCTTGGGGCAGGCGATATGAAGACAGGGCTTGTGAAGTTGTAGCCCAAGATAGTGACGCCCAAGGTCTTGTTAACCTTGGTGGTATCGGTGAGGAACCTGGGTCGGAATTTGACCTTTTGCCAGATGTCTAAGTTGTTGCGATAGCTCCATTCGCCAGCACTTCCAGTGCGGTAGTAGAAATAGTTCTCAGTCGAGAGCTTCTGGCGAGCAGCAAAATCGAAGTCATTCAAGCCACGCATGTCTTTCAATGCCGGCTGTGTTCCTTCCGTCCAATTGTTCGTTTGATGCAAGAAGGTCTCCAGGCCCGTATCCGGCTCATTGAGAAAGGGCTCTGCGGCAAGCGCGGTGGCAGCTAGGCCTGAGAAGAATAGTGTACAACGCATGCTGTAGCACTGCTAGCAGCGTATGAAATGAACTTAATGCTTTGAAGAAGGAACGAACCCGATGACAGGTTCTTGGGATACTGCGATCACATCAAGTAGCCCATCGTCTTCTTATACCTACTGCCGTCATTCCTCAGTCTGATTTCCAATCCATTGCCAATCTGATCCCACGGTCCTGCAAATTCATTTTGTTGTTAGTACCTTGGCGACGACAGGGCTCGCGAGTTTGTTCGGAGTACACCTAATGATGTAGGAAGATCCGAGCAGGCAGGTCCCAGAAGGGTGGATAAGGTAAGCTAAAGTAGTGTTTGAACGGCCAATGAGGGCCTGAAACAGCAAGGTTGAAACGTCCAGACCAATGATTGCAGGTCCACGATTTGATGCCGGTGCGCTTGATCTTCGGACTTTTTAACATTGCGACCCACAAGAAAGCACAAGGCCTGTTGCGACAACGGAACATGTCCGTCTACCTTCCCAAACTGCATTCTTCCGGTCGAGCCTTCCAAATACTGTTGAGATAACTGCCAAGGCGACGATGGGAGCGGATTGGGCATTGAGGGGCGCAGACAAAGCCGCGAGCGAACGTGTTGTGGGGACAGATTGTCGAAGAATGGAGGTTTCTAGGCGTTCGCGCGATGCTCCAAGGTGTTGATAATTATCCCCGACGTCGGACCTACCACCGACGTCGCCGCTTGTCAAAAGGCACCTCCTCCGCGATGTTATTGACGTGAGGCCGAGCCGAAACCTAGGTTAAGTGACGTCGGAACAAAGCCGGCATGCACGACGCATGGCGCGCACATCCGACATCGCAGTACTGATTTGTCCCATGAATCAATAAGATATCAAAGAATCGCTTCAGTTGGACATGTTAATGTTTATTGGAGATCCAGTCGGAAGTGGAGGTCCGATGTATGATTTCGGCCCCAATGCCGTGTACGCATGTTCCATCTCGAGACGTTGTTGTCTGCAGCGAAGAATCTTGCGAACTCTTCGTACCGTATGAAAGCTTTAGCAAAGCGAACAACAGCTAAATCCAACTCTCAACTGCAGACCCGCATTAGATCATAAGAACCCAGCATGGTCGCCTCCATCCCGAACGACGTCTTCCAATTCTCCACATGGACAGCTGTGCATAAGGGCTTCAACCTAGGCCAACCACGCGCAGCCGATCTGACAAGCCATGGCACCGACGGCATCGGAGTTTTTGAGCACGGGCACATCATGCTCCTGTTGGACTGTCGAGCCTACGCTATCTCGCGTGAGGGGAACGTGACATCGGCTATGGCGAATGACCGACTGTGTTTTGCGATGGTCACTGTTTTTCAGCCTTTACGCCTCATCGAAATTGCACAGGGAACTTCGTTGAGTTACACAGGTTTAGAAGAGTTGCTAGCGTCGACGGACGCACTGCCTGCAGTTGGAGGAATGAATTCGATCCTGCCATTCAAGATTAAGGGAACATTCACCAACGTAACCCTGTTTCTGGAGAAGGCCACCCAAAACCGTCAGTTGAGGAAGGTGGAAGGGACTTTGTTCGGATACAGAGTCCCAGCTTGGATGGAGAGCATCAGTGGGCCAAAATTGCATTGCCATTTGATGGGCGTAGAAAGCGACACCGATGAGCTCATCGTGGGAGGGAGGGTTGACTCTTTCGAAGCGGTAGTCGATCCTGATATCGGTATCGGAAAGTGTGGACGATTCCACTTAGGATTTCCTCAAGAGGAGGCTTGGGAATCTGTCGAGTTAGCGTAACGTGCTACAGACGATGACAAATACAGATAGAAAGAACTCGGCTCTGGTAGGACAATCTGAATTTCTAAGTATGACATGTAGGGAATGTCTATCGGTCATTTCCAGTTCTCTCTCGTACTGGTTAGGCTTCAATCGCTAATGCAAGTCATGTCTCGTAATCTCTGCCCTCCTCCTACCACGGTTCATGTGTAAGAAACGATCTCTTTTCGCTTTTACGTCTTGACATCAGGCTCAGTGCGGCCGATGTACTCCTGAAGCTTGAGCAGGTCGGTCGCTAGCTTGACGTTGTCCTTGAGGTAATCCTGCGCATCAAGGTCGTACGTCTTCTCGTCATTATCGTACTTCTCGATGTAAAGACGGATGGTGGCACCGCTGCTGCCGGTTCCTGACAAGCGCACAACGATGCGGCTGCCGTCGTCAAATTTGACGAAGATACCCTGGTTTTTGCTGACACTGCCATCAAGATCAGTGTACGAGAAGTCGTCTGCTTCCAAGACCTTGCGCCCGGAGATTGTTGAGCCGATGAATTCACCCTTCTTAGTAGTGATGAGCTCCTTAACGTGAGCGACCACTTTATTGGCGCCTTCTGTCTCGCAGCCTTCGTAGTCGTAACGAGTGAAGAATGTGCGGCCATATGTCTTCCAGAAGTCTTTCTGGATAGAGCCTATGCTGGGCGTGGAACCTGACTGCTCGCCGATACCGGCGATGATATTAAGCCATGCTACGACTGCCCATAAACCATCCTTCTCACGGATGTGGTTGCTGCCAGTACCAAAACTCTCTTCACCGCATATGTTCATCTTGTCCGCGTCGAAAAGTCCGCAGAAGAATTTCCAGCCCGTTGGCACTTCGTAACTCTGAACGCCTTTCTTCTTCGCAACGAGATCGATCGCACCGGAGGTCGGCATGCTGCGGGCGAGACCGTAGATACCTTGTTTCTTGAACCATGGGATGAGCTCCGCGTGATGGGCGATGATGGCCAGGCTGTCTCCAGGAGACACGAAAGTGTTGGCACCGTAGATCATGTTACGGTCACCGTCACCATCGCTGGCAGCACCAAAGTGGATACCGTTCTTGTCAACCGCGTCGACGAGCGATTTGGCATATACAAGGTTAGGATCCGGGTGGTGCCCTCCAAAGTCTGGCTTTGGAACACAGTTCTGAGTGCTGTTTGGTATACCAAGTTCCTTCTCGAAGATATCAACACCGTACGAACCAGTGACACCGCTCAAGCCGTCGAACAGAAGCTTGAAGTCAGGGTGGTCCTTGATGAACTTTTTGATCAGGTCAAAGTCGAAGATATTCTTGAGCATCTCAAGGTAGTCCTTCGTGGAGTGAATAATCTCGACCTCCAACGGCCCGTACTTGTCTGAACCCAGCTTGCTCAGGTCGACATCGGGGATGTCAGCAATCTTGTACGAGGTGAGGTTCTTGGAGGTTTCATAGATCTTGTTCGTGACGCTTTCCGGAGCAGGAGCACCATTGGTCAGGTTATACTTGATACCGAAGTCCTCGGTCGGGCCTAAGTCGTTCAGTACTCGGCCTTATTTGTTGTTCGTAGATAGACAAGGCACTACGTACCGCCGGGGTTGTGACTGGCAGTCAACAGAATACCTCCGGTTGCCTTCCGTATTCTGATGACATGACTAGCAGCTGGTGTACTCAGTATGCCGTTCTGACCGATGATGAGCTTCTTGACGCCATATCCAGCGCCAATCTTGGCAATCAACTGTGTGACCTCGGGATTATAGTAACGACCGTCACCACCGATGACCAGGGTGGATCCATCGACGCCTTCGGGGATGGAGAGGAGGATGCTGGCAACGAATGCCTCGGAATAATTTTCCTGTTGGAAGACCTTGACCTTCTTGCGCAGGCCAGAGCTGGTGCGAAACCATTCGTTAGCCATGATCCTCCAAGAAACACATCAGAAGCTTAGTGAATTGGAGGTGCAGATAGTGATGGAAGATGTGAGGGAAGGCGCGATATGCCCGGAATGTAATCTGCTGTATACACAGAAAGGATGCGGGCAGTGACGGGGCGGCTAAGGCAGTGTAAACACAGCGGAACGGTTGTAGGAGTACTTACGTGCCGGGCTTCTGGTCGGTATACGGCTTGAGAGAGACGGTCCGGACGCTCATCTTGGTTATCTCTAGATTTCAGGCTGTTGTGGAGGAATTGAGTGGGTAGGTTTCTGGCCGCTGTTGACGACTTTTAGATGTGAGGGGCAGGCGTAGCTTCCCCCGCGGCGGGATGACGCAGGCGCCTACCCCTGGTCTTTGCCGCTGCCCTTCCATTGGCCAGGGTCTTTGCTAGCCTTCGCGCGTTTTGTCGACCACGTCTCTCCTGATCTTCCACTCAACAACAGAATTTTTCGCAGGATCGACGTCCTCAACGGCCTCACAGTCCGGATAAGGCTGAACTTTGGTATCCTTGCTCGATACGAGGGCCGCTACTCAACGACTTGCACCATCCCTGCTTCGCCTCATCACTCGGGCATGCCACGTTCGACCTGTGGTTAGCTTCATTTGCACCCATACAAGGTCATATGATATGCCTCACTGCGCCCAAGTCCGTCCATTGTAATCTCTGAGAGGCATACTCTCTCCGCGTGGTTCGATCCTCATAACCACCTTGTATATCTTCTCAATATGGGGATCGCTGGGCTCGCCCGACGCCTCGAGCCGCATGGGGATCGATATACTTCCCAAGACCTGAGTGGATACAACGCCATTATCGACGGTCCCTCGCTTGCATATCACGCCCATAAGCTAGCTCTGGCTGTTCGAGACACCGACAACGTGCCGCGCCTCCCCTCGTACGCCGACATCACCCAACAAGCACTTCGCTGGCTTAGAACCCTTGAGGTTATTAATATCAAGGTGTGAGTGACCAGCGCCTCATATCTTGCAAGTATCAGTACGCCGCACCAATGCAGTGTGGTCTGCACCTCAGCCGGCCTTGCATGCACCATGATCAAGCCCACTCGCAGCGGTATATCTGGTGGAACTGACGTGTGGGAGCTCTTGTTGGGGAGATACCATCCCACCTACATCAACGTCTTTTTTCTGGCGAATAGATGCCGCTGCGTGCATCAAATGCGATAATGCATGTGCATATGCGAGCCATACATGACATGCGTCTCGATTCAAAGTCCTAGCTGAGCTTTGCTGATAACGTTCCTAGTTCAGCCATCTTGTTTGATGGAGCACTTCCAGAGACGAAGCAAGCTGAACGAATAGCCAGAACAGCACGTTATAATCAGCAAGTCAATGGGCTGAGATCTAATTACCCGTCTACCACCTGTCCCATACCGACTTCTCTCGGTTCGGTCTCTTATTCCTTCCTCGCGCCAGCTCTGCGAGAGGCACTGGCAAATAGCGAATACGCCCATATCACTTGCAATGTTCCAGGCGAAGCTGATGATTGGTGCGCGCGGCGAGCCAAAGAGGAGTCGCCGTCGCTAATCTTTAGCGACGATACCGATCTTTTACTTTACGAATACCCACAAGACTTCCGGTTGTTATTCTATAGAGATGCTGAGCTCTGGCCTGAACCAAAGTTCAAGGGCTACTCCCCGTCTTCTATATGCAATAATTTCGGCCTTCCTAGTCTTAGGCCTTTTGCGTACTGCTTGACTCTTGATGCCCACAGCCCCGAAAGCAGGCTAATCAGACAAGCTCAAAGCGTTGACATAACTTCCCAATCCTATCTCGACTTTATCGAGCGCTACGATGTTGTGCTGGATACCAAAGAACTCTTTCTGCCAGACCATGCTAACTCATTGCTACAATGCCTAGATGTCAGGGTTTCTGAGTTTGTCTGTCAAGGCATGAACTCAAGGCTTGTTCCCATTATATATCTTCCTTTCCTCGTAGAGGACCAACACCGAGCTTCAGCATGGACCCACGGCCAGGATCTGCGGTGCATTGCCTACACTCTATTCGCTACAGGCTTCTCCAAAGTTCAAGAGTATAAACGTAAAGCGCAGAAGGTCACTATTCAAGATGTCGAGTTGTACCCACCTCAGGAGAGATTGGCTATACTAGAAACATATACACGCAACATCAGTGCTTGGTTGGAATGGACTATCGAGCGAGACGTACCTCAAAACCTCCTGTGGCCTCTCTTTGCGATTGGAATTGTTCTTCCCGGTCTAAAGACACCTCCCGGTATCGACCTCTGGCTCCATATACTCAGCGCCCACTTCGACAATACTTGGGACCTCATCCACCTCACCGCCTGCCTTCACGCCGCCTTATATTCACTACGTCTCCTCAAGCAATGTGTTGAAGTATGGCTGTCTCTCCACGAGTCCGGCTCACTCCCACTGCTCCTCCTTGCCAAGCAACTACATACCGATTTGCGGAGCATGGGCCCAATCACGGAATTGTTCCTTGTACCAGGTCAGGCAAGAAAGCTGCAAGGTGAGCAGGAGCTCCTGCGAGAGCTTATTGCTGAGGTATATACATCCGCGAACGTGGAGGTCCCGGCTGAGCGTAAGTCGAATAAAAAGGCGAAGAAGCAGCAGAGGGAGGCTGAGCGGAAGGAGAGACGAAAGGAAGAGACTGGCCCACCAGTGGGCCCCAACTCGTTCGATGTGCTCGAGTTCATGAACATACGGCGCAGTTGAAGGTGCAAGGACAATCAGCATCAGCACTAGGGAGGCTGCATCGCATGTCCGTATCGGTTCATGATGTAAGTTAAAGCTCGGCCATCGTACGGAAGATCGACAGTGTAAATGAGATTATGTACCTCACAGCCATCGTACTGCAGGCTCATCATGCCATACCAATGCTGCACATCCCACGACCCCATCAGCCCAACCAAACGTGTCAAAAAGAACCCCTCCAATCATATATATCCTCAGAAGTAAATAAGATACTCCAATCGCCACATGGGACATACAAAAACGCCCACAGATTATCATCCCCGTCCTCTACATTTCTTCATGGAAAACACTCCTCCGACTCTCTGTCGGACTGTTATCCACACTACCCTTCTTCTTATGCTGAGCACTCGCTCCACCATAGCTCGTATCCACGTGCTGATCCAAGGGTCGCGGACTAACGCCCCTCAAACTTGCCGCATTCTCATCCCCAAATGGATTCTGCCGCGCGCCCAGCCCGCCATCACTGCGCTCGTCGTACTCCCTGTTGCGACTCCTTCCACGTTCAGGCTCTTGGAAGCTTGGCGACGGGGCTCCGTAAGGCTGGTTCTCATACGGATTGCTACTCTGCAGTTCCGACCTTGCATTCGGCGGCTCATGCAATCCTAGCTCTTGTTCTTCATAGTACGCTTCGTTTCCCACCCTCGCATCCCATGCTTCATCCGGATCGAGCCTATGTCCCGCACCCCTTCCACTTGCGCTATTGTACCCTCCAGAACTCTCCTCGTACGCCCCGTACGCGGTCCTGTTGTTGCGGTTTTTGAACTTGTGGATCTGGGCGTCGATCCAGCCTTTGATGCCTGTGGGCGCGGGACCAGGGTAGTTCGAGGAGCCACCGCCGCTGCGGTTGAAGGGATTGAGGGAGGGCGGCGGGAGACCCAGGCGTGAGGCTCGGATGCGCGACCAGGCTGCCCATCCGCCGTAGCCGCCGATGATGGCGATGAGGAGGATGATGAGGAAGACCCAGCCGCCGTTCATGATGCCGTTCGAATGTTGTAGGTAACGAGGGTGGAGGGAGGATGTTGGTCTTGGGTGCGCATGTGCGAGATATGCGCGGAGAGATGGTTGTGGTTTTGCGCGAGCGGGCGGCTCGGAAAGCTAGCTGCTTCGAGAGCTAATAGTGAAGGCCGAGCAAAGGAGCTGAACAGGTAATCAGATGCGAAAGGCGCGCGCTGAGGCTGAGCATGCGCAAGTTCGTGAACTGTGGTCTTTGCTGACGGCGTAGCACCAAGGCCCGGCTGAGATAGGTTGCGCTGCGCAACAGCACCGGTGCCAAGGATAGCACGGGATGACGTAAAGCTAGAGGATAGGCTCTGCTGACGTGCACTGCGCTTCCGAGCTGTTGACCATTTCAGCTGGCTGGGGACACTGTGGGGACAAATTAAGTTTAAAATCTCGCACTTGAAATGCGGGTTCGAATCTCTTGTCTATGTGGCCCTCTTTGTCCTCTTGAGGCCAATAGAAGCTACCTATGGTATGCCACAAAAGCGGCTAGGCAACCAGCTGTGTGGGGCGATGGTGTAAGCGAGAAACTGTAGGCATGGCGTTATCGTTGCATACAGTGATTAAAGTAGGAATTGTTGGTTTGAAGGTTCAACCGTAGACCACTCTTATCTTCGACTTTCACAACGAGCTGGATGGAGCGATGTCCTCTGACCGTATAATGGAAGAATCAATTCCACCCAGAATCGACGCGGACGACGGCACGCGGGACGACATCGATGCAGTTTCAGGCACCCGTCTCACTACAGTAGCATTTATTCCCAGCAAACATGGTGCTCTATCAACGGCCATAACCTTGCAATTACCCGCAGGCGAAGCGAAAAACGCGAATGCAGTGCCTGAGGTCATCATTGAGGAAGACAATCGAACACACCCATCCATTCGTCCACATGATACAAGCGATGAAGAAACGCACATCATCATTTCCTCTGGCTCTGGCATAGGGAAGGCGGAGGTGTTCTATAGGCAGGCTGTGAAGCCAATATTGGAGACGCTCTGGCCAGAAGGCCACACGAATTTCCTCACTCACCGCACCGTTTCAGCAAGCACAATCCAAGAGCTGACCAATGACATATTCTTCCCGACAGCCAACGCGGGTATAACATTACGGATAATACTTCTAACCGGGGATGGTGGTATTGTTGACCTAGTGAATGGTTTCCTATCGCAACCACCCTCTTCAAGTTACAAGGCACCACAAGTCGTTCTATTGCCACTTGGCACCGCCAACGCTCTATACCATTCCATTAACGTCAGCAACCCCAACCAATCTACATGGGGTCTCAGAGCGCTCTGTTTCAACGCTTCTCAAGAAGCCCAGAGGAAGCCTCTCCCGACATTCACCACCTCCTTCTCGCCCGGCGCACGCCTCCTCACAAACGAGGCCCGCGACGAAGAAGCTCTCCCCCAGGACTCGAAAAGCGGCCGCCCAATCCTTCACGGCGCCGTAGTCGCCAGCTGGGCTATGCATGCCTCGCTCGTCGCCGACAGCGATACCGCGGAGTACCGCAAGTTCGGCATCGACCGCTTCAACATGGCTGCAAAAGAAGCTCTGTACCCGGTCGACGGTTCCGCTCCTCATCCTTACCACGCATCTATCTCAGTGCTTCACGGCTCGGATTGGACGCCTATCCCGGAGAAAGAGCACATGTACGTCCTCGCGACCATGGTGTCCAATCTCGAGAAACTGTTCTGCATAAGCCCAAGGAGTGAGCCGCTGGACGGCAAGATGTGGCTCGTACATTTCGGGCCCACGAGTGGGGACGAGGCCATGAGGGTTATGGGTTTGGCGTACCAGGGTGGCAAACATGTTGAGGATCCGATGGTAAGGTATGAGGAGATTGATGGGCTGAGGATTGAGTTTCGGGAAAAGGAAGATAGGTGGAGGAGGGTTTGTGTCGATGGGAAAATTGTGAGGGTTGAGGAAAATGGTTGGGTTGAGATAAGGAAAGAGGAGAAGTTCGTGTTGGATGTTGTTGTAGAATAAGGAATTGGTGAGGGTAGGGTGGGATTCCGACATACGTCGTGTTCTATGGACGGTTTGCTGGAGATTGCCACAGAAAGCCGATGGCCACTGAATTCTAGTTACCGTATTTGAGTGTATTCTATACGACCTATCGCAGCTCTTGTTGCAAATGTCTTGTAGACTAGTCTGAACACGTGCCGTTTGGCCCCACATCCTGGGACCACCCTCTACCGAGCTCAACTCCGCTCTCTATCCTCGCAACCCCAAGCGGGGCAGAACAGCACGCGTCACCCCCCTAGTTCACGCCTCTGAACCTATGAGCAGTCCTCTCCTGTCATGTCAGCATGCTATGTCTAGGGAGGGCTTTGCTACCCCTCACTCGGAATTATCCCGTTCGAGATGTGCTGCCGCGGAACGCATTGCTAATACCTGACTGATCTCATACCACTTACGGGTAACTCTATAGCCGTTTTGTGTCTCTTCTGTTATTCATGTCCTTTTCACATCCACCGCTGACCTAGGTTTTCACTTTTTGATCTGACGATTGTGCGGGCCGGAAATGGCAGGAACAAATGGCAAAGTCGATGTACCGATCCTCAAGGATCTCACAATCGATAACATCACCGACAACGTCCATTTGATCAACTCTCAAACCTCCGATGCGCGGCTTAAGTATGTAATAGAAAGGCTTGTTTCGCACATGCATGACTTTGCGCGAGAGACGCGTCTCAGCACAACGGAATGGATGGCAGGTATTGAGTTCTTGACGGCAGTAGGGAAGAAGTGCACAGATGTGCGGCAGGTAAGCATGCCTTTGCCTAGGCCCGGTAAAATCTGGTATGGAATAAGCTTCTGACGTTCTATCGTAGGAATTTATCCTCCTCTCCGACACCCTCGGCCTTTCCCTCCTCGTGGACTCGATAGACCATCCCAAACCGCCCGCCTCCACCGAGGGTACCGTCCTAGGCCCCTACCACACGCATGACGCGCACGACCTATCAACCGGCTCGTCCATTTCCGCTGACCCGGACGGCGAGCCGCTGCTAGTCCTTTGCACAGTGAAGTCTACGGACGGCAAACCCATACAGGACGTCAAAGTCGACATCTGGGAGACAGACAGCAAAGGCTCGTACGACGTGCAGTATGAGAGCTATAGCGGTGAGAGACCTGATGGCAGGGGTATCATGAGGAGTGACCAGGAGGGTATATTCTGGTTTAAGGCGATTGTGCCGGTGCCGTATCGCATTCCGAATGATGGGCCTGTGGGCGTAATGCTGGAGAAGCTGGGGAGACATCCTTGGAGGCCGAGTCATATGCATTTCATGTTTGAGAAGCACGGGTTCGATCATTTGATTACGTACGTCTCTCTGTCCCTTTCCCCCTTTCCTCCTGCTGTGAACGTCTTGGCTGATCATATGTAGGGCACTGTACCTCCGAGGCGACCCTTATGAGACGTCTGACGCGGTGTTTGGCGTTAAGGAATCATTGATTGTGGATCTAGGCACGGTCAATGCAGAGCAAGCGAAAAAGTACGATGTCAAGGAAGGCTCTAAGTTACTAACGTATGACTTTGTGCTTGTTACGGACGAAGAGACGAAAAAGCTAAGGAATGAAGAGGCTTTGAAAGCGATGAAGAACCTGGGCCGAGAGAACATGATGATCATCAATGGCCAATTAGTGCCGGATGTAGACTAAAGTAGGAAATAACTCAATACATTGAAGCGTATGCACGAGTGTACAGTAAGACCTGTACTCGGTATTGCGAAGACGGCATCGTCATGCATATGTCCACATAAATCATTACATTGGTGATGTCCAAGGCGCTACACTCGCTATGGCTTGCTGCCACGCGGACTAGCATCCCGCAAACGCCGTTTGGGTATCGTCTTTTCGTGCCCATTCCCAGCCCTCCATACTAATCAATGACTGGCCTTTCCCCAAACCTCGCATAGTACCTCCCCGCCCCCGATTCGGACCTCTGCCTGCCTCTTCCCTCCTCCTCCTCCTCCTCCTCCTCCTCCTCACCCACGCCAATCGTTTCGATCGCCCTTACAACGCCATCCTCAGTTACAATAATCCGATCAGGAATACATGGTCGCCCCGATGCATCGGATGATGTAGAGTTCGTACGGATCCGTGAGAGCTCCTCGCTTTCTTTGCGCATCTTGGCCACGCAGTCGAGCGATTGGAACATTGGGGCTGGGTTCTGCTCGTCGTCGAGTTCGGATGCGTATGGTGTCATCTACGGCGGAAGAAAAGGTGTATTTATCTGGTCGTGCGCCGTATGATACCGTATTAGACGTTACTTAGAGATATAGCAGATTATGGTTTACACGTAAGACCCAGAGACTTTGAAGCGAGACTGTTGCTACAAAGGTGGACTGCGTTTTAGTAGGAAAGTTGTCGCTCCCTGCTGCGGACGCAAGGTCATACTGCGGCCAGTCAATACTGCGTCATACAGGTCGATCAGGGATTTAGGCAGGCTATGCGGCCTCCAGCAGGCCGGCATCAGCAGCTCAGCAAGGCTGTGTCCTTGGAACACGGTGAACCGCAACGTGAGCTCGTTATTAGCGCGTAGATGATCCGTTATTTTGCCCAGAAATGGCGGTGCAAGGATGCGAGCCATGGAAGTGGCGAAGTCAGAAATAGCCGATCTGGGGGAAACAGGGCTGCGTCACAAACACACGTGATGTGCTCTCGAAACGAAGGGCAACATGATTCAAATTGGCACTACGTGATTTGTGGAAACGCGTCAGACCGGATTTCCTGCGCTGCGTTGTGTCAAACAGCAAAAGCTCTCCAAAGAGGTGGAATGATAGGCAAGCACTCTCCTGATTGGACTGCAGCACCCCTTTACACCCACGCCATATAATTCAATTGGTATTTTCACATGTATCTATACCTGCTGTATTGGGGTATATGACAAGAAACGCTCAAGTGCACATGAATCAACGAACCGCCCAACGAACAAAATTGGCTCGAACGAATTAGGCTATGCCAACTCAACATCCCTCAAAGTGCTCACCGACCTGCGCTTCGCAAAATGCGCGGCTGGTGGTCACAAACCCCATGTTTGTTGACACCTGATACTCTGTCAATTCCTGCGCACCTCGACCTGTCATAGTACCCGTGCAGTCACGCAGCATGATACAATCCCAACCATAGGAGTATGCATCAGACACGGTGCCGAAAACGCATTGATCCGTGTTCACGCCGGCAAAGAGCAGTGTCTGCTTTCTGACAGCTCTTAGATACTCGTGCAGTGGTTCTTTGGTAGACCATAATCCACTCATGCGCGTCTTGTCAAAGAAGAGATCCCCGGGTTGAGCGACGGCTTTGAACGGGTCGTAAAGATCAGCGTTCCAAGTGCGCTTGAAGAGGCACCTCCCTTGATCATTTGGAAGTTGGGCGCCGAGGCCGATGTGCCAGCCTAAGCTCTTGCTGAAACCTCGCTGGATCGCAGGCGCCATGCTTTGGAGGGATTGGTCGGTAATTCCCCAATTCAGCCATGCGATCTGAATACCTTCCTTTCGGCACCTCTGGATGACTTTCAAGGTCGGTTCGATGGCAGCAATTCCTGCTGCATGGTCTCGATATAGTGGGTTGATGAAGTAGTTCTGCATGTCGACGACTATCAATACTGATGCTCCAGGATCGATCATGAAGCCGGTATGACGCTCATCTGCATCGCATTCGAAGGCCATCTTCTGCGCTGATCCGCGTGTAAGGTCGAACTTCTTGGTAGCTGGTAGATAGAGCCATTGTTTCTCGCCTCCGAATGCTACTGGTGCAGTACATTTTATCGTGCCAACGGTAACGTCGTTATCGTAGTCCTCGGTAGTGGTAAGAAGAAGGGAGTCTGAGGCCATGAACACACGGCGTACGGGATAGTAAGGTAGGTGCGTAAAGAGCGCAGCGGGACGCTCAGGCTAAGGCTTACTTGTAGCACTGAATTTGATTTGAGGGTATTCAAAGAATTGGTTGAACGCAAGCAAGGGCCGTATCTTTGTTCTTTATAGGAGCACGCGTGCTGCTTTGTCTGGCGGTCAACATGATAAGGAAGGCTCGATAGGCTTCTTTCGGGAAGAAAACCTGGGTCACAAGACGCAGTCCAACCCAGGGACCCAAAAAGTGTTGCCAATTTCAGCCTACCACGCTTGGTAGACATGTTATCTGAGTGACGAACGTTTATATCAGTCTAGCTGTACCGCTGCGCAAGTAGTCGGAGCCGGAACAACCGTTGGATATTAGCGATCGTGGCGTGGCAGCAAGATATGGGTTGTCGGTACGTTTGAATAATATGGTGTTGTCGCGTGTTAGCGGGTGGTACAAAGAGATGCCCTAGATAAGGCTAGATATCTAATGAGCTGAGGAGATAGGGCTCCGGCCGCCGCTTCGATAGCTCCTCCGACACTACCCGCGACCACCGAACATCATTGAACACCGTTTGAACATCTGTGTATTGCATATTGAGACAACGGCAGATAGTTACATTGAGAAAAGATCAGACAATGATCGACGAAGCCCCGTAGATTCATCTCCGCACACCCCATCGAGCTGAAACCCATCTAAAGCCCTTACCTGCCAACCATGCGTCCGCCATTTCCAGCAATGATATCCTGGGTAGTGAGAGGCGTAAGGCACCTGAACATCCTCTTTCCGCCGTTCGAGTAGGTGCCTTCGCTGCAGGAGAAGTCGTCGCCGGGGAATACGATGCAGGTGCCGTAAACATTTCCGTCAAGGCCGATCATGTCGAAGTTGCGGTCCTTGTAGATGGTCCAGTGGAACTTTGCTGGGTCATCGTTGTTGAAGTTCATCTCGATTCTGTTGATCTCAGATGGGTTGCCGTAGTAGTAGCACTGGTTTACGGGCTCGCAGACGACGCCCGAGCCGTCGGATACATCGTCCTGGGCAAGAACCCTGAAAGCGTCTGTGAGGGTTAGTATGCGATGGCTTGCCTGTGAGCTGCATGAGAGGTTGTTTACCTCGCTTCCCGAGGGCCTGGTCGCAGTCGGGCTCGGCTTCGAAGATCATCCATTGGCCGGAGACACCAGAACCATCCCACGCGTTGTTTTCGTCAACTTGGTAAAGATCGAAGTTGGCTGCTGTGAGGCCAGCGAGGAGGAAGAGGACAGGTGCAAAGATAGCCTTCATTGCGAAATTGGTCGATTGATTAAGAAGTTCGAATGTTTGAAGTTTCGGAAGTGTTCTTGCTATGCTGCTACTCTCGAGTGTTGAGATTTGGCGTCCCAGAGAGACGTTTTATACCATCTATCCGCGAGTCTGAGCCTTGAACCCATCTTCGACTAAGTGGAAAAGGAGCGTCGACAACATCACCGCCAAGTGACTCGTACGCCTCGTATATTGCGCCTAGATGCTTAGCTCCATCCAGCCTCAGTATTGTGCACACATCGGCGAGCAGATATATGCCATCTTAAACTTTGTTTGTAGGTGCACGTTGGTGGTTTCGCCTCGCTGTGGTAGTTGCTGCCCTTGGCGATGTTCCAGAAGTCATAGGTGGCGTCGTGACGCGCGAGAAGGAGTCGCCAGTCGATCAAACATCGCCTCAGAGGATGTTGGGGGCTATGCAAGCAATTTTAACGAGAGTAATACGAGGCAATATGGAGGATTGTGGAAAAGGAGAGATTAAGGATGATGTTGGGGAAATTGTAGTGCAACATGGCTCTTTACGTGCTACGCTGCAACGCCTTCAGCAGCGCCTACTCCACAAGACTTATGCAGCGTATCGTTAGCTCAGCCCAGAGAACACTTAGACCTTTGCCTGATCGATACCCAAGTAATAGCGGTTTGGTCAGCCGCAACAGTACATAGTCGAGTACACAAAGCAATGCGGCCGGCGTCTTCGATGTGCTTGGAGATCCCGGTGATGCAAATGGTGGGCAAGCGCCAGGCGCTGGATTCGACCAAGATGTGGAAAAGCGCGTACTTGGTATACGCCTGTGAATACATCGTCTAACATGATGGATTCTTTGAACGAGGATGATGTGACACAAGCTAGAAGAAGCAATACTACATCATGTTGAGTCTATGGCTTCCTATGAGCTTGCGCTGGCTTCGGCCGCCGTACCGCTCTCACTAGTATCCTTCTTCGGGTCCTCGTTATTCTTCGCTGCTGCCATCTGCCATGCTGGAATCGCAGCTCGTCCATTCGACATCCGGCCGTAAGGTGACGATGCTGCAGCAGGCTTTTCGGGCGCTGATGTGGGGCCTACTGCTCCGCTGCTTGCCTTGCTATCCAATGCACTTGTAGAAGCTGCTGGCTGCTCGGGTGCTGGGGTTGCTGGGGCGGAGACAGGCGCAGTATTCGGCGTCGCGGCTCCGCTGATGTTGTTGGGTGTTGAGCCAGAGCCCAATGTCTGGCTTGCGCCATAGTAACTTGCAGGTGTGGTCGCAGGTGGACGCGCGGCACCCGCTCCCATTCTGTTGCCAACGAGTGTCTTCAGGCTTTTCAACTCGCTCGATAGCTCTTTTAGGCGCGTGTCCGTCGCATCCTTCTGTGCGTCAAGAGCCTTAGGAATGAGATCCCGCAATCCTCTAACATCGTCTTCTATCCGCCTGTTGTCGTCGCCTTGCCGCTTAGATGACTCCTTTAAACTTGCGAGAACGCTTTCCATTTCACCGAGGGCATTGTCGAGCCTCGATGTCCGGGCCTCCTCAGATGCCTTGAGCGCGGATGTGTCTTCGTTCAACTGGTCGAGAAGGTCAAAAGCACGCTTGAATGACTCGTCTATGGATGCTTTGTCCTGTTCGAGCTGAGGTGGTGTGGGTGGAGCAATGAGTGGCACGATATATCGCTTCGCTGTGAAGTAGAGACCATAGCCGACACCGCCCATCACCGTCGCCATGATGAAGTAGTCGCGCCAGTCTCGTTTCGGAGGCCTAGCACTTGTCAGCGTGATTGTCCGTTGCCTCAATACTTGTATAGGAGAGTCTTACTCTGGCGGCGGCGGCTGTTGCCAGTACCCCGGCGGAGGATAGCCGCCATATGCTGGAGCTGACTGCGGCGGTCTGTATGCATAGTTGGAGGATGTGGAACTTTGCGAAGCTGGCGAGGGATGGTTGGGGCCTTCGGCGGCGCGTGCGAGGGAGGCGTCTACTTCCTCCTGCGTAAGATTTTTCGACTGGAGGAAGGCTATGCGCTTCTCCAACGGCGCGCTCGCGACCGAAGGGTCTTGCAGGACTGCAGTAAGGTCAGCGACTGGCAGAAGTTGCAGGAGTGACGGAGGTCGCGTTGAACGTACAAGAGACCTGCGGTTGTCAGTATTCCTCGGTTGCGTTTCTTTGGGATGGCTTACTGCAGATTCTATGAGGTCCTCGCGGACGACCATGGTGAACAGCTACCGTTTACACAATATCATCAAGCAAAGGAAGGTTGCTGGAATAGTTCGATGGGTGGACGAGCATGCGGTCGCAAAGCGGCCCGAAATGATGGAGGCACGGAGTTGCCTCGGCTCGCGGCAACCTCACGTGCTACTTCCCCATCTGTGCTTGTCCGGAACAGGTTTGCTTTTGCGACCACTCCCATGCGCAGTCATCAACTTTCTTCAGCATCGCGACATCAAGGTTCAGCAATCAAGTGGGCAGGAACATATGCCTGAACGACCTTCTTTTGGGTCGTACGCTCGAAGGTCGATCACATCCTCATTTCGGTGCTACCGGCGCAACGTTGTCGAGGGCATTCGAAGCCTACACGATTGTCAACGCGTTCATTCTCTGAACCGTGAAGTCCTTCCCTATCCGTCCAATTAGCAGTCCAAGTATAGTAAAGCCTATGTATTGATTGCTCTCGGTGACTGACTGATCGCTCGCCCCTCGATCTCCACCACGACTTGGTCTACATTCAAGGTTCCTTGCAAGACTTTCAGCCGTATAGCGGCTCTATCCTTGTCATGGTGGTGTTAATCAGATGCAGATCACTGGCCAGATAGCAGTGCACTCAGGCGCTAGACTTCTGTTGATCTACTTTTGTGTAGTTGGACATTGGGATGACGTCTTTCGTGACCCTCTTTCACTCTCACGTTCTATCACGTGTTCTTCAATTCTCCCCGTTTGCTTCAGCCTAACCGCAAGCGCCAAGTCTATGTCACCGACCCTTGTATTTGCGACACAGCTACTCTCTATACGCTCACTTCCACCACTGGTAGTTAACCTGACGTAATCTGCCGCAGTCTTGGGCCATTCTTCTACTTCCTTGACCAGACACTCGCTCACGGGCGGCGCTGCTTACACGCATAGTTGAAGTCTCCCAGTTTGTGCGCGGAGATGGCAGACAGCCTCCAGTCCCATTCAGCAACGCATCCCGATCCAAGCCCTGCTTGCACGCCGGGGCGCATCGTGTCCATGAGCGCAGCTGACCAGTACGATCCCGATGCGATTACCGTGAACGAGTCATGGCGCGCTTCTCATAAGTCTTCCGAACCCATTCATGGCATTGAGAACTCAAAGGAAAAGGAGGATGCAGCTGAGTATGGCCATCGCGGTGCTTCAGTTGCGCCAGGCGAACCGCCAGACATACCTCGGAAACACGCAGAGCCCCCGACTGGAGCTGATAGCCCTGGCTACATGCGCATGAAAATGCTCAGAGCGAACATTCTGCCCTCGGAGAAGATCCTCATCTTTGTTTTCATCATGGTGTTGGCGACTGCGCACAGCCTCGACAACTTTCTGCGCGTGCTATATCAATTCGAGGTCTTGATTGACTTTCAAGAAAGCGGAATGCTGGGAGCAATCTATGCTATCTCGACAATGAGCGCTTCAACTCTGACTCCTATTATCTCGAAGAGCGCAGACGTGTTTGGTCGTCCCGAGACCCTCCTCGCCAGCGTCGTGTCATATGTGCTAGGTAAGCTCTTGCAGACAATCTTTACTCCGAGTCAATTAGGACAAATTATAAAAGGTTGATAAGAAGCCAAAACTCAGCTGATCTGTGACAGGAACTGCGTTGCAAGCTAAATCCCCATCTATCGGACTGTTCTGTACTGGCACTGTCTTCTGGACTGTGAGCATTCACAGCTTCGAAGAGAGTAGGCTTTTCTAACGGGACTAGATCGGTTTCTTGGGCGTCATATCAATGTTTGAAATCATAATCGCAGATATTACCTCAATGCGGCTGAGGGTGATTGCATTCTATCTACCTGCTTTGCCCTATCTGGTACGTTATCTTGTCTGTGCGACAGCTAGCATATAGTACTAGGTATTCTTTCCTAGTGCTATATCGCTCAATTCAGGGTAACACACTGTAACTTGCCTTTTGAAAAGGCACCGTATCCTCTACACTGGTGCTTTACGGTCCACCCTCGGGGGGACCTCTCCCAACTCAATACATCACTGACGAACCGCGTCTCTAGGCAACGACCTGGACCAATGCTGCTCTAAGGGATGCGCTTGCCGCTATATGCCCTTCGTGGCGATGGCGTTTCGCATGGTCTGCGGTAATGTATACCGGTATGTGGAAGGACTCCGAACGATTCTACCCGAATGATGACTAACAACTATGGCAGCAAGCTCTGTGCCGTTGATCGTAGGCATGTTCAGCATCGAGCACCGCGCGAAGAAACGAGCACCTCAGTCTGGGTCGGAGGACACATCAGAAACCAAGCTGAAGCTTCCCAAAAGTTGCATCTCCCTCCAGCTTTTACGCTTCTGGCAAATGGATATTATTGGATGGATTTGTTTCGTGGCCATTGTTTCATGCCTTCTGGCGCCCTGGGCAGCGGTCCCGGTTATTATGCCACATGGTAAAGGCTTCTGGCTAAGTGCTGCTATGATCTCCATCAGTAGTGCAGGGCTTCTCTGTATCCCAATACTCTACTTCGTGGAGAAGTACTCGAAGTATCCCATGTTTCCAGCTCAGGTGAGTCGAAAACCAAGGGTGCACAAGTCTGCTCAGGTCAAATCCTCGTGATACTCTACTTTCCTAGATCTGATGCTGTGTACAGAATGCTGACCACATACAGCTACTTGGAGAGAGGAGGATATTGACAGCCCTCTGCATGGGGTTTCTCTATCATCTTGCGTACTATGTCCAACACACGTATCTCTATATCGGGCTCAGAATTAGATACGACGACGAGAAAGACAGCGCGATACGTATCGTCGGCCTTTATACTTTCACTTCCACGTTGGTCGGGCTCTTCATCGGGGTCATTATCAGCATAACCCGAGACCTCAGGTGGTATCTCCGTTTCGGAGCAATGTTCTACCTTCTGTCGTTCGTGGTCCAGTACATTCGACCGAGCGGACTGGATAATATCAGTCATCTCGCTGTCACGTCCTCTCAAATACTTTTGGGCATCGCTGGCGGACTCTTCCCGTTCCCAGCCATGGCGTTCGTTCAAGGAGCGCGAGACCACACGCAGCTGGCTACGCTCATCGGCGCATACATGACGGCGTGCCGAGTTGGAGGTGGCATCGGGCAATTGCTTGCCGGCGCGATCTGGACGAACGCACTGCGACCTAGGCTCCACGAATATCTCGATCCAATGATGACTGATTTCCAGATCGACATGGTTTATGCGAACCCCGGCGACGAAGCCTACCCTATAGGTACGCCACCCCGCATAGCCATCACAGCAGCCTTTGTCGAAAGTCACCGTTACCTATGCGCTGTTGGCATTATAGCTTCAACTCTCTTGATCATACTGGCTTTCCTGATACGAGATGCATCACTGGAGGTATCACAGGAGGATGAAGGAACGGAACTCGGGTCACTTTCCACAGACAATTCGGAGGACAAAGAAGCGTTGGAGACAGCGACTCCGCGCCCGCTTCGTCCCAGCCGATTTCCGATACTAATGTGAGCAGGATCGAAGTGCAAACGGTAGCTTTTGAGAATGAGCGGCATGGCTACGAGAAGTCTTTACAGATGATGATTCAGGTAGTTAAACCATCTCTCACCGCATGCCCGAATTAAGTGCAACACCATCGTCAAACTCATGTTCTTGCCCCTAATAGGAATAAACCTGCGGTTTTCGTTTGCGACTTTTCTACGTCACTCCAGGCCAGGTTCACTTACGACGCCCGTGAGCTAGTCTTGTCTCGCGAGGCTCACGTTCACCACGTGGCTCAGACAAACAGCTCAACCCGCCAATTAGCACTCAAGACAGCGAACAATACGGCGCCCCACGCTCGTCAATGATGTGGGGTCATTGTCAAAGACTGAGACCGAAGGGACAATAGAGTTGCTAACAGTAGCCTTGTTTGACTTGCGTGTTGCTTTGTTCCATTTATACTACTCCGGTTCCAAACCTAGAGTTGTCCCCATTGTGCAAGGACAGCTCGTTGTCACAGTTCAATTTGACTCTACTCCCCACACTGAACCTCTGCACATCCAAGAGCAATTCACGCCTCGAAAATTGCAAGAATTATACATTATGAACAGCAAGAAGGACAGCCAAGCCGCTATCAACAGCGACACAGATGCGCTCGCCATAGAGACTGCTACCACTAAGAGGACAGGCAAGAAGGGTGTCAAGCAGGGCTTCACCATATCCAACAACAACACTAGCATCCGGAAGCCGACTAAGACGATCATCACTTCTAGAAAAACTGCAGCATCGACGCCTAACAAGGACATTAAACCCACTCCCGAACACTCATCCCAGCGTTCACGTTTCTATACCGCCCCTGGCCTTCGCATTCCCCTTTACGATTCCCGTGGCAAGCGCCTCACACACGCCCGCGACGGCCGCATAATCGCGCACAAGATCTCTCGTGGACGAGTACTGGAAGAATACGTGCGGAAATATGCCGGCGATGCCAAAGTACAAGAGATGGAGGGCGAAAATGGAAATCAAAAATGGACTAAGGATCAAATTGGGGACTGGATCACGGAGGTGGAGACGATGGCTTTTGGGCAGGCGCCAAAGGGGAAGACGCTGAAGGCGAGGAAGGAGGGGGAGATGGATGAGAGTGCAGGAGAGAAGCAAATAAAGGGCTTCGTGAAAGGCGCGGAGGTATCTCAGCCTCAGCGGAAGGTCATGAGGAGTATGAGTGAGGAGATGAGGGCCTTGTTAGTGTTAGAGGATGAAGTGATGGTGCCGGCGCTGGTGCCAGAGAAGCGGCCTGCTGCTGTGGAGAAAGCGACGATGAAGCCAAAAATAGGGGACAGTGATCTGCTCGCGACTACGAACGGTGACGCCAGTACCAAACGCAAGCTATCGGCGCAAGGGTCACGAGAGACTTTCAAAAGGCTCAAGTTGGAGAAAACAAACACAGCACTGAGTTCCTTTGACGCAGCAAGACCTCAAATCTCGACTCATGCTGCATTGGGTTCAACCAGTATGGCGCCTTCAAATCGCAAACCTGCTACCGATTTCAAGTTTCCGAATACTCAGGTCACCAAAGCGCAACCACCTCCTCACGTTGCTCCCCGATCGGGCACGTTCCCCTGGAACTACGCTGATAAAGACCTGTATCTAGCCAAAGTTCATGATGTCCACAAGGTGGAAACCCATCCTTACCTCTCAGCCTTCTCCCTAGATCCCACCATCGAAGCAAGTGTAGGCCAGCCCTACCGCATCACAAACGTTCGCACCCTCCCGCTTCCAGCTACTCGAGAGCACCTCATCGTCTCAGCGCACACTCACATCTCCCTGCTGGGCAAGGCTCCAATCGTCCATACCACCCTCCTCCCTCACCACGACCTCGAAAATGCCCGCGCCGCCGCACTCGCAGGCAAAAAGATTGGACCTCCGCATCGCCGAAAGAAAAATAACATCACCGTACCATTCCTGAAGCCTGGGAAGCATGGGTGGGATTATGAGAAGCATGCCTGGGGGTTTGAAGGGGATAAGGATCTGGAAACTGGGAAAGGACACCAAATTGACCCGAGAGATGAAGAGCTGAGCGAGAAGGAATTTGCCGACAAGTATCCCGGAACGAGGGGCGGAGTGTGGCCGTGCGGGTGTGCAATTCCTGGGAATGAGCACGATTCAGAGGCGGAGTGAACAGATAGAAGACAAGCGGCCAAGATAGACGAGAGAAGACGGTGGATATGTAGACTAAGGAAAACATAATTTGAGGCAGTACGGTAGCCATCATCATGCCTGCCTCCGGCTTCGCATTCATCATGTTGCAGGTCCTTTGTGTTCCAATCTTCGGGGGAGGTGGGGCACTATTCGGGTGTGGTGGGTATTATAGTCAGTGTTCCGATGCGCAAAGGCACACATGGTGAATGAGTAATCGTTCATTACTTGTGGAGTAATAAGCATGCTTCGTGTAATAGAGAATTGAGACAAACGCATTAGGGAGTCGTAACAACTAGGTATACATCCATGAACAATGATGACCCCACCACCCTGAGATTAGTTCGTTTCATTCTTTCGAAGCTCAGTCCAAGCACCTCCCTTCGTGATCCAAATCCGGCCAACCGTGACCCATTTCTTCGGATATCCCATCTCACGTACTCCCTGAATGCAATAAGATTAGTCGAAGTGTGATGTCAAAGAATCTTGCACTTAGGTCGTGCCGGTACTCTTCGTGCTGGTCCTGCTCAGGTCGTCGGTAGCCACATAAATGGGAGGATTGACATCCGGGTGGAATGGCGACTTCGCCACACTCGCCTTCTCTTGATCAAATGCCCATACTCCGTTAGTCGCGTCCTTGTTGACTTGTTCGCCAATCTTGGCAGCCTATGCAACGTTAGCGAACGGCTGTGGTTGTCAGGGTTTGGACAGCGTACGAGTTTTTCAAATATCGGGTCGCTCTCGACGCGCTTGAAGAATTTGCGTTCCCACTCTTTGCCCTGCTCCTTTTCGGTCTTGCGCATAGCGCGCTGGCGGTTTTCGATGATGGATTTCTCGGATGAGGTAGTATCCATGTCACCTTTTGTGATGGCATCGGCGACCTTCTTCCACGCTTTTCGTGATTCGAAGTCGTCTTGTTGTTCGATGGGGCCAATAGTCAGAGGAGTCGGCTTTGTTGCTCCGTGATCGAAGGTGTCTACAACCTACAGGGCGAATTAGTATAAACTCGAGATTTAAGAACCGCTACTAGGTATGGCACGTACCTGCTTCGTCTTGGCATCCTTGAAACTGAATTTTCCAGTCCATTGACCCTCCGCGGTGTAGATGGGCTCCTTCTTCTTGTCCTCGGGGTAGACACTAGCGGTGAAGCTATTGGACTTGCCACTAACCCAGCCGCGGCCGCTATACTCGATCTTCGCAGTGTAACCCGATGAGGACTGTATATACGTAGCGCTATTGAGTTCAACATATGGCGCCCCTACCACCAGGCCTTCAATGTGCAGGGGCGGAAGGGTGATGAGGTAGTCTTCGTTGAGACCGTCAATGTGGTACATAGCGTGACCGACTTGCTTCACATTAATGGTGGTCTTGAAGGATGCCTTCTGCGCGTTGTAGCCCTGGAGCCGGACGCCGTGCTTGTTGTTCCAGATGGAGTATGCCGTGACAGGAGGATGGTGGCTGCCCAAGTTAGACTGACTCCTAAGCTCCAATACATGAATATTATGTACCTGACTTGCTCGCTGACGAGCTGTGTCTCACCTGCATCGTCCTCCCACTTGCCAAGGAACAACTCGCCCAGAAAAGGGTTCAGAGGCTTCTTCTCGCTTCCCAGCTTCTCACTGCGACTAGCATACTGTTGCTTCAGCGTGCTGAGAAACCACTTCAACACCAACATGCATCGCTTCGCAGGGTCTTTCTCGGCAGCGGGTGCGACGAAAACGGAGGGGTGCTCGGTCCAGTATGAGGAGAACTCGACGAGAGAGGTGGTGGAGAGAATAAACGCAGGCGCGGTCATGGACGATAAATCGCCGTTAAAGGATGCTATGGACTGCCGAGTTTTAGTATACATATTGAAACATCATTTGTAGGCCTCAGGACGCTGTAAACATTGCAACTTTCATGCGACGCAAGCATACCTTGAGAAAGCTGGACCAGGAACCTTTCTGCTTGGTGGGCACCGCCGAACCCTCTTGACCTTTGCTGGAGCTCATGGTGAATACTAAAGTGCGAGTCGCAACTATCAATGAAAAATTGGGAATAGGAAGTTGTTGCGGGCGGTGGAATGTGGAGGAGGGGATACTGCAACGAGTCAGTGCTCCAGTGTGGATCACATCGCAGTCCCTGGCCCGCGTGAGTGGCTGAGCGTGCACGTACGTCATATAACATGCGCCTGTTCTGCGCCCCAGCAAATATGCGATCGACGACGACAATACGGTTCCAGATAGGCGAGGTGTGGAGGCAAATTTCAACTGCAGTTCATCGTATTCTCGAAAAAATGGATTCGAGGTCTTGCGATAGTTTCTGAACAGCAGTGACGCTTATGCCAGGCACGTAATACGTAATATTTCGCAACGACGACGCGACGCGCCTGTGTCTCACTTGCTTCCACTACCGACGCCTGCCTGATCACCTCACAAGACACATCAATTTACTTTCGAAAAACGTCCAAGACTGATGCGCTCACATTCCAGTGAAGCACCGCACATGTACAGGTCGCCTGCATTAAACGCGGAGAGCATCATACTACGACTTTGGTACCTCCCCCGCTACGGAGCCACATGGATCTTCCAGCATCCATGGATCCATCGCGCTCCCCTTCAGCCAACAGCATATTTCCATCGATATATAGTATTCATGCATTACTTTCCTTTCTTGTTTCGTCTTCACGGAGTTGCGTTATTACCGTGGAGTCAGTCGTGCGAGCCTTGAGCCTGACATGCGGAGGTCCTAGTCGCGGAATACTGGATGCATTACCTTTTTGTTCTTGTGGAGTTTTTGTTGAGCACGAGTGATGTCATTGGGGTTGATGAAAGTCGCACACAAGGTGTAAAGGCAGGCTAAGCTTCAAATGTTGGTTGAGATACGTTATGATTCATGTTTGCTGTATTCTAACGGCGCAACCCTTGGCCATGCAGACCATTCTACAGCCTCTCTCTGACCTTCCCATCCTCATTTTCCTTCGTTTTTGAGTCCGAATGCCTGTAATCATAATGCCAATCGTCCCTGGCCAGATCGGCCCTTACTTGATAATTCTCTTCAGCGTCCTCCAGCACTTGCATGTCAATATCTACAACGCTCATTCCCTCCGCACAACTGCCCATGCGCACCAGAGGCCCTATGAACGGGACTACGACTTGCGAAAGGCCGGCGTAGCCACGACCGGGGGGACCTCCCGCGTTGGCGAAGACAATGGCTATACAGATAAATCAGCATAACGTCTAACGTCTAACTTCATATGCGTGGGGGGTTTTGTATGAAGCTTACCGCACGTATTCTCGAAGGCCCTACTCGTTAGCATACTGTCCAGAAACAGCGCCTCCGAGCTCGGATTGAGCGCCAACCCCGCAGCATTGCAGTCGTTCAGCGTCCAGAAAGTAGGCGTGATGATGATCTTCGCACCGTTGGCAATGAGCTCGCGGAATGCTTCGGGAAAGGCCAAATCCCAGCAGATCAGCATGCCCACCTTGCCGATGGGTGTGTCAAAGACCTCATGGACATCTCGCCCGCTGCCTGTCAGATGTTCGCGTTCGGGGTGCCTGCGTATCGTCAGCGCCTATCGGAATAAAAACATCATCACGTATCCCTGAATGAAGACGGAGACTTGGAAAGCATACCATAAGTTCTTCTTGACGTATTTGCCAGCGACATTACCCTCGTGATCTATGAAGTAAGCTACATTGAGCAATTTGTTCTCATCTGCTTCCTCCTGAGGATGAGACTCCACAATAGTGCCAGGTTGGATACATATTCCACATTCTTTGGCCAAATCCTTGTACTTGTTCAAGTACGTTTCCCACTGGTCGCACAAGCCGATGAATGCTGGATCTTTGGGCAGCCAATTCGTGAGGTGGTATTCTGGCAGGAATATGAGAACGAAATAACGATTGTGTACCGGGGAATGGGTCTACCAGGTAAAACAATCAATTCCGCACCCTGTGCAGCTGCACTTCGAATATATGTTGCGGCCTTGTTGAAGTTGTGCTCGGGCTGCATCGGCTATACCCTGTCAAAATGACGCAGCCCAGTCGGAGCGTTTCTTCGCATACCTTCGGATACAATTGTATCACAGCAACCTTAACCAGTGGAGCCATCTTCGTCCAGGTTGCTTAGGTAGTAAGCGACGAAAATAGAAAACAGTAGTGTGCTGTGTTCGCAATGCAGTGTGCCCGTTGCCGACGGGGTGGAGAAAGTGGAGTTTCGGCGTTAATGCACGGCGCGGAGATAGACAGGTACCCTAGACTCCAGAGACATGCGATGCGTGATCTTTTGTGGTCAATCGCGAGAGAATATTGCCCGCCTTTAAGGCCGGCGAGACATGCGCTTAGGGTTACGGGCGTGGCCTCCAATTCGATCATAGTATGAAAAGGCGTAAATAGGTGTGTCAGCGTTGGATGAGACCATAGCCAGGCAAAAAACGGAGATTCGAACGTCCCCAAGATCAGCAGTAAGAAATCTCAGGAGTGGCCATTGTACAGATTGACCATCAAAAACTCCCCACAAACCTCCATCCCACAACACCCCCATCCCTTCCAGTTGCTTTGGTCTCACCCTGAACAACGCGATACATCTCAGCGACGGTGTCATCACCTACACTTCAAGCATATGCACTTACCGCAAACATGGCTTTCAGCGCCGCGACGTCCACAAAACCCCCTAAATCCTCCTTATACGCGTGGTTCTTCTTCGCCTCCACCAACTTTGCGCTGAATTTATCATAATGCTCCTTGTTTGCGAATGTGAGGACTGCTACTCCATCTACATCGATAAAGCCTTGAGCATCTGTAGTAATCGTTCCAGCTTGATCCAGAGCAGGGTCGACGGGTGAAGGCGAGGAGGGTCGAGAGTATAAGGGGCGCTCAATATAGTGTCGCGTGTAAGACAGTGGGAATTCATGTCCAACAAGTGTTTTCACAAGCGGAACATGTACATTTTCCCAGTGATGCTTAAACTCTTCAGAGTTGATACCCGGTTTGCGTGGAACATGAAGTATGACGGAGTATGTCATATTAATTGGCGAATGTCGGAGCCGATCGTGACGTTTTGGAGGCCAATTTGTCGTTTTCTCTTCTTCATATGTTTGATGTGAGGGGAAAGAACGGAGTTGGAAGGCTGTCGCGTAGTCGTGCTGCGTGCGCGGAGTTAGCTTCGCTCTTATTGCCGACCCGCCGACGGGTTGATTGGAACATTGCCATGCCCAGAACTTGAGTACTGTTAGCCTTAGATGCACTGGCCGTGCAGTCGCGTGGAGCGCTAAAGCTGCTCATATGCAGTGCAGATGATGTGAGCTTCGCAAACGCTTTTGGGAGACGTACATGTACGGGTGAGCCGTTCGACATTCAAGTGGGGGTCTGATAATAATCCACATCACTATGAATACCATTGGAAGTTGTACAATTGGGGATATCAATTCTTGGAAGGGGAGACATGAAACCTGCAAAAACGAGAACAACGAGCCCCATGCAATGCCAGGACATGCTCTAATGCTAGGATATGGTACATTCATCGAAAAGGTATACGCAAGGTCATACATCGTCTGCAAAAGGATGCATGATGTAAAGGCTAAGGTGCTCACTGAGGGACCCGGTCATTGTATGCAACGCCCGCTATCCGTGATACTGATAAGAACAAGGGAAGTAGGATCCGCGTGATAAACGCCACCGCTCTCTGGGTTAGGAGAAGCCACGCTGCGGCGTTGGTGCTGGGATACTGTGACCACCAGGACGACGATATGCGATGCCGTGGAGGACGGGCAGCAAGGTCTGCGGGAGGTGGCCGCGGATTCCGATCACATAAATCCTCAAGCTACGGCAGCATCCGCCCATTGTCCGCTCACTCGAATGCCGTTCGTCATGTGAGAGCTTTCGTCTGAGTCGGACTCCATTTCGGATGCGTTATAGAGGAGAGTGTAGCGATTGGTGCTAGGCAAGGATTTGATCGAAACACTCGTCGTGGAGGCTGGGGCTTTTGCTATCGGGCGTGGAAGAGGTGCTGCACATTCATCGTGGCACCTATAGGATAAGCATAGGTCTATCAAGATCTTGAGATATAGCGACTTACCAGTCAATGCGTAAGCCTTTGTATGCTGTCCGCGACATCATGCAAGTCCTCGCGAACAGCGCGTTGTGAATAGAGTTGGTGGAGATGAAAATATCGCCACCCCTGGTATTGATGTCTACGACCTGCGGAGACGAGATTACCAATCTACAAGTGTCAAATTCAATGATCAGATGACTTACGACGAGGTTGTGAATGTGGTCAAGATGGTCTCGAATCTGGTCTGCCGTGAGTTTCCCAAGTGCACCACGGACGACGAGGTTTCGGCTGGCTCCAATGGCAATCTTGTTTGCTACATGCGGCGGTACATGGAATTGACGGTCATTCCAACGAAATACCAATCTCTTCGTATGTAAATAGATGTCGTTGCGCTTTGCATAGGCCAAAAAATCAGCTTATTGTGTGTTAGCGACACAGCAAACCCAACTTGCATGCCGACAGACTCACCCGCACCCTCAACAAACGACACAGTAGCTGAACGGTCATTGCGAAGGAAAATATCCAGCACCCGTCCACCTCGAACGATACCGGCCAGGTCTTTGTGTGTGGTCCGGTCAGAGAGGTTAGTGATGAGTATCGTCCTTTGGTCATGCACGGGGATACGATTGGCCGCCTGGTGTATGTCGTCCTCCTCTCGCTCCGAGGTATCGAACAGATCGGGCTGACTGTAGCTACAGACTCTATTATGGAATTGGGAGAGCTTCCGCGGTCGAACGACGCCTTCTCCGATTGTTGTGTCCGAGTCGGGCGGAGAGTCTTCGGGATGAGGGCGGCGCACGATCACGGACACGAAACGTGGTCGAGTAAATGTCTCTTCATATGAGGTAGACTGGCTCGCGTTCGTTTCCGGCTCATCGTGAATGGCACTTTCACCAGCAAGCAAAGTGGTCAGGGTTTCGACCGTTAATCCGCCGCGAAACAGTACGCTTTTGAGAAGATCTATCATGCGTTAGACAGTTTCGAGGAACTCCAGGGCTTCATGTGTGGCGATAGAGCATACTGTATTCTCGAACGGATTGTAGCAAGTAATCGTACTCGGCTTTGGAAATGGTCACATTGTTGGACAAGCTCGGAGTGGTATCGAACTTGCGACCAGAAGTATGCTGTGTGATGGGTAAGTCCACCGTGGCAGGTGCATACATCTTGGAGACAACTCACAAATTCAGCTCTATACAACCAGCAATCAGCCATCAGTAATCGATATCAAGATACGGTGCACCACTAACTCACCGACGTAGTAGGGCATCAAAGTAAGATCTGCCTATGGTGACAGTTGCCATGGTGAAGGAAGCACGTCAAGGCCGACGAGCGCCTTTATGAGGTGCGTGTAAGCGTGCAGGAAACGAGGGTTTGCAAGGAGATCCCTAACCGTGGGAGTGTTTTATCAGTAGTGGCCCAAGCTCCAACACTGCATCGCGCCTTCCGCCCTGGTGGGAGCACGCTAGTCCTCTCGCTCTTACCCCGGATCTACACTAAAACGCAGCCGCCGCCGTTCCTGCAGCCCCGCGATAGCCGCATGCCGCTCGCTGACTAGACATCTTGTTATGCTGACTCCGCTGCTGGCCATCGAGGGCTTTGTGCATGCAGAAACCATGATCCAGAGATCGTTTCGTGCATGGGTAGAAGAGTCCGTGGAGCTGCTGCATGATGCCCCTGACCCCCTACCGCACCAAGCGAGCCTAGCGCATCGCGTGGAAAGTGATAGCTCAAAGTTTTGCAGCGTCATCGTACCTCTCTATGGACTCTCCCAATACCAATTCTATCCCGCCCAGCCCATCGCAGCAGCTCGCAAAGCATACGCCCCTTGAGGGCGGCGATGGCTTCAGCTCCTACTTTGGCCAGCTGATCGGCAACCCCTTCTTTACCGCCGTACGCCTGCTTCTGCTACCTCGATTCTGCGTTGGACATGTGCTCACATCCACCATAGGGCTTCAGTCTCGCAGCGCTTGCGACTGCAGCGCGCCTTGGTCAACAAGGCCTAAAGCAGGGCGCCTCGCTACTGCGTCGCCGCATGCTCGTCAACCTCGAAATCACACATCGCGATGACGCATACCCATGGCTGCTGCTGTGGATGACGAACTTCCACCGCACACAGCTCGCTGGACCACAGCAAGCTTTTCAGGGCGGCATACTGTCATCACTGGCGCAACGCCTTAATCCACGCCTCCACCATTTGCAAGTGACGACCAGTCAGCCAGCACAAGGCCCGTCACATGCGGCTCACTTCTCCTTCGTCCCTGGTCATGGCAAGCACATCTTGCGCTATGGGAGCTCGTTCATCCTTGTGGACCGACAGCGAGAGAAGGCATTCAATATGTCGACAGGCATACCGTTCGAGACCATCACGATGACGACGCTGTACTCCCAACGCAATGTATTCGAGCGGATATTCGCAGAAGCGCACGAGATGCATAAGCAAATGCAGGAGGGAAAGACAATCATATACAATGCGATGGGAGTGAACTGGCAGCCGTTTGGAGATCCCAAGCGCAAGCGTCCTATAGAATCCGTCATTCTAGAACGTGGCGTAAAGGAGAGGATTGTACGTGATGTTCAAGCTTTCATCAAGGCGCGAACTTGGTACCTCGACCGCGGGATACCCTACAGGAGAGGCTATCTACTATACGGACCCCCGGGGACAGGCAAGAGTTCTTTCATCCAAGCTCTTGCTGGCCATCTGGACTTCAACATCGCCATACTGAATGTTAGCGAGCGTGGTCTGACCGACGACCGCTTGAGTCATTTGCTGAGCAAGGTCCCACCGCGAACAATCGTACTGCTAGAAGATGTCGACGTAGCTTTTGCAAACCGCCGAAAGGTAGCAGCTGATGGCTATTCGGGTGCACATGTCACCTTTTCGGGCCTTCTCAATGCGCTTGACGGCGTTGCGAGTGGTGAGGAGCGCATCGTCTTTCTCACCACCAACTACGTGGAGAGGCTCGACGAGGCGCTCATCCGTCCGGGGCGGGTCGACATGACTGTGCGGCTTGGCGAAGCTACAGAATATCAGATTGGAGAGCTGTGGGATCGCTTTTACGCGGAATTCGACGCCGAGGGTGCGGGGAAGCAGCGATTCCTGGCCAAGGCCACGCAGCTGGGGCTCAAGAACGCAGTGAGCACGGCAGCGCTGCAGGGCTTGTTTCTGTACAATAAAGACGACCCCGAGGGCGCCATCAGCATGGTGGAGAGCCTCACCGCCACCGGTGACACTCGGCGCGCCGACAGCCATGTGGAGCTTCCTGGCCACGTTGACGTACATGATGTAAGATAGGGCGGCACGGCGCTAGTGCGATGCGCTGCGTTTGGGCTGTTGTACCAAGTATGTAAACCGCATGTAAATCAATGCCAAAGCACGGAAGTGCAGACGGAAGAACTGCTCGTCGTGACCGCGCGCCGAAGACGCGCAGATGCCGGTCATGCCCAGGGACGTGATGGCGTGCAGCGCTGGCGTGAGGGCCGTCGGGCGAGCCAGTCAGGTTCTGCTGGGCCCGCAGGTGTGCCGCGGATCTAACCGTTATCTGATCAAACTGATAACTCAGACGTCCACCAGACCCTCCCTGCTAGCCCAATCCATGACTTCACACGCGCCCATGCCGCCTGTCTCCCCGTATAATGCGTGCGGACGCCCGCTTCGCGCGGCCAGAGCCTGACTCCGCTGTAGCTACCAGCCAAAGCTTGTTTGCCGCCGAAACACGGGCGGCTGAACCCGCGCTCCAAGGCAGCTTCGAGCTTCAACCTCTTTCCGATAAAGCAGCCCCTGCTCGCTTCAGCCCCCATGACGACAGCACTGTTCCTTCTCAGCGACCTGAGTTCGACCCAGACACGAACGACCCAGCCATGTCGCGCGCACCGCTGCTGGTGCGCTCGTCGCCCGCCCAGGGCACCGGTTCATATGGCGGACTGCCCGTCCTGTCGCTCAGTTCCAGCCCGGACGACTCAGACGGTCATGTGACCAGCCTTCTGCGACGCGGCAAGAGGAAAGGGAAGAGCAAGCTGCGAAACAGTGAGCCTTCCATGAGACGAACCTACATTGAATCCAGCATCGATGGTTCCATTCAGAGCGAGCCGGCTCATTCGGCCTCTGCACGACGGCGCACGCCTAGGGATGCGAGCAGCAGCGCGCCTCTCGACGTAACACTTGCTGGACAGGAAGATTCCCTCCTAGAAGCACGTTTTAACACGGGTGGAATGACAGCGTCTGGTATGGCTGCTCCACGTGTTTTGGAGAGCCTACAGTCATCTTCCACAAGCAGTCCCCTCGATGGATCCGACGACGACGACGATTCATCTGACGAGCCAGAGGACCTGCATGATAGCAAAGCCAATGGCCACATTTCTGACAATTCTCCCTACGCCCAGGTGCGAGCCGCAGTAGGCGCCAGCGATGATTTCACACTATCCATCAACACCCCACGCATGTGGATCTTGTCCATTCTATTTGCCATACTAGGATCTTCTACAAACCTGTTCTTTTCTTTGAGATACCCCAGCGTCAGCATCACGCCCATAATCGCTCTTTTGCTTGTTCACCCACTTGGCCTGCTGTGGGATCAGGTCCTGAAACGACCCCATGATGCTGAAGAACAATTCGAAAATGGAGTGCTTGTGTCAAGAGGGGACAGCCGGACTGGGTCAAGGCACAGCGCTCACGTCCCCCGCTCCTCTCTTCCTTTGAAAACACGATGTCGACTCTGGCTGGCCCAGGGCCGTTGGAATTTAAAAGAGCATTGCTGCGTGTACATTAGCAGCAATGTATCGTTTGGCTTCGCGTTCGCCACAGACGTCAGTATTCACGTACGACGGACCTTGATAGGTACACAACGCTAATACAGGTTTAGGTCATTGTTGAGCAAACCAAGTTCTACCACCAGGATCTTGGTATTGTGTATCAAGTATTGCTCACGTTGTCCACACAAATTCTCGGCTATGCCCTTGCTGGTCTCACACGGCAATACCTTGTTCGACCAAGCGGCATGATATGGCCGGGCACGCTTGTCCCAGCCACCATGTTCACGGCGCTGCACAAGGACGAAAACAAGCCGGCCAATGGTTGGACAATATCGCCATCCAAATTCTTCGTACGCGTATTACTTGGCGCCGTCGCATTCTACTTTTTACCTGGTCTTCTCTTCCCTGCACTGAGCTACTTCAGTGTCATCACATGGTTCGCACCGAAGAATGTCGTGATTGCCAACCTGGTGAGTCTGTCGTACATGTACGTGATTCGCCACTAATATATTATAGTTTGGAATATCTTCCGGGCTTGGTTTATTTCCTGTGACATTTGACTGGGCCCAAATTGCTTACATTGGCTCTCCGCTCATCATTCCGTTTTGGGCAGCCCTCAACATCCTCGGCGGGCTCGTTGTGGTCATGTGGATTTTGGCTCCCATCATGTGTACGTTGGCTTGATCCAGGAATCCGCAACATGCTGACTTTCTTAAGACTATATGAACGTGATGTTCTCTTCGTACATGCCAATACTCTCGACGATTGTATTCGACAATCGTGGCAAGCCCTACGACGTCAGCAAGATACTGACTGACAACTTTCTATTCGACAAGGAAGCATACGAAAACTATAGTCGCGTATTCCTTCCCATCACATATGTTCTAAGCTATGCGCTACAGTTCGCTGCGCTCACAGCGTTAGTCACTCACACAGCTGTCTGGCATGGAAAAGATATCGTAAAGCAGTGGCGTCACTCATGGGCAGAAATACGAGGAAGACCTGATGCTGCCTATGAACCCCTACAGACTGCAGAAAACGGCCGAGCCAGCTCCGAGAGGGTACATAGGATGAGCACCTCGTCTGAGCCGGAACTGGAGAACCTGCTTACGGCCGAAGATGTCCATAACCGCCTGATGCGTAGATACGACGACGTTCCGATCTTCTGGTATCTGATGACGGGAGTCAGCATGGGCGCGATAGGTATGTTCGTTGTCGAGTACTATCCCATCCATCTGCCTTGGTACGGCCTATTACTGGCTCTCGGTATCGCCGTCACCCTCTTCGTCCCAATCGGCATCATCATGGCCATCACAAACCAGCAGAGTAGTCTCTATCTCATCTGCCAGCTCATCTGCGGAGTCATCTTTCCCGGCCGCCCCGTCGCAAACATGGTCTTCACAACGTACGGCTACATCACTTCGACCCAAGGACTTAAGTTCTCCTCGGATCTGAAGCTGGGCCACTATATGAAGATCCCGCCAAAGATACTCTTCAACCTCCAACTCTCCGCAACCGTCATCTCAAGCTTGACGCAGATCGGTGTGCTGAACTGGATGCTCGCTTTCATACCCGGCATCTGTACGTCAGAAGCCATCAACGGCTTCACTTGCCCTATCGCGCGCGTTCACTTCAACGGCAGTATTCTTTGGGGCGTGGTCGGTCCTAAACAGTTCTTTGGCCCGGGCGCGCTCTACCGCCCACTCGTGTGGGCCTTTCTCCTCGGTGCTATCGCGCCGATCCTGCTATGGCTCCCTGCCCGTCGCAATCGCAAATCGATCCTCCGCCGCATTAGCTTTCCTGTAGTCTTCGGATCTCTGTCATGGATTCCTCCGGCAACTGGTCTGAACTTCAGCGTCTGGGCCATCGTGTGCTATGTGTTCAACTACCATATCAGGAACCGGAGGAAAGAGTGGTGGAACAAATACAACATGACACTGAGTGCAGCTTTGGACAGCGGTTTGGCGGTTGGCGTGGTGATCATCTTTTTCGTATTCGTCTTCCCGGGGTGGATGGATGGGTTCAAATGGTGGGGTACGGAGGTATACAAGCAGGTGAGTCTATCCTTGATCCGCGGTTGCCATGTTTCATGTACTGACAAGATGTTAGGGTTGCGACTGGCAAGCTTGCTCATACAAGACTGTTAAAGATGGTGAAAAATTTGGACCGCCGAAGTGGTGATGTATTTTGCAATCTGCATCTTGGTTTTTGGTCAGCTAGAGACCTTGCTTTGTTGGGATGATGGTTCATCAGCATAGCCTGCGCTTAGCGAGCATTGGGAAGGCGTTCGGGGCACACAAGGATCTAACGTGATATGGTTTGGCTAGCATGATACAATTCCTTCATATTGATCATACATTTCCCTTATATGTCGTAGCCGTATAACGTTGTTTCCTTCCCACGCGATGATCCCGGCCTTGCCTACACGCAGTGCTAGGTTCTGTCTCCTGGTCCATGCTGTTCCGAAGCTGTATAGGAAGTCAGTCTGTCCTGGTATGTCTCCACCATAGATTGATCCGTTTCTTAAGCGGCCTGACGCAGACTGTTTCTTGGTGGGAATGAACATTTTGAATGTCACAATGATGAAAGCCAGTGTTAACACAGCTGATGCTCATGGTAAGAGAGGAGCCGGCAGCTCGTTCAGCGAAGACATTGCGGAAGTTTATGTTAAAATACGCGGAGGTCGAAGTTTTAATTTGTCTGGTGACACGTTGAATCTGTTGCACTTGCTCTGCGAGGCTATCATTGAGTGTTGGTGTCGGAAGGATCGGCCTGCTGGCGGTAGTGATAATCTCTCAAGCGGTCCCATGCCTGTAATGGATAGTCAAGGACACTGCTCTATGTCTTTTACACTTAGAAGGCCGCGCAGAACCGGATGCTTATCGCCAAAGACATGATTTAGGAAGCAGATGTTCGCCTCATGAAACTTCGTCTCCAAGGATACGCACTCCGCATTGGCAGGCTCTTTGGTGAACAGTATGTATGTTGGAATACTTAATTGACATTGTCCACGTGCATGATCCATATCGGGCCTACCAAGTGGTTGGAGGTTTCTCATTGAAGGTACTGTACCGCACTAAAACTCGCGGCCTTACGGCGTTGGTGTGCGGACTTCGGGGACTTACCCCGCAGCCGCAGGTCGTCGAAAGCCGCTGAATATCACTTAAGTTCTGACATGGAAGGTTTGAGATTATTCAAGACCACTCGAAGTGGGAGCTTGTTCGAGGGTCGATTGTGGTTGTTGCATGATGTTGCCTGGGGTACAGTGGCACAGTTCGTCGAGCGGAGAAGCTCACGGACTGCACAAATAAGGATACGAATGTGCAACAAGTTGCTGCGGCTCATGCTCGATAATACTATCCGACAAGGGATGAATGGGATGAGTATGAAGCGGGGTACTCAAGATGCCAAATATGCCCAGACCACCGCATCACGTGCCCTAGCGGTGACAGACAAGGCTGTGCGCGGGTATACAACGAACGAGTGGTCAGTTCGACTCATGTTCAAATCGCGTGTATGCGGGACTGCATTACTCGGTACCGCGTATATTGGACCCTGGCGGTGAGGCTGCGGTGAAGCCGGCTGCCCAGGCGCACAGATGCAGCGGTGAAGGTGTCGAAGTACTTACCCCAGAGAGCAACACTGTCAGACGCTTGGTTCTGGTCCTTGCATGGAGTGTTACCGTGAACAGCGCGAGGGTGCCGTCAGCGTAGGCTGTGCGAAGCGTCGCCGAAGGGTACACTGAACGCAGCAGGTAGCGAGAGCTGAGTAACCGGCTACCCGCTTCGGGGAGGGTCAGCCCTTGGGAGCGCAGACCCTCACAGGCTGGTGCGCAAGGCTTGCATGGCTGCCTGTGGATTCAGGTAAGAATAGAGTGGGTGCGCAATGCGAGCATAGGCGCGTTCGAGGAATGCGCTTCCCGAACAGGTAGCAATAACATTGGCCTCTATGCGATGAATCGGTGCCTCTCCCGCGTCGTAAACGAGCACAGCCGCTGCACGCGCACTTGGAATCTGGCATGCACATGTGCAGATGAGGGCATTGTGGTGCTGCGAGTTCGGCAACGGGCTTAAGGAGAAGGGCGATTTGAAAGAAAGGCATGGTAATGAGTACATGATCGTGTCATCAGGGCTAACGTTAAGGGTGCGGCGACTGTGATTGGCCGGATGGAGGGGCATTTGTCAGGGCGAGATTGTTCAGCAGCGTCGACGAAAGGCTGGCAGCGAGTCCAATCAGTGAGTGCGCACGCGTGAGTAATCGACGAGAATTTCAAACAGCAACAAAGACGTGATCTGCCATGACGTTTCCCCACACTTGGGCCGACCGACGACAGTTTTGCTGGTGTTCCGCCGGTTCGCCCGTAAGGAAGCTGCCAGTGCCCGAGTGCCCGCTGCACTAACAGGCGCACACGCAGTCAATTCGTCCGAGCATACGTGATGACTCCCGCCAGGCTGCTACCATGGAAACATCAGGGACGGGCGGGCACGTTTGTATGCTCCGAGCCCGAGTCTCGTAGGGCAGAGGGCGACGGGCCCGGGCGCCCGCTGTTTGCGAACAGGGACGGATTCGACAGTGCTCTAGAATTTGGCAGCTCTGCGACGGATGGTCCGCTGGCCGGGCGGTCTGCTCGCTGCTCGCTGGCTGTGGCCGCCTCAGCTGAGGCCGTGATTCGCAGCACGCGGAGGCTGAGACTGACTGGAGCCAGCGTGCCAGCGCACGCCAGCACAGCACAGAGCGGGCTCAGGCAGCAGCAGCAGGAGCGCGCCGACGACGCCTTTGCGCGTACTCAGGGCGAGGCGCGCTGGGGGCACAGAAGTGCGGTCTGCATGTTGTGACTCCACGCCAACCTGGGAAGGGCGCAGATGCGACGGGCGCGTTATGATTCATCCGTCCAGCATGATGAGTTATCTGCTGCGTAAAGCCCGAACGAAAGCAGTCGGCCGAGCATGCGCCAAATTCGTAATCACTAGGGGACACACTGCGGGCGGAGCTAGCGGACGACGAGCGCCCCCCTGTCCGCTCGGACGCTTTCGCAGGCTTTCTTTGCGGTGAGCACTTGTCGGTGTTATGCTCAAGCCCGAGCATCCCGGGCCTGGTCATCCACCGTCAGACAAACATATATACACCGCGCCCGTCCGCTTCAGGCCATCACCAGCTTCAACACACCAAATCAGTCAAAGAGTTTCAACAGGAATCGTCTTGACATCACGACCACTCTACCATTCAGCACTCCTCGGAACGTCCTGCTCGGACCACCTTCCCACGCCATTGGCTACTGCATTAGGTTTGTGCAGCCCGCCCTTCCACTCACCGACGTGTACTGACTCACCGGCTCAGGCATAAACATTTCTGCCTACATATCAAGATGCCTTCCACATCACACCTCCGCCTCCAATCCGACTTTGAACCCTTCTCTGCTGAGACGACTCGCACTCCCTTTGTTTCCTCACCACCCGCAAAGAAGCAAAAGATGTCCCTCACCCAGACCTACTACATCGCCGCCTCGGCCCGCTCCAAGCTGGGCAAGGAAGCCTGCCGCGCCGACCACAACCTCCGCCTGCTCGTCGGCCACGCCAACCTCCTCGACTCTCTCATGATCGAACTGCAGGACGCCGAGAGGCAGCAAGAGGCTTGGTTCCACAGCACCGTCGCAAAGGCACAGAAGTCAGAAGAGGCCCGACACATCCAGTGGGCCGACAGCATCGTTGAGGAGGACGATGACGACTCTTCCGATTCCGACTCAGACTCCGACTACTACGACGAGGAGGGCGACTTCGACATGGTCATGCCCCGCCACATTTCGCAAGCGCCAGTGCAGATTGTCACCGAAGAGGTCGACGACGAGGACGACCAGTACGACGACTTGGAGGATGACGAAGGCCTTGCTCTCACCCGCGTACCATCACAATCACCTCCAGAGCTCGTCCACGACGAGGACTCTGACGACGAATCGCCGCCTACCCCGCCGCAACCCACAATGGAGTTCTCGGCGAAGGAGGCCATGCTCACCACATCCTTCTACGACGAAAAGTCGCAAGCACTCTTTGAAAGCGAAGAGATCTATCTGCCCGAATCGACAGCCCCGCTCATCACAAGTTACTAGGCCAACGCCACTGTGTCGACCTCTTCTCTTGTCTTTGATTGAGCATTTTAGCGAGCGAGTCTTTTCAGCATTGGCGCTTTGGGAGCATTATATCACATTTTCTTTGTCTACTGGAGCGACATGTGGGAATTTGAAGCGCGGCCCAGGAGCACGACGCGACGGTTATGGACACGGATCTACCCAACTCTTTGGACGGAATACTCAAGATGATGGACGGAACTACATAGGCTGGTATGAGATCTCCCACATTCGATGGTTGAGACCCTCTAGCATACAGAAATCAACGACGATAATTCTACCAAAACCTCCTTGCCCACTGTGCCTTGTGATGCATTTTTCGTGCTACCCACCACCACAATTTCCTTATCGCACCTTTTCCGCCGCATGAACATTGAAAATTATCGGCTGACCGCCTTTCGGCCCCGTGCGTAGCCGCTGACCCCTGCTAGAATACCAACGACAAGGCTGAGGCTGGGCGGATCATTTCTGACCGGCACCGCCTTTACCTGATACGGACCAGATTGCGAGCGTACGCCGGATACGCGTACGGCGCCTGTAGGCAACGGCCAGATGCGAGGGTTGCGAACATATGCTGCCGCATCCTGCCAAGTGCTGCGGACGAAGCCTACGCAAGAGTATTTGCAACACAGCCAAGGCAGCTCTGCCTCGAGCGAAATGCATCCGGTCGCAGCCGGGCCAAGTCGGCGCTCGAGGACGAGCATTCCGAGTGAGGACACTCGGGGTTAACACGATTCCGCACCGGCTTCGACGGGCTCCTTTGGTCACGTTCGCTAGTCTACACGCGCACCGTCCGCGTCTTGTGCGTTGATCTGCATCGATCCCATGCGGAGTGGACGAAACCCGTCGCGTGGCTTGCCATTACCACAGTATGTATGCGCGTCGTCGATACTGCGTGCTTGTTCATGATCGGTCTTGCGAATCGAAAGCCCACGCGCAGTTTTCCTGAATCTGTCCTTGCGGGGATTGATCATTCCCCGTTGTGCATTTCCGATGGCAGTTTCATGTTTTGGCAGTGTTTCGTTTTGAATGTAGGCCACTCATGCAAGCAGTGGGTTTCTGGTGCGTGCGCCCATGATTCTGTCCCCCGAGATCAAGTGGTTCATGCTGTGAAACAGGCACAGGTACGTACCTGGTCATCCTCCTTCCAGACTCCAACCCCCGCGCCGCCCTTGCCCTGAGCTTTGAAGGGGCGGGTCATTGACAAGGCACGCTGTGCCCTTACTGTACGTCAATGTCATCTCGCTGCGCTGCGCGTCTGTGGGCACGAGTTGCGATGAGGTGAGGACGGCACGGCGACAGCGACATGCTTTGACCCAGCTATTGGGGGCGCTCCAGCGCTGAGAAGAGGACCGCCTCAATAATGAATTCTTTTAACTAAAATGAGGAAACGATGCTCTCGGTTCCACCTGGCCTCAGGCAGCCTCAAAGGACCCAGACTACCCGCGCCTCAACCAGGCCCCACCCTCAAGCCTCTCAGCGTCGGCTAGCCCTGTTCCTGATTTCAACGTGGCTCAACTCGAGGCCCGGGATCCGACCTTTCTTCAGCTTGTGCTGGCAAGTACAATAGAGTATGCATCTCGTCGCTCACAATAGTAAACGTTCTGGCCTTGCGATATCGCAATTCCGTACGCAGCGCTTTCCCAACAAGGACAGCAACGCGCCAGCACACAGCGTTCGCAAATCGCGGATCTGGTGCCATGCCAATCAATCCTCCGCAGCAGATACGAATGGAATACCCTGCTGGGCCTAGCGTTGAGTGATAGCCGCAAACAAACGAGCCAACTCTGCTCACCAAACCAGTAGCGACCATCACTGCTAATCTGGGCGTAGACCCTAGGCGTCTGAGCAATCCGGAGACATAACATCACGAATTGTTCAGCAACCTCAACTCAAGTTTGTAATGCAAGCTACCATCAAGCCCCTCAGCGAAGTCAGCGAGCTGATGCGTTCACACATCAGCTCTCCAGGGCTCCTCATCAGTCATGTGCGGGGTTGGCCCAGATTTGTCACCAACAGGATTGCGTGCGCTGTGTACTCATCCATCCACCCAGCAATAGCCGCGGTGACCGCATCCGTGATTCCTAAACTTCCCTTTCCATCTCACCATCAGCCCCTCAATCTTATCGCATCTCGGTCGGTCGACAGTCGGAGATCCGCACCCGCACATCTCGCGCATCCTGCTGATCAGATGTCCCTGCCTCTGCCTGATTGACCTCGGATACAATTCCACCCATCGGCCGACCGCACATGCACCCTCACTAACTAACCACCTCACCGTACGCTGCCGAAAGCTCCGAGCTCCCAACCTCGGATCATGTGGACGATCCACACAATAGTGCACTCGCGCAGCACTAGCCACATCCAAACTCACGATGGACGTTTTTTTCACACCAAATATGCTGCACATGCCAATCTAGCCACTTGCACGCCGACTAGAACTTTCGCTCGGCGACGCGGGCAGCCGTACATAGCGAGACCCTTGCCGTAGGGTGCCGCAGCCTCGCTTGAGCCCGAGGCTAGCATAGTCCCACCCACTTTTCGCCGTCAAAACTGTAATGGCAAAAAAGGGAAATTTTCTAGCAGCGGCGAGGGGTGGGTTTAGCGGGACGGTGCAGGTGGGGTGTGAAGGCCCCATCATGCATCTTGTCATGGCAAGTGCAGGAAATTCCTGACGCAAAATTGAAAACAGCTCGGCTCACGATGCTTGGCCGATCGATGAGCGGATGGTCGGGCGAATTTTGCGCGAGATTTCTGATTTCAATTTTCCTGCAAGGCTGGACGGGATCTAAGGATGATGTGGATATTCAAATTTCAGATCCTTGTCCACGGGATGCCCTGAAGCTGTTCGTGATGAATTTGGGTCACGTGCACCGCGCGGTGTTAACATGATCGAATGGCATCTTATCTCCATCGCAATACCCTTGTCCCCGCATTCTTATGTCATCTCCGCAGTGTACCTCCGGTATTGCGTACATCTCGGAGGTGAACATGGATTTTGGGTCTCAGCTAGTGAGGTAGGTATAGTCTGAGTTGCGTGGGACCGAATGCACATCGTGGGGAACGTAGCGTGATGGCCTTCAATGCAAAATTCGTCAGAACATGACACGAGGTGCCTCGTAGTAGCTATCAATTTCGTGTATTCATCAATCGTGATATCCCTACCAATAAGCACTCAGGGTATATTGCCTTCAAGCGAACCTATGCCCTCATTCACACCCCCAGCTTCATGCGCTTACCAGCATTCCCACTTTTGTCCTCCCATGCTAACCAGCCGATTGAACAGCTCGTCTCGCAACGGCAAAGCAGTCACTTTGTACTTGATCGGCTCGCCGGCCTTTGAACTCTTCTCTCCTGGCATCCGAGGTCTGTCCTTCAGAACAATCTCCAAGCCATCCGCGACCTCTCTTCCCATCGCCCAGCCGACGACAAGCTTAGCCTTCCACCCATACCCCCCAACCTTCTTCAGCTCGCTGATGTCGCCGACGGGGATGCTCCACTGAGGGTGCAAATCTTCTCTCTCCTCGGTACCGACCTTCTCAATCGTGCTGTCCGTGGAGAACGCAACACATGGGATCGTGGCTTTAGTCGTGATGTACACATGCCCTTTGTGGCCGTGATACCTCGCTTTGAATTCCACTGGGCCAGACTTGAGATTCTCGTCAGGCTTGAGCACAGCACCGAGCCGGTTCTTCGCGTGCATGTCGCCGACCTTGGCTTTGACTTTGTCGGCGCCAATGGTGGTCTCGACGCCGCCTTTGACGGTGCCTTTGAAGAAGTTGAGGATCTTGCTTCCTTTCTTGCCGTGCTTGGATTCCTTGGCCGCGTCGATATCCGAGCCTGCCGTCTCGTGCGCGGTGGTCGGGTCATGCGTCATGGCCTCGTCAAGCTCTTCTTGGGTGGCATTGAGCGGCCAATCTGCACCAGCAGCGCGCAGATCTTTGTCGCTGATGGCCGCTGGCTTGTCTGGGGGCGGTTGGTCGATGTGAGGTGGAGGCACAAGCGGCGCTTTGTTCGCTTCGCCGATACGAAGGAGTGTGATGGTGAGTTGAGCATTGGTTGGGACACCTTTGAGGAGGGTGTTGCGGAGCTCGAGGAGTTTTTGCCAATTGGGGAATTCACGGTTCAGGTAGGCGAACGCTGGTTGAATGACTGGATCACCGAAGAAACCGAAACCCATGCCGAAGGTGATGCCTTTCACGAACATATAGGAAGTGACGAACAGAGACACGAGAACGATGGGCGCGACGACAGCAGCTAAGCGGACGCGATAACGATCTTTAGGGAAAGGAGGCGCAGGCGACAGTGCGTTTGCGAAGCGCTCCCAGGTGTCGGTTGCATCGGCGAGGCCGTGCATGATGGGACGCATCTTACTCCACATCGCGGTCTCCATGGGCACTTTCGTCTTGTCATGTTTCTTTGTGGGCGTGCCACCGGCAGCTTTATCTTTCGCATCGGCAGCGCTCATCGCAATAGAAGTAGGATCTGGGACTGTATCTGCCGATGCGTCATCCTCAGCCGGCGGTTCGCCTTGAGGATGTTTTCCGGTAGCACTGGATAGTGCTATAGAAGCAATCCCACTGACAAAGTTGCTGGCCTCTTGCTCAACTGCTTCTCCCTTGTGGTTCTCAGGAGCACCCGTGGCACTGTCATGACTGCCCAATGTTCCTGCTTTCGGCTTCTGAACACCTCCAGTCTTACTCGAGACCAGTGCAATGGGGGCAGGCGGAAACAATATCGGGCGGATTGGTGGATAGGTAATGAGTGCCACGACAGTGAGAGATAGGACAGGTACTAGTAGATCGAGAAACCAAGCGGCAAAGTACGCCGCGCAAAACCAGGACGTTCGTCTGGTCTCGCGCCATGATCGCAATCGCATAACATGCTTTCCGAAGCCCATCATCCCGAGACCCTGTTGTAAAGTAAGCAAGGCTATTCTTAGCTCATCCAATAATACAAGGACATACAATGGTCATATAAAGGCGCTCGATGTTGCTCCTTAATTTGTCGGGTGAAAATTCCTCTTCGTCGGCAATATTTAGGTCGAGCCCACCGGGAGGCGGATTAGGGATCTCTTTAACATGATACATTTGCTACTCTCGCGTCAGCACAAGTCATAGGTAGTGTACAGCAGCTTGACCTTATTAAATCTTCGAATCAACACCCAGAGATCCTCGTTGTCCAACCCTCCCACAAGCGGGCCCTTCACTTTTTCTTTCGGCTCATTCCAGCCCAGATCTACAACTTCTTCTCCATGGGCAACCTGTGCGGCTCCAGCGAGCTCTGGGTTCTTTGCAGCCTCCAGAGCCAAGGCATGACTCTCAGTCGGCTTGTCTGTTAACGTAGGTGTTGTATCCTCCTCTTGACGAGGATCCTCCGCGGGAATGGGGAGCAGGTCTTTGTACACCACTCCGCCGGACATTTTGGCTAAGAATGAAATCTACAGGATAGAAACAAGGTGTGTTGGAGAACTTCGCATGGTTGGGATTTTGTTTGCTCATCGTACGCGTCCTTGTTATTGCGTCATTGGCGCGTGCACCAGCCACACTACATCATCCATGATGGAGATCCTGAAATGCCGATAACGAGCAACATCGCTTTCTCAATAGTAATTCTATTCGCGCTAATTTTACTTCAAGGTCGAAAAGGAATTACACACGGTGTACATTCACGAGACTTGCACAGGTCGGAGATGCGTCCGGTAAGCGTGTCTCGCAGAGCACTTTTTTGTAGGTCCCCGGGGCCCGTCACTCTGGGGAAACTCTCGCTTATCTATACCGCATTGAGGATCTGCGATCGTGATCTACTCCTTCCGAGGTTTGTCCAGCTACCTTGTTTCTTTGTTCTCAAGTATGCGACATGCTCCTCACGAGACCAATTGTTCCGTTTCAGGCTGTAGGAGACTGTATGCCCGTCTCGCCAGACTTGCGAGCCTGCCTACGTGTAGCGGTCGTAATTGCCACACCACACTATCAATCCTGTGTCACTCAATGTACCACATAATCCTAGAAAATACCCATCATCCTTGCTCGCCGTCACAAACGATGTGTTAAGCATCAGGTACATCAGCATTGCATACACCAGCTCCGTCGCTGTCCCGCGTGATGCGACCGACGGGCGCGACCCTTAACATCCGCCTATTGAGATCTGCATCTGCAAGGGCTGCTAAGCTTTATCTTCAAGTACGCGATTGATGTGCCTTCCGCATAACACATTTCGGCGCGCCGACCAGATGCCTCCTGCACATCGTCAAGAGAGCAGTTTGACCCCGCACATGGAAGACGTCATCGCCAATAGGGTTCCTCGGTATTTTGCCGGCGTGAACATAAGCAGAGCAAACCTCTTATACCTGCAATAGGGTAAGGTCTATAACGTTCGAGCTACCCTCGAAAGAAGCGTACGACATGTCAGACGAGAAGGAGAAGAAGCCTAAGCAGTTTGCTGCCGAGAATGGCATGTTCGTGACCGCTAACGCTTCGGATCAGACTCAGAACTGACGGTGACCAGTATCAACCCGAGTGGAGCAGCTTTGTTGGGTGCTGCACCCTTATACCTTGCCTTGATCCCGTTAACGTTCGTATCTACAACGTTATAGCTAGAACTATAGACCACTGATCATGTCCCAGCTCTTACCTCACAAAGCCCAACAGCGTCGTCCAGAAGCTCAGCGAGACTCTCATTAGGCTCATTCCAGGTGTTGGCATGTCAACCGTCTCCAGCGGTCGAGCAATTCCAGCGCTCTCCGCTATCTATCTGTTCTGGACGTTCGGAGCCTCTGGAGCCGCTTCTGCTGCCGGACAAGCCATGGCTCGAGAAGAAGGGCTCGACAATGACCATCCTCGTAAGCACGTTACGCATTTAGAGGGGCTTCCTCTACGCTTGCGATCGGCGCACTATGCTCTTATGGAGAATTTCCCAGGCTTTGCGCTGGCCGCCGCGTTGGCACAGGTTATCGCTCCTACGGATACCCAAGTGGTCAATTTGCTGGGTTTCCACGTGATTGCGAAGTTGTTGGTGCATTATCCGGCGTACCTCGCAAACATTGCGGTGCCTAGAACGCTGGCGCATATTAGTGCTACGAGTGCACTGATAAACATTTGCTGGAGGTTGGCTACTGGCGTTTGAAGGGCAACTGGAAATGAAAGCACCGCGGCGAGAGGGGGAGGAATCGAGGATCGTTTCATGGACTATACAAGACCAAAGTTCTACGGCTGTGGCTGGGTGTACGGACTGATAATGCGTTAGACTCAAATTCGGACTATCATAACATCACTCCGCTCTCGAAAGCCCCAGATAACAGATGTGAACACATCCTACAGCGAATGCATGAGGCTTAACAAGATCGAATTGTGGTAAAGAACACACTCTAATCGTCATGGCACAAAGGCCAAAGCCACAGGCGTGCAGCACACGTGTCGACCTTCTCCTTCAGCGTAAGATCTAAGCGAGCCACTATCACTCTGAAGTGATGGTATAGATAAGTCTCTATAATGCTGAAATCCTCTCCCCACAATGTCGTAGGAGTCTCTTGGATAGACTTTCAAGGCGGTCCAAAGTTATACATGCTTCGTATGTCGAGCGGGTCAAGCGGGACATCTCAGGTGTCGATGTGTAGGCCAAGTTCGAACGCATCCTCCGATGAAGTGGGAAGGTTACATACATATGTAGAGCGCCTGGGAAGAATCTGTCATGGTTTGCACTTTGTAGGCCCAATTCCGTACGATACACAGCATGTTTCACAAATCAATTATCAGGAACTCTTCAAAACACTACAATCTAACGCTGACTCGAATCATGCCATTGAATGTGCCAAGAACTTGCAGAGGAAAAGGTCCTAAGAACTTATGAGTCGAGTACCTCACAGGCGCCAGATCAGTGCCTGCCACGACTAGGGAAGAGGTTGTATAAAATGAGGGGGTGGGAGCGACATGAGAGCTGACAAAGATATTACAAATGCAGTCTTCTGTGTTGCCGCGTCAACGACATCCGCGCTTGTTTACCAAGCGAGCGCGTGCGTCACTCACTTCCATTATCGGTGGTATGCTACAACAGACTTACGCAAAGCATTCTACGCACATCGACTGCAATTCACAATAATAGCTATGGAACCTCCACCGCGGCCGTCGAGCTCGCTATTCGACGTTTACTTGCGCCTGCGTCCGTCTAAAGCTGGCGATCGCTTTCTTACTGTTGAAGAAGGCGAAGGCAGCCACCCCACGCACATAACTATCAAACCACCTACCGATGATAAGCGCAAGAGAGCTGTCGAGCGGTTTGCGTTCACGCAGGTCTTCGAGGAAGAGGCGCGACAAATGGAATTGTTCAAGGGCATTGGCGTGATCCCTATGATTGAGGGAGTCCTCGGCGCTCCAGGGCATCATGGACGAGATGGATTGCTCGCAACTTTGGGCGTTACTGGTTCTGGCAAGGTAAGACTACTGATGCATCTCCACCTATGATCCGATACTCAAAGCGGCGCAGAGTCACACAATTCTCGGAACGAAGTCACAACGGGGCTTGACACAGATGGCGCTCGACGTCCTCTTCCGATCCACCGGAGAACAGCTAGTCCAGTCCTTCTATGGGGCACCAGCCTTCACATCCCTCGCCGCGGCCGATGTATCAGAAGCGCACATGTTCACAGCTACCGCCTTCCTGGATTCCATGTACGGCGACAGCCAGTCCGAAGCGCGCTTCTCGCGGGCACAAACACCCATGGTTAGTACCTTTTACATGTGTCTCCTTTTTTACTTTTATCTAAATTCCCCTTGTCATCATCTTCTCAGCTACCTCTTGAGGATGCGTGGCATTCTATCCTTCGAGCCACGTTCGCCAACCGCGCCAGTGCGGCCATACACTCGATTCGTCCTGTGAATGGAGCTCTTCAAAGCATCACTCGAAGTATCTCGAACACAGGCTCACCCGGAAAAAAAGGACTGTAGCTCGTTCATTACGAATGGCGGATCGCGCTCGAACAAGGTACCTAGACCTTCTGCGCTACCGCAGTCGCCAAGCGTTCATGATATCGATATACCCGTTGACGAGACCGCCGAGTTTGCGATCGTAGTCTCCATGTACGAAGTATACAACGATCGTATCTTCGACCTCTTGACAGGAAGCGCAACGAAGAACAAGCATCCGAATCTGAAGCGAAGGGCGTTATTGTTCAAAAGCACGGAACAGAGTCCGGATCGCAAGGTCGTGGCTGGTCTTACGAAGATCATTTGTGGGAGCTTTGAAGAGGCGCTCATGGTGCTCGAGACTGGACTCATGGAGCGCAAGGTAACAGGCACCGGAAGCAATGCCGTCAGCTCTCGGAGTCATGGTTTCTTCTGCGTAGAGGTAAAGAAGCGCGATGTGCAGCGTAAAGGACCCTGGTCAAGCAGCACGCTCACCATTGTTGACCTGGCTGGATCTGAGCGTGCACGAAACGCGAAGACGGCCGGCGAGACGCTGGCAGAGGCTGGTAAGATCAACGAGTCCCTCATGTATCTCGGACAGTGCATGCAGATGCAGTCCGACCATCAAGCAGGCTCACGAGTACGTTCACCCACGATCCCCTCTACGACTCCTACTGACACTACCTAGAACGTCGTACCCTTCCGCCAATGCAAACTCACCGAGCTCCTCTTCTCCAACTCTTTCCCCTCCTCCAGCCGCACAACCCACCACCATCACCCTCAAAAGTCCATTATGATCGTCACCGCCGATCCCAAAGGGGACTTCAACGCCACGTCCCAGATCCTCCGGTACTCTGCGCTCGCCCGCGAAGTCACCGTCCCGCGCATCCCCTCTACCACCTCAACACATATTCTTGCAACCGGCCCTTCAAAGCCCACGGGCACTTCCTCAGGCCGAAATACACCCTCGGGCCGCACAACCCCCTCCGTCATCCTCGAAGAGATCGAAGCCGCCAACGCAGAAATCGCCCGCCTAACCGCCGAAGTCGAGATCTTTGCTCTGCGGCTAGCAGAAGAAACCGGCCGTAGAAAAGCAGCAGAAGCTTCCTGGCGCGCAGCCGAAGGGCACATGCAAGATCTTGAACAGGAAATCCGCGATGAGTGCTACGCCGACATGGAATCGGCGGTCGACGCAGAGCGCCGACGGTGGCAATCCGCATTGGACAACGAGCAAGACTCACAGGCGCAACATCTCGATTCTAAGATCGATGTCGTTATCAAGGCGACGAAGGCGCAGATGCGGGATGAGATTAAGGTGTATGAGGATCCCGACCCCGCGCTGAGAGATCGGGTGGATGAGTTAGAGAGGGAGAACGAGGTGTTAAGGGCGAGATTGGAGGCTAAAGAGCGCGAGGGGCAGTTGAGGAGTTCGAGTCCGGTGAAGAAGATGAGGATACTGAAGGCAAAGAAGTGGGAGGATCCCGAGAGTGGGATGACGATGGGGCTCGAGGACTAGTCGTTTTGAAGCTCAGGTCTCGTTGACGACGTTACGTCTTTACGTCACATGATTGCACGGGCGGCGTTGTGGGTTGCTTTTGGGGCATGACTAATTACCTTGGACAATATAGTAGCGGTCTTTGTATACCCGTGATTGGCGGCGTTATAATTGATTCCTCTGCATTCTGCAATCACAATCTTACATATGCATGAAATGTGGTGGCGTTCGTAGGGGAGGAATTCCCAATCATTAGACTTGGTCCCTTCTTCGTAAGTCGTACCATGCTACCCTAGATATTTTCACCCCCTTCGAACCTCAACAGCCCCAACCGCCGTAGATCTCGTATCCTGCCGACGCGGCTTTCTTGCATTTACTCTCATAGGCCGACTCCTAACGCCTGTCTGCCATACAAAAGGTAGTCTATCCGAGAAGTGAAGTCCGGCCCTTACTCATGTAGTACGCCGATAAGAATGCCTAACAAGCACCGTCTAAAAGCAACTAGCACATCTTATACGTGCCCTGACCAGCCGCCTGCCTGTGCATGTCCTCCGTGTTCAGCTTGTACGAAATCGTAATGTCCAGGTCTCTGTGGTTCTTCTCGCTCGGCCTGTTCTCGAGCTCGCCGACGATCTTCTCACCCTCCTCGACGGTCAATACATCCTGCAGGTAGAATACGGTCTGTTTCCAGTGCGTATACTTTGTGTGAGGGCCGGTGGAGAACTTGATAGGTTTGTGGCAGGCGGAGAATTCGATGTCGAACCAGGCAATGATGGCGTGGATGAAGTCGGGGCGGCGGACCTTGAGCTCGTAAGGGAGGCGGAAGGAGAGATCGTCGACGGTGCACTTGTACAAGTCGAGAGTGATGACGGGGGCGGGGTCGGTAACGACAGCCTTGAGGTCGACGGTGTCGACGAGGGGCTCGGTCATGGCGGTGGCTTTAAGCGGGGTATAGTCGAAGCCCCAGACGTTGTCCCAAACTGTCCCTGTTAGTGTGTACTCGACAGTGTGTACTCGACAAGAAGAGTGACACTACGTACAGCCAATCTTTTCGTCCTTGTACTCTCCGTCCTCAATACCAGCCATGAAGATGGTTGCCTTGTCCGGAAAGATTAAACCGTCCTTGACGAGATACTTATCGCGAGCATACAGCACCGTGTCCAACATGGACTCGTAGAGAAGGAAGTATCCCATCCACTCCGATATTATGATGTCTACCTTATCGAACGGCAGCTTGACCTCCTCCATCTTGCCCTGTAGCAGTGTGATTTTGTCGCTCATGCCGTTGCGCTCGACAATCTCCTTCGCCTTGTCGATGATGGTGGACATGTCAACACCAATGACATGCTTAGCGCCTGCACGCACAGCGAACCTATCACACATGTATAAGCGTCTGCTGTCGGGCGGGAGAGTAGGTAGTCGAACATGCTCAGGATGGATGTACCGCATCCGACGTCGAGGACAACCTTGTCCTTGAACAGGTGCCCGTTCTGGTAGATGGCGTCGCGGTAGCTCTTGGTTCGAACCTCATCTTTCTACAAACAGATCAATTAGCGACTCTTTTTGTGGCGGTTGTGTGACAGCTGTCACGGCGGGTGGCTCGGTACGCACCAGCATCTCCTCGTGAATACCTTTATGCGCATATTAGTGTAATTCTCCAACATATATGAGTTCCTGTAACCGACCATGGTGGTTGTAGCTGTAGTTTGGAAATTATTGTCAGCAAAATCCTTCTCCTAAAGTCAAGCCTCATGCTGGCCATCGTGGAGCGATGGATGCCCACCTGTTGAAATAATGCGCCTCGGAGTGCGCCATGCCAGCGAGCGGGTCGCTTCTGCCCCCAGTGTGTGAAGAAGCCATATTGAGGAAAATGAATCTGAAGTAAGAGGACCAGAATTGTAGGGAAAGGTTCAAGGCTGAGCGTTCCTGCCTGGTGGTAGTTTGTAAAGCGAAAATTCTATGCACGGTCCACATGCAGAGCAAGAGTTCTGCCCCGCCGGCGCAAAAACCATTCTAGGCCCAAATTAGCCCAGAGTGGTCAACCATAAAAGTGACTGGTCTTACTCAACATTGCGGCTTCACGTTGTAAACTAAGGGAAACAGAACGCTACATTGCAATGATCTAAGCAACGCTGATGGATAAATACAGATAAGCGACGCTAAACAGCAGATTGCCTCCCTCCAAACTAAGTCGTACTGAGAGGGGTATATCGTTGCATTTTGGGCACCTTCCCCCTTCTATCATTGAAGTCGTGATCTCGTAATCGTTAATCCAAACTTTGTCGCCCTCATAGACCGATCGTACCAAACCTCCGTGCGTAGAAATCATCTCCGTGATATATTAGTGGAGGCGCAATCGTACACCATGTCTGCCATGTCGTGGGCCTGAGTGCTGCGAGCTGGAGAGAGAACGCTACCTAAAGGCACTCCGGGCATCCCGAGGGGTTTTACCACAGTCTGAAGCGATCATTTCCTGTCGAGGTTCGAGTACTACACCTTCATGAATCAATTTTCGACGCTTGTGAGATACCAGATAGATGGAAATCGGAATAAATGAATGGCCGTAGGGAATACGGCATCCTGCCTCGTGGTGAAGGACTCAAGGGTCGCTTATCGAACCCGAATCCTGTGGAAAATTTCCATAAAGTCTCGCGTGTCTGGTGTGGGTTAGTCAGGCTGAGGTGCAGGTACGGAGCGCAATGCGTACCTTTTGGTGTGGTAAATGTCAGTTGGTACCTGCCTGACGGACCCTTGGGCAATTTGTACCCATCAGTGAACATGTAAGGATGAAGCTCACGGAATGAAACAGTCTGTGGCCCCACCCGCTTCATCCAGCTCTTATGTCCGATGTATTGGGTGACGAAGGCTGTCCAGATGGGAATGGTCTTCAAAGGTCCACGGCGAGGCGTAGCTTCGAAACGTACACATCCTGAATCCGTGTCACGGAAGATACGGAATGCATGCAAGTAAGAGTTATCTTGGACTTCCCTACATTCGGTCAATTGCGCCCCTGTATAAGAAACGGGGTAGCACCTTACCCTCCGAACTCCTCTCGTTCTCCAGGCTGGAAAATATCTTCTAGTCCTGGCGGTGTCTGAGTGTCATCCTGTCGTTTCATCGCTATCATGGTGCTATAGAACAACACCATACCTGACCAGATCAGCTCGTGAATCCTCGCCCAGCTTTGGACACGTACGTTCGTATAGTGTGAATCGTAGATTAGCCCAAAGGTCGAGCCGGCCATCCTCACGGTTCACACGACACAGTTGCAAGCTCGACTCGGTTCGCAACACTTTTAGTCCAGTGAGCGGGAAACAGTAACGCATCCTTCGTCCGCTTGGGTCGAGTGTCAGGAATAAGATCCTTGCTCGATTGTCGTCGGATCGCCAATACAGCCTCACCCAGACGTTCGTCGCTTCAAAGGGCCTGAGTTACGTTAGTCGTGTCAAACGTTGCATTCAGTCTACATACAGTTCCAGCACTTTCTCAAAGCCATCATTCACCAGTAGCTCGATGGCTTGTGGCTCGTCTCGTCCGAGGCACCGAGTTCTGATAAGATTTAGTCAAGCTTAACGAATGAATCATGTCTGCTTACGCTTGTCCGAGAGTCTGGAACGGGGTAGAAGAATGCCTTCCATCGAGAATTTTCATCGCCCAATGAGCGACCGGGCCACCCGATTCATTGGAATTCAACGAGTAAGTGTTTGAAGATGCATTTGAGTAGGTGGGTGACTGCGGCACCTCTGGTACGACCGGCGGTATAAATGGTATGTCGCCGTAGACTGGAGAACGTGGGGGAGGTGGAGGAGGTGGCGGAGGCGGCGGAGGCGGATGTTGATGATGATGATAAGCTGGATATGTGGTACCCCGTTCAACGATCGGTCTTGGGGGCAACGGAGGGTTGTGGTAGTGATATGGCTGGGGCGTTCGCGGCGCTGTGGGATAAGGACTCAGTGGCCTGTACGGACTCTGACGATAGTACTCATAGATGCTATGCGTTTGCGGGAAGTAGGAATATACGTCTTGATATAGGAAAGACGCCATTGCTCGGAGACGGGTATCGCCAGTTGCCAAGCGGAGGGGCCCTTTCCGAGATGGCGAGATGGAGGCTAAGAGCAAGTAGAGAGAAGAACGCAATCATACCATGTGCACGTGGATCCACCGAGAGCCTGGTGAAATAATCGTCAATTGGCTCCTGTTTCTTCAGTATCTTCGATAGCCGAGCCCGAATGTGGTGGACTTCTCCGTCCTCTTCCTTGCTATTCGTCGTTAAATACATCAATCACAGGCCACCACGACAACCTACCTCCTCAAGATATCATGCAAGCCTTGCAGATAGGTTCTATACATTTCCAAACGCGCACTCAAAGGTATACCTTGTGCCCGCATTTCGTCGCACGCATCTTCCCAGATTTGCGCGTACGGTGGGGTACCGGGGAACGCTCCAGGATGCTGTTGGCCTTTTCGCTTCGACCTGTTGAAGATGTTTCGGATGTCTTCCAGCGTATAATCCAGGCTTGGGAGACATATCTCGAGATCGCGCAAGATGCGGCCAGCGTACCTGCCATAGCGCGACAGTTCCAAGTCCTCGTGCAGTACATCAAGGGCGCTCGAGATGGCAAACAGCTCGGCAATGTCGCCCTTGATCTCCTTTGAGTACTCTGGTATCTCGCCTAGGAACGTACTGAGCGCGGTCGCTGTGTCTTGCGCATCTTTGGCATGCTCAAGGAGCCGCCAGTCCATGAGGAATTGCGTGATAGGATAATTGCAAGCAGGGAAGACGCCGACGGCACCGATATGCCCAAATGCGAAATACAACGAGAGAATTAGAGCGAAAGGTTGGACGAGTAGCAAGGCTGAGAATAAGCGTCTCTGGCGTGGGACCAGCGGCTTCAAAGTGAGGGATGGCAGGTTGACGTGTCCAGCGCGAGTAGCAAGGCAAGCCGACGCACACCAATCGAAGAAAACCCTGTATCGTACTGCACCTCGTCTGCCGCTGCAATTGACCAACTCTTCACGTTGCTTGCCTTTTTTCCCGTTGTTTTGGCCCCCAAAGATGAAGTTTTCAATCGTCCTGCGGGCCACTTTTTCCCATGCGGTGCTGAGAGACGAGATCGTCTTCGTGCGCCTGACATGCAAGGCCAATTTAGCAGCGTCGGGCGACGGACCAAAGACGTGCGGCACGGCTGGGATGACCGCATCCATCAAATTTGGAAGCGTCCCGCATGTTTGCCGAGAGCAGATGTGGTTTTCGCATCGGAGAGGCGTCTGATTGCGGATGGAAACGAGCTTCTGCCTGATGGGGCGTACGTGAAGCTACATTAGTCGAGCATTGTAAGCCATGGAATCATCAAAATGGAGAAACAACTCATCAACAAGCTGCAAATATGTGCCGATGACATCGGAATGCTTCTGCGCTCCTGTCTGTGGTTGGGCAGAAGGTGCGATGCATCTGCACTCGCAGCTAGGCAACAGCGTCCCCGCTAGACGTGTGTTGATGATGTTGATGCGCAGCTCTAGATGCAAAAGCGCAACTACGTTTAAGAGTGAAGAGCAAAAACGCATATTCGTAGAGAAGTCACGTCTTTATATCGGAGTGAGGACAAGTAAGGCTGCGCCTCATTCTTCAGCGCCACGGCTAGATGGACGCCCTGATTGTCTACTTTCAGGCATCAACGCAAATGTGCAATGCGAAAATACTTGCTATAGGTCCAATGCGAAAGGCGGATATCTGGGAGCCTGATCAGCCCCCGGTATGTCTATGCCAGGGGCCAGTCGGTTTTGATCGGACCGCACGCAAGGTCCCTTCGGCAGCGGGTTGTTGGCCTACCAAGGATGAACCCGAAGCCGCACAGTGTGCCTCATTTCTTGAGCGCCTTCAATTTCTCATCAACCAGTCTCGACACCATCTTCTCGAGCATGGCGAACTCGCCATTTGCGGTACCCTCGAAATAGCCGGCTACACTCTTCTCGACGTATTTCCCCACTTGATCGACTTCAACATTGACCTCCTCGCCAACCTGCTTCGATGCCGTGACGACTTTCTCTTGTGTGTAGGCAATGATCATGACCTCCCAGAAGCCTTCAGGCCCATCCTCCACTTTTGTCACAGTCAAACTCGCCCCATCGATGGTGACGTATCCTTTGTACACCACATATCTTAGAACTTCGGGATCGCGTGGTTTGAAGCGAAAGGTGAGCGCGTTTCCGTCGGGAGTGATAGACTGTATGGTCGCGGTGGTGTCGACATGTCCTTGCACAAAGTGGCCCCCCATACGCGTTGAAGCAGAAACAGCACGCTCAAGATTCACTTTGGAGCCTTGTGTGAGCGAACCCAAGTTCGTTTTACGAAGAGATTCGGGAGCGACGCCCACTTTGAAGGACGTCTCATCGAAGTCCGTCACCGTTAGACATGTCCCTATGACCCTGTTAAGCCCTCTCTTCCAGAATTTGGAGCTGCCTTACCATTGATGGCGATGCTGTCTCCCAATTGAGCGCCTTGTAAGATATCTTGTGCATTGCCAATGGTGAGCGAGGTTCCGCCGCCTCCGCTCGCTGTTTTGTCAAGCTGTTCTAGGGCAGTGACAGCTTCCCGTTGTTAGCTGGAAGATGCAACAAGTCGGTATTGGTACCGATCACTTACTCCCTATTATTTCCACAAGGCCGGTAAACATCGTCGGCGGCGGGGTGACACAGTAGCAGTGGCGGGGTCGAGAGAGCCAAGGTGCCTCGGTCTGCGCCAGAGCTTAGGCCTCGGCGGGGAACTTCGGGGGTCTCCTAGAATCGCGAAGCTGAGCTGTCGGATCTTTTGACGTCTTGCACACATACTCTTTGATATGTTCGTCCGATCTTCCAAAAGCATTTCTCGGTATCTGCCTACGCAAATTCGAAGCAATTGGTCCTGGAGCCCGTTTCGAAGATGCCTAGCATCCGCAGCACACGATGGCAACGGTACACTTCCGCTGGCGGGCATCAAGGTTCTTGACATGACCAGAGTCTTAGCCGGTGTATGTTCAGTCGCTGAGATTTTATGTTCCTTAGTTAACCATGAGGTAGCCATACTGTACACAAATTTTGGGTGACCTTGGGTACGCTTGGGTACGCGTTGGCAACCGTACGGTCCAACGACCCGAAGTTGCGAGCTTTGAGGATCGAATTGACATTGTTGTAGAGCGGATGTTATAAAGATTGAGCACCCGACCAGAGGAGGTATGCATGTATTATATGTGTGTCTGAGCATGTTGCTAATTGTTGCGAGTAGACGATACTCGAGCTTGGGGCCCGCCGTACGCCAAATACATCAATAGTGACAAGGAAGAGCCAGGCGAAAGTGCCTATTATCTAGCCGTAGGTGCGCCAAAACCTGGGCAAGGACTGTGTTAACATGACCCTAGGTCAATCGAAACAAAAGATCCATTGCTCTTTCGTTCGCTCATCCTGCCGGCGTCGATATTCTGCATCGATTAGTGAAGGAATGCGATGTGCTCGTTGAGAACTACCTTCCAGGGTCGCTGGCCAAATATGCGATGGATTACGCGACAGTCTCTAAGATAAACCCAGGCCTTATTTATGCCAGCATAACTGGCTATGGACAGACAGGGCCTTACAGCAACCGGGCCGGTTACGACGTTATGGTTGAAGCGTATGTGTATGGTGTCTCGCATCAGCAACATACTAATATATAGCAGCGAGTTCGGATTAATGCACATCACGGGTGCCCGCGATGGTCCTCCAGTCAAAGTCGGGGTCGCTGTGACCGACCTTACCACGGGATTATATACTTCAAACTCAATCATGGCGGCACTGCTCAGCAGGATCAAGTCTGGAAAAGGTCAACATATTGACGTAGCCCTCAGTGACTGTCAGACCGCGACACTTGCGAACATTGCTAGTTCGGCCCTCATCAGTGGCGAGAAGGACGCCGGACGATGGGGTACTTCGCATCGTGAGATCAACCGTGCATAGTAATACTCCATAAGCTCATCAGTTTTAGCGTCAATCGTACCATACAAGGCTTTCAAGACCTCCGATGGCGATATCCTTCTAGGTGGAGGCAATGACCGTCTGTATGGGGTGCTTTGCACAAGGATCGGCAAACCAGAATGGATACTAGACGAAAGATTCAAGACAAACGCCCTGAGGGTGCAGAACCGCGATACGTTGGAGGAATTGATCGAAAGCGAGACGAAAGGGAAGACTACAGCAGAGTGGCTTGACATTCTAGAAGGCTGTGGGATGCCATATGCAGCCATCAATGACGTTCAAGCAACACTAAATCACGACCACACCATTGCTCGCGGAATGGTGCAACAGGTCGAGCACCCATCTTGCGGTATGATAAAGCTGGTGAACACGCCAGTAAAGTACTCCGAATCAACACCAGGCATTAGAACACCACCTCCAACTCTGGGCCAACACACCGACGAGATACTACGAGATACAATTGGCATGCGAGCGGAAGACATTGAGAGCTTGAGAAGTGAGGGCGTTGTAGCATAGACCTATCCAATATTGATTGAAATTGAATAACAAATTCAAGAAACAATGCTTCAGCTTATTAGAGTGGTTGAGGGAACGTTGGGCTGCACCGCATTAGTCAACCGTGCCTTCGCCGCTAGATCCAATCCAGCAACAAGCTTCGCCGATCGGGAACTCCACACGGTGCATCACGAACCAACCGTTCCCTTCCTTAGGTGCGCCTACAATTGTAAACAACCTATCTTTTACGTGCGATATTGTCGCAAACATTGCTCATAGGATATGGATCCTCCAAATTCCAGGACAGCGAATCCCACAGCGCTCAATCGCCCAAGTCCCGTGAGCGGCGCATCTAACCTCTCCACATCTACAACGCAATCCACACCAAACGCACCCATACCGCCGTCACCATGGGCTTCGCAACACACGATCGCTTCTACCCCGAACCCTAGTGGCCCATCTTTCCCACAGTTCTCGGCTGCTACGGCTGAAATTCTCAAAAGACTGCAAGCAAATCAGGGAAATGCAACAGCTGGAACCGCTGCTTTCGAGGCCAAGCGAGCAGAGGTGCTACAGAACTACGTTACCAGCGATAAGCTTCCGACGCCCCCACCAGTAGCTGGAAATGGAAGAAGGGGCAGGGGTGGAAGACTTGGAACGCCATTGAAGACAGAGGGTGGTGCGGGGTCGACGCCCGCTTCCAGGGGACCAGGCAGAGGTCGGGGAAGAGGTCGGGGTAGAGGTGGTGGAAGAGGTGGAAAGAGGAAGAGGACGGACAGCGAGGACAGCGATGTGATTGCGCCGCATCTGGCTCTGGTTCTGTTGTAAACTGACTCCTAACAGGGAGACTCTGATATCTCCGACTCTTACACGCCATTGCCAACGCGGACGAAGTCTGGTCGCAGCGTGAACAAGCCCGTCGCATTCGTTCCCACCCTTCCAGAGCCCACACAAACGGTCAAACGAAGGAGATCTACAAAGACGATTCTAGCGGCGCAGTGCAAGACTTGCCATCGCGGTACCGATCCTACCAATAACCGCATCGTTTTCTGCGATAGCTGCAATACAGCATATCATCAATATTGTCACGACCCGCCGATAAGCAATGAAGTTGTCAATGTGCTGGAGAAAGAGTGGTTGTGCGGACCCTGTGAGCGATCAAAGCAGATCGTCATCGAGGGAACAGACGGCCTGACCGCTGCGGAAGGTTTGTCTATCGATGAAGTTAGTCCTTTGATACCCTTACGCGAACATGACTGACATTCATAGAAACGCGCATATTTCTCAACTCTCCCACAAGCACGTTTAGTGTCTCTTCTCCTACATGCCTCGATACGCCACCCAGAACTGCCCGTCTTCCCACCCAACGTCCATGATCTGATTCCGGACCAGGCCACATCACCTTCTAAACCATCAATACCCAGATTCGTCCCACATTCAACATCCATATCAAGACCACAGAACGGTCACGGGTCAATAAGTGGCACCCTGCGCTCCCAGCAGCTTACAAATGCAAGCGGGTCAGATATCGATCCTTCAGAGGCTCAGCTGCTCGGCGAGATGAGCATCCACCGCCCCTCAACTATGAATCCTCCGTCAAATCCCAATGGCGGATCAGATCAAGCTGACTACGATGATGGCTACGACAGCGATCCTCCTGCGAACTACCCTAAAGCCGGAAATGGTCTTGTGCGGACACTTCGTCCCGAGTCTGAAGACCTGCAATGGCTTGTGGATGACAACTTTGAAGTCTTCTCCCATGGCTGGAAGGGGGATGGTTCTGGCATGGGTGCCGATGGCGTCCTCGCCGACGCGATGGAGGGCGTTGGATCTGGAAGCGCTTAGCCAGTTGGCAATCCGCGCGTGAATTGGCAGTACGGGCCTGGTGGATCGAAGCAGACAAAAAGGGTGAGGTTCTGGCAGGAGGACGAGTTTCGAATTGAGCGATCACAAGGGGGATGGGGCGGATGATAGTGATGGAAATAGTGAGCTGAGCGAGATGGATGAGGAGCGTATGTGGAAGCTCTTGGCGGAGATGGTGCCTTCGACTTGGAGGGATTTGAGAGTCTTCTCGAAGTCGCCGACGCCGGACGACGATGAACATAATTAACAGCATTCTACAAGTCCTTCTACGGCAATTGTATGACATAGTCGTGAAGCATCTCCGGGTACGTTAGGGTTGTTACCAAAGCGATACTCGGGATCGGACAATGTATCCTAAGGTAACTTGACCTCACTCACAACTATTGCTCTCCTTATGTATCGAGCCACAAAGCGTCACACGAGGAGCTTGCTGAATTGAACACATCTGTATGTCGAAATGTTCTCTGCCGTACAACTAGTAGTCTGATCCTTTTCCCGATATAACATCACGTACGGGAACGATTGTTCACGGTACAAATCCGCCGGATAATAACTTTGCTTGACAGCACCGAAGTATAGTGCATCTGGTTCTAGTGAAATCGCTGGTATCAACAAAACTCCCCTCTCTACAGACACGGTGGTCAAAGAATCAACCTCAACTCCCCGCGCGTATGACGCAAAAAGCCCACAAAGAAGCCTGAAATAGACTTGGGTTGGACAAGCAAACTAGCCCTCCTCCTGGTCCATCGCATCCCTGCCTCTCTTTCCCTTAAACCCACCTGCACCGCCTCGCCTCCCACGTTTGTCGTGTATCTCTTTCATCTCCTTGACAGCCACCCTCTGCGCTTCACCCACTCGTTCAGCCAGCACCATAGCCTCGTCCTTGTTCACCACTTCCTCTTCGATCTTCTTCCCCAGCGCTGTCTCCGTCCGCAGCCAGATCTCAACGTCGTACTGCGTGACGAAAGAGATGGCTTTACCACTTTTTCCAGCACGGGCTGTGCGCCCGACGCGATGTACGTAGGTCTTACTGTCGGGCGGTAGATCAAGATTTATAACAAGGTCGACCGAGGGAATGTCCAGACCGCGGGCAGCGACATCAGTCGCAACGAGAATATCACGGGATCTCGACTTGAATTTCTGAAGGGCACCTAGACGACTCGACTGGCTTAGCTGGCCATGGAGGGGGATGGCACCAAAGCCCAAAGTGCGAAGGAGAATGGCTATCCGTTGTGTTTCGTTCACTGTGCGTGTGAAGATGATGGTTGGGTGGCCGATGGCGTCATTGAGGATGTGGATTAAGTAGAGGTCTTTGTGTTTGTGGGGGAGGAAGATGTATCTCTGCATCAGCGTTGATACTACTTGGTGGGAGCTGGAGGAGATGCTGACGCGGACGGGGTTATGGAGGGCGGCGCGTTGGAGATTTTCTACTTTGGTGGACATGGTGGCCGAGAAGAGATAGGTATGGCGTCCCTCTCGTGGAAGTACCTTTAGGATTTTGTCGAGGATAGGACCGAAATCCAGGTCGAGTAAACGGTCGGCCTCATCCATGACTAGGTACTTCAAGTGCTTCAACGAGAAGCCCTTGGTGTTCTCCAGATGATCCAATAATCGTCCCGGCGTGGCAACCACAACATGCGGCCGCTTACTGAGCGCGATAGCCTGTGCGACCATGTCCATACCACCCACAAGAGTAGCGCATTTGACATTGATGATACTTCCAAGCGCCTCGACCTGCTGTGAAATCTGATACGCCAACTCTCGCGTTGGCGCAAGCACGAGCCCGAAGAGAGCTTGTGGTTTCTCCATGAGCGACTGAAGGATAGGCAGTACGAATGCGGCTGTCTTTCCGGATCCTGTCTCTGCTAGACCGATTACATCGCGTCCTTCAAGCGCCAGCGGTATTGATTGTTCCTGGATGGGCGTCGGGTGCGTGAATTTGAGGTTGGCGCAGGCTTCGCACAACTCCTCTCGAACACCAAGGTCTGCAAAAGTCTTTTTCGAGGTTTCTTCTATGTCGGCTATTGCGCTACCTTCCTCTTCATCTACATCTTCGTCATTTTCCGTGGCAACTTCGCTCGATTGTGGCGCGGGTTCCAGGGCTTTGCGCTGGGCGGGCTTCGGAGTGGTTTTCGAAGGTCGTTCGGAGTGCTTGGGAACTTTAGACTCATGTGTGTGAGGTCCCGTAGCATTTGTAGGTGCATTGAGCTTTCTTCTTTTAATTGCAGGCATATTGTCTTGTTGCTGTGCAAGCGTCGTTGGCGGGCAGGCTGCTCGTTGAGATAAATTTCCCTATCGATAAGCTCAACGCGCGCCAAGACTTCGAGAAATTTTGGGGTAGTCGCAACCTTTCACCGCGCCGAAAACAATCAAGCGAAAACATTGACCTACCCTCTACTGGAGGCAAGACCTTGCTCAGTTGTTCCAATCAGCGAACAAATCACTCGGAGATCCACACTTTCTATACCTACTATACTTCTCTAACATGGCGCGAGGAACCAGCGGCCGCCGGAAGCAGTCCGTCGCGGACAAACAAGCCGTGCAAAAGCCGAAGGAGGGCAACCCTAAAAGCATGGTCATTCGAATAGGTGCCGGCGAAGTCGGATCCAGCGTCTCGCAACTAGTTCAGGACGTACGACAAGTCATGCAGCCAGACACCGCAGTGCGACTAAAGGTTCGTTTGCATTCCTAGCATCCGACCTGCGCCTTGAGCAGCAATTGACAAAATGTAGGAACGGAGAGCGAACAAACTTCGAGATTACACCACCATGGCCGGGCCTCTCGGCGTGACCCACCTCCTCCTCTTCTCGCGCTCCGAATCCGGGAATACAAACTTGCGTCTCGCAAAGACGCCCCGCGGTCCCACCCTCCACTTCCGCGTGGAGAAATACTCGCTGTCGAAGGATATCATGAAGAGCGTGAAGCACTACCGCGCCGATGCGCACGCTTACAACGTCGCCCCCCTCCTTGTGATGAACAACTTTCTCACTTCAGATGCCGATCGCGAAAAGCTGGGCGGCGCAGCACCGCCCAAACATCTCGAGAAACTGGTCACAGATATGTTTCAAGGTCTATTTCCGCCTATTCAACCGCATACTACGCCTTTACACACGATCAAACGGGTATTACTTCTCAACCGCGAGCCGCCGAAGGAGGATGACAATGGAACGATTACGGTTACCATGAGACATTATGCTATTACAACCAAGATAACTGGGGTACCGAAAGCAATACGGAGATTACACGCTGCAGAGAAGCTCATCAAAAGTCGGGAAAAGAAGGGCCGCGGGTTGCCAAATCTAGGAAAGCTCGAGGACGTGGCGGATTATATGTTGGATCCATCTGCCGCAGGGTACACCTCTGCGAGCGATACCGAAGCTGATACGGATGCTGAGGTCGAGGTCACCGCGCCGGTACGAACAAAGGTCATGTCGAAGAAAGAGCGTGAGCGCCTGAAGTCGGGCGAAGGAGCATCAAAGTCTAAAGCGAGCGGGCCTAGGGTCGAGAAGCGTGCTGTCAAGCTTGTCGAGATCGGTCCGAGGCTGATGCTGAGGCTGACAAAGGTGGAGGAGGATCTTGCTGGTGGGAAGGTTATGTGGCATGAATTTGTCACGAAGAGTAAAGAAGAGCTGAAGGAATTGGATGTTGTGTGGGAGAAGCGCAATAAGGAGAAGGAAGAGCGAAGAAGGATCCAGAGGGAGAACATCGAAAAGAAGAGGAAGGAGAGGGGTGAGAAAGGCGAAGACGAAGTGGATGAAGATGAGGAGATGGAAGATGTTGACGAATATGATATGGATGACGATGTCTGGCATGACGAAGATGGCGAGGTTGTGGAGGACGAAGAAGATGATGATGAATAGCTGGGACGCGTTGATGAGCGTATAATAATGATACCCATTTTCCCATCTTTCCTGTCTCTCGTACCCGCGCTTCGTTGCCGCGGTGTACACTGTTCGTGGAGCTGTCTCTGCGTCAGTGGATCTAACTAACTAATTACAGCAGAGCGGATGGGAGAGATACCAAGCTATCTGATCGACACGCCTTGCCAGCGACTGTTCCACCCCGGAAGCGCCACCTAGACTGACGCACCTCACAGCTCCAGCATATCGCATTCGAAACCCACATCTTCTCTCGCATGGCTTCATTTTCCCTTCGGCTTCTTGATGACGACCATATCCTCCTCCGTCAACTCCCACCCCACCCCATCCCCCACCAAATCCGCCCACGCCCTCTCCGCACTTCTCTCCACAAATCTCTTATCCGCAATCAAATACCCCCTGCCCAAACACTTCAACGCATGCAACCTGACCCCCTGCTCCACAAATTCCATAACACTCCTCTGATACCCATCAACCGCCCTCTTCATCTTCCAAAACACAACCCAATTATCCGCAACAAGCGCCTTCAGGACTAGCTCTACTCTCCGGTCTTTGTACGCGTATCTAAGCCGTGTTTCGTGTGCTAGGGCGATGTCGCCTTGCCGACACGCTTGGTCGAGGACAAGTAGTCCTACGTACTCTTTCAGGTCGGGCGGGGAGAGCGGCATTGCGGCGTGCAGGACGGTGAGGAGGTATGTCAACGCTGGCAGATACGAAGCCCAGTCTTTACAGAGGATAGCGGCGTGGATGCCGAAAAAGTAGGCGCGGCGCGCGAAAGCGTCTTTGCGGCCGGTAGCGACGATTGCCTCGCGGAGTTTGCGAAAGGCACTGAGCACCGTTGCGAGGTCATTTATAGGAGGGCTGTTGAAGGTTGGAGTGGCGGTGGAGAGGGTATCTGGTGGAGCTGAAGGTGCGGTGGGGAGAGGAAGACCGAGGGCGTTGGTGGTGGAGGGGGCTTCGTTGAGGGTTATGGAGGCAAAGAGGGCCGAGAGTTGCTTTTCGTTGATGGCACAGAGGCGCATGTAGCGCTCGATCAGCTTGGAGAAGTAAAATTCTTGCGTGCGGAAGTCGTTCAGCCTGCGGCGCTCGAGTCAATGGTGAGTTTGGTAGAAGAGGGGATGGCATGCCTTGTCTCGCCCTTGGAAGGCAGCCCGTACAGCTCGAGTGTATCTGCGGGTGCGGGTTTGAGGCGATCGCCGCGACGCCAGGCGCCTGACGCACCACGACGGCTCGTCGGGCGCATATGGTCGTTAGTCCTCGAGTTCATCATGCTTTGGGCTGAGTTAGTCGTGGAGGTAGTTTAATTGGAGTTCACTCAATGTGCGCTTATAAGCGCACAGAGAAATGTTGATACGGAAGGAGCATTGCGGCTTTTGGTAAGAAGGAAAGTACCTTCTAGCACTAGACCATGGCGAATGCAACCAAAGTCAACCCTCGACAGGTTGGTAAGAGGTGACGCTCTGCCCGGTGATGGTTCGGAGATGGAGGGGCACAAGCCGAACTTGGCACGTTTGTTACATCTCCAGGTGCAACCGCGGCCTCCAAGCTCGCTCGGCAGAGCACATGCCATTCGACTTTCTGTTGGATTTGTAGCCGAATTTTGCCATGCCGTAAAGTCGATCAAGGTCTTGCTCTCGCTCCTAAACTTCGCAACAGACACCACATAGGGCATAGCGTAGGATATATTCTCTCAACATCCACGTTGCGTCCCTTGTTCCTCACCCTTTCCCAATCATCCGTAGAAATCAGTATTTCACGACATTCAAGAGATATATTGTCACGCACTGTTCTCTTCCGGATTGTTACATTGGAACTTCGTTCACCGCTATATCGTTATGGACACTGCAAAAGATACCGCTAGGACAATCGCCAAAGGCGAACAAAAATTGGAACAAAAACTTGAAGAGAAATTGACCGTATTATGGAATGAGCTTCCCGCCTGGCAACAAGATAATCATTACATCACATCCGGCTACCGACCGGCGACACATTCTTACAGCAAGTCGTTCGCATCGGTCAGGTACATCCACAACGAAACCGTCAATATCTGGTCGCACCTCATTGGAGCAATCCTAGCACTCTTTGGCTCTGCCGTGATCTATCGCACTCTCGGTCCACGCTACGATTCCGCTACCCAGGAAGATGTAATGGTCTTCACTTGTTTCTTTCTCGGCGCAGTAGCATGCTTGGGTATGAGCGCCACATACCACACCATCTCGAACCACAGCCATGAAGTCGCCGTCTGGGGTAACAAGCTGGATTACCTAGGAATTGTATTCTTGATCTGGGGCAGCTTCATTCCAGTCTTGTATTACGGTTTTCAAAGCGAGCCGCAGTTGATGAAGACGTACGCGGCTATGGTAAGTCTCCATCGTAAACGATGGTGGGACTGAGGGCTAAGCGTGGTAAAGATTACGACCCTAGCAGCAGGGACATCCATTGTCTCCATCCACCCCAAGTTCCGCACTCCTGCTCTGCGCCCCTTCCGCGCGCTTATGTTCGTGCTAATGGGCTTGTCGGCTGTGTTTCCCGTCTTGCACGCCCAGCGGCTATATGGCTTCTCGCAACTGCGTAACACGATCGGGCTCGATTGGGTTCTACTACAGGGTGTACTATATATCCTTGGGGCGGCAATTTATGCAGCAAGGTTTCCAGAACGTCTTCGGCCAGGTGCATTTGATATTTGGGGATCTAGCCATCAGATTTTTCATGTCCTGGTTGTGTTGGCAGCGATGAGCCATCTTGTGGGATTGGTGAAGGCTTTTGATTATGAGCATAACTCGAGAGGTGGCGTCGAGAAGTTTATATTTTCTAATGGGGCATGGCGGTAGACGCAGGAGGAGACGTTGCACTTAGGGATGTTTTATCCGGGGGAGGTTGTCATGTGACAAAGTCCGTGATTCTCAGAGGTATAATACCACATCTTTAAAAACCTCATACAGCAGGAGAAACTGGTAACATTTCGGCAAAAGAGGCTTTGAGGTCACCTTCTCCTTTTCCGTGCGTGCTCCGGTGAGCACAGCGTGAAGGAGATTGCGAAGGTGTACGAGAAGGTTGATGGCAAGGCCATCCGCTTGAAGGCTATGGGTACCGTGGAGAATCTGGGGGGTAAAGGCATTGGCAGGAAGGCCGAGGGGTACCCCGGCGGATTTTAGGGAAATATCTGGGTGTTCTATCAGCTGTTCATAATTAATGGGCGATGGGTGCTAACGGATGACAATATGGGTTCGAAGGTGGGGAGGACAAGATTGGAGGGTATATAGATCTATTCATGGTATCTTAAAGAGTACATGCCTGACATGTACCTAGAATGGAGCCATTGTTAAATCTCCAAATTGAGCTGCGAATTGGTATGCTGTCTGAAATCGGATGTACAGTAACGAACAATTCAGCTGAGACGAAGACAACGGCCCAAGCCGAATACGATATGCCTACGAAGCTCCAGCCAAGCAGCTCAACTCATAAGAACGCCTCGCCAATGGAAATACCACCCCTGTTAGAACGCCGTGTCACATGCATCGGAATACCATATTTGGGAGTTCTGTAAATCAATGCTTCAATACTCATTGAAGCACTCTAAGCTGGCGGACTCGCTGCTTTCACAGCAGGCTTGGGCTTCGTGTGAGCAGCTATTTGCTCGTCCGATGGCAGTTCCGGGAGCGGACTCAACCAACCGCGGCCTTTGTCATATGAGGCGACGGCCCTAACTAGTTTGATGAACACGTTCATGTTGCTCTTGTCCACGCGTTCCCTAAACTTATTGATGAGGGTCTGGATTGGCATGCCTTCGGGTGGAAGGGCATTGTAAATCTCGCTTGCAGACGGAAGGCGGCTCTCTGTCAGGTATGAGATTAGCAGATTATTCACCGTGAGATTTAGTATTGACAGAGTAAACGTACGAGGAGTGACCGGTGCGCCACCGGCAGCCACCGGACTGCCAGCACGGCTCCCATTGACCTGCGCCGCTGGACTTCCTGCACGGCTGACTGAAGGGCTGGCACCAGGGGTACCGCCGAGGCGGACCTTGAGCTTGTGCTTCTTCGGCTTGCTGGCATCTGTCATCTCGCTGTCGCTGCCAGACGCAGCTCCTGTACGCAAGGGTATAGCCTTGCGCGAACCATCTGCGTTCTTCTCGTGCTTCTTCTTGTGCTTCTTACGCGCAGATTCATTACCGCTGGCTTCAGACAAGTTCGGGGAGCCGGGCGCAGGGCGCTTCTTCTTGTTGACGTCGGTAGAACGTGGCGCGGGGGTCGAGCCACCCTTGGTGGAGGCACCTGAGACAGTCTTGTCCCCCTCAGAAGCCTTGCCAATTTGCTCAGCAGCCTTCTTCTCCTCTTCCTCCTTAGCTCTCTGCCGCTCGGTCTCCGAGTCTGTCTCGCTGTATTCGGAGTCGCTGCCAGCGTAATCATAATTCTTCTCGCGCTTGACAAGTGACTTTCTGATTTCTGCCTCGAGAGCCTTCTCCTCTTCTTCCTTCTTCTCACGTTCCTCTTGTGCCCAGATCTGTCGCTCATCCCGGAGGTCAAAAGCAGCAGCGCTGAGCTGGTCACGCTTGAGTTTCTCTTGCGCCTCCTTGACAATTTCATCATCGCCATCAAAGAGACCGTTCAGGCCTTCTTCATCGTCGGCAAAGTCTTCCTCAAAATCAATGTCGTCGGCGTCTGCCTCGCGCTTGACTCTAGGCACGTCGTCATCATCGAGGCGTTTGATCCTGCCCTCATCGTCGTCTCCCCCACCTACCCTCGTGCGGATTTGCCGTGCGCGCGATACCTTATCTTTCTCCATCTCTTCCTTGAATTTCTTCCTCTCGCGCGCTTCGAAGTATGAGTCCTTCTTCGCTTTCAAGAGATCGGAGTCCTCTGTCGACTTGGCCTTAGTTTTGGCGTTGAAACGATACCAGCGCTCTAAAGGCGCAAGTTGAATGACTGGGAGTTGATCTGGCCCATTCTCCACTGTGAGCATGACATGCTTCTCAGACATCTCAGACTCATACAGTCCTACCCAGGTTTGCTTGTTGTCATCATCTTCCAGATGCCAAGGTAATGTCTCCTCGTATCGCAGCAGCTGGCGCTTCTTCGCCTCAGGCGTGTCGTCCGGACGGTACTTTTGCTCCGTCTTCTTGCCAAAGGGCTTTCCCTTGGTGGTTCCAGTCGGGGCGATTTGGGCCTGAATACCCTCGCGCTTTACTCGCCGGGCCTCCTTCTCTTCCTCTTGGCGTTCACGCTCCCTGGCCTCTTCTATATCTTCGTCTTTGTCTTCGTCCTCTGCGCCCTTGCCACCGGGTGGCGCACGTTGGTCGCGACGATGGAGACGGACGGGCGGCGTGAACTGCTGCTCGTTCTGGATATTGACACGATCCTTGGCTTGCAGCCTCATGACGTGATGGCGCAGCTCTTTAAGGTCTTTACGCGTGACAACCAGCGGATATGACGAGGCACCCGCATCGATGAACTCATTACGGAGCCGCTCAATACTAACGGGCGTGTTGGGAGCATCGCGCTTGTTCAGCTGAGTGAGAGTAGTGACGGGGCGCGAAACGCTCTTGAGCGGCCGCTGGGGAGCACGCAGCACGCTCGCTGCTGGACGCGGCCGGCGGCGTTTCGCAACGGGAGCTGGCCCTGGTGCGGCGGGCACAGCGTTCGCCGGCGGGGGCGGTCTTCCGTTCATCACGGGGATCGTCGTTTTGAACGAGTGTGTGTGTCTATGCGGATTTCTCGGGTGGGCTGGTGTCTGTAGGTGGAAGAATGAAGGTTTTTGGTGGATGGATAAAGAAAGAGGCCGCAGCTTTGTTACTTGCGATGCGAACGACGTCGGGGCCCGTATGCCAAGAGTGATAGCGCGCGGCGGGCGTGCAGGGGTCCGTGTGCCAGCCAGACCCTGTAATTCACCTCTGGCACCTGCGTCGCGTGCCCACAAACGCAGAATGAGCCGAGGAGGTCGTAGAGCACTTGCGGCTTTCCAATTGGCCTGGTGGGTACGTGCGCTGCTGTCTTCCTAAGACCTAATTTGGTGTCTATCGAACAGCGTTCCACGATAGCGCAGCTTGAGAACAACTACAACTTCTCAAAATGGCTGAACAGCAGGCGCAAGAGAGTTTGGAGGACCAGCTGCGCAACATGATTCTCACCAATGTCACCATCGGCAGTCGTTCGGACTCAGCAAACAGCCAAATGTCGAATTCCCATCACCAACACCAAAGGTCACGAGGCCGAGGAAGAGGGCGCGGACGCCCTCACTCGCATCGTGGAAGCTCGAGTCATTGGGGTGAAAGCGAGCATCGACATCGAGAATTTCCGGCTGCACCGGCCCAGCAAAACATGGCGCCGCAACCGCTTCACCAAGATGAGATGCTTGTAGGCAATGGGTCTCGAATGCTTCAACGACCGTACGATCCTGCTGGAAATGCCTCGAATGTTGCGCAATCTGCCGTGCACTTTCGACCATTTGCCCCCCCTGGAAATCAACCGCATCGTGGTCGAGGTATGAGGAGCCCGTACGCCAATACCTTCAATGCAAACTTCCAAGCGCGCCAGGTCTTCGATTCCACTCTCCAGGTCACATATCTGGACAATCTAGCTTCCCACGAAATACCGAAAGCAGAGATGACAAAGCAAGAGTTTGAAGAGAAGGAAGCATTCAGGCAGCAACTGGAAGCTGTCTGCCAGAAGGAATTCGCCGAAAGGTACACTGGTGACATTGCTTCCATAAAACTTGTCCCGTTTGGGAGCTTAGCATCTGGCTTTGCCACTCCAGGGTCGGATATGGATCTTGCCATAGTGCCGGAGTGGAAAGATCGCTCGAAATCGCGCGAAGCGGGCATCGATCGGAACATTCCGCGCTTGTTGGAACGCGCCATTCTCGAAGCGAAGATGGGAGGGCGCCTTTTGACAAGGACGCGTGTGCCTATCCTAAAAGTGTGCCAGAAACCTACCGACGAGTTATACAATGCTCTCTTCGAAGAACGTCATAAATGGGACCAACTGCCGGAAGAAGAACAGTATCCTCCACATGCTGCTTCTGGTGTCACGTCCCAAAACCCGACCCAGCCTAATGATCCGGTGAAGTCTTCACAAGTCAACGACTCGAGGGATTTCCCCACGCTCGCGGAGGCGAAAGCGGTCAAAGACACTGCGCGGGCACAGACGAGCGCGAAAGTCGTTGATCACGCTGATACCAGCAAGGCGGAAGTAGTGAAGTCACCAGCAACTGAAAACCCCAGAGAAAATGACGGTCTCAAAGAAACTGAAGACGCCGCTGAAGCTTCGAAAGACCGTCATCCCCGCGCCCCCAAGAAATGGCTGCGAGAGAAGAAACTTGGTCCACTCGACTTTCCTAAACAGGGCGTTGGAATCCAATGCGACGTCAACTTCGAGAACCCGCTTGCAATCCATAACACCCATCTACTACGATGTTACTCCCTTGCAGACCCACGCGTACGCCCCATGGTCCTCTTCGTCAAAGCGTGGGCCAAGCGCCGCAAGATTAACAGTGCCTACTCTGGCACCCTGTCCTCATACGGATGGGTCCTCATGGTCCTGCACTACCTTATAAACGTGGCTTCCCCACCCGTCTGCCCAAACCTACAATCAACCTGGCGTCCAACCATGACCAAAGCCGAAGACCTACAAAACCTCCTCCACGAAACTACCGTCGGCGGCTACATCGTACGTTTCTGGCGAGACGAAGCCACCATCGCGCACCTCGCCAGCACCGGCCAACTTACCCGCAACACCCAGTCCATCGGCGAGCTTCTACGTGGCTTCTTCCAGTACTACGCTTCGATCGCACAGCCCAACGCTTATGGCCAGAAGACATGGTGCTTTTACTGGGCGACTGAAGTTCTCAGTCTCAGGACGCCCGGCGGTATACGCCAGAAGACAGAGAAGGGCTGGACGAAGGCGACGACTACGTTTTCAAATGGCAAAGAGGTGAGACAGCGTTATTTATTCTCCATCGAGGATCCGTTTGAGTTGGATCACAATGTCGCGCGCACGGTTACGCATGATGGTATCGTGGCTATACGGGATGAGTTGAGGCGCGCAGGTCGGATATTGAATGCTGTGGGGAGGGGACAAGCACCCGAGGATGGTTTGTTCGATGAAGTGGTTGAGCAGGCGCCTCCCATAACGCCGAACAAGACCGAAACCGAGTCTAAGACAGCGGTGCCGGTGGCAGAGGGAGGTGGTACTGGTGAAAATGGCCTCGGGGTCGAGCCTAGTGCTGCCGCCATTGCCCCAGACGTTACTGCACCTGGAGCTTAAGCGTAAGCTGGAGGTGGGGCTGATCAGCTGGGCTCTGGAGGTATATTTGGTGGTAAGATTAATCGCCTTATCTAGCATTATAACTCGAGTAATGCCAGCATTACAGAGGCATTCGTGTACGAAATAAAAACCAGAAACCGAGGGCGGGGCAAAGGACAGCTATGGATGTCCTGCATACATTAGCTCATTTGGGATACTGCGGTATGATCTTCGTTGTAGGCATTGTCTGGAGAGCAGCTTCCACGCTATCTCTACATACAGTTTGTGTGCATATCTAGTTAGCATATCTAGTTAGCATATCTAGTTAGCATAGCTGAGTAAGAAAACACGCACGTGCAACGAAGCATTGAAGCTTTGTCTCGGGGGCATTGATCAAGATTGGGTCATATGATGAAACATTGGCAGCTGTATCGTGCATAATTCTCTGCATTGATAGCTTCAAGGCTCTTCATCAAACTGCATAGCAGCACGATTAAAAGAGACATGCCGTGACATTATAGTATCATAACATTCTGGAGCTCTGCCGTTCTCAGTCAAACTCTTAACGCTTGACGACCCGTAGCGCCCTTTCCCAAGCACCCATAAACTTAGCAATTAAGCGGTCGTCTTCGGCTCGACCACCTCTGTTGTGGTAGGGTGCGCAGCAGTCGTGATCTTGAGCTCGCCTTTCTCAATGTCACGCTGCAGTTGGTCAAGACGCGAGGTGCCGCCGTGCGTCTTCCAGGCCGGGATGCCATTGTCGAATACTTCATCCATCTCCTCGAGCGTCTTGCCCTTGGTCTCCGGAGCAGTGAGGAACATCTACACAATAAGTCAGTACCATTATGTGATCCTTAGTAAAGGGACTAACTTACGTGGATGAAAGCAACGCCATTGAACGTAGCGAAAATCATGTACATCTTCCAGTTGATGTTCCACAGAAGCGGGGGCACGCCGAACGCGAGAATGCAGTTCCAGAGCCAGTTGGATGCCGTAGCAAGAGAAACAGCCTTAGCGCGGACCTTAGCAGGGAAGATCTCAGATGGGTACGTCCACGAAGTCGGACCCCAGGTGGTGGCGAAGCTGGCGACGAAAAGGTACGAGCAAGCGACGATGCCTTGTGAAACGCTCTTGTGGCCGACGATGCGCCACGAGGTGTTCTTGTCGGGATCAGCCCAGGGCTCCCCGTAAGATGCCTGGAGGGCACCTGAGATAAAGAGCCAAGACATCATCAGAAAAGAACCTATCAAAAGTGCTGGACGACGGCCGAACCGATCGAGGTATATAATGGCTGGCAGTGTCATAGCCACGTTGATGATGTACTGGATGGAAGAGGTGAGCAGTGGATCCGCGATGTTGGCTCCCTTCATGATGTAAACGATGTAGTACATCCTAAGTGTGGTATATAAGTTATTGACACGCTTAAATCGCGGAAAGTACTTACATGATATTCATGCCGCACAGCTGACTCCACATCTGGATGCTCATGCCGAGTATTACACGCTTGAGGATGCGCGGCTTGACCAGGGCGCCGAAGGATGTCTCGGCCTGCTCACGCTCGAAGGCAAGAGCCTCTTCAATTTCCTTGTACTCAGCCAGGACCTTGGGGTGGTTCACATCACCACCGCCATGGAGATGAGCCAAGACCTGAACAGCCTCCTCCCAACGGTCCTTCGATGCCAGCCAACGTGGGGAGTACGGGAAGAAGAACATGCCGACGAGGAGAATGAAGCCAGGGACCATCTGAATGCCCCACGGGATGCGGAAGGCCGACGTGCCCTGGCCAGGGTTTTCTGGACCTCCATCGACGAATGAGGCGCCGTACTGAATGAAGTATTGGATCAAGATACCCCTAGCGAGGATTAGAAAGGATTCAGGTTTTTGCGAACGGAACTAGCCAGGTAAGGGTCTGGGCTTACCAGGTGATGGCCCATTGCTGTAGGGAGACGACGCGGCCGCGAATCTCTTTGCGAGCAATCTCTGACTGGTACACGGGGACGATGGATGAGGCGATACCAATTGAGATGCCCGAAACCACGCGGCCGAAGCAGAGAAGGGCTACACCGTTGGATGCAGTTTGGAAGATAGAGCCGATGATCCAGATCAAGGCGGAGACCTGAATGGCAGTACGACGAGAGAGCTTATCGGCAATGAACGAGGACGCCAGTGAGCCCACCAAAGAGCCCGCGGGCATCGACGCGGTGATACCACCTTGACGATAACCGGCAGCTGCTATGGTCAGTTTGACATTATAGTTCGTTCATGCGCTTCACTTACGGTTGCCGAAATAGTTCTTGTAGCCATTTGTGCCTAGAACGCCCGACATGGAGGAGATATCGAAGCCGAACCTGTTTGGGTGAAGTCAGCGTTGGTCTGAAAGGTGAGGATGGTACTGCATCCAGGAGGTACGTACAGTCCACCGCCGATGGCGGCGAACGAGCAGATGGCGTAAGTATTGTAGAAGGTCTGTCGAAGATTAGCATGGCATGTTGACGGAGGGTGAGGCTGGTCGGGCTTACCTTCATCTTCCAATCGATGCCGTGTGGGCAGACGGGTGGTAAGTCGTAAGAGAAGCAGAACGGGGTGCAGGGCGGGCAAGGTCTTTATGGTCGGGCGTTTGGCTCAACCGCGTGATGGGTGGTCTGCGCGCTCCTGCGTGCGCCAAGGAGGTCCATTCACCTGTAAACCCAGGACGGCATCGACGCTGGTTGGCGCGCGACGAGGGTCACCGGATCCTGCTACGACTCACCCCGCAAACAAGCCTTCGTATAGAGGCGCAGGTGCAATGTGGTGCCAAGGTCTGGGGAAACTCAGGGGCCCCTGCTTGTATGTCACTGAGGTCCGCCAATCGAGTGGCCTGAGCATGGCACCTTCCACCCAGAGCAGTGCCTGTCTACACATGTCTTGCCGTCCCACCGGACGCCCAAGAGCGCCCAGCCGTGGCATCTGGACATGCTGCCGAAGCGACGAGAGCTTCTGTCCGCATGGCTCGTACCTCGTCGAACGTGTCGGACGCGGTGGTGATGTGCCCGAAGATGAGAGAGGCTGGTAGTCACGACTGCACTCGACACAACGAGGAACGATACGAGGCCACGGCTTGAGCCACGCGGGGACGGTAGGCAGGGTTGCAGACGGCGACGGGTGCCATGCAGCAGAACGGCACAGCCTGAGCCTGATCGTGATCCTTTGCATAGCTGGATCCGCTGCCCTGGCGAGCAGGCTGCAATCTACCTTCCCGCCGAGCGCAATGTTCTGTTGTTGACATGTCCATGGTCAACAGTAGAGCTGGTGTCTTGCTGTGCACGAGCTGAAGGGGCCTCATGCTGTGTCACTTCCAGGTGGTCAAAGGTTGTTGGCTTTGAGTACGACCGACGTCTGACGGTGTCGGCGCCACAGGAGGCCTAACTGTAAGGCGCCTAGCAGCTTCGCACCGTTTCGTGCCGCTCACGGATACGGCCAGGCGGCCTTGTAAGCACACACAGTACGAAGCATGCAGACGGTCTCATAGGAAACGCTTGAGAAAGCCTACCTTCGTAACGGGCGCCCGTGACGGTCAGCGCCCGGGAAGGATTTAGACCTGGTGCACGGGTACAGGCGTGTGGAGTACGATATCCGGCAACCCAGCCGGTGCGCGCTTCCACCTACCACATTGATGCCACCCGACAGGCGGAACATGTGCTGGTACAACAAGAAAGAGATTGGTCGCCCAGAAGGACGCCGACACCCGGTAGACGAGTCTAACCTCTTGCGACTGTAATGGCGAGCTGTGGAGGGGACAGCTAGACTTGGCTCATCTCACGGTTCTGGAACAACATCCTCGGGAGCAATACGTGAAACACAAGGCTCCGATCTGGCTTTGCAAACGCTTGGAGGATGTTGACTGAACTGCGGGGTGGCCAACGGAAAGCTCGCAGTAAGTTGTCCAATGAACCTCTGCGATCCCGTACACTCAACAAGACTCGTTCTGCTACGACCACCAGGAGGATTTGTATTCCAAACCATCTGCTTCAGTGCTATTACAGGGCACACGGCGGCATGTACCTCACGCCTTATCTTGCTCCAATCCCTCCAACGGGACACAAACTTTGTTGCCTCGTCTCTAGGAAGAGACGGGCTTACCGGCACGACGGATGTTGTGTGAGCGTGGCTTGCACACCACACTTCTAGGTGTTGACGAACTGCCTTGAACAACCATGCGCGAAGCACCCACCGGCGCTTGCTCATGCACTCGGGCTACGAGCAACCATGGCATCCGGTTCGTGACATGCTACGCTACACTTGTTACCTGTCAGCAACTCAGACACTCTCGCGCGTTGGCTGTCAACGCAGCAATGGCTGAGGAGGCGGCAACACCAAAGTAAAGTGTCGTAGTCTCTTACAAATTGCTGCTTCCTCAACACCAACTACAGCAGTCCTAAAGGTCTGATCATATTGCATACTTATCTGGTTAGCCTTCAGTGATCCATGGACTGGTCCTTCTTTACTCTAAGCTGGCATCGACAAACATTCTTGGGAAGCACGGCACTGCTTACCTGCCATGCCAGAAGCCATGGGCTCGATCGAGAGGCTCAACCCGCTGGCGTGAAGGCATCGCCTATCGCACGCGCGTTCTGCGGTTGAACGTCCCGCGACCATCCCCTTCTCCTGCATGTTGCCCCCACCACTTTCGCCTCATGTATCTTCATCCAACTTCGTCAAGCCCACTCTGCACGCATCATCCTGGTGTTCTGTTTACTATTCGCTGCACGTCATCTCAGGCGAGCCAGTAGCACCCGAGCTAGCCAGCTACCCCGAGCCAGTTGCCCAATAACACGCAACTATCACCCTTTCCTTGGACGTCTTCTATTGCAGTTTCGGCACGAGAGAAGAAAAGGCGCATTGTCTGCGGGATAACCATTCTCACGTAAAGCGGCTCTCTCCTGGTCGGCGGCTGCCAATTGGCTTAAAGCATGAGCCGACATAAAGCCTCCTGCATGGCGGGCACATGCTGACGATGGCAGCTGAACTAACAGAGTACTAACACGCTTGAGCGCAATCACCTCGTCCAAGAAGGAAGCGACTTATAAGCTGTACTGTACATCGTCGCCCCTATGCTGTACAAAAACGCGCCGTTTCCAATACGCAGCAGCAGCAGCAGCAGCAGCAGTGCCACTCCTGCTTACATTCGTCCTTTCGGCCTTCTTCTCGACACATGTTCCCATCAATAGCACCCGCAACGACTTAGTGCATCTTCAACACCATTGCACAAGTGCCCTTATTGATAGCACTCACTGATTGCTTCCCATCCCCGTCACCCAACGCATCAACCGACACCGTTTGATACTTGCGTTCCAAGTATCAGAACAAAAGCTCAGTCGATGCGCAGTATTGACTTCAACCAAGTACATTTCCAATCCAAGAAAGAACGTATACCGACTCAGGCGTGTGGTTAGCAGCAGTCATCGGTAATATACATCGCACCTCATCAGGCAAAGAATCACGCAGGCCTTACCATCTATCATTGCCGAATGCTTAACTCCCTCTCTACATGACCGCACAGAGGAAACAGAATCGTCGAAAACCGCAGGATATCCGAGTTCCAATCATCTGGCTTCTACGGGTCGGCAGTTGACGTGCCCCGATTCATGAAAACCTTTCATCTTCGTCCCGAAAGATCCTGCTTTTCCCGCCCTCGTGCAGATGGGGCGTCACACTACCAGTGCCGCTTTCGCTCGAACGAGCCTTACCACGTGCGATGTGTTCGTGCTCGCGCTCGAATATATGGACGCCAGGACGATGCCATCTCCCGAGCAACTGATCGAAAGTACAAGGCCGTGGTATCTAGATGGCGAAACAATATGGTGGCGGAAGTTCACGCTGGGGCTAAGATGAAGCACGGCTGTTTTGGACAGCTGCACGCAGATCAAAAACTACTCACAGAAACTATGAGATATGAGGTAATGAAGATCAAGACGAGGATGAGATAACATATAGAGAGCATGAACAAATCGGTGTGGATTTGAACGCCGCCATCCGATTCATGTCACCCTCCCGTGACTACCTACCTGATAAGCTCCGAACTGGCCACAAACTGCTGTAGCAGTAAGTGCTTCTGCATCTTCAAGAAGCTCTTCCAGTGCCATGGCGAGGTGGTTAACGCAAAGCTATAACTTTTTCTTCTTGCCTTCTAGGTCCGCTCAGTCAGCAGAAGCGAGCGCAGCACATTCTGTTGCAGCAGTTCCACCCAAGCCGATCCCGAAGGCCTCTGGTTCGAGAGTTCCTGTCAGCCTAGGAGCTCTACAAGTGTTGAAAGCTTTGTCCACGATAAGCAGGTCACGCAGTTCACCATTGCGAATACCGGCGCAGCCGTGGGCAGCGACTGGACTGACGACACTCTCTTGTAAAGTACGGAAGCTTGGACGGCGCAAATACGAGAGCATCTGCCATCGCGCTAGCGGTAGGTTAGTGTTGCCTGGTTGGGCTACGCATAGTGAATACATCGAACCCAACGGTTGCAGCAATCCCAGGCAACAAAATGATGCCGCATGTTCGGGTGACAGATTGTGGACATACATCTGGTCAATAGAAGTCATTTCAAGTAGCCGTGTGCCTAAGCAGACCAGCCTACAGACCTCGGATGCGGTTCCCTCCAAAAGCGATCGTGAACTAGATATATCAGACTGGGCTTGGAAGCTTCGGCGCCTCGAAAATTGGCAAACCAGAATCTGAAGCGGAGATGAGAGTTTCTCAAAGACGTGCCACTGCAGGTTCTGTCTGTGGCTACTATGAAGCTCGAATCTAGACCGAATGTAAATGCAACATGTTCCAGGACTGAGGGCCCATAGTATCCAATGGGTGATAAGGCGACTGGCTGTGTATGATGACTGGAGCGCTTAGAGGCTGAGCATTGGAGAGAGTGTACATTTTTTACTGGAGCCCTGAATTCAGACAGTCGTTCAAAGATCCTCGGACGCAGCATCATAGAAGTCGCATTTATTCCAAGACGAATGAGTCAGTCTGAAGTTGTCACTGCGAGTAATTACACCAGAGACATACCCTGTCAAGAATGGAATACATTACGGGTCAAATTGGAGGCACACCATTTTCGCTTTCTTTAGCAGTATCGTAAGCATGCTGCTACAGTTCCCCAACGGCAATGCCCTGTCACTGTGCAGTCGTCCCTTTTTCTAACTTCTCCGTTATTTGAACACACGAAGAGTGCGGAAATGGATGTATGAACCATTGGGGGCGATAGTCATATGGCAAGAGGGCGCTCGGTCAGAGGAAAGTTCGCTGTGCTACGTCAAAGTCCAAGCTCTGTGCAACTATAAAGGAAGTATTCGATAACAAGGTGAAGAGTTGGAGGCGTTGAAGATATAGATGGTGTGTCGTAATTACTTCAAGTAGACTACCCTGCTGAGGAGCCATCATAATTCCCAAGTATGGCGTCTGTCCTTCCCAATGCAATCCCTAAACTCCAGATGCAGTATTATAATCACAAGAATAAACCTTGATGTGTTCAAGCAGCAGTCGACAGAGAACCGTCTCCCAGCACCCGCGCAACAATGATGTATGACATGAGCGTGCCGATAACGATCCTCCACTTATTGCGGCCCAGCCAGCTCTGGCCCGCTTCCCGCGCAACCTGGCCTTGCTGAACAACAGCACCAACTGTAGTTGCGCTCCCATTCGCCCGCTTCCTCAAACCCGCCATGTCAGGCGAGCAATGCGGTTGTGATGACGAGGTGATAGGGAGGCCGGTCTGCGGGTTGATGCGCTTCTCTTTCATCCACGTCTGGTTCTCTTCGTCCAGCTCCGGCCACTCAGCGCGGAACTTGGTGCCGCCGTCACCGGCTTTGATAGCGCCTGCACCGCGAGAGCCGTTGTTCTGAGCCTTGGATCCTCCGCCTGTGCTGTTCCACCACCGTGTGCGCTGCGCGAACAACTTACGCTCCGCTTCCGACGCCCGCACTGATCCGGTTGTCATCTCCTCGCTCGTCATGAAACTCAGCAGTCCTGTCAGGATAGTGCTGACCTCCCATGCGGGGTTAAAGCTCTTAGGGTGGAAGTCGGAGATGCTGAGACAAAGGCGGGTGCTGGGTTGGAAGCGACCAGAGGGTGTGTGCATGCGGATAGCGGGTGGAGCAAAGGGATAGTCTGGCGGGAACATGAGGGTGCCCCAGTACTGGCCACCATCGTACGGCGTGTCGGGCGGGCCAGTCAGGATATAGTGCCACTCGAGGATGTTCTTCTCGGACGGGTGCGCGATGATGTAGGGCGGGGGAGACTTGGAGATGGTCGCATATTCTCGTGTGAGGCGCTTGGTCGCGGCAGGCGTAGCCATAGTGTATGTGTGTGAGAGGAGTAGGTGAGACGTCGAGGAAACGACTGCGAGTCGCGTGCACTAGGAGTGTCGGACTTTGGGTGAGGCAGTCCGCTCGTGTAGGGCGCAGGCGAAGAACAAGAACAAAGGAAGACGTCACAGGGTGTTTGTCAGATCTTGTCTCTGTGATGGTCACTTCCAAATCTTCACTGGTAAAGTAAAAGAGGCGATGTCCGGTGGGAAGGGACAATGGTGATCAGTGAGATGCAGTTGGGTTCTAGAAGTTGGGGAAAGGCGCAGCCCCCCGGCCCCAGGGCCCGAATAACGCACGTGACAACCTCTCAGCCCTGGGGCAGCTTGATTCCGCTTCTGCGAACGCCAAGCCGATCAGCTTGAACAACCTGATCAACAACGAGTAGCCTCCATGGCTTCGCCGGTAGAAGACGATGTACGACTGGCTTCCTCTGAATTAAAATTTTGGGACATTGATTCCCCCAGCGGACCAATCGCCCAGCAATGTCTCTGAAGACAGCTAACCGGTGCTCCAGGTCTTCGGGAAGCTGAAAAACAAGGCGGATCACAAGCAAAACGATGATGATCTCAATGCTCGGAACTTTGCTCAACATCAGCGATCTCAGGAAAGGCTCGCTGAGCTCATCGACGACAACACCAGCCTGCCGGTAACCATTTCTTCGGTCCGCGTCCTCCATGCCAACCGCACGCGACGAAGCTTCTTGGAACGTGTGGTCAACCCCATACTGAGCGCAAACCGAGATGAGCAGTATACATTGGAAGAGGCCCTGAAGGAGGTCGGTAATGCGACAGAGAAACTGAACCGCTTTGGTAAAGAAGCACACGAGATTTCCAAAAGCCTATAGTCTGACGTAGATAGGCATCTTCAAGTCGCCCATATCCGTGTTTCTCGATCGACCCGACCCCACGAACCCTACTTCGTCGCCTACCGATGTTGATGTTTACATTTCGGCGCAAGAGCGAGGCACGTACACTATCAAGACTGGTACCGAGGTTGGATCATCAGAGGGAGACGCGTATATCAATGCGGAGCTGCGGAACTTGTTCGGCGGCGCAGAGACCTTGAATGCAAATGCTTCGCTTGGAACGCGCACGCGATCGGCCTACTCGCTTGCCTTTGAGAGTCCGATTCTATCCAACCCTGATTTCAAATTCCAGCTCAATGGCTTTGCCAGCTCAACATTGAAGAGCTGGGCTAGTCACGAAGAGGTGTTGCGTGGTGGGAACTCTAAGCTTTTGTGGAGGACAAAGAACGGACATCAGCACGAGTTTGGCTACTCTGGTATCTTGCGGCAAGTGACCAGTCTGGCAGAGAACGCGTCTCCTACGGTTCGGGCAGAGGCGGGCAACTCGTTCAAATCCAGCATTACACATACGTGGATCAATGACCAGCGAGACAACCCAATGATGCCGCAACGAGGCTACCTGGCAAAGACGGTGTCTGAACTTGCGGGTTACGGGCCGCTCAAGGGCGACGTAGCCTGCTGGAAATCCGAGGCCGAGTCGCAGGTAGTACTACCATTCGGCGATACTGGCATCACTTTGACTGCTGGTTTACGTGGAGGTCTACTATACCCTCTTGCACTTGGTGGAAATAGCACCCCACAGCAGTCGCGCATCAACGACCGTTTCCAGCTCGGCGGCCCTACCAATGTCCGTGGTTTCCGCCTTTGCGGTCTTGGACCTCACGATGGCCCAGACGCTGTCGGAGGCGATGTTTTTGCCGCAGGTGGAGCCTCTCTCCTCTTTCCTGTGCCCAAGGTAGGAAAGGAGACCCCACTGCGTCTCCAAGCCTTCATCAACGGTGGACGTCTGCTCTCCCTCAAGAACTCAAACAAGGAAGGTGGCCCAATGGATGCCGATGCTGTGCACAGCAGCGTGAAGAAGACACTCGCCGGCTTGCGCGATGGTGTACCTAGCGCCGCGGCCGGCTTTGGCCTTGTGTACGCTCATCCAATTGCGCGGTTTGAGATCAACTTTAGTTTGCCATTGGTGATCAGGGCAAAGGAAGAGGCGAGGAAGGGGCTGAGCTTTGGGGTGGGTGTGGAGTTCTTGTAGTAGCATCTGGAATAGCGGGCAATGTAGATATTGTACGAGTAGGGAAAAGCACTGATAGACCGCTACAACCTTTACAAGTGTACGTTTCATTACGATTGAATTGTTATTTATATAAGTGCCTCTAGGACTGTATATCAACTACTTCGCTTGCATGGGTATCACATAGTACCTGTAGTAACTTACCAATGTTGACCACTCCAGCTGCTGGAAGGTCTCGTGATCTCATCGTCTCTCATGGCATCATTGTACCTTCCCTTCAAGCTCCAAAGCCCACAACTCCACATGCAAGACGCGAACCATGATGGATCAAGCCACGCATGCGTGGACAGTGGGTGCGCGCATGGCTTGGCGCCACAACCGCCCTGGGCGCCAGACTCCTTACCGATCCAATCTCTCCGAACTTCCTGGATCGATCATCCTAGATGCTCCGGCTCTTCGAGCGCGAGCTCGTAATTCAGGAATCGCGGACAGCATTACGAAGTACAGCCGGATTGACGATGATTCAGCCCAGAGCCCATACCTCTAGGAAAAGGTCGACGCAGGGCAAACCATCTCGTTTCGTTTCTCGCGCTAGCATCGTCCCCGCTGTTTGATGTCACGATCGACAGGAGGGCGGATCGCTCGAGTGGCTGCCATTCGCTGGCCATGTTTGGTACGGCTGTTGTCCCCCCCGTTGTGCCTGTGGCTGGGGTATGACATCGAACCGTTGGCTGGCAACATGCGCACCCTTGCGGCACGTTACAGGTATAAAGAACGAGGTGGTCGCCAATTAGGCTCAGTATGAGCAGAACAAATCCGTCTGCATACTCCCTCATTACGTTCTTCGAGACCTACCCATATAACCCCCTTCATCTGGGAGAGAATCCCAGAAAAATCATTTGAGACGCCTGCTTAATCCACCGTCCTACGAACATTTTACCGTAATAGGATCATGCGCTTTACAACAATAACAGTCCTCTCTGCGCTCGGCGCCTCTCTCTGTGCCGCACTCCCAACGGAACTCGTAGAGTTCTTCCTCGTCACGTCAGACCAGGCAGACCCAAGCACAAACTCGTCTCAGCTTCGCGGTGTGCACGCGACAACGCCCTATGTGAGCTTGTGTTCCCATGTTTCTTCGCTCTAGGAACACAATTGACAACCCTGCCAGGCCGAAGACCCGGTCTCCCAATCAACCCTCCTCCTTCGTCTCATCGGCGCCGGGTACAACTCCCTGCCCAACTTCACCCTAGCCGACGGAGTGCTCTCTACACTTACCGCCGGCCCGCACGGCATCGGCTCATACAAGTACAACAGCACGACGGTAACCGCGGGTAAGGAGTTGCAGTTTGTAGCGCAGAAGCAGGAGAAAGGAAATGTAGGTTTAGACGGAGGGTATCTGGTCACGGTGGATGGAGAGAAGGAGGGGTGGACGATTTGCGATAGTGAGAGTGGGACGGACGTATTGTATTGGAAGGGCGCGGGGACGGATTGTAAGACGACATTTTTACATGCGGTGAGCAAGCCGCCTTATAAGAAAGGGTGAGGAGGACGGTGGGATGTGGCGCTGCTAAAGAAGACTTGGAGGCTTTTTGGTAAACGCTAATGGATGAAACAACTGGGCAATGATGATGGTTATGGATGAACGCGAGTGAAGTATTGCCATGTTTCGAAGTAGCACCGGCGCCGTGGCTGTCGTCTTCTGTCGCAATTTGAAAGCTATAGTCATGCTCTATGGTTATGTAATGTTCCCGTGTACTACACGATGATGCAACAGCCGCCACGTGTAGCTGGGGCAGCGGACGGAAGCGATGCGGTGGTACGAGTTGCGAAGACGCAGGGCACCCGATGCGTCCAGCGCAATGGGTGTCGGAAGCAGAGGTGGTCAGATGCAGCGAAGGCGGACCTAACAAGTCAAGACACGACCATGTCTGGAACCGAGTAGCATGGTGACGGCCCAGCGACCGATGATCACACGGGCGCATGAAGAGGCTGAAGACGAGGGCAAATGAGTGGCTATGCGTGCGTCTCGCCAGCCCGGTTTGCAAACAAACACAGGACGGCGGGAGCGAGCAAGGTGTACCGCACGCGGCGCCAAACAAGTCGACGACCCGCGCATTGCGGGCTTCAGCATCTTCCGCGCAGCGATCGATGAAGACGCTGCGGCGGGGACGGGTCGTGATATCCATCGTGTACGCCGCTCCCCAAAAATAGGCCCGTGGTGGCGCACTATCGACCGCTATGCCCCGGTCGCTAGGCCCAACCCGAGAAGGCCCCCCTGCCGCTTTCTCTGCTCTCCGCTCGCCATTGCGGCGCCGTCTCCTAAACATCTCACCACAGCCAACCTCCTCCTCGACCCTCGTTACCGTCGCATTTCTTTTGCTCCTTTGCCAGTCGCTCGTTTTCCGGGGCGTGGGAGTGAAATCTGCATCCCTTTCTCTCGACGCGTTCCAGCTTGTGTTGACAGCCTCCGAGTGGCCCCCTCGACGACGCAACTCTACTTTGCACCACCATCGACCCTACAACAGCTCGCTTCAGCCGTCACACCCGCCTCTCCGGTCGACAACCCCCCTTCCGCCCTCAGTCCCTCAACCCACCGAAGCCTTCCGCCTTCACGCCATGAGGCCGTCCCAGCTGCTTGCCGCAGTAGTGGCTGTCTCGTCTGTCACTGCCGCCACGTCCGACGTTTTCGACAGCATAAACGCATTGGCCGATGCCAAACACATGCTGTTTGCTCGACAAGACAGTGAGTTGATGACCCCGCTGTCCTAGTGACGCTCTTACTGACTCAGGACAGACCAGAACGACAAGAGCAGCTCGGCGAAGGACGCCTCGACCACTGAATCTCCCAAGGAGACCGACCAGGCTTCCGAGACCGACAAACCGACAGCAACCAAGAGCGATGCGAAGACGACTAGCAAGGACTCCAGCGCGACAGGAAAGGACTCGAGCGATAAGGCTACCAAGACGACCAGCAAGCCCAAGGTCACCAATTTCGGCGCTGATGTCCAGCCTGGAGGCATCCAAATGGTCACGCCGAACCCATATTTGGGTGCCCAGTACTACAAGGTTGGCGACTGGGTCACCTTCGCATGGAACTACACTTCTCTCTCCATCACACCCTCGGCCATCGACATTCTAGCCTCGTGCTCTGTCAACCAGCAGACTTACACCATCGCCGTGAATCACTCTGTGCAAGCGACCGATACCATCTATTGGGACACTGGTGCCTACAAGAGCAGCCACCCTAATGGCCCGGACTTCGTCAGTGAAACATATACCCTGCTCATCTACGATGCCCAGTCCAGTGTCAGTGCCACTGCTAAGCCTGGCTACTTGGCTCCATACAGCCAATTCTACTTTGGCATGTACACACCGCAGCCTTATGTCAACTGGTCTGGTAAGACACATTGCTTTGTTCACTATTTGATCGGCATACTGACATGTTTTAGAATTCGAGTGCGCGAACTGCTTAAAGAACGACGCCTTCTCTATCTTCGCCAGTGGCACGACCAAGGTTCTCTTCGTCACCTTTGGGACTACCATCGCTTCCTTCCTGTACTTCGCCATGGCCTTCGGTATCATATGAACTCCGTCGACGCTCCACACCATCAAAACTTACCACGCGACACAACCGCTTCAGCATCACGTACGATAACGGCATTCCTTCCCTTCACACGTTGTTTATATTACACTCCTTACTTGGGACCAAAAATGGGACACGGCGCACTATGGGGTTGCAGCGTTCATCACGTCCGATCTCTTCCACATTCAATCTCGATCATTCAAGGCACCAGGTGTTGGACCGGGGTTGTTTTTCTCTAGGAGCATGGAAAGGTCGCATTTGGGAACATACGCATCTATAATAATTCAGAGACGAGAGAAGAGATGTGTTTGGATATACTCGTAATATTTCATTGCCTTTAAGAGTAGACGGGCTGAAGAGGGATGGAAATCGCGAGATGTCCTACCGCTATGATGTATGTACGTAGCATCTTGTCAATATCACAACCAACGCAATTGAGATTGTTGATATCATGAAGTCCCACGTCAGAAAATTTGGTAGTGTTATGAACTTATGTGAACGTGATGCGCGGAATGTGCGCGCTTGCTCTTGCCCTAGTAACCAGGTCTGGGCAAGAATGCTGTGGTATCTCTCACATAACACCATACGCCCAAGATCCCTGAAAAAGCCCGCAACAGTTATCCCTTCATGCAGCCCAATCTACCCACTCATGCAACCGTAACCTGAACAGACAGATCGAACATTGCTGGAAGGGTGCTAGATATCTTCCTTTACGGTCTCCTAGCCCCTCCCAGGGCCGCTGCCACTCTCCCCCCTCCACTCCTCCTTCAACTTCCACCTGCCCCTCCCGCTCCCTCCGCCCTTCTCCATCACCGCGATCACCCTCAACATCTCCCTAAACTCCTCGGCCCGCCCTGGCACAGCCCGACAATAGTGATCAAAGTGGTCAACCAGCATTTTCGTGGGCACGATACCACCGTGCGTGAGCATGAAGTCGCGGATGCGCTCCAGCATTTGGCGGCCACGAAGGGAGGCAGGTTGAGGTGTGTGTCCGCGTGAAGAGCCTGGGGAGAGCGTACCTGCCGGCGTGACAGGGAGAGAGCGGCCCTGGCGGGCTGCGAGGTTCGACAGGACGGATGAAGAAGATGGTCCGGCAGCGCCGCCTCGTCCGCCACTGCGACCGCCACGGGAGCTGAATAGATTGCCTCGTGAGGGAGGAGGAGCAGGACGACCAGCTTCGCCGTGAGTGCCCGTCCAGGTAGGTACCCCTACGGGCGTGCGGCGCGCCTCCTCCATGCTCTTCTTTAGCTGCTCTGCTGCAACGGCAGCTTGACGCTTAGCCTCGCGCTGGACGAAGGCCGGGTCGGCTTGGACTTTGCGCTTGCGGCCGGCGGCGGTGGTGTTCATGATAGTGTCGTGCTCGAGGACGGAGTGAACGCCAGACTTTGCGAAGATGGAGGACATTAGATGCGAGTCGGATTTGCCTTCGTCGCCACCCTCCCTCGCCGTGTCCTCGGAGTCGGAGGCGGGTGCTTGGTACGTTTCTGCTGCTGCGACGCCTACCATGGCTTTGAGTTCCTCGTGCGCAGTCGCATCGGGGGCGGCCTGCGTCGTGCCGTTGGTGGTGTTGCCATCTTTATCGAACTGGACTTCTGAGCCGCGAAACATGTTCCCAGTTTCCGTTTCGCCGTCGGCTGTGTCGCGGCCAAGCGTGAAAAGATCGTGCAGGTCGCTCATCTGGAACGTCTGACGCTGCTTCGGGTCCTTGAGTACCTTGTTCGTGAGGAATTGTTTGAATATTTGGCGATGATAGATCTTCTCTTCGATGGTGCCAGCAGACATGAGACGGTATATTTCAACCTCTCGTTTCTGTCCGAGGCGCCACGAGCGCTCGCGAGCCTGGATGTCTGTTGAAGGGTTCCAGTCGGGATCGTAGATGATCACGCGATTTGCTCCCGTGAGGTTAACACCTAGGCCTCCGACTTTCGTCGTGAGTAGGAAGACATGCAGACTCGGGTTGTTGTTGAACTCGTCCACCATGTCCTGCCGCTTAGCGATGGGTGTCTCTCCATCCATACGCCGATAATTGATGCTGGGAAAGCGGTCAAGGTACTTTTGAAGGATGTCAAGCATGATACGATGCTGGGCGAACAAAAGAGTCTTGTGTCCACCTTTGACCCAGAGCGATAGCAGCTCTTTCACAACCTGCATCTTACCTGACCGATTCCCAGCACCATAGTCATAATCAGCCTTCTTCGACAGATTCTTGTGGTCCACAAGGTCCGGGTGATTGCATATCTTGCGCAGGATGTCTATGCCGAAGAGCATTTGACGCTTTCCGTTGGCTATCGATTTCATTTCGTCCGACTGCAAAAAGCCCTCGTATGCTTCTCGCTGCTGACGCGTCAACTTACAGAATAACACTTGCTCTTTCTTCTGCGGAAGATCAGCTGCAACGTCCATCTTGAATCGTTGCAAGAGATATGGGCTGACAGCATCTTTTAATGTTTCTGCGCATCGCATAGCAGTCTCGAATTCGAGGTTAGATGCGTTCGCATAACCGCCTCGTTTAATGGGAAATTCGAACTGGTTGCGAAAATTGACTAAGGTGCCCAGACGCATAGGGAACACGAAGTCAAATAGTGACCATAGCTCAGTGAGGTTGTTCTGCATTGGAGTGCCTGAGAGAATGATGCGACTTGGAGTGCGCAATTCTTTGCAGTGAATTGTAACGGCTGCGTCAGGATTCCGAATTTTGTGTCCTTCGTCAAGAATAGCCGTCTCCCAATCGATCGGCACCAAGAATTCCGCGTAAGTTTGGAGCCCAGTGTAGGTAGTGACCAAGACGTGGCCCTCACGCTTTACCCTTTCTACGATCTTCTTAGCTGCCTTGCCCGTACCTGTCAGGGTGTCATCGTAATCCCCATATCCTCGCAGCTCCATCTCGCGCTCCATCTGGTCTTCGTGGCGCGTGTTAAGCATACCGGTCCCTGACGAATGGAGAATCGATACACGCAGTGCCGGCCACCATCGATGGAATTCGTTTACCCACTGCTTCATCACTGTAGCCGGACAGACCACGATGACGGGCTTGGTGAGTATCTTCGAGTAGTGCAGACCAGCAACGAAGGATATGGCTTGGATAGTCTTCCCCAAGCCCATTTCATCGCCAACAATACCGCCAACGTTCTGCGAAAAAAGCTCCCATAACCACTGCACTCCAGTCTTCTGGTAGTCGAACAGAGCTGGATAAATGTCGCCGGGTATCTTGAAGTCGCCTTCCAATTCGGTGTCGAGTTCAGTAGGGTGTGGCTTGTAGCATTCTTCCTCATTCTGGTCATCCTGAAACAAATGGCCACTTCGTTCTGCCGCTTGCTTCCGCGCTGCAGCACGTTTCTCTGACCAAGCACGTAATCGCTTCTGATACACCTTCTCGTTTCCGTCATCGACACCGGCTAGGTCATCCTGCTCATCCACAAATTGAGTGGTTCTGTCTTTCTTCTTGGTTTTCTTGTAGGTCGCTTTGCGCTTTCGGCCGACCCCCTCCTCCGAGTAGTCATCATCGTTCGTGAGGTCTTCGGTCTCGTCTTCGGTCTCACCGAGAGCTGCAAGCTGGCGATCGCTCATGCTGGGCGCATATGCATCGTCAGATGCATCGTCGGGTGTCTCCGGGGGGCTGCTACCCGCTCGTGAGCCAATCTCGCCCAGAGCTGGGCCTGTCCGTCGCTTCTTCCTAGGGCGCGGTGTCTCGAGGGGAGTGCTTGCATTCGAAGCTGTGCCTACAATGTCAAATCCTGGCTTCATAAGGTTTTGATGTGATTTGGTGTTCGTGCTGGCCTCTTCAACCATATCGTCGACCTCTGCGTCTTGCATCACTTCAGCGAGGGTTCCAGACTCCTGCTTGTCTTGGGCGATCCTGGAAAAAGGAGTAATTTTGCCAGTGCGTATGAGAAATTCGCGACGGCTTTCATTCGGCAGGGGTCGATGGACTCCATCTTGAGTGGATCCGTCTTCGCCTTCCACCTTATGTCTATCGTTTATGCGTTGCTGTATTACATCCAGCTCTTCGTCTATACCATCGATCTTCCCTTGAAGTTCTCGAATATCAACCCGTATCTTAAGCTTTTGGGACTGGAGTAGAGGCATCGCCAGCCGACTCCGTAACTTCTGTAGCGTCACTTGCGCCCGCTTGGCCTCTGCCTCTGCCTTTTCCATGCGCTTTTTATCTCGCTCATCGGCCTGCTCTGTAAGCAACTGGTCGGCCTGCCTGCCGATATCGCGCTCCAAATCATCCTGATCCCTCGTCCCGGTTGTGAGGAACTTCAATCGTGTCTCCTCGTCGTCGGCGGGCGGCGCATCCTCGCCCAGGTCTGGTGCATTTGTATGCACGATGTGAGGATCTGTGACGGCTTCTTGGGCCGCATTCGAAGCGGTGCCCTCCAGAGAGGGCAAGGAGGACATTGCGACAGGAAAGTGCGCTGGAAATGTGCAACAGTTGGGTGTGCGGGCGGGAACAAGCCAGTCGGACCTGTTGGTCCGTTGGCTACGTCGTGGAGAGGGTAGCGATACAGGCTGCGAGAGAATGAACAGAGAAGCGCATCGTGACTCGGCCCGTGAAAGTGAGGTGAATATGAAGGTTGACTATTTTCTTAGCTTAGGCAGTCGCACGGCGATTACATCATTGATTAGGCGCGAACGCGGCATCACGTGCTCACCTGACATCCATGGATAACACTTTCCCACCAAATGCATCCATGCATTCTTACTGCTGTGTCAACGCTGGACACTAGAAGCGTGAGCGAGCATGTTGCTGGTATATATGTACAGGTGGTAGGGGGAAAGAGTAGGCATAGCGATTTGCTTGATGAGAAATCGCACCTGGCCATAATCTTCTTACAGTGATTGTTGGCTGACCCGTGCCGCTATGTTTGTTGTGACCCGTTACACATACATCGTCCTAAACGTTACTACAGCTTTGACTTTGCAGCGTCGTGCTTCCAGCCGGGCATATCTGCAAGGTCTTTTGCCGGCGCTGCCCGCCTCGACTTGAGCGCGTCCCCGCCTGGACGCCATTTCCAAGCGTTTGCAAGATCGTCCGCCAACTCGCCTTCTACTAATTCCACGACGTGTTTACCGATGTTTGGCAGAAGCTTGAAGGTGTGGCCGCTATCACCAGTGGCCAGTATGAAGTTCTTCCACTTCGGATGCTCACAGATCAGCAGTGCAGCATCCGCGGTATCTGTGCACCAGCACAGTGCTCGGTTGAATAGCTTCTTCTTACTGAATTGTGGAAGAAACGTATCGATAGCTCTCTGGATGCTCTTCTCTGAAGCATCTGGATAAGTGTCCGTCGGATGTTTTGCATGCGACCTGGGCACGGAAATCCGCTTAGGACAATCCGCGCCAAACGGGTGATGCTTCTTGAAGCGCGTGAAGCCGGGGAATTCGTCGCAAACTTTGATCACGCCGTATTCGTCCGGTTCGAAAAAGAAGCCAACATCGCCATTGTACACTACAGGCGAGTTCCTATACACCGCTGCTTCTGTAGGGGTCAGACGCATCTGAGCATATACCCAAGCCTCAAGAATCAATCAGCATCGATCCGCACGCCGTACGATTGGATGCGTAACTCACTTTTGAGACACACTGGTCTTCAAGATCTACCAATACTGAACTCCAAGCTCCGGCAGCAAGTATCACCTTGTCGGCGTAATACTTTGTGCCATCAGCGGTTTCGATTCCTACGCAGGTGGTACCGTCTTTCGCGAACAGCGGGATCTTGAACGTTCCGGCACCTCCAAACCCGAAATTAACACCCTGCTCCTTCAAATATAATCCGATGGCTCGGATCGCTTTTGCTGCTGCTAGCCAGCCACCGTCTTCGCTGAAGATGGCCTTCCAGCCTTTGATCTTTTCGCGCACCAGCGTAGGGGCCTTCGCCAGTATTTGGTCCTCGGTATCTAGCCACTGGTTGGTTTCTTCAAGTCCCACGCCGGCATCAAGCAGGACCTGATACTGCTTGCGCAACCCTGCTATTCCTTCTTCCGTATGTTCACAATCGAGCTGCAAAACAGTCAGCCTTGAACTGCATCCAGTCTCACGTATCAGACATACTCTGCCAGTGTTATGGAAGAAGGCCTTGAACATATCGTCATTCTTCCACATATCTCGCGCTTCCAAACTCAGCTGCACATCCACCTTGTTCCGCAGGCGAATTCCCATTATCTTGTTGAGATCATTCCCAGCAGACTGAGCAGAAGGGATCTCATACGTGTCGAGAACAGTAATGTTCGAAGGCGTGTAACCAGACCGAAGTAAATGCAACGCTGTCGAAGATCCGATCGTACCTCCTCCTCCGACAACAATGACCTTCGTTCGCACTCTTGAAGCCGCCATCTTTTGGAGCTTCCTGATTGTGCTCTCATTCACTACCGCCGATGGCGCTTGAGATACGTCAATCGAAGCGCTTAAGTATCAAGGGCTTTCGAACACGCCACTCTGGAGCATAACATTTGTGAATTTGGTCTGAGCGACCTAGGGTCATCGAATGATTGACTAATGGTGTTATGCGCGAAGCATCGTCTATCCTTCCGGCATGACATCGGAACAGGGAGCGTAGCCCGGTATCGTCCTCCTCCTGTTAAAATATCCCGTTATGGTTTAGCGCAACCAGCCTCCAACCTATCGATACATTCGTCTCCACAGGTTATCAGCGAACGTTTGCTGGGTCAAGCATTCTGGTAATTGAGACCTGGTCCAGCATGGACGATATCGATCAATTCTTAGAGATAGCATATAGCACCGATATGTTGACCACGGAATTCTCGATAATTGAATCAGCACGCCGCCTCGTCGCCTACCTCCGAGACTGTGGTTAAAGTTGGCGCGCGTCCGCGGTTTCTGCCCGGCCGGATAGCCGAGTGGCTACTCGTAGTGTCTGCAGGCTTCGGAATGAACTGTTAATTTGTCTCCGTGCGGTTAGACAAAACATTATCGGACTCTGTGCCGCGGCTCTCCCCACCACCGCGAGTCCACCGCACGGAGCACGATTCCATGCTCCACAGCCCATATCTACACAATCTGGGGAATCTTAGCTTGTGGGCTACTTCGGACCCGCAGATAAGTCGCTGCCCTGGACAAGGCACGAGGAGAGCGAGGAAATGATAGGCGACGCTACAAGTTGAAGTGCATAGCTTCCGATGCCGCATATAAAGAGCTGTGTGAGGCACCTCTGTAGGGTCGTAGGACTCTGTCAGAATCGTTCAACATCCTGGGTCGCTCTTTGTCTGTCAACCCCGGCAGCGAGACCTCTTCAATCATGTCTGAGTTCGACGCTGCTCCTCCCAACACTCATGCCGTCGGCAATCATGAGTCCCTACGAGCGAAGGGGGATGACCCGATGTACTCTCTTCCTCATCAATATGCCGACCAGAGGGTAGACATGGTCGCCTACTCGAAGAACGTTCCATTGTGGAAGCGCGTGTACCAGCATAGCTTAACGCAAATGATGCTCCTCAGCGTCCAAGCGTTCTGTGGTCCTGCGATGACGGATGCAATAGCAGGTTTGTATCCTCCAATATACGAGAGTCTCTTCGTCTGCTGACTTAATACAGGCCTCGGCGGGGGTGGTCTTGCAACGCCGCAGACCAGCAACATTGCCACCGCGATCAACTATGCCCTGCTCGCCATTGTCTGTCTGCTAGGCGGTCCGATCGTGAACAAGCTAGGAACTAAATGGGCACTCGTCATCGGGGCCATGTCCTTCCCTATTCGAGGCTCCTCGTATTACTGCAACAGCAAGTTCGGCACACAGTGGTACCTCATTCTCGGCGCCTTCTTTACCGGGATTGGTACAGGATGCTGGTATGTTGCTGAATCAGGATCTATCATGTCGCTCGCCCCTTCAGGAGCTCGTGGGAAATATCTCGCTCTGTGGATTGTTTCCCGAAACTTAGGTCAGCTTGTCGGTGGTGCCATCAATTTGGCGAAGAACCACCAGAAGGGTGCTTCCGGAGGTGTCACCCCGGATACGTATATCGCGTTCCTCATCATTGAATCGATGGCTCTGCCATTTGCCTTCTTGATATCGCCGCTGGAGAACGTTGTCCGTTCGGACGGAACCAAGATTTTAGTCTCCGAGCCTATCGGCACGAAACAAGAGTTCAAGAAGATCAGGTTTACCATGACTTCGAAGCTCATTGTTTTGTCTGCACTTTGGGCATTCTGGTCTTTCTTTTATAGGTAAGCTAGTCCCCTTCTTCCGATTCAAGGTACTGAACAAGACCACAGTGGCACCTGGTCGACCTACCTCGGAACCTACTTTTCCGTCCGCTCGCGCGCCCTCTCCTCTCTCGTCTCGCCCTTCTTCTGCATCATCGGCTGCTTCGGCCTAGGCTTCATCCTCGACATGAAGAACGTCTCCCAACGCCGCCGCGCTCAGCTCGGTCTATTAACCGTCGTCATCCTCAATCTCGGCGTCTACATCTGGTCCATCGTTATGCAAGTTCGCTTCAACGCCTCCTCTCCCGGTAAGATTGACTGGGACGAGTCAATCTACCCCACCGCCTTCCTACCGTACTTCTTCGTCCAGACCACCGGGCCTCTGTCCCAGTCGTACATGTACTGGCTTCTCAGCTCTTTCGCGACAGACGCACAAAGTAATGTGCGCAATGGCGCAGCATTCAGGTGTCTTGAGGCGGTGGGCCAGGCCGTCAGTTATGGCATGAACACACAGATCAAGACGAGCCCGCTTATTGGATTTTGCGTTACCTTTGGGCTAATGGCGCTTGCCTTTGCTCCGATGCTTATTCTGGTCAACCAGGTGCCTGATCGCATTCCAGCTGACGTTATTGCCGAGGAACAACATAATGCGGACGCAAAGACAGAGACTATCGAGGTGTCGAAGGGTGCATAGCACTTCCAATGAGCATTGTTTGTTCAACTATAGCAAGTAGCTCAGCGTGGAAGGTTGGGGCTGGTGGCGTGTTTCCACTATAGCGGAATCGTTATTTTTCTCCTGTGCGAGTGAATCCAAGCCTATTTGCATCATTGTTTCGAATTAGAGCATGAACATACGAATGTTCGCGCTGTATTACCTACACTAACCCCGATCTACTGGTCACCCATCGGTACAAAGTATCAGCATCCACAGCTTCATTTACTGTGCCATGGCTAATTCATTGTGTGAAGGCAGACCACAACAAGCGCTACCTAGGTAGTGTGGTGCGCTGTTTAATGCTATGCGTGGCAGGATCATGGCTGTGTCACATGAATGAATGCCGTTAACTATTCTCCTATCTCGTATGCTCTGCAAACTGTTACCAGTGTCCTCTAAAAGTCCCTCCTTCATTTTGATTCTGCATGCAGTCTTGCCTGCTGACTGCACATTCATTGGGGCCTTTGTCAAGAAATCAAGGACATGGGACAGAATAATATGGGTTTTCGACGGCTAGACTTACTTTCGTCTTATCTTGATCAAGGCTTCGCTAGACCCCAGCGTCCTTTCCAAAACTCGCCGATGCTGATGCTCTAGGCACACTTAGCCTGCGCTAGCTTACATTACCCCCGGTCTATATAGCGTCTCCACGCTGGAACGGCCTCCCCACACGACTCAGCAGTAAACCACTTCGAGTAACGGCTCTGGATCCTGCAATGACAACCATCAGCATGATACGACAAAGGGACCTCATACGCCCAGTAACGCCCATGCTAGCTCGGACATCGCACAGTGATGATCTGCGCGAGCTCATTTCGAAGGCGAAGAGGTCTCCAGTCGCAGATCCTGGGCCACGAGAATCTTTACACTCCTACACCCCGCAACGAATCCGCCATGGCTCATGCGATCGCCCCCCAACGGATTCACACAGACCCCAAACGGGGTACCGTGCTCGTCACTGCAATCGAAGAGAAGGTCAAATGGTCACCAAACCAGACGTACATGAGATACCCTACGCCTAATTGGGAAGTGGACGGATATCGCACCCTCACATATGGACAGTATGGCGACTCTATCAACAAGGTGGCACACTGGTTGGACGAAAACCTGGGCAAGGCAACCGAGAACGATACCGTAGCATATTTGGGTCCCAATGATCTGAGATATGCTGTCCTGTGGCCCGCCGTGGTGAAGACGGGGAGGAAGCTCCTGGTACCAGACGGGAGGGTTACCAGCGAAGGATTGAAGACTTTGCTGAAAGCCACGAAGGCTAAAATATGGATATCCGCCGAGGACGATCCATTGGGGCCGCCTACTTTTCTTCCTACAAGCCTGAGGAAAATTGCATTGCCATCTGTAGAATGGTGCCTTAATGCCTTATCACACGAACACTATCCTTACGAGAAGACGTGGGACGAAGCAAAGTGGGATGAGATCTTGATCATCCACACTTCTGGAACTACTGGACTTCCAAAGCCGATTCATCACACTAACGGCTGGCACGCGTGCTTTAGAGAACGCGAACTCTCCAAGAAACACTTTCCACGTGGAACTGTGTATGATGCCTGGATCGGAAAATCGGTGCTGTCGTCATGCCCCCCGCAGTGGCTGGGTGGTATGGTTCACTACGTTGACTTTCCTGTCTATACCGATACGATTTGCATCATTCCACCGGCAGATCATACTGCGTTTTCCCCGGAAATTTTCAAGAAGTTGCTAAGCCGCAACGTCGTGGATGGCATTAAATGCCCACCACATACTATACATCAATTGTACGGAGAGGCGGACACACAGCAGCTGTTGAAGGAGCTCCAGTTCATTGTGTATATAGGCGCAGCTTTAGGTAAGTACACGGAAGGAATGTCGATGCGGTTTTCGCTGACCCAACGTTTCCTAGACCAGAGGATTGGAGACGATCTAGTCGAACACACGCCGGTCGTACCCTTTATTGGATCCACCGAAACCGGAAAGCAGGTGGACTTGATGCCAGTCAATAGGAAGCTATGGCACACACACGACTACGTTCCTGAGAGCGGAAGTCAGATGGTACGTATTGGAGGAGTTGATGCTGCAGCGGATGGTTCAGGGGATCTTCACGAATTAGTCATCGATCGGCCCAAGGACGGCGAGCCAACGCTCTTCCAGCATGCTTTTTGGAACCCTCAGTTCCATGATGTCGACAGAATCGAGACGAAGGAGCTGTATTCTCCCATTGAAGATGATGATGGACGCATGAGATGGATATTCAGAGGCCGAAAAGACGATCTCACTAAGCTAGATTGGCTGGCCAAATTCCATGCTCAGGATCTCGAGAAGATGATCCAACAGCATCCAGGCGTGTCAAGTGTATTCGTGGGTGGTGAAGGGCGACCCACCCCATATGTCATCATTGAGCCAAGGAATGTCGGTATTGAGGGAGAGAAGGCGAGTGCTCTTCTGGACGGGCTGTATGAATCTCTATCGAAGAGCAAAGACGCTCATGTGGAAATTCGCATACCGAGGGAAAACATTTTCATCACTAAGCCGGGAAAGCCATTGAAGAGAAACTTCAAGCAGACTTTGATGCGCAAGGAGGTTGAGAAAGATTACGAGGTCGAAATTGAGGAGATCTACTCGCAGCTTGCGAAGCTGAACACGTAGAGATTCCCAAGTCGTTCCTGATAGAGTGACTTGTAAGAAACCATATACACGTGGCGCTGGACGCATGCATTGGTGCCTGTCGAACACGCTTCGTACTAAGGCGAAATAGAGGTCGTGGTGGTGGTGTTGTTGTTGTTTTAGAGAAACAATTAAGCTAATTTTGGATATAATTCTCAAAATGAATTTTTTTTCATGACAATTTTATAGAGACTTATAAATAAAGCTCATTTTGATGTTCCACAAACCCGGCGGCTGAATGGACCTTATTGACTGTATCGATTGGCTCCCACTTCATCTCTAGAGTTTTCCCACACTACACAACAGGAACAAACGGACCCTTGTAGCTCTTGCTCCTTCCCTCAATCTCGAATTCCAAGCTCCCACATGAAGATTTCACCAGCTTCTGGTGGAAGTTCTGTAGGGCGTACTCGATCATCATGTCTATACCTGTGGTCGGATTAACCTTTGTGTAAACAAGACTTCCGCTAGAACTTACCGCACTGTGCGCCTCCCGCTGTCCATATCTGCGCACTCTCAAAATGGCCTTCCACAGTGACCCATCTTTCATCCTGCCACTCCACATCTGGAAACATATGCCTCGCTGCAGGTAGCAGTAGTCGGTTGGTAGTCGCTTTCTTCCCATCTAGTATGCCACTCTTGGCAAGCCACATACCGCCAGTACACGTAGCCAAGATCGCTTTCGTCTGCTTACTCGCCTCCCTCAAGAATGATAGACTGGCTTCGGGGACCTTCTGAGGGTCCGGTCCCCCGAGCAAGATGATATCCAAGTCACGCGGCGCGTTCCCGTAAGTGTGCGTAGGCCGGATGTACATGTCTGGTGTTGCCCAGGTTGGCTCGAGTGAGGAGGATATGTAGAGGAATTCCATATCTCTAGCATAAGGTTTGAGCTCCCCCATGGCAGGAATGAGATTGGAGACCATGCTGACGATTCGGGAAGACATGTTTCCAAGAATATCCAGGCCCGCAAGGTCTGTCAGTTGGACTTCTTCGTATAGAACGCCAATACGGAGAGGCTTGGGGCTGGTGTTAGGAGTAGTGACAGTCATGGTGAAGTCGGGAGGTGTAGAGTAGCAGGATGGAAGTATAACGGTAAAGGGATGGGTGATGCCCGGTCCATCATTCTAGAACCTTTATATACCGAAAACATTATCGTAGTAAGCGTAGCGGATTGTACATCCGTTCCGAGTCATAACTGTGCATACTTGCTTAGTGCGAGAGCTTCGGCCATTCAATCCACATCAGTGAGATTCTTTGTCAGTTCCTTCAATCAGAATTGAAAACATCGCTCCCCAAGGGGTGGTGTGTCACTTGTAGAGCCGGACCGGATCGGATGAGAAATTCGCTCCGCGCCGACGCCTCGTTGGACAATACTGGAACGGCTAATTGAGTGCCCATATGGTATATGGCTTTCCTTAGAAATATGTACATTGTACCCTACTTATATGAAGCTCAGTGATGCACATTTTCCTATACGCAATTGAAGGAAACCGTCCATTTGCCCCCAGGCACATTCGCTACAGATACCGGTCCGGCATTCGCGTGCGTGACCTCGATCTCGAGGGTTCCGTACTTGCCATTGCGTTCTCTCAAAACAATATTCCCCGCACATGACGCCCGTGGAATTTTCACTTCACCGCTTGTATCTTCAGGGGTATCGAAGTCGATCTGGAAGCCGCCGTTGCTGGCCATTTGAGTCTTAGCCGAGAAGAAGCCAATGCCAGTGCTGAAACCAGCATCTGCAATAGTAAGATCACCAAGTGAAGGAGCGATGCGCCACGTCTTTCCTCCAGCGCCCAGCAGTTGTATGCCGGCAACGTAGAAGGTGAGCGAAGACGTCGGTCCTGTCGCCCATCCATGGGCATGCGAAATGCGCGCATCGTTCAAGTACGGTGCATAATGAAGTTCCCCAGTTGTAGAGTACCCTTCAATGAATGTTGAGTTTGTCATTCTCGGGTCATCAAGCATAAAACCCCACTGCAGCCTCATTAAGCCGAGGGCAGCGGTTGTGTTTTCCGCCAGGAAATGCGTTTGCAGCTCAAATCCAGAAATGAAGGGTGAAATAGCATCGGCTGCCTCAGGTGCAGGCGCTCCGTACGGCGTCCACCGATCGGCTAGCTTTGTGCTAATCGACTCAATCTGTGAAGAATTGAGAGTGAGGTTCGACACCACCGCCCAAGAGTTTCCATCTTGTGGCATGAGCGTTGTGGTCTCGTTGTCGATATACATGCCTGCCTTGTCGTTCCAGAGAAGTTCGTTTGCGGCGAATTTGATCTTTTCTGCCGTTGCTTGCCATGACGCAACCGGCTCCGTGTCATTAAGTGCCTTCGCGAGTGCGATACCTTGATTGATGGTGTAGTATAGAATCGAATTCGCCTGTACCCTTATTAGTCTGTTGACTTCCATCACATCGCAGAATGAAAATACCTCGATGTTGTGCCCGCCCATGCCAAACCGTAGCCAGTCGGGTGGTGAGGTGACGTTCATCAAGCCAGTATCGTCAATGAAGCCCAAGGAAAATTCTAGTGCGAGCTTCCATTGCGACCAATGTGATGCCGCATAATCAAGGTTGCCCTACAGGTTGTGAGCCAGATTCGCAGTTCCCATTAGCCATATTCAGGCTGACATACTGTATATAGGTAGTGATCGGTGACGCCAATCAACGTGTACAGGTGATACGTAAAAGACAATATGGAAGGAAACGGACGCCCAGCATATGGAAGCTGACCCGTAGTCCTGTTCTGAACGGCAAACAACGAGTTTAGGGAGTTCTCGATGGAGACAACATCATTTGTCGATGCCACCACACCTGGAACAGCAATAGCCATGTCTAAAATGCGTCAGTAGTGCAACTCTCATCCTGCATGATTTAACATACCTCCGGCCCACACAAGCCTGTCCCTCTTCGCTCCATCGGTCAGAGCAGAAGTTCCATTGGTGATTGTATAATTGTAGTACCAGGTAACGTTGGTCGCATCGGAGACTGAACTGTTGATAGTCCCTAGGTGGACCAATGCATTGCCATGCTGTGGATCAATAGTACACATTTGGTTTGTGTATGCGCCTGCATACCTAAAGGTGAGAGGGGGACAAAGTCAGTGTGGTGTTCAGAACGAGAGGGTGAGTAGAATTAGGTGTTGACCGACTGCAGGTGTCCAAAGCTTTGGACTCAGTCAGGGAGCATAAAACTTCAAACATTTGCGACAGCTGAGACACCAATTTTGTACTCCAGCCTTACTTACCAGATTCGATTCAAAAGTTCGTCTATCAATGTAAGTATTGTTCTGGTCCATGCACTCTCAAAAGACCTACCATCGCAGTGGAAGTATCCGGTATAATTGCCGAGCGCGTCGTCCTTCCAATGTGGCATCGGGGTGAAGTGAACTTCCGCAGATATAATTTCGACCTTTCCTGTACCGTTATGCACCAGTGTCATGTAGCGGAACCCTCCTCGTTCTTTGTCCCGAGGCGCAGAGTATCTGCCTGGTGCTGCGAGATGGAACCACAATGTCTCGTCTTTCCCAGCATCCGCAGTAGCGTCCGATGATTTGTTGGAAACCCAGAGAGAGGATTCCGAGAATGTAACGCCGATGTACTGGTTGGAGTCCGACACGGATCCGATATTCAAGGAAACCACACCAGCAATGTTCTTCCCGAAGTCATACGCCGTAGCAGCATCATCCTCGAAGACGGCGCTTCCGGATGGAGATGTCAGAGTCTCAGCATTGCTGACCGAACCATTGGAGCTGTGCACGGAGACTGGAAAGAGAGTTCGTGAATCTGGTGCGAGGATATACTCGGCATATGGTACCGCAGAAGCAAAAGAAAACAATATGGAAGCGGCCAAAAAAAGCTTCATGGTCAACCATATGAGATCCACCTCGATTGAAGAATTGTAAGTACCGCAACCCGACACGCTTTCATGATAAATCCATCACGATTCAGGTCAAGCAGCCGACACGTCTTGCCGGCCTCCCTCAGCTAGACTTCAAAGGTCTTGCTTTCGGATGAAAACATACCGAAGTGACGTCCTTGATGAGCCGCGGCTGGTATTGCGGGGAAAATGCGGGGAGACTAGGCGATACATTCAGGCACATCGTTGTTTGACATCGTTGCTTCATTGGTCTGCAAAACGTTCACCACAAGTTCGTGCATAAATCGCCGAGGATGTGCCACAAAAGCGTTGAAGATCTGGGTGTTCGGAGAGGCGTACAAACCTTGGACGAGATTGGTGTTGATTTCCAGGGCTATGGAAAGGAAATTCTGGGGCTAACGGTTTCGGTACTACTCTCCGAAAACGCAACGTCGGTAGTGTAATATTGTTGGCAATTGGCCTCGATACCCGGCTGTTGTTCCAAGCAGTTGCATAACGATAGGATGAATAGTAAGCACCAAAGCTACATATGCTGGATCGATTGTATGGCTCGCCGAGCCCAGTCTGATTACTGTACATTGCCGTTCCTGTGGAAGGCTGCTAGGCCACGCTGCGAACTTTTTTCGGGTTCAAGCACTTCTATGATAATCATTGCACGACACACATGACTGCACTGCAATGTCCTCTGTAATGTACTTTGTTTGCTTTCTCTGTGAGGCACAGCAAGCTAGCTCGAAGATGCGCGGTCCGCAGCATCACTATACATCAATGTGTCGAGGCGCATTGGGTGAAAAGGTGGCTTGGTGCTATCTCCATGAAACTAACAATGGTGGCTGATGACTGACCACCGCATTCAATGGTGAGCAGGTCGCGGTATTGCGTGACCCACGTGCTTTTAAAGCTCGCCGGGCTTTCGTGATAAGACGAGTCGCTCCAGAATCTGGAATCAATATAACTGACGTCCTAGTAGATAAATATACTGAACTGCTCGAGTACTGCAGTATGTACGCTCAATATTGCGTAGAAGTATCAACACGAGTAGAGTTTTGATTAATGTGATTATCTGCTAGTGTTTGAATATCTTTCTAGATCGAACATATCACCTTATAGTATACATGCTTTACCGAGGGGATAACCTCTCTTATTTTGGCAGCTCTTCTAAAGATCACGCCCGAAACAAGTAATAGTATTAAGATAGAGCTTGGGTGAGCTTAATACTATCAAGTAACTATCTATAAGCCGTATTCTATGCTAATTGCGAAGGAATTTCTTTAGCGGCTCAAAAACGAAGTTCTCGATCTAGTAATATATGCGCTCAGTGTTCACAGTTCTGACAATATAGCAGCTAGTATCGAACACAACTCTGGTCCCTTACGCATCGTAGGTACCCAAGTCTGCCGCTCGCGAATGCAGCTCGCTTCTAGATGGTAAGACCCGTCCTGTTTAGTGTCATAAGGATAGTCAAATGTCACTTTGACGCAACGGCCACAACGAAGGGCGGATCTGGACGTACTGTTGACACACTTAGTCTCTTAACGTTTATTACATATTCGGCACGTCTTTTACCTTGATGCGGCACTTCTTGCAGTAGAAGATCTTAGGTTAACTTTGGCACGCTTAAGTGTAGCAGTGGAACGTACAGGCTTGTAGGCTTGCGTGGCAATCGCATGTTCGGAGGATTGTTGAAATTATCGTGTAGAATGAATCATTACTGCACATATAAACTTGTCGGATCTACGTCGCTTAGAGTGACTGTAGGCACGATCTCGTGGTGGAGAAACATTGTATCCTGCGGAGACAAGTCAAGCACATTTACTTACTGGGCGCTGAGATCTCTTTTGGGACGTATGAAAGGCCTCAATGCATAGAAAACTAGTACTCGTATATAAAATGTCTGATGTATGCAATCATAAAGACTCGACAACTCCTTCAACATCTGACCCCCCGTCAGGCGTTCTCCTAGCTGGAGTTCCTACTAATACCTTTAAGGGCACCGCTGGAAGGCGACATAAGATGATGACCTTCAGGACTTGGTCGTCGTCGATCTTACGAGAGCCGCACGTGAGTGACGTTGAGGTTGAAACATTCGAAAGTGGCTCGAGGCTCTAGCGCGAGTCACATGATCAATTACGCTACCCTTTCCTTCACCGTGATGTTATATAAGCGATCGAACGCGTGCTTTGATATATATTTCATGCGTACTTGCCTTCCACAGCACCCTCAACTCTGCCCTCTTGCCTTGCTCGACTCATCACTAGGCATTCTTATACATCCTTCGCTTTAGCTGTCAATACTAAAGTCTCCATATCTTCCAGCTCGTAAGACGGCTACAGCTAAGCCTTGATCTCCATTTGTGGAAGATGGGGCTCATTAGTTGGGCTTTCGGCAAGAAGCCTGAGGCTTCAGATCCATCACCGTCATCTTTAATGACGAAGCCCGACAAGCTTGACAGCGATGTCACGATCAGCAGTGGGGACGCTATCCCGAAGATGGTTTCCACCAGCACCGACAACGATGATGATGTCTTGAGCGTCGTTACGGATTCCAGCGATGAACGAAACTACCTAGTGGCTCAATCTTCGAGCATAACACAGGCAAGTGTCTCACGACACCTACACCGTGCCGCTCTAACAGACATCCAGGCCAGAGGCGCTGCCGATACAACTGACCTGATCGCAAGTTCTTCGTCCTGTAGCACAGCAGAATTATTCGGGGGTGACGATACTGACTTCCTGGTGGACTTTCTCGAGGAGCGTTCTGTAGCGTTGAAATATCAGCGACGCAAAGAGTCTTCAGGTGACAATGGCAAGGTCTCCGTGAGCCTGGAGATCCACAAACCATATAGCGAAGATGGCGCGTATCCTGAGGACATCAGCGAGGAAGACGAAGAGCCCGAGGGTGGCATGGACGTGTAAGTAAAGTACCAAACCAGAAGGTACGGTCCACTGACCTTAATAGTAGGGAGTCACCAACGTTCGATCTCAACCCCCAAGACAGTGTCGCGCAATCCACCTTTTCTAAGTCTACAACATCTGAAGAAGATGAGCACTATGACTTCCCGAGGGAGGAAGAGCATACCAATGCGGACGAAGACAAGCAGAATGAGCAACTGAATGTTGTCAAGAAGCAGACACTCCTTGTTGAAGAGCAGGCTGCTGCCGTCCACAAATCCTGCGCCCATGTCGCCCCTACGCCCTCGCATAAACCCGATGCAAACCTCAATTGGGCCGATTTAGATGAGGACGATGATGATTGGGAGGTCCCCTTGGCGTGGAGAGCTGCCCGTGCTTACCGAAAACCCGATGTGTTCGAGAAGGATGAGGAAGGCATTGAGTTGTATGTCCAATACAATGCACAGGCCGACGCTGCTGACTTTGCCGACAGCGAAGAAGACTGCGATACCGACACCACAAAGCGTCCGATCGACGAGACGTCCCTAGGAGCCGAACAAGATAGCGTGAGCTCAGAAGCTGGTAAATCATCATCCCAATCTACCCCCTCAATCTCCGATTGTGGCGCAGGGATTCCAGGCCCGGACAACGGTGAAGGTATCGGCGATTTCAAACAGAGCCCGGTTGACGAGACATCCGAAGAGAGCGGCGAAGAACTTCAGAGCGCAAATTCTGGGACAGCATGCTCCCACTACCCCTCGTCAGAATCTGACTACGGTGCTGGATACGCTGGACCCTCGCGCTCTCTCGCCTACCATAACTATGCTGACGTTGTGCAAGCCTATCGCAACGAAGAGGATCGACGAGATTTGGAAGAGGTGTCGAAAGAGGCGTACAGGATGCAGATGCAGCAGCTCTGGGAACGTTATGCCGAACAAATTAATGTTCTCAAAGCGCCTTCAGCGTCCGAACCGCAAGAGAAGGACTTACATGACGAAGTCATGCGCATTGTCTTCAGCGAGGTCTACCCTGCGCTCTCAAGCAACGCCGACTGTGGCCAGATGCATGTCATCGACTGGAAGACGCTCATGGGGCCGGACCATCTGGGCCCAGACCCCGACGACGAAGACAAGTTCCTCTTGCACTTCGCAATGCCACGCCTGTGTGACGTCGTAGCGACACTCCTGTTCGATTCGGACCCATCCGCTCTCGATGCCTGGCTTGATGAGTCAAAGAGCGTCGTGGAATGGTGGCACACCCCGCACCGCAGCCACCCTGGTGTCTTCAGGACCGTCATTCGAAAGGAAAAAAACCAGGTGATAGTGGGAACATACACCGACCTCGGCTTCAGCGTGTGCTGGGATCGTTACATCAAAGCGACCATCGAGAAGAATGGACAGTGGACGGAGTCATTTGCCTTCAAGGGCGGACAATTCAAGAAAAACCCTGACGAGAAAAACCCCGGCGCTTCTTCACGGAAAGTCCGGGGTGGGATTGACTGGGAGTCCTTTGAGATTGGCAATCCTGGAAAGTATGATTGGGACGAGCTTGAAGACCCAGTCGAGGCACTATGGCATGGTAGGATGCTAGCGCGTGAGTTGCTCAGGACGATCTTGAACAATTACAATCAGTATCGCGGCGGCAATACCATTGAGCTGGTTGTCGATGGAGAGTTGACGCCCATAGAGGCACGGGGGATTAGGCGCGTGACTAGGTTCGATGGCATCGAGAACGATCGGATCGAGGCTGTTGTTTCGTGTCCCGGAATGCATGCTCAGATCTAGGAAGATCTCGCATCTCCTAAGTCAGCATTAGAGGTGCTGGACGATGTCGAGCTTTAATTGGCACGTCGTCTGGAAGACTTAGGAGTGCTGTTTTGGAGTATTACATGTTATGAGGGTGCCTGCAGCTGTATCTTTAGCGCCATTATTAGGCCTCGAAGTATACGGACATCTGGATGCTCACTCGAAAGGAAAACTTCATTGTTTGTTGGCATTGAGTGGCGTTCATGCGGTCATCTTGCGGGAAGAGTCAGGGGAGTGGCAAGTGCTAATCTTGACGCGGTAAATGAAAGGGAAAGAAGAAGTTGTTGCTGCTATTTCCTCTTCAATCGGACCGTACCACGGGCTACATACTGATTCAGCTATCTATCTACACCTTGAATGCGTTTTGGACTCACTCTTCACCAAGGGCATCCGCGGACACGTTTCACGGCACGTAGAGAGCTGACACTAGATGTTGCAGACGCATTCTTCATCATCTCAAACGTCCATCGTCAAGCAAGATGTCCATCAGGCAATCGCTTCCCGGGATATTATACGCCACAGCAACTACGCCATCGCTGGGACGACGACGTCATCTTTCGGAGAATAGCAGAGCAACCATCGTTTTCGTCGCAGCAAAAGCGCCTTTGCTCTGCAGAAGAGACGTAAAAGTCGCGGGTATCTTTTTGAAGCTGTCATTGCTGTCCGCTTCGCTCCCTGTCTATATTAGCAAGTCTTCCATCGATGGTTCACGTGTAGGTACACTCACAAACTCGTGGCACGGCAGGCGCAACATCAACCTCAGATTCCGCCTCGCCCGTCCAATCAAACCCGATCTTCCAGTTAATCTTCAACAAAACGTATCTATCCTCCAGAACCAGTGTTTCGCGTCCAAGATGCCGATTTAGGTCTCTCCGCGAGAGGGGGTGACGCGGTTTACCGACAGTTCGTTTATCAAAATTTTCGGTATCCTCACTGGTTCGTCCGGCTATCAAACGTCCAAACGCGACTTCGCATTGATGCCAGTATTCGGCGCGCTTTTTCGCGATGTCCCAGTATGATGCAATCGCCCAGCAAACATTGCCCAAGTCTTGCTCCTTCGCTCGGGCGCGTATGAAGGAGCCTAGCTCGTGGTCTGCCCAGTGCGGTAGTTGCAGAAGCTTCACATCGACTATAACATTACTTATCGTGTTGATAGTGGCCGAGACGGACGCTGTCAGGAGGCTTTGCGGACCAGTGATGTCGATTACATGCTTTTGATGGACCTGGTTCGAGGAAGAGGGGTTTTGCCCACGCGGGAGGTTCAATTTCGTGCTGAACTCGAACGACGTGAACATCTGTAGGTAAGGAAGCGGATCGTCAAGCTCCAGGGGCAGGTGGGATGCAACTGGACTCTCAGGTTGCGCCTTAGGTGGAGCGGGCCGTTGTGTTACAAAAGGCAATAATGAACACAATATCGAAGATAAAGGTGGGCGTCTTTCTTCTTGGTTTTCCTCTCCACTCTTAGTGAGCTCATTGATGATCTTAACTAGGGCTTCTCTTTCTCCAGGTGATTCCATGGGCTCAGCGAGGCGTACTTGTGATTTTGCTATCTCTTCTGTACATTTCGAAACCTGCTTTTCTAAGAGCCTCACCTCCTTCTCCAAACGCAATTTTTGGGACTTCTTTTCCTCAATTTCGGGATCAGGTGGTAAGCTTGTCTCTTCTTGTGGCTGCTGATGCTCATGGTCGGCGTTTTGTATAGGCCCATTTACAGACACATCTGATTCATTCTGTTGTATGCCAAGTGTTTTCCTCGACGAACGCGTTCTCTCCATGGGCTCGTATAGGCGCGGGGGTCGCTTACTCGGTGAAGAGAATAAGCCGGGTCGTGGTATGTATTGTTTCTCTGCTGCTCTTTGGGATGGCGTCGCTGGTAAGTCCACCGCGGCCGCCTCTTCCGCCGCCTCCTCCTCATCCTCCAGTGTACTATTCGCTAGGCGCTCCCTCCTTCGTGGTCGCGTTTTCTGTGCGCGTAGAGTAGTAATAGAGCTAGCGGGCGGTGCGTGGGGCGACTGAGCTCCAGCAATTGTTCCATCTCCTTCTTCCTCGGCTGCCACTGGGGCACTCTGCAATCCGTTAATTTGCTCGCCCATGATGAATGCGCGAGCTTGCTTGCCACGCTCAAGTATATCTGCCCGGCCATTCTGCGCTGGTACATCTGAAGGCCGTTGGAGAATTTCAGGGTATCCGCGCGCAAGGCTAGCTTTCGTGGGGGATGCAAATGATGGTCTTTGCGGGGTCCTGCGCGGCGGCTCTTTGAGAGGACTTAAGGATCTGCCGGACGCGCCCTTGGTGGGCGACATAGAAAAACGACGAGGGGGAGCTCTTAAAGGACTTGATTGCCTGTCTTCGGCGAAAAAGGAACGAGAAGATATCGAAGGTCTCCGAGGTGGTTGCTTCAGCGGACTGAGCAGTGCCTCTCCCTCTGGTGTAGTTGTTTTCCTTCTCTTTCTCGCAGGCTCGTCCATGGTCGTTCGCTGGTCACTACAAAACGCATGCGGTCGAAGATTCGTAATGGTGGACTTCGTACGCGTCGCCGTATAGCAATTGATTTATCGATACATTGAGAGTCTGTATTTACGCGTGCTTAGGTGGTTGCTGCGCGTCTCTAGAATTGTCTCGGCGCGCGTCGCGTGGTGTTTGTTGCGGGTAAGGCTGTCGGCGGTTGCGGGGAGCCAACCTTAGCCGAGAGAGGCAGCAGAAAGCGGGCCCGAGGTGACTTCATGGCCCAGTTCCCTGCATTCGTCATCCAGCTTGTCGCGAAGTTTTTGTGCGCCTCAGCAGTCTTCTGGGAGCACGTTGCTTCAACAAAAACATACGATCGCCTATATGAGAACACATAGGCGGCGCTGTTGCTGAACAAATTGCACGAAATTTCAAAGGCGAGCATGGAGCACCTCGGGCGATATGCTAGACCTGTACCCTCGTACCGCAACCTTTGCGCATCTTGTTTGCGAGCGTTACCCAGAAGCTCTCTGAGACCAGCTATGAAAAGCGCAGGCCTTCAGAACAGTGACCGGATACAGCGACGCTTCAAGGGTTACATTGCGCCAGCTGGAGAACAAGCACGACCTATTGAAGGTTTCTACGCAGGTACATGTCATGCTTTCCCAGAGACACAGTTGCGAGAACTAACTTATACTACAGAGCTTCTAAAGAAACCCGTATCTCAAACCCCAGCCGCAACACGCACCGCGCCTTCGCCGCCACCGCCTGATTCGCTCCCCAAAACTACCGAAGAAGAAACACTCACAAAAGCGAGAATAGTGTTTGGATCAAAACTAGCGGGCCCAGCTGAAAGGAAAAAGGAAATCGAAGCTGCCTCACATGAGGTTGCGGGCGTTCTTGTCCCACCGAAGCCCACAGAACCAGATAACTGCTGTATGTCCGGTTGCGTGAATTGCGTATGGGATCTCTACAGAGACGAGATGGAGGAATGGGCGGCGAAGAGTGCGGAAGCTCGTGCTAAAATGCAAGCTCAGAGTCGAAGCGGTCGAGGGACGGGAAGCAGCATAGCGAGCAAGGACACGCCCCCACATGTCGGTACGAGTATGGATGACGACGGCGGAGGTAGCGAAACGAATTGGTCGGCGCCTGCAAGCCAGGATGCCTTGTTCGACGATATACCAGTGGGCATACGAGAGTTCATGCGAACGGAGAAGAAGCTGAAGGAGAAGCACAAGGCAGAGCGGGTCGCAAGAGTATAGCGAAAATATTCAATGCCTATAACATCACCCTCCCAGAAACATTGCCTGTAGCTCCCTCCTTGTACGCCGATTGTGATGCTTCCCTCTTATCCCACCGTGCACAACGAGCTTGAGCTTAGTCGGAGCCAACGTCCACTCCCTTCGCGCTGAGCTCAGTGCGTGCCTGCGATATTTGCGACATCAATTCCTTGTGTGCCTCCGGAACGTCGTTGAACGTGAAAACTCCCCAGCCGAGTTTGAAGAGAAGATATGCGCCGAATGATACGAGAGCCCAGAATGGGAGCTGCAATGGATCAGCTGGTATGACTGTTGAGGTTGAGTGAATCTTACCACAGGGACAATATCCTTCTGGATTTTCTCGGGGAAAGACACTATCTCCATGAATACCGCCAAGTAGAGCTACGTAAGTCAGAAGCATGCTCAGTAACATGTTTGTCTGAGGGGTCTCATACTGAGGTGAAGAGGAGGGCAATAGAGATTGTCTGCTGAGCGCGCGTCATGCTTGCGGTAGAGGGACTGGGTTAATGCCGACGTTTCGGTTCTGAGTGACTGTCGTGAGATGCAAATAGTACTCAGCTCCTGTTGTTGGTAAATCGTCGCTGCCACATCTCAAGAAATGTGCCAAGACGAACATCGGGAGACCCCTGTTTTAGCACGTGCCCTAAGCGAACTGGCTGCCCGAATTAGCATGCATACCAAAGTGCGACCAGCATTAATGTCTTTCCAACTTTTTTGCATCCTTGTAGATTTGGAGACTTCCCCTCAGCGCACGGAACTTGGGCACCGGGAACAAGCAATGTAAGGCATGCATGCATGAGCGCCCGTTCTAGGCCAACAAGGTTCAGGCAAACGAGGTCTCAACTTGGTGCCACCAGATCACTTTCCTAATCTGTGTGAATACTACTTTCACAATGCTACCATAGATATCGACGTTATTGAAAAAAACGAAATTTTCCGCGAGTCTGGTCAGCGTAGACCAACTTTCTGAAGCAGCATGTTACCCACGAACGATGTTTCTAAGCAATCTCTGGCGGACCTCGAGGAATACCTGGAACAAGGTCCACAGGCGAATCCGCAAAAGCTATCAGACATAGCTTCGTGGCTGAAGCGTCTGAAATCAGCGGAGAGCTCCCAGTGTGATGTGAAAGCTGTCCAGCTTTTAGGTACTGCAGCGGGAAAGCAGTGGGATGAACAGCGTATGGCAGATAGCAGCGACGAACCAGACACAGTCATAGACTGACAGTAATAGGAATATGGCAAGAACGGTTTCAAAGATATGAGATTCTCTCCAATGTCCTACAGAATCTTGAACCCTCAACAGCGTTCCCTGCACTCAACAATCAATACCTACGAGTCATCGGTAATGCAATTGCTTACAATGGTAGGTTTGTCTTCTACGCTTTGTAATTTTTCTGACACCTCCAAGACACTAATCGCGAAGTGGTCCTCAACGAGTTTACCAAGATAATGGGCTGTCTGGTGCATAGTGAGCTAAGAAGGACTGCATTAGGGGTGCTGTATAATCTTGGCCAGGATTTCGGTATGTATGATGCTTAGGACACGGATTAGCCTCCTAACACGCCCAGAACCTGCGAACACTCGAGCAGCAGAAGTCAGACTTGATCGAACCATCACACAACACTTAGCGGCAAGGGCCATTCCAGAAGAAGCCATTGACTTCGCAACAACCATCACAAACAGGACTACAGAGAAGCTTACACCGGCACAGCTGGGAGACGAAACATCCATGGTAGTCTTCGACAACATCTTGCAGACTGCGGCAACATACGATGAGGATCACTGCCAGGACTACGTGGCACTTATTGTGCATTACTTACAAGACTCAGAATTCCAGCGAAAGGTCGCCCGTCCCGACGTTGTGCAGAGGCTTCTAGAGCTCTTGCTTGAGCTTGAGTCCAATGAATTGACTAAGGAGGAAATACAGGTTGTCATGGAAGAATTAGGTAACCAAAACAACCCGAACGAGACCGTTTCAGAGGAGACAAGCATCATACTTATGGTGCGCCTTGTCAACTGTGTTTCTGCCCTGTCCGCGACCGATTCTTTCGTCAAAAGTTTCACACTGGACTCTCGAATCGTACATACACTGAAGGAGAAGCTCATAATGCAACAAGCAAGGCCGTCTACCGTATGCGCTTGCGTCATGCTGGGTAACATTGCGACTTCGGATAGTGTCTGTATCGACATGGTCCAGAAATTTGGTCTGCACGAAGCGCTAATCGAAATGCTCGCGATGCGTACAGAGCAAGCGCTTCTGTATGCTGCTGCAGGCTTCATGCGACATCTCGCCTTCCCAGAGTCCAATCGACCGATACTGGGAGCCGCCGGGCTCGTCGAAACTTGCTGTCATCTTTTCAGCAACGCCCAAGATCCTGCCGTGCGTGGAGAAGGAGCAGCTACCCTGTGCAAACTAGTCACAAACTGCCTGCCCAACATCGACAGAGTAGTATGCCATAGTCTGCCGCCGAATATGGTGCTCGCTCCGCTACCGGATATTCCATCTCCCGGGAAACCAACGTATCTACACTACGTTGTGAGACAGGCGTCGACACCATCGGCACCGCTCCCCAGCGCATCCATGAAGAATCCGATGATCGAGCTCGGTCGGACTCTGGTTGCCATACTAAGGTACATACGCCGCCCGACTTCAGAGGGAGACCTGAACGAGCTCGCACGTTGTTTTTTTGGCGCACCGGGCGTGGCTCGACCAGTTGCCGGGCTCGTCCGCCAGCGCTTCTACGCTGATGCGAGATCTGAAGGGCTCCTGGGCTTAGGACTTATGGCGCAGACTCCAGAAGGTGCATCCTGCGTTGTCGAGGAAATGAAGATGGACATCGGGTTGCTTGAGGCCATCAGAGAAATTGCGGGGGAGCAGAATGGCGATGCGCAGAAGAGCAACGAAAGCGCAGGTAGGGATTATCAAAATATTGTAGTACTGTTGCATGGTTTGGCGACCAACGGAGTAAGTGCAAACGAACCCATGGTCCTATCTCTTATGGCGTTGCGTTGCTGACTTGATGCGTGGTAGAGCGATGGCATGGATACGTCTCTAAGAAGCAACGTGGAGGCGTTGCAGGCAGAAGTAAGCAAGCTCATGGTCTAAGAAGGCAAGTCCGGGCACGTGTTAGGTCTAGAGAAGGAAAGCAGTTTTATGACGGTCGGCGCAGGCATTCCAGATAGAAGAATCATATCCTAGGTCACCCCATCGATTTGCCGCACGGGTTCTCGAACCACATGTGCGAAATGGTGCCCAGAGAGAGCGAATCAAGCGCCTTGCATTTGTAGGCAGAGGAAAGGGGAGTAATCAGAAGGGATGTGATTGGCTGGAAGCTCGCTTACATAACCTCGCGCGCCCTGCGATGAGGCATAGCCAGGCCGTGAGGGTCTGGTAGAAAGGGCTCGTTCTAGGTATATAAAGCTGCAGATTCCTTTGCTGCTGCTTCTCCTCATACAGCTCTCGCGATTTCACCCTCATCGAAGACGATCAACCAGTCGACAAACACATTCACACACAAACCACCCCACCTTCGAAATGACTTGCTGCGGTGGGTTGCTTCGAAACTTTCATCGCATACGACATGTTTGCTGATAATTCATTAGGACGTAACAACGGCGAGTGCCTCTGCGCCAAGGAGGCGACCTGCTCCTGCGGAAAGCAGCCTGCTCTCCAGTGCAGTACGTCCTCAGACCCCACCCATCACGGGAAGAGCATGGCGATCGGCGTATGCTAACGAACCACCGCAGCATGCGACAAGTCTGTGACCGAGAACAAGCTCCCCACCAGCACCTGCCCGTGCGGAAAGCGCGGCGAGGGTATGTCCCGCCCTCTTCTTTGAGCAAACAACATGAATTTTGACACCGGATTCAGATAGCTGCACGTGTGGCCGCACGGAGAACGCTTCTTCGTCTCTTGAGACCGACTTTACGACCAAGAAGAACTAGGCGACTGAGGAAGAATTGAGAGCAGTGCATTGGATCTCGGGTGTTTTGGCGTTCTGACGGCGGGTATGTGGGCCTAACACGGGTTGCTGAGGCGCTTAGGCCGCACTCTACGAGCACGGGAGGACTGTATCTGTATATTGTAATACTAGTCAGAAATTGGAGATTAACTTGACGTGGGTTGGGTCATTCTTGTGTAGTTGTGAATTGTCTTCATGTTCGAATGAAACACAGTCTCGTTGCCCAAGACTTACCCGCTTCAACACCCCAAAGACTCTCAGGTAGCCTTTTTCAACCATGTCCAGCAGCAATTACTAGTCCGATAACGCAAGCCAGAGCCCTAAATTCATACTACATGTCTCCTATGGTATGAAAGCTCAGGTTTATGTCAGGGAAGCCAATGAAGTCCCCAGGGCCTCGCAGTAACAATCAATATCGCAGCGTGGAAGCACAAACGGAGTTTAGACGGAAACTGGGCGAGGGACGCGCACGGACCGCTCGACAGGTCTTGGCACATCTCTCCACTCGACCATCAATCGCTCCCGCAGCTCCCGCATATGCACCCCGGCAAGCTGCAGCGTGCTCTCTTCTATGTTTTCTAATGATTCTCCTCCCTCGTTGACCAGCGTGCATCTTACTTTATGACTAACGACTGATTCTGCACACGGCTTACCCCTTTCGCTTGCCCCACGCTACGACGCACGCACCCCTCGAGTATCTGAACCGCCAGAACGTCCATCATCCGCGACTTTAACCTGCCTGGCTACCTCTCCACCGGGAATCGCCCGCCCTAGGGCATCGAACCTCGTTCAAAATGGCTTCAGGATCTGGCGGTGGAAGTCTGTTCAGTCGGAACAATTCGGGCAATGTTCCGACTATGCGAGGCCTGGTCTCATTCATTGCAGACCTACGAAATGCAAGAGCGAGGGAACTTGAAGAGAAGCGCATAAACAAGGAGCTGGCGAACATACGGCAAAAGTTTAGGGATGGCGGTCTGAATGGCTACCAAAAGAAGAAATATGTCTGCAAGCTACTGTACATATATATCCTGGGCTGGAACGTCGATTTCGGACACCTTGAAGCGGTCAACCTCATATCCGCCACAAAGTACTCAGAAAAGCAGATCGGATACCTCGCCGTCACCTTATTCTTGCACGAACAGCACGAGCTGCTACATTTGGTCGTCAACAGCATAAGGAAGGATCTACTGGACCATAATGAGCTCAACAACTGCCTAGCATTGCATGCGATTGCAAATGTGGGTGGAAAAGAGATGGGCGAGGCGCTCAGCGGGGATGTGCATCGGCTGCTGATCTCACCGTTAGTGCCATGTTACCAGGAAGAGGTCCGGGAGCTAATTGTCGCAGTGCATCGAAATCGTTCGTGAAGAAGAAGGCCGCGCTTACCCTTTTGCGGTTGTACCGGAAGTACCCAAACATTGTAATGAATGAATGGGCAGAACGGATAATATCGCTTATGGACGACGCGGATATGGGCGTCGCGCTCTCCGTCACCTCGTTGGTCATGGCTTTGGTTCAGGATAATCAGGAGCAGTACAAAGGAAGCTATGTGAAAGCAGCGAATAGGCTTAAGAGGGTCGTTGTTGACGGCGAGTGCGCAGAGGGGTACTACTACTACAAAGTGCCATGTCCATGGATACAGGTCAAGCTGCTCAAGTTGTTGCAGTACTACCCACCGCCAGGTGCGCGAGAGAAACACTATGGTAGCAATCGTCTGCTAATCAAGTTCAACAGAAGACTCACACATCCGAAAGCTTATTCGAGAAGCATTGCAAAAGATCATGGACTCTGCGCTCGAAATGCCCAAAAATGTACAACAGAACAATGCCCAAAATGCCGTGCTTTTTGAGGCTATCAATTTGGTCATCCACCTCGACACGGAACAAGATTTGATGGTGCAAATCTCTACACGATTAGGAAAATTCATCGCATCTCGGGAGACAAACGTTCGGTATTTGGGACTAGAAGCCATGACGCATCTGGCTGCACGTGCGGAAACACTCGATCCTATCAAGAAGCACCAATCCATCATCATTGGATCGTTAAGAGATCGGGATATCAGCGTGCGACGGCAGGGTCTCGATCTTCTATACAGCATGTGTGACACGACGAACGCCCAAGCTATCGTCCAAGAACTCCTACGCTATCTTCAATCGGCCGACTACGCTATCAGAGAAGAGATGGTACTCAAAATAGCGATCTTAACCGAGAAGTACGCGACCGATGTGCAATGGTACGTCGACATATCACTCCGACTCATCTCCATGGCCGGGGACCATGTCAGCGATGAAGTCTGGCAGCGCGTTACACAAATCGTTACGAACAATGAGGAGCTTCAGGTATACGCAGCACAAAACATTTTACAGTACGTCAAGTCCGATTGCCACGAAACGCTTGTCAAGATCGGGGGATATCTGCTGGGAGAATTCGGTCATCTGATTGCAGACAACAAGGGCTGCAGTCCGATTGAGCAGTTCATGGCGCTGAATGGTAAGATGCGAGGTTGTTCATCGAGTACAAGAGCGATAATACTTTCATGTTTCGTGAAGTTTGTGAACTTGTTCCCAGAAATCAAGCCGCAACTACTACAGACGTTCCGCGCGTATAGTCACTCACTGGATTCCGAATTGCAGCAACGGGCATGCGAATACCTCGCGCTAGCGACGCAACCCACAGACGACCTGCTGCGAACCGTATGCGATGAAATGCCGCCTTTCCCCGAAAGAACATCAGCACTTCTATCACGGCTACATCAGAAACATGCCACCACGAGTGACAAACGCACTTGGGTGGTTGGTGGCAAGGACGCCAACGCCGATCTGAAGGAGCTAAGCCTCGCACACCAGCCAACGGGATTGAAGAGGAGTTTTACGAACGCTACGCACAAAGACAGCGCAGCCAGCGCAACGAATGGGACTAATGGCGTAAACGCCCTCTCGAACGATTTAGCTGGGCTCGATATGAGCATTGACACGAACAAAGTCCTGAAGGCCCCGAATCTCGCGAGCGCTGCACATCTCAGTCCAGACTGGGAGATTGGATATTATCGCCTATTGCTCCGTTCCGAAGGCGTACTGTACGAAGACGCTCAGATCCAAATCGGTCTGCGCACGGAGTATCGGGGCCAGCTTGGTTGCCTCATTTTCTACTTCACTAACCGATCACCCTTCCCAATGGGCTCCTTTACTACTACACTCGACAACAGAGCAGTCGACACTCTTAAAACGGATATTAAGGGTTTACCGGACACATCCATCCCACCAGAAGGTCAGACCCAACAAACGATCATGTTCGAGGCGAAGAACGTCTTTGAGGCCCCGCCGACCATCCGTATATCGTACCTCGCCGGTTCGCTCCAGGCTTTGACCCTTCAGCTGCCCGTATATCTCCACAAGTACATGGACGCTGCTGAACTCAGTGGCGAGGATTTCTTCAAGAGGTGGAAACAGATCGGTGGGGCGCCACGCGAGGCCCAACGCATCTTTGGTCTTGTGAACAAGAACCGCACAATGAGCATGGAATTCGTGAGACGCGTGGTGCATGGCTTCAAATGGGGCATTCTGGACGGTGTAGATCCGAATCCGAAGAACCTTGTCGGTGCTACGGTGTTGCATACGACAGACGGGAAGTTTGGGTGTCTACTTAGACTGGAGCCCAACATGGACACCCAGGTAAGAATCATGCGTATTGTTGCCTCGACAACATGGCTAAAGACTGCAGATGTTCCGTATCACCATTCGCGCAACCGACGAAGGCGTCCCGCCAATCCTTGTCAAGGCAATGGAAGAGCGCTTGTCGCAGGGCATCGAAGGTGTGTTGTAGTCGTCCGATGAAAACTCTCTACTGGCTCATAGCGTCGGCAATTCCTTACCCTTGGACTTTTCCATGTAAAACTTCTAAGGACAGGCGCGAGTGCTGACCAACTAATGTTCTGATGTGACGTTGTTAGCTGTTTTGGTGTGCATGTGCAAAGCGATTTGCGAAAAGCTATGGTGGATTGCTAGCGGTAGGAGATACATACCCTTGTTCAAATAATTGGAATGGCGAATCTTTTCCCGTGCTACTAGACGCGATGTTTAGGCTGCGTTGAGCTTGATATGAATGCGAGCTATCGACTCTGTGAATAATACTGTGGTCTATGACTCATAGTGTGGATCTTCAACCATGACTACTACTCTATCTATTGTTGAATAGCCCGGCTTGGACGCAATGCTCAAGGGCTTCATCGGTAGTGAAGGGCGCCTTCTTACGCATTTAGAAGCCGTCTGTGCGCTAGTGCCTTTCACTCAGCCGCACCTCGCTCGTATACGCTGAGAGGGCGGGGTGCCTGGATACATGAGTCTTCGCCTGCTCCTACGCGCTTTGGGTACAGCTGATCCCTCCTACTCGAAAAAGCATCTTCTGGAGAGCAGGCACCTGTGACGGGTGAGGGCAAAGCGTAGAAGGGCGCAGGCGCGAGTCACAACCAGAGTTTACGCTACCCGCCCAACGATCAAACACAGTGATAGTACGAACGCCCCGTAGCATCTATATCAATTCACAAAACAAGAAATACATCAAGTTCTTTATCAAAACCACAGTCCTCACATCTTGCCCGCATCATTCGAAATACCAGAAGGTACAAAAACACCCACATTCGACACCACTCACCGCAAAGCCCACCGCACCACGCCTTCTATCCACCATGGCTTCAAGCTCGAGTTCGCAGTCTCAGAAAGACGGCCCCGTCTACTTCTGGAAACCAGATCAAGGGCATGGATATCTCGGCCAATGGTTCTGGAGCCCATGGTTGCACGAAGGGGACGAATACAAGACGGCGGAGATGTGGATGATGGTTGGGAAGGCGCGGTTGTTTGATGATGAGGTATGTGTTGCCTTTCTCTCGCCACGCTTGATCGCTCTGCTCGCATGAAGCATCCTATCAGCTTGACGACTGACAGGACGATGATGTAGGACGTTGCGCAGGAAATACTTGCCGCGGACAACCCGAGGAAGCAGAAGGCGCTAGGTCGCAAAGTTCGTAACTTCGATGAAAAGATATGGAATGCAAGTATGCTTTCCCTTTCACACCCAGGTCTTCTTTACCATTCATCTGAGCTAGCCTAATCAACATGTGCTAGACAAGCTACGCATCGTCGAAGAAGGCAACTACCACAAATTCACCATCTCCGAGGATGCTGAGAGCCTGAGGGCAATGCTACTGATGACAGGTGAAAGGGAGTTGGTAGAAGCTAGTCCTATGGACCGTATTTGGGGTATAGGGTTTCCGGAGAAGAGTGCGGGGCAGAATAGAGTGAGATGGGGGCAGAATCTGCTAGGAAAGGCGTTGATGACTGTGAGACAAAGGCTACGAAAGGAAAGCGAGCAAGAGAATAGCAACGCCGACGGTGCGGGAGAAAAGAAGTGATTGTAGCACATCACCTTCTTCGTGGTGCACGAATATCTATCTTCATCAGCTCGTTAAGCGGCCAACGTTGCTATGAAGAGTCGCCCCCATCCCAACCCAGCCCGACTACCCGTTTCTAACCCACTCTCAGTCAGTTGAAAACAACGCCGAGCACCTTGTCTGCCATGCCACGTAAACCTTGCTTAGGCTCCTTCTCTACCTCACCATCGACATAGAACCGCCTGTTCGCATCAAGGTCGATATCTGTTAACTTGATCCACCATGGTCCCCGATAATATAGTGCCGCGCCCAGATAAAGGACAAGGATGACAATAACCGACACGTAGCTCGAGAAGAAGCTCTTTGCGGAAGGAGGCAAGCCCAAGGGCCACACCGCTAAGTAGAACTCCACGACGATGAGAACCATACACCAAACAAGGCCCCACCAGGCGCCGTAAGGGTACGTCCATGATTTCCAGGGGAGTGCCGAATCGGGCCGGCCCTGTGCATGCCATGCGTGACGAAACCGAATGTGAGCCAGACAGATCATGCCCCAGCCGAATAGTGTAAATAGCGACGTCATATTGGAAAGCCAGGAAAAGACGTCGGCAGAGCTGTTCGTCACATTAAGATATGCGAAACCGCCACCGAGGATGACCGATAAGACCAAGGCAGGCCAAGGACGGCCCGAATTATCGGCAAGCCTGAACTGCTTTGGTGCCATGTTCATATGCGCGAGTCCAAGGATGTTGCGGCTACCACTATAGACGTAGATTGTCCCTGTCGACACGACGGATATAAGGATGATCGCGTTCATCATATGGGCAAGGGCGGACAGGCCAGCTTCCCGGTAGGCGATTACGAATGGGGAGGCATTGGTGCCGGACTGCCCGAAGAGGTCTTTGTTGTGTGGATCGACGTTGATAGTAACCATGACGGCTCCCAGCACGTAGAAGAGCGTTAGGCGCAGCCAGATTGAGCCCACTGCGCGAGGAACGGATTTCCTGGGATTTATTGTTTCGGCGGCCACTAGACCACAATTCTCCGAGCCAGCCATGGCAAAAATGCACGTTGGCATGACTGAGAGGAAGCCTTTGAAGTCATGCGTGAATGGATCCGATTTCCAGTAACGGAAGCCAATCGGTCCGTGACCAGGAGCACCACCTGCGGAGGTGACTGCAGCATGCTCGTCAGTAATCAAACGTGTAGCTGCCTAGAGCGCGTTTACCTATCAACGAGAAGATGACTACGATGATCCAACCAAATTTGATCGATGAGCCGATAACTTCAATTTCGCCGAAGACTTTTACGCCAAAGACATTCGCCGCAATTACAACTGCCCAGAAGATAGTGATGCATGCGGCATTTGAAAGCTTGTCTGTCCAGAAACGCAAAATGACACCGGTGACTTGTAATTCGTTGGCAACGGTGAGGACATAGTTGAACCCTGTCGCATGTTATGGAAAGCGCTTGGGGGCCACATATGGGCAAGGCGAGAGAAAACTTACAGTAAGCCCAGCCGAGAGCAAAGGCGGCTGATGGTGAGACGAATTTATGCGTCCATTGTACGAAAGCCGAAGGGAGAGGGTACAAAATAGCCAGTTCCCCGATTGAGTGACTGACGGCCCAGACCATTGATCCGGCGAGTACGTATCCTAGAAATATACCTAGAAAACCCTATGATCAGATCACATCGTTCCGTTGCATTCTGTAGGCGGGAATGACTTACCAACTGGCCCACCCGAAGCAAGGGATTTACCAGAGCCAAGCCACAATCCCATGCCGATCGAGGACCCAAGAGCTATCATTGTAACGTGGCGTGTCGAGAGATGCCTCTGCAGCTCCGTCTCGGCTCCATGATCACGGCGGTGTTGGTCGCTTTCTGCAGCTACTGCTGTCGATTTCTCGTTCGACACCTTATCCTCGGGCTGGCTATCCATCTCGATCTGAGTCCAATGATGCGCGTTGACTGTTCGGAACCAACGGCAGCGAGGGTAAGGAGGGTGATATTGTAGAAGGGCAGGGGCGGCGGTAGAGACTAGATACGATGAATTTCCTAAGGCAAACGGCGAGTCATATACAGCGTGTCCTTATGTCCTTCACTTAGATCAGGGAGGTTGATTACCGGGCTCGCACAGGTCAAGTTGTTGATTGCAGTTCGAAGGGCCCCACCTCTTCACCGGCATTCTCTGTAAGGCAAACGGCGACTCGTGATACTGTGCCACATGCTCGCTAAGTTTAGGTAACAGCACAGGGATGCAGCTGGTATTTCTTGTGTCTCGATTGCCATAGCGCAGTGCCACCGTTTGTGTCGCCTTCAGCAACATGTTGAATCGCATGGCCGCGCAGCTACCCCGACAAGAATCTTTAAGGGAAAGCGGGATGGGGATCCCGCTGGCTTGCCGCTGAAGGGTGATTGAACACATTTATATCGAATGGTGTCAAGAAAGACTTACATACGTCCAACTTCCCCCTTCAAACTGTAACATATGCGAGGACACGCATCATATGCGCTCATGTCATACGATGTGTTGGCGGTTCCTACATTGCCTTGTGGCTGTATGTTCCAAGCAGCTCAATGGCTCAATAGAAGCAACATGGCAGTCCAAGACGCCGTCCATCATAGAGTACAGGCGCTTGGGGCACATTTCAATCTCGACAGAAGTTTCCGTCGAGGCTGCCGACAAGGAAGTCTGCTCGAACTGAACGATCATAGGGAAATCCGTTTCTAATCACATGGTAGCACTAAGTCGGATGCTCCCATGAAACAAGACCTTGGTGGACAGTGGACGTCAGGACAGGGGGCGGTGATCCGCACGCACGACGGACTTACGGACCAAAATCCGAACCTTCAACGGTAACGACGAACGTACATGCACATTACACATTCAGCTCTCTCATAATCAGCATCAATGCTCTACTACTACTACAATGAGCACATGTGGCTTCTGTATCACTTCATTCACCGGGAAAGAAATGATTGAAACAATCCCTGACATGCCGCAACACAGTCATGATCAATGCCTGTTACCCCTCTCGCCAAACTTAAGCATCCTCGAGATGCATGAAATCATCCTCATCAACTTGCCTCTCCCTCGGCCTCCCCTGCTGTGAGCCTTCACTACTCGCGCTGCTACTCCTCCGCCTGCGACTCGGACTTCTCATATGACCTCCGCCACACCGTGCCCCTGTTCTCACCCCGAGGGAAGAACTTACTCTTCCCTCGTTGACGAATTCGGCCTCTCGCAGACTCTTCTTACCCGTGAGGTAGTCCTTGACCGGTCGCAAAAGGCAAGTGCGTTGGATGTCATGCACCTTCATACTACTCGAAATGCGCTTGCGGAAATCGGGATACTTGTCGCACAGGTCGGTCCAGGTCAAGACTTCTATGGGTTGAAGACCTGGCTCGGGTGCTGCCACACACGTAGTATCGGAGACGAGGTTGGCGCCGATCGTCATGGCATCCTGTTGCGTCCAGTGAGCCGCTACCGCGTCGAAGACAAGGACGCGCAGAACGCAGCTTTCCTGCGTCTTGCGGCACACAAAGTCGACATCTTTGACCCGGATCGGGCTTTCCGCTGCGGAGCCTTTCACCGCCCGCGCAAACGGTTCGATACAGGTGTAGAGCTCACGAAGAGCAGCAATCTGATAAGTAGGCGCTTCGAGTTTCGCACCCAGGACCCAAGATTGTAGATGCGTATGTACGATGTGGTGGTCGGTCGCGCATTTGTTGACGCTGTATATGTTGCTATGCGAGAAATCGATGAAGTTTTGGAAGGCGGCGAGGGGGATGCAGTCGCTGCTGAGGTCTAGGGATATGGACGAGACGTAATCACATACTGCGCGCAAGTATGCGGAGTGGCGGCTCAAGACTGGTCTTTGGGTTGACCATGTACGTTGTGTCGTTGGGGAGACGTCGACGATGACCTCCAAGAAGGGGCTGCTACAGGACGACTTAGCTATGCATTTGCGAAGTACCTGAGGCTGGACTTACCCAGGCTCCGGGGCCGCTACCTCGACGAGAAGCGCATCTAGAAGTTCGGGAACGATGGACGTCGCATCATCGTCGCTTGATGATAGTGCAGTGAGGGGGCTCGATGCGATGGTGCTGGAGTCATTGTCTGGCGGGGCAAGTGCAGACTGGAAGAAACGATATGGCGGAAGCAAGCCACCCATTGAGATGAACGAATCGTAACAGTAGTTGTAAAGTGGATGTAAATCAGGTACGCGACTAGAGCGATACTGTCTATTATACGATCGAGGTTGCCCGGGCGCCGCACACAGATTCACTGTCAGTGAACAACGCCAAACATCAAACCCAAGTCAACAGCTAACGCTCAAGCAGACTGTTTTCTTCCCATACACCACCAACGATGAGCGAAGGGCCCGGCGATATCTCCGTTGATGACATCTTCGACTCCACTGGCCATGCCACAAACCCAGTTCACGCTTCCGATTCCATTTAGTGTCATGTATCGTATGTCGCGAGTTGATGGTGGGATTTTTTGCTCTTTCACGCGCCACAGCGACATCGCACAACTGTTCCCCTCGGCGCAACAGTATGCAGCGTCCAGCTCGTTGTTTTGCTTGGTCGTGTTGCGGGACAAGTGGATAATGGCGATGATCAGTGGCAGGGAAATGAGGATGATAATGCTTCAGAATATCGTAATCATAAAACTGAAGAAATTAGAAATTGTCTTCTAGTTGTTGTCAACGGAGAGTGTGTAGCCGCTGCTGGGGACGAGGTCAAACGTATCAAGCCCTTGCCATTCGATTGCAGAGCAAAACGGCATTTGGTGTACAATTTTGGCGTCCGGACGTTCTGCAAGAACAGAAAAGCTTTGCATAGTGGGCGTGTGTGTACTGAAGCCAGCTCTCGCAGCTGCCGAGTTAGCATGTTGTGCGTAGAGGATCGTCCGCTGGAACAACAAGTTCGCAGCAAAAGTCGCATGATTCGGCCATGCTGAACTACTATGTGATGTGCTTCAGACGCCAAAGCTCCCTATGGAATACATTCTTAGTGTATAATTGAGTCTTAAGATCTAGGTGACGTGTTGAGGGTTATAAAGCTCGTAGTAGTTGCCTACTCTACCGAACGGTCCTGGTTCGTTGGAGCATAGGTAAGGACCCTTTGAGATGGTGTACAACGCCACCGTAGATAGACAAAACATTGTGAAGGTCTCATATGGCGTCCTCTACCGAATGTGAATTACTACGACCCACGTTCATTTAGGTGCTTTCCCCACGAAACCCACCGTCCCGCGAGGTGCACAGCCAATCACAGCGCACGCTAACTTTAGAGTCTCGACCTCCATCGTCACCCGAGCCTCACGCCTCAAGCGCCATCTTGAACTTCCACAAACAACCTCGCGTACCGCACAACCTTGAACGCCCTACAACCTCGTCGCGCAAAGCCGCTACGATATCTCACACCACCGGCACCCGGATAGAGCACACTACCGAAGCACCCTGCGCGCTACAGACTCTACCCCCTACACATTCACAATGTCCTCACAAGCATGGGAACGAGAACAGTACGCCACCCTCCTCCGCTCTCTTTGCCTCTTAGGCCTTCCCTCCACCTCTAAATCCTCCCCAGACAAAACAACTCCCGCCTCGACGAGCTAGCCAGCAAAGTCTCCGCCCTCCGCGGCGTAACCGTCGACATCTACGACAACGCGCGCGACCACACACTCATCGACAGCACCTCCGACACCTTCTCGTCGCTGGGTACAACGCTCAAAGGTTCCGCCGGGCGACTGACGCGCATGGCGCAGAGCGGGAATAAGGTGGCAATACTAAAGTTGAGTGGAATTATAATTGGGGTTATACTGGTCTTGTACTGGGGGTTCAAACTTGTGTTTTGATTGTAAATTGGGAAGATGGGGTGTGAAGCAAATGCAGTAGAAGAGGTAGATGTGCGGACGAGGGCATGCTTGAGGTGTGCTGAAGTACAAGGGGATCCTCGCGCGGAGGCAGCGGCGGAAGAAGAAACTGGCTCGACGGCAGAAGGGTTGAAGACTGCTCCGGAAATGATGTATATCACGACGCTTTTGCGGCGTACGCATACTCGGCGTTATCGTTTGGGCACAGGGACATAAGCGTACGGCGTCAAGGCGTTGCCCATTTTTATTCACAATTGCACATATTGCTCCCACCTGCAGCACATACCCGATCTTGGAGAGCATGCTTGAACATGAAAAGTAACTATATTTTGACCAACCGTAATAAGTGAGTCGGGCCGTGATGAACGTACAAAGAAAAGCAACGAGCCCACCACCCTAAGATCCAAAACAAAGTCAAGAAAGTGTGGAGAAGCAAAGAACAGACCATCACCTAAACCCAGCGGGCCTCTCGGGGTATAGGAAGTAGTAGCCCGGCCCGTACTCCTATGCGCCGCGCAGATAGCTGAGCGCAATCGCGAGAAATATAAAATTGTCGCCGAAGACCGTACGAAAGCGGGTCCTAAAAAGACCACCACCTTTCAAAATCAAAACCAATGTCAAAGCCGTTCAAATCAGTCAGGTTATCTCTCGCTTCCACGTCCACCAGCACCTCTAGTTGAAATTCCCATTAGCTGCCGCTGCCATAGCATTTTTCTGATACAAACACTGCGACAGCACGTTTATGTCGTATTGTGCCGCAGGCACCTTGTCTAGGAGATCCTTGAGATTGTATAGCGTGTCGCGCGTATGCGGATTCTGCAGGAGCTCTTGTACAACCGGGGATGCCATGTAAGGTCCGAGAATGTCGGCGGCGTTGAACGGTGCTGATTCGGGTGCCTGTGGTGGTGCCGCTTGCGGAGGGGCAGCTTGCGGGGGCGTCGGACTGTAGCCATTATTTGGCTGGGCGAGGTATGGGTTGGGCGGGAATGACGGTCCGACGGGGGAGTATGAAGGACCGTGAGGATTCGTCAATGGCGAAGGGCTAGGTCCACTTGCGCCGTTTGAGGGTTGCGCCGGAGTGGGTGTATGATTCAATGAAGTGTCGTGCTGTGGGTAAAGTACAGATTGAGGCTGGATATCTGGAAGCTTGGCAACAAGCGCGAGCACTAGCATATCGTCTTTCCGGGGTGTTTCGATAGTGCAGTACTCCAGAAGATCCATGAACTGAGGAAGGTTGCTAGGCCCTGCTGGTATAGGTATGACGTACAAGTCGCGCATAGCTTCATGGTCAAGTTTGTCGACTGGTATAACACCCCACCGGTTACGGTCGTGGAAGTATTTGTAAAGAGTATCCATCACTGTGCGTCCCTCAGATGAGACTGGGCTCAAAGAGAGCACGGCAACATCATGGCTTCCAGTCGTTGCCAGCCCTCTGATATATTCATCGCCTCTGGCTTCCTCAATGCGTCCTGCAATAGGTAGCGTGGATGACAGGAGCTTCGTCCATGGAATGGCTTTGCCAAAGTCACCTCCCGCGACGAACCGGGCGACCGATGCGCAAGACTCCATGTGCTGCATTTCGATAGACCCTCGCCAGACAATGGTCTCATCGGCAAATGCAGACATGTCTACGTCGCCATCTTCGTCTTTGAGTAGACGGTCGACGTCTGCATCGACCTGTGTATTCTTCTCGGGTTGTTGAATAGAGCTCTGGCGCCTTTGAAGAAATGAGTGCTGTTCGTTCTGTGGCGAGCGAACTTGAGCAAAGACAGAGTTGATGTCAAAGTTCGTCGAAGGTCGTCGCACGCCATCAGCTCCACCGGCAGTGTCTACAGCGATGGATTCGCGTCGACCGACATCTTCGGGCAGCTCCACAGCCGCATGGGATTCTTGTGTAGGAGACTCTAGCACAGGCTTCTCATCGTTCTGGGGCGGCGGTGGCGGTCTGAAGTCGTCTTGATGAGTAGAAGTAGCAGCGTCGTTCTCCACGAGCTCATCGCCTTTGTGCGTTTTGCGGAACCGAGGACCGGTCTCCTCAGTAAGGATCATCTGCTTCTCGTTCGCCTCTCTGATAGCAGCATATTCTCTTTGTTTCTCATCACTTGCCATCTCTTCGGACGACATGGAAGCGATGTGGTCTGCCTTCAACTCTCCCGACAGTAATTGATCCACCAAACCGAGATTCCTTTTCGTGTTGATGATTATGCTGCGCAGCTGGACAGTATAGGGCGCGTCTGGTCCCGCCGGTTCGCCATGGCGTAGAAAAGCGGCATGGTCTATTTCTAACGCGAGGCGACTGGCGATGGACTGAGCAGATTGACCTTCTGGTATCTGGTATCCGCGAGACTCCGACGCAGTGGTGATGAGTGGAACTAAGGTATCCCGCAACTTTTCGGTCACCTGCTTCTGCTTGGTAGGCAGAGCGTTGATGTCAGATACGCCTGTCGGGCCTGCAACGTTTTCAGTTTTAGGAGCGCTGGGCTTCCTTCGCTTCTTGCTCGAACCATCCTTCTCTGAGGACTCATGTCGTCGCTTTTCGCCAAGCGGAGACTGCGGCTTCGTCGGCTGGAGCATGTCAGAAGAGGTAACCTCTCTACAGCAGCATCGACTTACCTTGAATTCGGCCTTCACGGTATGGCCATCCGTCGCCACCTCGGTTGGGACCGCGGTGGGAGCAGGCGTGGCAGGGCTTGGAGCAGCTGGCTGCGAAGGCTGAGGCGTAGCTGTTTTAGCCTTCTCCGGTTTGCTGCCTGGCTTCACATCAATCGGACGCGACTTGGGAGGCTTCGCGCCTTTCTTGTTCCACTTGATCCACGGTTTTTCGCCCTTTTCCATGAGCGCGAGTAGCTCTTGGTGTTCCTCTGGTCTGCATTGTTCGCAGTAGTAAGTCCTATTCTCCCAGTATTCTTCACCCTGGGGTAGGTGCAAGCACTTGTTGTGTTGCCATGCCTGGCAGGTGTCGCAGCAGATCATTTCCCGCTTGTCGTTGGGGTTGTCTTCTGTCTGGCCACAGACACATCGAATGATTTCCTCGCCTCCCTCCTCTTCTTCCTCAGCCTCGACGGATGGCGCAGATTGTGAGCGCGCTGAAGCGGCATTTGCGCCTTTAGGCTTCTTGTCTATCTTGGGTTTCGACGACTTTGGCTTGACAGCTACGACTTCATCGAGGGCATCGGCATTCTTGGTATGATGGCCCTTGTTGGCGCGTCCGGAGCGGCGCACTTCGTCTATCGCAAGCATATTAGCATCATGGCGGGGTTTCGAGGTGGCGCGACGCGTGGTGCGAGAGGTAGACATTCGCAGACGCGATGGAGTGTGCTTACCAGCCATGGTGGGAAAGCGGGCAGATGTGGGCTCAGAAAAACGCGACTGATTGTCAAGTTACGCAAAGAGCAGATAATTCACGGTTCTACAAAAAGGCTCGAGCCTCCGTTGCGGGCTGCTGGGCAAGCAGACAGACAACAGAGAGCGGCGTCTAACTAGAAAACAAGCGCGCAGGTTCCCCTTGCCCCCAGGAAAGGCGCAGACACTGCGAGACGTGTCGCGATTGCCAGGCTGAGGTCGCAGCTTCCTTGCGACAGGACCTTCGCTGGCTCACCGGGGAGCTGTCGACGCAATTGTGCGGGCGCGTCGGAAGACTGCAACAGGATAGGCCGCGCTAAGAAGCGTGCAACGATATATATAGGCGTAAAGAGCAAGGAGCACGGCGTGGGCCCGGACAGCGTTGTTGCTTGGTGTCGTGTGGGCGTGATGAAGGAAGGTGAGGAGAATCGCGGGCGCAAGGTGGAGCTTTGGCCCGAGTTCGCTTGGCGCCAGCTTACCCAAGCTTTTCCGGTGACGCAAGACGAACCCATATTCACACCAATTAAGCATCTGCCTTCGACCGCTCGATCAAGCAACTCTCCGCCAACATGGCCGACGTTCGGTCTATGCTCAAGCAGCAACGAGCTGCCCGCCAGCAAGCCAAAGCGCCTAAGCAATCAGCGCCGACCTCAAAGAAGCGCAAAGCCGTAGACGATACGCCGGAAGAGCGGAAGCGGACGAGGACCGAGGAGCAAGCTGGTGTTCCGGCGGGATTCTTCGACGCTGGAGCCGCACAAGAGACAGGAGCAACCCCACCAGACGTAGTGGCGGAACCCGCAGCAGTACCGGTAGAAAACATATTTCAGCAGCCTGATGTCCCGGAGCCAACATTACCAGCCGCCGATGCGGAACTGGACGCATTCATGGCCGAGATGGACCAAGTTGCAGCCGAACAACCCCAGCGCAACCCCGTATCATACTCCGGCGCCGTCATCGAGGTTGCACCTATGACCGCTGCGCAATTGGCCGCACAGGCGCGGGAAGAGCAGACCGCACAACGAGCTCGGAGGGACGAGGAGATGGAGAACGAGAAGGAGGATGCCGCCCGCGCGCTCGAAGATGAATTCGAGGAGATGGACGGTTTGGAAGAGCGGGTGAAAAAGCTACGGGAACAGAGAGAGGCTCTTCGCGCGAAACATACAGCTACTGAGGCTCACGAAGACATTCCACTTTTTTCTGCTCCTCAGCAGGCTGACGATGACGACAGCGAGTCGGAAGATGAGGACTGGGACGACTGGCGGTTTCGCCCAGCCTAATACGTGCTCCACTAGGCGCGGCGCATTGTAGCTTGTACACTGTTTATGTGTAGCATATCCCATTTTGATACCACGGGCATGGGACTGGCGTTACAGATGATACCAATTGAATTGATTGAAATACATGGCACTTTCAAACCATCCATTTCGTCTCCATGCGTATGCAAATATGAGCCTACCGTGACACCTCTCAAGTGCTCATTCCAGACAGGAGAACGGTGAACAAGGCAGCTTTGGCCAATCAGAAATCTAGACAAGTGACGTTGCCAAGCCCAACGTTTGGGCTACTACCTCAGCACCCCCTCGGGCTTGTAGATCTGAACATAGAAGTCGTCCACGAGACTGAGAGCCTCTTCTTTCTTGCCTCTCCATTATCCACTGTCTGCGCTTTTCTCCCCGATCTAGCTACCCTACCCCGCGCCTACGAAGATACGCCCAAAATGTCTCGGCGGCCCAATCCCGCCGCCGATCGCGCGGAGCAGAATCGCCAGACGCTGAAGAGCTTGGTGAAAATTGAAGCAAACAAAAGCTGCGCAGACTGCAAGAGGAACAAGCGTGCGTAGATTGTGCAAAATTGGAGATCTCGGTGTGCTCATACAAAGGACAGATCCCAGATGGGCCAGCTGGAATCTAGGCATCTTCGTGTGCATCCGGTACGCCTTCCGCCACCGTTTTCTCCTTGCGCGCATTGACAGTCAGTAGATGTTCCGGTATTCACCGTGGTATGGGAACACATATCAGTAAAGTCAAATCAGTGGATCTCGATTCATGGACCGACGAACAACTCCAGAGCGTGCTGAAGTGGGGCAATGCGCGCGCGAACAAGTCAGTTTATTCGGGCACGAGAGGAGGTCACACTGACAGAGATAGGTACTGGGAAGCCAAATTGGCACCTGGACATGTACCATCCGAAGCGTATGTTCTCAGCCTTCCGTAGCCTTATTCAATCTAATGGTAAACCAGCAAGATTGAGAACTTCATTCGGACAAAGTACGAGTCGAAGCGATGGGTCATGGACGGTCCTATGCCAGACCCAGCAACACTGGAAGCTGAAGACGACGATATGGTGAGCCTCGCCTGCCTATCATACCTAGCGAGTGACTAACATTCGTAGCCGTTAAGTAAGGTCCAGGAGAAAGTCCAAATCGAACGATCCGCATCCCAACGCCTCGGTGGCACATCTTCACGCATGCCCACAGCGCCCCGAGCAGCGCCCCCACCTCAACCCGCCATTGATCTGTTTGGTGATGAGACACCAGCACCTCCGCGGGCCAGTACAGGACCTCCACAGGCACGATCTGTTCCTCCGAAGGCAGAGCCTGCTCCTCCAAAGCAGACCAAGGCCGGTGATTCTTTGCTAGGGCTTGATTTTCTAGGAAGTGCGCCAGCACAACCTGCTCGGCCTTCAAGCACAGGCCCGGCAGCCGCAGCGGCAGCACCCTCACGACCGGATCTCAAGCAATCCATTTTGTCCTTGTATGCTGCAAAACCCGCAGCGCCTCCTCAGCCCCAGCAACATGCGCGTCAAGACTCTTTCGGTGGTCTTGCTTCTCCATCACAGCAATCCCCACAATCGCAGCCGTCCGGCTTCGGAGGGTTGAATGATGCGTTCAGTAGTCTATCCTTTGGCCAAGCCGCAGCACCTGCACCCAAGCCGTCTCCATTCTCCGGTCTAGACAGCTTCACAAGCACCAAGTCACCCCCATCCACCTCATCAGGCATGTTCGGCGGCGGCGGTAACTTCTTCGACTCGAAACCAAAGTCGCCACCAGCACCAAAACCCGCTTCAAGCAATTACTCGGCATTCTCCTCTGCGCCTGCGCAACCTGCGCCCTCTAACTCGGGCATGAACGACCTTCTCGATCTCTCGATGCCCTCCGCCCCGGCTCCCGCACCCCAGCCCCCTGTTCAGGCTATGGCGTCTCCACCCCTGAACTCCGCCTTCAATCTCTCCCAGCCCGCTGCTCCACAGCCCACTTCTCCCCCGGCAGCTGCACCAGCAGCCACCTTCTCTGGCTTCTCCAACATGGACGCCTGGGGCAGCACCGATGCATGGGCTTCTCCCGCTCCCGCACAGACGCAGACTACGCAAGCAACCTCGACGCATACGCAGCCGAAGAGTCCTGGGTGGGGGGCGCCTACTGTCACTCAAGACGATGACTTTGGCGGGTGGAGCAGCGCTGCGCCCGTCGCTACGAGCACTACCACCACCACGACGCATCAGACGAGTTCTACGAATAAGCCTACAGGTGGCTTTGGCGGTGGTGACGATTTGTTTTCGAATGTTTGGGAGTGAAGAGGCTTATGTGTCACGTTTTGAGGGTTGGATAGTACATGATTGGATTCGGATAGCGCTTGTTCATAGACGTGACAATGAGGATGAGCGAGGATGAGAATGAGACCAAGAATTGATAACGATACATTGTGTCTTGTGGTGGCGTATGGGCTGTGAAGCGTTCGAGTGTGGAGTAACCCGTCACAGCGGGGAGATTCGTTCTCAACCACTATACCGTGGCTTTGACGACTAATGCCCTACTTCCATAGCTACAGAAGGCATATCGCGCTCATCTTGTTCGGGCGCGCTAGACAAACAGACGATCCGTCGCGAAGTTCTGGCTGACAGTACCACTAGACGTGCGAGAGCTACATCATTGTCTAAATACCTTCACAGTATTATAACAGTGTCCCTCGGCATTTGGACGTCGAGATGTTTACCAAGAGATGGCAGAATGAAGGGATCTGCCTTTATTGTTAACAGGTAAAGAACGTGAAAGTGACGAATCTATGCGACGCGTCTTATGTACAGAAATAGTTGCGCAAGGCGGTCTACACACGAGCAAGCATGTACAATGCTCTTTGGGGCATTTCGAGCTTTATAGAACTGGGTGGATCGGGGGGTCGTCGGTAGTCTGTGAGAGGCTTGGAAAGAATTCGAAGGTATCGGCCTTGTGTCCGAAGCCGCTTGCTGTAGTCTAAGTAGTGGCTGTATTACCAGAAGTGACTGCTTCTTTTAGAATGGGCGAGATGAAGAGGCAATGGTTCGTTGACAGGTGCATCGGTGTTCGGATCAAGAAGTTGAAAACGCTCGTTCTGGACTGGGCCCCGCTTCCTTAGTAGAGCAGGGGAGTCACTCTAAGTAGTCGTGATAGCGATTCGACATCGCGCTGCTAAGTGACAGTCGTCAGGACTAGAATTTGAACGCAACAGGGAAGAGTCAAGTTATTACAAGACGCGGCTGCGAAACCACGGAAGCAAGACAGCGCCGTAACAGGGCATACATATGAAGCTTCTTGAATATGATCAACTCGAGCTACATCGCGGCTAACAATCTCGTGCAATCGATATGTCGCAGTTGGTGGTGGCGCATGTCGTATCATGTCAAGCATCGTCGCTCCGTGGGGACTCAAAGGTTTAGCCTTATCACTTCCAGTCGGCGGTTGGTCTTGCCTTTGTCAGATAGGTTGAAGAGCACTACAGATTTGATGATGTTTCGAGTTGGACAAGGTGAGGCAGCTATGGTGTTGAAATTTTGGACAAATCTCGGGTGGCCGCTCGTGATAGCTTTCAGGTCTTGGACGAGACCTAGCGATGAAGGCCGGGTGGAGGTCCAGGCGCAGTCAAGCTGCGGGATGGCTTCTTGCGTACTTCGACTGTTTGATTGCTAAGAATGGATATGTCTGAACGGGTGGAGTTGTCGCAGTAGTCATGCGGGTGAAGAAGTCGTGGGAAGCCCAGAGGTCCAGAAGGTCGAAAGGCAAGCTGTCTCGCTTGGATCGTCGTTGTTTTACTCTGCAAGCTCCTGAATGCAAAGTTGATTATATGTACCCATCTTGGGAGAGGCGATGCGGGAGCGGTGAAATCCGAATATTCATTGGTGTCTCTAAGCCTTTGAGAAGGGTGAAACACATATTCTCAGAGGCACTTGAAAGTCTAGTGAATCGAAGCGGCAAACTTGCAATCAGCGTCTCAAGAGAAATTTGAGTAATTCATTGATGGACAGATGATGGAGGTAACTTTGAGTAGCCTGCGTTACTTTAGTGGAGCAAAATTGAGAAAGGCAGAGTTTCCGGTGTTCCAGAGTAAAGTCGGTAGAAAGAGCATGTCTGGGTTTTCTGTTTGAGTCGTGTTTTTGGGTGACTGAAGTCACTGGGGGCCACCCATCATTAGTGGTCTTCCAGCATTTCCATCCTTTCGAATAGACAGTTCGCCCTCGATCTTCGATTCTTCCCTCTCTTTGCCCTCGTATTCGAACAATTTTCCTTGGTGTACGAGCTGATAAGTGGTATTAGCGAATGCCACCGCAAGAACCTTGAACCTTATGTGGCTGTTCGTATCTCTTAGTACCTGCTTCCAGCATCGGAACCCCTTAACGCTCGCACGAGCGTTTGAGACGAATCGAGATTGGATGCATTGAAGGCGACAGAAATTCTCGCTTCCCCTTGAGCAAGGTTATGGAGCAAGATTGGGTTCGAGCGCCATGAAGCAGGCATTCACATGTGCAGCGATTGGAGTGTCGGCAAACCTGCCCAGCTGGCGTAGCGTTACCCTCCTTTCCGTCGCGGCGCGATCTGCCGTAGTATTGCCTTTATAGCGCCATGCATCTGGTCGGATCACCTTACATCATTATCCAGTTCTTTCGCTGCGCAAGATGATTTGCATTCTACGATGAACGAAGTTTCACAAAGTTGATGTTGCTCTAATGCACGATAAGTCCACATAGTGCCCCTGCGAGTGTCGATCCACATCAGGCAACCCTGTTGGAGCCCAAAAGAGGGCCTCGGCATCATTCCGCCGCATTGGGGATGATTTTAACGTTTAGATACCGAGAGATTTTCTTGGCTTCGCTGTCGCCTGCAGATCAAAGCGTCTAGTGGGTTGGCACCAAGCCCGCACCGGAAACGGAGGCAATGCCAAGACAGCATTCCCCATCCGTGCCATCTGTGCTCCAGTAATCTGACCCAGGTCTCCTCGCCGCCATCCCTTTCGTTGGGCTCCATGCCGCGCCGCAACCAGCAGAATCCTGTTCGACACGCCTTCCGAACGCCAGGCCTCTGTACTTCCCGCGTAGCTATCAGACGCTGTTGCGATCCGATTGGCGCCCATCACCCGCTACTTTCAATGCAACCACACCGCTACGGGGGGAAGCACTTCCACCCGAGCTAAGCAGAGCTTGCTGGAATCCATGCCTACCGGAGCGTGACGTTAAAAACAAAGCTGCCTCCTCAGCGGATCCCTGGCTTTTCACTGCTGTGATCGTTCAACACCCCAGCTGTTTCCACTGCTTCTCAACATCATCATGGCGGGCGAGTCGGGGCCCTCGGATGTATCGTTGCCAAAAGCTATGACGATAGCTGCATTTTTCGGGATATCCGTCTACAACTCGATCGAGATTCTATTCACCATCTTCCACCGGTTCAAAACCCACACAGGGCTGTACTTCTGGAGCATGCTTATCGCATGCATTGGTATCCCCGTACATGCGACCGCTGTGCTGCTGCGCAACTTCGAACTGGCGCCGAATGTGCCAATGTGTGTGTTCATCGTCGTGGGCTGGTGGGCCATGGTGACTGGTCAGGCTGTTGTCCTTTATTCGCGACTACATCTGGTCAACGATAAGAAAATCCGCTGGGTGCTGATCATGATTGTCGTCAACTTCATCGTCCTCCATTTGCCAGTATCAGGATTGTACCTCGCCATCAATATACGCCCCACGGACTCGCTTATCAACATCTTCACGATCTACGAAAAAATACAACTCACCGGCTTCTCTATCCAGGAGTGGATTATTGCCGGCCTTTACATCTGGGGGGCATATCGCGCTCTCAACCCGATCTTAAAGTTCAAGGGCCCGCGCGAGCGAAAAGTGATCCGCCACCTGATCCTAGTCAACCTCATCGTCATCGCCATGGATGCTAGCCTCCTCGTTACCGAATTCACCAACAACTTCGAAATCCAGACAACTTACAAGACCGTCGTGTACGGCATCAAACTCAAACTCGAGTTCTACGTCCTGAACCAGCTGCTCTTTATCATTCAGAACCCGACCTGTACCTGTTCCAACACCCACACGTCACCCGAATATAACGATATTCGCCTCCTCCCTTCAACATCCGCTTCCACGTTACATAATCTGCACAAGTCCGACCCCGCAGTTACGACCCAGAAGCGCACTTATAGCCCGTCGAAGGCGACGGCAATGAGTGTCTGATATCTTGAATCGCTGGCTACGTCCAGCGCTTTGTTACCGAACGGAGAACACGGCCTGGTTGAGATTCTACACGGCCGTCTTTGCTTACGAGAGACCCAGAAAGGACTCGTCACTTGGGAGCTAGACTACCTCGAGTGGGTTTCTGGCACGGTAGGAAACATGGCCTACCAGACCCCACGTCTTGAGCGCCCGCACGCCCGACTTCGCCAGTACGAGACAACCCTCTATGCGGTCGATCTGAGATCACGGCTGATCTAGCCCTGTCCGCACGCTCGCAGAACTAGAGTAGCCCCCATACCACGATTCTGTGCGGTGTGGCATGTCGTACTCCTCTTTGTCCCCGTGGAGTGCACCTGCGCCTCGTGGAACCCCATACGGAGATCTCCCGCGCACTTAATCACTCCACAGAGACATTGATATGCGGTCAGAAATCCCTTTGCCCGATAGGAGTCTGTGTGAGGTCCAGGTGCGAAATAATGAAGATGATGGGTGAAGTGGAAGTAGATTGTGGTGCCCGTGGATCATGGTACTGCGTGTAACATGTCCATGCCGGGATCGTCAGGATAGTAAGAAATTGATCGAATGATAGATTGCGTTGTGTGAAAGGTTAGATCGCAGGGACATTGGTCAAGAGGCCGTGAACTATCAAAGATGTTTTCATTGGTGGCTATGTCGCTCGAGTTCATAAGACAGCGGGAATGGGATGCGAACAACCCAAGGCTGGGCTATGAAGGGAGCCGACGCGACTAGACTTGATCTATGCGGTTTGGGAGCAGATGTTGTGGACGAGAAAGTGGAGAGAAGGGAGGGCTTCGCGGTTACTCGTCTTACGGTAAGAGTATAAGAGAAAGCGGTCAATGAAACGAATACCTGTAGGCTATTGCTCTCTAGAGAAAACAGTGGTGACAGAAGAAAATGAATCTCGATTCTTGACAGTGGTAAGGACGCGAGTCATTGAGTGTTTGCAGTCATTACAAATTAATGAGTCAACCATCCCACACTCAGCAGCCTTACCCTCACATGCCGATCTCTCCACAGTCCTATCAGCCTATTACGTGGCCATTCCCGCACAGTGATGGACGGTCTCTAAAAGTTGCCTGTTTGAGTAGGCGTGGTGCTGATCCAGGGTAAGCGCAACCAAACCCCCGCTGTCTCCTCACTTTGTACCAAGCAACAGGAACAACGGTCTAGAGACCGTTTTCCCGTGCTACAATCTATGGGATTGGTGGGTTACCGGAATAAGAAGGTTGGCGGTGTAGCTGGTCGGGGATGGTTCGATATAGTGGAAGATCGACTGTTGGGTAGTGTGGCAATGGGTGCACGCCAAAGCCACGGGCTGATGTAAGGAAGACATTTGGAGTGATGAGAGAAAGCTTTTAAAGCTCAGGGAACAGATCGTCGATCCCAGACCATCATTATAGTCGTTTGAAAGGGTACCTCCACCACCTTTTCTAGCTCTAGGTCAATTTCTGTTTGATGTTCCTCTATATTTAACATGACAACAATAGCGTACCTTGTTTAACAGATTAACACTTGATTTAAACGTGTACTTCGATTACTCTTACCTATTTGACGGTGGTCGTTGGCTCGTGAGAATGAATGTGAAGAATTAGCGAGTTCGCTGTAAATTGAGCTTGAGCCATCCAAATGTAGGCGAGGAACTTTTGCAAAGCACTGATCTTCTAGCCATCAGTATCTCAACTAGAAACATTCTAATATAACAACCGTGCGTGGAGGAGACGCAACTCTATGAGAAACAAATGAAAAGAAATCAGAAAAAGGTGAGAACGAACAAACCCTGTAAGTGACTTTCACACATGTTCACCTCTTCGAGCATCATTGCTATTGCACTCATTGGATTAGCCCTCTCTTCAGCTCTGGTGACTGCTCGTCTGATGTGTACCCCCTTTCTTTAACATACTCTTTCAACAGCTGATCGTTTAAATCTATTAGTAAATAGAGAGGATTCTCGCCGACAGGCATGCATCCGGTGACGATGTTGCCCATTCTATATCCTTGGACTTGGAGTCCATCTAGAGAGTGGACTTCTGGAACCTTGATCTGGCATAAACGTGAACTGCTTTCTTCCTATGTATCTGCATATTCTTCAATAAAAGAGTAATCCAAACGTATGACAATGTAAAGGGTCGTCGCATGAATTTCAAGACTTGGAAATGAGGTGCAATTGTAACATGTATCATTGCTGATTTGATTCCCGCCCAAAATCCTACACTGAAAAAGCGCGCGCTCGAGCACGCAAGGCACAAATGACAAACGCTACTGGATGTGATATTAGACACAGGATGTCGCTTATAGTTCCGTTAGTTGGAAACAGTAGAACACGAAGTCACAGGGTAGTCTCTCATGTCGAAATGTGCTCCATGGCATTGAGTGGTTCAGAGTCAACGATGAGGTGTCTTGGACCAATGAAAAGCAGACAAACATAGAGGATGATTATGGAGCACACCAGCGTGGAGAGGTCATAGCTTTGTTGCAGCATTTCTTTCTCTACCCTTTGTCACGGTTATCTATGTTTGAAAAAAGCTACGTGGTATCATCCTTGGAGGGTAGTGTAGCGCTTCCATACGCGTGCTCCGCACCATTCATTTCTTTGATCATTCTTTGGTTGCTTCAGCCTCTACGCAGCTGGAGTTGCAACCTTCGCCAACGTCCCCGTACCCCTCGAGCTGAAAATCGCCATGATACCGAAGCTCCCATAGAACAACACCATGGGATACGCCACCAAACCTCTCATCGATGTCATGCGTCCTGCATCGTATTAGCTATCGATTCAAGCCTTCCTTGGCCTGTAGTTACTCACCAACTATCGTGAACATAGAGCTAGAGGAGTATGCGCACCAGACAATTGCCAGACTAGTGAGCAGATAACCGAAGAAGCCATCTAGTGGTACGGCAATGCCCAGTATCGCAACGAGGACCAGCGGCAACAGACAGTAACCCAGGACTGAGGCAGAGCGAGGATATGTGAGGGAGGAGGAGAAGTGCGAGCTTCCGCGCTGGCCATGGTCCTGGTTCGCTGCTACTTCGGCGGCGGAAAGGGGTGGGGACATAAGAGAGAGGATGGTGTGGAGTAGTATGGTTCCCAAAACCGCGAGTCCTGCCCGACCATCAGCATCGAGGATTCCTAAACTTACAACACAACGTACCGTAAATGTACCCAAAGTGCAGTTTCCCACTCAACAGCAAGCTCGTCCCAAAAATGAAGAAGAACAGTATGGGCCCCGCAATATCGCTATCATCCATGATATGCTGGTCGATGCTGCCAAAAGGATTCAAGACCGCCAGTGTCTTCATTTTGATATGTCCGAAGTTCACGCCTAGCTCTTCTAATAGCGGTGGCTCCCCGTCATATCCCTCTGTGCCAAATGCAGCCAACCATCCCGTCCGCAGTCCAGACGCTCCGACACCCATTTGCCCGCTCACCCCCGGTGCGCTGAATCCTGCACCATATTGTGTTGGATATGCCGGCGCTTGGGGAGCTCCGTAATTTGCTTGGAAGGGTGTGGAATGGCCAGAGACAGGTTGGTTCGAGAACGAGGATGAGTAGAATTGGAGGTTTTGTGGGTTTTGTTGGCCGTAGGGCGGGCTTTGTCCGTAGCCGTACTGGGCCATCGCGACCGTACTGGTTTGTGTTCGATGGGAGGGTATGCGATGAGTGGCTGAGGATGTAGGCAGGTGCCCAGATGTGGGTGGACCGTGTTACGTAGCTGCGTGAGTGTAATAGCGAACGTGGGGCGGGGAGAGGCCAGTTGGCTCCAAAATGTCCTGATAAAACGTGTAATTGGGCGGAGTGTTTAGAAATTGTGAGGCTCGTCTGCGGGCGTTTCAGCAGACGAGGCCGTGGAGTTTGCTGGTGTAGAAGAAGCGACCATGTGTTTATTCGTGTCGCTTCGGAGCTCACCATTGCGGATCTCCGCCTATTCCATGTCACGTGATGTAACGCTCGCGGGCGCCCCCGGGCATAGTTCCCATGATAGGTATGCTTCACCAAACATATCTGTACGTAGCTATATCTACAACGAGACCTTGCTCCTCATCATGTGCTCACAGCATATGGAACATTCCAGCAGAAGACAAGTTTTAAGGAGGGCACTCCAATGCGGCAGTCTCATCTGCACTGTCATAAGAGACGGTATACATATATGCCCGGTTCGCAGAATATAGATGATGTCTATGGAGATATTGAGTGGGGTATCTTATTTCAGCAACGCTGTGAGTAAAGTCTGCAGTACGAATTCCATCATCGCTCAAAAGACAGTTCCATCATGAAGCCGGCTAAACCGCCAAAACGCCAGAGCCATGCTTACACGCCGAGACAATCGCTTAACAAAGCTACCCGAAAGGGAACTGAACGATCCATATCCTTATCCCGGTGTTCCAGACCTATGTACCTTCAGGTTCCCGCTGGTCCTACGGCCTACTCTAGTACATCTCTACTGTTCTTCTTGATGTATAATTACACCAGTCGCACTGCGCACGGATTCAGTCATCGCTGCGAAAACGCTTGTGCGGTCATACCTTAGTGGCCGAGGACGCGTCGTTATCTTCTATACAATATTCGCTGCGGCAGATCGTGCACGCACGAATGAATAACTCTTTACAAGTAATGCACTAGAAGCAAATCAACACGACACAATAGGCTAGTGACGGATAAAGAGCATACAGTATGACCGCAACCAAAACAATCTCTTCTTACGCCGATGATCTGCACAGAAACCGTCAGCATACTTCTTGGACAGTCATTGAGCACATACCTCGACGCGCCAGGTATGGTTTCCAATGGTGGTATTCGATGTTGAAGTCAGTCAGGCTCCGTCAAGCCAGCTGTGGAGCTGGTGTACTGATTCCAACGACCTCAACCTCCACGAAGGACCATTACTAGCACGTCGACGGCTTGTATTGTTCGTCGAATCATCCCCACATGCCGTTGCTGCCCGCACCGGCCATCATCTCACCGACCAGGCAGCTGTTAACGCAGAGACCCATATGTACCTTGATGGATTGCTTGGGAAGCATTTGCGCGGTCCCCTCGGTTGCGGCATCCTGCATGAATTCGGTCTGCTGTAGCTCGGTGCGCTGCGCAACAGCAGAAACAGTGTAGCAATCTTCGTCCCACCATTTGTGGCAACGCTCGCACCAACGGCCCTTGAGACAGTCTTCACAGCGTACAAACAGAGGCGGTGGCATGGAGCCGTCAATTGTGTGTGGCATTTGCGCTGCTCGCAAAGAGCTAGAATGAAGCGGTATAGGACCCAGCAATGGTAAATCCGAGCTTGATGACTGTCCAAAAACGGCTGGTCTTTCCGGGCATGAGTGACATGTGTCACAGCCCTTTGATCCTAAGGCAACGGTCGCGATGGCAGGGCTGAGATAGGAAGCAGGGTGCGGTAGCCCCGATGCCTCGCTATCACTGTTACTGACGAAAGCTCTAGCCGGATCATGACGTGGACCTCTGCAGAGAACCACGTCAAACGCGATGATGCCCTCGCACGCCTTGAGGGTTTCGGCCCATTCGAGAGAAGCTCGCTTTGGCATCATTCTCCCGGAGCATTGGTACCATTTGTCTGGAGATTGTGCCAGTGCAGCGCTGAGTGCTTCTGAGGATTTGTGATTCCATTCCGCACCAATCTGAGCTCCTTGACATGACATGACGCCTTTAGGTGAGGGTGACCTGGACTTTTTGGTTGTAGACTTCTGTATTGGCGCTGGCTGGATGGTGTCGCGCTGGCCAAAAAAGTAGATGCCTTTGACCTTGGGTGTACCCGCAGGCCTGCCCGGTCGCACGGCGTAGCGCAACACCTGTTGCAGCTTGCGCTCATTCAAGTGCTTAGTCTCCCGAATGGAGAGGATGCGAACATTGAATGTGTCTTCAGCGATGATCTCTCGGACGAGGTCTGCAGGGACGCTTAAGCCATCCAGTACCAGCGTCTGCACATTCTGTAGTATACGCCGCCGCTGCAGTTTGGAGAAAATGCCCCGGACTGGGCCAGAATAGAATTCATCCTCCGTCAACGACTCGTCCATGCGTTCGGCGCGCCAGCTGGTGCCCCCAGAGTCGAGCGGCTCATAGGGAACAATTGCTGATTTGACGGTGGAAAGATCCAGGTAGCGGAAGACGTCGGGACTGTGATGCACAATGTGGTAGAGCGCTTTGGAGGTGGCGGCTAGAGCGAATACCGAAGACACTGGTAGGTAGGGTGCCGTCTGTCGGAGAACCAGGGAGATGGAGAGGAGGTCGGCCAGGCCGTAAGGAAGGGAGTTGTGGACAGTGAGAGGACCCATGCTAGTGGCGGCGCAACGAGACCGGACGATGGATGATAGGAAAGCTGTAGGCGTGGGAAGGGAGAGGACTCACCGGGCTTTATTGCGACAGCGGCGCCGGCGTGCGTGACCGCCGTCAGTGTTTCTCGTGGAGATGCCCGGCGGCGGGTTGAGACGTAGAGAGTAGCTGTTGGTCGTGGAAGCGTGGGCATGTCGCATCATCCCAGCGCCGATCTCACCAGGCCATCAGGGTCCAAGCCTAGGCCAAGCGCATCTCTACATGCACTCCTCCGCCAACGGCGCAGCCAAGCGTCTGAGAAGCCGTGGATGTTTCAACGCCCATGCGCAGGAAACAGGGCCCCAAAACACCCGCCGTCGAAGCGCTCAAACGCCGACAGGGCCGAAGCGGAGGGCCGAAGCGGACAGGCGAGGCCGGCGTTGTTGCTATCGCGGGCGTGGGGCAGCTCTACGCGCCCGTTTCTTAGTCATCACGATTACCATGCGTTACCAGCTGCAGTAGGCACCTGGGTGCTTGTGTATGCTCCACGCCCGCCTCGCATGGGCCTGCCGTGTCCTGGGCGTGTCTGCATATGCGTCCAGAGCAGAGACATGGCCACAGCCTCTGGTCGCGGGGCTTGCTAATCGAAGAGAGCCGCATGTCTTCCAGAAGCGAGTAGAAGTGACGTCGGGCCTCGCGTTGACCCGCGTCTGTCAGCAGCACCGTCGACCACCAGAGTTATTCTCGCGTCGCCGCCTGCTGTTCTTTCCACCTGCTCCGTCCACCGCCCGCCTGCAAGCATGGAGACAGAGCCAGAGATCCCCGAGCTGGCCTGGTCCACGCAGCTCACCGTTGCATACTCGTCGCGGTCCACGCAGCTGCCCGGCGACAAGATAATACTGCCACCTTCCGCCCTCGAGCAACTTCTCGCCGCGGCCCCAGTCGTGACCACCGACTCGAACCTACCACACGTGACTGCCTTCGATCCCTATAACCCATACACATTCGCCGCCGAACGACAGGCACGGTCACAGTTTCAAGACCGCCACCAACAACTACCACACCCGCTGACATTTCGCCTCGTGAACCCGAGCAATGGAAGGGTCGTGTATGCGGGCATCCGAGAGTTCTCGGCAGAAGAAGGTGAAATAGTGCTCAGCGCGTTCTTACGGGAGGCTTTGGGTCTGGACGCCAAATCCACCGAGGAGTCGAGAAAGGCCAGCCCAGATGGTGATGCGGAAATGGCCAACGGTGTAGAACAACTCGGTGTCAACGGCGCATCCTCGGAGTCGGTACAGATCACAGTCCACGCAAAACAATTGCCCAAGGGCACATTCGTGAAGCTGAGACCGCTCGAGGCAGGATACGACCCTGAAGATTGGAAATCCCTGCTCGAAGAGCACTTGCGATCGAATTTCACCACCCTCACCAACGGGGAAGTGCTGATCGCATATGGCGGACGAGCTTCAAACGGCAAGCGGGAAGAATTCCGGTTTCTCGTGGATGGTTTTAAACCGGAAGGAGATGGCATATGTGTGGTGGACACAGACTTGGAAGTCGACATTGAAGCGCTTAATGAAGAGCAGGCACGCGAAACGCTGAAGAAAATAATGGCTAAGAGACAGAAAGCACCAGGTACCGCAGAAGGCAGTTCAGCTGGCGGCGAGATCGACATCTTCAAGGCACAGGAGGGCCAAATCCTAGATGGCGAATATGTGGACTATGTGCTCTCATCATGGGACCGTAGTCAGGGTCTCGACATATCATTGAGTGGAGTCGGTGAAGAGGATGAGATAGACCTCTTTGTGAGTCCTTATTCTTCTCGGCAACAAGTACGACCTCGAGTAGACGAACACGTATTTGCCGACTGCTCAAGCAAATATCCAAAACGTATCCGTCTGCAGCCAACAAACGTGGAGCTCGAAGTTGCAGAAGCAATATACGTATCCGTCCGCGCCTTTCCTTCGACCGAACCCTCAGCTACACCAAAGCAGTACCAACTCAAGGTGACCATCTACGATCCTCGATCAGACGTCGTGTTGGAAGACACGAACGCTGCTGAGCACCGTTCAGACGAAGTGCGATGTAAAAATTGCCACCAATGGGTCCCCAAATCCTCACTTTTCCTCCATGAAAACTTCTGCCTTCGTAACAACATTCTATGTCCACAAGGCTGTGGTCAGGTCTTTCAGAAGCGCTCTGAAAAATTCAAGGACCATTGGCACTGCCCGCACGACACCTTCACGGGTGACACATCCTTCTCCCATAGCAAGCACGAGGCACTCTACCACACATCACAAGTGTGTCCATCTTGCGACATGAGCTTCCCTTCCATACCAACCCTCGCCTTACATAGGGTGACCGAGTGTCCAGGGAAGCTGATTCTGTGTCGCTTCTGCCACCTGCAAGTCCCACAAGAAGGTGATCCGACTGGGCCTCCCAACCCTGAGTTGCTCCTCTCAGGCCTTACACCCCATGAGCTTGCAGACGGAGGTCGAACAACAGAGTGTCACCTTTGTAGCAAAATCGTCCGCTTCCGGGACATGGACACGCACCTTAAGCACCACGACCTCGAGCGCCTCTCTCGCCATACGCCCCGACTTTGCCGCAACGTAAACTGCGGCCGGACACAAGATGGCACGAATAAACTCGGCGATACACGGGCAGGCACCCGCAAAGGCCAAGGTCCAGGCAATGAGATCGGCCTGTGTAGCGTGTGTTTCGGTCCCCTCTACGTATCGCTGCATGATCCTGACGGTAAAGCGCTCCGCCGTCGCATCGAGCGCCGGTACTTGTCGCAGCTTCTTACGGGCTGTGGTAGAGCATGGTGCCAAAACGAGTTCTGCCGTACAGGGCGCAAGAACGCTTCTGGTGTGGACAAGGCGGTCCCAACAAAGGATGCTATTCCGCTCGTGAAGCCGTTCCTTGGGGGCATGGATGGGCGCGGCTACGAGACGCCGCTACACTTTTGCACGGATGAGGCGAGCCAGCGGAGGCGAGCATTGGGAATGATGCTCAGCGCGGAGAAGGGACTCGAAGGGAAGGGCGGATATAGTATGGAATGGTGCATTGCTGCTTTGGAAGCAGAGGGTGGTGACCTGGATAAAGCGAGAGGATGGCTGAAAGGGTGGGCGCCGCAAAGGACCGAGGCGTCGTCGTGAGGCATATCAATGGCGTTGTGGGGATGGTTCAACATAGAGAGAGATACCCATGCATATATTCGCGAAATGATCAGACTATATCGCACTCTTTCGGCTGACGAGTGACGTTTAGTATAATCACAGATAGGAGGAGTGCTTCAAATGCTAGTTGATATCTTACATGGCACATCATGCCTGATATCCAGATCACTTTCCCCCCGCGCTAGGAGCCAACTCTGATAGCCCCATATGCAATCCGCCCAGCAACGCCGCGCTTGAACCGGGAATCATATTATCCTGAAAAGAGCTTGCGAACGACAAACACTACCAAAATGCTGACCCCTTCAGGCTGCGTCTGGATCGTACCGTCTGTGCTCCTCCTCCCGCTTGGCGACCTCCTCCTTGTCAGGCGCCCGACCGGAAGCATCAAGGTAATCTATCTTGGGAAAATCCTCCACCATCTGGACGCGACCAGGTCTCCGCGCTCTGATCTGTGATTTCTGCCCAATAGGATAGAAATACGCCGCCTTTTGTAGTTTGGTATCGCGCAAATTCTCTTCGGTATGGATATCGGGGTCGTGCAGGGCGAGCGCAACGGTATCGCCAAAACGGTCATTAAGATTGCTAACCTGACTGTAGGTCTCATACGTCCGGATGTTCTCATATCTGAAGTATTTCCTAGGACGCCCTTCATCATCAACCGTCTCTTCAAAAGGCAGATCTGGAGAGTCGGGGTCATTCGTCGTGAAGTTGCGCTTGATGCCCGCCACCCTCTCGCGGTCGGTAGGCAGGAAAAATTCATAGTGAAACCAAGGGAGAGGCGTAGGTAGTGAAGGGTCCTGTTTCCAAACTTCTTGCTCTTGCATATGTTTCTCGCGATCTTCAACCGTCTCACCGGCCAGGCGAAGGATGGAAACGTCAAGACGTGGGTCGTATGCGGAGGGATTGGAGGGGTCCTTGACAGGCGCGGCGCCAAATTTGAAAATAGCATAACTGCCAGTATCCGGGATAGCATCCCAATCGGGGATCAGTGGGTATGATCCGACGAGTTCCAGCTTATCATTGCGAGGGTGCTTAGGGTTCTTCCATGCACGCTTGTCCTCCACATCGATGTCTGCTGGACGTAGATTTTCAGTGGTATCCGGCCCTGTGTAGGCATCTTCTGGGTATGCGAGATTGAAGCCTTTCAAGATGTTGCGAGTGATATAAATGGGGTCGTCTTCCGAGACATTCCCTCGAGCGCGCTTCTTCCGCAATCGCATCGTGTTCGATGAGGTACTTGATTCGAAAGTGGATTTACTGCCGGCTGTACTCGACGTGATGTATTCGGTGCGGCGCAAGAACGAAGCATTGGAAGCGCTCGCTGTTGACTTGCCTAGCGCATTGGGGGGCCGCATCAGCGCGCGGTCGGCAGGATGCAGTTGTGATGGGTAAGGCAGTGCCTGGATAGCTACATAGTACGTCAGTAAGAAGCCACGGAGCAAGGTAAGGTAGCATACCAGATTCATCGCCGTCGAACACTCCAGGAATACCGACTAGGTCTATAGGCATCCCAAGTTCCGCATCCGCCTCAATGTTCAATGGCTGTTCTCTGGCCAATCTTGACGCAAAGGCTGCCGATGTGTACTGTCCGCTTGAAAGACCTGTGTTCGGTATATCGAGAAGCTTCGGGGGGCATGGTGGCGGTGGCAGCGCGTTGGAGAATCTTATGCGCGCAATGTAATCCTGCTGGTAAGTTTGCGGTCTGGACATATTGCCGCAGTATGAGTGATCGGGGAGAAGGTGTGGGTTGTGCGAAGACGATCTGCTGAAAGGAAGTTGCGAATGGGTGCTTGAAGACGCGCTTCACGCCAAGAACGCACGGACGCGAATTATAGAAATAGTCAATGTGAAAGCACCAAACAAGTAGCTACTACGGCTTCTGCAACTTCGGGCAAATTGATGCAAAGCGAGCGTAACATGCATTAAGTATTGATATATGAAGCTCTCTCCAAGTCTACAACTCTCTTCCACCTGCCATTACTAAAAGTATATTTACAGCTGCTCGCAGCCGACATGGACAGCGTAACCTTTCTAATGCAACTCCGAGTATGTCCCAAACTCAAAAGCGCCCCCGCAAGACGGTCTGGCTGTTCATTGAATGAATGCAGTACGAGCTTTGCCTGGACAGTATTTGTCCTTTACTGGCCCTTTTTCAAAGCCGCAAGCTTCTTCTCCCTCCTCCTCTTGGAGGCCTCAGGGCCAGCCTCGGTGTCTAGGAAGTAGTCCCACCACCTGAAGCTGCTTGAGTAGTTACCGATGAAGCGCTCGTGGTGCACATCGTGGTGCTCGGCGCCGGCCCAGAAGGGAAGGAAATGATGCAGACTCCATGGGAATTCGTATCCACTGTGCGCATCGATAGCCTGGAATAGACGCAGAACGATCCACAGGTACATGGTCAGAAGGTGAAGGTCACCCGTAATAGCACACCAGAGAATAGGCGAGCTGACGGTGCCGAGACCGAGGATCATGACCTCAATCGGGGAGGCGTACTCGGCAGCAAGACCGAAGGGAGCTGAGTACTGGTGGTGGATCTTGTGGATGTTCTTGTAGAGGAAGCCATAGTGCATGGCGCGGTGAGTCCAGTAATGCCAGGTATCCTCGAGGACGAAGAAAACAGCGATCTGGAGGGCCATCTTGTAGATGCTGGGGAATGGGACGGTCGTGCTAAGACCAAAGAATTGACACATGGGGTGGAAGAACCAGATCTGGGGGAGCTCGACGGTAAAGTGCGAAAAGAGGACGAGGAGGGCGCACTGCCACTGTTCCCAAGCAGTGGGGATCTTATTCTGAAGGATCATCAGATTTTATCCGGCGTCAATTTCGTGTAGGGAGCATACCTGCTGAATCTTGTATCTCCTGAACCAAGGTATCATGTCAATTATGATCCAAGGCAGCGAGCGCCCGAAGTAGACGGCCTCGTGCATGACGAAGGACATGATGCCTGTGGCGAGAACATCGTTCTGCATGTATGTGTACCAAGCCAGCCACATGCGCTCGGCGTAGTTCAGCGAGACATTGTACTTGGAGATCTCTTCAAAAGAGCCCCAGTACGTGTCCTGCGCCATGGGGTACTGGACCGTGGTCGAATTCCTAGACGTGTTAGTATGCTCTGAAGCGGCGATAGGAGGCGCAACAGTTATACGCACATTGTGGCGCGCTGCTCCAAGGAATGGCTGCAGCACCAAGAATCCGACTATGGGAACAAGAAAAGGAGGGACGGTGTTGGATTGAGTGCGTCCAGTTGCAGTGCCGGTGGGAGAGGGCAGAGGCAAAGGGCGGGTCTAGTTTAAAGATGCTGCTGGCCGATGGAGCCACTTTCGCCTGGCTGTTCAGGGACGCTTCCGGTCCGAGATTTAGCGTTGCTCTGCCCTGCCGCCTCACCGCCTTCGCCTGCGTGGGGCGATTTTTTTGCGCCCGGCTGCAGCGTTCCCGGACGTGCACCGTCAACGAGGCACATCCATCAGCAAAGTGTCGCGTCACCGTGGGCCCATTAGTCGAGCGCTGGATGCAATTCTGCCGTCCGAAGACCGCATTCCGCGTGCTTCTATCACACGCGACCCCGGGGCAGTGCCGTGGCAACAGACCCTTTCGATCGTCAGGGGAAAGGGGTTGCCACTTGGTCTCGACTCGGCTGCACTTTACTGTGAACGACGGAGCAAACATGATGGTGCTGAAAGCGGCATCGTAGTCATGTTTCTGCACATGGGAAAATACTCAGCATACCACGCCCAAGAGCTAACTATATAGTACCTCCCCTAGCAGTGAACGCCTTGCAACCTCCATTACCACGCAAACATGCACTTGTTGTTCAGCAACCGGCTTCCCAACATGTCGTACTCCGCCTTGCTGATCCAGCTGTCATTGCCCGCAGGGCTCAGTCTTCCGAATACGCTGCCACCCTTCCAAATCACCACTTGGGGATCAAATTCTCTGGGAGGCGGGCCCACCAGAATTTCCTTCCCATAGAAAGGTCTCTGTTCCCTGAGTCTGGTCTCTAGGAACTCTCGGAGACCAGGCGTCTTGCTAGCACCACCAACAAGCATAATTCCACCCAGGAAGTCGCGCAGCTTACGTTCATCGCCTCGCGCGCCTTGGGTAACCGACTCCAAGATGGCTTGATCCAGCGGTACAATGGGAAGCGTCCTGTCCCGTTCCTCGGCAAGCTTGGTCTTCTCGAGCACAGGGTCCCGGAAGATGAGCGCTTGTTCGCCGTCGCCCATAGGCGTGTCACGGTCGGGATTCGGTGTGCCTGTGCCTTCTGGTGCCGGAGAACCTGCTGCAGACGACCGCGGTGTCTCATTGTCGTTCAGTCGACTCAGCGGGTTCAGTTGCCCTGGCCGCTGCGGAGTCGAGGCTATTGCTGGAGTACCACTTGACTCCTGTGCACCGTTGATTGATTTTCCAGCCGTCGCCTCCAGCACTGCGATCTGAGCTTGGGAGATAGGGTCGTTCGGGGAGCCATCATAGAGGTCAACTGATCGCGGTATCACCGTTCTACGGCCTTCCAACTTCCTCGAATGGTCGAAGATTGAAGGTTTAAAGAGGCCCTGTACACGGTTAGGAAGCGAACCATATAGTAAGGGCGTTGCCTACGCACCATGACAGACAGCATTGTCTCGTCATATGTCTTGAATGTGTATTTCCTCGTGTCCTGACCCGAGGCTCGGAGATGGAAGTCCCATGTCTTCACGGTTACTGAATCCTCATCCATAGAACAGTATTTCTGCTTTAGTTCTTCGGCAAGCAAAAAATCATACCTCCTTTTGAGGTTCATATCCGAATACGGAAAGTGGCCATAAAGCATCATCTTGATGAACGTCTCCGTCACATCTGCGCCTCCCATTTTTAAGTTGACGCGCGATTCTTCAATGCACAGGCCTTCGTCAACGCAGCATATCGACGACTTCTGTGCCCCAATGTCCACAACACAAGCGATTCCATAACCGGCACCAAATGTAGCGGAAAGACTCTCTTGTTGCAAGGAAACCTTGCCAAGCCCTAGATCGCGCATCAGAATGTCCAGCATCATCGTCACATAAACGCGCTCGTAGAGGTCCGGAATTATAAAGACGCATTTGTAGTTCGCGAGATCCTTGAGTCTGCTGATGCCAAGCTGCGATCTGAAAGCATCTTCGACTATCCTGGATAGATCATGATAGATCTGGTTTCGGCCTGTGTAGTCGACTTCGTTAAAGGTTCCGTTCTGTATCGGCCAGAAGAGTTTGTATCGAGGGTTTGACTCCTCTGGTATCCGCAACGCTGCCCGTCCGGTGAAGCAATCCGGTGCTTTACTCGGGTCGCTGGGAAGCTCTGTCCAGTCTATCCTATCAATATCGTTGTGCTCGCTGATGATATCGGGCGGGGTGCGCCGGTTGAAATTGGTAACGAGGTCCTTTGAGTTCGGCAGCACTCGTCGCTTGTTCGATCGCATCCTCGTTCTAAGCTCTGAGGACATTGCCATGTACTGGTCTGCAAAATCCTCTCCAAACCACTTCTCAGGGAGGGCATCTGCAGGAACAGCGCCTTCGACCTTCAATCTCTTCGGGCTAGGTTCGCCATGGTTCTCCTCCGACTCACTCTCTTTCCATCTCCGTGCTATGACCATGGGTATAGACTTCGGGAGCGCGTCAGAACCAAGGCCGATTCTGAGATTTTGGCTGCCCACGTGCAGCACAATCAGTTTCGATGGATCGTCTCTCGAATATGATAGTCCAGCTTCGTCGGCTGCTTCCTCTGTAGCTTCCGCTGTGGATACTCCTTTTGCTAGCGCGCGGTCCTTGTCGCGGGCCTCTCTTACCATACGAGCGCGCTCTTCTTCTTGGGGGAATCGGACCGCGAGGTATTGCTCGTCGCGTTTAAGGAACTCGGTGTAGTAATTCTTTTGATTGATCATGCTAACTGCCGGCCATGTCGTCTGCTCGAGATTGTTGTCTGTTCGTGCGAGGCCTGCAACCGTCTGTTAGCAACCTTTAGGAGGTATATGTCGATTACGCGTACCCTCCTCCCTAAGTTGGGCTCTGCCGGACTTCTTGCCAACCATGATGAACGCTTCGAGGATTTGAGTGTGGTTTCCGTGGGAGACGAAGGGTAGATGCGAGCTGCTCACGCTTCGATGTGGGCTCAGCTGCGAAAAGCGTGCTGGTGTTTAAGCTGACCGTACGCAGGCGCAAGTCGATGGGCCGTTAAGTTAGACGGTCTTTACGTTCGGCAAATTGTCACCAAGTACAGATCCAGCGGGATACGCACAATAGCGTGGGGTATAGAAGCGGCGTTCTGGTTGTCCTCCTGCGTGAGGCATGCAACGCGCGCAGTCCTGGCTCCAATGTGCAGTCGTACTCCAAAAGGTGATCAAATGCGCATGACCTGATATCGGTGCGTCCAAAGCTAGCAATGAGTGGCACTCGTGGCGCGTCGTAACCGTGCTGTCAACTCGGACGTGTTATGGTGAGCTCTTTCGGATTCGCGGAAGCGACGATCTTCGCTTCCGCCTTGTATCATGGTTCAAGCGCGCCAGGACCAACACTGAAGCTAAACGACAATCATATTGGAACGAGTCAGTAGCTAGTGGCGATATGTAGAGCAACGCTTCCTCAGGTCTGAAAGTACAATCACAAAAGATGCCCGAGTGAAGGTAGCGCAACGACCGCCAGAAGATATTAGCAGTGGAGGAGGTGAGCTTTGATTGGCCTTTCATTTCAAGATCACGTGCCTTCGATATGCCCGCCCGCAAATGTCCAGGTTATTCCATTACCTACCCAGTGTTCGCATTCCAAGCTCCTACAATCATTAGCTTCGTCTAGATGCGAATAGTCTTGCGTATTCAATGCCTGTACACCGAATTCACTGTTGCTCTCACAATGGATACAGCATAAAGACAGTATCAGCATCGCTTCAATCATCTTTATCAGGCGGTCGAGACAGTTATGCTCTCGTCACATACGTCTATATTGGAGATGTCCAGTGTATTGTTGTAGCTGCACCTCGTTTTTCGCTGTACGCCAAGGGCCCAATGAAGGCCAACGATATCGACTTCGGAATTGAAACGGTCGCGTACAGCTCCTATGCACAAATGGAATACTCTACCAGCGACGACTGCATCGCCCCCCATCTTAGAATCCACGCGGGTGTTGCCAGCGTATATATAGACATATCATCACACAGCACTGAACGGTGGCAAAATCATCCCCATTCAGTACGGATACAGTCACGTTCTCAACATAGTGCGTCATCTTTTCTGGTAGCCGCAAGGCAATTTTTTGAATTGAAGACCGAGCAGCGGCGGTGAAAGCGATACTAAGTGTATGCAAGGTGGCCTTTCAATGTTACTCATCGGTGGCGACGCGCACACACACCGTTCACTCCAGGCCATTAACAATCGAATTCACTAAGGAAGCTGTGTGGGTCAGTGCTTCATCCGCATAGCGATACCCAACCAACTGCACGCAGATCGGAGCGTCTTTATAAAGCTTAGGTCCAGTATCTATACAAGTCAGTCTCATCACTCGAGTTTCGAGAAGAAGGCACGAGTACGCACAGAGCCTGTACAAGCGGGCATCCTCAGCGCCGTATTTCGCATTGCTAATATCGTCGGTCACATCGGACGAGCAAACGGTATCAACAGGAATGACAATGGCCGGATAGTCAAGATAGTTCCACAAGCCGGTGTACGTCGCCGATGTCCATTGATCGGGAGGCAAGGCTGTGTGTGGCGCGGGCGGCATCAGTATCGCATCGATACCGTTGTTGTGGAACAGTCGTTGATAATCTCGTGCTGCAGCTTGACGACGTACGTTGAGATCGAAGAAACCGAGCAGGTCAGTGCTCTTCATAGATGAGAGGCCGATGGCTTTAAGGGAGGGCACCTCCGGTTCGCCTGTGCGAGCGAAGAGCTCAAGATAGTTCTAGCATGAGTCAGACTTATCGTATATAGCACATATACTTCTGAGACAGGTATGCCGACAAACGGACCTTCGCTCCATCCAATGTGAAATATTTCAGTAGATCGATGTAGTGCTCTTGAACATTTGGCAAAGTAAGAGGGACCATCTCGACTTTGCTGCACTGTTGCAGAAGATCATAAGCTTTCTTCAGGCCACGCCGGACCGGAGGTGAAGGGGTGTAAACGCCATCATCAAAAACAATGCCAATGCGAACATTTTCTTTGGGTTCCAAGTTCACCCACGGTACCGTTACGACAGTACTGTCGTACTGCCAGGTCTTTGCCTGCATTGTAGTCTTCAGAAACAAAGCTACATCTCGTAGTGAAGTTGCCAGAGGCCCAACTGTTGAGCGCACCCCGTCTGTTCCTGGCCGAGTTAGGTCCCTCACGCCGCCGTGCGGCACTAATTCTCGACATCAGCTATTCTCACTGTCCATTGGTAACGGAGCTCACGAACCGATTCCCACGCTTGGCCTGAATCCGTAGAGCCCATTACAGACTGAAGGAACCCGAATGCTCCCAGCAACGTCAGTACCAATGCCGAGCACGCTGCCTCGAAGAGCAATCAGGGCACCTTCACCACCGGTGCTCCCACCAACCGTCAAAGCAGTATTGCGAGGATTCAATGTCCTGCCGAACACGTTGTTATCGCTGTCAGCGGTCATAATTGATTGAGGGACATTAGTCTTGCAGTAAAGTACTGCCCCCAGATCAAGCAGCATTGCCGCAGTAGCACTATCTTCTTCGGCATTTTCGTCCACGAAGCATGCCAAACCAGTTGACGTGTCATAACCTGACACCTGAAAGCTATCCTTGAGAGAGACAGGAAGACCATGCAACGGGCGGATGGCCTTTAAGGGGTCGGTTTGTCGCTCACGGTCAAGCTCACGAGCTCGCTTGATCGCTTCGTCGAAAAAGATTTCCGTCAGGCAGTTGGTCTAGCGTCAGTGAGCTCGTGGATCAACTCACGTAGAGACTGGGCATGAGTGGCTATACGGACCAACTGATGCGCAATGGCAGCTCGTTTGCAAAAAGCAATGGTGACTTGTTCCGCAGACCAAGAACCGCTTCTTAGCTTCTCCAACAGAGACGTGGCGTCATGATTGGAGGTAATTCGACGCTCCCCTTCGCTCAAAACCCCGCAAGTCAACGGCACTTCCATCAAATTAGTAACTCCATGATAACTTTCACGAAGAAGCCACTCCTTGGGGATCTTGCTCTGGCGTTGGCGTTGTTTCTCAGCAGCAATAGTCTGGTAAGTCTTGCCAACAGCTGGCATCTTGGGAATGCACAGTGATGATTCGGCTTCTGCGCTCCTTGTCACGACGTACGTGTTGGCAGTACTTGTACTTTAGCAAACAACAATCCATGTCTCGTTTTGCGCAAGGTATAATGCTGCGCCGATGTTGACAAAGGGGCTTCCTCGAAACCCTCCGGTTCCGGTTCCGGTGCTGAGTAGTGCTAAGCAGATCGGGTGTCGAGGAGGCAGATCTGGAGGGGGGCCAAGTCAGTACTACTGCACACCAACCCTCCTAGCATATATTTCTTAGTAAGGTTATGCTATTGCGACTATAATGCATGGTTTCAGAGGTGGGTGTGTTGTTCACTGACGAGCCTCGAAATCCATCTATAGGTGGATCGCACCGGCCCGACTCTGCCCTAGCGCAGTAAATTGCTCACCTGCTTCAACGACGACTCTAGGTATCTGACACTCAACGTTGTGGACTTCCAAGTTTATTTCAGAATTTTCTCAAACGTCTGGGCCGTCTGGCGTTGCACTGGCTGGCATAGCAGACGGGTCGTACTAGGTAGATACTATCAGTTGTACCAATCGCTACTTACTGAAGAAGTAGTTTGCCTGCCTATATATGCCGCCAAATAGTCGGGAGTGAGATGGCATTTCCCGCCAATCGGGTAGGTGGCACCAATACAGCGTGCGATCGATGCTATCGGCTCAAAGAGCGCTGTGAGCGCGCGTCAATAATCGCTTCATGTGAAAGATGTGAACGGCTAGGCCATACGTGTTTGACTGCCCGTCCAGTGCGACCCATCGGTCGGCGAGCAAATCATAGCCGTCTATCAATCGCCCCAAAGATTTCGAACCGGTCCAGGCCCCATACGCAGTCTGTGGACTTCATTGGTTCATGGATTCGGGACGCCCCTAACTCGAGCCCAGAGGAGAAAGAGCTACTGGTGTTTCTTCTCGGCAATTCTCAAACTCAATATCCCGTCGTCAGTCCACGTTTCCAGTGCGCAGAGCAAAAGTCGTTTGCAGGGCCATTACCGGCCGCTTGGCCCATTCTCAAGGATGCCTACCTCGCCTATGCATGTGTTTTGAGGTCACTTGAACCCGGTGAAGACACGGAAGCCGGCGATGCCTCAAAAGTCCGCTACGCAACTTTAGCTATGGCAGCTCTACGTAGCCTCCCTATCGCCAATCCAAAAGATGCGGAACTCTGTCTGACGCTAGGGTTCGCCTTGGCTTTATCTGTATACGGGGCGATTGGCGTGGGTGTGTCCGACATCTGCCACTACTGTCTCAGCATCGCCAGACCCTTTGTTGAAGCTGCCGCTGTGAGCCCGGAAATGGAGCACCGGATAAGTGTCCTGGTACTGCTTGAGACCATGGAGTGCGTCGTCTACCGTCGGACGCCAACTCTAAAACTGCAGCCGCGAGCTCCTGTGGTCGTCGACCGCCATCTTGGGCTTTGTCTGCCTTTGCTACCGTATTACTACGATATTTGTTCCATTAGCCACTCGCTCGGTAACAGCACCGGCGCAATACATGCAGTCGATCTTCACCTGCGGCTCGAAGAGATCCGATCGCATGTGGAGAAGTGGCAGCCCACTCAGCCACAAGGATTTCTTCGCGAATACAGTACGATTGAAGTTGTTCAACTGCTTGCACAAGCTAGGGTGTATCGATTGGCGGCTCTTCTGATGATACATCGTTTACAGCACAATTTCGGGCACCACGATGGGCAGGCAGACATCTGGTCACACGAGGTTATGATGGAACTTGAGCTAGCTCAGCAAATATCAGATCGCCCGGTTCGCTTTGTTTGCCTGCCATTCATCATTGCGGCGGTCGAAATTCGAGGTACTACTGAAAGAGAGAAGGTGCTCCTGAGTGTAAACGAATATGTCGATCAGCTTACGCCAGTCGTACGAAATGCGACCAGGACCTTCCTGGCACGAGTTTGGCACGAGCGGGATGCCCTAACACACAGCTCTTGGCTCGATTCAATTCACAAGCCATGCGTCGTTTTGGACTCTATCGTAGCCACTCTTCCGCACGATCTTTCTAATGCATAAAAGCGAATGCAAAGTGACTCTACCTACGACGAGCAAACCAAGGCATTGCTAACAATTATAGAGCAAAGTCGGAGAGCTACCACTTGGCCTTACAAACAAGGCACTTTCTTTGGTGATCGACTGTTCACTTCACTGCACTTTCCTGAGCACACTCTCGTTCGACCGGACTAAGCCTTTGCCGCCTTACACGTCTTCTTATCACCATGACGTCAATAGAAGCAACACGGTACATCATGTGGCTACAAAGGTTCCATATATTGTCTACAGATCACTAGGAGAGATTTTGTTTACTAAGAAGTTTCGAATCTGAAGGTTGATTGCTGTTCCCAAGCACTTATGACCAAGAAGGTGACTAAGGAGACCAAAGGTTCCTTTTGCAGCTCCTCGTTGGCAATGTTACAGTGAAACTCTCACGCTATCTTCCGTGGTATGATTTACGTATGCTAGTCTAAGCGAGTACTACGCTGATCTCACATACAGCAGCAAATCATGAGTTTCAGCAAGCGATACTATATCGTTCTATTGTTGTTGCCTCCACAAAGTCCTAAGGTCTGGGACAGGAACGGAAGCGGTGCAATAAATCAATAGTAGTTTTAGCGCAATATCTCTACTACAGGTTCAAACCACATATATACTTCAATAGCGGGTAGACGAGATTTCTCTTACCTTTACTAAACATGTATATGCTGGACAAGTTCATTAGCTGTTGCATATCTGCATGCACTTGCATGTCTGCACCAATTTCTCGGGGACGCGCCACCTATGCTGGTATGAAGCAGTATCCATTCTCACGTAGATGACCTCATGTCAGCGGGAATTCTCAGAAACCCTACCTTGTCCCCGCCTTACACTGCACCCCTGCATCGCACTTGACGTACAATGGACAAGGTACGAAGGAATAACGACAGGAGAGGATGTTGGCCAACCCGGGCATAGAACTTCGGCCAAGGTTGATCTTTGCAACATTTAGTTAAGATAAGCTCTATCTTCGATCCGTTGCTTCCCCTTGTATAGTCATATACGCCTCTTTATTCTACGACCAAACCTTGCCGCCTTTAGGTTCGCCTTACTTCGGCGCTGTTACTCGCTTCCTTTGACGTTAACTCACTCTTCCTTGCTTGTGTCTGTGTTGAGCCATCCCCGCTTAGGTTCGTTTGGTCCAATGACTAGTGCACGAGTTGTCCGCTTCCATATATTTCGATGGACCTTTTCAGTACGTTTCCTGTCTTCTACTCGATAAAGTAATAAGTGCAGTCCTTCCTGTGATACTTCAAGGCCTCTGTTCACGAGCGTATAGTAATCTCCTAGTCGAAGTGCAAGCTACAATGTCTTGAGTCATAAGATACGCCTGTGGTAATTGTTGGGTGTTGAATATTGCCAATAGAGCACCAACTGGATATGAGTCCGCTCAGCTAAGCGCGCACAGCTCATGCTATTTTCTCGTGGTTGGTGCCGCTGTTGAGTCGTTTACAAGTAGAATGGCCTAGAAATGGGTTCGATGTCTGGTAATTGTTCCTTTCGTTTGCAGAAATACCTGGTGTTTATTTAGCGGTAAGCCGATCAATAGGCAATGACTTTGAGCCACGGCATTTGAAGTTCGCAAATATGTTGACGGGATGGTTTCAGCGGATATGGGAGGGAAGTACCAGTGGTGTGAGCGGGAAGATCCGCAGATAGTCAACGGGGAGGGTCTGCAACGGTGCTACCCGCAAGAACTCGTGGACACCTGAAGCGAACCCGAAGATTTGGATTACGGGCTGGGAAGCGTGGGGATGGTTGGGTGACGGCAATATGGTACCACGATTGCGTGTGGGGATTTGTGACAGGATGTCAGTACCGTCAGTGGAGACAAGATTTATTCAACGATAGAGGAACACGTTTCTTTACGAAGAGGAAGTACTACGGACGACTGTATCTGAAGTTCGGCCCTATTGTAGCAAGGTCGAGTCCAACAACAGCGAGATAGGTTATATGATGTTAACGCACTAGCATTCATCTGTTAAGCGTTCTACTGTGCGTAAGTCGACATGTACATGTTCAAGTCTTCAAGTCTGGTCATCATTTCAGTATAAGATGTGGCGTACGCTACACTGTTCCGCTAGCATATTCGCTCGAGAACCTCTGGTGAGATCACAGAAGCATGCATCCAAAATGTACGCCTTTGCCATTGCCACCACGTGATTGTGAATTTCTGGTTCATCGGTTCAACGGTGCGTGGGAGACCTTTCCTCATTGAGGACCGGAGATCGGGCTTATGCGCCAGTGATAGGGCTTCTTGAGCAACACCTGTAATGCACGAGCGCAGGGCCAATTTCGCCCTTGTTCATCCATACAGAAGTGTATTGTCCATTCTATGATGCAAGATGTGTGTGGGTCCTTCCAGTCATGGCATCATGGCGCACAGCTGATTTCGATTGACCTGGAACGAGATGTTCGAATTTCGAGCAGTACTCGCATTCGGGTTTGTTAGCGTACCGTCGATGTCCAATTTATTGATTCCGCAGATGCTGGCCAACCTCGGGGTAGGGATATGCAAGCAAGTGGAGCGCACAAATTCCAAAAGGCCAAGAGACAATTAGCCGAGTGTAAGCGTGGTGTGGAGCGAAGCATCAAATACTGAGTTCGCGCTAAAACAGAATGAGTTTCAATCGTTCTGTCAGGGCATCCGCCGCCGGTCGAAACCTCGGTGAAAAGCTAAAAATACAAGCTTTGTCGGATGAGGGTCGGATCATGAGACGGTCGCCCGCGGACCTGACGGGAGTACGATAGGTTGCCGCGAGCGGTGTTCGACCGATTGCATGGTTGTGGACTACGCGAATACAAAGGCTACAGATGTTACGAGGTCTGGCGCTGCACCGCGTCAAAACTCTGTTCCAACGTCGTCACTTTTTGGAGGGCTTCACGAAGAAGAGCTGGAACAAAGCCCATCGGATAATGTTACGCGTCCCAACATGTGCATACCAACGTGGGCTTCGCCATATGACTCGCTCAGTTGACGGGTAGCGACTGAAGGAGGATTGCGCAACTCCGTCGCATATCTCCGGAGGAGCAGATTTCTCGAAATAATGGTAGAACAACCCCGAATTGCTAGCCTAGGCGATGACCTTAGTGCAAGCTGCATGAGTGAAAGAGTGGAAGGGTGGAGATGCGATCCTGGGCCCCTCTCGGCGATTCTACGGCTGTTCTGGGGCTCGGCACATTCCCACGTAAGAGGAGCGATGAGCAGGGCAGAGTAGTGAGGGAATATCTCATCACGAGGGGGCGTGTTAAGGACAGAAAGTGGGGATATTGGGAAAGAAACACTAGTGTACCAAGCCCTCGAGTATGGTCTCTTCTCGCGGTCGATTCAGGATAATCTTCCTCAGTTGGTCACAATAAGCGATCGAGCTACCATCGAGATGGATCTGGAAGGTCGCTGGGAATGTGCGCATCTTCTCGCCGCTAAATCGAGATGCCTTCAATTGCACGCGATTGTGATATAACTTCGGAATAAGAACGTCAGGCGTTCAGCCTCTCAAAAAACGAAGTTCAAACGCGTCCAGAAACCGCACGCCTCTGCGGAAATAACGTTGCGGAGTCCAGATGAGATCATGTAATCTGCACGAGCGTTGAATCGAGGGACTAAGCGGAGGCACGCTGTACGTACGCGCCATGTTACGCGTCAAGGTTTGGGTCAACAACACATGCCCATGTTGAAAACGTCGCTCCTGAATCCTCACAGTCGCGTGATGGTCCTTAGCGCGGCTGTGCTCAATCGTCACAATCTCAGGTTCCGCGGAAGTTGAAGCACGCACCCTCGGCTCGAGCTGCAAGGCGGTGAAGCGCAATTAAGACGTGTCCCGTCACGTATGATCTCCAAACATGTATTGCCTCAGGCTTCTAGGCGGCTTCTAGTGGAGGAAAAATGGCAATTGCGTTCTTGAGGTTAAAACGGCACCCGAAGGTGCTGGGTTTGGAGGACCGCTCGTGCAGATGGTCGTCGTCAGCGATGGGATGCGATTGGAAGATATGCATCGCAGGATCCTAAGCCTCGCGTGATTGCCACATGGGCTCAACACCACGAGTGAACATGGGTTGCCGGAGGCTGGAGGTGCTCATCGGATCTTGGCGCTTCCGAAGACATTCGCAAAGAACAAGCGGTGACGTTGTTGAGGAGACTCAGTCGCCTCGAGATTGGATCTTCGTACACAACGTATCGTAGCACGGCATACGAATCCGGATCTCCGGATCTTTGCTTGGGTGTCGAGCATGGACCTACTGCATGCACATAAGCAAGGACACATTTGCCCATCCCGGTTGCATGAGTCCCATCCGGGATTTGTTCGCCACGTGAGAGTCTCGGTCAAATAAATCCCTAATGAGACCGAAGCCACGGGACCCACTTGATGCTTGGGGCCAGGGCTCCCCTGTACAAGCCAACCGGGACCAACAATGCTCGCCGGACTCGTCCCTGAGCAAGCCCTGTGCAAAAGCATGCTGTGAGCGTTTTAGCCGATATGCGGCGCGTTGACAACCCTTTCACCAAGATGGGATTAGGTGAGCTTTCGACCTGCCCAGGTGAGGGAGAGATCACGAGGTCATAGCCTCGAAATGACTGGGACGCACAATAGCTGGTGCCAGGAACGATAACCTGAGTCTGGTCGCTCCTTGGCATGCAGTGATTCTGACGTGCAGTGAGTCGCATACTCTTTAGTAGTCGTCTGCAATTACAATGGCAACTGTTTATGTCCGTCGCGCGCAGAGTCACAACGGTTTACCTGCCCTTGTATACCGTGCATATACGAGACCTACTTTGGCGGCCGCTACGCGTCATAGAAATAGCGTCGCCTTGATGCTCATCCTGGAGTCAGATCAAGTTTGCAAATGAATTGTCCAATCATGCAATCCTGCGGCAATTTAGCTTACGCGGGCCTGGTAATAAGCAAAGGTCGTGGAGGTTGGGTTAAGGTTTTGTGAAACAATCCGGCTCTACGCCGGACGGCGTTAGGTCTGGGTTTCGGCCACAGCGTAGCCAGCGCGGATACACACTCAATCTGCGTCCTTGACTCAAGGCCGTCGGTGGCATGTGTCAGCTGTCTTTGTACGACAGGAATGTACAATAGGGGAGTGGCCGGGCGGTTGATGCCGAGACGCGGCATTCGCAGCACACGGGACGACGATGTAATGACGCCCACGGTTGGAAGAGGTATTTGTTATGCTCACGAAAGACCCATGTCTCATTGTACGTTGACGAGCCGCGGTTCTGTGGGCAGCAATGAACGCAGCTGGACGACGTCCGCCGGAATGATCGGATGTGAGCGGCGGCGACTTCCAACAAATCACACGTCGAGAGGCTTGAAAGACGGACTGTTCCGTTCACGTCCAGAAAGGCGCATGCGGCATGAGAAGAACACGAGGATGGAGCCCCGCTTTTTACGGCATCGAGACGCGCTTTGCATTGCACCTCGTGTCGATGGCAGGATGGAAAGGCAACAGTAGCACTGCAGCGCAGTGGCGGGGCACACGTCGACGCATGGTCGTTGGATCTGTGTGGTCTGCTTGAGGCCGTGGTAATATCAACATCAACAGTATAGCGGCGTGTGAAAGGCTGAAAGGGTCAAGCGTCGAGCAACCGAACAGTCGATGCGGAAATTTGCGCGAACCCGGGAGGGTCGGTTTTGACGAGAGCATCCCAGTGGGTCCCCGCGCATGCAGCGCGACGAGAGCGGCCCCGTCAGTCACGTCGTCTGCAGTGCCGTGTCAGAGAGCGACTCATCGGCGGCTGCGCACCGTGAAGATGCCAGAGCAGGCGGCGGTGAAGCGTTCGAAAGCAGCTTCCTGTCGCGACGGGGAGCCGCGAGGTGCTGGAGGGCGGCGCGTGTTGGGAGTGCCGGGTCGAGTCGAGTCGATGGCGATGAATAGAGAGGCGGTTGAGCGGCTCCACTTGCGGACACTGCTCGCTGTTGTCGCCCCGGCCACGCAAGCCGCGTTCGCATTCTCGCAGCACGCACAGTTCACTGCCGCTTCCGTCTGGGTGTGCCGTGTGCCAATATTGGCCCGCAGGCGGTCGGACAGCGCACCTCGGCGCAGGCTCGCGCACTGCGCTGCGGGTCGCCAGCGGGCTCGCGATGTTGTTGCGAGGGGTGAGAGAAGGAGAGAGCATCTGGGGCACGCAGACACGGCGTCGCGCTGCTAGATGGGCGCCAGCGGCCACTGCGCTGGGAGAATCTAGCGGCAGGCTAATCTCAGCCTCAGCGTCGTCTCTCCGCAGGCCCTGGCGGCTGCACGGCGCGCGAGGATCAGGCGCGTCGTGGGCTGTCCGGCGTGGTGGGCGTGGTGGTGAGTAAACAAGGCGGGCGCGTAGGCTGAGTCAGCAGGCCATGAAAAAGGCCGGCGGGCGTCTAGCGGGCTCTCGCTCCCTCGCCACTCGACGCTTTCCCATCTCTGCCCTAGGCTGCGTCGCGAATCTCAACTCCAAGCCCCAGCATCGTCGTCTGTAGTGCCTCTGCTAGCAGCCCGCGCAGCGCCAGCACCAGCGCCAGCACCAGCACCAGCAGCGTCGTCGCCCCGGTGCTACACGTGCGACCCCCGCGAGGCTGCCCCCAAGCTCGCCGCGCCCTCCCTCCCCGACCACGCGCACCCCGGCGCTGGCCTAGCACGCTTGCAGCACCGTCCAGCTCCATCGTGGCAGTTGCCGCGGCCACGTCCCGCGCAGCAGCAGCAGCAGCAGCGAGCAGCTTGGGCGAGCAGTGGAGCCCGCACGGAAAAGCGGCCGGACGACAGGCTGATCGCTCGGCAGCTGAGCGCAGCGTGTGGAGCGCACCCATCCCTCGACCGACGACGGCCCGACTGCCTGCCCTCTGCGCGCAGCATCGAGCGCTCCCCGACAGTCGCCGTCACCCACTGCGGCTGCTAGCGGCGCCCACAACCACCACCTCGCCGGCGACAGCGCGCTCCACCCTCAACCGCCGGTGCTGCCTCATCCGCCATACCCGCCACAGCTAGCCCCCCGGCCTAGCGCGCCCCACGCCGACAGCGCGCCCATCAGCACGGGCTCGGCCCAACCGATCGCAGCGCACCCCGGCCCTTCACCGTGTCGACGTCAGGCAGGCCGCCCGCGCGCCCATTACTTCATCGTCTCGACTAAGGCCGCCTGGGCAAGCGGCTGTCCTCCTCGAGGCCCCATTGGCGCCACTTTATTTCCTTGCGCACACGCCACCGCCCCAGAGACGAGTGCCTAGCCCGACCTGCAGCACCGCTCGCGCCCCAAATCGCTCCCTTGCCCCCCAGCCATTCCAGCGCTCTCCCACTACCAGCTAGCACACTACTCGTGCTACCGCTTGTTGCACCTCACGCTGGTCTGCGCGAGACCCTCCGCGATTCAAACCTCGCAACCCGCTAGCCAGTCCCGCCCCTGTCCGGTTGGCCTCGAGCTTGCGTCTTCTGTGCGTTATCTCGACGGCGCAAATCTGCCGAACGCCCTGTCCCTCCACCAGGCCTCGCTGGAAAACAGACCGTCTGCACATCACCCGCGTTTAAGGTCCACGCTACCGCGACCTCCTGCCTCGACCTTCTCCGGTTCTCTGGCTGTGCACCACCCTGGCCCCGTTCGTCTTCTGTCTCCGTCTTAGCTGCCACTCTTGCACCCGTCCGCGGCAAATCATCCGACGACGGTTGCCAAACCGTCTTATCTGGCGGCCTTTCCTCTTCCTCTACAGCGCGCAGCCAACCTAAGCCCCGTAAGCTGAGGTGCAACTGCTCAATCCACCTCGCACTACAGTCTATGGACGGAAGACAACCGGAATATTCGCAGACAGGTTTGAACTCGCCCTACCCATCTTTTCCTGAACCGCCTTCTGAGGACTCCAACGCAGATCAAGCATCTGCTGCGCAATATCCTCAAGGACAAGACCCGCGAGCCTCCAACTTCTCCTCGTCGGCCACTCCCTCCTCCGAGTACGCCATCAACCCCTCGTCAGCCCGATCAGGCTCGTTTCCGGAGTACATTCAACGTTCGTACCAGCCAGGCGCTCAAGGTGCACCAGCTGGCGGTATGGCCCAACCACAAAGTCCGTCAATGCCTCTACAAGATGGCCAGAACAATGACCATCAAGCCCAACAACTCAAATCTGACTCGGATGTTCCTATAGATCCATCAATTGCGGCAGCGACGAGCCCAACGTACCCCCAACACCAACAGTACTCGCCGTACACACCCCACCACGACATGCAGCATTATCCGGGGCATCCCGCTACGCCCATGTATGCCCAGCGACCTGAATGGGCTGGGCAACATCCTCAGCATCAGATGCCGTACGGTTACCCCTCTACTTCGGGACCGCCTGCCCCTGCTATGGTGTCTCCCGTACAACGCCCCCCGAATGTAGGTACTTTTCATCGCGCGCTGGACGCGTCCTTTTTGCAGCCATGTGCGCGCGTGAAGCGCGACATACGAGACGCGTTGCTGACATCTGCGCAGGGCGGTCATCCGTTGTCTACGGTATACTCTTTCGTCCCGATTCCGGGCGCGCAGCAGCATAAGCGGCCCCGTCGAAGGTATGAGGAGATTGAGCGCATGTACAAGTGCGGTTGGAACGGATGTGAAAAGGCTTACGGCACTCTTAACCATCTAAACGCGCACGTCACGATGCAATCGCATGGCGCAAAGCGCACTCCTGAAGGTGCGTTTATAACTCCCATGTTTTAGCCTCGGTCTGCCAAAATCGCGCGCTAGCCTAGCATCCATGATCGGTGTTGGTGCGCCGCTTACTTTGATGGTGTTCCGCTACAACGGGATAGCCTCAAACGCCCGGAGCTAGTCAACCCTTGCCTTACTAGCTTGGCATGTCTCTTAATCTGCGTACTATAGATTACTAACATCATCTCAACAGAGTTCAAAGAAATTCGGAAGGAGTGGAAGGCTAAGAAGAAGGAGGAGGAAGCACAGCGAAAGGCTGATGAGGAGCGAGCACGAGCTGCTGATCAGAATCGCGGCCACGAGAATGGTGGCGAGGCACCTGTGTATGGTCAAATGCGTCAGGCAGTCGGTGTTCCCGGTCAAGCGCCAGGACATCCTCAACTTCCTCCTATCGGCTACCAGCCTGCTGCTTCTGGCAACTCATCGGGGCCGCAGTATGGGACGCAGAGCCCAGGGCTAGCGGAGGGCATGGCTCAGTATTCCACCCCCACCAGTAATGCCTACAACAGTCCGAATAGTAACGGCAGCAGTTACCCGCAATCGCCTTACGGCTCGAACCCGCAAATGTACCAGCAAGGTCATTAAGCCTGAAACAACGCATCTCTGCATCGGTCTCGGACCGACGTTTCAGCAGCGGATGATAGGAACTCGAACAACTTCCAACACTCACCGCATCAAGCATATCTCTTCTCCTTGTCTTGTTCCTTGCAGCTCTTAACACATTCAATATCTTGGAGGGAGTCTGCATAACCTGTCAAGGATGCATGGGACGGTGTAGCATCTTTTAGCTCTGTTTCGACTGCATTTTCAACGGGTGGTGGCTGTATGTCTCTTCACGGTGTTTACGGAACCGGCAGTCAACGACTTCCACAATCGAGATTCCCCTAGGCGATACGACAGCTTACCTCTCACGTGGTCTACATGGAAAAATTGGGGTTGCTCAGAAAGATAGTTACGTGGAGGCGTATGTGTGTGTACTTGTGGCTCTGAGGTGTACCTGTTTTGACGGGGCCGAAAAATTGGCTTGACATTTCTCTTCTTCCGGGCCTAGACACATGCATGCGGTATGGCGCTTTGAAACAATTGTACCCCCTTTCCCCCTTTCCCCAGTATTGATTTTGTGCTCGATTGATAGGTGGTTAGCTGCAAAGCATCACATGGTGGGTTGGTTTGAGGAGATCAGGAGCGGTGAGCCGGCGGAGGGATGGTGCAGCGTTTCTCGAGAACGGAAGGAGCCGAACTTTAGAGCATATCACTCTCACTCTCTGTTTGTCTTGCTCTACTTCTGTACCACTATCTAGCTCTTCACGCAATCTGCATCCCCAGTACACAGAAGGCACATTCGAGCACTTGAACTTGACTGATTGTAGGGCGGGTGTTGTGCGCGTTGTATTGCATGCAGGACTCAGGGTTACAAGAGGCGCAACGTGGAACGAACAGCGGTGGAGTGTCTGGTTACCTCAAGCAGCTCGTTTCCTTGCCGACTCACATGATGTGGCGCATCGCTCCCATCAGGTTCGATGGGTGCAGGTGGAGTATGTGAGGAGAGCGGGGCCCTGAGTGCTGAGGTAAGCTACGATCTATGCTGCACACCAGACAAGGCATTGGGCAGACGTCAACTTTTTGAGGGATGGCAAGTTTGGTTCCAAGAGCGCCCATGTGGCATCTGTGTCGAAGGAAGATGTGAGATGCTGCCCGTGCTCGGCTATCTGGACTACTTCATGTGCGTGTTGCTCTCGACGGAAATGTGCGCCGAAAAAGAACCTGCAGACATATGCAGACGGTCTACGAAAGGCGCTCGCCGGGACTGCAAACCAACAACAAGCCAAGGAGTGAGTATCTGCGTGACTCGAACCCGTATGGATGGAAGGTATGGAGGCCTTGGCGATATCTCGTCCTCGAGCACCGAGATGGACGTACAATGGCAGGGACACAAGTGAATGGATGACGTTGACGCTGTGGCATGGCAGCTTCGTGTGCAATACCTCGCACAGGGCCAATGATTGACCGCAGTATCGGGAACAAGCAAGTGGTGTCACTCTTGTGCGGACAATCCAAGGTACATGCAAAGTCTTTGGCTGGAGAAGCCAATGAGACGTCTGATGTGGGATTGATTGGTTATGCATGACGCACCAGGAGGGGACACAGAACTGAGCAGCTGGCGGAGATAGCGGTCGGTATGCAGGAAGCATGTGTGACGAAGAAGCGGTGGTGGAGGGGTGATGGGCAATCATTCGCTGCGCAACGAGGGCAATGAAAGGCTCTGCTCGCCCGCGACCAAACGCCTGCGCAACCGACTCCGGTCCTTGCATGAGACTGGGTCATGCGCCGACCTGAGCCTGCCTTGATGATGCTCGCTTGATTCCCTCGATGCAAATGATGCGACAAGACGTTGGACAGCACATGTCCGCGCGTATCCGAGGCCGCATTGCCATCAGGGCCGGAGGTGCCGGAGGACAAAGAAGAGGCCGGGCCTGGACGGGTCCGATGCTGAAAGCGACGGCCAATGCACCCATGGGGAATGGACGTTGAAACTAAGATCTGGGTCAGGATGCTGCGAGATGGCGTCTAGCGGCCGATGGGCCCAAGTGGCTACGGGCGACGCTGGGCCTTTGCTTGTGGCGGGCTGGGGGTCGGGCGTTGGATGACAGGCAGAGCGGCGCCAGATGACGGGCGGCAGCTAACGTGCAGGCGAGCGGAAGCGTGGACGGTGTGGTTGCACGGCAGCAGGATTAAAGGCAACGAGAAAGCTTGGCTGCAGGCCGTCGGGACATGCAGCGAGAGGACGAGGCTGGCGACCAGGCTCATACCGCATGGAATCACACCGTTCGCAGAGCCGAGGGCAGCCACATGGAAAGACGACGGTCCCGGCTGCAACGATAACGCACCTCATCACCTGGGGTCACGGATCGGACAAGTGCGCCGCAGCCAACGTCGTCGGCCTGCCGCCGTGCGACGGGCGCTACGCAGCAACGGCCGCAGCACCATGGCCGGCGTTCCTCGCACCGGGCGTCGCCCAAGACGCCAGACAATTACATGCGCCTCGTTACCGCCGTCGCGGCTCTGCGTAGTACGGAGGCCAGCAAGGCTCGTTCGTCCCGCCACGTCGGCCGAAGGAATGGTGGCATGGCGGCGTGGTCCATGGCCTAAGCCGCGAGTAGAATGGGCATACCTCTACGGACGCACGTCTGTCTTGCGCTAGCTGGGCCGACAGCCAGCCCCGAGACCTGCTCCCCATGTTTCCCAGCAGCCCGGATAGAGCACTAAGAAGATGCAGACGCCTGAGATGCCGGAGCTGCTCTACTGTAGTAGGCTCCCGCCTTTGTCCCAGCCGCCGCCGCCGCCAGCCCTCCGGTAGCACGAGCGGGCAGCCGCCGTCAGAAGCATGGCGTGCCGTGGCTCGCGCTGGTGTGCGACGTGCTGGCTGGCGTGGGCGTGGGCGCGGGCGTGAGCGTGGACGTGGACGTGGACGTTGATGTTCGGCGTCAGCACCTCCCCGGTCACGGGAACGTCAGTCCCCCGGCCCGGAACAATGGGCGGGCCGACACGTCCACGGGTCCTGCCTAGTGCAGCTTTTCTTGATGCTCCTGTACCCAACGCGAACCAGCACACAGTCCGCGCATCCATGCTCACCTGTCGAGCCTGCCTCTCGCGATGCATACGAGCACTCGACACGCCCCCCTTGCAGACGCACTGCCTCCGCCGTCATAGTCCCTCCGTGCTTGTTGCGACCCAGCAGAGGCCCGCGAGCTCCTCGACACAGGACCGCCGCAATGTAGCGACCCGCGCCAGAGAGCGCTCGCACGCGCCACCGACCGACGGCGCACACCGAGATCCGCCCCATAGGCGAGATGCCTGGGAAAGGTCGCCGGCAGCGAAGAATCTCCGCAGGCGCGAAGATCAAGCGCTGCGACGCCCCGTGGACAGGGAGCAGATGGCGAAAGAGGTTGCGGGCGGGGAGATGTGGCTTGGCAAACGCGACCCTCGAATGACTCCCGCAGAGTGGGACAGGCGGAGGAGAGAGTTGCAGCATCTGCACGATCCGCTAGAAGTTGCAGCCTTCGTAAAGCAGGAACTGGCCAAGGGCAAGACGAAAGAGATGCTGCAACTGGTTCGGATGGCCAGTCACTCGATGCAAGTGGTTGTCAGCTGGAACCACATCATCGACCATCTCATGAAAACGAGCGTTTCGGAAGCTATGAAGGTCTACAACGATGTAAGTTAAGAAGCAATATTGTTCGAACAGCTGCTTACACATGATAGATGAAGAAACGCGCCCAATTCCCAGACTCATATACCTACACTATCGTCCTCCGAGGCCTGTCGAACAATGCAAACCAATCTGGCGTTACAAGCAAAGCCATCGCCGTGTATCATTCCATGTCTGCGCCGAACTCCAGGGTCCAGCCATCCATCATACATACGAATGCCGTCCTCAACGTTTGTGCGCGAGCACTCGATATGGATGCTCTCTGGGGGTTTGCCGCCAAGATTCCCGAGAGCGGCCCAGGCGCCGCTGATGCAAGGACTTTTACGATCATACTGAATGCGATTCGACAGAGCTTGCTAGTGGATGCGCCGCTCGGAGAAGGCGAAAACGAACTTGCTCACAGACGAGAACGAGGGGTGGTAGAAGGCAGGCGGATATGGGAAGATGTTGTTAGCAAGTGGAGGAATGCAGATCTTGTCATCGAGGAAAACTTAGTGTGCGCGATGGGAAGGTTACTTCTCGTTGGGAGCAGGCCACGCGATTGGGACGACGTGCTTTCACTCATCGAACAGACTATGGACATACCACGGCTTGTGCCCCGGTTGGGGACTATAGCACGAGAGGCCCTACCACGGATACGAGCGCCCAATACACCGCAAGAATACAAATTTGATGACGAACACCTAAGCCCGGACGATGCTCCTAGGCGTGGAGACGAGTTCCTTGCGCTCACCGAAGGCGAGGATAGTAAACGGTCGGAGCCACTTACGTACGCAACTCCGTCGAACGACACTTTGTCAATGGTCCTAGAAGCGTGCCAAAAGATAGTAGCTCCGAAAGCTGCCGACGAATACTGGGACCTGCTGACGGATCCTGGTACTTACGCAATCGTGCCTGACAACAATAATTTGCATCAACGCCTACGCCTCTTGCGGACAAATCGCGCATCAAGCGCTGTAGTGCGAATGCTCCATGATGAATTCTTCGCCAAGCAGTTGGTGCTCAAACCAGGGACGTTCAGGTTAGCAATGAGCACATGTGTGCGCGACAAGAACAACCATAATTCGCTCAGGAATGCGAGCCAGATCCTCCAACTCATGATGCAAACCCTGCCGGATGCGGACGCAAAGACAAGCTACAAATACGCCGAGCTTGCCATTACGTTCCCTCTTGCCAAGGGCGAGGACCTCGTGGAAGCGCTGACATACCTCCAGCCCGTTATCAAGAGCCTTAGAGTCCAGCTCAGTGTAGGCAAAGAGAAAACTTATGGCGGACGAAGTGTTGTAGGTGCAAGGCCGTTGAGTGCAGAGACGAGGGAGGATGTTCTTTTGGCTCTTCGCAAGATCTACGCCGTCTACGATAGGCTTCTCCTCTCCAACTTGATCCCTGAAGAACAGAAAGCCTCGTTCAAGGCTGAGAGGGCGAGGATGTCGGCCCTGCTCCAAAGACTCGTCTCCAGAGCGGCTCTGAAAAGTGGATCTAGAGAGAACGGGAATTCCCAGGGCGACTTGGAGGATCCCATGGAAGAGGGCAGTCTTGCGACTGCAAAGAGAAGAGAGAAACCAAGTTCGTCGAGACCCAGTGGAAGATGGCAGGCGAGCCGGGCAGCGCCGCCAGAGGGGAGGAAGCAATGGGCGTCTCCCTCTACGGAGGAACATGCGCCATTGGAGCGGATGACTCGTGTTTCGCCCTCTGCATAGCTACAGCATAGGACGGGATCACTCCGTGTGGAAAGCACTGGTGTTCTATACGGCGGGTAGGCTTAAGGACGAGCGCTGCCTTCCACGATGTACCATATCTGCATAATTGTTGTACCATAAGATAGATCTGTAACATGGCATCTACTGTATTCTGAACCAAAGATTACCATGCTTCCTATGATCCCTGATGTCAAGAAATGAACGGGATGAGAACATTTCATGGCTTTTCCCCCAAGGTTCAACATCGATACTGAACTATGAGGAGCTTGTTTTCAATAAGGAATAGTCAAACAAGCCTTAACTTATTACTGCAACACAGTAATTCGTGCACTTCATATGCATAGTAGACCTACAAATGAGCTCTAGTAGAGCGTAATTTCTATCACCTCTACTATTCAAAGCATATTTACAATTGTAGTAGGGGTTGCTGTTGCGTTGCGTTAGGGCGAATCGTTGGTGTGTACTCCACATGCCTTCTTATCGCACTCATGAACTATTGGCCCGTGCACTTCCTCTGCCCTTTGCCGCCGGCCACGCCTCTACCTGCACAGTCACCAACCCCTCAACCGCTCTCACACGCTCACACCAAGTCGCTCACCATGGGTAACGACGGCGGTAGCATCCCCAAACGCCGCGAGCTCGTAAAAGAAGCCGCCAAAGCCCCGACCGCCGCGCAGATCAAAGAAGCGCGGGCCGAGTCGCAAGAACACGCTTGGAACCACTGTCCGCTATCCTCGAAGCCACTCGCTGCACCCGTGGTCTCGGACTGCCTCGGTACGCTCTACAATAAAGACAGCATCTTGGAGTTTTTACTCGCGGAGGAGGGCACCGCGGAGAAGATCGAGGGCGAAAAAGTGCTTGGTGGGAGAGTCAAGGGACTGAAAGATGTGGTCGAGGTGAAGTTTGAGGTCGATGGTGAAGAAGAGAAGGGCGCGGAGAGAAAGGAGAAGTGGGTTTGTCCCGTTACGAAGGAGCGCATGGGACCGCAGGTGAAGGCGGTTTATGTGGTACCTTGTGGGCATGCGTTCGCGGGGAGCGTGGTGCGCGAGGTGCAGGAGAGGATCTGTGTACAGGTATGTTGCGGTCTTCTCTTGGTCTCGTCCGTTGTCGGAAAGTTAATGTGGAACAGTGCAACGAAGCATACGCTGAGAACGATGTTATACCCATCCTTCCTACCGCTCCGGCAGACATTGCCCGACTGAATCTTCGTACTAAGACCCTGAAGGAGAAGGGTTTATCTCACGCGCTGAAGAAAGCGCCCGGCAACAAAAAGCGCAAAAAGAACGGTGAAGTGACGAACGGTGAAAGGTTGTCTGGTGACGCGAAAGCCAGCACATCGGAAGAAGATAGAAAAGTCGAGGACAATTCCGGAAAGAAGGAGAGAAGAATGGACAATGGTATCAAGAATGCTAGCACAGCGTATCTCACGAAGAAAGTGCTCGAGGAGCAAGAAGAGAGGAACAAGAGGCGGAAACTGGATCAGAACGACAACGTGAAAAGTTTGTTTTCGAAGGGGAATCGGAAAGCGGATCTAGCGAATAGTAAGGATTACATGACGAGGGGTTTCAGCATTGGTGGGAAATAGACGGTTTGATGAGCGTGAAATGTAACTATATGGGCAAGTGAGTAGGCCTCGGTAGGCCATGGCGTTCTATGAGGGCATCTCGAAGGCGTTGGAGGTGCAAATGGTACGGGTGCTGCGGTTTACTTGTCCCTGACAGGACGGGAGATACCTTATTGTCTCATGCATCAGTTCGATCATGTTGTACGTAACATCAAAGTCACTGCGAACCTGGCTTCCAAGGGAGTCATTACTGACACTCACACAAGCTCTCTATTGCATATGATTCGCGATCGTATTCTGCTCGCTTACGTTTACACGTCGTTTGTATCACTCTTGCACCCGCAGCTTGGAGTCGAGATGTCTTGGCAAAAGAAGCCATCAGAAACTGCTTCATTAGCCTGCATGCTATAGGTGCTAGCTGATGGTATGGTAAGGTATGTTGTACCAGCGGCGACATGCACATCCGAGATATGGCACATAGTAGGTCAAGGGTAGCTTCAGCCGTCCGCTCCATTCATACTCACAAGATAGAATGGCACTGCTCGATAATATAGTAGGCTTGATCGTGCAGTGTTGATTCAAACCACGTTCTCGTTTCCCAGTGCACTTGCTCAATCAACATCACTGTCAATAGTTGCTTCGTGTACACAACGACTGGTGCTCCATTGACAAGTGTAGAAGCCCGCATTTGTAGTGACATGACTTCAGTCTCTGAAACCCTGTCCATACACATCACAGAGCGCATGCTCGCAACATTAGATCCTGTTCACGTTTGAGCCGTACACCGATCTTCTGTGTCCTACAGCAAGAACCGCCGTGTGATCCCATATTCAGCATATTCACCGTTCTGAGAACGCGCGGGTGAGAACCGAGAGACACGTGGGATTCGCGCAGGTTGGATGGGCTAGCTGAAATTGTACTCGAGGAGAATTACACGTCTGCTGTAGCTGTGATTGTGGGCCAGAAAGGAGCGTCTCCCATCACATCTGCCTGCTTCTTGGTCATGCGTCCACAGGGCGCGCTAAGGAGAAGAACTCAGAACATAGACTCTGCATGGTACGGAGAAAACGTGATAGTCGAGAGATGAATTACAGGAGTCATCGAAATAAAAACATGGAATTGATAACATGAAAGCCCGTGCGCTGGAACGACCCCCGGAGGCACGATAGGTGAGTATTGATCACCATGGCGTGCAAACAGATCTCCACGTACATGGCTGCAACGCAATGAAATAAACCGCACTGCGCCCATAATCAAAACAATGGTACCAATAAGAGAAATAACAGCCTCCGATGATGCATCAGACAAAGAGACCATTTCCTTAGCTTCCTCGTCAGCATCACCTTCTTCTCCTAAAACCCAAAAATGGGTTCGTCTAACAGACTCTGGCTGGCTACAAAGCTAAATCCGCCGAATGGGTCTTTCTCCATAGCTGAGTATTCATCGTCGAGGTCATCATAATCACCCTTCTTGCTGATGACGTTCGACAGCGCTGCGCTCGTGAATTCATCGCTGAAGTTCTCCGCCAACTCTGGGTCCGTGATAAGCGGGATGATTGGCGGTTCTAGCTCTCTGGCCTGGAGCTTCTTCCAGTCGAGCTTGCGAAAGAAGCGGTGTGCGCGGATGGTGTTCATATCCTTAGGCATGTTGTAACCAAGACGCTTTTTGGGATCTTTGCGCAGAAAGCGTGTCAGTAAATCCTTAGCATCTTGCGAAAGATAATAGGGCATCGAAAGCTTCTTGTGCAGGATATTTTGCTGAATCTTGGCGTGGTTGTTGCCCTCAAAAGGAGGCGAGCCAGTGAGCAAGTCGTAGCCTAGAGCACCGAGAGACCACCAGTCTACAGCCATGCCATAGTCGATGCCTTGGATGACCTCTGGGGCCATGAAATCGATGGTTCCAGCGATGGAATTGCAGGCTTGGTCATCCACAGCGACTTTGCTGAGCCCGAAGTCGGTGAGCAGTAAGTGGCCTTCAGCGTCGAGAAGGCAATTTTCAGGCTTCAGGTCGCGATAAACAATGCCAACGGTGCGGTGAAGATAGTCAAGAGCAAGCACCATCTCTCCCATGTAGAAGGCTGCAGTGTCCTCGTTGAACATACGCTCCTGCGCAAGATGATGGAAGAGCTCTCCACCCTGCGCGTACTCGAGGATCAGGTAGAGCTTCTCGTGGTCCTGGAACGCATAATACAGGTTGACAATGAACGGATGGCGGTTGACGCTCTCCAATATAGAGCGCTCGGTCTTCGTTTGCTCAATGAGCTTCTTGCGAACTGTGATGGAGGCCTTCTTGAACTGCTTCTGTGCGTAAAGACGACCTGTCGCACGCTGCTTAACAAGGAGGACGGTGCCAAAACTTCCTTTGCCTAGGCACGTAAGCGTGTCGAAGTCTTCTGCGGTCATTTTGCGCGCAAGGCTACTCGTAACCATGGTTGAAGGCTTTGAGTGGATATCAGGGCTGACAAAATCCTCGTTGAGGTCGAGCTCGTAGCTCTCCATTTCCGTGCGGTCACTGTCGCTAAAGTTAGACACGCTGGCGTTGCTGGACAGGCCAGAGCGGAGCTGGCCTGGACCACAGCCGCACTGCTTCTGGGGAGAATCAACACGCGGACCAATGTTCAAGGCCTCGAGCTGCTGCTTGAGATTGCCGATCACTCCAGCTGCAGAGGTCGGTCGAAGGGCGGGACTGCTCGTAACACTTGGGTATGCAGACCAGGAAGGCCCAAACCGAGGAGTGGTCGCGATCGAATAATCCGACTCTTCCCCGCCGGATGCAGCAGGCGTCTCGAAGCCACGAACCGTGGTCGCGGCGAGCGCAGCCTTGGAAGCCTTCTTCTTCTTTCTCCTATTCTTCTGCGCCTTCTTCATGACGGCATCGAAGTCCAGCTTATCGATATGCGCCGGCTGCTTCGCCTCCGCGTTGGGCTGCACAAGCCGTCGCGGGATCGGGGACGCGATAGCGATGGGTGGAGTGCCCACATGGATCTTCGTAGCAGGCACGTCAAAATCCATGCGCTCGTCGATGTCTGGGAGTTGCGCGGGCTCCTTGCGTACTGCAAGCGAGTCGCTCTTCGTGTTCCCCGCTAGGTGAGCTTCATCGTCAAAGGTGAACAGCGCCATGTGACCTGGCTATGTGGCTACACGTGGACTTGTCCTACGCGTGCAAACGAATATAGACTTGCGTCTGCTCGGTGCGCGTCAGCGAACGCGCTTTAACGGTAGTCGCGCAAAGGTGCGCACCTCCAAGTCCCAACAGACTCTTCAATGTGGTTTACCGTCCGCCCAGTGATCAAGGCGGACCGCCTGCCAGTAGTTGCCCCAGCAGGGCGGCAAAGCTCGCGTCGGCCTGAGACAGTCTATAGGGGCGCGCAGAGTTCGGGATCGCGGTTGCAGCCAGGGTGCAGTCGCGAAGGGCAAGAAAGGCGGTCGCGTTGTTGATGGCAGAGCCCATAGATGGCAGTGTTTGGTCGTTGGGTGGTGTCTAGGACGAGTGCCAGGTAGCTGTCCTGGCTGTAAGTGTTCTCGGGGTGTGTGGTGTTGCTGGAGCTCGTTGTTCGGTGAAAGACTTCAGGCCACAGGGAAGCTGATCTATCTGGTAAAATTAGATTCTGGGATCTTGGCTGCCGGCGCATGTGATCCGCGCTAGGCCCTCCGCAGCCGTCAGCCTCTCCAGATTCTCCACACCGCGCATGCCATCGTATCCCTACGCCCATTGACGCCGTCTCGCTGAAGCCCGCGTCTTGTTTCGACGCCTCCAACGCAGCCTCCGCTATCTTCCAGCCGCTGGCTGTCTCCAGGTTGACATGCTGCGTGCCTGGCGACTATCATGAAACTACGGGGGCGCCATTTCCGGGCGTCATGCAAGATACAAAGCGATCGGAGAGCGAACCTTGGAAGGATCCAGCAGGTGCAACATTGGTGACGGAATTGGAACCAGCATTGAATACCCCGAGCACATCACAAGCCTTGTCCAACGACAGAGATCTGCATGCTCCTCTGATCAGATACGGGGCGTTCAGGTCGGATCACATGAGCAGCCTAATCCTTCACGACATTTGCTTTGCAGTAAATCCCTTCAGATCCATTCTATCACGCACATGCGACTCGGTGTGGTTTTGTTATGGCTAGAATGCAGTGCTTAAAAGCTCGTACAATGCGTCAATAAACACCCGCCGCGCCGGCCTCGCTATGTACACTTATCCCCGATTGCTCTGCGCGCACCATCCTGATTACCCTCGTATGGACCGCTCTCTCAGCAGAGCCCATCCTCATTATGCTTCTACGAGCAGGCCCCGAACAACTTGTTGCACCCACTTCCGCAGTAGTCAGTTGTAGAACCGCACCACCCATGCTGTGAGCAGCAGTTACCGAACGACGAGCCTTTGCAGGTGAAGCCTGTGGTGCCAGCGCATGACCCATCGGTCGACACCTTGGCGGTAGACGAGGGAGTAGCAGCTTTGGTGCTTGTGGACGCCGCCTTGGTGCTCATAGCCTTTGTTGAAGTGTCCCCCTTCGTCGAAGTGGCAGCTTTGGTCGCCGAAGCAGAGCTACTGGTTCCGCATGTGCCGAAAGTAGATTGGCACCCAGTGGAGCAGTGATCGGTGGTAGAGCCGCACCATCCATACTGAGAGCAGCAGTTACCGAACGTGGAGCCCTGGCACGTGAACCCAGAGGTGCCAGCGCATGTTCCATCAGTGGAGACCTTCTTAGTGGATGTGGTAGAAGCAGTAGCAGCAGACGACCTGAAACCAAACAAACAAAATCAGTGGACGTCCCATCGGTATCGAAATCGAACCCCCATTGGTCATAAAAAATTGTATTCCTTACGTCTGGGTGGTGGCGGTGCCAGGGTTGGCTCGATACCAGTTGGCAGCATCGTCATCAAGGCACTCGCCGACTGTGACGGCTTTGTAGCCAAGAGTGGTAAGAGTAGAAAGCATGTACTCGGTCAAGTTGTAAGCTGTCTGCGGGTGAATGTCATGGGCAATGGCCAACCACTCGTTGTTAGCTGGGGTGGCGCCATTTGCAGTAATGTTGCCATTGAAATAGTTCTTAGCATTCTGGATCTGGGTAGCTTCGAGCTGATTGTAGTCGTCTGTGTCGACGTTGAAGTAAACGACGTGGTAGCCGAGTTCAGACATAGTCTGTTCGCAACCGGATTCTGCGGTGCAGCTGCTGTACGGGGGGCGCATGTACGTTGGGAAATACCCGAGAATGTTGCGCAGGGCCATTTCGTTCTTGACCATTTGCGCCTTGCGGTCCGTTTCGGAGACAGCGCTCAGATCCAAGTGTGTCCAAGTGTGGGACGCAATCTGGTGACCCTCGCTGGCCATGCGCTTGATTGTGGCAGAGTGACTGGCGGTCGTATCGATCTCGCCCTTGTTGATGTTGTTGCCCGTGATGAAGAATGTGCCCTTGGCGTTATATTGCTTGAAGAGATCCAGCACATGGTCGGTGTAGTTGTCAAACGGCCCGTCGTCGAAGGTCAGTGCAACAGTGCCCGGAACTGTGCACTGGTAAATCCCACCACCGCCATACTCTACATTTCCCAGTTGCGTTCGGCTCACGGAAGACGTGTCAGCCCCCGCTGGGGTTGTATTCTCGGGGCATCCGGGGCCATACTGATAGTCACAGCCAGGCGAGTAGCAGTAGTCGCCAGTATTGCCACACCCTGGATCTGGTTAGTGCTTGCAAGAACAGAGAATGTACACCATGGCTTTGGTCAATAGATCCCCGATCTCCAAGCTAGGTCATGACCATATACATTTGGAGTGGAAGATGGTCACAAACAGCGCATCAATACCACACAACCTATCCAATGCTTTTGCTACGCCTTCGGTGGTGGGATGAACTTACATCCCGCGCCGCTGCAGCAGTAGCCTGCATCGCAAGATCCGAAACCTGCGCCACACTGTCCATCAGTCCCCCCTTGACGGGGCTTAAGTGGGTGCTTGTCAAGGAGAGCATCCTTGGTAAGCTCCGCAGTACGAGCCCTTATGTTGTCCATCAGGTTCCGGGCCTTCAAATCTTTCATGTCCAGTCCGCCAATCTTTGGGATGCCCGGACCATCGTGGGCGCTGACGACGGGAGCGACCGCTGCAACGGCAGCAATAGCTGTGGGGAAACGCATAGCGATAGGTAGTTGAAATTGATGTTGGAATTAATATTAAGGAATATGATTCCCTGCGCGAGAAGAGAAAAGAAAGGTGAAACGAGTGACTGGTGGTAGTATTGACCACACACTGAACGACCTCTCGTGGTTCTGAAGGAGAAGGTGCTAGCAAGATTAGACCGAGCAAGAGGTCAACGAAGGAGAAGACAAGATAGGGTGGCAGGAGCTTGCCATCTTTATGCAATCGAGGCTGCATGATGGACTGCAGGCAAGAGCTAGCCTCCTCGCTACCCATGTTTGAGTCGGTTCTGCAGGTCAGTCGAGACGGCGCGACAACAGCCCTCCCGCCGAGACCGCTAAGTTTAGTCTGAAGTACCTTTTTAGGGCGTGGGGCCTCTGACGCCAAACCCCTTCTGCATGTTTTCCCTTGTGTCGGGAGCGGTTTCGTAGACGACTGGCATGGGTTGGTGGGTGCCGCTGTGCTGCGACAAGGATGCGTCTTCTCGAAGTCAATGCAGGAACCTGGCTCTTGGCCAATATCGATTCGGATCACTGACGGGCTTGGTATGGAGCAGCTTGGTGGCCATGGTTCCTGACATGTCGTCAAGAGGCAGGAGAGTCGAGTAGTGAGTGAGAGCAGATGGCGAAACAGTGGTGATGAGCTGCCATTGTACCAAAGCACTCCAGTCTAGCTTTGATGATGCTCTTTCGGTTTCCAGTGGGCTTCGTGTTTGGCACTCGATCGTCGCATCGTCCAGGGTTACTGCACATGGGTCGCGCGAAACAACGATGGATTCAGCGGCATGGGAGTCGGCTGCTGCTCTTCCTCGCACCGCAGCTTGTGTTGGGCCTGCCGGACGACGGCTGGTCGAACTCGGACGGGTAGCGTGCCGTGGGCTTGCAGGATAATTGCATATTCAAGGTGTAACGAAGACGTGGAGCTTATTTGCAACGTGCACCCGCTGTTTGGAAACATCGGGCGCGCTACAACTGTACCACGGGTGAAGGCGCTTGTTGCTCGCGCCGCTGCTCTGGGTACAATCATGTGAACCTGGCATATACCTTTGTATGTCGTCTGAGTGACTATGGAGATAAGCGGACGTTCCATGTCGCGCATGAAGCCGTGCAACGGGTATCGCCCGCGGCGCGAAGGATGGGGGAAGACGAAGCCGCAAGCGAGAATCGGGCTTTCACCAGGTGCAAGCCACGTGCGTACAACGTACCACCTTTCTGTGCACACAAGCACGCGCTCATCCATCAAACGCTTCATTCCCTCATGCACCAAAATCAATAATTGCCCCTCGATGCGAAGAGTAAAGCGTCGTCTCATCCCCTCATTCTCGTCCACGTCGCCGGCTCGGCGCAACAAGAAGCGAGTCTAGTCCCTGCTAACCGATACTCCTTATCCCTCCGCATTCGACCATTCGACACGCCCGTTCGTTGACGACCCATCTATCGTGTCATCCATTGCACTTGGCGCAGAAGCGCTAACCATGGGGGTCGTGTAACGACGAAGAGATGCATGCTGATGTTGACGCGGCCCTGTCATCTGGAGCACTGCATGGGACATCGGAACCGCAGATGCCATCACAGCGACTGATCTCAGGGGAGGTGACATCGAGCTCGCACTCCACTTGTCCCCGGCTACATTTGAGACTCCGTCTTCCATTGTATTCAGTCGCACGTTTCAAGACGATCAAACCATTCGCCACAGCTGCACGTTTGGGAAACTTTAAAAGGGTATCCTTAACACAACGAGTATATATACAAACAAACGAATCATCGTGTCAACTTTCGTGCGCCGCCAAAAATCCACGGGTCCTATACTAGCCCGTGATGTACACATTCTTTCCAGCTTTCGCATTGTTGATCGCAATCGCTAAGCTAATGATGTCGTAGTTCCTGCCCACGTCATCCGGCTTGTCGTAGGGCAAGTTTGCAGGCTTGTCGCGAATGCCAACCGCATCCACGTAGAGCACGTTGGGGAAACTCTCCGGAGTGAACGCGTTGAATGCATCAACAAACAATGGGTCGTAGACTGACACCGCCAAGTTCATGATCGCCTTGTCGAAATTGAGCACATCCTCGGCTTGCTGTGTCAGCGTCCAGGAGAAGATGTGGAACTTGTCTTTGCGCTGCGCCTCGTCTGCAACAAGATTGCGCTCCGCTTTGAGCTTGTCGAGCTGGTCATTCTTCATCTTGTCGGCGTCGTTGGAGTTCGCATACGAGTCGAAGATGGGGAAGTTGTTCTGGTTGAAGAAGCCTTGGTTTGCGTAGTCGCCGAGCGAGATGCCGTCAGGCAACTGCGCAAAGATAAAGACGGAGGCGCGATCAGTGATGAAGCTACCCAAGCTGTCGCCGCTGAAGTCGTGATCTCCGGGGTTGTCGCTGATAAAGCGGTTATCAACTGCCTTCAGCTGGTCGAATAGCTGGTTCCATTGATCTTGGGAAAGGTCCTTGTAGTCGTTGTCGGTGTCAAGTGTGTGACTCAAATTGATGATGACAAGTTCCTTGTACTTTGCCGTGAAGTCGTTGACCTGGTTAATGATGTCTGCGATCTTTTCTCCGTTACCGCCCAGCCAGATGTCCTCGAGCTCGGAATAGTGCCCTGCTTTGAATTCCCCACCAGACATTACAGGTCTCAAATCAAAGTATCGTGATCCAGCTACAAGCTGGTCGTAGAAGTTGAGGAGCTGCGTCTGGCTATTGGTCCAGTGGGCGCCGATGGTGCCTGCATCGAACGAGCTCATGCCAGCGTCGTGCGAACCCGGCATACAGATTTGCTTCAGCGTCCTGTTTCCCAATGTTCCAAGGCTTTGTTGCATCCAATCGGTAAGGTCCCCTGCGTTTGACCACCAGTCACCAAGTTCATCCGTGCTTACGATGAAGTCCACTGCATGGTCGTGACGAAAACCCAGATCAATGCTCGATCCCTTTGGACTCTGCTTGGTTGCCATGTTGTCCAGGTTGATGGTAAGATGGAAGTCGTCTGGTTTCTTCCCAATGACCTGGAATGTGTCCGAAGTACCATCGATGCTGTAGTAGGCCTCGCCTCCATCGTCTTTCTGATTGCCTTTCTGACCCCACTCGATGTACACCTGCGCAGCGGTGCCAGCTTTGACCGTTGGCCAGTCCCACTGATCCATTTGATAGGAGTGCTGGCTGCTCACCGTCCAGTCATTTGGAGAGCCATTGAGCAGTGTAAGGAAACCACCTATCTTGGAGTTAGCTCTCATTGCTCGTCTATAGGCCAGTTCACCGCGACAGGACAGAAGTGTGCGAGCGCAACCGACTTGCGTAGTGCCCCCTTGGAGTCACATGTACTCAGACTTGTGTTCTCGTGCTGGAGTTGAGTGGTGTCGTACCGTAACCCATGATGACAGCTTTCTCAAAAGGGATCTCGACTAGCGAATTTTCCCACTCAGAGAAGTGAAGCTCGAAAAAGTGACTGTGCCTCGCTCATGCACACGGAGATCTTGCACGTATATAGCCCAAAGCCTTTACCGCCCTAGTAGCCCTTCCACATGTTGCCCGTGCGCCTGACCTGGCTGCCACTCCACCGCAAGACATTGCCGTACCAAGCGCTTCACCCAATCCGCTTCCATCTACCCACCGTTCACCAGCCAGTCCCTCCGAAAATATCTATGCGCAGGGGTTTGTAGGCACGCGGGCGCGGCGACTGGTGTTGTCGTTTAGCTCACATGCCTGATCAGGCTCAAGTCGCGTTTCGCCTGAAAGCTGGCCAACCAGTCCGAAGTCCGCGAGCCCGTGGCATTATCCTGGCGGTCTTCCTATCCACATAGCGGGCCAATAGCAACGCTTGCGCGCCCTCAAGAACGTGGCGCAGGCGCTGCGAGACGCTGGGCTGTGGCTGTTCTGGTGTACCTCATCCTGGCCGTTGTTTCAAGGCTACACTGTAGCGGCGTCCGGCATTGAAGCGTTCCCTTGGCGTCGTAAACGTAGACTTCGGCACCGTGTCAAGGGTGCCGATGAACATAATTTAGAGATCATCAAAGCGCGCCGCTTATGGCGGCACCGGGACTATGGGAACAGATTCGGAAGGTAGACGTCGTGTTGAAGAGATCGCCCGAGGTCGCCCAATCGGCACCCAACTCCTTTGACGACAACATGTGAGGCATGGTGCTCTAGATGGGGGGACGTTGCTCTTACGAGTGGAACACGTTGTCGCTTTGCGTGCAGTTGCGGTCCGCACGGCACGAAGGATGCTAAGCTGCGTGTCCGTAGGCGGATTCGCCAAATCTCCGGTAGGAATAGGGCTACAAAAAGGCTTCCAGCACCACTCCTAAAAAAGAAAACGTCTTAGTCATGTGTAATAGCATTTTCCGAAGAGAGACTCGTAACAGCTGCATCTAAGATGATACAGGACCTGAAGGTGAGGCACATCCTTGAGTCTATTTCGTAGCTTAGATTGCCCAAGGATAGGCAACGCGGTGAAAGTATAGAACACAAGTAGACAAGCATGAACCGGGAATTTGATTTCTACATAGTAACCACTGGGCTATGCAAAGTCTTCAACTATTACCTTTACGCCGCACCAGCTGCAGCTAATCGCAATTTTCTCCCGTACAGACCAACAACGGCATCGAAAAGATCTCGGACAGGCGGTAGTGCGTGCGAGGGCGCACTGTCAAATATCTGCTGCAGTTGTTCCGGTCTAACAACAGGCTTGTCATTTTCTGAAGCTTGTAAGAAACCCTCGCTCGTAGACAGGTGTAATTTTGGCAGCGCTGTCTCGTCCACGTTTTCCATGTCCACTTGATCGACTTCCATGTCTTCAGTAGTCTCAGGAGTAAACTCTGGTGGAGGGCTAGGAAGCTGTAGGGTAGCTACCGTGGGAGTTATAAGTCGAAGATTCGACGATGTGTCGAGCGCGATGAACCCACTACTTCCCTTAGCTGCCACCAGTCCTAGGACAAGACCTTCTGCTATGGTGCAGGACCAAATTGGCTCGGGAAAGCTAGGGCTGTACACCGTGATTTTGGTAGCGATCTTGGTGAAGCGCTCATCTTCCGGTTCCTTCTTTTGAAGTCGAGGTGTTGACACAGCGAAAGTGCTATCTTCCTCATTCGTGGCAAGGGACAAAAGTTGACTATGCGTGGCGATCCTGACTCCTGGAGTTTTGCTTGGAATAGAGTAGACGAGCCGATCCATGATCATATCCCAGACAACGACTGTGTTACCGAGCAATATCAAATGACGTCCCAAAATGGCCACTCCAGACAGGGCGGCTATATCAATCTCAGTTATAGAGCGTCGAATGACCCCGTCGTTTGTATCGATGATGTGAACTACACCCGGATATTCGTCAGATGCCCACGACAGACCAGCAGCGAGGACGGATCCATCTGCGGAAAACGCAAGTCGTGATGTACGAGGAATGGTGCTTTGTGACGCTTCGCGGGCTTCACCAACTTCAAGCTTATCAGCGAGCTTTATAGCACGATCCAGGGACCAGTTCACAAGACCACGCAGTCGATCTGCGCCACGCACGACGACACCATCGCGCAACCGCGTCTTTGGTCTCCATATGCGCACTACGCGATCTTCGCCAACCGTAGCAAATCCAGCGCCAGAAGGGTCGGCAATTAGATCGAACACATGGGCATGTGCAGATACCCCTTCGATGAAATGAGGAGCGTCAATACGAGCGTCGAGCGTCCACTGTGCGTTTTGTTCGTCGCGTCTCCAGATCTTCAAGTACACCTCTCGACGTAGTGTCCGTTCCTCTGCATTGAATGCGGATATGCCTTCTTCAATGTACGACAAATCTGCGGCTGGGGGCACCCATTCGTCCACAGTAGCAAGCCAGGTACCGTCGTGGCTAATGCGTAGCAGATTGACGCTCGGCTCCAATATCGGACGGCCTTCCGGACCCATGTTCGGGTCAGTTGCATTATTTCGAGTCAAAGGTTGCCGTGCAATCGGTCGCTGATTGGCAAGGTCAAATGTCTGAATATATGGTTCTGATCTAGATGCCCCTCCGTGTCGAGGCTGCGATGAAGGTGTGACGAAAGTAATATGGTTGTTGTTGCTCGGATCAACGTCCATGGGTACCAGACTGAGATATTTTGGTGAGAAATGGGGATTGGAGAGACGGTGTAATTTGCCTGCACTGATCCTGCGGGTCTGAATACCGACTATGTTGGCTTTAGCCTTTAGTTCTGAAGTTGACAAGACAACGACAGAGTTGTTTGCCAGTGTCACTCCATAGGAAGCACCAGATGGTGAAATTGCGATGCTTTCTATTGCCGCAGTCAAATGCGGAAGATGCTGTTGCTTTCCGGTCGCTAGCTGCCAGATGGTGAGGACAGTTTCGTCTCCTCCAGAGACCAAGTAATTGCCTGTGCCAGTCAATTATGAAAATCGTGTTGAAAGAGGTTTTACTCACCATCTAGCGAATACTTGACTGATCTCACGGCAGTCCTATGCCAATGTAATCGCTTTGGGGTCAAACTCTCTGGTCCAACCTTCTTGTCTGAAACATCTTTCTGACTCTTCTCAACGGCGACGAATCTCGAAATCACATCCTCGAAAAGGTAAATCACGCCTTCCTCATCTCCCACCGCCAGATCGAGATGATCTCTGGCGTCCTCTAATGCCTGGTCCTTTCCACCAGACGTTTGGACAAACGCATTGAAGGTGGTAATGCGCTTGGACATTTCGAATTCGCGCCACGTGTACTCGAAATCCTGTAAAGCAGTCTGCTTGAATTTCTTCCGCTTTCCGACTATCATGGAGTTTGGTGTGCTCAGAACAACAAGCTTCCCTTGCAAAAAGACCTGCATCTCGGTAATGGGACGGCTAGTCCTTAGTATCTGCTTGACCTCCGTCTTGGAGGCTTCTTCCCCTGTGTACAGAGCATGTACGTTAACAATGTGCTTGCTATCTGCCTCATGTGTAAACACCAGGTCCCGTGAAATTATTGGTTGCTCGACAACGACGAGGTGTTGTACATTCAACCCAATGCCCCAGCGGCCAAGCTTAGAGCCGTCTGTCCAGTTCCAAAGAGAGATTATCCCAGCCGAGTCAGCCACATACACCAGGTCGGGATCCCTGGATGAGATAGCATAGGCTAGGGCCACGCTGGAGGCGCCTAGAGGCAACGATCGGACAAGCAACGAGGTATCGACTGCATATACATCCAAGGCTTTCAGCTTGCCCAAGAGTAGATACTTCTCATCGGGGGAGAATACAGGATCTTGAGGCAGGAACCATCCGCCTTGGGGAGCTGAAATCGACCAAGGATCTAGATTCCTCTCCTTCTTGTTCTCTACTTGTTTCTGTGTTCCTGTAACCGCTACAACGGTGTCTTCTTGTTCCTCGGCGGGAATGGCCCTATTCTGAGTGTTTAATATCGATTTATCCTTCCGGGAGCTTGACGGCGTGTTTGTAGAAGGGTCTGCGGGGTTTCCAGAAGTTTGCGCACTGTGCGATGGTGACTGTTTCTTTTGTCCCGCCTTCGCTTCTGGTATCACGGTAGGTTTTGGTGTTGATCTGACTTCGGGCGTGGCACTCTTTGTCTTCAAGGGTGTGGATTCTCCACCAGCGGCCGGTCTGCTCTTGCCCGTTTTCGCCTTCTTCCTTTGGGCCTCTGCGCTTTCTCTTTTTCGCTTCAACTGCGGGGTGCCTTTGATGTCGGCCATATTCGCTTCCTCCTTTCCAAGCGCAAACCTAAAACGAGCAGAGCCTGAATGTTGTTACCTTGCACAAGCCAGCCGCCAAAAGTTCCGACATATTTTTCGGCAGAAGTTGGTCCAAGCTCTGCGCTAGGTAATCCAGTCTTGGCTCTACCGCGGCCTTCTCGAATTTCTTTGACTACGCATCGCGAAAGTCACACTCCCACAATTGCACTCACAGAAGCGTCCCACAGCACCTCATTCCTCTTCTTTGCGGGCGTAGCAACACTTCATATTGAAGGGAACGCTTCAGTGCAATCATTATGATCATCCCCATCCGCTGCTTCAGTTGCGGAAAGGTACCGTCCCGCGGCCTTCCCGCTAAAAGCCGTGCAACTAACAATAAGCAGGTCGTCGGCGATCTATGGGAGTCCTACCTCGAGAAGCTTGACTCTGGCATGTCTGATGTGTATGCGCCGCCCGCATTTCCCCCACCCATGCCTACACCTGGTGTACTAACCACGCGATACATGCAGGGAGGCCATTGACGCTTTAGAGCTTCGACGCTACTGCTGCCGTCGAATGATTCTTACCCACGTCGACCTTATTGAGAAACTGCTCAAGTACGTCAACTCTCAAGCCATCATGGAGTGGCGCCGCGTAACTCCCAGGCCGCGCAACGACCGCGCCAGTTGAGCTTTGTTCATAGCTATCACTCGATTGCTATGTTCCAGCCAGGAACTAACAATTGCTAGATACAACGCGAGTGAACGGGAACAAGCCAAGGCAGCATCGAGACGCGTATGAAAATGGGAACCCTTGATACCCTGCCGCAGATATACGCGCGAGGCGAGGCGGGACAATGGGACATGGCGTTTACAATCTGCACGTACGGCGTTATGGGGGGTTATGCCTCACAGTGATTTTTGAGATACCAGTCTGACGAGCTTATCAACTTGAACACATTTTAGGACTTCATGCAACCATCATCAACTCTTTGCGGGCAATCGTAGTTCTAGTGAATATTCGTTGAACTCGCTCAGCAGCTACTATATCGCCAGACGTCCTCTCCAGCACGCACTCCGCTACTAAAACTACCCCTCCGCAGTGACCAGCCAGCCGTCACTCAACATCCTTCCTTCACCATCCACACCACCCCAAACAACGACGCTGGCGCCATCAACCTCGGTTCCTTTCGCTACCGCAAAACCACCCCTCGATCCAAATCCCTTTATGCCACTATTATTCGCCTGATCCACCTCCTCGCCCCTCGTATCCGTGTACTTGCACTCCACCTCCGCCCAATGAGCTTCATACGTCTCCCTCTTCAGACCCGCTCGTGCCGAATCCTTGGCAATAGCCGCACTAACCCGCTCAGACGGCAACTGGAACGCCCAGATATCATCGAGCAGAGTGATATTATTGTCTGGCGCGGGTGAGGAGCCTCCAAAGAGCAGAAGGTAGTGTCTTCCTTGCCCCGTTGTCACGCCTTCTAGCCCGGCAGCGAACCTTGCTGAAGGAGCCACAATTGTTGACCCATTCGCCACTGATGGAACAGAGACATGATCCCAGGTCCAGCCGCTGGCGAGCGGTGTAGTTCCGTCCTCGGCATGCTGCCACACAAACGATACATCGAGGACCTGTGTAATCACTGTCGCGCTACCTTTCCTCTCGGTGGATGCCTTCCCACCCAAAAGGTACAGACTGTTGCCGACGAGCGCGAGACTTGCTCCGTCGGATGGCCCGTCTGGTATAGGCACGTTCGACCACGTTCGCGTCCGCACATCGAAGGCCAGCGCATCCGTAGCTAATTCCCCCGTTGCCGTATCTGTGCCACCGATCACGAAGATGGTTCCCCAGCTATCCTCGTCAGCGGGTTCTGGCACCACTTTTGCTGGGTCTGCAGGCTGCTGCGGTGCCTTTTCCTGGTAGACAATATCTCTCGGAGCGGGCAGTTCACTTGCTGCAGCTGCGTGACCTGTACGGTGCGCCGGCACTGCTGCATCTGACGATGGGTCAAGATACGTCCATGTACCCCGTAGCGTGTGGAACACCCAGATCCTGCCCTTCTCATCCTGAACACCTTCACCACCGAAGATATATATACTATCACCTATCACCACGCTCGAGTGACCCTTGCGTGGGGCAGGAATATTTCCGCCAGAGGTCTCGGGTCGTGCTTTTATGGTAGTGTAGTCTGCTTCTAGAACGCCAGAAGAAGGTAGAATTATGACGTGCATGTCAGTATCCGCGAGTTCACCAGGTGCTACCTCGCCTCCGAAGATGTATGCGCGACCTTTTACGACGGAGAGAGTGTGGTGTGACCGGGGAAGTGATACAGAATCAATGCGAGTGAGGTTCGCTTTTAAAGGAAGAGTTCGGGTAGTTATCCCTTTGACCAAAGCTGCTGCACCGTAGAGAAGGTTCTCGGCTGCGTAGAGAGCGCCTGCTGCTGCGGGTTCCATGGTGAACGGAGGGACTGCCCCACTTTCGAAAAGATCAGTGTAGACGAAGCAGATCGGCGGGGTTGGAAGGTATGATAAAAAGGACACGGGCGATGAACGGGGTAGGGATGGGAGCACTGTGGCAGTGTGAGGTGTTGCTGTTGCTCGAACCATAACTGACGTACACTAACTATGACGTAGCTGTTGTTTCCTTGCCCGCGTCAGCTTTATCCGCTTAAGGAACGGCGTACGTGAACTATTTCCATATCTAAACGTGTCTAATGTCTCTTATATGTATGTGCGACAGTATGGAAGTGACCAGAGAAACTGTCTCGTCACGTCTAGTTGCGCTGCAGGCATTCTCCGCCTCGCTGCTTTCGTGTGGGGTTGCTGCAGCGACACCGCAGATTTGGTGCACTCAGGGCTCACTCGCAACGTCAGATAACTTGGTATTCCAAGGAGCTAGCCCGTTGTGTTAGAGCACTATTCGGCAGCCTGTAAATGCTCGGTGACTCGAGTCTTCATTTCATGTGGGGTCTGCGTTCGCGTTACGCAGTAATGCGGCCGTGAAAGACTTCAGTGTTGTATCTAGCGATTATTGATTGAAGTGTGTTGCCGGAGCTTTCCCCGTAGATTGCCTTCTGGGTGCCTAAAGATTCGGTGATAATTGATCATATTTTACACATTTTTCCACCTAAAAAATGTCAACAAACCGACGAAGCGGTAACACGTGGAGCAGGTTTCAGCTTACTGATTCAACAGACGCTTGAAGGAAGCTGCGAGCTTCAAGTCCCACCCAGACTTTAAGCATCGAGAAGTCGCCGCCGCGTACCATGGCAGAGCCACTCTGAGCACCCAACTGGCGCAGGATAGGGAGCGCCCTACGTTTTGATCAGCAAGAGCATGTGCGCAGGCTGCCACATCAATACATACCCTGCAAATAGGTCCAAATTTGGATTGAGGCTCCTGCCGATGCCTTCCAGTAACAGTATGCTAAGCACGACATTGACAAAGTCGCCTTCCAAGCGGACATGGTGGCCGCGGACCATTGATAAGACTTCGTTGAGAATATCACCAATCTTGATATTACCCAGTGCAAACGTCCGGCTCTTGACGCCGAGGACTAGGTGTTGCATGCGCAGTGCGAACACTTCAGAATCAATGACCGCCTCGGGCTGCCTGCACCTCTCTACCATGAGGTGTCCAGCCTTATAGCCATCAAACTCAGCCACCGCTTTGAAGAGATCTAGGAAGTTGGTTCGGTTAGTTGCGTTGAGCTCAGTGACTAGACCAGTGTCAATGAAGATAATCTGGGGTCGGTAACCCTCATCATCAATCTCTTGAAGACGCTTGTTCCATTCTTGGGGTTCCTTCTTATACGGTCGGAGTCTTCGAAGCACCTCCTCGGTCACGTCTGGCGAGTCTTTCGGGCCAGTTGTACGGTCTTCTTTGCGTGTGAGGAGTCCCACATCGCATTGTTGTGGCTGATAGAAGCGGACCATGATATTTCCAGGGTGCAAATCGGCATGGATGAAGTTGTCGATTAGTACCATGGTTAGGAAAGCATTAAGACCTTCGTTGGCGATATCCTCTTGAAATGGACCTCCGCCGTTTTGTAGAAAATCTTCCAGTGGGATGCCTTGGGCAAACTCCTCGACCAGAACGTTGCGGGTTGTATATTCTGTATAAGGATACGGGAACCAGGCGGTGTTGCGCTCCTTGAAATGTTGACGGAACAGGGTTAAATTGGCAGCTTCGATGCGCAAATCAAGCTGCAGTCTCATCATCTCACCAAATTGCTCAACCTCATCCGGGAAAGATAGCCACTCCATAGTCGGTATAGCATTGATGATAGCAGCGAAGAAACCCATAATGCGCAGATCTCTACGCACAATACGCTCTACGTTGGGGTGTAGCACTTTGACTGCGACATGATTGGACGACACCCTGTGTGGTATGTCCTTGAGTGCGAGATCCACGTTCTTCCTTATCCGCTGGCGTAGGTTCGGAGGCTCTTCATCGATGTTTTGCTGCAACGTGGCAAGATCTGGCTTCAATTTCGCCTTGTAGACCTGTGCGATGGCGCCCACGCCTAGCGGAAGCTCGTCAAACTCGTCGAAGATATCTTCGAATCGGCGGCCGTCGAACGCTTGCTCCACAGTCTTCTTTGTCATCTCAAGCGAGTGCGCAGGAGCGTGGGAGTGAAGAGTCGACATGGTCTTGCACATCTCCGTGGGAAAGATGTCGGATCGGGAGGCGGCCCATTGCCCAAGCTACAGAGTCAGCTCCAAAAAGCAGAAAAGGACGGCGAAACGTACTTTGATGAAGGCGGCACCCGCCCGTTCCATACTCATGACTAAGAAACTATACCACCACAGCGTGCCGCTTCTCTCGTTATCACTTCCTGGCTGCCTCTGTCCGAACCATATCGCAGGTATGGTGACAATTACGGGGACGAAGATTACAACAAGGTGCAAGAAGCGAAGGCCGGTACAGATGGGCTCGATAATATATAGATCAACGAAGAAATATACCCCCCTTCGGTACTTCTTCGAGTTCTTGATGGCCTTTGGTACCTGCTCCTTGAGTTCTTTCCTCGATGCTTCCAACATGGCCTCTTCATGTGTTTTGTCTCCAATATCCGTTTCATCGTTGCTTATTTTGACAAATGCGAGAGGGCTGAGGACGGCGCCGCCAGCTGCTGCTGCGCCCGCGCCGGACCATAGTATCGTTTTGCGTGGAAATCGAGGGGTTGCGATGCGTCGGCGAACGAAGGACGCGGTGTCCGGGGTGAAGCGGCGCGTCGAGGTACGTGTCGCAAATGGTGCGCTTTGCCGGATCCCTCGATGCAGACAGTGGCGGCCAAGCCAAAAGGCCGTCCTCATGGTACTAGCGAGGGTATGCAATAGATACGGACATTGGCCATGGGCTTTCTGGGCGAGGACGAGGGCTTCGACATCACGGGCAAGCCGCGGTCCAACGGCGCCGACGTCACGATGCGGGAAGCGCACTAAACCATACTTGGTAACCACATTGCACGTTCACTAGGCTTCTGCCACGCCCAATGGAGGGAACGGCACTCTCACGGTTCCAGCATGAGAGGAAGAAAGATCATTTGTGGTTATATACAACAAGCAGGTACAATCGCTGAAATGGGCAGTCATCACAACCCTTACGCCGTCACGAAGCCCCGGAACCCATTCTCCAACGCTTCCCGGCATTCTTTTTCGTACAGCGGGAACCCGCCAGCGTAATTCAGCTGCTCCCGAGGTTTGCCTGGGACATTGGCGCCCATGTACCAAGACGATGTTCCTGCTGATTGACCCGAAGGTACAAAGTCAGTGTGTGTGTCTTGAAAATTTGGGGGTGGTACATTGTCTCGCGTCTCAGCTAAGCAAAGGGAAGATCGTTTCCTTGCATGATAAGCAATTGAAGATGGTCTTCCTTTCGCTTTGTAGAAAGAACACATCCACTTTGTACCCGGAAACTTACGGAACAAGGTCTTGTCCGACAACTCCGTTACTTTTTGCCGCCAGATCTCCGTAGCCTCGTTCGTAGCGTCGCAGTACGTAATACCGTCCTTTTTCAACTCAGTCATGGCATCCACGATCCAATCTCCCTGGCATTCGACGCATGTAGGGCCGTTGCTGAAGGCTGTCGGTCCCTGAGCACCGTACAGGAAGAACATATTGCTGCAAATATTAGCCATGGCCTCATCGTGGACATGAAGACTTACGGGAAACCAGCACACGCCATACCCAAGTACGACCACGTTCCTGTCTTCCAGAGTTCGGACAATGGTACTCCATCGACATTCCTGCCAAACCCGAAGGTACGAAGTCAGTGTATGTTTAAGAGATGTAAGGAAGTACGTTCGCTTTCGATTCTCAGTCAAGCGCAGGATAGACTCGTTTCTTCTCTCTTGCATGCACGAACAAGAGGCGTTTTCCAATACTGGAACAACACATTCACTGTATACCCGAGGTGCCGAAATACTGACCTTAAACCCATATTCTTCATCCCTCCCGTTACCGAGTCAAAGCCAGTAGCCAGAGCGATAACGTCGAACTCGCGGTGCGTTCCGTCCTCTGTTGTGATGCCGGTCTCGGTGAATTCCTTAATTGGCGTCTTTTTTACATCGACCACGTCATTTTCTGGTTTGTCGATCATCTCATAGAAGTTCTGCTCCAAAGATGGTCGCTTTGTCCCGAATGCGTGCGGCGGCTCGAGGGGTGCCATGATATCCCTCTTCCTCGGGTCAGTAATACGAGCCCGCGCCTTCTTGGCCCAGAAGTCATACGCTGCTCTGTTGGCCTTCTCGTCGAACAATAGGTCTTTATAATTGGCCAACCAGAACTCGAAACCGCCGTTCTCATACATCTTCTCGTAAAACGCCTCGCGTTCATCCTCGCTGTCGTCAAAGGTGTTCTTCTGGACGAAGTCATACAGGAAACCAGCGAAGGTGGTACGTCGATATTCATACAGGCTCGGGTACTTCGCCTTCGCCTCTTCTTGCTCCTCTCTGGTGAGCGGTCTCTGTTGCATCGGAAGACACAGATTCGGCGTCCGTTGGAATACCGTGACTTTGGCACCCTGGTTTGCAGTATCTTGAGCTAGCTGAATGCCTGGAGGTAGGGGTACAGGGTCAGTGTAACGTTCGCAGATTAGGGAAGTGGTAAAAGTAGGTGTCCTAGCCAGCTACCAATGTCTGAAAATGTAAGACTTAGAGGTGCAAGGCCCGGAGTCTTTAGACAGTCGGCCAGCCTGAACACCCACTTTTGACCCGTCATTGCTTACCAGTTGAGCCAGTCCCGATCACTGCGATGCGTTTGTCTTTCACGTCGACACCCTCTTCCGGCCAGAACGAAGAGTGGTGAATAATCCCTTTGTAGTCCTCCACACCCTTCCAGTCTGGGAAGTGTCGCTTCGCAGCAAAGCCCGTCGCTAGCAAAAGATATCGAGCTCGCGCGGTTCGGCCATCTTCCGTTTCGATCACCCACTTGCCTGATGGTTTGTCGAATTGGGCACCAGTGACAGTAGTTTCGAAAGCCACATCCTTCTTAATGTCCAACTTCTTCTCTACATGGTCGAAGTACTTTCGAAGCTCCTCCCACCCGGGATATCGCGTTGACCAAGTCCAGTCCTGTATTTCGTCGCAATTAGCTGACACATGTCCTGGTAGTCGGGTCTCTCACCTTCCAGATTTCGGGGAACGAGTACTCATAAACCGGTACCTGAGAGTCAACTCGGGCACCTGGATAGCAATTCCAATACCAAATCCCGCCCAAATCCTTCCCAGCCTCGTAGATCTTGCAATCAAAGCCCCGTTGGCGAAGCTTGTGCATCAAGTAAATGCCACCAAACCCAGCGCCCACAATAAGAACATCCGTCTCAAGGTTATCCTGGTAGCTGTCGGTCGATCCTGCGGGGTCAGGTCTGCCCGTGCTGATGTCCTTTTTGAGAACCATTGCGAAACGCGGGAAGATGTCCGTTAAGATTCGAGCTGTTGCCTTGTTGATAGCACGGTTACCAGATGTCTACGAGAAACGGCCATTTGGCTATATATACCAAGTTTACGTCCCCTCCCCCGATATCACTATTACTACCCGTCCACTACAACCTAGCCCACCACCAGTGTCATACGAGAATCTGTTCGTACCAATCAGCTCCTAAATTTCCCATCCTAGGGTCTTCAAAGGCACGGCGATCTTCCCCGTCTGCCCTCCGGGCCCTTTTGCCCGCACGTCCTCCTCCACAGATTCATGCGGAAGCTGCCCGGGAACAAGCCAGCCGTTGATACATCGGGGAGCTGTTGACAGCTATCCGACCATCTAGCGTCATAGATACACCCCGCGCCCACACCACCACCATGCGGGGTACCCCGCGAACTACCTCCACACGCCACTCGTGGTGTAGCTAGGCGTAAGTAGAATAATCGACTTTCCGCCTCTGGAAATTCCGGGCGGTTTCGTGCATGGCGTTAGCGATTTTGAATGCACATGGCCTCGTTAGGTGGCTTAGTCGGAGACGGTCCGTGAGGCCATGGGTTACTGGGAGGGCTGGACCTACGGGGAATTTGAGTTTAGGACTGCTCACAGTAAACCAATGGGTCCAGTTGCTCATCGACATAATTCAAATAAAAACTGATCATGGGTGTCGCGTGGCCAAATCCTGTTGCTGGAAGCAATAGCATATCTACCATAAGTAGGTATCGTGCAGTCTCAGGCAGTCTCGGGGCAGGAGAGGTCTGGGTCTAGGCTCTTGGGATTATCTCGATCCACAAAACAGTTTGATTTACAGGGACCTTTCAATGACAACGAAGGATACGAAGACAGTTGTTCTCGTTCGACAACCATCAACAAACAAGGTTTTATCACCCAGCGGCTATCATTCCCCCATCAGGAGTTTCTCACCAAGTCCCGGGTTGTACAATCTAGGAAGCTTGAGGCACCTATTCCCGACCGAGCGTAGTCGATTGAGGTAGGTCGGCTATATGCTTTCATCGGTCGGTTATTGTCCTTGAAGACGCCGAGGCGATACTCTTTCGCGATCTATCCGGGTTCTCCAACAATAAGAGAGATCTCTCTTGCGCTCAAGTCATTCTGCGTATTCATACAGGAGACCATTTTGTGTCTAGCTTAATGCTAACCTTCTAGGCTGCAAGTGAACGTGGCGTCTAGATGTCTCATCGAAAACACATAGGTACCATACCATAGTCATTGCGCTTCGCGTACTGAATACCCAGTTTGCCCTAGGCTCAGCGCACTTACAAACAATCGTTTGCTGTCGTAGAGTCTTCTATACGCGTGCGGGTATCTTGAGAGGCAGGATATCCATGTCGCTTGCGATATATCCTCTCGCGAGTCCTAAAGCGATAAGAGGTGTGCCTGGTTCAGACGCAACACCCCAAACTGCCAGTACACTCTGTGCATGGAGCTCCACTGCCTCATCTGTCTCTTCCATTGCATCTGTCAGCTCGTACATACAGCACATTCAGCGTATCCGTTCGTCCGAATTCCAGTGGTTGAGGCCTATTGATTCTCTAACGTGGTTGATGTTCGAAGTTACCCTAGTCTACGACTCAGACTGGATCGGGGACTCTTGCGGTACAATATCGATGATTCATGAGATAATAGTGCGCCGGTGGCCTGCTTCCGATTAGCATTATACTTTGCTTGTGCCTTCATTCAACAGACGCTGTCATTAGTCACGGCCTCACCTCTAGCGCTACGAAGCAAAGGAGAATGCCAGCCAAAACAAGAGAATTCTCATTCTCGCACGATGTTCCAGGGTGTGTTTGTGGATACCTACTCACTTACTTTACAAAAGAGCCTTTGAGATTGGGGCTTGGAATTATAATATCGCTGATAGAAGCGATGTTGCACTTACTCAGGATGAGCATGTTGTATCTTCAGTCCACTACCTAGGTAATTGCATAGGTATCTGCGCTCGACGGTTCGAGTGGGTTGTTTCTGGACATTTGGAGATATTGCACGAGCTTGCTGAGATGGAACGAGGCTAGCACACTCATCCATTAGTTGTTTGAGTAAATCTTTGAAGAAATGTACCTGCTAACCGTCATGTAATATGTCCGCACGCGGGTATTATAGAAGAACGAACTCAATGGGCCGTCTCCACCCACTAACATCAGCAAATGATAATATATATTTCTGCTTGTTCCTTCTTTCATACGATACCGCGCAGGAGTTCATTCCTTTAACCATATAAAACTATGAAGTAGTAGTATCCATGTATATCTATGAGTAAGACAAGTTTACAGAAGTGTTGTGTTGCTAGTAAGCCTGCAAAAAGCGGCACTTGAGGAAGTCACCGTGTGGTCGGGTACATGGATGAGCCTACGAGGGAGGCATATACGCAATTCACACAATGTTCTAGTGGTGAGAAAAAGTCGTACAGAGGGGAAGCATGCAATGCAATCATTTATTACAAACACGGCTCATAGTCCGTCGCATACCACGAGACCTCCATCGGGACTCACCCATCCGAGCACCCATCGTGCCCAGGTGCGTATCCCAACACACGCTCCACTATGTCTATACAAATTTCCACCATCCATCGGGGCAGGAAAAGAAAAGATCCACCGAAGTAGACACGCTGTACAGACCACCTGCTCGACGAATACCAAAAAACGCCATGATATGCCTTCAAGAAAGAGGAACCCATTTACTGCTTCAATACAAAACGGTGGCAATGAAGGAATAGAAAGGCAATCGGTGGTCTATCCTCGCTTGCTGGCCAGAGCAGAGTACTGGCCACCAGCTCCAGCCCAGACGAGCTTGACGTCCCTCACAGCGGTATTATCGATGAGAGTCGGAGTCTCAATGTCGTCATCAGTACCTTGTCCAGTCTGGTAGTTCGCGGAGAAACCCCACGAGTACGCCTTGCCGTCTTTATTGATGACAATTGTGTGCTCAGGCCCGCATGTACCTGTCACAATATTGCTCAGGCCAGGAACGGGAGTAGGCTCAATAAGGATCTTTGGCTTGCCGTTCCTCGCTTTAAGAACCCTTTCTTCATCATCGATTGCTTCCAGCTGGGCCGGGGGGATACCGGTTTGTGACCCATCGCAGCGGCCCCAAACAAGCACCTCTCCGGTTTGCGTGATTGCGATGTTGTGGTGGGATCCGCCCTTAAGAGTCGTTACACCTTTGCCCTCCAAGCTAGAAACGATGCGGGGTGTGAGAATACTAGCATTGTCTTCTCCAGCGTTTTCCCCATGGCCAGTTTCACAATAATTATTCGCACCCCATGACCAGATGTGGCCGTCCTCAGCAATTGCTAGGCCGTGATAATCGCCACAAGCGATCTTTGCAATCCGTTGGCTAGGTCTTTTGAAACCAGTATCATGGAAACCGAGGCGACTTGGTATTAAGGCTTCGTTAAGGTTGCGCTCAGTCACACGACGCCCAAGCTGATTCTGTTGCCCGTTACCCCATGCAAAGACATGTCGATCTTTGGTAAGAGCGAGCACGTGGTTCGTACCACAGGCGAGGTGGGTGACTTTCGTGATAGTGTCGATATATACCGGCGTATTAGCGGTCTCGTTGTTCCTTGCGAACCCAAGAATGCCCTCGTTCTTGCGGAAGGTGCCCCAGCCATACACGGCGCCCTCGGTAGTCAACGCGAACGAGCAGCTGTCCCCTGCGGCAATGTCGACAAAGACAGTATCCTCGGGAAAATGGTCTGCGCTAATAGCTGTCGGGGTAGCCTCCAGCGGATTCAGACCGCCTGTCTCATCGTCATCAGAATCGGAGTCTTCGTCATCGCCTTCTTTCATGTCCTTCAATTGCTCTCCACCAGAAGTCTCGCGTCCCAATGCACCATTATCGTTCACCCCCCATGTGAGTATTTTATTGTCCTTGGTCAGGGCCAACACATGCATCCCACCCGTGGCGATCTTGACAATATCCTGATTGCTCAGTGACTCGTTCCATCGCGGGCGCTTGACGTCTATAGCCTTCTTGGTTGCGCCCAGGCCTAATTCGCCTTGACCTCCTTCTCCAAACACAAAAACCTTCAGCGGCTCAGTGTAACGGAGCGGGTTGACCTCGATTTTCTTGCCTTTGGGGCGTCGCGGTCCTTTTGGAAGGTCGTGCTTTGGCGCCGGAGCCTTGGTGGTCTTCGCCTTCTTCACTTTGGGCTCCTCCATGTCCACGTCGCCGTGTACGTCGTCTGCGGCTTCGCTGTCATGGTCCTTCTTGCGTTTGGGCGCAGGCTCGTCGGCCTCTGCTTCAGTTACAAGTTCGGCTTCTTTCTTGCGCTTTGGAGCGGCTTTCGGCGCGACTGCAGGCGTGGCTTCCTTCTTCGCACGGCCTTTTGCAGCTTGCGGGCGTTTAGCGGACAAAGGTAAAGGTGGCAACGCGTTGAACTTACAGGGTGCGCTCTTCGGCTCTTCGACTATGCCGTTGGCTGCTCGCGGTACGCTCCTCTGCGCACGCGTGCTCTCTGTGTTGGCACGGATTAGCAGGTGTTGCGAGAAGTGAACGGTGGTCGAGTGCGCGCATGACGTACTGGTGCCATTGACAGTCGGCGTGGCTTCCTTTTCAGCAGCCTGTGCGGTGGCCGCGCGAGACTTGGCGCGAGGAGGCATTGTGTGCGTCGTGAAAGTGAGTCCCGACAGCGGTTGAGAGACAGAGGGCTGATGGAGGAGGCTGGGTTGCGCGTGTTGTGGTCCGAAAAAAGCTCAGGAACGCGGTTCATTTGTACGCTAAGGATCAGGCGACAGGCGACAGGGGGCAGGGGGCAGGGGGCAGGGTCCCTCGTCCCCAGCCGCCTAATATTGCTTGGCGTTCAGACTCACGTCCAAACAGGTGCTCGCCAGGCCCGCGTCACCAGAGCGTTGAAGTCTCATTCACTGAACCTATCCACCGGTGACCTGGCACCTTTCCCCAGCTTCAGCCCGTTGTTCTTGGGCCTCGTCTGCGTATTGCCGTGCCTGACGTCGGCGAAGCACCACTCCACCCTGTGCTGTGCCGTCACCAGCCCTGACCATCGGATACCTAGGTACCTAGGTACCGCCTCCATCACGTGCTCGTACGACCATCTGTGTACCGAAGTGCTTGCATCATGACTCGAAACCTTCTCGTGCCCTTCCTTCTCGTCCGTGGTAGCATTGCAGCCCAGCCTTCAGCGCCTGCGCCAATAGCTGCACCGCTACGCGAGCTTCCGTGGGCTCAACTGAACTTCCTGCATACCACTGACATACACGGTTGGTGGGCACCGTTACGCCAATTGCTACAGGCTCAACTAAGCTTTCTGCAGGCTGGTGGGGTGGACACGTTCAGGAAGCCTCTTTCTCCGCTGATTGGGGCGATTATATATCATTCGCCAAACACTTACGCGATCGGGCAGACGCTGATGGCTCCGACTTGCTTCTTATTGACACTGGCGATCGGGTCGAGGGAAACGCCATCTATGACTCTTCAAAACCCCGTGGTAAATTCACTTATGAAATTGCCAAGGAGCAAAGTATCGATCTGATCTGCTCGGGCAACCACGAGCTCTACAAGGCAGCGACCGCAGAAGGTGAATTCTTCCATACTGTTCCGGATTTCCAAGGCAACTATCTTGCCTCCAACCTAGACATCATCAACCCCAACAACGGGCAGCGTCAACCGCTTGCACCGCGGTATAAGAAATTCAAAACGAAAAATCAAGGCATTAGGATCCTAGCATTTGGTTTCGTTTTCGATTTCACTGGGAACGACAATAACACCTTTGTAGTCCCTGTTGAACAGACCGTGAAAGAAGCCTGGTTCAAAGACGCACTGAAAGACAAAGATCTCGATCTAGTCCTAGTGTACGGTCATGTCGACATCCGCTCCACCGAGTATGCTCTACTTTATAAAACAATTCGATCCGCACAATGGGATACTCCTATCCAATTTTTCGGTGGTCACTCTCACATTAGAGACTACAAGATCTTCGATTCCACCTCCGTTGCCTTAGAAAGTGGCCGGTACATGGAAACGATAGGCTTTATGTCCATCAATGGACTCCGTTCCAACAAGAAACCAGCGCAGCAGCAGAAAGCAACGTTGTCGTTCTCTCGACGATATATTGACAATAATCTATTCTCTATGCACCGTCACGCCAACAAAAACAGTACCACGTTTCCGACCAAGCATGGACTTCATGTCACATCTGCTATCAGCGACGCGAGGAAGTCACTAGGTCTAGACGCACGCTACGGCTGTGCTCCACGGGACTTGTGGGTTTCACGCCGCCCATATCCTCACAACGAAAGCATCTTCACATGGCTCGACACACAAGTCCTCCCACAGTCTATCAAGCCGTCAGATGAGGGCAAAAAAGCCTTAGTAATCATTAATACGGGTGGAATCCGTTTCGACATTTTCAAGGGGCCTTTCACGAAAGACACAAAGTTTCTTGTGTCTCCATTTACAAGTGGAGTGCGGTATATCAAGGACGTGCCCTACAAAGCCGCCAGTCGGCTCATCAAGCTTTTAAACAATGAAGGCCCGATCCTAGACGCTATGAGACAGGGCCGTACGTTTCTACAGCCGCCAGAACATGCCGCGGCGCAGTACAGGCCTGAGCTATACATTGCTAGCCAACCACAAGAAGTGCATATTCATGTCGGTCACGATGGTCAAACTCCGCTACTCGAAGGCGACGAAAACGAGACGTTTCCGGGCTACACAACGCACGATGATGCTGGCGAGGATGGGGACGATACGATCCATTCAGTCATCCCATTCTATAAGGTACCGAACTGCGTTCAGGCCCGCATCGGGTTCAGCACCGACGATGAGGAAACGCCTGAAGCTGTAGACGTCATGTACAATGAATTCGTACAAAATTGGATATTGCTCGGATTGGAGTATCTCGGAGAGAGCTATACTACGAATGATACGCATTCGTACGCCGATGGCAAGAGCTTCACAGACATTATGACGGACTGGGTGAAAGAACACTGGAACATGGCTAGTGAGGAATGTCCATGATCTTGTACGTTGGGGACTTGTTCGTTCTACTACGTCAAACAGGCTGAATGGCTGCAACACACGTGTCAGTTGGTCAAGCAGACCACACATATCTGTAGAGCCCTCGAAGCTAACAACTCGTTTCTTCGAAGCTCATAAAGCCTTGTTAAATAATCTAATGTAGCTGGCCATGACATTGTCCGCGGCAGGGAGACGCAGCGTTTTGGATCTTTGAGCTCAACAATGTACGGGTATAACATGTGCAAGGCCGAATGTCCGTAGAATGGAAATCTTCGGCCCTTCCGTAATAGTCGTCCGCGCTGAGTTGGTAATAAAATCTTCCACTCCTGTCTTGCGGCAACTCTAAAGGACACTGTCACAGAGCGGCATACCTCAAACAAGTGCATACATGTCCCAGCAATATTGTCCCAGCCATTTTTCGCCCTCCAAAGTGACCCAAGTGTTTGTCCAAGAACCTCGATGGCAGGACTATGAGCCAATTTGAAGCCCACACTCCAGCTCAGACTCTCTTCCACGATTATTCTAGCCTCGTCCGCCCTCCAGTGTCTCCTACTCATTGTATATATGGAGCCGAAGACATCCGCTTGAAAGGTTTCGGTCCGTCCTAGGCGGTAAACTCGTTGACCAGCTAAAAGCCTTTTTTATATTCAATGCGTAGTCGTGAACGGCGCAATATCTCGGACGGTCCCAAACGTCTTTTTGTTCTATCAGGCTCATGATCGTAGCCATGGCTTGACCCTGAATACCGCAGTCGGTGAGCAGGTTCGATCCTTGCATCGTCCTCCTTGACGATCGCAGACACTGAGAATGTTTGGCCCATATACGGCACTTCTCAGAGCAAGGTACTATCAGACATTCCATCTGTACTTAACCTTCCGCCGTCAGTGGCAAAGAGCGTAAGGATTGTGGCAACGCTCAAAGAGCGGGTTGTTCTCCCGTGAGCAAAGCAAGTGATTCGTCAAGCTACGGTTGGAAGGTCCGCCGGCATTTTACATAATGAAGTAGTTGGATCACGCACTGTCTTGTTCCAGAGTGTGTCCAGGTTACCGCTTTGCATCAAGCCGACATCTGTGTAGACAACACCGTACTCCAACAACAACAACAACAACAACAACAACAACAACAACAAAAGCCAGCGTACAGGGTCTGACGTGAGCTGGGGAGCGTAGTCTTCACCAGTCGTAGCGCCATTGAACGCTTTCGGAGACGTGTTTGTGTCCCGTAGTGTCTAGAACTTTGCTGCTAAATAGAAGAGAGTCTGCCTAGCGCGCTAAGACTCTGAGCGTCCAGCCAATTTTGTTTAGAAGCGACGGTACCAGGCGCGAATGTTACGCTGCACGTAAGTATGCATGTGGGAGGAGTCACCATGCAAAAAAAAAACTACCTGTCTTTCTCGTTGTATATAGATGTTGGGTTAAGGATGTCGCAGTCACACGAGGCGTCAGGACGCAAATCCAAACCAGAAGATGGCAACGCGTGCACAAGTTTGTGCAGAGAATAGGGTCGGACCCCATGTTTTCCATTTTATCTGACCGTGAGGCTGTTTTTGTGATTCGCATCACAAAATTCGACCGTCTTGCAAACTGTACAAGAAGAGGATGCAGGTGTGTTAGCTTTGTACTAGCTACAGGCATGTCTCGTGGAGAGTATGACCGAGCTATCACTCACGAAGTACTCGCTGCTTTGATCACTTAGCTCAAGTGAAGTTAGTGGGCGGATGAGTAGAAATGCTGGTAAGAGACGACTGAGCAATGATGCCTGGGCACGATTTGACTCATATTGTCTTCACAAGGTGGTAGGGCATTTGGCCTTGATCGTATCCAGGAGGATATAGTGCGCTTGGGGAACTGAATTGATGTGAACATGCAGATGGATTCGCAGATGCTATAGTCGTTACAGTCCCGTGGCCGCACAGTTTGTTCTTGGACTCAAGCTTCCAGGAGCTGCCTAAAGGCAATCGAGCGACTGCAATTGTGGGAGAGTCACTGCGAATATATCTGGGCTCTACCATAGGCATTTTCCAAGTGTATACAGGTCGGTCGTTCCGGGTCGTGCCTGTAACAGGCTCCAAAGGAGATGCAGTACGATGATGACCCAGAGGGACCACATAAATGCGCTGCTGCACAAGGCATAATGTGAATACAGCGATTGGGTTATACCATGCTAGAACCAGTGTGTAGCGATTTCGTGTATGTGAAAATGATCGGTTCTAGACGATCTAAGGGCAGAAAGGGTCGTATGGCGGGTTTCTCGATGTTCTTCACAGCGCAGGTTCTGATTCGCAAATTCCAGAGCAAGCGGCAACGTGCGTCATCGAGTGCCGTTGCTCTGGAATTGCACCAGTACCAATAATTGTTGTATATAAATACAGCAGAATACACTTCCAAGTTAGATCGCAAAGTTTGCTACTATTTCAACCATGACACGGAATTTGAATCTTTCACAGTACTTTTCTTCCAATGGCTGGACTATCAAATATGGCGTTTTCGGTGGAGAGAAGAGGCACGAACAAACAGTTGTGTTTGTTCACGGAACACCATGGTCTTCTGCCGTTTTCGACCCGCTTGCTAGTGCGCTCATGAACGGAGGTGGCTATCGTGTGGTCTTGTATGATTTAGCAGGGTACGGCCAATCGCAAGACTTCAGTGAGAAGGGAGCTGCAAAAGGCAACGAATTGTTCGTTGGCGGTAAGATTACTGGTATCGAGAAGAATAGCGAGGCTTGTACTGATAGTTTTAGATACGTCGGTGCGGACACAGGCTTCTGTCCTGGCTGATTTGTTCAAACATCTCCGACTCGATCAAAGCGATCCCCTACAGAGGCCAGCTTTAGTTGCGCACGATATCGCCGGCGCAATTACACTACGAGCAGGATTGCTCCATGGCTGCAAATATCGCAGCCTCTTACTCCTCGACACGAACACCGTTCTTCCCTGGGGCGATGGCTTCTACAAGCTAGCTCGTTCCGAAGCCCAAACATTCCTCCAGCTTCCTCGCAATATTTTTGAAGCGGTTGTAAGAGCGGTAATCCGTAGCGCTTCGCATGCACCAAAAGATTTCAGTCTTGTATGGGAGGATATTCTTGCCGAACCTTGGCTCGATGAAAACGCTTCCGTTGCTGATGCGAAACAAAGGAGTTTTGTAAGACAGATTGCGCAAGCAAACGACGCGGACATTGCGGAGATGCTTGATCAAGATCTCTACAAGCATGTCGAATGTCCGGTGAAGATCATATGGGGCGAGCAGGATCAATGGATACCAAGGGAGAAGCTGGACAGCTTGGCCGCCATGCTGGGGGATTCGTTCAGGGAATTCGTCGTTGTGCCGGATGCTGGACATTTAGTGATGATCGATCAACCAGAAAGGGTCGCGATCGAGACGTTGGATTGGCTGATGAAGAATCAATCCGTGGTATAGTATAAATGGACAGGGGATCAAGTAACCTCCACTTTCCTTACGGGGCTTTTGTTCTTTATATATGGGCGCCAGTGCGAGGGACTGGGGTGGGATCTGATGATTGGTGTCGTATTAGTCCGCCTGTCTGACAGTAGGCAACTGAGAGGTTGAATTCAGGCGATCACCCCGTTTTCCCAGGTAATCGAAATGATCAATTTTCATCTAGACGGTTGCTCATGTCTGCAACAGCTGCAATTGCTTTTGCGAGATCGGCTCTCAACCACGTGCCGAGCGTCGAAAATAGAATCTTGTCGCCATCTTGCACCTTTGGATCGGCGGCCAATGCAGCGTACTTCTCAATCAAATCTCCTACCTTCATGACTTCGTGCCGTATCAGCTGATTCTGGAAGGCTCGTTGCATTCTTGGGTCATCGATGTCAAAGCCGCCTACCGTAACCGATGACGCTTTGATATTGACGCACCTGTCGGTGTCCACTAGGTTGCCTGGCGGTGGTGTCTGGTCATATGAGTAAGAGGGCAGCCATTGTTCAAGAACGCGATCCCTAGGTATACAATGCTCCCATTCTTTTGCGACTAATGAGTATGATACGTACCGAGCTTTCAGATGTATTAGGTGTTGGCACGCCCATGGCATCGGTGGCTCTGTAAACCTCGTCGCCAGCAGCTTCACGATACCACCATAGGGCACGTGAGATCAGGGATGCATACAGCATTGCCTGGTGCCCTCTTGTCTTCGCACAACTGCAATTGACAAGACGGTGTAGAGCCTCAATTACTCGTCTATTCGCGTGAAGAATTTGGGATACATCCAGGACGATGGGTGCGTCATCTGGGAACAATCGTTCTGGAAGTGAGAGTAATTGGATGGCCTCGTTTGACTCATGGTAACACCTGTGTCGGCCACCCCATAGTTCACCATAAAATGGATGACAGACGACGGGTGGCTCGGATGGCAACGGTAGTTGAATATCTTGCGTAGGCACGATGTCAAGTGCAGGACCAAAGGTGCTGTTAGAGCCACTATGTTGCGAGGCGAGACCTTCTGTGTCAGGGCTTCGATAGGCGCTGTTAGTTTGAGTAGGCGTCCCGTTACGGTCAGAAAAACTCGGTCCTAGATCAAGTCTTCTTCGTGGGCGCTTCCCAAGCTGCTTCGAAGGGCCATATATGCAAGCCAGGTTCATCGAAACGCAACGGGCACATTGTGGTTGCTTTCGATCACACTTGGTCTTAGCAGCTCCGCAAGCATCACATGATGATCGCAATCTTCGAGCTGTGTCCATGTGTGCTCCCCCAGATTTCAAGGGTCGCGTGTTGGAGGAAGGGTTCAAGTCGCGCAAGCTTGGTTGGTTGATCTGCGTCCTCACTGGTTAGTCATCACGCGATTCTTTCGCCAATCGCCTGAAACCCACCAACACGATAAGCCCGGGAGATTCGCTCTCGATATAACTCAGGACGAGGTGTAGCGATGTGATTGACGTTGCTTTCCGAACCCTACCGTGAAAGGACAATGAAGCCCTCGCTTGAAGGAAGCTTACACCGCGATGCAATTGGCCAGGTGAGTGGCTTCATGACCTAAAGTACCGCACCAATCAGCAACTCTCCATGTTTCCCGATGCTCCGGAGGTTACAAATCGACCCAAGAGGGCGATTTGCTACTACGAAATGACAGCGTAGTCCGGACGAATGCTCGGCGATGCTGGACCTAAGAGTTTGGCTTGTGTCTCCTACATTCTCGGTCTGACTGTAGAAAATCTGTGTTCGGAGTTTAGGAGTATACTTCGTTATGTCTGTGATGGGCGTTCAATTTTGAACTCTAGCTTTACATAGGTATTTCAGTCATTATGCGGTTGGAGGCGTAAAGAAATCTAAACCGCTACTATTCACGTGCCTCTGGTTAATATTTATAGCAGAGAACCCTCCCTCGATCCATGAGAAGCTGGGGCACGCAGGATGGCGATCTGGGAATATTGACAGCTGCGACCACCGTATGTGGATGCCTCGATGATAGTTATGACCCACTAAGCTAACCAGCATTACGCGCAGTGGGCACTATTCCGCACCTTCACGTCCTCCTGTGGAATAGGTTGTTGAACTCGCTGTCATCTATACCCGGGTACCGTGCTTATGACGGACAACAGTTGCTGAAGAAAGCAATGGCACAGCCGTCTTCCAGTGCACGAAGTAAGCCGTCAACGCCAGTGGTTGGGAGAAATATGATTTGAACGGCGAGGACTGAGGAGAAAGACAAGCAGAGTAACAATATATCGGAATTCAAAAACTGCTGGTACTAGAAGACGATTAGGTCATCGGAAACCTAGGAGCTCTGGAAAACCTTCCTGAACACGTTATAGTTGCGCATACCCGAAGGTCCAGCAGCGAAAACTGCAAAAGGCACCTCTTCGAACCAGCCCTTGAATTCGTCCATCTCGATTGCCTTCTTCATCTCCTCTGCCACCACTTGAGGCGGACAACCGTATGCACCGCATCCCATGGCTCCGAGCACCAGACTAGTCACCCCATTCATGGCTGCCAACCTCAGCGTTAGAAGGATCTTCTCGCGAAGATTCTCAAGGTCACTCGCGCTCGCAAACTGTGCTGAGTCTTCGGTAAGCCGGGGATGGCAGGGTGCTGCAACCGTGATTATGGAGACTATGTGCCTCTCAGCGGCGGGCAATTTGATGAGCTCGTTGTCGAGTGTGTCCCTGAATACAACGACATCGGGCGAGAAGATGCCGGCAATTGAATCAGGTCCTGTGTTCGGCCAAGGATACCATTCAGGCTTCAGGGTCGGGTAAAGTGTCGACGAGTAGCAGAGAGCTTCTTCTTGAGTCTTTGAGAGCGTATATCGCCAACCACCGCCGGGTTCTGCATTGCTTGCTAGGTTCAAGACACCGACCTTGCCTTTACTCGGACCTAGCGTGCGAGCGAGTTCGAAGGCGTCACTATTGTGTATCTCGACCAGATTGAGGGTGAGAGCTGGAAAAGAAGGATGTTGCTTGTCGAGAGGTGGTAGCTGGGAGGGTACGAAAACGCTTCTGAGGGACCCCCCGGGGGTCTCCTTTGCGATGGAAGCTGCTAACGATACTGTTTCATCACAGATCTTTCGACGAGTTGCTAGGTCTAGCATGGTTGCTGTCCACAGATTGTAATCATAAATGGCTACGGGCAATTAACGATTCAAAGTTGTTTGCACTGCGGCGTTAAGAAGCCAGGTCAAAACATGCCTAGTTCATTCGCTTCGGAATCTCTTCGAGCATACGTGGGATAGGTGGCGAATTGTTGTGCGTTGCTGCCTAGAGTTGAAGCCTCATTCGCGCTTAATGCCCGAGAAGGCCTAGTGCGATTTAGAAGGAGGCTTTACGTGGACATCCCGTCCTCGCTGCCTTCGCAGCAAGAACAAAAAGATCTTGATACAGCTTTTGTATATCTTAATAATGTGAACCTTCTGATACAGAGCATACCGTACATACCTAGATAATTCGATGTTAGAAACAGGCAGAAAGCTATTTGAGACGGTTTCTTTATGAAGAAGTTCGAAGACGTTCCATGATGAGAGGTGCCACTCAACGCTTCCAAAGATATCGATTATACAAAGGTAGTCAAGACGATCGTACGCAACGTATCGCATAGCTCACTGCTGTCCGAAGCAAAGATGCTTCTATGAACGCTGGCCCGCAATCCTCCCCCATTCAACCAACGATTAGTTCCAAAGATAATTATTACAATGGATGTCCAATAAGGTGCATTCGACTGTCCTGCAATATGCTAACCCATATCGTGTGGACTTCGTGTGACACTTCATTCCTTTGAGCTCCACCTAATAACCATCACCCCCTTCGCGTGCTAATCTCTCGAACACCCTTGGAGGCAACTTATACCTGATCAGACCAGCAAAGACCATGAGGTCCTTTGCTTTTTGTGCCAGCTCAGCTGCCAAAGCTTGCCGTGTGGGATCTTCGTAAGCGCCTTTGAGCAGCACTTCACGATATTTCGAGCAGCAACCGATGGACCATAGCAACACATTGCCAATGTTGCGGGCAATCTCTGGCGCGAAAGCTGAAAAGTTGTTGGCAGAGGCGCGGATGTCGGAGAGGCTGCCTTTGGAATCGAGAGGAAGAATGCGTAGACTTTGTATGATCTTTGGCGACTGTCAGCGTCTTCAACAGTATGAATAAGAAAGGGCATGTAACTTACGTCTAGAGCTTGCGTGTATTGCTGAGCTTCAATTACAGACTTCGCGCGGTTGAGCATGAAGAGAATCTCCAGAGTCTGGCGACTAGATTGCGAGATGTGCCTGTGCCATAGCTGGTCGCGGTCGTACATCTCCGACACCCTGTGTGTAAGCTCGACAGGGTCGTCAGTGCCGAGCAGACTCAGACTCGAGCCTGTATCCTGGACTTGCTGTTGCTCCAATGCGGGAAGTCGTGGCTTCAACGGTTCAAGGCGTAGCGGTGTTTGACCAATCTCGACAGAGAGAGCCTCTGAAAGGGCACGGCATAGGATCGAAACAACATTCTCATATTGTTCGGCGAGATGGTTAAGCAGCACAGCATCGTTGGTGCGACCAGCTTCGTCAGCTTTTCTTGCTGCCAGGCTGGTGATTGAGTTGACCAGAGCCTCGTCGTCAGTCAATTTGATGAGCTTTATGCGGTCTTTGATAAGTCCGTCAGTGGCGTGTCCGTTAGATCTAACGTCTCCGAGAAGCGTCGCAAATTCTCGTGTCTCCAGGACAAGCTCACGCAAAGCCTCATGGCACACATCGGCTTGCTGCTTTCCCGCTCCGTTGGGGAGATCTGCGTTCAAACAGATCAGGATCAAATATTCAGCAGCAGCATCGGCCCTGGCAGCTCTGAAATCGGCAGTGTACCGACCAACCACCCAGGCAAAGTTGAACTGAGGTCGTTGTTGTTGAGTGTAAGTAAGAATCTCCACGCCTGCATCGTTGAAATTTGACACCCGCAGGAGTCCATAGTAGTCCAGAGCGATTGCGAAATGCACCGCAGTAATGTAGTTGTGCTGGTATAGAAAGCTGACAGCCGATTCAAACATGCCGGCAAGAATGGCGAGCCAGAAGTACACGCCATGTCCGCCAGCGGCTTCGGAATCGTCGTTCATAAAGTGGCGTTTGCCAATGTCGGTGACCGTCTGCCGTATCTCCTCAAGTCCGTAGGCCTCCATAGCGGATTCCTCTGCTCGGTTGCTCTCCCGTGCAAGATTGAATTGCAGCCATACCCAGTCTTCCATACCCTGATTGATCGAATCCAGACTCTTTCGAGTCAGTTCGCAACGGCCGATGATCTTATAACAAGCCATGCGGTAAGGATCGTTGGATGGAGCTATGCGTTGCCGTTGAGAATGGACATGGGTGATCTTCTGCTGCATGTCAGGCTCCAGACGGCGGTCTGGACTCTGTGCATATTGGTCAACTGCAGCTTGGAAATTCCGGTCAGTATTCTGGAAGAAATTCCGCCTTTCGCGCACATATGCGGCAGCGTCTGTGACTAGGCCACCTCGGAGAAGATAGAATAGAATGACCCAAGGGTAGTCGTCGTTGTCACCACCAATCTTCTGCAGATGTTCGATTTCTGTGCCTAATTCTTTCTGCGCTATTTTGGCCCGAACAAAGCCACGGATCTTGCTGACCATAGTAGGTTCACCGCCCGGTCGCGCATCCGCAGCGTTTCGCTTAAGGACATCCTGAACGTGTTCTAAGAACTTTTTCTCCAGATACGTGCGAGAGCCGTTAAGGACTCGCTTGCGATTTTGAACGCTAGCTGATGCGTTTGCCTGGTCGTTCAGGTATTCTACACGGAAGCAGCGCTCTTTCGGCGTGAAAGGTGTTTCCGGTTTCAACGGATCAGTGGTGACGATGGAAGAAAGCGCTCGATAAGCTTGGACAAAATGGTCAGAGTTTTCGCCCTCAGCGTCTTGTTCGATCTTTTCAAATTCATCAAGGATGGGGAAAGTCTGCTCCGTTTGTCTACTAACATTGAGCCTCTTGACGGCTCCCATGAATCTTTCTTGTTTTTCACGGGTGTGGCGGTCCCCGAAACCCGTCTGCCCAGCCAGCAGTATCGACTTGTCTGCAGAGTCGCCTTTGGTTGTGTTCTTCTGGGAGGGTGACATGATAGATCCTATAACGGGTGGGCCAGTTGAGGCAGCAAACGACGTGCCATTCACCGATTTGGTACCCATGGAACGGCCCTTGCGTGTAGACCGTCCGAACGCGCCTCGGGTGACCCCACCAGCAAACGTAGCTTGAGAGGCCGCCAATTCCTCGCTTTGCCTGCCGAGACCAAAGTGTTCGTAAATCCTCTGCCGTTGCTTATCCCACTCGATTTGAACATTGTCTTCTAGGAAAGCATCGAAGTCACGCTTAGACTGCTCGAGACCTTCTTGAATCAGGGCCAAGGTGGATTGTGAGTGTAGGTTTGCGATGTAGCTGTCGACATCTGCATCCATCAGATTGGAGGTAGGCGCTGTGGCACCAACGCCAGCTTGGGTCGAGAATTGGTTCAGGTCACGGAGAGTACTGCCCAACTTCACGCCCGAAGCGGAGAGCAGATAATGCGCTGTACGGTCTTGCGCCTGAGTTGCCGAAGGTCCTCCTTGACCGAGATTGCGCACTTTGCGTGCAATGTCTCCCAGCCCCAGCTGCAGTGCGGGCAGCTCGCCAAAGCCCCCAAAGCCATTTTCGCCAGCATTACGTTTGCGGCTTCTCTCGAGGAGGTGGTCGAAGTGTGCTGAGGTGCCTGCGCTCGGCTGTGACAGAGGTCCACTTGCTTGCTGTTGCTGCTCCTGTGGCTGCGCGGACGAGGCACCGAATAGAGTCGATCCTCCAAGACTGCCTGTCTGCTGTGCGTTGGCCGTGCTGCCAAAGCGATTGCTACCGAAGGCACTCGTCGAAGCCGATGGCTGCGTGCCGGGGGCGCTGGCTGCATTACCTGTGTTGGCAAAGCGATTGCTAGCAAACGGATTTGTCGACGCCGGCTGCTGCGCCTGGTCAGCGGGCTTGCTCGCGAACAAGCCCGTCGACTGCGGTTGCGATGAAGCGCCTCCGAGCGAGGAGAACAGCGAAGGGGCGGGCGCGGCTGACGAAGCTCCTCCCCCGAGGCCGGAGAACAGCCCAGATGCGCCGGGAGCTGTCGTTGTCGACGTGCCTGCTGGAGTGCTCGTCGAGGCACCCAGGCCTTGGAACAAGCTGGGCGTGCTGGCCGTCGATGCGCTGGGGGGGTTGCCAAACAAAGACTTGGGCGCGCTGGACGCGGGCTGGTTGCCGCCCAGACTGCCGAAGAGGCTCATGTTCGCCGTGCGGTCGAGTGGTGCGTTGGCGGCGGTGCTGCGTGTTGATTGCCCTCGGCAGCTCGAAAACATAAAACGAGATCGCGTTGCGCTGGGGAGCTCGGGCCACGCTTGGAGCCGCAAGGGTTGGACGCGCAGCTATACGCCAGGCACAAGCACCACGCTAGCCTTTCAGTACAAGTGGGCCCTTTGTTGATTTCTACCTGCACCTCGAGACAGCTCTATTTGCGACTGTGGTTTGCCTCCGCAGTGTCCGATCTGGCCGGTAATGGCCACATGCCGTCATCCAACGCTCCTGCGATGACTTGATCTTGGCCCAGCATGACTCAAATGGTCCTTTAAAGCGCCCATATCTCCTGTCCTTCCCGGCTCTGCTATCCTGTGATCATTTAACGGGCCATTTCAGCAGCCGTAATGGCAAACCCGATTCAATACGGACACATAGGTTATTACCACCCTGGAAAATTGGATCCAGCAGAATACTTGCACATTCCATCACAGGCTGGAAATGGATGGTACCAGCCGGGCATCAAAGGATGGTATCAGAACGGCGTACGTCGAATAAAGGTCAAGCCGTATTATCATCTGGTCTGGCCAAAAGACAAAGACAGGGGCAAGCTTGGCCGCTTGAAAGACATCTTGCAGGGCAAGGGACCTGACATTCATCTTTCCATCGGTGCCCAGAAGGGCGACTACGTCTGGAACCGACCAGTGAAAGGAAAATGGTCGAACTGGCCACGCTTCGATTCTAGGTTAAGTGGTGCTTCCCAATGGCCGGGGCAAAGGAGATTCAAGGAACCGTGCTGGGTAGGGAACGGATCGAAGAGGTACAATTTTCATACGCGGAAGTACGAAGACTATCACCGCAACATGTGGACAGACGCTGTGTGGCAGGGCCCACACAAGAACTCTCCGTGGCCTCATCAGTATCGGAACGTGGATGGGGTTTGGACTATGGACTTTGGCTGGAATCCGCGTGCGACAGGTCAGAGAATGAGCAACATCTAAGCATTTCTGGATCAACAGAGCTGCGAAGATCTTGACGTCATGCTAAGCATTTCTCATGTAAAGGCTCCCAGATCTCTTCGGACGTCTCGTTAGCGCCAGCAACTTGGCGGCTCCTTCTAGCAACCGGCTTTGTTGTATCGTCATCGAGCATTCTATTGCATTTCGCACAGTGGAGACCTCTCACTGTCTTATATGCTGCAACCATATCCTGTACATAGTCAGTCTCCCGTTGTTGTTGCCTGTATACCTGCAAATCATGTTCCTTCGACGTACCAACAGATACTTCAGATCATTCGGACATGGGCGTAAAGCAAGACATCTCGTTACGGATGTGAAAGGTTCACCAGTGCCCTCGCACTCGGCCTGGAGAGCACGAGACGCACTTGCATCTTCACAGATCGTGATTCGAAAACGGTACTTGGTAGAGTCGGCGACGAACGGTATCAACAATTGTTTCCCTTCATTCTTCTCCTGCATCTTGATCGACGGATATGTCTTCTTCCACTGTTCCACGACTCTCTCTCGCTCTTCTTGTGTGACGCGAACGCTCGTGTCTTCAGCACGCTCGTCTCCATCCCTGCTGATATTTGCGGCGTCTTTTTCCTTCTTCTCCTTCTCTATCCAGCCGTACTGTTGAACCCGCGCGCCTGCGCTCAGGTCTGGATTCACTGTCGCGCTCTTCCTGGCGCGTTCCAAAATGCTCTGCATCTCCTGGCCCTGCCACTGTGACCGAAATGTTTTCATGTCTCGTTGCGCTCTTATCAAGTTGTCTTTGAAGGCATGGAACATCGGAGGCTTGGAGGGAAGGTGAAAGGGCTCGACGATGCGGGGAAGGGTAAGTCGCAAGTCATCCAGCTATGACACTGGTTCAGTGTGGAACTTGTATATGCAGAATTATAAAGGCGATCTACCTGATTCTTCATCCGCTCCAACTGCGCGAGTGCTGCTATGCACTGTGCTTCGTCGTACTCTGCGCTCGTCGGCGCTGGCTGGGAAACCTCGGCGGCAGCCATGGTGGAGCGGGTACCAGGAACTGATGATTATACAAAGTCGGAGAGCAAACGCGCGCGGAGCTACACCAAGTAAGCAAACGACGCGTGGACGTCTCTATCGAACATCGCATATGTGAATACAGAGGCTCTCCATTGTAGCCGTGCACCATTATTGGAGTTGATGCGTCGCCAAGACTTTCTCCACAGACGCCAAGGACCTTGACTCGTACCCTCTCACCGTCTCCAGCATTAAGTCGGCTCTGCAGTGGTACAGCCACCTTTCGGCGAAGTCAATCGAGGAGATGCACTGCAAGTCTGGGTGAGCGGATCAAGGGTGCGCTCAGCATCCCGTGCGCTGAACACCACAGGTATTGAATGAATACCTCTGATACGATGATCGAGACAGAGTCGCTTCACAAGGGCGTATATTAGTACTGACTGCGACGAACCGGCCTTGTGGGTGGATTCTTAACCCTCAGAACTGTGTAGATATACCACACCGGCTTTGCTCTTTCGCACAATCTCTCTATCTTTCACTTCACCTTTGGTTTTCACTTGACGTGCTGCAACAAGCATGCCACCCATTTTCATAGTTTCGCTCGTGCCACAGGCCATTGCCTTCCTGTCCATTGCGCCCCTACTCTTCAACCTCGTCCACCTTAGGTCTGTGCATGCGCGCTAGCATCAAGCACTATTTGACTGCAGCTCATAAAGCAGCTCACGCCCTCATTTTCTACCGCTTCATTTCTCGCCTTCGCTCGACAGCAGTGCGTTCAACCAGACCCCGGGAGAAATTGGGACCCAGACATCCTATCATGAGCAAGCGAGTTCGAGTAAGTACTATTATCGACCGACTACATGTAATCTCCATTTGCATCTGTAGGGCTAACGAAACGCAGAAGCCCGCCCAACTCGACGCTGGTATTGACGGTTCAGGTGCTGGTGACGAGTACCAACCCCGACCCAAGCGGCGGAAAGCGACTTCGACCCCCAAGAAGACCAGGAAGCAGAAGTCGCATTTTCCTTTCCTCGACTTACCTGGTAAGTGAAATCCTGGCACGAAAACTCTATGTATGCACGTTGGACTTCTTTCACACCAAACATTCATATACCATATCTTCAGAGCAACATTTTGACTTATAGTGCCGCTAGGTGAGATTCGTAACATGATCTACGAGCACGCCCTTACTGCAACCGACCAGCAAGTCGACATCCATCGAGTCTTGGACGATTTTACGGGAGCTCGAACTAAACCTGTGCGTCAATCGAAATATGCGGGAAAGAAGAAGTACAAAGACATCGCCCACCAGCTGCTGCGCACCAACAGGCAAATCCATGATGAAGCGACGCCGATGCTCTATAGCCAGAATACCTTCAACTTCTTCGACGCACGAGGTCTTGCCAACTTTCTCGGGCGTTATTCACTGCACGTCCGCGATCTCTCGCATGTCGTTATCTGCGAAGAGCTGTACCTTGATCGCGGCACTAGTCAGTCCCTCGAGATGGCTTTCAGCTTACTAGCATTCGCCCAGAACCTGCAGAGCCTGAAGCTGGACTTGACGTGGTCTAAGCACGGCACTGTGGATGACGCTGCTAAATCGTTCTATCACATGGCCCGCAACTGGCTGCAGGTTGTTGGGATGCGCAAGGGAGACAAGCGGGCTGCTATGGACATTCTTGTGGTCGACCGCTTTCGCATGTGGTATGGTCTGAGCATGTCGTCCAAGCCGCAGCATCGTGTCGCCATATTTCGAGAGAAACTGGAAAAGACCATAGTAGGCTGAAGCTCAGTCGAGCGTGATGTTTTGCGTACACTAGTACAGCTGGAACTCACTATGAGCGAATCATTCCCTGGACACGGCGCGTCTGAAGGCTTTCCGCGAGAGCTGGTCAGCACTTGCAGATCTTATTGGCCAGCGTCTCATGGGATCTTCTTTCTTTGACGAACGGTGAAATGTCCGGATTCATGAGATGTGGAGTTTGTCATTATTCATGGTTGCTCGTCAGTTTTCATACTGGTCAATTCTTTTTGGCAACATGGTTATTATGGGGTAGTCTTTATTGTTCGATTAGCAATAAGTATTGGTTCTAGGTCCCGAGGTCATTGCATCACAGTCACATCATCCAATACAGTCTTACATCCCACGAACCTGAGTATGGCACGAATTATAGCGCGGAGATAGTGATATCATATTGTGGAATTAGAGCGTATCGAATGTATGGTACCATATGCCGTGTTTACAATGTTGCACGCAGAGAAACGCTCTACTGAACTCAAGTGCTGGTTGTACACATGTTACATAGGTAGAGTGGCTGACTAAATCCCCTATATTAACATATTAATGACCTGGAAGATCGTTCAATTGAACTCGAATCATCAGGATGAACTTACAAAGGGCTTCCGTACCATGTATTTATCGCCTGTCCCCACTGGTCACGTCACTCGGACCAATGCCCTTTATTAAGCGGGATTCGAACATGTGTTAGAGACGCCCCCTTAATTGTGGTAATGAGCATATACTAAGTACTACTCAGCAAGCGAGCAATGACCCACATCGTATACTACATCCTTCGTCTCTCGTTATACGGCGTTCGAATATATAATACCATCTACAATCAAGCCACATGAGGACCCTATCCCTCGTCCCCAGCTTTCGGCTGGCCTTCCCGTGGAAGCATCGCCTTATCAGTCCACCCTTCGCCCCTTAACACCCCCAGCCCCTTTCTGGCTACCCCACTGCTTACCGACGCAGGCGCAACCTCATACAGCACGTTGACCGTTGCTAGGCTCACCACAAATAACAAGACATCGCCGTTCTTCATTCCGCGCCACCATCCTCTCTTCACACCAACCTTCCATAGCGAGTGAATCGACATGCGAGCCGAGTACAAAAAATTACCTCTACCGTTCTTTCGCTCCAAGAACGCCCACATACCGCCCAGAAAACCCCCTAAGAACCATCGCTGAGTGGGGAGAGAATTTCTTGGAAAGACATTTTGGAAGAGACAGATGGAGCCCCAGCTCGTCCCAATAGCACCGCAAATGAAGACGGACATACGTAGGATGCTCTTTGCTAATTTGTTTAGGGAGGAGATGGGAGAGTTGAGGAAGCTTTTGTAGCGAGTTATGCTCATCGCAGTGAAGATCATGGTGAAGAGGCGGACGACCTTGGGGAAGGCCTGGATCCAGTAGGAAACGTAGGTGCGTAGACAAGATGGATCATTTGGGTGCAGGAGCGCGCATGACAAGTGTCTGATGGCCGGATGCGCCGGGGATGTGATTGGTGCTATGGCTGTGAGGCTCCTCGGTAGGGTTTCTGAATTAGGGAACATGATGGGCGAAGTAAAGACAGGCCATCTTTCTCTGGAGATTTGCGCCAGGTTATCGACGATGTCGAAGGTACTCGGCCATCTAAGGTGTTTGGGATATCCTGGGGGTCTTACTTGGATATACTCCGGGGAATTTTTCAGAATGAAATTGCCGTAGGCTGCAGGGAAGCAGTCACGGTCAAAGACGAATGCGTGCAGCAATTGTCCACAAGCTACGGGCATGAGCATCCACGAGCCGAACCATGCGGGTCTGTTGTGGAAATAGCCTAGCTCTTCGAGATAGTTGTAGCTGAACTCCAATGCCCTGGTAAATATGTAAATGACGATGGTTATCCGCAGCTGGTCGCTAGGATATACAGCGAGGAAGAAGCCCGCTAGGCTGGAACCGATGGCGGGCGCAAGTCGAGAGGTCAATGAGCGCGATATTCGAGGGTTTCGCCGTCGGAAGGGCTTCGCTTCTTGTGTGAGGAGGCTCTCGCGGAGGCGGCTGAAGAAGCGGCGGAGAAGGCGGTGGAACAGCAGTATGAGGGACAGCGAGCAGGTCAAGCGGACGTTTGGGAATTTGTACAAGGGAACTCGGCGCATTGGCCTGGGGTGCATCAGTAAGCCGGTGCAGTGCATGGAAGCTTCAGCTCACCTCTTTGCTGCATCTCGGGCCAAAAACTTGGTCTTTAAGATATCCCAACCCTGGAGACCTGAGAAAACCACCACCGCAAGCCTGAGACTTGCCCGAATCGCTGCAGCATTGTAATCGTCGCCTCCCTTTGCAATTGCGTCGTACTTCTTGGGCGGCAGAGTGCGTTTACGAACAGCAGGGGTACGAGAAAGGAGGTATTGGTGCAGAAGCTGATATTCTCGCGGACTGATGGTGTATCGTAACGCGTTACGCACGATCGGATCCAACTCCTCCTTCTGTTCGGGCCTATCGGCGGGTGAGGACGAGGTGGAAGATGCCATGCTGAGAGGACTGTGTGTGCGCTCTCGACGAGGGATTTCGCATCCTGCCACGGCGTGTTGCCGTGTGTTGCGCCGGGGCGGGCTTATCCATGAAGCTGGGGAAAGGACGTGCCTCGGCACCTGCAAGTACATGTGGAGCGATGCACGTGCACGTCGCTCCACTCACGGTTCGCTTCTCCAGCTTCGACATTGGCGACGCCAGCAAGACCGAGGACAGGATCGTGGCTTGATTCCGCTGCGAAGGTGCTCGTCCTCGAGGTCTTCCAGCGCTAACCTCGCCCTTGGTGATTGGCTACATGCAACGATGCGGGCTCATTCACCCTTCTATCAACTCAGGAGGGTGCATTGCAAGGTGTACGCGCACGAAAACACAGCATCGACGCACAGATATATACAGTATGCATTACAGAATCTACTTTGTACAGGGTATTCCTAAAGATATGCTCATCCTCTATGAAAATGCGACTAACGAAAGATCCTATGTCCGAGTTACGCAGTTGACGCATCCTACTCTACTCTACGGTATCAAATCTACAAACCAAAACTCAAATGCAGAGCCTCGCCTTGCTCCTAGCGAACGACGGTGTCCAACTCCATAGGCAGAACGAAGGATTGAAGTGAAACGAATGTCCGTACCCCGGCAAAACCCTCGGCAATCCCTCCGTCTCTAAATTAACCCGCGACACGGGCGCTCATGGGGCCAAACTGCAGCTCGCTATTGAGATCGACGGCACGGAAGCCGTTTGCCTCGTCATCGGAGATTCGTGCGCTCATGGGCTCCAACGCAGGGCTGGCTGAGCGGGACAGGTCTTGAGCCGGCACGGCAAGCATGAGCTCATTGCGCTGGGGTTTGGGCGCAGACAAGAAGTCATCCTCTTCATGGACAGAATCGCGCTTCTTGATCCTGGGAAGCATCTGTCGGAATCCCTGTTCGGTGGCGACCTTCTCAATACTTTTGAAGTACTAATTAAAAGTCAGCGATGGTGGCTGAAAAATGTAGGACGTCTGAGCTTACTTTGACGGTCTTGACTTTGAGTTCCAGGGTGGCATCCTCGTCAATAACGAGCATCGGATGCGGGTGCAGCTGAAGACTCGAGAGTGTCCACATGTGGTTGATGCCTTCTTCGAGGCACTTCTGCAGAGCCAACGCCTTGTGCGCGCCAGTGATGATGATGACTACTTCACGGGCCTTGAACACATCAGCGTTGCTTTTGGAGGTCATTGGGCGGAAGGCTTACATCCAATACGGTTTGGACCCCAACCGTCAGGGCCATCCTGGGGACCTGTTCCAGGTTGTTGCCGAAAAATCTTGAATTGGCGAGGATAGTATCATAGGCAAGCGTTTTCACGCGGGTCCGCGACTTGAGACTGGAGCCGGGCTCATTGAAGGCAATATGCCCATCGGGTCCTATACCGCCCAGGAACAGCTCGATGCCTCCGACGTTGGCGATCTTGTCCTCGTATGCTTGACATTCGGCTTCCAGGTCGGGAGCATTGCCGTTGAGAATGTTTATGTTCTCGGGCCGGACGTCGACGTGCGAGAAGAAATGCTTGTACATGAAGCTGTGGTAGCTTTCCGGGTGTTCTCGCGGGATTCCGACATACTCGTCCTGCAGCTGATCAGCCAGTGAAACATGGGAGCGGCGTGGCACCGGCGCATACAGCCGCACGCAAGGGTGATGGAGGCTCGCGCGACAGGACTCACCATGTTGAAAGTGACGACATGGCGGAAGGATATGTCGCCCGCTTTGTGGCGGTGAACGAGATGTTGATATATCAAGACAGGGCTACTTCCCGTAGGCAGACCCAGGACGAAGGGACGGTCCGGGCTTGGATTGAACGTTTTGATGCGTTCTGAACAGCGGCGTTAGCAGAAGCTTTGTGGATGGCAAGGGTCGGAAGCAAGCACCAATGATGTAGTCCGCAATGTACCTGGAAGCGGTCTGCGGGTCGTCTCTGACTATCAGGCGCCTGCCGTGGTCAGCCTAATTGCAAGACGGGCAGCCAAGCGGGCATGCATACATGGTTAGCTAGGTCTGCGTGTGTATGCTGTGTCCAGGTGGTGCAGCAAGTCGCTCGAAGGATCAACGGCGTCGCAGGACGGGCAGAGGACGGGCACGCAGAACTTATCACTACTCTCCACGGCGCTCGCGTTCACGTTCACGGTGGGATTCACGTCATGGGCGGGGCGGGCGGTATGCTCATGCTGGGGCTCAGGGTCTCCTTTGTCACCGCGGGCGGGGCGAATGCGGTCGCGCAAGGTGACAACGCCGTCGCAGAAGCTTTCAGCGTCCGGCTCGTTGCGGCACGACGGCCTGCGGTGGTAGGCGAGGGTGGTAACACACGGCGCCAGCGACGGCGCTGTGCGATGCGATACCACGCCGCCATGAGGGTGCTCTCACCACCGCGCGACGCTTATCGGCAGGAGCAGACGGCGCCGGGGGCAGCAGCCCCAGCAGGCATAGCCGTATCGCGGCGCTGCGAGCAGCGGTGGTCAGGCGTTCAGGAGAGCATCTTGTGCGGGGATGGCAGTCGTCGATGGGACGTGTGGTCGCATCAAACGAGCGCGCGACGTTGCAGAGTGGCGGGCGCTAGCCCTCTCCCCGGCCTGGCCTGTGGATCCTCTCCCGGGGGCGTTATCAGTGTCCAGTGCGCACTGTGTAGGTGTACTGTGTAGGATGGTCGACGCCGCCGCGCAGGCGCACCCGGGCGTGGTTCGACGGCGCGTCCAGGGCGGCGAGTGGCCGGGGCCAGCAGCACGGCGGGCGCCATGAAACGACACGCATTGGCAGCCTGCGCAGCGCACGACGCGGGGGCAGGGTCCCAATTGCTCGTGTGCACCAGCACTACTGTACGCCGCCCGCATGGGCATAGCGCCGAGAGAGGCCCTCGCTGACATTCTTAAAATGGCCGCTCCATCCTCGCTCCTTTCACGCCTCACGTCCACGCGCAATCGCCGCTGCTTCTTGCCTCGCCTGCTCCTGACACTCTCCCACCTGTGCTCCGTCGTGCGGCACCATGGCCGAAGTCGATACCAAGAACGCCTCGCACGACGTCTCCTCCCCGGAGGCCTCGGTCACAGAGCCTCACGGCGTGCTCGAGCTGCCGCATTCGTGGAAGTACAAGAAGATCCTCGGCAGGTTCTCCTGGTATGCCTCGCCGCCCGTCCAGCTGCTCATCGTGTCCTTTGTGTGCTTCATGTGTCCGGGCATGTTCAACGCAATCAACGGAATGGGCGGCGGTGGCCAGATGGACGCGACCGCCAACAACCACGCCAACACGGCTCTCTACTCCACCTTCTCCGTCGTGGGCTTCTTTGCCGGTACCTTCACCAACAAGCTCGGCATCCGCACCGCCCTGTCCTTTGGCGGCATTGGCTACTCCGTCTACGTCGGCTCCTTCCTCTGCTACAACCACACAAAGAATCTCGGCTTCACCACCTTCGCCGGCGCCCTTCTCGGCGTGTGCGCCGGTCTGCTCTGGTGCGCACAAGGCGCCATCATGATGTCCTATCCTCCAGAGAACTCAAAGGGCCGCTACATTTCGTGGTTCTGGATGATCTTCAATCTGGGCGCCGTCATCGGTAGTCTGGTAAGTGGCCCGCCGAACGTTCGGTGGTGAACGTGCAGCTGACGCCTATGACATAGATTCCCCTCGGCCAAAGTATCCACAGCACCGATGCCGTGACGGTCAGCGATGGAACCTACGTGGGTTTCCTGATTCTCACCCTCGTCGGCGCTGCCCTTTCTTGGACGCTCGTTGACGCCAAGGACGTCATTCGCGATGACGGCTCCAAGGTCATCGTCATGAAGCATCCATCTTGGTCCTCAGAAATCATGGGTCTCTGGGAGACGTTCTTCACTGATCCCTACATTTTGGCCCTGTTTCCCATGTTCTTGTCATCCAACTGGTTCTACGCCTACCATTTCACCGAGATCAACGGTTCCTACTTCAACACGCGCACTCGGGCTCTCAATGGCGTGGTTTACTATTCCATGCAGATCGTCGGTGCTTACGTCTTCGGTTTCGCTCTCGATTTCAAAGGTGTGCGCCGTACCACGCGCGCCAAGATTGCATGGGCTGCCTTGTTCGCTCTGATCATGATCGTTTGGGGCTGCGGTTACAAATTCCAGACAACCTATACTCGCGAATGGGCGGAGGCGCTCAAGCCTGGCACAGGTGTAGGTGATGTGGCGCCGGAATTCCTCAACGCGAAGAAGGATTGGACCGACCCTGGGTTCGCAGGTCCCTTTGTCTTGTACATGTTCTATGGCTTCTCCGACGCTGCATGGCAGACGTGCGTTTACTGGTATGTCCCGACACTGCGAGTTTGCGGGAAACAAGACTAACGCTTAATAGGTTCATGGGTGCGCTCACGAACAACGGACGCAAGCTTGCCAACTTTGCTGGCTTCTACAAGGGCATCCAGTCTGCCGGTGGAGCCATCACGTGGGCATTGGACGACAGGAAGATTTCCTACATGAACATGTTCGCGTCTAACTGGGGCCTACTTGCGGGTAGTCTGCTGATCGCGCTCCCGGTCATCCTGTGGAAGGTCGAAGACACGGTTGCGCTGGAGAAGGACATCAAGTTCACCGACGAGACCATCGACGAGGTGGCTGCCAAGGCGCACGTGGTACCCGCAGGCGAGGTGGTGACGGAGAAGGCCTGAAGAGGCTGAATATGTTCATAATGATGGAGCAGGCTGTTGATACCACTTTCCTTGGGCTTTCTTGTACATGATTGGGCAGAGCTATATTGGCCTGTATGGGCTCGAGCGGCGCTTGCATGAGGTCTCTGCGCGATATCCCTTCCTTTATCAAGGCATTCGCCGGCGTTGGCATCTTGTTCTCACGCAGTGTTGTTGGGCGGTCGTCGCCATAGTGATGCGTGCAGTTTCCACCATTGTCTCCACTCGACTGCGAACCCCCCGGTATGTGCACAATGGCATTCCGCGACGGCGATCAGGCACGGCGCCAGGACACGGACGGAGGGGCGTGCTCGTTCTCGGTGTGGCCGCGCCCAGATTCGCGAGAGCAGACAAGCATCGGGGAGCCTGGGGGGAGCTTGGCTGGTTGCACCGGACTCTGTCGTCCGCGTTTCACAGGCGCGAGAGGCACCGGGGCACTCGAGGCTGGATGCGACGCCGTGGAGTCGGCTCAATGGCGGAGAGGCTGCTCGCCAGCCCTGGAGCGATCGCCAATCTGGCTGATGAGCGGGCGCTAGGCGCATTGGCCGTGGGACGCTGTGTGTGGGCCCAAGGCGGCTAGGCTGGAGTAACGGTAGCATCCTCGCCGCGAAACATGGCCACCACAGCATCTCGCCATCACGCCCTGCAAACGCACCGCTTGCCTCTCGCTACGTGTGCTGCGTGCCTGGCCGTCCCACCCACCGTCGGACGGCGCCTCTGCCCGGCCTGCCCTGAGAGCCCACCCCAGCCCCGCTGTAAGGACACCTGCTCGGCCGTCTGCGTGTCTGCTTGCCGGAGGATTTCCCAAGTGTGCCTTTAGCGGATACAACCCTCTCCCTATTATGCCATAAGCCGTACAACCATGCTTAAGAGCCGTTTGCGACATCGCTCGCTGGATGCCACGGTTTGCGTGGTAGCGCTGTCCTGACCGCCCGACATCTCGATATACGCCTGCAATCAATCCTCAGGACCACCTGGCCCCGCTGTCACCGTCGTCCAACCTCCATCTACCACCCTCCCACCTGCTGAAACGCTTCAAAAGCCGCCGTATGACCGTCCCCGACAACCACTGCGCCCACGACGCCCGCAGTCCCCCCGCTCACCAGCCTCGCGTCTGCTGGTATAAGAAGCCCATGTTTGATTTCTGGCAGAGCCTACTCGCGGCTCTGGAACGTCTCGCCATGTTGCCCTCGCTCATCCATTCTGTCCTGCCCTCGCTGCCCTCGCGGAAGCGCACCCGCGATGCCCTGCGAACCTATGACCGGTCTTTGGACGACTTGTTGCGCGAGATCCAGCGCCTGCTTGAGGCTCCACTGGACCCTGCGCAGCTACTGCACATGTCCGGGAGACTGCATGACCAGTTTGCGCCAAAGCTACAGGCAAGCGACATTTGCATGCTGCCTTCATACAACCACAAGCTCCCCACCGGCCTCGAGCAGGGCACCTACCTGGCGCTGGACGTCGGTGGTTCTACCTTCCGCGTTGCTGTCGTGGAGCTAAACGGCCACCAGCCCGTCGCCAAGAGCATGCGCATTGTCAACATGAAGAGCTACAAGATCGACAACCCGGTACGACACCTCCGCGGTACGCAGTTCTTCGATTGGATGGCCGAAAAGATCGAGACGGCCATCTCGGATCCGCAGCTGAAGAAGATTAACGGCGCCGGCACCTTCGCCATGGGCCTAGCCTGGTCCTTTCCCATCGAGTACGTGCTCGCGCAACCGCCCCCTGGTTCACGACTGACCTGTCGTTAGGCAAACATCAACTCGCTCCGGCAACCTTCTTGCCATGGGCAAAGGCTTCCGTGCAACTGAGGGCACGCTTGGCCAAGACCTGAGCGAGCTGATCATGGCCCCTTGCAGGACGAGGGTAAGTGAACTGGTCCTCGGGTTCCTTTCGATTGACGCTGACACTGCTCAAGAACCTGCCTGTGCGACTAGACTCGATAGTCAATGATTCGGCAGCAACGTTGTTGTCACGTGCGTACGAGGACTCAGCAACACGCTTTGCCGTTATTCTTGGCACAGGCTTCAACATTGCCGTGCATCTCCCCACCTCAACTCTGGCTTCTTCCAAGTACAAAGGATACCCGCAGAAATGGCGAGACGAGGCGACCCACGTTCTTGTCAATACCGAACTCAGCATGTTCGGCGGTAAAACCGTATTCCCAATGACACGATGGGACGAGCAGCTCAACGACGCCCATGTTCGCCCGGATTTCCAGCCTTTTGAGCACATGATTAGCGGCCGCTACCTGGGAGAGCTTGTCCGATTGATCATAGTAGAGGCAGTACGTACGGCGGGTCTGTTCGGAGGAGAATTGCCGGACAAACTCAACGAAGCGTATTCGCTCGATGCCGGTACCATTGCAGCTTTAGAGATGGACATGTCCAAGAACCTAATCAACGGCGTTGCTCTGTTCCAAACAAAACACCCGCTCAGCAGGCCTCCTAGCTATAACGACATCCACTTCGTCCGACAAATTTCCCAACTCGTTGCTCACCGCGCAGCTGCCTTCCTAGCCGCCGGGATCCACTCGTTATGGATTCTTCGCACAACGTCAGAGGGTCTGACACCGGCCACTGCTAGCAAGATGGCCATTGGATGCAACGGATCTATCATCGAAAAATATCCATTGTTTCGTGAGCTTTGCCAGTCACACCTGGATGAGTTGACAGCCGCCTCTGGAGCGGAGCCTAGGGCGATTTCTCTCGAGATTGCCGTTGAATCTGCCATCTTCGGTGCTGCTGTTGCAGTATGCTGTCTCGAAGCATAGGTATGTTTTTGGAAGTGCAGCTATATACCCCGCTGAGCAATGTTAATCTGTATATACATGGGTTGGAGCATTTGTTTCGTTTTGTTCGGTCCTGACGCAACCGTGGGGTGTGTAGACACTGGGTGTCATTTAGTTGCATCACTTCGCACTCTTTTTTTTCCTGCATCTTGATGATTGAGACGACGAACGGCATCGATGAGATGCGGCGCATCTTGGTAGCATAGGAGCGCGGTAAATGCATAAGGGCACGGTCCCTACGGCGTTTGGATGGTAACCAGGCCTCTTCAGGGCCTCTTCGGCCTTAGATCTGAATAAAAAACACTGATATCACCACGTCTCACTTGCTCTCATCTGTGCTCCTTTCAAGCCTTCGAGAAGCCTACAAGAAGTCGCGACATGCATACGAATAATTGCCGAAATGTCTATCTGAGACGTGTGACCACCGGTATCTCGGAATATTCCCACCTCTACCCGGTCAGGCCATTCAGACACACTCAAAGTAACCGTAGATCGCTCGGAGCATATACCCCGAAGCTTTTGCTAGATCTAGCGATCGAACAACCCCGCCTTCTACCTCTTACAAAGTTCCTTGCTTCTAATCTTAGCCACCAACGAATACATTCTTTCGACAGATACTGCACACTGCACAGTCGCATCGCAGCGTACTGCGCTGGAATCGATACCATAATTGGAACTCGTACTCGGACATGCTGTTCCCTCATCTGTCACCTTCCTTGCCACCGAATGCTAGAAGGCTGGCGAGTACATGGTGAGCAGTAGTGCCCACCAAGGTGACAGGCGCCACGTGCCGAAGCCAGCCTGTCACAGTGAGACATTGGTGTCCTACTATATTGTATGTGTGAACACGAGACAATGTTATTCTTGCATGATGGGCGCACATTTATTCGGTTTCTGCTGCCATATGGACAGCGAGAACAGAGCAGGGTTTTGACCTTCCTCGACGTACCCCTGAAATGTGCGCATATTGTCGCAGCGCTTTTCATGGAAACCATGCAGCCTCATATTGCAACACAGCGGCATAGAAAGGTGGTTGCATGCTCGACATTGCCTAAAGAAGAGAAGCATACCGACAAGAAACAAGGCAGGGCCCGAAAACAGGCGACTGTGTCTCGAGACGGTAGTGCATGCAGTACGACCACGATGATACATATTCTATCGCATGTTTACAGGACCCACATGAAGACTTCCACTGCCCGTCGGTGGAGATGAATGCCCGTCTGTGGTTACACCCTCGCAGCGCTTTTGCTACCACGCTCATATCCACGCTCCCTGCGCCTACGATAACTCCGCGTGGCTACTCAGTGTCATGGCGAATTCCACCCTACCCAACCGTTAGTGTCCATAACGTAGGCATAGACCGCTTCTTCTTACCTCGCTTCGGCCTGGCCTCGGCTAAACTAACCTAGTCGTGGTAGTGATGTACTCTCCCGCATACGATACAATAATGGACGCCCGCGATGCAACCCGAGGTGACCACATGCTCCACTCAACCTCGGAGATCCAGCCCAAACGTCGGGATACCGGCAAACAGTGTATTGCACATCCCCGACGTTAACAATCATGCGCAGAAAAATTGTGCGTCTGCTACGAGAGGAAGGTGTACGTGCACTCCGTTCGCAGCTGCGGATGGGGAGGGAAGGTGCTCTGTTGATAGATGAGACGCAGGTCACGCATGGTGATAACTACATTCCATACTATCGATTTACGCCAACGTTCACGGAAGTTGCCATGCAGGGCCGTTCTCGACTGATGAGCTTACGGTGAGGCGTAGTGAGCTGTCATGTCAACAGAAGGTGGTAAGACTCGGACGTTGCAATGAGTGCACGCACGCAAACTCATCCCAGTGATTCGCCATCCTTTTGTGGGCTGCTTATGGCGGAGACGGAGGTGGCATTGCCAGATGCCATGCATCTCATGCCGAATGCGAGACAAAACGTTGTCACATACATGTAAAACAATACGTAGTCAAAACTAAGACTGGGATATTATGCTGTTTGCAGACGCAATCCTCTCAGAGACCCAGGTGTACATGTAGCCTTCATTCGCTCTTCTGGTGCACTCTCTCTGCCGTCCTTATTCGGTCATCCTACAAGTCTTCATTTTGCGGACCCGGCCACAACGCTCGTATTTCTTCCTAATTAGGGCCTGACGAACTGCGTGGGATTTAAAGCTCGCGAACTGGGTTTCCACCGAATCGGACCTTGCTAGCTTTTCCGCCAGGTCATTGTGAATACTGCAACTTCAAGGTTGGAGTAGAGGAATGGTACAACGACAAGAACACAATATGTCGGTTCTCGGACGCGTCAAAGGGTTCCGAGGCGTACGGTTAGGTCGTGTAACACCGTCACAGTTGCCAGATCGAAATCCTTTTCAAAACCTCATGCCCGGGGGTATCCAGAAAGGTTGGAATTGGACACGCAATCCTTGAGCTGCTGTTAGGGCGATCTGTTCCGACCTCCTACCCAGCGCTACCGCCGATAATCCAAACGTCCAAGACAAGCCGTAGAGGGTTGTTCAACACCGTCGTAAATCATTGCAAATCGTCCGTACCATGAAACGCCGAAGAACAGGGTATCGGGCTATAAGTGTGTATCACCAAGCATCAGAAAAGTATCGTTTAGACTTGCTCTTCACCGCGAGCGCCTTCGGATCTGGTGGGAGATTGGTGTGATGGACAACATGTGGCCGGTAGACAGCATCGACAGGCGGCATCCAGTCATCCAAACCGAGGGGGAAATACTCGTACAATAGATCTGCACTTTCGTCTGGACTATTGATCAGACCAACAGAAAAGGAGGGCGGTCGCGCAGGAGTGCCTCGCTTCTTTGGATGTTCGGACGGAGATGCAGATTTCTTGGGCTCATCATCAGTCAAAGATAGGGAAACTGGCGCCATGACTGCGTGTTGTAGCTGTGCGCCACTCCGAGATAGATCTGGAGTTGACCGCGCATAGGGCGTTATCGGTGGAGGCGTTGGATCGGGTGGAATAGCAGTCATCGGGGCAGCAGGCACTTTCCAGTCCAGGCTGAACTCGGGCGACAGGATAGGATCATTGGAAGTGAAATCGAACGGGAGCTGGAGGGTGTCCATCGCTTTGGTCGTACCAGGTGTGGTCTGGACATTGGTATTGCTGTGACTGGTTTGCTGAGTATCACCTGTTGGTGTCCTGCTCGGCTGGTGCGAAGCGTGAGCTTTGCGGATAGAACCACCTGTCCCACTGATTGGCATGTCTTTGCGGGATTGGAAGTTTCTTGGGCTGCGCCCGCGCACGATAACGGCACCTGAGTGCACCTCACAAACTGGCACCTTGGCACCGTTGGAAAGAATGGCCACGACTTTCAGCCTCACGACGAAATGCTGCTGTAGTTCCTTCCGCCGGCCGTTATTGGCAGTGGCGATTCTGAATTGCAGTCTCTTCCAGCTGATGGGGAAATTGACATAGTCCGAGTCCATGTCTTGCCCACTGTTGAGATCGAGTGGAAACGAAGGGGGCTCTTTCTCCGTCTTGTCCTCGGCGACTGCAGCAGTGGTCGCAGGGGTTTTCCACGGCACAGAGATTATTTTGACGGGATTTCCCTCGAGTGACTCGGTCGCGGATATGGTAAGCTCCTGTCCGATGATGGGCAGTTGGTCTCCTTGGTCGGTCAGGAGAAACTGGAGGCTTCGAGGTAGGGTGACAGTGCCGGTGATCTGGAAGAGATTGCGGCGGTAACAAGTCAACTCGGTCGGGGCTGCGGCGACGTCGCCAGCAGAGGCCCAGGGCGATTCGGCGAGGAAGAACATGCCGTGGAGCTGGGCAGACATGGATATGGAGACGCGTTGGGCGACATAGTTGAGCAGGGTGTAGGGGACGCTGGGGAGCGAGAAGCTGAGCAGCTTGTTGTCGCGCTCGATGCTGGGGCTCTCGGGCAGGCCATTGGGGTCTGGCTGCAGCGGCTGGTCGTAGGTGCTCAGCACGTCGGAGAAGGGGTCGTCGTAGGCGCTCGGGAAGCGCTGCAGGCGCGGCGGCGGCTGGATGTGGTGCTGGGCAAAGGCGTCTTCGCTGCTGCGAAGAAAGGTCAGCAGAGAGAGGTTCATGGCGGCGAGCAGCTCACCCGGCGAAGGTCTCGGCGTCGTAATTAGAGCGCTGGTCGAACTGGTCCATGGGTATCATGGGGGCCTGCAGGTGGTCGGGCGCGGTTACGTTCTGGAGTGACATTGGCGCGGCCAAGTAGGACATGGTAATGGTGTCGAAGCCCTCCATGGCTGCTCGTCTGGCAGTGGGCCCGGCGGTCGCGGTGCGTGGGCGGCGCGCATGCGCATGGGACTGGGGACTTGGGACGGCGGACGGATCGAAGAGGCAGGCAGGCAGGCGCGGGCGGCCGTGGGCGGTGGAGGGTGCAGTGTGGGTGCTGGCTGCTTGCACGGATGGGGAGGAGAGGACGCGAGGATGCGAGAAGGCTGGGGATTGGCGAGGGCGGACTTGTGCAGCTCAGTCAGCCCGTGATACCTCGACGGCGCCGCGGCGATGCGATAGGCAGTGGCTCACAGCGACGAGCACGAAGCAATGCGCAGGCCTGCTGCTGGTGCCGTCGCCGTGAAGCTGTGCGACTGGCGGCTTGGGGCCCGAACAGATCACATGCATCTGCCTCTAGCACGGCGGGGCGCCCTGGCTAAGGGTCAAACGGGCGACTCCTCATCCCGTGTCCCTGCCGTGGCATGCATGCCTTCGTCCGCCGTGCTTCCACGCGCCTTCGAGAACAAAGGCGCCGTCACCCAAGCGTCCGTCCATGGGGCTGCCGCGGGGGTGTCCACACAGGCCCGCCCCCAGACGCCATCTCTATTTCGACCTCTGCCGCTGGAGAAAACCGTGCTTGCGGCCCATTTTGCCACTGACAATCTTCGTGAATCCACGGCCTCTGCGCACAGCCTCATGGCCCTGCACTGCTAGTATACAAAAACCCCAAACGCCCGCCCGGGTATCCAGAACACCGCGTCGTCGCCCACATGCACCTACCACGTCCCGGCACACCTCGTGCATCTGCCACGATCAAGATGGAGGTATCATCGTCCATGTCGCTGCGTCGCAGCTGACCTCCTCGAAGTTGTGCAATACCTCGAACCCCATCGCGGAGAACCCGTCAAAGTTGCCATCGCCGTCCATCTGTCGCTCGTCAGCTTACACACGCACTCACTTGTAAAGGGCAGCACGGTTGCTTACGTAGTCAAGCAAACATGCGTTGCCGCCCAACTTCTTGATCTGCCGCATCCCAAGCAGCACGAGTCCCTGCAGCAATGTCGAATATTCGCCGACGCCAGGCGAGATGACCGGTGACGATATCCCTCCCGCCGCTTCTTTGAGGTCTTTCAAAGGGGGGATGAACTCGTACAAGGCCGAACGGTGGTCGTAAAGCACCACAGTGCCCACCAAAGCGCCGTCCTCCGGCCGCTTCGCTCGCAGGATGCCACACGCCGATGGATCCGACAGTGCAATCTTGTAGACTTCGGCAAGCCCTTGGCGATTGCTTGTCTTGATGTGATCCAAGATGGGACTTGCATAATCCCATCCATAAACAATGTCGAACTGTGCGCCTGCACTGGCCAGACTCTTTGCCATACCCTCTGGCGGAGACCATGCCTGCAGATTGCGTGCCACCATATTGCACACTGACCGAGACAGCGCAGCGTTCCACCCCAGGTTGGCAAACCAAGAACGCAGACGTTTGCGCTCCGTAGTGTGGCCTGTTGGTATTCCGAGGAAGATGCTGGGCAAGCGTGAGCCGAGTTGGAACCGTTTGATTCCATCTCTTTGCAGCAACGTGCGGATGGCTCTGTTGTGGAGCGAATGGCCAATCGATAGCTTCCTACGTCCGGGGTCAACAAAGAGAGCACCGATGACCCCGGTACCTGTGGATTTGAAGAAGTACGTGGAGCAAAAGCCGTATAGCGCGCTGGTACTGCTGTTGCGAACGACGAAATGAGTCTCCTCAACCTCCTTGTCATGTAGAATGAACGAGTTCGACGTCGCGCTAGAGAGTTCTGACCGTTGGTTTGGTGGTGTGCCTTCCATCACTGCAGTGATCAGGCTGTCGAGGGCGTTAGCGTCTCTTTCTTCGTTATAGATTTCGACGAGCCAGTGTTGTCTCGACGAATGCAGCTTTTGGCTCTTGCTAATCGTTCCCGGTAGGTTTCCTGTGGGTGATATCTCGCCATACAGCACTTTGACAAGGGAATTTAATGCAGTTTCCGTGAAGTCGTAGGTGCATATGTACGTTCCAATTGAGGAGTCCATGGCGAAATCGTACGGCGAACTAACAGCGACGACAATCAACGGCTTCTCCCGCTTCTCGCCACCGGTGGTGTATTGCATATTGCAGATCATCGAGACGTGTTTTGTGAAACCATTCTGATAGAGGTTCCGATTAGCATCCGCCGTGATGATCACAATAGCGCTTGCACGGTTGATAAGATTCTCATGAACTGGCCGCACACCATTTGACGTATACGACGTGTGTAGAACACGTCCATTGCGCTGTCTTGCCAAAGATCTCCCTAATTCTCGGAAAACCCTCTCTCCGCTCATGACAGACGAGCTCTGCGCCCATGCAGCAGGTTCTGGTGAATTGGTGTTCGCGGATTCGGAAAGTTGTCGCGAGGCAGCAGAAGCAGCCAGCGGCTTGACCAGAGGGGTCAGCAGCAAAAGCTCTTCCTCGTTCTCAAGGATGTTAGAGAGAGGTAGGAGTCGGTTCTTGTCCCGCACCACCGAGATTGACCCGTTATACGCTCGTGTGGACAAGGCAGTATGTGACGGTTGAAGGTTTTCAAGTAAACTAATGCCGGGCGGATTCAGTGCTTTCTCCCAAGATGTGCATTTCGATTTCATGTTCAACACCCGGCGCAGCGAATGATATATCCTCGCTTTGGAGATCATTGCGTTTTCGATACCTGTCTTGAGCCCCTTGAGTGCTTCTTGTTGAAACGAGAAGGAACGACAGAGCAGGACAATATCACAACCGGCATTAACAGCCATGACAGTGCCACCGCCGACACCAATGTTGTGACTAAGTGCATCCATCTCTAGGCATTCTGACACGACCACACCATCGAAGCTCATCTGTTTACGAAGTAAGTCGTCAACGACCTGTTCAGACAAACAGGCGTGCATGGCGTTGAGACCAGCGGACGACATGGCACAACCGCCAACCATCATAGAGTCGAGGCCTTGTTGAATAGCTTCCCGGAATGGTATCAGCGCACTGAGGCTCAACTGCTCCAGTGATTCAGTGATGATTGGGACGTCCAAGGTCGAACCCAGAAACTCGAGGTTGCCATAAGACGGGAAATGCTTGCCTAGGGTGACTATGCCAGCATCTTTATAGCCTCTCATGAAGGCCACGCCATACGCAGATACTTCCTGGGGGTCGTCGCCCGCTGTTCTGACACCGAGCGGCTGGTTTCGAGCATTTGTAAGAACATCGAGACATGGGCCGAAGATCCAGTTGATGCCACAGGCGGATATCTCTTGTGCAGTGGCTTTGGCGACCTCGTAGGCGAGCTCAATCGAGCCTGCCGCTGCCATGCCCATGCTGCTGGGGTACTGGCGGACATAGATCTCATCATACAGACTGTTGACGCCGCCGTTCTCCTGGTCAATACCAATGGCCAGCGGCACCGGATGGCCTGCATCGTGGGCAATCCTTTGAAGCTCATAGCACAGCTTGGTAGTCTCTTCTGCGGCTGCGCACTGTTAGCAGACCGGTTGCCGTGTGAGACACTCTCTCGTACATTTGAGATTCTTTGCCGTCAGCAATATCGAACCCAGGTGGTGCTTCTCGATGAGCGTCTTGATGTGCGGCGTGATGGATGTTCCATCGAAGCCCATCATGAACAGTTGGCCCTTTGCGACGCGCTGTTAGCTCGACACATTGCCTCTGTCTGTTGACGTGCGCACCATGGTCCTGCATCGCGGGCCGGTTAGCGACTAGCCTGCCATGGGAGGAAATCCGGGGTACAAAGGCAGCATCAGCGCACCTATCGAGATCATCCCATACGGGGTCCAGCTTCTCGGGCTTGGCCGCCATGACGACGAACAAAGGCCGTCGCGTATGCGTCAGGACGCGGACCGGATCTGTAGAGGTCGGGGCGAGGCGCGAACGTGACTCGCAGCGGAGGGTTAACAATGGAAGTCGGGCAAGAGGTGTGAGCGTAACGGTTACATTATCCATAGGAGCCGCGGCGCTTGGAGCTGGGGCCACCACCCGCTGCACCTCACCTCTCCCACGCCCACCAGGGGCCACCTCCAATGCTACCGCCGGGTGCCGTGGAGCCTCTGCTGCCGCCGCTCGTCGTGCAACGCTGGAGCTCCACCGTGCAATCAGACGCCCTCGAGCGCGAACGTTGCGGGCCATTCACGTGACGCGCCCGCGCTGGCTCACTCTTATCGCCGCCAGCGTCATGGCGCGTTCTGTTAAGAGCGAGAGGGGCCGCTGCTCGCCGTGAGAGATGTTGAGCTTGTCTCAACCGCAGCCGATACCTCTTACCCTTCCTTCCCCCTCGTCTTGCTCTCATCCAAGGCGTCTCCTCCTCCCCGTCCGTGGCCTGTGCTTGCACAACCCTCAGCTGCACCATGCCATCTGCTGTGCGCTCCATGGGTTCCACCGCCGTCACTGGCCCCTCGGGCGTTGTCAAGTTCACCAACTGTCTGCTGGTCAAGGGCGCTGACCTCGTCCAAGAAGACCTATGGATCAGTTCGGTGACTGGGAAGATCTTGAATGGCCAAGAGATATTGTACGGCCACCTTACCGCCCCGGACGACATCATCGATCTTGGTGGGCGCATCCTGTCGCCGGGGCTCATTGATGTACAACTTAACGGAGCCTACGGCTTCGACTTCTCCGTCATTCCAGAGAATGGTTCCATAGCCTACGGTAAGGGGGTACAGCAGGTGAACCGAAACCTCGTCCGAGGGGGTGTAACATCCTACCTTCCGACACTGACCTCTCAACGGCCCGAAGTCTATCACCAGGTAATTCATCTCATTGTTCATAAACTACACAAATACCGGTACTGGCACTGTTGCACACAGGCCCTTTCCCAGCCTACACCATGAACTTCGACGTACCACTAACACCATTTAGGCCCTCCCGTACCTTGGCCCCTCGGGTTCACCTAGAGACCCTACCCTTGGCTCTGAATCCCTCGGCGCTCATTGCGAAGGTCCTTTCCTGTCTCCCACCAAGAACGGCATCCACAACGCATCAGTCTTGCAGGTTCCCCAGGATGGCATCGCCTCTCTGGCAAGCTGTTATGGCTCCTCCAATCTCACCCAAGCAACACCAATTAAGCTTGTTACAATTGCACCTGAGCTCCCCGGCGCTCTCTCCACCATCCAGTCACTCGCCTCCCTAGGCATTGTCGCCTCGATTGGGCACTCAGAGGCCACCTACGAAGAAGCGAAACTTGGTATCAAAGCCGGCGCAACCTCAATCACACATCTCTTTAATGCAATGAAGCCCTTGCACCACCGCAACCCCGGCATTTTTGGACTCTTAGGCACAGCCTCATCCTCCATCTCCAAGCCTTATTTTGGCATCATAGCAGACGGCATCCACATCCATCCAACCTCGATCAAGATTGCGTACAACGCACATCCCGAGGGGTTGATTCTTGTCACAGACGCCATGCGTCTGGCTGGTATGCCTGACGGCGTGTACGACTGGACCAACGGGTCGCGTATCGTAAAAGATGGAGCTCTCCTCACGCTCGAGGAGAACGGCAAGATTGCTGGGAGCAGCATCGAATTGATTGACTGCGTGACGAACTTCATGAACTGGACAGGTGCAAGTGTGCCTGAGGCGTTAAAAGCGGTGACGGAGACACCGGCGAGGATGTTAGGCTTGGAGGACGTGAAAGGATCGCTGCAGGAGGGCAGGGATGCGGACCTGGTTGTGTTAGACGTACTAGAGGGCGCGGTAGGGGACGATAAGCGAGTGGTGGTAGATCAAGTATGGAAGTTTGGAGTCAAGGTTTACGAGAGTGAGCCATGCCGGCTGGGACATTGATGTTGGGGTACGTTATGGGGTAACTCTTTTATCGATAGCGCAGCGTATAGAGAGAGGGATGATCGACTTTGCATGCATGCTCCCACCAGACGGAGCCTAAGAGATACGCAAGACTGTCGTATAGAATACAGAGCAGTCTGATACCCTAGTAGTCACCGTTGCACAAGCGATTCACACAGGGTCGTCTATGGTAAAACCACGCGTTCCTTCAGCTCAAGGGCTGGGCGATTGTGTGACCAAATTGGGTACGCGAAGAGTGCGAAGCATTCCTGGTATCAAATACGTGCTAGTAGAATCTTTCTTGCCAAACAAATGAACAATCAAACACCGCTATGCTACAAGTTATGCATACAACGCTCTCGTAAATGCAAAACACAAGCATGAGGCCAAGTTGCGTCTGAAAACACCCAGCCGGTCCACTCGAGCATGGCATGTTCCAGTGTCACCTGGAAGAGGCATGTTCCTCGACCAGCCACTCGTGCATGTTGGAATACTGATCGGCGTGCTCCGACGCCTCAAGCCCGAATTGAGAACAGTCTAAGGCGCGCAGGATAGGAACAAGCTGCATAGGAACAAGCTGCTCGACTTTATGCAAAGGGGTATCAAAAAAGGGGCCCGTGGTATCTTGAATTGGATCGAATGGACGTGGAGGGCGCTTCAAGTTTGACCTTTTCAAGTCTTGCTGATGGGACGCGGTGTGCTTTACCGCTAAACAGAAGGACGCATCAACAACACCTCCCTCCCTTGTTCTTGCGGATCCGCTCGTTATCTTCCTCCAGCCACTGCTGCTGTGGCTCGCCTCCAATGTTCGGCGTTGTTGGGAAACCCATCCAACTACGTCTCTTGTCGCCCGCTCCGACGCGGAAACTGCCGCTGCCACTGCCGGGATAGTTGAAGTAGTCGTTCACGTTGCCGTTTCCATTTACGCCGGGCGTTACGCCGGCCAGAGCAAGCATTTCCTGTTCCTGTTGGAGTTTCTTCTGCTGTTGTTCGACCAGCTTCCTGGTGATGACTCGGAACACCTCGTCCACGCCTTCTCCATCCTTGGCGCTGATCTCATGACAGCAGTCCCATCCGATCTCTTGGCCCCATATTCCGCTCGAGCGGTTGCTTTGAGGTGATGCCATGCCTCCGTTGTGCCATACTGCCGAGACGCTGTGGCCTGTTGTGGCCTGGTTCGGATACAAATGTTCAGCGACGTAAGCAATACATCGTTCAAACGGGACCTGGCGTTTTGAAGGATCTTCAGCGACGATGTCGGATTTTGTGCCGACGATATGCAAGATTATATCGTCGCCTAGGTTCTGCTTGAGCTCTTTCAGCCAGCGGCCCATTTCCTCAAACGACGAGGGATCAGTGATGTCATAGCACAAGACCCCGGCATTTGCGCCTGGATATGCTCGAGTTAGCACGGCGCGGACTTGTTGTTTCAAGGACGACGGAGCTCAGACCATGGTAAGGCAGCACTGGAAGCCCAATCCCAAGCTTCCCACTTGGCTCAAATTCGAACCAAAAGGAGAGGACCAGAAGCCCAATAGTACAAGCGAGGTATGGGGGGCGAAACGAAGTGCTGAATGCGCTCTGTTGTGCATGTCGAGTGCGATGTGTGCTACCTACGTACCTCTGTAGTATAGTTTCGAGATGGACCGGAACCGCTCCTGTCCCGCCGTGTCCCAAATCTGGAGGCGTACAGTCGTAGAGGTGTCGATATCCACGACCTTTTTCGTCACAAAAGAGGCGCCTATCGTGGACTGGGTGGTGGGCGGTGTGAAGGCGTTTTTGACGTAACGGTGCACCAGCGACGTCTTGCCCACGCCCTGGCTCCCGAGCACCACAATCTTGGCCTCGAGGCTATTTGCCATGGCCCGCGACTGGCACTATGCTGATACACAGAGGGTAATCTGCATGCGCAGTGTCGGTGGAGAAAACAGTGCGGCGACGGAGGCCCGGCGTTGGAGCTTGGGGAGGGTTAGGCTGTAGGTAGCTAGGTAACAGTGTGGAAGCGAAGGACAGCAGAGGACGAGTTCGAGTGCGGCGCGACTTCCGGTAGCATGGCGCGTGTTTGCTGGTGTCTGAGGGCGGCGGTGGCAGGTCCCACGGGATTTGACGTAGGTATGAATATGGGCGACTCAGCGTGTCAACAAGTGACATAGCTGCCACGGGGTTTGGGCGCAAGCGGCGGATGGGTCAGTGCTTGGCTGGGCGCCATGTGACTGCGCCGGCAATACATGTAGCTGACCATGGCCGTGATCGAGGCAATTGCAGTGATGGTGATGGCTATTTTGCGAGGGCGAGCGTGCGATGCATCGGCCACGGCATGGCATGAGAAACGCGCAGCGGCAGCACCAGCACCCGCCAATGGCCCTGCATGGCCTGCCTCTGCCTCTCCCTCTCCCCGCAATCGTACCAGGTGACAGCCGTGCGCTGCAGTGCCCGGGCGCGCTGTGTCTTCTTGACCCTGGAAATCGACACCCTCGTGAACGGACCGTGAGATGCGTTGTCCCAAGGCGACTCGGGGCACCTGGATGGCGAGTCTTCTTGATTGCGACTGGATCCATGGTGAATGGCCCAACGCTCCAACGCTCCATGCACGCGAGAGCCTCTCGTCGGCCCGGAGGACCCACCCGGGAAGCCAGTCACATGATGTCCACTTCCGCGGCCTCGCTTCCGCCACCCAATGGGGCTGGCCGAGTATCCAAGCAAACCTGGGTTGGCCCAGACTGGGGCGCGTCTTCCGATGCTGCGGGGGGAGATATGCCGAGGACCCCAGGAACCTCTCGCCGTCATAATCCTGGTCCATCCTCTAGTGTGGCACTGCTTGCGAATAAATCTACAGTCAAGCCATCTGCTTCTTCCTCTTCTCCTCCTCCATCCAGATCACAGCAATTGTCGACCATGAACCACGACAGCAACGACACGCAGAAGATCAAACTCACCGGCGAGCAGGTGGCCGAGCACAACTCCAAGGACTCGTGCTGGGTCATCGTTCACGGACGCGCATACGATGTGACCGAATTCCTGCCAGAGCACCCGGGTGGGTCCAAGATCATATTGAAGTATGCCGGCAAGGACGCCACCGAGGAATTCGATCCCATCCACCCTCCGGATACCCTCGACAAGTACCTCGACAAGAAGCACCACTTGGGCGAGGTCGACATGAAGACGGTCGAGCAGGAAGAGAAGGAGTATGACCCGGACGAGGAAGAGAGGCAGAAGCGCATTGAGACCATGCCTATTCTTGAACAATGCTACAACCTGATGGACTTTGAGCACGTCGCGCGCCGCGTCATGAAGAAGACAGCTTGGGCATACTACTCGAGTGGTGCCGACGACGAGATCGTGAGTCGTTGTCAGCACCGCCAGCAGCAAGACACTAACCCTAACGTCACAGACTATGCGTGAAAACCACGCCGCCTTCCACAAGATATGGTTCCGACCGCGCATCCTCGTAGACGTCGAGAACATTGACACCTCTACTACCATGCTCGGTTCCAAGACCGACATGCCCTTCTACGTTACCGCGACCGCACTCGGAAAGCTAGGAAATCCCGAAGGCGAGGTCCTCCTCACGCGAGGCGCAAAGAAGCACAACGTCATCCAAATGATTCCTACACTAGCATCGTGCTCATTCGATGAGATTGTAGACGCCGCCGAAGACGGCCAGGTACAATGGCTCCAGCTCTATGTGAATAAGGACCGCGAGGTGACCAAGCGCATCGTCCAGCATGCCGAAAAGCGCGGCTGCAAAGGTCTCTTCATCACTGTAGACGCACCGCAGCTTGGCCGGCGAGAAAAGGACATGCGCACAAAATTCCAGGATGTTGGCTCGAATGTGCAGTCCACCGGCGGCAACGATGTGGACCGCAGCCAGGGTGCCGCTCGGGCCATTTCGTCTTTTATTGACCCGAGCCTCAGCTGGAAAGACATTCCCTGGTTTCAGTCGATTACAAAGATGCCCATAATCCTCAAGGGCGTTCAGCGCGTCGAGGATGTAATCAAGGCTGTTGAGGCTGGTGTTCAGGGTGTCGTCCTATCCAACCACGGAGGTCGCCAGCTAGACACTGCGCCTTCTGGCGTAGAGATTCTGGCTGAAGTTATGCCCGCGCTTCGTGAGCGTGGCATGCAAGATAAGATTGAAGTGTTCATCGACGGCGGTATCCGGCGAGCCTCTGACATCGTAAAGGCGCTCTGCTTGGGCGCAACCGGCGTTGGTATCGGTCGACCCTTCCTCTATGCCATGTCAGCATATGGTCTGCCCGGTGTAGATCGTGCGATGCAATTGCTGAAGGACGAAATGGACATGAACATGCGACTCATTGGAGCATCAAAGATATCGGATTTGAACCCTACCCTTGTTGATGCGCGCAGCCTCAGTGCACACACGACTACCGTCCCAGAAGACACCCTGGGCCGGAAGGTATATGATCCGCTTGTCGGTCCCAAGGAGAAGGCTGCAGCGAATTACTCTGAGAAAGCGAAGTTGTAGGCACCACGCCGGGGAGATATTGGACTGCGGAAGAATTGTATGTGACCCATTGTATAGCGATTCGCGGTTTCGTTCTTGTCCAAATTTCGACAACAATACACTGCCTACCTTATTGTGTGACCCTTGACTTCACTGCGTAACAATCTACAGTCCTTCAGAAGCTGTCTCGCATTCGATTGAAAAGGACCAATAGGATGGATAGCTGCCTTAGAAGGCTGGGATTGGAGGAACGTTGCAGCATTAGGTCGTTATGGCTAGAGCTCGCAAAATGTGCCAGAAGGAGTGGGGTATATCTACAGCGACGTGCAAGTAACAATTCTGCCAAAGCAGCCAAGTCTCCTGCCATTACAATTCTCTGCCTCCATCCCTCGATGTCTTGGTGCCGGTGGAGATGAGTCAATCTCTCGCTCGATTGTTTGTCCGCCTCAATCCTTCTTCAGCTTCATCGGCTCGCCAACTTCGCCCAATGCTCCCTTCTCACCGCCATACTCCTTCGGCACGTCCTTTCCTAGCTCGCCCGCCAGCGCACTTCCATAGCTCAGTACAGTAAACTTCTTCGCCGTCTCTTTGCTCACGATCATCTTGGCTGCCTGGTATACCCAGCCCATGACGAGCGGCACATTAACAAAGAATTTGCGAGACAACGTTTCAGGATAGTAACGACCAAGGACCTCGATGGTCTTCTTCGTTGCAGCCTTGACAAGCGGATCCTGCCTAATGAAGGACACTTGTAGGTAGTCGTGGACTTGAATGCCTTGATAGGGGTCGGGGCCGGCACCAAAGTCGGGGATAGGTTGCGTGGCTAATGAGAGGTTCAGGTGCTGGACGGAACGCTCCATGAGGCCAACGCGCCAGCGGAGGAAGACATCAATGTCACCGAACGTCTTTTTGTTGTCTTTCACCGCTCCATAGATGTTAAAAGTGACGATGTCTCTCTTGTTGGGACTTTCTGGTACACCTTCTACAGGTAGGATCCAACCCAGTCCATCAAATCGGCTCTTTTCGAACGTCTCACCGGCAGCTTTTACCGGATCGAAATGCTTGCGCCATTTAAGCGTGTCGAGGAGCTGTTGCTTCGCCTTGTCAAGATCATTCTGATTGGCGCGCAGGTACTTCTGCAAAATGAGCTTGGTGTGAAATTCGTTGTTCGGCGAGAGTGTGATTCCATATACTTCATCATGAGAAGCTTCCTCGGTCAACAATTCTATCTGACTGAAAAGTTTGGTGAGAGGGTGTTCGGCAGAAGTTTCTGGCCACGTAGGAGAGGTGAAGGACGGCTTGACGTATTCTGTGGCAGCTCCTGGGGTTAGAACGGGGACCGGCACAGCGGCTGCAGCATTAGCCGCAGCGTCTGTGGGGGCAGTTGCAGGCTCCTCAGCTGTGGCCGCCATTGCACCTAACCTTGCTTTCTGTTGTAGCTTTCAGAGGAGAGATGAAGTGCAAGTTGCGGTGAGTCAAAGTTGAGTAGAAGACACGCTTATCAGATCCCCAGATACGGTCGGCTCCGAATTTCGCCGAAATAGCGTGATTCAGGCATTGGCTACAATAGCCGCATAAGCATGCATGTATGCACCTTCGCACAAGCCCTATTCCGAGGACGAGGGCTTGCCAGCATCCAGTCTCAGGACGACAAAGCTGACACGACCGTGCATTCTGGGCTGTACTGGCCTAAGAAAATTACAGTGCCTATTCCGAACCTGTATTCCTCAAATAATAGCATTGTCCAGCTGTTAGGCTACCAAGTACGAGTGGTGTTTCCCAAGATACGTCCACATGTAGTTTCTCAACAAGTCATTCAAGAAACATGCTCGCAGCTGTGCTAAACATTGATAATTGGAACTGAATCGATTGTGAATCAAGATCATCTCTACAGATTCGAACTGTGCAACTACGTTCTCTGTCACGCCTGTCCAGCAACATCCATGTCAGGCATGGGTCGGCTTGGAAAGAAAGACAGACGGAATATGTGTGTCAAGTAAGGTACTTCGAGCTGCAATTGCATAGAAGGTATTGCAGCTCTAAGACAAAGTGAGTCATCACGGAGTCACCGATACGAGCAGTTCGATGGATACGTTCTGTATTCAGAGTTAGCCGAGTACTCCAAAGTGAAAGGCATACCCAGAGAGTGAGGGCGGCAATTTCAGGCGAAAGATAAAAAGTAATTGTTTGATACTGCATTAGGGTTTCCCCTTTAGTGCTAGCATGGAAATTTGTTCATCATTTGCGCGGTGGGGGACAGGAATAGCGACTTACCTTGGCCAGTACATACATGAAGCCCAAACAATTTCAAGGCAGTCAATGTTCCAAGTCACCTACAACTTGTCAAAATTAGCGGTGATCACAGAAGGGAAGGTACTGGCACGGCTAAAGTGAAGAAGCTCTCAGGTAATCGAACCATATTTTGATCCCCAGGGTATGTCGGTATTTGATAGTACATATGTTGCTCATCATGAGAAGTGTTGCATGGAGTTGGGGGATGCACTTACTTTAGGAAACGGACTGCTCCTCTCAGGAGTATCTAACGTGCATGATTAATTTGGCGTTCGAATGCCGCCACATACATATTGTTCCAACAGTTGCCTCCAAATTCGTTTTGAAATTACGCCGAGCGTTCTGGATTATCTGTTCAATGGCGAGGCGAGACTGTCGCGAGCAGCAGCGGCAAACGGTGCGGTGTGCATATTCGCCGTATCATCGAGTTTGTACTACGACTACTGAAGGCTACTGGTCATGCTCGGTCCTTGTAGAACGTCAGCGTAGGACACAAGCTATAGAACGAAAGAGGAGCTTGAAGGGTTGCAGTATCAGAAATCCCGTTTGGCTTGGGGGTCAATCACCATTGTATGTATGATAGGGGCGACACGAATGTTCATCATGTGAAGGAAAAGAAAAAGCGTGGAGCGAACTTACCGAGAGCTGAGCTGTGTGGGAGAAGAGCAGAGCAGGGCGCCGCGCGAACTTAATGGAAGTTTTCCACGGCGTGGGTTTCCCCGACCGCCGACGAAGCTAAGTAGCGGTGGTCAGTGCACCGTCGCCAGCGCGAACCCTACTTGCCTCTCCCTGCAGGCGAAAGCTACACCCATCCCCAACCTGCCGAATTCCTGACCACGCAACTGGATCGCCCGCGACCATGGCCCAAAATTCTTCGTTCGCCGACTTCGTAAAAGATGCGCGCGAGAAAAAGAGAAACGAAGCACTAGCGCAGCACTTTCTCGGAAGCCGTGGGCGCAAAGCCAACGGGTCTGGGTCCGGCGCAGGTCCACTGAACGGACGTGCAACCTCGCAGAAACCTTCTCTGCTAAGTCGCATGAGCGGCGTTCAGAAACAACGATCTTCCTCCGCAAAACCTGCGACCAACATTGATGGAAAGTGGCAGCACGATCTCCACAAGCTCAACAACCCGAACGGCCCCTCGAGGAAGGGTGTCAATCGCACCGTGTCTACTTCACAGATCGACCGCAGCACGCGAACTCTCGACAAATTTGCCTCCGCGCTGAACAGGGATACGTCCACCAGGAATGCACGGAACGGATCAGCAGATCTTGGCCTTAATATAAGAGGTGCTGCGACCAGCAGTGGTCCGCACACTGTCATGGCCTCCAATTTCGCCATAGGGACCACGGCGGCAGATATCGAGCAGGTCATGGGTCAGGTCGGCGGAGAGCTTCTCGAATGCAGGGTGGTCGTTGCCAAGCCAACAGTCATGGCAGAGCTCACCTTCGCAACGAAAGACGGTGCTGAGAACGTCATTGCAACCTTCAACGGTAAAAAGGTGGGTGCAGATGTAGTGTCTCTTTCTTTCGACGCATTGCCCCTTGATCTGATTTTCATGACTTCCTTCTTCCTGAGATAAATCCAAACTTCACTACCACATGGTACACCACGAGCACGTAGCTAACAACTTTCGACATTAGGCGGATGGCAAGACACTCTACGTATACATGAAGGAGGGCGGACCCAGCTCGGCCGCGCTCCATACACGGCCATCCGGCCGCCTCGGTCAGTCGTCTTATGACGACATGGACGTCGATACCCACGGTGGAGCGCGCTCTGGCAGCTTCCAGGATGGTCGATTCGGATTCAACGACCGAGGCAACCCACCACGAGGACCTCGTAGGCGGTACTAGGCCCAAGCACCGCCCCAGAAGCTTGGTGTTGCTTTTATGCGTCAAAGCACAAAGTACGCAAGATAGTGGGCATGAGCCCTGTGAAAAGGAATGGCCCCTACGTCGACATTCCTGACGATTGATACCCTCTCAAGGATCATTACCTCACGCTATACCCGCAAGACGTATGAGGTAGTTGGTGATAATGCAGACACTGGTAGTCTCAAGCCGCCTAATTTTACGATTTCTATGCATAGCCCGGCGTAACGAAGGCAGTGGTCGGAAGTACAATGAATGTTTGTTATTCTAGTTTAAGGTGGAGAGGCAAATATATTGTGTTTGGTTCCCCTCTCCTTGACTGCCATGTTTTGAGCCTGCGCATCTCTTTCTTCGACGGCAAATGGAGTGCTCCATTCTTGGGCATCTCGGAGCATGTGTGAGTAGGGATTTAGCTCGAAATGAACCAGGTCCTCCTTGTTAGTAGATGGAGTTCTTCGCAAGCGATCAGCATAGGCGTCGAGAGGCGCTGCAGCAACATCAAGCGATTTTGTTATGCAGCTTGTCCAAACGATCACTCCTTGCCCCCACCTGCGACCAATTGCACGACGAGAAAGATCGCAATCATCCACCAGTATCTGTGCACATCATTATCATCCAATATGCTTGAAACGCAAGTATCGCGACACTTACTTTTGGAGGAAAGTCTTTTCTGGCTCTTTGGAGTCGATCCTGCCGTCCGCATTAAGTACAACCGGCTTGTTGAGCACCGGCTTCGGTCCAGCCGCCTTTCTAACCACCTCAATATTCAACTCCTCCCCCGCTCCTCTATCGCTCGTGCTAAATCCAACATGGTATGGCTCTCCTTTCTCGTCGAGGTGTACCACAAACTTTTTAGTGTACTCATCCGCGAAGCTCGCCGCTGATGTAAGGATGCCCTTCCAAATGCCTTCTTGAATATCGTGGAGGCCTATGCGCATCAGATGATCTGGAGCGTAGGAGCCCTGCGGCGGCGTGTAAGAGACTACAGTGCCACTGGTTTGTTCGACATCGTACGATATCTGGACAAGCGGAATGGGCGAGGGGACGACGGCGGTTGGCGGGGAAGACGTGGACGGCACAGAGTGCATGTAGACTGTGACGGAGGATGCGACCGCCGCGGGAAGCAGGAAGAGCTTGGAGAGCAGCATTGCGCACACAATTGTCTGGATACTGCCGTGACTGCGTGCTGGACTGGGACCTCATGGCTGCCGGTGCTTGCTGCGGTCGGCGAATTTGTTTTCCCGGAGGGCACGTGCCGTAAGTGTCCCCGGGGCCGGGAAGTGCTCCGAACACCCGCGGATCTGTCGTGTGGTGGCGATGTCGGCTTGTCAGCGCCAACAAGCCAAACACCAGGCCGCATCCTCAGAAAGAGCGGGCCCAGGGCTCACGATCTCCACATTCACAAGTGTTGGTCTAGCCCCCTTGGACGGCTCGTAGACCAAACTAGGAAGTGATGCTGGCACAAGATGCGCCGCCCCTCGTCAATTGGTTCTCCACACAGCTGGGCTTGCCCCGCCCCCACTGTTTGTTAGGAGCATTCGAGGGATTACATGAGCTCATCTCGCAGCGGAGCTCTGTTGTCCCCTCAACATTTATTTTCAGCTTTCCCGCTCTTCCACTCTCCTAGCTGCAGTTCTCAATTTTTGTCTTGCAGCTTTGTAACCTAATTGTCCTCGGCCTCCGCGAATTGGATCATGACTGCCAACTTCGCACGCGACGAGATACGTCCACATGTGGAGCATTACATCGGTATCGATGTGGGTACGGGTAGTGCCCGGGCTTGCATTATGAACGACCAGGGCGACATAGTAGGATTAGCCTCGGAGAACATCGCTCTTTGGCAGCCCCAAACGGGATACTATGTATGTGCATGCTGCACAAACAGCCCGCCTGGGTACAACTCCACTGACCGTATTAGGAACAATCAACGACAGACATCTGGCGTTGCATTTGCTCCTCAGTCAGGCGCGCTATAGATCAACACGGTATCGACAAGACTTCTATTCGCGGCATTGGTTTCGATGCGACTTGCTCCCTCTCCGTTTTCTCTCACGATACCGATGAACCTGTGTCCGTCACCGGGCCGGATTTCGATAATAAGGATGGCAATGATCGTAATGTCATCCTGTGGTTAGACCACCGGCCAGTTGAAGAGACGAACAAGATCAATGCTACCAACCACAACTTGCTTCGTTACGTGGGCGGGAAGATGTCCATCGAGATGGAAATACCAAAGGTACTCTGGCTGAAGAACAACATGCCCAAGGAGCTATTCGACCGCTGCAAATTCTATGACTTGACAGATGCGCTTACACATATCGCCACTGGCAATGAGACACGAAGCTACTGCAGCGTAGTTTGCAAGCAGGGGTTCGTGCCTGTAGGCGTGGATGGAAGCGTTAAGGGGTGGCAAGAGGACTTTCTCAAGGAAATCGGACTGCAAGATTTGTGCGAGGACAACTTCAAGCGGATGGGTGGCGTTGACAATGTGGTGATGTCTTTCCTGCCCTAAACAACGCGCTGGCTGACACTTTACAGAACGGTCGCTACCTTACCGCGGGTGAACTCGTCGGTACCTTAAGTGATAAAGCAGCAGCTGACATGGGTCTGCAACCAGGCATTGCTGTTGGCAGTGGTGTCATCGATGCTTATGCTGGTTGGATTGGCACTGTCGGTGCCAAAGTCAAACTCGACGAAGGCACCTTGGACATGGATGCCCCTAAGAATGATGTCTCACAAGCTTTCACTCGCCTCGCTGCTGTCGCTGGAACATCTACCTGTCATCTCGCCATGTCACGCGACCCTGTGTTCGTGAACGGTGTCTGGGGTCCTTACCGCGACGTCCTGCTTCCTGACTTCTGGATGGCTGAGGGTGGACAGAGCGCTACAGGGGAGCTATTGAAACACGTCATTGAGACACATCCTGCGTATCAAGAGGCCACCACAGTAGCCGAGACCCTAAACCGGAACATATATGACTACCTGAACCAGCATCTACGGGAGCTGGCCGAGAAAGAGGACGCACCACACACCTCCTGGCTAGGCCGCCACTTTTTCCTCTACGGAGATCTTTTCGGCAATCGTTCCCCTATCGCAGACCCAAACATGAAAGGTTCAGTTATCGGCCTAAGTTCTGACAAGAGCTTGGATGGACTCGCACTGTACTACTACGGAACGATGGAATTCATTGCACTGCAGACGCACCAGATCGTTTCCGCCATGAACGAGGCTGGCCATGTCATCTCCTCAATCTTCATGTCAGGTTCGCAATGTCAGAACGACATACTCATGGAGCTCATTGCTGCGGCGTGCGATATGCCGGTCCTGATACCACGATACGTGCACGCAGCAGTTGTTCACGGTGCGGCTATGCTCGGGGCGAAAGCTGCAAGCACCGATGGCGAAGGAAAGAGCGAACCGTTGTGGGACATCATGGATCGATTAAGCAAGGCGGGCAAGATGGTCAAGCCGTCGACAGATAAGGCATTGAAGGACTTGTTACAGGCGAAGTACAAGGTGTTCCTGGAACAGTGCGAAAGCCAACAGCGATACCGCAAGGAGGTGGATGATGCAATTTCAGGGTGGAAGCGATAGATAGCCTATTGAAGAGATCAGGGTATAGTCGTACTTCTCTGGATGGCTTGGTTGAAAGTACTTCTAACGCTCTAGACGTGTATGCCTTGAGTGATCTGCCTGTTCTGACATACAGCGCGTTGTCGTCCTGAAGACGCTCCTTACTCATCATTAATCATTACAGGGGTCCTGCATCGCCATTGCCTCGCTCACGGTGCCTACCGGAATTCTTCTTTAGAATGCATTCATGTTTTGCATGTGAACGGCAAAGCTCCACGGCCAATCTGGAAGATTTGCATGGCGGTGCTCAGCCACAGAGCAACAGCCACATCTACGTCATCAAACGCGTCCCTCTCTGCCCCCGCCTGTTTGTTGGCACTGGTTACGACACTTATAAGTACCCCGCTGCTCGCACTTTCTCCTCGACTACACACACGTTGTCCAACAACACTTCTACACAACTTCCTGTTTGATTGTGACCGACTCCCTACAACCCGTTTCCAACACATACCACAAACATGTCGACTGTACACGTTGAGAACATTTCTACGAAGACGACGCAGGATGAGATCAAGTCGTTCTTTAGTTTCTGCGGCAAGATTTCAGACATATCAGTGAAACCCACCGACGAGAACTCACAGTCAGCCACTGTCACCTTCGAGAAGGCCGCCGCGGCGAAGACAGCCCTTTTGCTGGATAACACCCAGCTAGGGCCCAACTCGGTGCATGTCACCGCCTCCAAGTCCATCGACGAGCTCGCCGGCGACAAGGCGGCGTCAGCCGAGGAGGCCAAGGATGGCGATCACCACATCGAGCAGGAGGAGAAGCCCCGCGCCCGCATCGTCGCCGAGTACCTCGCGCACGGCTACACCATCTCAGACAAGGCAATCGAGCAGGCGCTTGCGTTGGACAAGCAGCACGGCATCAGCACCCGCTTCACCAATGTTCTCTCCAACTTTGATCAGCGTTTCCAAGCCACGCAGAAGGCGCAGGCTGTTGATACGAAGCTCGGTGTTTCGGACAAGGTTGCCGCCGGCTGGCGTGGGCTCACTTCATACTTCGACAAAGCTGCTGGCACACCTACCGGGCAGAAGCTGAGGCAGTTCTACGATACGGGTAATAAGACTGTGCTTGACGTTCACAACGAGGCCCGCCACCTGGCCGACCTAAAGAAGCAGGGTGGTAATGGAGGTAAGTATCCACCTGATGGGCTGTGTCCCGCAGGGCACAATTTACTGACTAGCGATGCAGGCGAGAAGTCATCTTCCGAAGAAGCTACGCCACATCAGATTGCCGGAAGCAATAAGACCCAATGCAATTGCTCGAGTGACAGCGGTAAATGCGGTTGCGCTCCGGGCCAGTGCGCATGCTCAGGTTGCGCAAAGGCTGCTGCTCCTACCTCTTCCGCATGAACAAATCTGTTTGTTTCCTAGGAGGCGTTACAGCGTGGAGTGGGGTTTCTAGCTTCGTGTATGTATTAGTGGATTATCAATGAGCACTTGGGGTAGGTAGACCCATGTAAGGGTGAATTTGCATTCACGTACAGACGCCCTCAAGGCGCAGGAGAAGACTTGTAAAAGCGAGTAGGGGATTAGATAGAAATTCAATCTATTATAAACTAAGTATTAGCTAGTGTAAGAGGCTAAGGGCCTCCTTAAGTACGCTGGTCGGCTGGGTCATGGTTGCCGGACGTAGGTCTGGGTTGGGTTATAGGTCGCACAGACGCTAGGTATAGGTTAGGTTAGAGTTATACTAGCGTAGGTATAGGTTAAAGTAGAGTTATTAATATATTAGGTTAGAATTAGGTTAGCTTATATAAGACCTAGTATTATATTATTTATATTATTTTTATATTCTTACTATTTAAGTATAGCTCTAACTATAATAGGGTATTTTAATACTATTATATAAATATAAGTGTTTAGATAAATAGTAAAAAGACTAATATATTAGTTTATAATAGAAATTAATTATAGTTATAGCTTTAGCTTCTAATAATATCTAAATTTTTTTTACTTTTAATAAGAAACTTTTTTCTCTACTTTTTTATTTACTATTACTTTAAAAAGTATAGTTTCTATACTATTCTTTTTATTTCTTATATTAAAAGAGTTTATAGTAAAATCTATTAGTTTCTATAGAAGGTTTTAATATTATAATCTTATAGAATAATAGTAGAAAGATAAAGATACCTAGTAAAGTAGATGTAATAGGGCCTCTAGAACTCTGTTACTAGCTGTGGCCCTGTTAGGGTTCTAGTAAGAGATAAGTAGCGTGTAGGGTTATATATAGTTACGTGTGGGGTAAATGTTAATCAATTACTACTGTAAGAATATGTTACTAAAGACTTAATAGTAATCTTTTATAAGAAAACTAAATACAGAGAACTATATTATAGATTAATAATAAAGGCTTACCTAGTAGTAACCTGTTATCTCTATATACTGCTATCTAATAATGGCTCTATAGGCTCCGCCTACAGATTCTATAGATCTAGGCTCTATGGCTCTGTCCTATAGATCTATAAATTTAATTATGTAACCTCTTACGTGTTTATATTGTACTCTGTATTTAACCTATAATTATATTCTTTCTCTATATAATCTAATTGGTCGCTGCTGTTATTAGTGTAATTTCTATAATTTTATTACAGTATAGCAGCTGTAATACTATCTCCCCCTTCTAAGTCTTTGGCCTAAAGATTAATCTGTTGCAGGGGTGGTACTATATTAGTAGGGTAGGCCCTATTATAAGTTAGGTTATTATCGCCCTTTATGCCTTCTTATAAAACCAATAAATGACTTGCTCTTGCTAATAAAATTAGTTATTATAGATTTCTTGCCATGCCTTATTCTTGCTGTAATTAGTTAAAGATTTTATATAAACTTTCTTTGTATAATATACTTAGGCGTTCCGCTTATAAAGCTTATATTTATTTAAATATTTATAGTTCTTATAATATTAATGGTATTTTGGTAGCTAAGAGTATATTATTTACTACTATAGTTCTATTTATATTAACTATTTATAGTGTGCAGCACTAGTCGTTCCTAAGCTAAAATTTAAGCTAAACTTATTAAGACTAAGAGGGCTTAAGAAGAGATTTTAAATACCCTTACTATTACTTAGGCAAAGGTATTATAGTTATAGAAATAGAAGGAGCTTCTTAATAAGCAGGAGGATTATTAGTTAGCGTTTCTAGAGGCTGAGCTGAATTAGAAAGAAGTAGAGTTAAAAGCTGCTAGTCTATAAAATAGTCTAAAAGAGAGTAAAGCAGTCTTTTAAGATACTGCTTATATCTTTTCTAATAGTAGTAATCTTTGTAATTTGCTATAAGGTAGTCTGACTTTTAGTCTAATATCTCTAGGCTTTCTTTAAGAGATTAGTTTAACTAAAATTCTTCTAACTTTTTAGGGCAGTTAAGATTACTTTTTAGTTTCTAGGTATTATTTTATAGGTTTTCCTTCTTATCGCGTCCTAGCCATTTAACCTTATAGTAGTTTTAACTATTTACTAGTTAGTATTTATTAATACTTACTACTTTCTATTTTTCTTATTATTCTCTGTACGTGTCTACTTTATAAACTATAGATTCTATATCTTACGGTGCCTTCTCTAGTAAGGCTATATAGAACACTGGGTGTATCTTTATATTATTTAGAAGTTATAGTTTAAATAAAACTAGGGTAATCTGCTTAAGAATCTTATATAGTCTAATTTTTAGGTAGTCTAGTTTATTTAATAGTTATTTACTAGTAATATTTTTTTATAGTAGCTAGACTTTCTCTCCCTTTTTTAGTGTAGGCGTAGGCTTATACTTAAGATTATAGTATTTGCCTATTTTTTTTTATAGGAATATGGTATCTTACTAGAGTTAGGTATAAATCTATATAATTTCTTTTACCTAATCTTCTCTATCTGTGCTCTAAGACCTTATTATTCTAGATACTTAGTATACTGCTAGGTTAAATCTGTAGTTTACAAAGAACAGTAAGACCTTAGTAGCGCTATATTATAAGCTATTATAGGCTAGTTATGCTATAGAGAGTAACCCTACTTAATTATTTTAATAATAGTTTAGGTAGCACCTAAGGAATTATTCTACTGTCTAATTTATTCTTTTAATTTAACTATTTATTTATAAATAGTAGGCTATAGACATACTATACTTAATGCCTATAAGGGTAAATACTATTTACTAGAACTTTAATATAAAGTGTATATCTTAGTCTGTAATAATTTTGTCTAGAGCGCCATATTATATAATTACTATAAAGGTAAATTAAAATACTATATACTCTACCTTACTAACTTCTTTGTGTAGTAGGAAGTATGCATATTTAGTTATTTTATTAATAACTACTATTATGCTATTATATTTAACTTTGTTATTTAGGTCCCTTAATTTTAGTAACCCCGTAATAAAGTCTATTATAATAACTCTCTATAGTTTGTTAGGTACTTTTATAGGTTATAGTTATTTGTAAGGTGTATACCTATTTAGTTTATTTCTATAGCAGTCTACACAGTCCCTTAGGACTTCTGTAACTATTTATTAGGCTTATAAGAAGTAATAATTCTATACTAGTTATTCTAGTATTTATTCTATTTCTTAGTAACTGTGCGCTGGTACCTTATAGAATTATTATATAAATTCTCTTTGGATTTTTATTGGAATAAAGATTCTATTAAAGACCTTATATATATTATCTTTATACTTTATTTCTGCTAGTAAATGGCTTATACTTTCTTTGTTAATTGCTATTTTCTTTTTAATCTAATTAAGCCATATACTAGCTTATGTTTTTATAGTTGCCGTAAGCTTAGGTGCATTGTATATAATAGTACTGTTAGCATTAAACTTAAGTAAGGCTTTTAACACTTCTACCTTTTCTTAGAGATCCGGCTGTCTGCTTAAGGTATTAGCTCTAAGGTTTTCTATTTTTCTAGTATATATAATCTTAAAATTATATATTAATAGGGTCTGCGCTTATCTTACTTATTAAGGGGTAAGAGCCTTATTAATTATAAATTCTATTAAATTTTTATAGTCTAAGAATATAGGTGTCTAATACTTTACTCCTTAGAGGTAAGTTCTCTATTTCTTAAATGCTTTAACTATTACTAGTATTTCCTTATTATAGATATTATAGTTAAGCTCTACAGCTTTTATTTTCTAGAAATAGTAGCTATATAGGTGTTTTTTGTCTATTTTTAGATCTCACTAGAGCAAGCATACTCCTATAGCAAAATTAAATATATTAGTTTTAAGTATTGCTAGATAGCGTAGATTAAAGATTTATAAAACTAGTTTCTTTGCAAATTTCTTTTTTAATTAATCTATTACTTATTAACACTTATCTGTTTATTTAAAAGAAATCTCTTTTTTTATTAACTATATAAGTAGTTCTGTAATCTTTGTCTATTCTAGAATAAATTTTCTGCAATAGTTACAAAATCCTAGAAAGAACTGGACATTCTTAATATATTTAGAGGTTCCCTATTTAGAGACCTCCTATAGTTTAGTTTACTTAATTTTAAGTTTCTCTGGTTCGACCACAAACTCTAGAAAGATGGTTTAGGTTACATAAAACTTATATTTCTTAAGCTTAAGGTATAGCTTAGCCTTACTTATTTATTTAAGTACTTTCTTAATATGCTCCTTATATTATTATTTGTTTATTAAATAAATTAGTATATTATCTAGGTATGCTATTGCGTATTCGCCTAGGTATCCTCTTAAGACGGTATTAATTTGTTATTAGAATATAGCTAGGGCATTAGTAAGCCTAAAGGGTATAACCTTATATTTAAAAAGCCCTAGCTTAGTTTAGAAGGCTGTTTTCTATTCTTTACCTTTCTTTATTCTAATTTAGTAATATGCATTCTTAATATCTAAGCGTATAAAAATTTTTATATCTTATAGTTAATTCTGTAGGTCTAAGATTAGTAGTAATAGGTATTAGTTCTTCTTTATTATGGCATTTATTTTTCTAAAATCTATGTAAAATTATAGTTTAGAATTATCTTTCTTTTCTGCAAACGTAACTCTATAAGCTGTAGAGGATTTAGAAGGTTAAATATACCCTTATTTAAGGTTATTTTTAATATACTGTTTAGTAACCTTAAATTCTTTTTCTATTATTTTATAGACTAGTCCCTATATGGGTTGCTTTCCCTCTTTTAACTTAATTTTACAATTCTAATCTGTATATTCTAGTAGGTAGCCTTTAGGTTTATTAAAGATATCTGCGAATTTCTAGTATTATTCTAGAATACCTAGAATTTGTTCCTTGCTGGCGGCTAGCTAGTAGGGGTACTTAATTCTTTTAGTTCCCTAATTAATAGTTAGGTTAACTTATTTTAGCTATAGCATTCTAAGGATTATATCCTGTTAGTTATCTATCTTAGCTAAATTTATAGTGAAGTTGTTAATTACTAGTCTGTCTAATAGAAAGGTACTTAGTATAGTCTCTATATTAATTTATTCCTGGAACAGTAGTCCCTTAATATTATATAGGGTCTGTTATTCTTTCTTATTTGTGTAGTGGAGTTCTTCCTCTTCTATAAAATTCTTTAAAATAAAGTTTCTAGTGGCTTTGCTATTAATTATGGCTTAAATAGGTTTTCCTTAGTATTCTCTATTAAGCATTATATGTAGTCTAAGTATTTCTTTAAAGGTCTCCTTACCCTTTAGCTAATACTTAGTCTAAATCTTTGTTACTATATATTTTAGGTATTTATTTTCTAGGCATTTATACTATAGTTATCCCTTAATACACTTATGTAGTAGAAGGGGTCCTAGTACCAATACTAGGTACCTACTAACCTTCTTTTCTAGGTACTATTTATGTACCTCTTCCCTTATAACAAGATTGTTATGGGGATTATCTATAATTCAAATTAGAAAGGCGCAGTGTTTCTTTTTAAGTATTAGATATATTAGATAGTTATCTATTATATATAATATCTATAAGAGTTTATAATACACTAGGTATTTAGTTAGTGTTTAGGGGTTATCCCCTTTTATAAGTTTAACTTTGTCCTCTAAATGTTCTTCCCTAATTAGAATCTAGTATTTTATTATAACTTAAGGTATGTGTGCTTTGTCTACCTACCTAATTTTATTAGCTATTTAAGCCTAGGTTTGGCTATCTAGCATTTCTGCCGCTAGGATTATGTTTCTTTTAACCTACTTATTAAAGCTAGTGAACTTGGTATTTCTTAGAAATTAGATTTTCTAGTTTTTATAGACTTTATAGATTATTTCTCTATATAAGTTTTAGTAGTAGAAGCGTATTCCTTTAATTTACTATTTAAGGTTAGCTAATCTAACTATTCTGGCTACCTTAAGGGCTAGTCCTTTTAGCTAGAAGTACTTAGTTTCTCTAATGCGGACACTTCTTTTAAGAGATATAGGTGCCTTTTATATAGGTAATAAGGAGAAGAGTTTATCCCCTTAAAGGGTTAACTAGAACAGAGTGTTAATTAATTTGTTTAAACTACTCTTCTGTTTCTTATTATCTAAATTACTGTTTGAGTTGCTTATGTTAAAGAATTCTAGGACTTGGGTATTCTACTTCTTAATTTATAAAATTATTAGTCTCTTTTAGGTTACTGCCAGCTTTTTACCTATTAGCTAGTATTCTATATTCTTCTTTATCTTTATATGTAATATGTATGTGTTCTAGGAATACTTAGCCTAATAGATAGCTTTATATTTTTTACTGCTAGCTAGTTTCTTTTTAGTATTCTTTAAGGTTTTTATCTTCTTTAGTTTTTCTTTAGTACCTTTTACAGACTTTTCCTAGCTTTTATTTAGATAGTTTCTAGCTATATAACCCTTCTTACTATAGCTAAAGCAGGCGCCTTCTTTGTGTTGCTTTTTCTTTATTACGTTCTAACTTAATCCCTTTTCTTTATTAGCGTCTAAGACTATTGGGTCCCCTTTATTATAGATTTTATAGTTTTGGCTATTTGCGCTGTGTCCGCTTCCTCCCTTATTATCTTATTTCTATAGAAATAACTTATTATCTACCTAGACGGCTTGTTTAATTATTATAGATAGAGTTACTAGTTTCTTTATTCTAATTATTTTATATCTAATATCTAATTTTAGTTCTTTATAGAACCTTTGCATTAGGGCTCTTTTTTTGTAGTCTAAGACTTTATTAGCCAGCTATTTAAATACTAATATATATACTGCCACTATCTTAGTCTATTAAAGCTTTAAAAGTTTTTATTTAGCTATATATTCTATATTAATATTGCTAAAGGTTAGCTAAAGTTTTTGCTTAAAATAAGCGTAGTTTTTAAAGATAAGGTTAGTTTCCCCTTTTCTATTATTGGCCTTATTTGCCCTTTAGTTTATAAGGTAGCTATTAAACCAATCTATTACTTTTCTAGTAAAATAGGTAGCTATGTAAGCCACCTTCTGGTCTTTATCTCTAAGGTATTCTTAGTTCAGGTCTAAGTAGAGAGTTATTAAGGCTAGGAACCCCCTAAGTTTAGTCTAAGTGCTATTAAACTTTTCTAGGTCTATAAGCTTTAGAGGCCTACTCCTTATTTAAAGTTCTATTTGCTAAATTTACTTCTTTATTTCTTTATTAGCTCCTTCTCCTTTTTCTTCTAATATGGCCTAGACTTGCTTTACTAATTATTTATAAGCTTCTTTTGCGGCGGCATTCTCTATATTTAGGTGGTTAAGTTATTTCTTTATCTGGACTAAGTCTGTTAGGTCTGACAAAGTCAGTCGGTTCTTGGTAGGAGCTATTATTAATACTGGTAATTTGGGTATATACCTATAGAGACTCTTAAGATATAATTATTAAAGTGTAATGGGGCCTCTAGGACTCTGTTACTAGCTGTGGCCCTATTAGGGTTCTGGTGAGAGATGAGTAGTGTATAGGGTTATATATAGTTATATATAGGGTGAATATTAATTAATTACTACTGTGAGAATATGTTACTAAAGACTTAATAGTAATCTTCTGTAAGAAAACTAGATGCAGAGAACTGTATTATAGATTAATAATAAAGGCTTACCTAGTGGTAACCCGTTATCTCTATATACTACTATTTAATAATGGCTCTGTAGGCTCCGCCTACAGATTCTATAGATCCAGGCTCTATGGCTCTATTCTATAGATCTACAGATTTAATTATATAACCTCTTATGTGTTCATATTGTGCTCTATATCTAACCTATAATTATATTCTTTCTCTATATAATCTGATTGGTCGCTGCTATTATTAGTGTAATTCCTGTAATTCCGTTGCGGCGTAGCAGCCGTAACAGTAGAGCTAATAAGGCTAGAGGCTAATATATTATTAGATACTAAGAAACTTAAAAGATTAGATTAGTAAGTATATAACTATAATTCTACTAAAATAATAGAATTCTAGAAGTAAAAGAACTTAGTAGAAGTAAAGAAGCTACTTCTAAATTAGAGCTATACTCTCTAAAAGTAAAAGTTAGTAAAAAATTATAAGAACTAGAAAGAATAGTATATAGTCTAGAATAGATTTTAAGTATTTTCTATTTTTTATAGTTAACTTCTATAATTAAAATTAAAGTATATCTTTTATACTAAGATCTATTAGCTATTTTATATAATTATTATTTTACCTTTTATAGTAAGGTTAGAATATATTCTCTTTATATTATTTATATTATTCTACTACTAAATAATACCTATAAGGCTAGCCTAGGTTAGGTATATAGAAACCTTCTTATAATACTTTAACTATACTAGTAAATAGGTCTAGATTAGATTAGAGTTAGGTTGGCTTATATAAGATCTAACCCTAATCTAGACCTATACCTATACTAAAAAAATTAGTATAGATGTAAATTATAGGTAGGGTTATATAGATACTAGGTTATAGTTAGGTTTTTTTTTTTTTTTAAAAATAAGCCCTATAGACTACCTAGTATTAATAAAATGTCTAGTAGAAGTATTTACTTAAAATGGCTCTATTTTTCCCTATATTCTTTTCTTTTTATCTTAAGTAAGTTAAGATAAAAGCTAACTAAAATAGGCTAGTACCTTTCTAATTAGGCCTAGCTTAGTAACCTAGGCCTAATTAGTACTAGTGCCTTACTTAATCTTACTTAGTATTCTTTCCTATATATATAAGATATTCCTATAGTAAATTTATATATTTTACTATACCTAGCCTTACTTATATACTTACCTTTATGTAATTTTCCCCTATTTTACATAATAGCTTAGGGCCTACTCTTACTACTAAATTTACTAGAGAACTTAGAATTCTTACTATTATAAGAACTATATTAGTAAGCCTTCCTAGTAAGGCTTTATAGCAGGTATAAGATTTAAATTTACAACCTTTTATATAATATATATACGTAAGAAGGACACCTAGCCATTTACTACTAGGCTATTTACCTATAGTTAGATTACTAGTGTATATATTAAAAGTAGTAAATATATTATACTATAAATAATTATAATAATTATATCTTAATATATTATATTATTATAGGTAATTATTATAGTATATAGATAAATAGCCTTATATTAGAGTATATATATATTCTAGTATCTGATAGAGTTAAGCTAGTATCTTAAAAAATACTATAAATATCTAAAAACTCTATATAGGATATACTATATAAAGCTCCTAAATTATATAAAGTTACTCTAACTCTAGTTAAGAAAGCTTTTAAATTCTATAAAACTATTTTACTTCTTTAGATAGTATATTATAAGATTAAAGTTCTTTTTTTAAATAGTTATTTACTTTATATAAATAGTATTTATATTATAGTCTATATATATTAGTATATAAATTAGATAATATTATTAGAAAGCTTACCCTTAAAATAACTAATAATAAAGGCCTCTATAAATTCTTATAAGGCTAAGATTATAATACTCTAAAAGTATAAATATAGGCTACTAGCCTCTTAAGTAACCTCTCTTATAAAGTATATAAATAGAATTTTATAGTAAAGTAGGTTTATATTCTTCTAATACTTCTTAATCTTTTAAAGGGTAATAGCTATAGCTTATTAGTATATAACTATAATTAAGTACTATAATTACTTACTTCTAGCCTTATAGTTATTAGGCCTACAGGTATCTAGAGTTAACCTAAATAGAGGTTAGGTAATAGCTTAGTATATAACCCTATTACTAATAGGTAGAATTATTAGTAATTTATCTATTTTTATATAATAATAATTTTGTTTAGCAGTTATTATATAAAGCTATATTACTTATACCTAACTTCTAATATTTAAATTACTCTATTACTATTATAAGTAATCTAGCTTTATTTACCTTAAATACCTAATAATAGTAGATAACCTTTAATTAATAAGGTTATATATCTAGAAATTAGATAAAGATAATTAAGTAGTACTAGATTCTTAGCCTTAGACTCTATTACCTATACCTAAGCTATTTTATTAATTATTAGTAGTAGTATATACTAATCTACGCCTATTAGGACTATAATATACTAGAAGGGACTAGATAGTAATACTACCTACTAATAATAACATTTTAGGTAATATTACCTTTAATTAGCTTAATAAGGCAAAATAATAGCTTAATAAGCAGAAGAATGCTATTAAATTATATAGAATTAATAAAATTAGAGCTAGATAGCTTACTAGAGATATAAATATACTATTTAAGCCTATAAGAAACTCTATTACCTAATAAGAGCCCTAAAGAGTATTATTATTAAGGCTACTATAGAAATAGCTGTATAAGTACTCTAGAAAGAATAGATATAAGTTTAACTAATAAAAAGATAATTATAAACTCTATTTCTAATTATTAAAGAACTACTTCTTAGATAAGAATCTTAAAGTTACTTATACTTTATAATATATAACAGATATCTACTAATTAGTCTAGAAAATAGAGGTTTAATTTTAATTATTTAGAAACTTAACTTAGTTACTCTTCTAGGCAGCTTTAAAAGTAAAGATACTAAATACCTTAAGTTTTCTAAAAGAAAGATACTAGCTAGCTTATAACTAGCTTAAAAAATACTAATAGAAACTAGGCTAATCTTTCTTAAACTTACTAGACTACTTTTAAGGTTATTAGAAAGAGCTAGAGATAATAAGTCTTAAATAATAAAAACTAAAGTATATAGAAGTATTATTACCTAATATAAAGTAATAATTATAGGCTATACTATTAAATCTCTAAGTTACTATTATAGATATTAAACTCTAGGCTTTAATTATTTATAGAATAGAAAAGCTAAACTAAGGGGCCTTAGGCTCTAATTAGCTATAAAGGGGGATAGAAAAAGGATATTTAGAGTAACTAGAATTTAGAGAGAATAAAAAACTCTAAAAATTAGCTAAGAGATTATAGAAGTAGAGTAGTAGTATAAAAGGGTCTAAATTAACCTAATCTAGTACTAAAGCTACTAGTAGTAAGGTCTCTTATTAGTATTATAGTAAGTTAGGCTACTTAAAACCTAACTACCCTATATTAAATAAACTACCTATACTAGGTATATATAATACCTAATTAGTAAAAGATAAAGTATATAATTTAGAAAAAGGTAAGAGATAGAAGAAGTTATAGCTAGCCTTACTATCTATATTATAATAGTTATAAAATATCTTAAAAAAGTTCTATAGGCTTAATTATTAGGCTTACTTTTTAACTAGCTTTATACTTAGCCTGAGGGGATACTTACTCTCTAGGCTAAAGTAAAGAAAAAGATAGTTAATATCTTAGTAAACTTTACTTTTATTTTTAACTTTTTCTTTTTAGAGAAAGTATAAGACTAGAAAGTAAAGATAGAACTATTAATAGAATTACTAGTATAGGTAGTAAATAAGTTTAATATAAAGATTTATAAGATAACTATTCTACTAGTAAAGTTAATAGACTTATATAGATAAAAGTAATAATAAGAAGTACTCTATATAGTAGCTAACCTTACTAGCTATAAAATTCTTTTAGGCTTACTTTAGTTTAATATAGTAGATCTAAAGGTAAATATAGTAACCTAGTATATTCTTTTTAGAGGCTATAGTACTAGAGGAGTACTATTCTATAAGAAAATTACTATAGAGAAGGTTAAATAGTTTAACTATACTATATAAGACCTCTATACTATAGTATATACCTATCTAGTATCTAGTATAGATAAATTACTATAATCTAGTATAAAGGGGGATAATAAGATAATAATACTATCTTATTATTCTAAATTTATAGATATTATATTAAGTAAGGACTATAAGAAACTTACTATCTATATAGATTATAATCTATAGATTAAACTAAAGAAAGGTAAATAGCTACCTTATTTTTCTATATATAACCTCTTAGTAAATAAGTTAGAAACTCTAAGAAAGTATATTAATAAATACCTATCTAGAAAATAGATTCATTACTTAAAGTCTCTAGTAGGGGCTCTTATACTCTTTACTAAGAAGAAGGATAGTATCTTATATCTTTATATTAATTATTATAGTCTAAATAAGATTATAATTAAGAATTATAGATTATTACCTCTAATTACTAAATTCTTAGACTAATTAAAGTAAGCTAAGATCTTTATAAAGCTTAACCTAAAAGAAGTATACTATTATATTTATATAGTAGAAGGTAATAAGTAGAAGACTACTTTTTATATAAGATATAGATACTTTAAGTATACTATAATACCTTTTAGCCTTATAAATACTCTAGCCTAATTTTAAGGGCTTATTATATAAATACTAGCTAGCCTAATTAATATTATCTATACTATCTATCTTAATAATATTTTAGTCTTCTTAGATAGTAAAGAAGAATATAAAGTTTATATAAAAGAAATTTTATAGTAATTATATAAAGTAAAACTTTTTATAAACCTAAAGAAGTATAAATAGTATATAAGAACTATAGAGTTTCTAGGTTTTATTATTTCTCTAAAAGGTCTTATAATTAACCCTAAATAGATTAAAATAATATAATTATAGCTAGAACTAACCTATATACGTAATATTTATATCTTTATTAGTTTTATAAACTATTATTAATACTTTATTATAAACTTCTCCTATATAGTGCTACCTCTTACTATTTTAACTAAAAAAGGGCTAAATAGTACTAGGTAAGGGCTAGCTATATAAAAGGAGAAAAGTATAGCTCTAGAAATAGGGCTAAAGAGTAAGAAGGCCTTTTAGATACTAAAAGATATATTTTTAGAGATACTAATTCTAGTATACTTTAAACTAGGTTAATAAATATATCTTAAGACTAATACCTTAGAAGGTATAATTAGTACTATTTATAGCTAACTTATACTAAAAGGTAATAAGCAGAGCTTATAGTAACCTATTAACTTTCTTTTAAGAAAACTAAATATAACTTAGTATTACTATAATATATATAATAAGAAATTTCTTACTATTATTAAGTCTATAAAGCACTAGTATTAGTACCTCTAGGGTTAGCCTTTTAAGATTCTAATAGATTAGTATAACCTATAATAGTTTATAGAAATAAAGATACTAATAGTATAGTATATTTAGTTATACCTAACTCTTAGTAAGTATAACTTTATTATAACTTACTAAACTAAATCTACTAATCTAGTAGATAGCCTATTAAGGCGCCTAGATTATATACTTAAGATATAAGAGTCTAAGTAGAGAAATTATAAATCTTTTATTAAGTCTTTAGCTAAGCTCCTATCTAAGTAGTAGTATAAAGGGGTAAAAGTCTTTATAGTTTCTATCTAGTTATAGTAGAGTAGAGAATAGAGTTAGATACTAGAAGCTAATATCTAAAGTTTTAAAAGAGTAAATAAAGGTAGTTTTAATAATAACCTACCCCTAGAAGACTGAGAGACTATTAAACCTAAAGATTTAGATTTATTAAATAATAAGTTTAATTATTTAGTATAATCTAATCTAATTAGCCTTAGCTTAGAAATAACTAGTTTAATATAGCTTAAGTCTCCCTTAGAGCGTATAAAGGCTATTAAGAGTTATTATAATAGACCTCTTTTTAGATATTTTAGTATATCTTAAATACTTAAGCGTGTCTAGAGAAAGTTTTACTAAATAGGGATAAATAAAAATATTTTAAACTATATTTATAACTATAAGTACTACTAGTAATTAAGTTATAAGAGATATAAATCTTTTAGCCTCTTTTAGTAACTCTTAATTCTAGATTATCTATAGTAATATATAATAATAAACTTTATTACTAATTTACCCCTAAGTTGCTTTATAGGACTTACTTATAATATAATCTTAGTAATTATAAATTATTTTTTAAGATAGTATATTATATACTAGCCTAAATAGATTAGAATAGAACTAACTTAGCTTAGGCCTAGATTTATAAAGTAATTAGACTCTATAGTAATCTAGAGACTATTCTCTTAGATAGAGAACTAGTAATAAAAGTAAAGTACTAGAATACCTTCTACTATTATTTAAACTTAAGAAGAGTCTTAATATTCTTATTCTACCTATAGATAGATAGATAAATAGAGAAAGTCTAAAGAAATTCTAAATAGCCTTAAAGCTACTTAAGATTTGCGTAAATATATAAAAGAAGCTAGAAATAGTATAAAAATACTAAAAAGCTATTATAAATAGGAAAAGACTACCTTTAGAGCTTAAAATAGAAAATAAGGTTTAGGTTTTAAATAGAAATTTAAAATTAACCTAACTAAGTAAGAAGATAGACTAGAAATTTCTAGAACTAGATATAGTAGAGAAATATATTAGCTCTCTGCCTATAGTATATAGAATTAATCTACTAGAACTTAGTAAAGTATATCTAGTATTTTATTCTTCTCTCTTAGAACCTTATATAGTATATAGCTAACTACTATACTACTAAGCACTGATTAAGAATATATTATACTAATATAGTAATAATATATATAACGTAAACTATATTATAGACTAATATTAAAATAAGAAAGGATAATAGAAATACTTAGTTAAATAGATAGGCTATAAACTAGAAGAGAACTCTTAGAAACTAGCTATATTAATTAGTAGTAATACCTTTAAGAAGTTCTAGAAAAAGCTAAAAGTATTACTAAGAAAGTCTACTATTATTATTCTAGAGATATAAAAGTAAAGTTAAGAGTAACCTTCTTTAAAGAAGAAAAGAGGGTACTAAGTACTAAAAAAAAAATATAGAACTAAATTAGAGCTTATTAGTATAGAAAGGTATAAAACTTAGAGATTTAGGTCTAGAACTAACTAAAGTAAAACTATAAACTCTTTTATTTTTTAAAAAACCCCTATATATCTCTCTCTAAAAGTTTAGTAGAAGATTAGCTACTTTAGTAAAGTATTTTAATAGGTATAGAAATTTCTAAGTTTCTTCTTAAGAAATTATATAAGTTAAGGGCTTTTATACTAGTAGTTTAAATCTAAGATAATATAAAGTAATTTAGTATAAAATAGAATAGATTATACTAGTATAGAATAAATTACCTATTATCTACTACTATAGAGCTATAAATTACCTAAGGGGGATATACCCCTTTATAAGAGCTAAAAAAAAATTAAAAACTAGTAGATAGTACTATAAACTGCCTACTACTTCTAATCTTCTCTATATACTACTAGATTATACTAAAGATTACTAAATAGTATCTATTTAGAGGGAAATACTATCCTCTAGAAATATTTAAATTTACCTAGTATAACTCTCTATACTTAAGATAATACTATTTCTAGATTACTTCTTAGTTTTAAAAATAGAGTTATAAAACTTAACTTTATACTTCTTAGATATATTTATGCCTAAATATACTATAGTAGCCTAAAATAGGGTATTTTATACTAAACTATAAATATATTAACTAGAAGATATTAGAGTAGATAGAGTAGTAGTTAAGAATACTAAGGTAGTAGCTTAAGCCTCTAATATAAGCTAAGTAGTCTCTTTAGCCTTCTTTTTATTCTTCTTAATTTTATAGCTAGTTATAATAACCCTAAAGGGGTAACTAGGCTTCTATTATACTAGTTAGATACTAATTATACTAGATAGTACTATATAGTACTAGAAGAATCTACTTATAATTTCCTACCTTTTATTTAAATTATTATTAGTATTACTATTCTCTTATACTACTAAAGTATACTTATACTTCTTTTTCTTAGCCCTTTTAAAATAGCTTCTACCTTTAATTATAACTCTAGACTTAGTAGATCTACTATTAAGGTAGAGAGTACTATTATAAGTAGTAAATAGATTATAGTAACCCTTAGTACCCCTATAGACTAATTAGCGCTATATTATACTAAATTCTTTTAGATAGACTACTTACTTTTTAATCTTACCTATAATAAGGTTAGTAGTATTTATTACCTTTATCTTAGTCTCTTTATATACACTATAGAGCTACTTATAGACTACCTTCTTAATAAACTTCTTAGGGTAAATAGGTTTCTTTATTAAATATAATTAACTAGTAGCTAGTATAGTTAGGTATAGAATATAGTTTAGGTTAGTATATTATATATTATAGGTTACTATTACCTTATTATATATATCTATAGTCTTATTATATATATTTTAGGCCCTAGTAAAGTAGGTATTCTTAGTTATTATTATAGTATCTAACATATATTTATTTAGGGTCTTAAGGAGGTCCTTAACCTTATATAGGGGCTAAATACTTTAGTTAGTGCTAATTTAGCCTAGATTATACTAAAATCTACTAACCTATACTAAAATAGTACTTACTATAAAATATAGCTAGCCTTTAAAAAGGTAAGTAGTATAAACTTAGAAAGCTCTACCTTTAAAAGATAATAACCTCTAATTATTATCTATTATATTAAATAAGTAGATAGAGTTATTATTAACTCAACTAAACTTTATAATATTATCTATATAGCTTATATAAGAAAACTAGGTAGTAGCGCTGTTTGCCTTAGTTAAGTTAATATAATACTCCTTTAATATATAATACTTAGGTAGTATAGTAATAAGTTATACTAAAATATGCTAAGTATTACTAATTATTACTAAAAAGTATAGATTATTAAAGATTATTAGTTAAAGGGGGAAGTAGATGCTAAGCTAAAGTATATAAGTATAAAAAGGTTATAGCTAGCTAAAAAAAGTAACTAATTAGTATAGTTAGTACTAATTTATACTAGATTAAGCTACCTAGACTAGTAGTAAAGATATACTTACCTTTTCTAGAGTAAGTAAAGAGTAAAGGTTTAGTAGTACTAGACCTTAAAATATACCTACTTAGTGCTAAGGTACTAGTAAACTATACTAGGCCTAAAAAGAAAAAATAAGGCTAAAAAGACTAGAATTTTAACTAGTTTAAGGTATAGTACCTAAGATCTAACTTTATCTCTACTATTATAATCTAGTATAAAACAGAATAATAGGGCGCCTATTATTTCTTATTACTACTAACTATAGCTAATTTCTATTAACTAGAACTATCTAGATATATATATAGAAAAGATATTATACTTATACCTAAGTTTATAAAGTAGAAGTAATTTAGTAACTCTACTACCTATCTAAAGTAAATTATACTAAATAGTGCCTTTTTAGAATAATATTAGGCTATAGTAGTAAGAACTCTTTACCTACTCTACTCTTAGAGTAAGAGGTCCCTTAGAGGGGGATAATATTAGGCCTATAGGTATCTAGAGTTAACCTAAATAGAGGTTAGGTAATAGCTTAGTATATAACCCTATTACTAATAGGTAGAATTATTAGTAATTTATCTATCCTTATATAATAATAATCTTATTTGGCAGTTGTTATATAAAGCTATATTACTTATATCTAACTCCCAATAATTTTACTACTTTATTTAATTTCTCTAACCTAATACTATAATAATTAGCTATTATAAATTTAAATAATAGTTCTAAAACTAATTATATAACGCTAAGGCTTCTATTCTTAATAACCTTAGTAAATTAACAAAGCTATTAGTAGTAATTAATAAATAAAGTATAGTAAACTACCTTAGCTTTCTTACAGTAAAAGGCTACTATATTAACTATAACTAGTAACTTTAAGAAAAGCTACTAGATTTTATCCCTATATATAGTTAGTATACTAGTATAACCTTAGTAATAGGCCTCTTATAGGTGCTAACTAATATAGGTACTAAATTATAACTACTTACTATTATATATAATAATACTAGAAATAATAGTATATTTACCTATACATTATAAGAGAAGCTACTATATAAGAATATTTACTAGAGTTCTAATAAAAATATAATTCTATATATAGCCTATATTATTAATCTTATTATATAGAATATTATCTAGCACCTTAAGCTTATAGTATTTACTAAGCTTTTAGATAAAGAGACTTTATAGAGGTACTATATTTAAGATATAAAGCTATATATATTAGTTTTAAACTCTCTTTATAAGGTATATATAACTTTATTATAGCTATTTATTATATACTAATATACTATTAGCTTTAGGCTATATATATTACTATTAATATATCCCTATAATACTATAAGTGTTTTATTACTACTTAGTAATACCTACCCTCTAAGTAACACCTCTCTATTATTTATAATATAAAAATAAGGTAGAATTTAATATTTAATATATATATACGTATAATTAAACTATAGAAATATATTAATAACTAGTTAAAAGAGAAGATACTTCTAAAGCCTAGCTATAATATAGGTAATAGTAATATAGGGGAGGTAGACTATTATAATCTAAAGTAACTTAGGCTCTCTTATATAGAGTAGTATTATTTTAAACTAATTATAGAGATATTAAATTTTTTAAAATACTACTAACTTTATTAGTAAAAACTAGATACCTTAAGTTTAGTATATTTAGCTTATATATAATTACCTTTTTAACTTCCTAGATAAGATAGTAGTTAAGTTAAATAATAAGAACCTACTTAATATAAAATATATAGAGTAGCCTATAGTAATAAAGAATATAGCTAAATAGGGTAAAGCTAAGCTAAGTAAATACTACTCTAAAACTAATAAAGAGTAGGGGTATCTATTTAACTATATAACTATTCTTAACCCTATATAAAAACTAATAGTATATAAGGTAGTTATTATATTTATTTATTATAGTATAGTACTAACTATATACTTAGGATAAGATATAGGAGGCCTACTATAAATATATATACTAAGAATAATTCTTTACCTATCTTAATTACTATAATAACTATAGGCATATAAGTTATATACTAGTATTCTTTATATAGAGGTTATATAGTAATAAATAGTTTTAAAAGTCTATAGATATAATAAGTAGTTTTTTAAGTATAAGCTAAGGCTCTATTATTAATAAAACTAAGGTTAGTAATATATATAAAGAGGGAGAATCTTTTCTAAGTATAGTATATATAAAGGTAAATAGTTTATTTAATATACTAGGGTAGTAGTAAGGCTAGAAGACTATATACCTATAACTAGCTTAGGTTATAAAGAATATACTAGCTAACTAATTATAAAAATAGGTGTTAAGTATATATTTAATATTATAAAAAATATTATTAGAGATTAAAGCTATTAACGTTTTATATAAATAATATACTAGATTATAATTCTTTATAATTTAATTATATAGGAAGAGAATAGGTAGTCTACTCTAATTAGGGCAGAGGTATATATAGGTAAGAAAGAGGCACCTTATAATAAAGTTAATAATTTACTAAGTCTACCTATGCCTTAAGACCTCCTATAGAAACTAATAGATTTTACTATAGGCTTTTTTAATATAGGGGATAAGAAGAATAGTATAGAAACTATACCTCTTAAGGTAATAGTAGATAAGAGTAGAGAGAAGGGTTTCTTATTAGAAGTAAAAAAGGCCTAAATATTATTAGGAGCTAGAGCTATAACTATAATTAATTTCTATTATAAATTAATATATTAGTCTCTTTACTATTTATCTAAATACTTATATTTATATAATAGTATTAAAATACTCTATTATAGTTAGAGCTATACTTAATTAGTAAGAATATAAAAATAATATAAATAATATAATACTAGGTCTTATATAAGCTGACCTAACCCTAACCTAATATACTAATAACTCTACCCTAACCTATACCTATGCTAGTATAACCCTAACCTAACCTATACCTAATATCCGTGTAACCTAGAACCTAACCTAGACTTATGTCTAGTAACTCTAACCTAGCTAACCAGTGTAAGTGTATTTTAGTCTTTAATTATAATTTTATTTAGATAGTAGTAATCTATATATATATAGACGCCTCTGCTAGGTTTCTTAACTACTAGTAGAGGTACGGTAAAAGGCAACTTACTCTTATATATATAGCTCTTAGAAACCTCTACTTATATATAAGCCTTAATAGCTTTAGCCTCTTTATAAGATATACTAAAGTATTTTTAGAAGGTTAGTTAACTTTCTTTCTTTAAGTATATTTTATAATTAATACCTAGTTATTAGATAGGGACTTTCTAGGCTTCCTTTAGATTTTACAGATTAGTAAGATAGTAGTATTACTCTAGAAGTTAAGCTTTAATTTTATTAATTATAAGTAGTTTTTACTTAAGCTTTAAGTAGAATTTATTAAAGTTAGCCTAGGTAATAGTAGTAATATCTTTAAATATTAATATAAAGGCACACTACTTATCTTTTTTAGTAGTACTATCTTCTAATTATTTCTATTTTTTAGGTATAGGTATAATCTAGGTAACTATATTAGGGTTCTAATAAGCTATTTTAAGCACAGCCTTAGCTAAAATAATAGTAATATTTATATTCTAATAAGGCTTTAGCTCTAACATCTCTATAGTGCTGCTACTAAATTAATTATAAAGCACCTTAACTAGCTTACCCTAAGCTAGACAGCTACTTTAATAATAATTAGACTTAAAAATAATAGTATAGGCAGCCTAGTTATACAATATGTTATAGAGCTCTAACTATAGTTATTCTACTATAATATTATAACTAATAATATTAGTAACCTAATGCTATTCTTTGCTAGAGTAGCTACTAATTAAGAGATAGACTTTAGCTATTTAGGATATACTTTCTATAATCTTCTTATCTACTAACTTTAGTAATATAGAAGTCTTTGCTTTAATAGTTACTAACTTATATTATTAAGTAAAGTTAGCGCTAATAACTAGCCCTATATACCTATTATCTAGGAGCACTAAGGCAGTAATAGGTAAACTTTAGGGTATCTTTATATAAGTCTTAACTTTTATTTATAGGCTATATAGGGGTTTCTCTAGTAGCTTCCTATTAGGTAGATAGTCTATTATATCTATAATAGGAGCTACTACTACTTCTTCTAGACTATAAGTAATATAATAACTATTACTAAGTAATATAAATAATAGTTATATACTAGAATAGTCTTTCCTTAGGTACTACTTAGTAATAAGATATTACTATAGTATATTATATATCTTCTATTTATATATAGATAAGGGTCCTTAAAAGTAACTATTTTTAGAGACTATACTTTTTCCTATTCTTAAGGTTTTTTAGTATCTTCTACTATAGTGGCTTATAACTACTCTAAGGGGAAGAACTTCTTTAGACCTTTTTTATAGAAATTTAGCTAGTTATCTTATTCTATTTAATAGCTCTTCTCTAAGTATTACGTATAAAGGCCCTTTTTCTAGATTATATAGTATTTTTTTAATAGGTAATAATTAGGGTTCTTTATAGGGTCTTATAGATCTATAAAGGAAGTGCTATTCTTCTAAGTATTACTATTACTACTAGTAGTATTTCTAGTAGAGGTAGATATTATAGTACCCTTCTATTTTTTAAAGTTTTTATTAGTATAATTATTACTCTTACCTTTTCTATATACTATATCTATTAATATTTCTAAGTAATATATATATTTAATAAACTTACCCTAAGTCTTATAGAGGTTACTCCTATAAGTAGCTATTACTTTAAGATATAGGTTAAGGTTAGTAATTATTTTAAATATCTTAGCTATATTATTAAGGTTAGTATAAGTAGCTTTATCTTTAAAATAACTTAACTACGTGCTTAGGTCTAGACCCAGATCTAGGCCCATAGTAATATATAGGAAAAATATAATAAAAGAGAACCTTTTCTATTTCTTTTTATACCTTTTCTTTACTAACGCAGTACTAATTAATAGTAAATTAAATACTAATATACCTTCTTAATAACCTTATAGTATACCTAGTACTTTTTAATAGTAATCTAATTTTATCTAGAGAACTACCCTTATCTCTAGTACCTTCTACTCTTACCTACCTACACCTACTAATACTTTATAATTTAACTAATATACTCTAGTACTCTTAACTATATATACCTAATACTACCTAATCTACTTAATTCTCTTTTACTCCTGTATATTTAGAATTTCTATAATAGCAACTAAGTTAACAGAGCCTTAGTATTTTATAGCTATACTAGCTTTACTACTATATAAGCTTCTACCTCCCTAATAAAGTTATCTCCCCTACTTATAGTCTTACTACATATATTACTATCTAGAAAGCTACTATTTAGAAATACCTATAGTAAAATCTTATACTACCCTATAGCACTTAGGTTAGTATTTATATTCTAAGGTAATATTAATAGGCCTATACTAGTTAGTAACGCCTCTATTAGTAATACCTCTATTAGTAACACCTTTAGGTTAGAAGAGATATACTAGTAAACTCTAGAAATATAGCCTCTAGTATTATAAATTTAACTATCTATTTAATAGGTAATTTAGACCTTTTCTATAGCTTTATTCTTTATGTAAGGTACTTAAGCTTCTTATATTTATGTAGGTCTAGAGTAATATTTATATAGGTAATAAATTTAGCGCTTATATATATTAGATTCTTTTAGGCGTTAGGTAATACAGGCTGTAGGCTTATATTTATATTTAATTTTAAGTTTATATTTATATTTAGGGTAATACAATAGAATATTTATCTCTACTTAAAATATTTTATATCTTTTCTACTTAGCTTAAGTTACTTTCTAGTAACTAGAGTTTACTACTGTTAAGGCGCTTAATAGATATAGGAGCCTCTCTATTATCTTCTTTTACTAATTCTAATATTATAAGACCTCTATTTAAATATATACTTAGAATTAGTTAGAATAAGAAGCGCACTATACCACTTCTAAAAATATAAAGCTATAACTTAGTTAGATCTTCTAGTAATAGAATAATATTATAGCAAACCTTAGTAACCCGCCTTAGTAAGCTAAAACCTTATAAAGTATACCTTTTTTATCTTCTTTCTTATCTTATTATATATAGAATATAACAAAGAGCCGTTTATAGATCTATATAGTTCTAGCTAGCCATTTCTTTACTATTAGGTAGTTATAATTACAGCTTTACTCCGAAAAAAAAAACTACGTGCTAAAGTATTTATTATTACCTTATTAAAACTTTCTAGTATTAAATTTAGTAAGGGCGGTGCTCTGCCTATCTATAATACTAAATAACTCTTATAGGTTAGTAAAGAGGTCTATAATAGTCTTATACTTATCTTCTAAAGTCTATATTATATAACCCTAAATACGCCCTAAGATATTTCTAGTATAATATTATCTAATATATTTAATCTTAGACTATTTGTCTAGAAATAGCTTATATAATTAGCGGAACTTTATATATATATTTTTAATCTAGAGGTTAAGGTCTTTATTAGTAGATCTATTATATTTATTAATATTAGGCTATTTATTATTTAACTAGTGCTCCTTCTTAGATAGTATAGTACTAGTAGTAGATAGTAAAGTATTAGTATATTTATATTATTTCTTCTTTTACTTTTGTAAGGGTTAGAGGAGCTTATTATTAGAAGATAATTACTTATTATTACTATCTAAGAATAAACTACTACTGCTACTACTACTATTAGAGAGGTTAAATTATAAGTTTTCTTTCTATAAGCTAGCCTTCTTCTTCTTCTTATTTATTTTACCTTTAGTAGTACTAGGTTATGTAGCCTTAAGTTACTTAAGTTTATCTTATAACTACTAAGCTTTATAAACTATAGTGTTACAGCTGCCACGCCGCAATAGAATTATAGGAATTATATCGATGACAGCAGTGACTAATCGGATTATATAGGGAAAGAATACAATTACAGGTTAGACATAGAGCATAATATAAATATATAAGAGGTTACGTAATTAGATCTATAAATCTATAGGACAGAGCTATAGAGCCTAGATCTATAAAATCTGTAGGCAGAGCCTACAGAGCTATTATTAGATAGCAGTATATAGAGATAATAGGTTACCGCTAGGTAAGCCTTTATTATTAATTTATAATATAGTTCTCTACATCTAGTTTCCTTATAGAAGATTACTTTTAAGTCTTTAGTAACATATTCTTATAGTAGTAATTAATTAACGTTTACACCTATGTAATTAGTACTACCCTACACGCTACTCATCTCCCACCAGAACCCCAATAGGGCCACGGCTAGTGACAGAGTCCTAGAGGCCCCGTTATATATAGTCTATAACTAGGTCTTATATTTATTACTATATTACTTTATTACCTTAATAATCTCTTTAAGTTTTACTTTTTCCTTCTTTATTATTTAGGCTATTAGGCAAACAGCTACTTACTATTTATAAAGGCATATTACTATAATATTAGCTTTATTAAGCTACTTATTCTACTAGGTAACTTATACTTATAAAGTAGCAGTGTTACTAATTACTTTATACTTATTAGTCTATAGAGCTATCTCTAACTTTTCTACTAACTATAGTATAGACTCTACTATATTTAGATTAGTATTAGCAGCTTTAGTGTATATAAAATACTTTATAAGTATAGTAAACTAATCCTCTAGATTCTTTTAAACTACTTCTACCTAGTCTTTTATAGTAGAGATACTAGTAATAATATTAGCTTTAACTAGCTTACTATTAGGGTCTTCTAAGGCTAGAATTAGGTTCTTATACTTAACTTTCTTTAAAGGGTCTTTTTTATCTACCTCTACTACTATTTATAGGTATAGGGTAACTTTACTCTTTATAGCCTCTATCTATACTTTAAAGAGTTAGTAGTTAATAGAGAACCTCTAATTTACTTTCTAGTTAGTTATTAGTTAACTAGTTACTAGTTTATTATCTTCTTTCTTAGATAGGGAAAGTACTAGGTATACTATACTAAAGCTAGACTTCTAGTAATTAGTACTATAGTTTATTTTCTTAGTAGTATTAGTAACTATTACTTTAAGTTTACGTATAAGAAGGCTATCTACTATACTAATACTAGTAGAGTAATATAAACTAGGTATATTATATACTATACTATAGTACATATATAGTTCTATTTTAAAGTTAACCTACTTTATAGGGTAAGGAGTATAGTTTAGGTCCTCTATATTAGAGGCTTTAGGTAAGTTATCTAGAAAACTACGCCTACTATTATCTACTAGGGTATATTATATTAATAACTATATTTTAACTTAGCTTATAGTACTCTAGCCTTAAGTAGCCTTCTTTAGAGGTAGGGAGGTATGTTTCTTTACTATAGAGTAGAATTCTAGAATAGGTACTAGTATATAGTGTTAAGATACTATTACTACGTAGTATATAGGGTAAAGCTATAAGTATAGTACTTATATAACCTTTATAAAAGTAAGATATTAAGTCGCTGTTGTCTATAGGTAAGAGGGATATATAGATTATATTATAGAGGCTGAGGTAAGATTCTTAAAATAGTGTTAATTAATAAAATCTATATATAAGGGTCTCTCTAGGTAGGCGTATATAGGGTATATAGAACTATACGCCAAGCCCTACGTAGAGCCTTACATAGGTGCTAACCCTATTAGGTAAGGCGGCTACGCGCGCTTACATAGAGCTTAGTAATATGCCTCTAACTTTATAATAAATAGTTATCTAAAGTTCTATCTCTAGAATATCTTCTACTATAATTCTTCTCTATAGATTACCTTATAGGTCTCCTTAGAAAACACAAAAAGATAATATAAAAAGACTAGATTTATTTACTAACCTAATTCGGATATTTAGGACTAATCCGGATTAGGTAATAGTATATATATAAATTATTGGACTAGCTTATAAGCTAGTCTATTATAGAAAATATTAATTATTTTTATTTTTATCTTTTTATAAGAAATCTTATAAGAACTTATAAGGATATTAAGAAGCTTATTATTAAGCTAAATATATATACTAATCTAGATATAAAATATATAGTTATTATATCTTAGGTTATTATAAATATTTATAATATTAGCTTAGTAATATAAGCTAGTACTAAATAGATAATTAAAACTTATATAACTTATATAATCTTATTAAAGATTTTATAATTTATTCTTATTAAAATAGGTATTCTTTAAACTAGAGATAGTAGGCTTATTTAAAGTAGAATAGTTAGGTTTAATATACTCTTACTTATTATAATAGTAGTAGGTTATTATTAGGTAGGTCTAATTAGCAATAGTTAGTAATATTCTAGACTAGTTTAAAATATTATTCTACCTATACCCCTTTTTAGTCTTTTTTTAGAATTTTTTATCTCCCCCTATTTAGCTTAGACTAGTATATTCTAGGTTAATTAAGAAAAGAATTTACCTTTCTTAGTTTATATTTAAGTTACCTTTTTAGTATAATAAATAATTAAAGCTTATTATTTAATATTAGTAACTATTATCTTTAACTTTATAGATATAGATTAAAGGTATTACTAGATATAGAGAGCTAGGTACTATATATACTTAAACTTTTACTACTTATTATTATTTATTTCTAACTTATTCTAGTAGCCTTAAATATAGTCTAATAGGTCTAATAGGGATTATTCTAGTCTCTACTAGTATTTTTTAAGCTAATTATATACTAATAGATACTATTTCTTAGAAGAGCCTAAGGCTTTTAGTATTTTAGCTTTTAATACTTTTTATATTAGCTTCTAAAAGGTATTTTAAAATATCTAGAACTAAACTTTAGTTCTCTAGACTATTCTATATATATTATTAATAAACTAGAGTATATAGTTAACTTTTTATACCTCTAAATAGAAAAACTCTACTAAAGACTAAAAATATAAATTATAGTTATTCTTTTAATAATTATATTTATATTAATCTCTCTATATATACTTATATAGTTATTTCTAGGTAAAAGAGTATAAAGATAGTAACTATTAAGTTACTACTAGTATAGTTATAGCTCTTATTAGCTTAAAAGGTATATTAACCTCTCTTACCTTATAATAACACTAGATCTTATTAATTTATTAAAGTTTAATAATATTTCTTTAGCTATCTAACTATCTCTTAGCTTTTTTTAGTTTATTAAAGATAGTTATACTAGATTAGTCCTAACTAAGTATAAATAACTCTATTAGCCAAATAAGAAGTATATTACACTACTATAGTTTTCCCTAGAGGCGTAGCTATAACTTAGTTAAACCTTCTAGTAGTAGTAGTAGTAGTAGAAAAACTTTATAGTAACTACTAACTAGAGATAGGAAAATATTATAGTAAGCCTTAGTATAGGTTAACTTTAGTAGCTATATATCTTAGTAAGCTAGTACTTTATAAAATATACCTTTCTTCTCTTCTTTCTATTTTATTATATATAGAATATAATAAACAGCTATTTATAGATCTATATAGTTCTAGCTAGCTATTTCTTTACTATTAGGTAGTTATAATAGTAGCTTTACTCTAAAAAAAAAAAAAAAAACTCTATTAGGTTTAGAATATTAATAAGTAGTACTACTAGGTATTACTTATTAGTAATAGCTATAATATACTTTTATTCATTCCTTATTAATAGTAGTAGAGTTAATTATTATTTATTATTATCTATATAGTTAGTATTATCTACCTCTTATATATAATTACTATAAGTTAATTATTTATCTACTATAGCTATATAACTAGCTTTAAATAGTAATAATAAAAATAGAGTACCCTAAAATAGGTTTAAGTAATTTAAATATTAGAATTTAGATATAGGATAATATAGTTCTACTATCTAGAGTAGGTATAGGTAGGTGGCCTAGTAGTAAATGGCCAGGTATCCTTCTCGCGTATATATGTTACGCAAAAGGTTATAAGTTTAAATCTTATACCTACTATAAAGCCTTACTAGGGAGGCTTACTAATATAGTTCTTATAATAGTAAGAATTCTAAGTTTCTTAGTAAATTTAGTAGTAAGAGTAGGCCCTAAGCCATTACATAAAATAGGGGCAAAATTATATAAAAAGGTAAGTATATAAGTAAGGCTAAGGTATATAGGCGAGATATATAAATTCGCCTATAGAAATATCTTATATATGTGTGGAAGAAGGATACTAAGCGAGATTAAGCGAGGCGCTAGTTCTAATTAGGTTATCCTGGTAAACTAACCTAATTAGGTAGGCACTAGGCCTAATTTAGTTAGCTTCCATTCTAACTTACCTAAGATAAAAGGAAGAATATAGGGAAAAATAGAGCCATTTTAAGTAAATACTCCTACTAGACATTTTATTAATACTAGGTAGTCCAAAGGGCTTATTTTTTAAAAAAAAAAAAAAAGAGTAGGTATAGGTGTATATTTCTAGTATATAGATAGACAAATTACTACTAGAGTACTCTATTAGCTTTTAGGTTATATACCTCTTATAGTTATATAACTATACTAGTCTAAGATATAAGGCCTTTGGTCGTAATAATAATAGTGGTAGTCTTATAATATATCTATATATATATTATTATAGAAATTTATTACTTCTACTTAATTCGTAAGGAGTAGTAGCTAACAAGTATAGGTTATGTATTAAGATATAACTGTATATTGATTTCAGAGGTAGGGGCACATCCGGGGCCGCTTTCCGTCGACCACGCTAGCCTCCTCATTAGATCAGCGTGAAATCCGATGGTGTGATACTCGAAAATAAGGACTCTTTCACCCATCGAACCATCCCTATTCGCCGAAACGTCCCGATTGTGTTCATATCCTGCTGCATTGCCAGGCCCATGACCATAGCATCTTCTGGACCAATGTCCTCCCGTTTGGAGAACTGTCGTCTGTACAAGCCATACGGGATCTGAACTGCAGTCCAGAATGATTCAGGGCGTACGCTTAGACACCATACTTGCGTGTAGTTAGAAAGCTCGTTCATGATGTCGAGGTAGATGGCACCTGCGATGGAGTCATCTGTTGTTTCGAGCACTTTCCACGTTTTGTTCGATACCTCAAGATCTTCTCCGTCTTTCGAAGACTGGCGTCTAATCTTAAGCTGTGTCATCTTTCCGCGTAGCAAGAGCGATGCTTTGCTTATAGCGCCATATTGGTCTGCGCCACTCGGTTGGACGTGAGTGTCGAGAATAATCAGATCCGCGTGGCTGCAATCAGTAGTGGCTTCCTCTGGTCTAGGTCCGCCGCTATTATGTAGTCTTTGGCTTTCATAACTCATTGCTCCATCCATCGAAAGAAACGACCAGCTCGGGGCTCTATATGAAAGTGGTCGTTGTGTATTCGACGAGGTATATAGTGAGCCCATCCTCCAGAGCAAGGCGTACGGTAAATGGCCAGTCCATAGTCCGGCAAGATATCGACTTGAAGGTAGTTGGCTTTGAAAGCTTTGAGCAAGTCCAGACAGTGCTGGTAATTTATCGGTACCCTTGGTAAGGAGTCGGGACATATAATCCTCCATGAGATCGTACCATTGGTCTCTCACCAGTACCGGCCCATCTGGCGACAAGCTCTCCTCTGCGGAATTTCTCATGGGCCATGGCTGGAAGTCATCCATTGGCTTTACCTCATGCCAAGGTAACTCGCTAGATGCTTTTAGCGTCTTGCATTGCCAAAGCACGAGATTTTGAGAAAAGTGAATGTTCCTTGTGGACAGTTCCCTCTCCTGTAACGTCCAGGCTCGTCGCCGCAATGGATTTTCCCCATGTTCGCCATGCTTATATGTATCGTCACCATACTCTTCATGCCAGTTCCGGATCTCTCTTTCAAAGACACGGATGCGGTGGGGCCCCAAGTCAAAATCACAGAAACGGTGATCATGCGTGGTCGCCCGTGGATTGGGGACGCGACAGCCATGAGTGCTGTCCACGGAGCTCAAAGCAGAGAGCGTAACTAGGGCATTCCCATAAACCGAGGCCATCTTGCTAGCTTCTCGGAGCCAATCTTCAGGGTCGTCCTGAACGATGCAGAGTGAATCAATCCAAAGGTATCTCTGACCCAGATCCTGTGTCAGCTTTACAGCGTCCTTGAAGGTTAGCGATAGGTCGAAGAAAGATATGCGCTGCGCATGTTGAGCAAGGTTGTTCATCCTAGTGGTCAAGGGGAGCTTGGAAGACGGACCCCAGCAATGGCTTAGGGCGACATACTTTGCAGTGGCGCTTTTTCCATCGAGCATAACCAATCTGATATCCTTGGATGGCTGAAAGGCTTGCACATCAAGGAGGCGCGTCGGCACGAAAGTTTTTGCCGCACTGCTCGAGCACTGTGGATGGCTTTGGATGCAATCCTTTATCCAAAAGGACATCAGGTCGACATCGCGACATGGCTGGCCTAGCTCTGCGAGCGGAAGATGCCCTGCAGAACGTGAAGTTAGGAGAAGGAGGCGTTGAATATCTTTCTAGTATGTACTTACACCAGATCGGTGGTATGCGGAAGAAGTAAGTATGAGATACATCGTCCATGTCAACAAACAGGACAAGAGCCTGCTGGGAGTCGATAGTTGCTCGTCTCAAGATCACTTGTTTTGTTTCGAGTATCGTTCTCGGCAGCCAATCCACTTGAGCACTCGCAATCAAGCAAGTACACAACGGGCAGCCAGCGCGAGCGCTTTCTCTAATCCATGCCACAGGAAGGTGCAACACAGCCGGGCCTTGCATGAATCCTGCGTTATCAAAAGCCGGTGAGAAAAAGTCGGGATCGATACGACCGCAAGCATCGCAAAGAGACATTGCTATCTGTAAATCGCAATAATGTGAATGGATGGAGGAACTCAGCAAGGAGTTTTCAAAACTTGAGCGAGGATGAAGATGTTACTCGTACTGGCGCATTCCAGTGCCAAGCCTTCCGGTCAAGATCTGCGCGTCTGCTCGAGGTCAGGGCAGGAAAATTCTCGCTTCGTTTTACATCTGAAGGATGTTGCTGCATGGAGAGAGGGTGTGAGCTGATGCTGGTGAGCCGGCACCAAGAGATTGCATCAAATGATTGCGAGGGCGCAGCTGAAAATAGAGGAGCGAGTTCCGAAACTGGGTACCAAAAACCCAGAACGGGACCCATTGAAACAGGCATAGTCACACCTACACTGGGCCCCTTCACTTGGCAATCTAACTTAGCCAGCATTGATATAACATGGAAAGGCCTCAAAATCAGTGCGCAATCCCTCCAAACAAGGCGGCCTTATCACTAATACAGTATTGCGCTAAACCTGCTTTACAAGTAAGAGGTGCCTCGTGATCGCAAGCTAGATAGCTTGGAGCTAGTAAATCTCGGTACTCTATAAATTGGCTGTATGTCGCAAGGGGTACCCTCAGATGATAAGGGTCTTACTAAATCGTCGCTTGCATAAAGGGTGAGGGCGCTTTTGCAAAGGACTGTAAGATTGAAAGTTCTAAGTTACCTCTGATCATCTCTAGCAAGTAACTAGTGGTAGAACGAGCCTAACACAATCAACTGATTGAATTGTCATCTATATAGCAGATCGGGGTAGGAGCATTGGTCCATTCGGTGACCTTTTCTCCCACAATTGAAGCAACGGTTTTCCAATCTCCTAACATGACGACCAGCTTTAACTGTGTCGGGAGATGCATAGCACTCGGGAAGTTTATGATTGAATGTATCGCATCTGTAGCATCTAACTACTGTCCGTTCTTTGGCATTGTGAAAGGATTTGGAGCTTGCTGTCCTGCTGTGATAGCGTGATGTTCGTAGACTACTGTCTAAATCTCTGGCGGACGGCAATTCAATAACTAAAGAATTAGCTGAGGTCCAATTGTCAACGTGCGAATCAAGGACTTGATCACTAACCGGTAGGCACTCCCGTCGAGGCCGCAAAACTGTTTTGCGGTTTCTGCTGTCTTTCAATCTCCTGCCCGATGAAAGCTTTCAAAATGTCGTGTATGTTACGATAGCCTTGATCATCTTTGCTGCTGTACCTGGCCATTTGCATGTGATCGGCGTCTATGGTTTCCACATTCTCTAGTGGAAGCCCGAGCTTTGACGAAAAGTTTTCGACTACCTGCAATCCTTAGTCCTACACACGACTTCTCGCACATTAAGAACTTACTTTTCCGTCCAACCCTTTGATACCAGTGATAGCTCGTGCCTCTTGGAATGAATGGATCTTAATTTTCCCCATATCCACGATCTTGATAAACTCCTCTTGAATGTTCTCTAAAACTTCGCTATTTACTTCTAGTGTCTTGATTATCCGCTTGTTCGAATCTTGAAATACGAGTTGCGCAAGGTTTGACGCAATCTGACCCCAGTCTGCATACGCACTCCCTCGGTGCGGCGTTCCGAGGAAGACGACAAACTTTGTTCGGTCGCGCATTGTCTCTGACCGGCGGATGGCCTACAGTGGCAGGTTAGCAGAGCTACTGCTTTCCGATGAATGAACCGGCTATTACATCTTTAAGAACAATACCACCAAGGCTATGTACTACAAATGCGAGTGGCTTCTACGATAATGTTAATGCCACTCAGTCACTTAGCGACTCAAAGACTGAGCAACTCGGCGAACGTGCTAGTATACCTCGTTGTCGATCTCCCGCACAAGCTTGACAGACAGATCGCGGCCGTGCTCGGAGATACTGTTCCTGTTGTTGGCCTCGAAAAGGCCCCCAATCACGTCTGCGTTGTATCCGTATGTCCAAACCCGAGCCTGTGGAATGTCCACTGCCAAATATTCTTCTGGCCAGAAGACGGTCGACTGTGCCAATGCGGGTGCTGAATACGCGGAACTTGAAAAGGGATCTTGCGATTGTTCTGTGCGCGTTGCTACAGACCCGTCTACCAGTCTTTGGACCCAAGATCTAAGGCCCTTGGATCGTTTTATCGTGTCGCTGCTGCCAGCGCCCGCCGCTGCCGCTGCCGCTGCCGCTGCCTTCGCCGTTTCCCAGGTTCCTCGAGGGTGACCTCGTAGGCCATGGACGAAGACGATACTGTAGGTTATCAGTCGGACACCGATGTGTATAGACGCTGTCATACTTCAAGCTAAACTGGTCGTCGCCGTGCTCTACGCCACTTAGCCTTGTGAGGCCGAGCCGAAGCACCTCCGCCATGTGGGCTACACACGTTAGGGCGCGTTGTTTCACTCGCTCCAGAATATATCCGAGAGCGCAACTTTCAGAACTCCTTGATTCAGCATCGCCTTTACGTCGCAGATGATTGCAAGGGTCGTCATAATTATTTAAGGTAGACTCAAGGTTGTAACTCAGGCGGTGTACCTCAGCCGAACGCAGGGGGGCTTAGCGCGACGCGCTTTTACTTGCTGCGATCGGGTCGGGGTAAGCGCTCGCTGTCAGCTAAGATGCCAGAGCTTACCATGTGATAATCCCCACAACATACCGCAACTTAAGGTAGGTCAAGCGAAATCACAAAAACTTCAACTTATAACGTACTCCACGGGCGAGTTGGCCACACGGGCGAGTTGGCCACACGGGCGAGTTAGCCACCTTTACTAAGACCCCACCAAAACTACACCTATTATCACATAATATAGCATAAACTGGTTCTATTTAGTATAGAAATAGATTAAATACTACTAAGAATTAACTTCTATAGTATTCTTATATATTTATATATTATACCTAACTATCTAGTACTATCTATAGTATCTTTAAAATAATTTACCTACTTTAGTATATATCTACTTCTTTAGTCTCTTTCTATTACTATTAAAGCGTATAGTATTTACCTATACTATCTCTTTCTTCTCTCTAGGGAATTAGAAACCTATTATAAGGCAGGGCTATAGTGCGGAGTAGGGAGCATAGGGATAAGTAGGTATAATATAAAGATAATATAATTCTTAAAGTAAAGCTATCTATTACTAGAGTAAAGTTATATTCTCCCCCCCTATTATATACAAAGCTATATATCTAAAAGGCTAAGCACCTAATTAATTAGGTATACTTTAGATTATTATATAGGTGGTGCCCGCCTATAGTATAATCCTCCCTAACTAAGACTTATTACCTTATAGCAAGTCCTCTATAGAAAGTATTATATAGAAATTAGTACACCTAAATCTCTATACCTATATATAGCCCTCTTTCTATATATATCTAGCAGTCTCTTTTCTCTTAATAAGTTATTCTCTCTTTTAACTCTCTCTACTACTTATACAGTAAGGCTACTGCATTACTAGAAGTAAAGCTACTTTTAAACTTAGCTAGACTAGTGTACTTCTCTTAATTCTTAAAGTAGGAATAATTAGGTATCTGTATATTATTATTATAAGTATCTAACCTAAATACTTATTACTTAGCTGTCTAGTAGGTATCCTAGGCCTATAAGGCCTATACTTTAATATTAGTATAATACTTCTTTACAATCCTCTTTTAGTTCTACTATAAAAAGGTCTTTATCCCTAGAAGCTAGTTTAGATTATATTTAACTTATAGGCTAGTCTATAGCTTCTAATAAATAATAGCCCTTATAATAGTATTTTTAAGAATAGGGTAAGAGTCTCTAAGGAAAGCCTATTTTATACTACTAAATATATTTAGATGCCTAGATAAAGTCTTTAGGGTAGTAGTAAGACTCTAGTATACCTATACTAGATTCTAATAGGTGCCTATTTTAGAGTTCTTTATAGTCTATCTATCCTCCTAGACTTATATATACTAGAGTAGAATTATTTATTGCTAGCGGGTAGTAGGCCCAGTAGACCTATAAGGTAGAAGGGGATATAAGATATATATATCTTCTACCCTAAGAGGGTACTTAGTTTATTATATACCTTATTTTGTTAGATTAGTCTTCTACTTAGGTAGAAAGTTAAAGTCTTTCTATTTCTTTATATTCTCTTCTTCCTATAGGTTTCTCTTCTTACGCCACTTAGTATACTTCTTAGTATAATAGTAAAATTTATTTAGTATCTCTATGCAGTTCTTCTTATCTTTATTATTAAAAGATATAGAACTCTAGATTATCTCTATACTCTATCTATTATATACGGCTTTATAGATGTTAAGATTAATATATTAAAAGTAGGTCTAATTCTAAGGCTTTATAAACTTTATATAGTATAGGTAGTTAATAAGTTTATACTATTAGTAAAGCAGTATATATATAGTATAGTACTCTAGGTTAGTATAAATAATTATCTAAATAATTAAATAGAATATAATGCGGTACTATTCTAGGTTAAACTTTCTACTAATTTAGCACGTATAGTAGTTATACATCTTAAATAACTTATCTATAATATTTCTAAGCTATAGATCTATAAATACCTAGCTAAAGATATTCTTTGTAATAGTTTCCTTATTATAGAATTTTACTATTACCTAGTCCCACCTAAGGGCCTTAATAATATTACTATAGTTAATCTTAACTGTCATGTAAGCTAGAAAAAACTAATATAACTTTAAATTATCTATTACCTATATTCTACGCTCTCTCTTTTACTATAGAATATAAGTAATAGGGTCTGCTTTTATATCTCCCTACTTCTATAGCTAAGTATATAGAATTAGAAGTATTTGCTTTAGTATACTATAGTTCTTACTTTAAATAGTTAGCCCTAGAAAGCTAGTAACTAGCTTTAAATACTTATAGTAGATAGTCCACTTAGTCTTATTATTATAATTCTAGTTTATAGGGGTAGTGTAAGACTCTAGGCAGTATACTTATTACTAGCTCTTAAAAAGCTTTACTTACTCTAAGTAAAAGAGCTTCTTTTTTAGGCTAAGTTATCTAAGAGCTACCTAAATATTTCTAATATATATATAGTTCTGCCGCTTATACCTACACTTACTACCCTAGTAGATAGTATAGTTATAGACACTTAACTTATCCTCTTATTCTTATTCTATATTATTAGCTATTCTAATATAGGCACTATAGATCTATTCTAGGACCTTATATTAGGCGTACTTAAATATTATAGGTGGTACTATACCTATTCTACTATTCTAGTTTAGAGTAGTAGCTATTATATCTTAGCATAGCGGCGGCAGTAGATAGTTATATAATTATAGGTTTTAAACCCTAGTTTCTTCTATATAAAAGAGAATATTCTATATATCTATTTAGACTTTATATGCCGCTTACTCTAAAAGTTATATATTCTTAATATTAGTAGTAATTATATCTAGTCCGCTTACTACTTCCCCTGTAAATATTATACTATTTAAGAGTAATACTAAAGGTAATAGTTAAGCTCCCTTAATAGAGTATAAATACTATAATATTCTAGCCCTATACGCACCTACTTTATTACTCTAAATAAGGCGCCTAATCTATTCCTGTGTCTATCTAGCCCTTAGGGAAGCAGATACTAATTATAATATAGACTCTCTACTCTAGATAGTAATACTCTATCTATAGAGAATTATATTACTATATTAGTTTACTTAGGTAACTCTAGTTTTCCCTACTTCTAGGTCTAGGACTAAAAGAGGTAGCTTATTTATATAAAGCTTTAGTCTAAACTATTTCTTAAAGTCTTTATAAATCTCTAGCTTTATATAAGGCTTCTTATTAGAGTTATTAAAAGGGAGCGTAAACTGTAGGTCTTTATTTTACTTCTAGAAATTCTACAGCCTATTATACTTAGAGTCCTTATTAAAGTCCGTCTATTTTTTTAGGTAAACCTTAGACTAAATATAATAGAATATATTAGTAATACCTACTATGTCTACTGCTATTAGACCCTAGATCTTACTTTAATATAATTCCTTCTTCTTACTATCTAGAAGTTAATATATTATTTAACTAGAGAGAACCTAGTATACCTAGCGTATATTAGTAGTTTACTCTATAATATAGGCTAGATTTATAATACTATCTTACTATATTTATAGCTAAGGCAAATATAGGTAGATAGTATCTATAAGTAGAGTAGACTTATATATACTATCTAGCTTCTTTATTCCCTATTACTAAGAAATATAATAATAAGAGCTAGCAATCTCTTAGGTATATTACTTCTATAGTTTTTCTATCTCTTTAAGCTAAGGGTAGCTGCGTAAAAGCTATTCTTTACCTTCTATTATATTTATAATATTAATATTTTACTAGATGTAGTTAGACAGTTACTTTATAACAGTTATAAACTTATATATATTAAGACTATAAGTATATAGGACTTCTTAATAGGTAGTCTATTAAACCTATAGGGATTACTGCCGGGCTGCAATAATATATTAACTAAGTATAATAGAGTTGCTAGATAGCATATACTATATAAGATCTTAAAAGTGTTTAATAGACTAAATTACTCTCTCTTTTATAGGGTTAGTAAGGCTATCTTATAAAGGTCGCGCTATACTTACTAACTACTATACTAGTACACAGAGCTACTTAGTCCTTTAGTACTAATTCTATCTCTTACACCTTATCCTAAGGTCTTGTATAGACTAGGCAACCCTAAGTAGGTAGCTAGTAATATAGCTATTCTACTAATAAGCCGAGCTTAGAGAAGTTGTCTTAGTTAGAAAAAGTAAATTATAGAAAGTATAAATTAGTAAATAAGTAAGAAGTATACCCTTTAGAAAGTAAAGAGAAGAAGGTTTAAGAAGAGAAAGTTTCTAGAGATAGTAGATACTTATATCTATAGATACTAGCTCTCTAACTTTACCTTCCCCTATTCTCTGCCTTTACCTTATGTCAGGATAACCATATATAAATAAAAGTAAAGGTAAAAACTATAAAAATAAGTAAGTTAGCTATAATAAAGTAAAAATTTCTATTATATATGCTTATAGTGCGCGCTGACACAGTAAGTAAAAGTAAAGAAAAACCTATAGAAAATAATAATAGTAAAGGTATAACCTAGTTAGGTGCGTCGCAATTAGTTAGGTAAAGAAAATAGGTAAAGAAAATAGTAAAATATAGGCACTATTAAATATTTATCTCCTAACTATTAGTGTGCTGCTAACTAAGCCTATTAAATTTAGTTTACTATAGTAAAGGGTTCTTTTTCCCTAGAAAATTAACCTAGAAATTATATAGAATTAAAACTTCTATATATATATATCTTTATTTATTAAATTCTTATTCTAGTTAGAATAGTTTGCTAAGAAGCTAATAGCGTAATAGCTATAGTTAATTAGATAGTATATAAGTTACCTATATACTATATAATTAGCTAAATAAGTAGGGCTAAAGTTTTACTAGCTTAGCGCTATCTTCTATCTTCTAGTATATTCTAAATACCTTTTTAAGTAGCTTTTTTAAGTCGCGTATATATATCTTCTTCTCCCTAACTAAAAAAATTATTATTTCTAATAAAGAAACGTAAGGTTTGCAGCTAGAGTTATTATAGGTAGATTTTACTAAAAAAAATAAGTATACACTATAAAACTTCTAGAAGATAAGAAAAAAACTATAAATTATATACTCTACTAGTTATTTTTAGATAACCTAGAGCCGTTAGAGTTAGGGTAAAACTAATAGTTATCTTAATTAATATTAGTTATAGGGATAATAACTCTTAGCTAGGCCTATTAGGGCGCCTCTATTAGCTTACAATTCTAAGGTTAGAGACTCTCTAGGTAATGTAATTACCTAGTTTAGATATTATTATAATTAGTTTCTAGCGTAGGCACCTTATTTTTCTATATTCTAGTATCTTCTAAAATTATATAAGGTACGATTTTAACTTAGAATTAAGCTAGGTTATATAGTCTTAGCGCTAATATATTAGTAAGGGCATTAGTTTTAAGCTACTGGAATTTCTTTAGCTTATAGTCTAGTGTTATAGTTATAAACTTAACTCTATCTAGTTCTACTAGTTAATAATAGCCACAGTCCTATATAGCTTTAGTAACTTAGTATAGCCCTAGCTACTTCTAATCTAACTTCTTATCTTAAGATATATTAATCTTACAGAGGGAATTCTATAGAAGAATTATATCCCTAACTTAAATATCTTTATATAAGATCTTATAATACTTATCCTAGTATTTCTTATATTAGAGGCGGATGCGTTAGATACATTCTTATAACTCTATAATAGTCTTATTTTGGATATTTAGCTGCACTGCCCTAATAGTAAGAAGCTACTCTCTAGTCTCTATAGAGTTTTATAGTAGAGTCTGCTAGGTAGAAATTTCTAACTTAATTAGCAGTAATAGATTTTAACTAGTTATTAGTTATATTAGTGGGCATCTAGTCAGCTTATATATAGAAACTCTATCCGCTAGTAGTATAGTAGAGAGGTTATTTACCTATTCTCCTCTAAGCTTTGCTAATTCTTTTATAATAGGAATATATCTAACTTTAATAAACCTATTTACCTAGGGGTTCTGTATAGATATTATTACCTTTTAGATATTCTATTTTATTATAAGTTTATTAAGCTACTTTTTATTTTCTAGGCTTCTATCTACTATAACTTCTTTTATCTAAGACTATCTGCAAAGTATATTCTTATAGAAGAACTTAGTAATTTTCTTTAAACTTACTTTTCTTAATACTCTCCCTTTAGGCCACTCTATAACCTATTTTTAGGCTAGTATAAGGAACTAGTATCCTCTACTCTTTAGTATATAGACTATATTTATAGAGACTTTCTGCCACAGAACCTAACTATATATTATAGTTAATATATACTAGGTACGCCTTAATAAATAGAGCTAGTATTCTATATAGGTAGTAATATAGTACTTAATATCTATCTATAGCTCTAGCTACTAATAGTGCTGCGCCACTACTATTACTATACTATTAACTTTATAATATCTAAGCTGTAAGTAAATATTAGATATAACTATATATTATATTAATATATTATTAATAACTTATTATACTGTAATATTCTAGGCAGCTTTCTTAAAGAGTAAGCTATTATAGATAAAAAAGGTTAAAGTATACTTTTTCTATCTACGCCTATTCTTTACTAGTATATACTTTAGAGTAGTCTAGTAGTATAGGTACTGCGTAATCTCCTCTAACTTATCTAAAAAAGTTTTATTTAGTATCTAGGTTAATATCCTATCTAAAGTGGCATTTACTAACTATTATTTTACACTCTTATATAGCGCATAGTTAATAAACTAGTCTAGATTATTCTCTAGTTCTAGTAGAGGTACCTATCCTTCTAGCTTTAGGTATTAAGAGAGAGTATCTATAACTATATACTTCTTTCTCTTTATATGCTTAATTTTAAAGTCCTATATTAGTATTATAGCTAACTAACAGTTTATTAGTAATTTAGGCACGTCTATACCTATTTAGTTTAGTTAATAGATAAGGATCTAGGTATCTGTCTTAATTATAAAGTAGACCCTATATAGATAATAGCAAAATTTCTTTAGTGTCTATAAGACTGCTTAAGCTTTTAGTTTTATAGAGTACTATTTCTACTATTTTATAGACTAAATAGTACTCTTAAATTAGATAGGGTAATATTTTCTATTAACTTTAATCTATTTAATAACGGCGCCTGTACCTTCTTAACTTATATTAACTCCCAAGAATACTATATAGCCTAATTAATAGTCTAGGGTAATTAGTGTAGAAGCTAATATTACGGCTTTCTTTAGTATATTTATAGCTATTTGCTATAATTTTGCCTAGTTAAAGATAGCTTTCTTTCGCAGCAGTATAAAGAGAGGCTTAGTAATAATTATAAAATAAAATACTTATTATTAGTAGTATACTATAATACTAAGGAATATTTAAACTTTCTTTAGGTTCTAGTATAGTAGCCATTATTAAATCTTAATTATCTTTAATACCTAAGAATATCTTTTATCTCCGTCTACCTTATATTCTATAATAATAAGCCAATCTATTCTCTAGAAATACTTAGTACTAGAGACTATACCGCCCACCTGCTTAATATCTATAAGAATTCTATTAAGCTACTAAATATAATTAAGAATATATCTGCGTACACCTAGTAAGCCTAGAACTATACACTAGTTAGTAATATGCTTAGTACCTCTAATATAGATATTATTAATAAAAGGTGCGTAATTATTAGGGAAATAGTAAAAGAGAACTTTAGTCACAGCTTATAGAAAAGCTATAGGGGCATTTATTATACTTATTAGTAATATATATTAGCGCACTAATTGTCCGGGCATTATAAATATAGTAATATTACAGCTGTTTTTATGCAGCTCTATCTAATTATACCTAAAGAAGAAGTTAACTAAAAAGATAATTTTATAGCCTATATAGTACTCTAAGAAGTTATCTACGCTTAGTAGAAGGAGCGTATTATAAATAATTATAGTATTAATATACTATATATTATTAATTAGCTAATAGCCCTTATTCTTCTTAGAGACCAGAAACTATAGGTTGTAATACTAACTATTATATTCTTCTAATACCCCTTACTAAACTTACTTCTATATTATATAGACAACTTTCTAAAAGAGCTTCTTTAGAGAGTAGAATATTAGTTTCTACTATGCTTTATAGGGAATTATCTTAATCTAATGCAGAGGTACCACGTTAGAAAAGAATTAACCTACTTTACTAAAGTTAAACGCAATTACAGCTTCTTAATTAAATATTATCTCCTTTATAAGCTCTACCTTCTATACTAATAACTAGGGTCTAAAATGCGCAGCTGCTAGCTACACTAGAGTTAGATATATTTCTTTTATAAATATTATATAGTATTACTTAAATAGATAATTATATAGTCCGGGGTTAGAAGGGCTTATTAGATATAGCTGTTACTACTCTTAGATCCGGCGCTCCTACTAATATAGATCTTCTAGGTCTATAGTATTATAATAGTTATATAGAATGTCTACTAGGTACACTTTATCTATAACTTATTTATATATTATATTAATCTATTTTAGTTACTAGCTCTGCCTATTTTTCTATAAGATCTGCTCTTATATCTAAACTTCTATAGATAGAGAGTAGTGTATACTTTCTTATACTCTATCTTAGTATTATCTTATCTTCTAGTAAGCAGTTCTGTAGATGTCTCTATTTACTATTAGTTAGTTTACTTTAGTATTCTACTAATAAGCTTGCTTATAGTTAGTCTTTAAGAATAAGAACTTATATTCTCTATACTAAAGTTTCTTTTCTATAGGTATCTTAGCTTATATATAGCTAACTTCTACCACTTCTTTTAACTTCTCTAGCCTCCTAAACTTAGAAAGAGACCTTTTATTAAAGCTATTATTATATATCTATTTATAAATAGTTAAAGTTGCTATAATTATATTTGCTTCCCCTTATTTATATAGGGTAATATATCTAGGGCTTTCTTTTATAGAATCTAATATAATAAAGATTGCATTTCTAGCGCTATCTGCTAAGAAAATCTAACAGTAAGTTCGCCTATAAATTATAAAATATATAATTAACCTTATAGCAGCACACTATAGGGCGCCTAGTATTACTAATTAGATAAGATCTGGCACTATTTAAAAGTGTATAATAGTTTTTATAGGGCTGATTTAAACTAAAATATTATAGGCAGTACTAAGAAATAGCGTCTTACTACTATTAGTAGCTATTATACCTCTACTAGTGCTAGGGCTCTCTTTCTTATATATAATTTTTAAAGACCTAGTAGCACTTAATCTTATAAGGTTAATTTATAAGCTAGTGTTAATAAGACAATTAGCCCTATAGTTACTATTAAACTTAGCCTAGTAGATAGAAAATTCTTATAAGGTAATTACTAGCTGCGCCCCTTACTTATAATTCTATAGAACTTAACTATTATTATTATTAGCCATTTTATTCTAGGTATTATATTACCCTATAATGTTATACTAGGTTTTCTCTATATTATTAGAATATAATAGCCTATTAGTCTCTATAGTTATAATGCTATAGCCTATAATATTAATTCTGCTTAGCTAGTAAGAATCTAAATAGTAATTTCCTCCCTACTTAGGCCTAATAGCGCAGTTAACTGTAATTCTATAGTTTCTTAGGTAGTTCACAACCTCTAGTAAGTAATAGAGATAGTCTGTTAATAATAAATACTAAGCTTAGATATTAAGGCTTAGCGCTAAGCTTAGCACATTAGTCTAGCTAATTATATAGTAGATAGGTAACCCGTCCGCTGCCTAATTAGCTAGCCCTAGCAGAAAATTAGGTCCAAATCTAGTATTACTAAGCTTATTATTGTATAGAAAAACCGCATTTATCTAAGCTCTCTTAGCCGCCTTACTAAACTATACTAATTATATGGCAGTTATATACTCTGTTTCTTTAATCTTATTAATTACTTACTAGAGCGGACGTTAAAAGGTTAAGTATTAGAGTAAATCTTCTATAGTTAGGTGCCTTACTTCCTGCCCTAATATCTATTTTAATATATTATTATTACTTCCCTTTAGCAGTTGTAAGGCATCTTTTAATTAGTCTAATAGTTACTTAAGAATTCTAGTTAGAGTGTTCTATACTAGGGTACCTTAGAAAGATTCTTAAAGCAGATCTACTAAGCTTTAGGTACTCTACAGCCCTAGAAATAACTAATTAATACTAGCTAATATAAAGGGGGCCTATTCTTATTCTTAGGGTTCTACTAAAGAATAGACTATATCTATTATATTCTTATCTCTAAACTCTGCTATACGCGGCTCCCTCTATAATTTATTACTCTATAACTGCTTATATTCCTTCTCTAGAATTACCTAATCTTTTATTACTAGTCTTTTCCCTAATCTACTTCCTGTTCTGGGCTAAGTTATATATCTCTAACTAGGCGCTAATAGGCTAATTATTAGGCTCCTACTTCTAGAAGTACTATACTATTCTTATAACCTTATTATTACTAGAACCTTATCTTACTTTATAAGAAAAAAATACTTATTAATTATATTTATTATATTGCATAGATTCTCTTTCTAGTGCTTAAACTGTGCCTTAAATACTTCTGCGCTCCTCTTTAGGTTTTATTAACTATCTAATATAGAGGGTGCTCTAATAATAATCTAAGTAATTATATTTCTCTGTACTTAAGCACCTATTAGTATATTACCTAATATATTTTTTTATAGCTTAAGATAAGTAACTAAATATTATTAAGTAAGTATATTTTATTCTAAGACACTAAATTATTTCTAGATCTTACATAGTAACTATTAATACTAGTAGGAGTATAGAGGCTTCTTAGTAATCTGGCCTAGTATATAGTTTACCTATCTAAATTAGAAGTATGCGGTGTTGGCAGCCGGGTTAAAGAATTAATAGACCTAATAATTATTATATAAAGACCTTATCTAAGGGCAGTATTAGACTATATAGTCTTTACTACTATACTTATAATATTTAACTGCGTGTACACTAGTATTCTAAGTAGTTAGCTGCTAGAAGTTATCTCTATATTCCTCTTACCAATGCTCTAGATTATTATTCTGCTGCTATACTAGCTTATAACAGCAGTATTAGTTCTATCTAGCTAATAGCCCTAATAGCTATTTCTATTAAGGTTAGGTAGATTATGCCTGGCAATTATCTACTATTAATACGCAACTTAGAAAGTATTATAGAAACTAGAAGTTATAGCTTCTATTTAATATCTGCTATAGGTGTCTGTACCTAGTATATTCTATTATTATTACTATATTCTTAGTGTCTAAAGACATACCTTCTAGGTCTGTATATAGCTGCTATATCTCTTTATTATCCTCTAGTATTAGCTATAGTAGTTTAGCTATTATTACTTTTTCTACTTAAGTGCGACATATTAACTCTTCTAATAGATTTATAAGTGCTAAAGTAATAAGTTATCTAGCTTTTATAGCTTTATCTTAGGTCTAAATTAGTGCACGCATTCGTACTGCGTCTTTATATATAAACTTAATATTAAAACTTATTAGTCCCCGCCTCTATGTTACAAGAGAATATATATAGGCGTAGATTACCTCTATATTATATATTACAAAGTTATTAGTAGTTAGCCGCTTATCCCCTATATATAAAAGTATATATTCTTTATCTTCTTTATATAGTTCTTAGAAGAAGAAGAAGCTATACTCTAACTTCTAAATTTAACTTCTTTAAATATAGGCCTTAGAGTAAACTAGAAACTCTATATAATACTAAGTAATGCTTAAGAATATATTTACTAATATATTCTAGTAGTACTACTCTAGAAATAAATAACTAGCAGCTTTCTAAAATAGGTTATAGTCCTTCTAATATTTCTTTATAGCTACCTATAGTTCTTCCTAGTTCTTTATCTTAAACTTCTTTAAAAACTTAATAATACGATAAGCTTTATAGTTATAATAGTTAGGGAGTATATTTAGTTATATATCTAACTTTACTTAGTAGTTATCTATAATTTAATTATAGTTCTCTAGAAACTCTGTTACATTTGCCTCTATAAAGTAGGGTATATTAGTAGGCGATTATAGTGGGAGGTATAGTTAGGCTTAGTATAGTAATAGAAATAAGGCTATAGGTATTATAGGGGCAGCGCCTTAGAATTCTATTAATAGTGTATTATTTAGGGCAAATAAGTAGTACTTAGCCATAGTAGTAGTTTGTCTAATTAATAGGTGTATAGGGAAAATAGATAAAAAAAATAATAGATAATAGCTATATAATAATAAATATAAGTGTAAAGGACAGCTACTATTTCTATAGAATTTAGGTATAGTACACACTTAAGAGCTACTCCTACTAAAATAGATAGTCTATATACTTTACTAAAAGATAGAAAATTTTAAAGATTTCTAAAAATATAAAGTAATTTAGTAATAGGTAATATTCTAATATCTCTTTTTAGGTTACTTCTCCTTCTACTTTTATATAGGCCTAACTTTTATTACTAATAGTAGTAGTTCTCTATCTACTACATCTAGTACTTCTTCTTATAATAGCCTTACTAGACTCTATTATATTAATTATCTTAGCAGACCTCTATCTAAGATAATATATAGCCTTATATAGTATACTAGTCTAGTGCAATTCTTCCTTATCTTTAATACCTAGGTAGTTAATAAGAAGGTTAGTCCTTATAATAGCAGTTCTCTATCTATTATAACTAATTCTTCGGCCTCTCCCTACTTACTCTAATTAGGCAGGTAGGCCTACTGCTATTAGTATCTACTACTATTATTATAATTTTGTATAAACCTTTTTATACTTAGGCCTATATTAGTGCTCTTTTTACAGGAGCCGGATGTCTCCTAAATATACTTAGGGTTAAATCTATTCCTATATTCTTTCTCTATACTCTTACCTAAGGCCTAGCCTTATATATTGTTTCCCCCTAGTACGGTTACTATTTTAAAGTATATAGTATTTACCTATACTATCTCTTTCTTCTCTCTAGGGAATCAGAAACCTATTATAAGGTAGGGCTATAGTGCGGAGTAGGGAGTATAGGGATAAGTAGGTATAGTATAAAGATAATATAATTCTTAAAGTAAAGCTATCTACTGCTAGAGTAAAGTTATATTCTCCCCCCCTATTATATACAAAGCTATATATCTAAGAGGCTAAGCACCTAACTAATTAGGTGTACTCTAGATTATTATGTGGGTGGCGCCCGCCCACGGTACACTATATACCCTAAACTTTTTTAAAGTAGTTAAATAAGTATTTTTCTTTACTATTAGGGTCTCTTCTATCTAAAGCTACTTTCTTTTAGATAATTTATAGTATATTATAGCTTTATTAGCTACTTTAAGGTTAGCTATCTCCTACTATACTAATACTAGCTTATATATAATAATTACTACCCTCTTTAAGACCTTCTTAAAGGCCTTAATTATTAAAGTAAGTAAACTATTTATATACCTTTAGATTCTTAACTTTATAAATATTAATTATAGCCCTAATTCTAAGGTATTACTAGAGGTTTATAACTACTAAGAACTATTACTAAATAGTAGTAGTAATAAAGTATATAACTAGATATTAAGACCTAATATAACCTAATTTAGTATAAATAAAACTAATCTAGTACTTTAAAACCTTTCTTAAATATTATTTTTAGTAATTCCTATAAAAAAGGTATACTTAAAGTAAGATAGAAACTCTAGTTTTATAATATATATAATATAACTTCTTATAAGCTCTTTAGCTTAGTACCTATATACCTACTTTAAAGGGGTAAAATTATATCGGTATAGGTAGAATAACTATCTATATAGAGTCTAAAAGAGGTTAGAGGTATATAGAAGTATATATTCTTAAGAGAAATTCTAGATAAATTACTACCTATAGGCCTAGTATAAAGAATAATTAAAATACTAATCTACCTTAGTAACTAAAGAGAACTATATACTATTATTTACTAATTATTATCTAAAGTCTTCTTAGATACCTTACTACTATTTATTAGAATTTCTTCTACCTATTTAGCTATAGGGGTAGATAAGAATTCTTCTTAAAACTTATTATACTCTAAATATCTAGGGTCTATATTAAATTTAATTTAGATTCTATCTTTTAGTATCTTAGTAAAAAGCTATAAGTAATTACTAATACTTATTATTATAGATCTTTTATAAGCTCTATATTTCCTAATATTATATATATTTTAGTATTAGTGTAGAGTTAGACTACATCCAGACATATAATAGCAGTGTTATAGATATTACTTTATTATACTTTACTAAAGACTAAAAATATAAGTTATAGTTATTCTTCTAATAATTATATTTATATTAATTCTTCTATATATACTTAGATAGTTACTTCTAGATAGAAGGGTGTAGAGATAGTAACTATTAAGCTACTACTAGTACTATTATAGCCCTTATTAGCTTAAAGAGTATATTAGTCTCTTCTACCTTATAATAATACTAAATTTTATTAATTTATTAAAGTTTAATAATATTCCTTTAGCTATCTAGCTATCTTTTAGCTTCTTCTAGTTTATTAAAGGTAGTTATACTAGATTAGTCCTAACTAAGGGTAAATAACTCTATTAGGTTTAGAATATTAATAAGTAGTACTACTAGGTATTACTTATTAGTAATAACTATAATATACTCTTATTTATCCCCTAATAGCAGTAGTAGAGTTAATTACTATTTATTATTATCTAAATAGTTAGTATTATTTACCTCTTATATATAATAGCTATAAGTAGAATATCTATCTACTATAGCTATATAACTAGCCTTAGATAGTAATAATAGAACTAGACTACCCTAAAATAGGTTTAAGTAATTTAAATATTAGAATTTAGGTATAGGGTAATATAGTTCTACTATCTAGAGTAGATATAGGTATATATTTCTAGTATATAGATAGATGAATTACTATTAGAGTAATCTATTAGCTTTTAGGTTATATACCCCTTATAGTTATATAACTATGCTAGTCTAAGACATAAGGCCTTTAGTCGTAATAGTAGATAGAAATACCTAATTAAATAGTTAGGTTATAAAGAGAAAGAAAACTTATAAAAACTAAGTACTTTTATTAATAGAAATATACTAAAAAAGTACTAGTAGAAATTTAATATAAAACTAAAAAGGTTTACTATATTAATTCTACTATAAACTTAAAGAGGTTAAGGGTAACCTTCTAAGAAGAAAGGTAATAACTTAAAGAAATAAGAATAAGCTAACTAGATCTAATTAGAACTACTTTATACTACTCTAACCTTATTATAGTTACTCTATAATAAAATATCTTAGAACCTAATAATATTAAATTAGCTATTTTAGAGAAGAACTAGTTAGTAATTTATTAACTTTTTTATTCTTTTAAAAGTATCTATATATTTTCTATAGGTACTAGTTATCTAAAACTAATATTTCTTAGATTATATTAAAAATTTTATTTATAGTATAAACTATTCTCTATTAATTCTAATTAATTTATTAAGGTTACTAATAATTTCTCTACTATATAAAAGTTTTTTATATAAGGGTTTCTTAAGACCTTATTCATATATTATTATTAGTAATTTATTACCTTAGTTAAGTTTTTTTTTTTCAGAGTAAAGCTATAATTATAACTACCTAATAGTAAAGAAATAGCTAGCTAGAACTATATAGATCTATAAATAGCTCTTTATTATATTCTATATATAATAAGATAAGAAAGAAGATAAGAAAAGTATACTTTATAAAATTTAGGCTTACTAAGGCAGGTTACTAAGGTTTACTATAAAGTTATTCTACTACTAGAAGATCTAACTAAGTTATAGCTCTATACCTCTAGAAAAACTATAGTAGTATAGTATACTTCTTATTCTAACTAATTCTAAGTATATATTTAAATAGAGGTCTTATAATATTAAGATTAGTAAAGAGAGATAATAGTAGTAAACTCTAGTTACTAGAAAGTAACTTATAAGCTAAGTAAAAAAGATATAAAATACTTTAAGTAAAAATAAATATCCTATTCTATTACCCTAAATATAAATATAAATATAAATATAAATATAAATATAAATATAAATATAAATATAAATATAAATATAAATATAAATATAAATATAAATATAAGTCTATAGCCTATATTACCTAACGTCTAGAAGAATCTAATATATATAAGCACTAAATTTATTACCTATATAAATATTACCCTAGACCTAGATAACTATAAGAAGCTTAAGTATCTTATATAAAAGATAAAGCTATAGAGGAAGTCTAAATTACCTATTAAACAAATAGTTAAACTTATAATACTAGAGGCTATATTTCTAGAGTTTACTAGTATATTCTCTCTAACCTAAAGGTATTACTTATAGAGATATTACTAGCTAGTATAAGCCTATTAATATTACCTTAGAATATAAATACTAACCTAAGTATTATAGGGTAGTATAAGATATTACTATAGGTATTTCTAGATAGTAGTACTTTAGATAGTAATATATATAGTAAGACTATAAGTAGAGAAGATAACTTTATTAGAGAGTTAGAAGCTTATATAGTAGTAAAGCTAGTATAGCTATAAAATACTAAGACTCTATTAACTTAGTTACTATTATAGAGATTCTAAATATATAGAAGTAATAGAGCTAAAGTATATTAGTTAAATTATAAAGTATTAGTAGGTATAGGTAGATAAGAGTAGAAGGTACTAGAGATAAAAGTAGTTTTCTAAATAAAATTAGATTACTATTAAAAAGTACTAGGTATACTATAAGGTTATTAAGAAGGTATATTAGTATTTAATTTACTATTAGTTAGTACTATATTAGTAAAGAAAAGATTAAAAAAAAAATTCTCTCTTATTATATTTTTCTTATATATTACTATAAGCCTTAGTTACTAATAATATTAATAGAGTACCCTTTATTACGCTATATATATTAAATAAAGGCATATATAAGAGTATCTACCTTAATATCTATAATAGTAAGAAACTTCTTAGTCTTAGATAGGTAGTTAATAATAGTTAGTATATTTTTATATAGTTATTTAGTATCTTTATTATTATAGGCGGAGAGCTCTACTATCTAATTAACTAAGATACTATTCTAGTACTAATCTAAAATTAGTAAAGAATAGAGTAGGCCCTTTTTGCTATTACGCCTAACTTTTATATATATATAGGTAAGGTAGTTACGCACGTATTAAGTAATAGTATATATTATATTAGGCTAATAACACTAGTAGGTTAGGTTATTATAGGTACTGTATTTGCCTAGGTAACCGGAATAAAGTTTATTATATAAGTTTTTAATAATCGCGGTATATAGCTTAGTATTATTAGGGATCTAGACTTTACCTTATATATATAGAATTCTATTAAGAACCTTATAGTTACTAAGCTTTACTCTATACTTCTTTTCTCTATAAATAAGTTAATAAGAAATATAGCGCTTACCCTATAGTTTAGTAGTAATAATTTTCTAAAGGTCTTTATTATAGGCAATAGCCTCCTTAATTACTAGAAAGAAGTCTAAGCTATATTTATTAGACTTATTATATATATTATACTAACTAGAAGCACTATTCTTAGTAGTAGAATTATTTAATAACTTTTCCCTTACCTTAGGTTTCTGTACCATAGGTACCAAGGTAAATAATACTAATAATTCTTTAATAGACTTCTTATTATAATTATCCACTTTGCTAATTAAGTATAATATATACACTAGGTTAATAACTAAGTACTTAGCTTCTCTAATTATAAGCTATACTATATATACAGTATACTTAGCCCTAAATCTATTATTATTATATAGTATTACCTCTTTCTTAATATTAGGTGTAACATAATACAGCTTTAGAATTATTTATACCTAGTACTATTATTACTTATTACTTACAGATTTAGGAAGGTTACTAGAGTATTAGGTAAGTATATTAGGCTTTATACCCTACTTACCTAGCTAGTATCTAATTATAAAGTTAAACTTAGACAGGAATTCTACCTAGTATATCTATCTATAGTTTAGATATTTATTGCTTATAAAATATTATAGCACTAAGTAGTTAGTAATAATATTAATTAGATCTTTAGTACCTAAAAGCTTAAATTACTATTTCTTAAAAGTGTATATAATTATAAGTAACTTCTTATTATATATTTTATAGTTATATTTAGCTAAAGTTATCTTATATAATAGAAAGGTAATAGGCCTAAGTACCCTATTATATATTTAAGATAAGATAGTAGCTATTATAAAGTTAGAGATATCTATCTTTAACTAAGTTTTATAGTCTGTGTTAAAGTAAATAAGTACTAGAGTAGTAGTAAAAGCCTATTTAAGGCACTTAAACGCAATAGCTATAGGTAAATAAGCCCTAATAGGAAACTTATTAGTTTATCTATTAGTAGTTTTTATAAGCTCTATTAATAGTCTTATAATTTAACTAAACTCTAGAATAAATTACTAATAGAAATTAGTAAAACCTAGAAATACCTATATATCTTTAAGGTTATAGAGTAGTTACTATTTTAGAAGTATAGCAACTTTCTTAGGGTCCATCTCTAGGCCCTTAGTTATAAGGATTAGGCCTAGGTATATAGCCTTATTAACTTTAAAGCTATACTTATTAATATCTAAATATAATCTAGTAGTGTAAAGTTTACCTACTATAGTTTATATATATTCTTTATAGTCTTCTTCTTACTTACTATAAATAAGTATATTATTAAGGTAAGCTATATAGAAGTCGTCTAGGTATTACTATAGTATATTATTAATAAAGTTCTAGAATATCCCTAGCATATTATATAGCCTAAATAATATAACTAAGTACTTATAGAGCCTATATCTTATTAAGAAGGCAGTCTTTTCTTTATTACTATCTTTAATTTATACTAAATTAAAAGTAGTAATAATATTAACTAAAGAAAGTACTCTAGCTTTAGTAAGGTAAGCTATAGTTTCTTTAATTATAAATAGTATATTCTAGTTCTTCTTTATTATAGTGTTAAGCGCTTAGTAATTAATATATATATATAAACCACTCGCTAGTTTTTTAACTACTAGGACCAGCGCTATATATAGAAATAAGCTAGGTTAGATAAATTCTTTACCTAGTATATTATTAATATAGGCCTTAACTACTTAAGCCTTATAATATATAAGTTTATAGATCTTAGGGTAACTATAATTACCCTTAAGCATAATACTATAATCTATACTCTCTTACCTTAGTAGAAGTTTATCTACTTTTTTTAATTTAAAGGCCTTAACTTTATCTACTAACTAAGAGGGTAACTTAGTAAGTAGTTTCTTACGTATTATCTTAGGTTATTCTATCTTAGCTATATACTTATTAAAGTCCGCTTTTATAGTTACTATATAACTTATACCTACTAGGTTTATAATAAGATGCTTCTTATACGCAGCAAGTTTACTTATACTACTAGGGTCTAAGTTCTAGTTAAGTTAGTTCTAGTAATAAGGCTTAAGGAATATGGCAGCTTTAGGGTTTCTATAAACTATTATTACAGTAATATGCCTAGAGATAATATTAATACTATTCTTCTTAGTTTATAAGTATATTAAACTAGTGGGAGGCTTATTATTATAGATAGTCTTAGGTAACGCGTTTTTATAATAATTAACTAGATAGTGTACTAATTTAAACTTTAGTAACTAAGTAGGTCTAAATGTAGGTATACACTAGTAGTAGTCTAACTAGTTTATATTCATAAGTATATTAAACTTTCTAATCTCTATAATATAGTAAAGTATAGAGCTAGTATATAAACTATAGTAGATAGAAATTTTAATAGCTGTATAGAGTTTAGTAAAAAGTACTCTATTAGTAAGTGCTAAACTTATAGGGTATATAAGCTTAATAACCTTAAGACTATATTTCTTAATAATATAAAAGTAAATAAAGTATATAGTTGTACCTAAGTTAATAAGGCTAAGCCCTTAGAGCTATTAGTGTACTATTAGTATCTTAAGGTAATAGTAAAATTTTAACTACCTAGTGGCTTACTTTATATTAGGCACCTTATCTAAGGTAATAGTAGAAATAGTATATATAATAAAGGGCTTATTAATTATACCTCTATTAACTAGGGTAGTAGCTTCTAGTTAACAAATCTATTAGTAGACTTATTACTATATATTTTATTATTCTATATACTAGTTATCTGGCCCTAGGTTATAATTTAGACCTAGGGTGTCTTATTTTCTAATTCCATAGATAACTTATCCTTATTATATAAGTACTAGTTTCTATTATCTAAATAATCTTCGCTTCCTACAGTAACTATAGAGACTAAGCTAGAAATATCTTTAACTCTTTTTACTAGTAGATTATATTCTCTACTATAGTATAACCTTTATTACTATAGTAATAGTATATACCCCTTTTACGCATAATAGCTTTCTCTACTATTATATTACAATCCCGCAGAATAACAGCAGACAAATAAAGACACCTAGTAGAGTAGAGCTAATAAGACTAGGGGCTAATATATTATTAAATACTAAGGAACTAGAAGAATTAGGTCAGTAAGTATATAACTATAATCCTGCCAAGATAATAGAATTCTAGAAGTAGAAGAACTTAGTAGAAGTAAAGAAGCTACTTCTAGGCTAGAGCTATACTCTTTAGAAGTAAAGGTTAGTAAGAGATTATAAGAACTAGGAAGAATAGTATATAGTCTAGAAGAAGTTCTAAGTATTTCTTATTCTTTATAGTTAATTCTATAGTTAAAATTAAAGCATATCTTCTACACTAAAATTAATTAGTTTTCTTATATAATTATTATCTTACCTTCTATAGTAAGGTTAGAATATTCTTATACCCCTTATTGTCTATTCGTCCTTAACTACTAAATACCCGCAAGGCCAGACCTAGACTAGGTATATAGAAACACCTTATAACACTTTAACTACCTATAGGTATAAGACATAATAGTAATACTAACTAGCTTATAAGTATTAAGAGCAGTAATAGGAAGCTCTGCTTCTAGGCCTACAACTAGTATAGCTATAGTTATAGCTAATTAGGCTAATTAGATCTAATAACTCTAGAAATAACTAGCCTAGGTTATAGAATAACTCTAAAGGTAGGTAATAGTTACTACCCTAGCTAAAGGAATGTTTAAGGTCCCAGAACTCTTTAATAGAGACTAGGAGAAGTTAAAACTATTTCTTACTAATATAGAGCTATATAATTGCTCTTATAAAGCTAACCTACCTAAGGAATAAGACTATATGCTAGCTACAGAAATACATATAATAGGCTGAGCCACTAGATAGATGTAACCTTTAGCAGATAACTACTTAGAAAATAAAGATAATATTAAAGAGTACTATAAGAACACTAAACTAGTCTTTAAGGATTAGAAGTTATTCTAGGAATAAATAACTATTATATTTAGAAAAGTTAATAAAGTAAAGTAGGCTAAATAATATATCTAAAGGCTAAAGTAAACTATATTAATAGATAAGTATACCTTATTATTTAAACAACTCTAAGCTAAGATAGACTAGAATAATATACTACTTTAGTTAGTATTCTATAATAGCCTAAAGAAATTAGTAAAAGATGGCCTAGTACACTATATAGAACCTAAAGATCTAAGGGCTCTAATAGAATTAGCTATATAAGTAGATAACCGCCTCTATAAATAGAATTAAAAGAAAAAAGAGGTAACTAAGACTATATACTACTAAAAGCCTAACACTTAGAAAAAATAGGATAATAAAGAAAAATAGGACAAAGACAGTAATATAATTATAGAAAATAAGGCTTAAATAAGAAAAGAGTAAACTCTATAATAAAAAAAATAGAATAAGATTTACTAATAATACTTTAAGAATAAGGCTTATCTAAGTTATAGAAAATAAAAACATTTTAAAGCTAATTATTTAGACCGCCGGGAATAAGGTAAATAAGCTAATATAATTAGAGTAGCTATAGTAATACTATAACCTAAGATACTAGAATTAGGCAAGATTCCTAATAATATTATAATACCGGTGTTACGGCTGCTACGCCGCAACAGAATTACAGGAATTACATTAATAACAGCAGTAACTAATTAGATTATATAAGAGAAGAATATAATTATAGGTTAGACGCAGAGCACAATATAAATATATAAGAAGTTATATAATTAGATCTGTAGATTTATAGGACAGAGCTATAGAGCCTAGATTTATAAAATCTGTAGGCAGAGCCTATAGAGCTATTATTAGATAGCAGTATATAGAGATAATAGATTACTAGTAGGTAAGCCCTTATTATTAATCTATAATATAATTCTCTATACCTAGTTTTCTTACAGAAGATTACTCTTAAGTCTTTAGTAATACATTCTTATAGTAGTAATTAATTAACGTTTACATAATATATAATCTATATAACCCTATATACTACTTATCTCTTACTAGAACCCTAATAGGGCTATAGCTAGTAATAGAGTTCTAAAAGCCCTATTATACTTTAATAATTATGTCTTAAGAGTCTCTATAGGTATATACCTAGATTACTAGTATTAATAATGGCTTCTACTAAGAACTAACCGACTTTATTAGACCTAACAGACTTAGTCTAGATAAAGGAATAACTTAACTATCTTAATAAAGAGAATATTAGGGCTAAGGAAGCCTATAAGCAATTAGTAAAGTAAATTTAAATTATATTAGAAGAGAAAGAAGAAGAAGCTGACAAAGAAATAAAGAAGTAAATTTAGTAAATAGAACTCTAAATAAGGAGCAGACCTCTAAAGCTTATAGATCTAAAGAAGTTTAATAGAACTTAAACTAAACTTAGGGGGTTCCTAGCCTTAATAACTCTCTACTTAGACCTAAACTAAGAATACCTTAGAGATAAAGATTAGAAGGTGGCTTATATAGCTACCTACTTTACTAAAAAGGTAATAGACTAGTTCGACAGCTACCTTATAGACTAAAGGGCGAATAAGGCTAATAATAGAAAGGGGGAAACTAACCTTATCTTTAGAAATTATGCTTATTTTAAGCAAAAACTTTAACTAATCTTTAGTAATATTAACACAGAATGCATAGCTAAATAAAAACCTTTAAAACTCTAATAAACTAAAACAGTGGCAGTATATATATTAGTATTTAAATAGCTAGCTAATAAGGTCTTAAACTATAGAGAAAGAGCCCTAATATAAAAGTTCTATAAAGAACTAAAATTAGATATTAGATATAAAATAATTAGGATAGAGAAACCTATAACTCTATTTATAATAATTAAGTAAGCTGTCTAAGTAGACAATAAATTATTCCTGTAAAAATAAGATAATAAAAGAGAAAGCGAACATAGAGTAAATAGCTAAAACTATAAAACCTATAATAAAGAGGACCCTATAGTCTTAGACACTAATAAGAAAAAAGAATTAAGTTAGAATATAATAAAAGAAAAGTAATATAAAGAAGGTGCCTACTTTAGCTATAGTAAGAAAGGCTATATAGTTAGAAACTGCCTAAGTAAGAGCTAGGATAAGTCTGTAAAGGGTACTAAAAAGAAATTAAAGAAGTTAGAAATCTTAAGAGATACTAAAAAGAAACTAGCTAGTAGTAAGAAATATAAAACTACCTATTAGGCTAAGTATTTTTAGAATATGTACATATTGCACATAAAAATAAAAAAGGATATAGAATACTAGCTAATAGGTAAAAAGCTAACAGCAACCTAAGAAAAACTAATAATTCTATAGATTAAGAAGTAGAATACCTAAGTTCTAGAATTCTTTAATATAAGTAACTTAAATAGTAAGTTAGATAATAAGAAATAGGGAAGTAGCTTAGATAAATTAATTAACACCCTATTCTAGTTAACTCTTTAAGGGGATAAACTCTTCTCCTTATTACCTATATAAGAGGCACCTATGTCTCCTAGAAAGAGTATCTATATTAGAGAAACTAAGTACTTTTAGCTAGAAGGACTAGCCCTTAAGGTAGCTAAAATAATTAGATTAGCTAACCTTAGACAGCAAATTAAGGGGATACGCTTTTACTACTAAAACTTATATAGAGAAATAATTAATAAAGTTTATAAGAACTAGAAGATCTAGTTTCTAAGGAATACTAAGTTTACTAGCTTTAATAAATAGGTTAAAAGGAATATAATTCTAGCAGCAGAAATACTAGATAGCTAAACCTAGGCTTAAATAGCTAATAAAATTAGGTAGGTAGACGAAGCACACACACCTTAAGTTATAATAAAGTACTAGATTTTAATTAGAGAAAAATATTTAGAGGATAAAGTTAAACCTATAGAGAGAGATAACCCCTAAATACTAACTAAGTATTTAGCGCATTATAAACTCTTATAAATATTATATATAATAGATAACTATCTAATATACCTAGTACCTAAGAAGAAACACCGCGCCTTTCTAATTTAAATTATAGATAATTCTTATAACAATCTCATCTTAAGGGATGAAGTATATAGATGGCACCTAGAAAAGAAGATTAGTAAATACTTAGTATTAGTACTAGGACCCCTTCTACTACACAAATATATTAAAAGGTAACTATAGTATAAATGCCTAGAAAATAAATGCCTAAAGCATATAGCAACGAAAATTTAGACAAAGTATTAGCTAAAGGGTAAGAAGGCCCTTAAGGGAATACTTAGACTATACGTAATAATTAATAGGGAATACTAAGAGAGACCTATTTAAGCTATAATTAATAGTAAAGTAACTAGAAACTTTATCTTAAAAGATTTTATAGAAGAAGAAGGACTCTACTACACAGATAAAAAGAAATAATAAACCCTATATAATATTAAGGGACTACTGTTCTAAGAATAAATTAATATAGAAACTATACTAGGTACCTTTCTATTAGACGGACTGGTAATTAATAATTTTGTTATAGATTTGGCTAAAATAGATAACTAGTAGGATGTAATCCTTAGAATGCTATAGTTAAAGTAAGTTAACCTAACTATCTATTAGGAAACTAAAAGAATTAAGTACTCTTATTAGCTAGCTACTAGTAAGGAATAAATTCTAGGTGTTCTAGAATAATACTAGAAATTTGCAGATATCTTTAATAAACTAGAAGGTTACCTACTGGAATACGCAGATTAGGATTGCGAGATTAAGCTAGAAGAAGGAAAATAACCTATATAGGGACTAGTTTATAAGACTATAGAAAAAGAATTTAAAGTTACTAAATAGTATATTAAAAATAACCTTAAATAAGGATATATTTAACCCTTTAAATTCTCTGCAGCTTATAGAGTAACGTTTATAGAAAAGAAAGATAACCCTAAACTATAATTTTATATAGATTTTAGGAAAATAAACACTATAACTAAAAAGGACTAATACCTATTACCACTAATCTTAGACCTATAGAATTAATTATAAGATGCAAAAATCTTTATACGCTTAGATATTAAGAATACATATTATTAAATTAGGATAAAGAAAGGCAAGGAATAAAAGACAGCCTTCTAAACTAAGCTAGGGCTTTTTAAATATAAGGTTATGCCCTTTAGGCTTACTAATACCTTAGTAGTGTTCTAATAATAAATTAATACCATCTTAAAAGGATGCCTAGGCAAATATATAATAGTATACCTAGATAACGTGCTAATCTATTTAATAGATAAATAGTAATATAAGAAGCATGTTAGGGAAGTGCTTAAATAGATAAGTAAGGCTAAGTTATACCTTAAGCTTAAGAAATGTAAGTTTTATATAACCTAAACTATTTTTCTAGGGTTTGTAGTTAAACTAGGGAAACTTAAAATTAAATAAACTAAACTACAGGAGGTCTCTAAATAGGGAACCCCTAAATATATTAAGAATATCTAATCCTTTCTAGAATTCTATAACTATTATAGAAAGTTTATTTTAGAATAGATAAGAATTACAGAACTACTTATAAGGTTAACTAAAAAAGAGGTTCCCTTTAAGTAGACAGACAAATACTAATAAGTAATAGACTAATTAAAGAAAGAATTTGCAAAGAAACTAGTTCTATAAATTTTTAATCCCTACTACCTAGTAATACTTAAAACTAATATATTAAATTTTACTATAGGAGCATACTTGCTCTAGTAAGATCTAAAAATAGATAAAAAGCACCTATACAGCTATTATTTCTAGAAAATAAAGGCTATAGAGCTTAACTATAATATCTATAATAAGAAAATACTAGTAATAGTTAAAGCATTTAAAGAATAGAGAACTTACCTCTAAGAAGTAAAGTACTAGATACCTATATTTTTAGACTATAAGAATCTAATAGAATTTATAATTAATAAGGCTCTTACCCCTTAATAAGTAAGATAGGCACAGACCTTATTAATATATAATTTTAAGATTATATATACTAGAGAAACAGAAAACCTTAGAGCTAATACCTTAAGTAGATAACTAGACCTCTAAGAAAAAGTAGAAGTGTTAGGGGCCTTACTTAAGTTTAATACTAACGGTACTATTATATATAATATACCTAAGCTTATAGTAATAGTAGAAATATAAGCTAGTGTATAGCTTAATTAGATTAAAAAGAAAACTGCAATTAATAAGAAAAGTATAAGCTATTTACTAGTAGAAATAAAATATAAAGATAATGTGTATAAGGTCTTTAATAGAATCTTTATTCTAGCAAAAATCTAAAGAGAATTTGTATAATAGTTCTATAAAGCACTAGTATACGGTTACTAAAGAATAGAATAAATGCTAAAATAATTAATATAAAATTATTACTTCCTATAAGCCTAATAAATAGTTATGAAAGTCCTTAGGGATTGCGCGGATTATTATAGAAATAAGCTAAATAGATATGTGCCCTATAGATAACTATAATCTATAGAGGTACCTAATAGACTATAGGGGGTTATTATAATAGACTTTATTACGGGGCTACTAAAGTCTAAGGACCTAGATAACAAGGTTAAATATAATAGCGTAATAGTAGTTATTAATAAGATAACTAAGTACGTATACTTTCTACTATATAAAGAAGTTAATAAGGTAGAATATATAGTATTTTAATTTATCTTTATAGTAATTATACAGCACGGTACCCCAGACAAAATTATTACAGACTAAGATATATATTTTATATTAAAATTCTAGTAGATAGCATTTACCCTTATAGATATTAAGCATAGCATGTCTATAGCTTACTATTTATAAATAGATAGTTAAACTAAAAGAATAAACTAGATAGTAGAATAATTTCTTAGGTGTTACCTAAACTACTAGTAGAATAACTAGATAGGGTTACTCTCTATAGCATAACTAGCCTATAATAGCTTATAATATAGTGCTACTGGAGTCTTACTATTCTTTATAAACTATAGATTTAACCTAGCAGTATACTAAGTACCTAGAATAATAAGGTCTTAGAGCATAGATAGAGAGAATTAGGTAAAGGAAATTATATAAATTTATACCTAACTCTAGTAAGATGCTATATTCCTATAAGAAAAAATAGGTAAATATTATAATTTTAAGCATAAGCCTACGCCTACGCTAGAAAAGGGAGAGAAAGTCTAGCTACTATAAAAAAATATTACTAGTAAATAACTATTAAACAAACTAGACTATCTAAAAATTAAACTATATAAGATTTTTAAGCAGATTACCCTAGTTTTATTTAAATTATAACTTCTAAATAATATAAAGATACACCCGGTGTTCTATATAGCCTTACTAGAAAAGGCACTATAGAATATAGAACCTATAGTTTATAAAGTAGATATATATAGGGAATAATAAGAAGAATAGAAAGTAGTAAGTATTAATAGACACTAACTAGTAAATAGTTAACACTACTATAAAGTTAAATAGCTAGAACGCAATAAGAAAGAAAACCTATAAAATAATACCTAGAAACTAGAAAGTAATCTTAACTGCTCTAGAAAGTTAAAAGAATTTTAGTTAAACTAATCTCTTAAAGAAAGCCTAGAAATATTAGACTAAGAGTTAAACTACCTTATAGTAAACTATAAAGATTACTACTATTAGAAAAGGTATAAGTAATATCTTAAGAGACTACTTTATTCTTCTCTAAACTATTCTATAGACTAGCAGCTTTTAGCTTTGCTTCTTTCTAATCTAGCTTAGCCTTTAGAAATACTAACTAATAATCCTCCTGCTTATTAAGAAGCTTCTTCTATTTCTATAAACGTAATACCTTTACCTAAGTAATAGTAAAAGTATCTAGAATCTCTTTCTAAGCCTTTTTAGCCTTAATAAGTTTAGCTTAAATTTTAGCTTAGGAACGACTAGTGCTGCGCACTATAAATAGTTAATATAGATAAAACTATAGTAGCAGATAATATACTCTTAGCTACTAAAATACTATTAATATTATAAGAACTATAAATATTTAAATAAATATAAGCTTTATAAGCGGAACGCCTAGGTATATTATATAGAGAAAGTTTGTATAAAATCTTTAACTAATTATAGTAAGAATAAGGTATAGTAAGAAATCTATAATAACTAATTTTATTAGTAAGCGTAAGTTGTTTATTAGTTTTATAAAAAGGTATAAAGGGTAATAATAACCTAACTTATAATAGGGCTCACCCTACTAATATAGCACTACCTCTGTAATAGATTAATCTTTAGGCTAAAGACTTAGAAGGGGGAGATAGTGTTATAGCTACTATACTATAATAGAATTATAGAAATTATATTAATAACAGTAGTGACTAATTAGATTATATAGGGGAAGAATATAATTATAGGTTAGATATAGAGTATAATATAAATACGTAAGAAGTTATATAATTAGATCTGTAAATCTGTGGGACAGAGCCATAGAGCCTAGATCTATAGAATCTATAGGCAGAGCCTATAGAGCTATTATTAGATAGTAGTATATAGAGATAACAGATTACTAGTAGGTAAGCCTTTATTATTAATTTATAATACAATTCTCTGTACCTAGTTTTCTTACAGAAGATTACTCTTAAGTCTTTAGCAACACATTCTTATAGTAGTAATTAATTAACATTTATATAATATATAATCTATATAACCCTACACGCTACTCATCTCTTACTAGAACCCTAATAGGGCCACGGCTAGTGACAGAGTCCTAGAAGCCCTGTTACAACCGGACTCTAAGGAAGAGCCTTAGAAAACCTAACTAACTAATTTATAAGAGTATATAGATAAGAAAGGCTACTAGGTTACTTAAGGGGGTATAGTTATATACTAAGTAACTAAAAGGTAATACTGGGTATATAGTAAGCCTATATACTAGGCTTAGAATTACTATAGAAAGATTTAGATTATTAGGCTAGACGTACACTAGATATATAAATAGATAGTGGCTTAATAGGGGAAAACACAAAACCTAACTTAGTAACTTAAAATAGAGAATAACTATATATAAATAAAATTTTAGTAATGCTACGCTATAGATTACTCTTACTACTAAAATTAGAGAATTCTAGTATAAAAAAACTAAGAAGATAAAGAATACTATTAGCTAACTAAGAATAAGTGCCTAGACTAAAGCTGTTATATATATAGGTTTAATATATAAGTAAGGGATTATAAACCCTTATTATAGAATATATACTTTATAAATAGATGCCCTATCTATTAGAAGTAAAAGTATCTAATAGGAAACTAGCTATAAGGCCTAGAGTAATATAATAAAACCCTACTATATAAATATACAGACGCATACCCTACTGTAAAAGATATAGACTATATAGAAACTTAGAAATAAATAGACTATAAAAGGTAAGAGTATCTAGGCCACCTTAGTAAAAAGGAATCTATAGTAGGAGATCTACTAGACTTAAACTATAAATTTATACTATACTAGAAGTGTATAATTACGGGTTATAAGAGCTATAAAGAAAAAGATAAGAAATTAGAATATATTTAAATACTTACTATAGAAAGACGCTAGTAAAGGGTATTAGTATAATGCCCTTACAGCCCCTTAGAAGCCTAATTAAAGAACAGACACCTATAGAGAAAGGGAGAACTATATAACTCTTTTAAGATAGTACTAAGATAACTAAGAATAAACTATCCCCTATATAAATAATATTACTATAAAGGCATATACAACAAAATATAAAAATAGTTAAAAAACTAGAATACTACTAGGTAAAGAGCTAAGCTAGTAAGGGCATTCTAAAGGCTTATAGAGTAGAAGCTAAAAATACTATAAGACTATAAATAATAAAGTAGATTATAATTAGAGAATTCTAAGTAAAAGCTTTAATAGACTCTAGCGTAATAGAATATCTAATATTACTAGAAATAGTAGAAAAATATAATCTATTATATAGAAATAAAGAGGTACTAGCTTAGTTAGAAATAGTAGATAGTACACTCTTCTAAGAATATAGTAGGGGCTAGTTATACCTAGAAATAATACTACTACCTACTAAAATTAAGGAATTTAAAAGCTAATATAGCTTTACTATAATAGATTTAGGAAGCCTAGAAGCCATTATAGGGTATAATTAGCTAGTTAAATATAACCCTAATATAGATTAGGTAAAATAAACTATAAGAAGTTAAGGTATAATCTTAAGAATTACTAGTACTTAACACGCCTAGTAGGTATAACCTATAACTCTAGATGCTCTAAATAAGTAGGTTAAAAGATAGACTAAAGAAATCTTAGCTATTTAGATAGCTAAGATTCTAAAGAAAAACCTAGGGTAAATAAGAATTATCTAGGTATAATACTTAGACCTCTAAGAAAAAGTAAAAGAGATAATAATTCTACTAGAATATAAAGAGTATATAGAACTTTTTAAGAAAATTAAGAGAGAAGAGCTCCCTAACTACTAGAAATAAAATTATAAGATACTACTAGAAGAAGGTATAAAACTATAACTAGAATAGCTAAGGCTAATATCTATAAACTAGAAATAGAAACTAAGGGAGTACTTAAGAAAAAACCTAGTAAGAGGTTATATCTAAAATAGTTAGAGCCCTGCAGCGTTCCCTATTTTATAGATACTAAAAAAGAAATAGTAAGCTATAACTCTATATAGATTATAGACAGCTAAATAACGCCACTATTAAGAACTAGTACCTACTGCCGCTAATAATAGAACTAATAGATAGGCTTTATAGAACTAAATAGTTTATAAAGTTTAATATACGTAATAGGTATTACCGCATATAAATAGCTAAAGGCTATAAGTAAAAGACTATATTTAGAACCTAGTTTAGTCTCTATAAATATATAGTTATACCCTTTAGACTAATAAACGCGCCTATAATATTTTAGGCTGTAGTAAATAAGGCACTATATAAATACTTAGATATATTCTATACAGCCTATCTTAATAATATACTTATCTATTCTAGCGGAACGCTAGAAGAGTACATAGAATATATAAAGAAGGTACTTAAGAAGATAAAGAAGTATAAGTTACTTCTATACCTAGATAAATGTAAGTTTTATATTATAAAAATAGAGTACCTAGAATTTATTATCTTAAGGGAAGAAGTATCTATAGATCTAAAAAAGATAGCTACTATATAAGAATAGCTAGTTTCTAAGTTAGTAAAGGACATTTAGTCCTTTCTAGAGTTTACTAACTTCTATTTAAAGTTTATTAAAAATTATTTTAAGATAACAGTACTACTAACAGATCTTATAAAAAAAAAGAATAATAAAGTTAGCTAGCTAATAACTAGTAGGCCTCTAGAGGCATTTAAGAGGTTAAAGGAAATATTTCTTATAGTACCCCTACTCTAGATATTTAATCTAAGAAAACCTATAAGGGTAGAAATAAATATATTAGATTATATAATAGGAGCAATTCTCTTATAACTAAATAAAGATAAGAAATAGAAACTAGTATTCTACTATTTATAAAAGTTCTTAGGAGCAGAACTTAACTATAATATTTATAATAAAAAACTACTAGTAGTAGTAGATGCCTTTAAATAATAGAAAGCCTAGCTTACTAGAGTACACTTTAAGACTAAGGTATAAATAGACTATTAAAACCTTACTAGCTTTATATTAACTAAGAAGCTTAATTAATAATAGGTATAATAGGTAGAGTTTCTAGTAAACTTTAACTTTACTATATACTATTAACTAGAAACGCTTAATAGCGCAGCAGACGCCTTAAGTAGAAGATTAAACCTAATAGAAGATAAGGCTAACCTTTATAATATTATATTATAAGTATATAAGAATAGAATATTAGAATATAACTAACTAAAAATTAAAGCTTAAGCAGCCTTATTTTATTATATAGGACCTAAAGTGTATAACTTTTAGAACTACTCCTAACTCTCTAAGAAATAAAAAGAGAAGTATAATCTGTTCTAAAATAGTTTTAATAAAACCTAGAGGGATTATAAGCAAAGGATACTAGTAAAAGACTAATATATACCTATCTTAATTAGAAAGCTATATAAGTCTAGGGAATAAAAATACCCTAGTATTAAAGAAACAACATATTACATTACAAATAAATATACTATCCTAAAACTTAAATAAAAAGTTATAAAGAAAATAAGCAACTATTTAGTATATTATAAGAATAAGTCTAAGAGACATAAGCCTTATAGACTTCTATAACTACTTCTATCTATAGAAAGGCTATAGCAGAGTATAATAATAGACTTTATAGTAAAGCTTCTAAAATTACTATAACTAGAAATAAAACGTATATGCAATACTATTATAGTTATAGTAGATTAACTTATAAAGGCTGCTAAGTTTAGACTAATAAAAAAGTCTATATTAGCAGAGGAACTAGTATATAAAGTAGATAACACCTTATTTATAGAATACAGCCTACTAGAAGAATTTATTATAAATTATAATAAACTCTTTATATCTAAATACTAGGATACGTTCACCGCAACGCTAGAAATATATAGGAAACTCTTAATAAGTTTTTACTCTTAGATAGACAGATAAATAGAACAAACTAACTAAATACTAGAATAGTATCTGCAGTTCTACGTTAATAAATAATAAGATAATTAGGTAAAACTCTTACTAACAGCGTAATTAGTATATAATAGCTCTAAGTTAGGTATAATAGGGTACTCCCTACACTACGCCAACTATAGATATAAGCTAGTTATTTATTAAAATTTAAGGGATATAGAAAGCCTTTCTATAGGAGCTTATAATAAAGTTTAGAAAATAAAGAAACTTTATAAAACCCTATATAAAAGAATTACCTAAAAAGCCCTCTTAGCATCTAAAAACACAAATAAGTAAAGAATTAAGGAACTAATTTTTAAGAAGGAGAATAAAGTTTTCCTATTATAAAAAAATCTAAAAACTAAATAGTAGAGCAAGAAACTAGATTACCTATAGATAGGCCTCTTTAAAGTTTAAGAAGCTAAAGAACTAGTTATAAATAAATTACTTCTACCTATAGGTACTAAAGTATATAATACCTTTTATAAAAACCTCTTAGAACTAGCACTACTAGACACTCTAATTAAGACCTAACTAGAGCTAGAGAATAAGAAATATAAGGTTAAGGCTATTAAGAACCTAAGGAAAATTAATAGTTAGCTTAAGTACCTAGTATTATAAAAAGAATAGCTAGAGTAGTATAATATATAAAAACTAAAGAAAAACCTTATAAACTATAAGAAATTATTTAAGAACTTCTATTATAAGCGCGCAGAGGCACGCTTCTAGAGAAGTATAATTTAGAATCTAAAGCTAAAGAAACTAAGTTAAAACCTAGTAAAGAAAAATTAAATAAGAAACTAAAAAGATTAAAGAAGAAAGAATTAGCCTATAACTAGCCTAAGTTAGTTAAGGGCACAGATAGTAGTAGAGTAAATAAAGTATTAATAACTCTACTCTTTAGGGTCTTCCCTTCTAGACTCTCTATTATATTAGCTATATAAGTATTATATATAGTAAAGGCTTACTTCTCTTTCTCTACTTAAGTAATCTTAAAATAAAGGTAAGTAACCTTAGCCTCTATAAAAAGAAGTATAAGCTTCTTTTAATATTTTTTAGACTAAATGCACTTCTACTCTTTCTTAGAAACTTAGAGGCTATACTCTATATAAATAGTAATATACATAGTACACTCCCCTATTAAAGTATCTATAAAGCACTTTAGAATCTTTTTCTTTATATAATGCTTATACTTTACTAGTATCTCTAGGCTATATAAATATATTATATTAGTATAAGTATAGTACTGCTTAGTTAATAATTATTTTAGTACCTTAGGTATAGTTAGGAAAGCTAGGGAAAGGTTATAATATAATAAAAGTGCTAAGGGGGACGCCCACCTTTATATCCTATAACTATACTACTAAAGATTATAGAATTACTATAGGATATTAGAATAATAACCTTAAGGGGGGGAATAATATTACAATCCTATAAAATAATAGTAGATAAATAAAGACACCTAGTAGGGTAGAGCTAATAAGGCTAGGGGCTAATATATTATTAGATACTAAGAAACTAGAAGGATTAGGTTAGTAAGTATATAACTATAATTCTACTAAGATAATAGAATTCTAGAAGTAGGAGAACTTAGCAGAAGTAGAGAAGCTACTTCTAGGCTAGAGCTATACTTTCTAAAAGTAAAGGTTAGTAAGAGATTATAAGAACTAGAAAGAATAGTATATAGTCTAGAAGGAGTTCTAAGTATTTCTTATTCTTTATAGTTAATTCTATAGTTAAAATTAAAGCATATCTTCTATACTAAGATTAATTAGTCTTCTTATATAATTATTACCTTACCTTTTATAGCAAGGTTAGAATATTCTTACACCCCTTATTGTCTATTTATCCTTAACTACTAAATACCCGTAAGGCCGGACCTAGACTAGGTACGTAGAAACACCTTATAATAGTCTTATTAAACCTTATTTTACTAAGTATAATAGTAGTTTTAGTTTTTCTTAGTATTATTACGCTCTTAATAGAGGTAAGGGTAGATCTAATACTTATTACCTCTATTAGTAACCTATAATAGTTTAGCCTATAAATAGGTTACCTCTATTAGTATATTATCTTACTTCTATTATAACTAATAAATAGCTTAGTTAGAAGTATTTTACTTAGCTTAAGTAATCTTAACTACTTATAGTAATTTAGAAATTATAGTTTAAGCTTAATAAGTATAGGCTCTTAGGGTAGTAACTTCTTAATAGGTAGTAACTAGCTATTTTTCTTATTTTATATAGTCTTAAAAAAGTATATTAAAGTTTACTTAATCTCTATTCTTAGTAGTAATATACTCTAAAGTAGCTTACTTTATTCTCTTAAAATTTTCTTAAAGTAAGTTAAGATTACTATACTACTTAACTAACTTATTATTTATATAAGCTTACAACTAAATAATAGTATATTAGGCTTAAGGTTATTCTTAAATACTAGTAAAAAAGTCTTCTACCTATTTAGATATAACTAGAGTCTTAATAACTTTCTCTTCTTATTTATCCTTAACAGTGTATCTAAGTTATAACTATTTATCTTTACTATTTAGGCAGAACTCTGCGTGAATGCTATATTATATAGAGAACCTATATAGTTTATAGGGTAATAATAGTAGTAGTAGCTTAAAGTCTTTAGCCTATAGCTCTTAGACTAGAGCCTTACCTTTATTATAATAAATTATAGTAGCATCTAGGTTATCTATTATAATAGAGTCTTTATCTAAGTTAAGCTCTTCTTATATTATAATAATAAGTAAAGTAGAAGTTACTTATAGGGGTAAGAATATAGACTAGTAATATATTAGTTATAGAGTTGTCGCCCTACTGTAAGGTCCTAGAGACGTAGGCCACGTTTTTTAAGACTTTAGTAATTTTAGTATAAAAGCTACAGTACGCTGCTAAGAGTCTATATTAATATTTACTAGTTTAGAAGCTTCTTCTCTAATATCTATAGGTATAAAGATCTGTGTATTCTTATAAGATAGAAATAATATTATAAATAGTATAACCTTATTTACTAGACTTAGGTATTTTGCTAAGAACTAGTTGTAGTATAATAAGGTTTATAAAATTTAGAATATAGATAGTATTTATAAGGTAAGTACTTATAATAGTAATAGTTAATAAGAGTCTTATAATAGCTTACTAGGTATAGAGACTTATATAAGTAGGTATTAGTATTACTACTATATATAGTTAGTGTCTTCTTAAGTATTAATAATAAGACTATTCTCCTATCCGCCGGGCGTATAGGGGTTATAACTAGGTAATTTAGCCATAACTAGAGGGGTATTTAACTAGTTAGGTTATATAGATATAGTAGTCTATTAAGTTAAGTAGGTAAAAAGAGCTAGGTAGTTACTATATCTTATACTTTTAGCCTTCTAATTTAAGTAGGTATAGCTAGTAAGGTTAAGAAAATTCTACTATAGTAGTCTAAGTAGGTGTAGCTACTTAGAGTTATAATAATTAAGTTAATATATATAATCCCTTAATACAACGTCCCTATATAGTTAGATAAATAGACTATACTATAAATATATATAGAGTAACACTGTTGCTTAGAAAGTAAGGTTATTACTAATATATACTAGAGTAAGTTTCTAGGGGTATAAAATCATCTTACTACTGTATAGATAGTTTAGTTATTTTAGAGGTTTATAAATACTAAGTTTAATTAGTAGAGGTTATATTATTAGTAACCTAAAGATAATAGATAGTTCCTCTTACTATACCTATAGTAAGTATAATATAACTATTATAAGAATTAAGAACTATTTACTATTATATAAATTTTACGCCTCTAGGGTAAAGTAGGTAATAGGTAAAATTTCTATAGTATTAGTAGTCTATAGATAAGTCTTCTAAAGCTCTATAGAGCTGTTTATATCTTTACTCTTAGGTATTAGTATTTATTTATAGATATTAGTCTTTATCTATAGATAGGTTATTTAGTGCTCTATAGAGTAAAGTTATTACTAATATTTTATAGAACTATTATCTAGGGCCTAGTTATCTACTATCTATATAGAAAGGGTTAAGTTCTTTTTATAGGTAGTTCTCTTACTATATATACACCTACCTTCTATAGTTCCTTACTTCTATATTTTTAAAGGGGAGACCTATAGATAGGCCTAATATAATACTCTCTATAGAGTTATTTATTATACTAGTATACTGCCGCGACCTTAGTAGTAGTAGGCCTATAGGAGTTCTATAGAATATAGCCTATAGACTAGATAGCAGTATAGTGTAAAGGTCTGGGCATATAACTAAATAGATATAAGATAATATTATATATTATCTATCTAAATAAGTAAAATACTGCTATAAGGAGTAGATGGCCTAGAGGCTAGCTACTCTATAAGGTGTATAGCTATAGGGCTACTAAGATACACTAGTAGAAGCGCTAGTTAGTAGTATTCTTAGTAGAGGTATGTACCTTAGATCCGTAATACTTAGTATATAACCCTATTACTAATAGGTAGAATTGTTAGCGATTTATCTATTCTTATATAATAATAACCTTATTTAATAGTTATTACGTAAAGCTATATTACTTATACCCAACTCCTAATATTTATATATTTTAGAATTTATTATAACCCTTTTAGTAAAGTAGAAACTAGACTTATCCCTTTTTAATTCTTTTATCTAGAATTTTTTTAACTTCCTAGACCTCTTCTTTTTTAGGTATAATATCTAGAGGTTAGATATTCTTTTTTTTATCTAACCTAGAATTCTATCTTTCTAAAAGGGATATATAGAATATATTATAAATTTAATAACTAGCTAGTAAAACTAAGTAGTATATCTATAATCTAACTATATCTTATACTCTAAAGAGTTTAATAAACTTACTAGAGAGCTTTTTACTTAGTTAGTAAATTAAGTTTAAGTTCTTTATACTAAGAAGTATAAAGTCTCCTTTATTAAAGACTTCTAGTTTATATTTTTTATTATAATACCTAGTCTAGTACTTTTATATATTTTTTAATTATTTAGTTAGCACTATATATATACTATATAGGTATTAAATTCTATTTATTATATTTAGTACCTTCCCCTCTTACCTTATATCTATAGAAGGTTTAGTAAGAATTAGGTATTTACTAAAGATAGTAAAGAATAGGGTTATTTTTATTAAGTTATAGATTAAATTATTATATATAAATTAGGCTAGAAGAAGAAGTTAGACCTAATTATCTTATAATTTTATTATAAACATTTAAAGGTACTATTTTAGTATCTAATTCTAGTATTTAGTTTACCTATTAGTTTATAGGTAGAAAGAAGTACTTAGTCTATACTTGATCTTTAGCTAATAGTAAATTTTAAACTAGAAGATAAAGGTAAAAATTAAGTTTCTATTTAATATAATACTCTTTTATATTCTAAACCTTAGAATTATATTACTAAAATATACTTTAGTAAACTATTTAGTATTCTAGAACTTTAGTACTAGAATATAAATAGCTATCTTTAAGAAGTAGTAAAGAATTATAAGAATTATATTAAAAATATAGCCTAAGTAATCTTTAATAGAGAGTAATTTAGTAATAAAGTTTAGTAAGACTTTTTTTAAAGATATTCTCTAGTATAGATAATAGTAAAAGTTTACTATACCTTATATACCTTAGAGCTTTACTTCTCTAGTATACTATATAAGTTTTTATATAATTCTAAATATCTTTATCTATATAAGGCTAGTAATAGGTCCTTATAATAAGCTTAAGTATTCTATATATACTAAAATAGCCTACTATATATATATTATAATTTTATAGTAGAATCTCTTACTTAAGTATAGGTTTATTTAGAATATAAATTTTTCTATTATACCTTAGAACTTTATACTTGTCTAAGTACTATACTTATACTTTACTATATTTTTAGATACTCTTTTTACTTTTTAAGTTAGTAATATATTTTACTTTAAAGGTATCTCTCTATTAAAGCTACTAGACTTTAGTAAGTAGATTAAGCCCTACTTTTATAAATTTACTACTAATTAATACTTTAGCTAGTAAGTATAGTATATATAGTATATACTCCATAGTACTAGTAGTAGAAACCTTTATAGTACTATAAATATTAGTAATATATATCTTATATATACCTAATAAGCTAGGCTTACTTATAGATCCTTTTATTTTATAAAATTTTATTTTTACTAAAAGTTTATTCTATAAGGTAGGTAAGAGTTAGATTAGTAATAGATTTTCCTATTTATAATCTACTCTTTTAGATAGTTTATCTACTAGATTTATCTTACTAGATTAATATTCTACCTTAAAATTAAAAGCTACTATATATATTACCTAGTATACTTATTATAGGTTTAGTTTCTATATAGTATATATACTATATAGGTTATTATAGTTACTTAGTACCTAAATAGTATACTAGGTACTATTAAGATAATATCTCTACTATTTAAAGTAGTAGATAATTATAAGAAGCTTAAGATTATAGACTTTATAATTAAGCTTTATAGCCTAAAGTTTTCTTAAAATAAAGGTAACTAGATATTACTTTTAATTTTTATAGAGCTAAGATAAGATATCTAAAATAGTAAAAGTAGATATATTAGTCTCTAGTTAAATAGTATATATAGGGTTAAAGTAATATAGAATAGGTATACTTAAAAAGTACTTCTTAAGCTATTTAAATAAAGTATTTACTAAATTATTTTATTGAAAATCTTTATTTTTCTTTAGTAGATTAGTAAGGGGTATAGTTTTCTTAGTATATCCTTTAATAAATTATTAATAGAAATTAGTAAAGCCTAAAAAGAATTATAGCTTCTTAATATTAACTAGTTATAATTATTCTATAATTATCTTAGTATATATAGGGTCTATATAGATACTTAGTATATTTATAATAAAATCTAGAGAGTATACTTTACTTAAGGTAAAGATATATTTCTTAAGGTTAATAAAAAGTTCTATCTTTCTTAGTAATTTAAGTATAGTATATATAGTATATTAGTAAACTATAATCTCTTTACTATATATATAGATAAGAATATTATTTAGGTAAACTATATAGATATAGTCTAGATATAATACTAATACCTTATTAATATATACCTAGAAGCTAATAGGGGTATTAGTAAGTCTAAATAGTATAACTAAGTATTTAAAATAGCTATAGTAGGTTTAGAATACTATTTTCTATTTATCTCCTACTTAAATTCTAAGCCTATAATAGATATTATATAAATCTAAGAAAGTATAGTAGCTTATACTTAATAGGTAGTTAAGAGTCTCTCTGGCTGCTGTTGCGCCGCTTAATAGATATGGGAGCCTCTCTGCTACTTTCTTTTACTAATTTTAATATTACAGTACCTCTATATAAATACTTACTTAGTATTAAGTTAAATAAGAAGTATATTACGCTACTATAGTTTTCCCTAGAGGTATAGCTATAAGTAACTTAGTTAAACCTTCTAGCAGCAGTAGAGAAACTTTATAGTAAGCCTTAGCCTAGATTAGCTTTAGTAACTTATCTTAGTAAGCCTATACCTTATAAAATATACCTTTCTTCTCTCCTTTCAATCTTATTATATATAGAATATAATAAAGAGCCGTTTATAGATCTATATAGTTTAAGCTAGCTATTTCTTTACTATTAGGTAGTTATAATAGTAGCTTTACTCTAAAAAAAAAGAAAAAAAAGAGTCTCTCTAACTAAGAGAAGTAGATAATAATCTTTAATAGTTATAGTATTAAGGCCTTTATAATCTATATAGAGCTAGAGTTTACTATTCTTCTTTAGTATAAATAGAATTAGTACCTCTATGAAACTAGTACTATATCTAATCTAGCTATTTTTTAGAGTATCTTTTAAGTACTCTTTTAGTATCTAGATTTTCTATACTAAGAAATTATATAAGAGTCTATAAGAAGACTCTTTTCCCTTTATTAAAAAAATTATATAATTTAATACTTTAAACTTTAGGAGCTTAGTAGTATTCTCTAAGTTAAATATATTACTATATTTAGATAATATACTAGGTAATATTATTTTCTATACTATATATATTTTATTAATATATATAAGGTACTCTAAGTTTATTTTTTAAGACTAAAGAACTTCTAGAAAGAGAGAATCTACTAAGAATTATACTAGGTTAGAGTTAAAGTTATTAGTAGTAACTAGCTAAATTATTATCTTTATATAGCCCTAGTACTATATTTAGTCTTTATAACTAAGGTAAATATTTTTCTTTTAAAGAAAAAAGTTTCTAAGTAGAAGGGAAACTCTCTCTTTATTTATACTATAGATAATTATCTTTATTTATACTATAGATAATTATCTTTATATAGTACTTTATACCTATATTATTAGTTAGTTATACCTAGAGTATATATATAGTATAGGTATTTTAGTATTAAGTACTAATTTATTCTAATTTTAGAAGTTCTACTTTCTTAATAGCTAGGAGGTTTATTTCTATAGCTACTTTTTAGCTAATTAAGCTAATATTAGCTTAAAAGTCTAGAATAAGTTATAGAGACTATTCTAGGCTAGTTTTTTTAAATATATTATATATATACTTTATACCTAGTACCATTATTATAGAAAGATATATTACTATTACTAAATTAGTAGTAAGGCTCCCTCTTTTTCTACCTAGTTAGTATAGGTAGAAATCTAGTTTAGATTACTACTTTTATACTTATTAGTATAGTAGCCTATTTTACTATATTTATAATAGGTAATATTCTTTTTATTTAAGAATTTATTATTATTATTACTCTCTTTAGATAGTTAGTAGCTAAGTTTTTTATTTTTATTTTTAGGCTTAGCTATAGATTATAACTAGTACTTTTATACTATAGGTAAACTCTTAAGATTATACTCTAGTATAAAAGCTAATATAATTAAATTCTATCTAGTAGTAGAAATTTAATAGTAGTTAGTAATTACCTTTTAAATATTAATCTTTAACTTAGTAAAAAGGTACTAAACCCTTTAGACTTTAGTATAAGGTATTAATTACTCTTCTAGAATCTTTAGATAAGCTATAAATAACTAAATAGTTTAGTCTTTCTACTATATAGCTTAAGTATATACTATAGTAGCTTCTAAGCTATAGTTAATTAGGTTTATAATTAAGTTAAGTATAAACTACTTAAAGTATAGCTAGATTAGTACTTATTCTACTAACTTAAAAATATACTTATAATAAGTATACTAAAGTTCTTTAAAGTCTTCTAATAAGTATTATATTACCTAGATTACTTTATTAGAGTCTAGAAGGAACTTCTAGAGTAAAAGGTAAAAAGCTACTTTATAGAAGGAAAAAAACTTTTTATATTTCTTTAAATTTTTACCCTTATATTCTACTAGATTCTTTAGTTTTAGTATATATTAAGTATAAGTAAATATTAAATTAGTAGGTATATTTTACTTATAGATATTAGTAACCTAAACCTTAGCCTTTATAGTAGAGGTTAGGCTAAAAGTTTAGTTTAAGTTTTTAAATTAAGTAATTTCTATTTTAATAGTATAAAGTTACTATAGTTAGTAGAGTTTATTATACCTTTACTCTATAGCTATAATATACTCTTTAATTATAGAAGATATACTTATACTATATCTAACCTACTTTCTAACTATATTAATATTATTAAAAACTATAGGTAAGTCTTAGCCTCTACTAGTAGCTCTTATAGCTTTTAGAGCTATCCTTAGACTATATAAAAGAGAAGTATTATTATATAAGGTCTAGTTATAGGTAATAGTACTTACTTTATACTAGATAATATAGTAAAAGAATAACTTAGATATATTAACTAAATAATACTTATTTTCTCTAAAGTATATATATAGTATAGGTTTTACATAGCTTACTTAGCTATAAAGCTAATACTCTTAGGGCCTTAGCTTAGGAAAGATATAATACTATACTAAGAATTATAATCTACCTATTATATATACTTACTAAGGTAGGTTACTAAGGTTTACTATAAAGTTATTTTACTATTAGAAAATCTAACTAAGTTATAGCTCTATCTCTATAGAAAAACTATAGTAGTATAGTATACTTTTTATTCTAACTAATTCTAAGTATATATCTAAATAGAGGACTTATAATATTAAGATTAGTAAAAGAAGATAATAAAGAGACTCTTATATCTATTAAGTACCTTAATAGTAGTAAACTCTAGTTACTAGAAAGTAACTTATAAAATAACTAAATAAAAAAGGTATAAAATACTTTAAGTATAAATAAATATTCTATTCTATTACTATAAATATAAACTTAAATATAAATATAAGCCTATAGCCTATATTACCTAACGCCTAGAAGAATCTAATATATATAAGTACTAAATTTATTATCTATATAAATATTATCTTAGACCTAGATAACTATAAGAAGCTTAAGTACTATATATAAAAGATAAAGTTATAAAAAAAGTCTAATTTACCTACTAAATAGGTAGTTAAACTTATAATACTAGAGGCTATATTTCTAGAGTTTACTAGTATATTTTCTCTAACCTAAAGGTATTACTAATAGAGGTATTACTAACTAGTATAGACCTATTAATATTACTTTAGAATATAAATACTAACCTAAGTACTATAGAGTAGTATAAGATCTTACTATAGATATTCTTAGATAGTAGCTTTCTAAATAGTAATATATATAGTAAGACTATAATGTTAAATCCAATAAGGGTAGCTAGTTCTAAATAGGTTAGGGTTAGTTCTCAGGCAAGACATACTAAGGGGAGGAAGAAGAAGTTCTTATTAATATAGAAGTATCTTATAAAGTATAATAAAGTAATAAGGAGGCCTAAGTAAATCTAAATAATAAATTAAAACTTAAATTAAATATAAGTATAAGGTCCTTATACTCACGCTTCTATATACTTAGCTTAAGTAGTAGTTAACTATCGCTTATTAACTATTACTTATTAACTATTAGTTACGTATCTAATAGTTAACTATTATATATTAACTATTAGTTATATAATATTCTTTAGCGCCTAGTAGTATAGTTAAAACGTATGCTCTACTTAGGTAAGCTAATAGTAAGTATTATTATAATATAAAATAAGGTTCTAATACTTACTTAGGTCTAGATTCTAATATTATCCCCCTCCTTCTTAGATTTGTCCTTAAATTATATATCCCCTAGTTACTATTATATAAGCGTAAGCCCTATATCTATTAATCTAGTAAGTAGCTATAATACCTTCTAACTTCTATTTCTATTAACTCTATTTATATAATAAAATTCTTAGAGCTAATATAACTATAGAAACCCCCTATATTAAGTGTACTATAAAATATATTCTATATTATATTATACCTAATTCTAGTTTAAAGTGTGCTAAGTATATTTATATTAGAAAGCTATATATAAATATATCTTAGTTCTCTTTAGATAAAACTTACAAAGAGTATAAAAAGAAGATTAAAGAAGATAAGAAAGAATTAGTAACTATAATTACTTAGTTATTATAAAATAAGAGAATTTTAGTGTAGGCTAAAGAGTGTACATATAAGAAGGCCCTATACCTTATAAATAAGCTAATTAAGAATAGTAAAGAGATAAATATAGTGTTCTTAAATTATATTATTACTAATGCCTTAGTTAGATTTTCTCCTACTATATAGTTAATAATAGATTTTATTAATAGTATAGCATCTTTGCCTATTTCTAGTTTCTAGTATATATTTATTAGCAATATTTTCTAAAACTTTACTAATAACTTCTTATAGATATCCTAGGTGCGTTACTAGATTATTACTATAGAGTAGTTTTTATCTCCTCTAAAGCTGCTTCTAGTTACTCTAGTATAGTAGTAGTAGTTATAGATTTTCTTTCTTACTTATTTAAGAAGCTGCTAGCAGTTCTTCCTTAGCTTACTTTTAGATTCTTATATATTCTCTAAGTATAGGTAACCTTTCTACTTAACTAACTATTTCTATAGAAACTTATTATTCTAGAAGTCTTCTCTTCTAACTTTGCAGTATTCTAAAAGTATTTTAACTTTAAATTTAGTTTCCTTCTCTAGCTAGTAGTAGAAGATAGTTTTAACTAGTGTCTTAGAGTCTACTAGTTCTAATAATAATATATAGAATACTAGGTATATTTTTGCATCTAGCAGTAGTTCTAATTTATAGTTTACTAGTAATATTTATTTAGAAATATAAAATAGTCTAATCTTAATATAATCTAGTTTCTTATGCTTTTTCTTCTAGATTTAAAAATTTTTTATAAGTAGATATACTTTATCCCCCTTCTTTAGCTAAAGTGCTATTTTTTATTTTTAGTTTAAGTATAAAATTACTTACTATTAAGCTTCCTTAAGGTTTTCTTAGAGTTTTTAGTATATTTTCTTTATTTTTTCTACTATATCTGTAGCTTTCTTTGCGTTAATTGCTGTATAAAATATTTAATTAAAGAGATATAGGTATCTCCTATAGTTTATATAAAATAGTGTAAATCCTAATACTGCTAATACTTTGTTATTATAGGCTAACTATACCATTAGTAGTAAAGAAATCTAGTTATTCTTTTAACTATTATAGTAGATATATAAGTACATTTCTATTATCTAGTTTATACATTCTGTTTGCCCGTCTATTTATAGGTAATAGGCTGTTAATAGTTTTCTTTTTATTTTAATAAGTACTATAAGTATTATCTAGTAATTTAATATAAAGAGCTTATCTCTATTACTAATAATTATTTTTAGAATTCTATAATATCTAATAAGTTTATCTAGTATAAGGAACGCTAGTTCCTTTACTATTATTAATTTAAGATAAGGGATTAGTTTAATATACTTAGTTAGTTAATAGACTATTACTAATATAGTATTATACTAAATTCCTATTGTTAGGTCCTTAGATTTTAAAATTTTTATAATAAAATCTATAGTAATATCTTTCTATAGTGCTATTAGTATTTTTATAGCTTACATCTTTTTATATTTAAGGTACGTACTATATTTATTTCTTTAGTATTCTATATATTTATAGATATACTTAGCTATAGCTTCTTTAATCCCTTTAAAGGTGTAGTTCCTCTAGATAAGTTTTATTATTTTCTTAATACCTAGATATCTATACATTAGGTTATTATAGTATTATTTAATAATCTTAGTTTGTAGTTCCCTTAGGACTTCTTAGCTAATAACTAGAAGTTAGTTAAGTTCTACTATTAGTTTAAGAGATTTATCCTTATTTTTACAAAGAATTGCTAAGAAGGTTTTAACTTTTTCTTCTATTAGATTACTTTATCTACTAAGCGTATCTGCTTATCTATTTTCTTTTTCTACTATATATATAATTTTAAACTTATATTATTTAGTAGTCTGTAACTATCTTTATTATTATAGTATTAATTCTTTTATTATCGTGAACCTTAGTAGGTTCTTATAATCTATGTAGATTTCTAGTGTTAAATAACTAAGAGTGTAAATTCTCTAGTATTTTAAGGCTTTAATAATAGCGTAGAGTTTCTTATTATATATATTATATTGTGTTTCTGTATTATTAAATTTGTATAAATAGTAGGTAATTAAGTGCTATCTGCTATTCTATTCCTACTTTATATATACCCCTAATATAAGATTACTTACGTTAGTCTTAAATCGCAGTAACTTATTACTTCTAAAGTAAATAAGAACTAGTTCTATAATACATACTATTTTAAGAAGTTAGAATAACATTCTATACTTATTTATCTACTAGAAGGGCGTATCTTTTTATATAAGATTTATTAAGGGTAGTGTAATCTTTGCGTAGTCCTTAATAAATTAACAATTAAATCTATAGAATTCTAAGAATTCTTAGGTATTCTTTACTATTCTTAGTATTAGCTAGTTTCTAATACTTTTTACTTTACTTAGTACTATCTTAATTTCTTTAGTTATAACAATATATTCTAGAAACTTAAGTTATTTAATATTAAATTAGCACTTCTTAAGTTTAATCTGTAGATATGCCTTATTTAAGGCTTTAAGTACAGTCTATATATACTTAGTATAGTTAGATTTGTTTTTAGAAAAGATAAGAATATTATCTATATATATAATAATAGATATATCTAGGTATTTATAAAGTACATTATTAATAAGTACTTAGAAAGTTACTAGTACGTTAGTAAGTCTAAAAGGCATTACTAGGTACTTAAAAAGTCTATAGTATAATCTAAATACTATTTTCTATTTTTTACCTTCTTTTATCCTAATAAGGTAGTATCTATCTTATAAGTCTATTATTATAAAAACCTTAGCTTATAAGAGTTAATCTCTAAGCTCTAAGATATTTAGTAGTAGGTATCTATTCTTAATTATTATATTATTAAGTGCTCTATAGTTAACGTATAGTCTATCTAATCTATTCTTTTTCTTAATAAATATAAAAGGGCTTACTGCTAGCAATTTTAATAGTCTAATATATTCTTTTACTAGATTTATCTTAATAAATTTATATTTCTTTTAGAGTTCTTCTTCTATCTTACTATATAGTAGTCTAAAGGGTGGCGTCTTTTCTTCTTTTAGGTTAATTATGTAATCTTAGGTCTAATATTCTAGTAGGTTTACTTTTTCTTCTTTCTCTATAAATATATATATCTATGCTTTATACTCTTATAGTACTTCTAAGGGTATACTATTATTCTTCTTCTTACACTCTATAACTTAGTAGTTCCTACTAGCATCTACTAAGGGTAATTTCTATTTTTTAACTTTCTATTATAAGTCTATATTATTAATAGTACTCTTATTTACTATTAATCTCTATTATTATATAGGCTTAGCTTATAATGTATATTTATAGTGTTCTAAGAATAGCGTTTTTAAACTCTAGTTAATATATAGGTTATACTTCCTTAACTAAGATAATTCTAATATAATATTATACCTAGATCTATCTAGTATATTAAGTATAATTATTTCCTTGTGTCTATAGACCTAAAGTATAGTAGTAACTTTATATATAATATATAGCGTATTTGGCATTTAGCTTCTATTTATAATATAGATAGAATAAGCTTTATTCTTAAGTATTAGCTAGAGTCCTACTTATAGTACTACTTCCCTAGATATAAAGTTTTCTAATACGCCTAAATTTAATAGTACCTTAATTTATATTTTATTAAGCTAAACTAGTAGCTTAATTAATATCTTACTATTAATAGTATTTAGTTCTCTAAAGGCATTCTCCTGCCTAAGCGCTGGCCTAAAAAAGGTTTCTAGTTATAATTCTTAGATATTACATATTCTAGTTTTAATATTCTCTAATATCTCCTTTCTTATATTTTAGCAGTACTTTTCTTTCTATAGCTAGTATAGCTGCTTTTCTACCATTTAGCGTCTATCTTAGAAGCTTTATTATTACTTATTATATCTAATTTCTTATACACGTTAATAACTATTCTAGGAATATCTAGGTTTTCTTTAAAATTATAAATATATTTATTATTATAATATTCTACGCAGTTAATATTTAAGCATATCTACTATTTCTCTTATATATATAAGCTATTATATAGTATTATAAGTGCTGCATTTTATATATTATTTATATTAGAAAAGTAAAGTTATGCGCGTTTATCCTATAAATATTTATTACATTTAGTAATAGGGCAGTTATACTATTTCTAGTAGTATTATTACTTATACTATAGTTACTTACCTCTATACAGTTCTTTAGCTTAATAGTAAATTAGACACTAATTATATTTATATATTACCTATTAAATATTCGCGTAATATAGGTGTTAATAGTCTAGGTAGTACTTTAGTAAGTATTCTAAGTCCTTATTATAGAAGCTTACATTAGAGTTTTGGCACTAGTATCTATAGTTGGCCTATTCTCTATTTTTTTAGGTAATAATTTTCGTTCAGCGCTTATTGTAGGGTTTTAGTAGTATAGAGAATAAAGGTGTAATTATTATAGATAGCAGTATTACTTCCCTATTCTTTAGTTAGATTTATAGTTTATTTAAGTAGTTCTATATATTTACCTTATTAGTAAACACTACTTTCTTACCTTTAAAATATAAATAAGGTATTAGCATTTATTTAATAGCCTCTATATTCTTCTTAGATTATTTTTTCTCTATATCTTTGTAGAGTTGTAAGTTAGTAGATAATTCTAATTCTAACCTATTATTAAGCGTAAGATTACTAATAGCATCTATAACTATCTATTCTTTATTCTTATTTTCTAGTATTAGGGTAGTAAGTATATTTAACTATCTAATAACTTTATTCTTTAATCTATAGTTCCTAGTAATATAGCCTAGTTTACTATATATAAATATATATAAGTCTTAGTTTTCTATAGTTAGGTTCTATCTAAGATACGTAGATTAGGCTTATAGAAGTCTATTCCCTTTTCTTTTCCTTTGCCTAAGTAGTTAAACTAAATATCTTCTATTAGCTAGTATCTATAGAAGTCTTATAATATACATTAAGGTTCTTTTAGTAGCACCCTATAGACTATAGGTGTAGGTTATCTAAAACTAATATTCCTTAGGTTATATTAAAATTCCTATTATAATATAAACTATTCTCTATTAATCCTAATTAATTTATTATATAGCTTATTAAGGTTACTAATAATTCCTCTACTATATAAGAGTTTCTTACATAAGAGTTTCTTAAGACCTTACTTATATATTATTATTAATAACTTATTATCCTAGTTAAGTTGTACTATATTCTTACAGAATTCTACTATATACTTAGCTGCTAATTATTTCTATATAAGGGTTTAAATATTTTATGCTATAATAGGTACCTTATTAGTAATTTTAAATATTTACTTTAGATGTTTTTTAAAGTTAGTATAGTCTTTAATAATATTAACAGCGTTAGTATAATTATCTATATAGTCTTTATTAGTATTATTATAGTCTATTTCTAGATACTTAGTTATATATAGTTAAATCCATTCGCCTGCGTTACCTTATATATAGGTAGCTATAAAGATAACCTTTTATTTATCCTCTAGCTACTTATTAAGTTTAAAGAAGTATAGATTTAATTAGAGAAGCTAAATATTAGTATACTTTCTATTACTATAATATAAATTAGATTTATACGCTTTACTCTTAGAATTACTTATTAAAGTAATAATATTATCTAAAGCTATAGAAGAAGTAGGAGTTCTTATAGTTATATTAAAGGTATTTAAGATATTAAATCTAATAAAGGTAGCTAGTTCTAAATAGGCTAGAGTTAATTCTTAGGTAAGATATACTAAGGGGAGAAAGAAGGGGTTCTTATTAATATAAAAGTATTTTATAAAGTGTAATAAAGTAATAAGAAGGCCTAAGTAAATCTAAATAATAGATTAAAACTTAGGTTAAATATAAGTATAAGGTTCTTATACTTACGCTCCTATATACTTAGCTTAAGCAGTAGTTAACTATTGCTTATTAACTATTACTTATTAACTATTAGTTATATATCTAATAGTTAACTATTACGCGTTAACTATTAGTTATATAATATCCCTTAGCGCCTAGTAGTACAGTTAAAACGTATACTCTACCTAGGTAAGCTAATAGTAAGTATTATTACAATATAAAATAAGGTTCTAACCCTTACTTAGGTCTGGATCCTAATAAGAGACTATATTTGTGTTTTTATATACTAAGAAGATTTCTATTTACTAGAGAGTAGTATACTTATTCTAGAGTACTTATTAGAGAGTACTTACTAGAAAGTACTTATAGATAAGTAGTTATATAACCTACTATAAGCACTAGGTTTCCTAGTAAAATAGTACTATCTATTACATATCCTACAACTAATTAAGTATAAGATAATTCTATAGAGCGTATTAGATTCCAGATTCTAATAACTTATAATTCTATTATAGTAAAGCTATTCCTCTGTTAGCTCTAAAAACCACGCTAGGCTATTATTCTAATACTCTTATAGAAGCTCTAGTATATGTGTTAGTTATTAAAGTACACCCACAGCTGTAGTAGCTTCGTTTGCCGGCTTACTCTACTACTTAATATAGTCTAGTAAGACGTTCCATATCGTGTACAGCGCTCGGTCTTCGTACGATAGTAGCTGCAGCGTCTTATGCTGCAGCCGAAGCCACGATGCCTTATGCAGCTGGATGTAGTCGGCGAAGCTAGTCGACACCTAATGCAGGTAGGCGCCGGATGTGGCAGGAGTAAGGGGCAGGCTATCTAGCTCGTTAGCCAACTTCCGCCAGTGTTAAGGTCTGGATACTAACTATTTTAAGCAAAGTAATACCTCTATAAGTCCTAATTAGAGTTCTTAAGGGTTAGGGTTAGGTCTTATGTAAGCTAACCTAACTATACCCTAACTATAACCCATTTACCAGCGTGTACACATTAAGGCATTAGTTAGTATTAAACCGTTATCGCGTTGTAATCTACTACGCTGCCTTACTATTCCTTTTCCCTCCACCTGATGCCCCAATCGCCCTTTGCAAAACTACTCTCAACTACCACACCCTTCATCACAGCCTCGCATTTCCTCTTCTCTTCACCACTGCCAAACCCAAACGCAACACCCCGTCTCGCTGCCCTCTTGACCATCTCCTTCTCTTCAGCTCTCCGTTCACCTTCCTTCCTTTTCGTTTTCATCTCGTCCGTTTCGTGGGTTCGTTCCGCCCAACCTTTCTCACCCCCGATGCTGCCGTTTATGTCGGATTGCGCTTGCGGAGGACGGATTTTACCGCCACCGAAACCGTAGGGCTGGTACTCCCCACCTCGCTCGTTTGACGTGACAGCACTTGTGACATGCTGAGGTTCTGAGTCCGACGTGGGGTTCTTGTTACTTGTGGCATCGAGAGCCGCCGATCGTGCTGCGGGGGCAGGAGAGTCGTCAACCATATCCACACTTCGCCACTCATCCTCTTTCTCTAACACACCTCTTGCGGCCCTGTTCTTCCTCCGTCCAAAGACCTTGTTAGGATCCTTCTCTCTCTGAAACACTATCTCCTCAACGGTGGCGCACTCGGCGATAATCCTTGGATCGCCTTTTACTGCTCTTTTCTTTTTATCGACAGTCTTCTCGTGGATTTCTTTGCTGTACTGTCTCACAAGGCCACCATCGGATTGCGAATCGCATTCCCTTCCTCGGAGAGACTCAGGTGTTGCGCCATCTAGTAGTGCGGCAAAGACTGCCTCAATTTTTCGGTCAATAGGGCGGGGTTTATTGTTTCGACAACGTGCGGAACAGTATTTGACTTCTTGCGCCGCATGCTTTCTTCGTTCTCCTATCACGCGGCCGCAACTGTGGCAGTACGGGACTGCATCACCTATAGTCAAGTACAACGGCGGCGGCGTGGCTTGGGATTTGGAGGGACGAGACCAACTGTCCATCCACGACATGTTCGAGAAGCCCTTTGTTGCTACTGTGTGTTGATACAATGCAAGGCTAAAGATTCGATATTCGCGGTGATATTTAAGAGTGATAAGTCTGGTGTTCAGCCGAAAGTGGAAAGCGTGACGAGCGAGGATGCTGCGCGATGTCGACGTCATCGGTGATGTCCCGGGTGCATGGATCTGGAGTTGATCGACTGGAAGCAGAGCGTAACGGCACAGTGTTTAGCCGAAATAAGTTAGAGTTCGTCAAGACACATTCTGAGAAGAGGTGAACGTCGAGCACTATTTCGTGTCGTAGTCTGTGGCAGGACCAGAAGTTGAGCATTTGAAGTGTTGGCTAAATCAACTAGCTACTTTTGGTTTAGCTCACCGTGCAAGTCAGTTCCAGCGTGGATAATAGTTGAAGTCCGAAAAGAGAACCGGCGTCGGCAACACTATTGGAATCATACAACAGGGCCAACGAGAAACAGTAAGAATAGACGGACGCGTGTCCTTTCGACGATCAAAGTACAAGATAGGTCTTGCAGACCAAGGGGTATCACTAATGAAGCAAAGCTATACAGCCATCCCAGTCGGGCGCCATAACGCCGAATACACCACCTACCCATCCATTAGAGCTGGTGCTACCATTCCCATCCGTCGTCTCTTAATTGCCTTTCCATCGCAGGGGTGATCACACCATCAAATCCAGGTCGCAAACCTGCACCGGACCTGCCTAGGTCAGTATGTAGAATCGTTGGCAGAACTCTAGGCTTACTGGATCATCTGCTTAGCCATTACCCTGGCCTTATCTTTCAGGTCAGTCTGCGAACGTTGTGCGATCCACTGACCATGTTCCAATGCATGAAAATATTTGCGAGGGCGTGCTTTATCAGTCGCAAGTATTGCGGAATACTGTCGCGGAAAGGCTGACATGTACTTTATAAGAGCTTCTTCTTCTGCCTCGGTCCACGCTCTCCTAGCTCTGCGCGGCTTGCGAATTGTGTTGGCGCGCGCTAGAGTTTTGATGTCGTCGAAAGTCGATCTTGGAGGAGCCTCTTCGGTCATATCAGGGGCCTCCGCTTCGGAAGCGTCCTCATTCACGGGTTGTTCAAAGTCCTCTATTGGCCGGAACTCGTCACCATCCTCCCTAGGCCGAGGATGGTGACTCGTGGGTGCGCCATATGAGCTTGAGCCAGTGCGAACACGTTTGGGAGCATTTGCCCTCTGCCGTTGGACATTTGCGCTGTGATGAATCGTCCCAAAAGCATCGTCGCCGTTATCATCATCTGACCTTTCAGCGACCTTTCGTTTCTTAGGGCTGGAACGTTGGGGTTCCTTCCCCTTTCGGGATGGATCTCCAGATGGCTCGCTCCTAGAGGGCCCAGGTGTGGACTGGCTTCCATCAAATCCATCCCCAAATTCAACGCGCTGCGCATTCGCCTGTCGCTCAAACAGGGACATCACGCGATTCTCTTTGTCGGACGCAAAAGTCTCTTTCAAGAGACTGACGAAGTCATTCGTCGACTGAGGTGGTCGCGACGATTCTGGAAGAGATTGTCGCGATAAGTTTGGGATTTCCGAATCCTGGATTGAATCGTGTATAGGCCGTGAGAGATCCAGAGGTTGCTCTACCGGCCTCGCTGCAACTGTCCTCGCCGCAACTGTCCTCGCCAACTTGCTCTCGAAAGCTTGCCCGACGGCGTCTATCACGCCGTCTTGATGAGTATGCGAGTTGTCATCGTCTTGTTGCATCGACCCAATTGCTTGATCATCTCCTGCTGCTACCGGCCCCCCCTCTTCTGCAGGTGACTCTTGTTGATCAACACCCCACAGAGAATGAGGATGAGCACCACCTTCCCTTGCAATTAGTCTGCTAAGAACCTCGCTGTCAACTTCTGCATTTGGATCAAACCTTCCACTGCTTCGCCTTCCATTGCGTCCAAAAGAAGAACGATTTTTGCGAGGCGACGACCGCGGAACAGTCCGACCTGTTTCTGCAACCACCGTAGAACGTTCTCTCTCGGCCTTGACCCTTTCTAAGATGCCGTGCGCACCTCCTTGCTGTTGGAGAGCCGCTACTAGTTCCTCATTTCGAGCACGCACCCAGCTTACTAAGCGTAGAATGAGCGCAGCCCAAGGGAATGCCTCGCTTAGGTGGTCCAGGTTAACAATTTCATCTTGTCCCTGTGACATATCGCCTGTCGTGAAGAACTCCCTTATCGCAGTCATGCGAGCTGTAACCCTTTGAACGAACGCCGCAGGCAAGGCAGATCCGTCACCACCTAGCGCAAACGTGTCCCAACCACGAACGACGCCTGATTGATGAGCGCTTTCTGACTGAGACTTGAAAAATATTTCGCCGAGCGCAACGTCGGGATCAAACGACTCGTCTGTAATTCCGTGCGAAAGAGAAGATATGGCTAGTTGCGTTCGCAATTCGAGTGCCAGCTCAAAGGACTCTTGCAGCAGTGCACTCTCCCCAGCAGGTGATTCGCTGACCTTGGCCCCAAGAACAAGAGCTGGAAGAAACAAAGATGGGAATGAGCTGTCAAGCTTCCGAAGCGCTCCCACCGTAGTCTTGTCGTTTACGTCCAAAGGGATCATGTCTTTGGCAAAAACTATCAGATTGGCTTGATATAGTACGAGATCCAGGCCTGTCTGAGCAGCAGTAGCATCGCGGTTGGCGCCGAACAGTGCAGCATGTACAGCGCGAATGTGAATGTATTGCTGATGATCTCCACGATAGTGAATAAGTCGGTTCGTTAGTTGCCGATCGAAGTCGTGGTAGTCAGCAAAGAAGTCCGATGTTGGATCGTGTACTTGCTGGATGCGTCGGTTGTCGTCGTAAATGTCACCATGCGCAGGAACCAGATGCCCCAGGAATTCGCCTACTTCTTCTTGAAGCCTGGGTAGGTGGCGCAACATGAAGCGAGGCTCCAAGGTCTCAGCTTCGACCAAGGTAAAGGATGATATAGCGGTTGTCCCAGACATCTCGGATACTGCGCCGAGCGAGCGACGGGGTGGGGCAACTTCCGTGTTTGGCAACAACGGTGATGCGTGCGGGGGCTGGCTGGCGATGTGGGCGTCTACTTCTTCTACAATTGTCAAGTCTATCGCAATATCAGCTAGCCGTTGGAAAATGGACAACGCTCCCGATGCGCATGGCTGCGGGCGACTCGTGCGTGCGCGACCCACCTGCAATGGCTTCCTTCTGCGCCGCCTTTCGCTTTGCCCTTGAGAGTGTCCTGCCCTCGGCTTCGCTTTCACTAAAGACGTTCTCGACGCTTGCTTGGCGCGCACTGCGGCGCGTTGTCTGGGCGGGCGCAATGGGTGCTTCAACGTCGCGACTTGCGCTTCTCGTCCCTCTTCGGCGCGCGGCTTGCGGATAGGTCGTTTTGGGCGGCTGTTGCGGGGCTGGAAGTATGCGCCGGCTCGATGACCGCACGCCTCTGCGGTCTGCCATGACGGCGGTGCCTGGTCGCGCCAAGTCTGCGTTTATGGAGCATGCAAACGCGCGGGGCGTCGCTGATGGTGGTGTTTTCGGAGGTTGAGGCGCGTACCCACAACATCTGGGCATGCGTTGACCCACCCTTACCTAAGGCAGCAGGCACAACCAGATGCGCGTCGTCACATGATCCGCCTTACGCCCGCCCGGGCGCAGGGCGAGGCACGCAGCATGGCACGAGGCACGGAGTGAAGAAGTCTTTACATTTGATTCGATTGTTCTGGTTTCTCTGTGCTCTTGTGGAAGTAGTTCGGCACGAATCTTCGAATAAGCGATTGAATCCTCGCTTTGGTGTGGAAATGCTCAGAGACTTGACGCTGTCTGCTGACCTGCGTGCTGCGTGCTCGCTACCCTACAACGGGGTCATGACTCTGGATTGAACTGTAAATCACTCTGTTCATCTTTGGCAGCTCATTGTACTAGAAGTGGGTGGGTTTCACTCATGAAAAAATGATGCTCGTCTTCTTCGGCCCGTGGTCCAACGTACGCAGGCTGCGAGTTCTTTAAAAACGTCGACTTCACCATGACAGCCAATTAACTTGTCTTTAAGAGTAGCGTCGTGCGCAAGTTTATTGAAAGCTTTGAGGTGCTGTGTGGTTGAGGGCTGCTTGCGAGGGAGTGGCTCCTGCAATTGTGGAACGGGCATGGAACACGGCTGCAGAAGGGGCAGCATCAGGAGTGTGCACAGCGCATAGCTGGAGACGTCGACGAAACAGGCGACCGGCTGGACACTTGTTTGCCGTCGTTTCCATTGCAGCCCCTGAAAGTATAGTAGCTGGTTGGTCTGCTTAGCCAACCCTGGACGCGGACCGCATGCGAGTACGCATACCCCCCTTGCGCCGCCCATGGTCCGTTCCGTCTCCTAAAACCGACGCCGAGTAACAACGTCGGCGCTGCGCTGACACCTAGCACTTCACTCGACGCTCAAAAAATCAGCTCTGTTCCATTCTCTGCACTCGCTACATCCTCGTTTGGCACAGCATTGGCCTGCACCACCGCTGCATCGAACCTGCACCCACGTGTCCGATTACTGCACGCCGCTGCATCCCTGCTCGCGAGTTCGTCAACGCTTCACCACCACCATGAGGCTGCGACAGCCTCGCGCGACGGCCCTCCTCTTGCTGCTGCCCGCAGTGCGGGTGCTCTCCGCCCAGGTCCTTGGCAACGCTGATGATAGCAAAGCTGCGCGCGTCGAAACCACTGACATCGCCGCTGCAACGGGCGCGCCAGCGGCAGCGGCTGCTCTCGTGCCCGGCAACAAAGGCACCAAGGATGCCCCAGTGGACGGATTCGACGGGAAGCCCCACGCCGGGCCATATGTCGATGAGAAGACGGTGGCAACCCAAAAGGGCCCAGGCGGGATAGAGGAGTTACGGCCTGGCAGCAGGAAACCAACGACGGCAGAGAAGGAGGAGCTAGCAGCCAAAATTGAGGACGACGATAGCGTCATGAACGACAAGAATAGGGAATCCCCCAAAGGTAACACTGGGACCGAGGGCGGCGTTTCCGCGAAAGACAAGGAGCGGTTAGCGCAGGAGGGCAAGACGGGCGAGAAGATGGAGAAGGTGCCCGAGTCACCCAAGGAGGCCCCGGAATTGCCTACGTCGCACGGCGAGCAACAGCACCTCAAGGACAAACAGGAGGCATCCAAGGATAAGAATAAGGACACTGACGGCGAGAAACGTGTACTGGGCGCGCAGGGGCTCGAGGTGAGCCGCAACCAATGCTGCAGGTCGCTTTACAGCTAAACAAACGACAGAAACCCACAGATCTACCCGACAGCCCACACGACATACCGCATCCCATCCCTCCCTCGTCAGAAAAGAGCAACCCGCTCGACACAACGCCCAAAACAGGCTCGGGCGCCATACCAGAGGGAGGCGAGGCTGGCGGCGTCATACAGCCCTTGCACTCGTTCATTCTTTCCCTCACCATGATCATCTTCTCAGAAATTGGCGACAAGACCTTCCTCGTCGCTGCGCTCATGGCAATGCGCCATCCCCGCATCCTCGTCTTCTCCGCGGCCTTCTCCGCTCTCATTGTCATGACTGTTCTTTCCGCCGTCCTAGGTCACGCCGTCCCGACTCTCATTCCAGAACGCTTCACACATCTCGCTGCCGCTGGTCTTTTCCTTGTATTCGGTGTGAAGCTCCTGCGCGAAGGCATGGCCATGAGCCCTGATGAGGGTGTTGGCGAAGAGATGCGCGAAGTGGAACAAGAGCTCGAAGAGAAGGAATCTCTGGCCAGGCAACAGAAGGGCAGCCGCAGGAAGTCGTCCATCTCCCCATACGTCCTTGAGTCTGGTCGAGCTCGCCGCTCGCGGTCTAATTCTCGGCTGCCCGCACCTGCCCGCAGTCCCTCCTCCTCGCCGGATCGCGCTCCTTCACCAACTGGCTCGTCACTCTCTGGGGCGCTGAGCGGGCTCAACAACCTCTTTTCTCTCCTCCTCAGCCCTGCTTGGGTGCAGACTTTCGTCATGACGTTTTTAGGTGAATGGGGCGACCGCAGCCAGATTGCTACTGTGGCAATGGCGGCGGGCTCGGACTATTGGTGGGTCACTGGAGGTGCAATCGTTGGACACGGCCTTTGTACAGCGGGGGCTGTTATTGGTGGCCGTGCAATTGCTGGTAAGGTCAGCATGCGTGTTGGTAAGTGCTCCAACTCCGAGCTCAGCAACTTGGCTCTAACATTGTACAGTGACTCTGGGAGGCGCCATTGCATTCCTCGCTTTCGGGGTTATTTACTTGTTCGAGGCTATCTACCACGAGTAGAAGTGTGCTCCCAAATGAATCGAGATATGCATCCTACGGCGCCTGAAGATACGCACACAATTACTATCTGCTATATATCCGTTGTAATCTTCTGCTCAGCATCAATGCTCTGATATTTCGCTCTGTAATTTTAGTACGATACGGTCGGAAAAGTTCAAGGTCGGAGACTGGAGTTCTGGCGGTTTGCATATACATGGACGAGAACATTACGATAGGATTAAGAGCATAATAGCTGCGTGGAATAGAAGCATTTTGCACCTGTTTAATGTTTCGCGTTCGTAATGTCGGTGGCCCAGTCCCACTGGCAGCACGTGTCTTCCTGGACGCAAATTGGGGAAGGAAGACGGGCCCTGTTGCAAGAGGATGGGCGCATTTCTTAACGACCTTGGTGGAACCGCTACTTTTCACACTACTGATGAGGAAGGCATAACAATCGTTGTCTTGGTTTCATGACTCGGGGCTATCGTCCGGTTTTGCGGGTTTGTATGCTTTCCTGTAGGTAACGGATGCGCATCGTCAGAAGTGCGAGCTATGGTGAACGCCAGTGGTTGGCCGATTCCCAGGCCCTGCATATGCACGGCCCCCGCGGTGGTGGGGAATTTCCAAAGATCCACCAACTTTCACCTTGATCGTCTTGTCCTCAGCTTCCAATATCCCTCAACAACGCCGCACCAACAGACCGTTCCCCATGGTTCCTTCTCCGGCTGCGAACCGCCGCTTCCGAAACTTGCGTCACAGAAACACACCGACGACATCGAAAAACAGCAACAACTGATCCGCAGCCGCTGTTTCTTACGTGCCCTATCTTTCCGCCCAAAGTGGACACCCACCGCCTTCAACTTGCGTTTTCTCAACTCCAATTGCACAACCCCAGTCGCCATGGTCTCGGCGACAGTCACTCCTGCGCCTTCGGTGCGCGAACGTCCGCGGCCACCACCGCCTGCCGTTGTGGAAGCCGAAGAGCAATGGATATTCACAGAGGATGAGCTGTTGCAAGCGCCCTCGATTGTCGACGGCATGTCGCCAGAAGAAGAGCGTGCGATGCGACGCAAGGGCGTCAACTTCATTTTGCAGGTCGGCATGATGCTCAAGCTGCCGCAAACGACGCTCAGCACCGCCGCCGTCTTCTTTAACCGCTATCTCATGCGCAACAGCTTGAAAAGCCGGCCAGGCTACAAGCCTCTACACCACTACGTAAGCTCTTTTACCCACGTTCACCAGGGACCTGACCTAACAGATAACCAGCAAGTCGCCGCCACCGCCTTATTCCTAGCCACAAAGGTTGAAGAGAACGTTAGAAAAATGAAAGAGATAGTCGTAGCATGCGTGCGAGTAGCACTCAAGGATCCGAATAAGCTGGTCGACGAACAGACAAAGGACTTCTGGAAATGGCGAGATACGATTTTGTACTCGGAAGACGTCCTTCTCGAATCGCTCTCCTTCGACATGAACATCGACCCGCCGTACAAGACCATGTATGACATGCTGAAATATTACAATGTGGAGCACAACAAGCGCTTGCGTAATGCTGCCTGGGCATTTCTTTCCGACTCCTGCCTCACACAGCTATGCCTGCTCTTTACATCCCGCACTATCGCTGCAGCATCGCTTTATGCCGGCGCGCGTATGGTGGAACTGGAACTGCCCGAGGAAGACGGCAAACCTTGGTGGGAGATACAATGCGTCAAGCTGCGCGACATTCGACGTGCATGCAACCATATGGCCGACATTTACGAAACAGTACCCAGCAAAGATGGCGAACCAAATATATACGCTGGTTTGCGCTCACCAGAAGACGGCTCCTACTTCGATACACCGACACCGGGCCAGCACCCGATGCCTGAACCAGAGCTAGATCCTGAACCTGAGCCTACCAATGGTAACGGGAATAGCAAGGACGATGCCAACGGTGGTGACGAGGTCATGAGTGAGGAGGGTGAATTGGATGGATAGAGTTCTCCAAGGCCGGGCGCTTGTTCGATTGGTGTTCTGGACTGCAGGTGTGCCGGAAAGATCGTGCGGGAACACCTTACTACCCATCGTGACTTCCCGCATGCTTTGGTCGATAAAAACTACTGCTGCAACCGTCGAAGCTACTGAGTGTATCATGAAAGCATCGGCCAGGTAGTAGCCGGCACAGACCTCCGCAGGCACGAGTGGTATAGTCTTCATTTGTTCTTGTCCTGCGAAGCGTGCACATTATTGGGCGTTTGGAGGATGTTCGGTTTTCCATGGGCACACACAAAAGATACCCTGGGTCAGGGGTGCAGGCTCTTACGTCGTTTGGGTTGATTTCACATTATTAGGGTACAGCGTACAGCAACTGACCGCACGTGAATGTTTGGTACCAATGCATGTTGCCATCGTAGGCTCCCTCATCCAAACCTTCGCTACGGGAATAGCCCGTCCCGGTTAGTCATATGCGCTAAACATGGGTATCAGAATGCCGAGGCACGTCACAGATATCCCTGTCATCTCAAGTCTTGACCTCAACTGTATTTGCCCCTTCCCAAAGACTGCTTTCCTTCTCTTCTTGTACTTCCTTTTCTAGACTGCCTTATTTCCATGTCAGGCGCATCATTTGGCCAGATACTTGACCGCTAGCTATAACCCCTTCGTCAATCGTCAATTCGTACACCACATCGCCACAATGGAGTCATCCCCCTCCGCAATGTTGAAGTTACTGCTACCCAGAACACCTTTCATCGTCAAGACTGCACTGGCGCATACTTTGCACTTCTCCGAAACATCTTCAAAATGGGACTTACGGACCGAATTGACTATCAAAGTCCTCCGCGACATGCTTGGCCCAAACCATAAACTAACACCAATCACCAAATTGCAACGCCTCACGACCCAAGATACTGGCGTTAAGGGCAAGGTGTGGATATGCAAAGTGCACCTCAAGACTCCGGAGGAAGACGACGCGCGGCAGCTCGTCTTTAGGTCCATCCATGAGTTAGGGGATGGATCAGAGAAGTGGACGAAGTGCGATATGCACGCTGTAGAAGGAGAATGGACAGGCGGCCGTGCTGGTGTCTCAGAAACTGAGCCTGAGCCTACAGAGCTAAGCGATGAAGAGAAATACGCAAATTTGATGGGTGAAGTAAAAAGCAAGGTCACGCTCTTGTACTTCCACGGCGGCGCAATGTACCTCTTGGACCCAGCGACGTATCGACACTTGACAGGACGTGTAGCGCGCTTGACTGGTGGTCGAGTCTTTAGCGTGAGATATCGTCTGGCGCCGCAGAACGCGTTCCCCGCTGCGCTACTAGATGCTTTCATGGCCTATCTCTCTCTCCTTTACCCGCCGCCAGATGCACCTCACGAACCCGTACCTGCGGCTGAAATAGTATTCGGAGGCGACTCAGCCGGTGGCATGCTCTGCACCTCGCTCCTCCAGCTTGTCCTGCAAATTCACCGATCCCATACCGGGCCCGGTCTTCCCACCGTTCGCTGGTACGGGAAGGAAGTTGAGATCCCACTGCCAGCTGGTCTGGCCCTGAGCTCTCCCTGGCTTGATGTTACACGCGCGCTGCCCTCTGTCGAAGGGCTGGCAAAGTACGACTACCTCCCTCCGCCATCGCTCACCCTGGGCATGAACTACCCATCTGATGCTGCGTGGCCGGCGACTCCTCCGCGTGCGGACCTGTACTGCGAGGGTGAGGCGCTTATGCACCCGCTCGTATCGCCTGTCGCAGCGTTGGACTGGTCGCGGTGCCCCCCAACATTCTTCGGTTTAGGAGAAGAGATGCTTCGTGACGAGGATGCTGTTTTAGCAAAGAGGCTTCACAAGCAAGGTGCGATTGTAAGGTGGCGCGAGTTCCAAGCTATGCCACACTGTTTTGCCATGATGCTAGACGCGCTGCCCGCATCGACGACGTATTTTGAGGAGTTCGCGAAGTTCTGCAGCGAGGTGGTGGAAGGTAAGGTTACGTCGAGCGATGGCGAGAAGCTGCTGGCCAAGACGTTGAAGAGAGAGGCTATTGATCTGGAGAAGGTGACAGAGCTGACTGACGAGGAGATTGTAAGACACATGCGGGAAGGGAAGGAGCGGATCCTGAAGAAGCATGGAGCTGCGGCCACGGAGATGCGCCCGATGCTGTGATCTAGAGGTCAGTGTGAGAGAAGACACAATCCTACATGTCATACCCGTAGAATTTATAGAGTACATCGTGTTATCGTTCAACGACCCATGTCACAATAGGTACGAAGTTGGTATTCTTCCATCATGCGTGACCCTAGCCAACCTAACACGCGCGTCTGCACTCTTTACACTGAAATTTCCAGCCGAACTACCTCTCCCTTTGCGATTTCCGCCTGTTCAAACCCTTCCGTTCTATACTGCTATCCATACTTGTTCCGATTCCCGAATCCGTCAAAACGCCTGCCGCGGAATTGGGTATTGGTTCCTCTAGCAGAAAGTCATCATCCTCGTCATCGGCTTCAGCCTCTTCTTTGATAGGTATATCCTCCAGCGCCAGGGTGGCCCGCTCTTCCTTCGGCGATAGAGAAGAGTAGTGAAGTAGTTGATGTGATGATAGAGTCGGAAAGGTGCGACTTGCATCGCTCATTGGCGTTGGTGGTTCCGAGTCTGCAGGGTCAGATTGCATCGTCACAGTGCCTTGCTCGAGTTTAAGCTTCTCTCCACCCCGCGTCGTGTCCTCATCACTAAGCTTTCCTAGGCAGAACGCGAAAATCGCCCACGTGAACAGTAGGACACCCATTTCCACCGCCCAGAACATGCTGATGAATACCGCCGCTGAAGTGAACCGATGGGTATACATGATCCGCCTCAGGCCCTCCAATTTCGCTACGAATTTCACACTCACACGATATACCTCGAGCGGTATCTTAGACCGAAGCTCTAAGCGCATCGATGTTGGCACATTTCTCCACCCCTTGTCGAATTGCACACCTTCCATGAGCATTACGCTCACCGTCTCGCTCTCTGTTCCCCAGCCTAAAGCGTACAGCGGCAGCCTCAACAAACGATAGCTCAGTTCGGTCAACCAACTCCTGTACGTCAATAGGGCAGGGCGTCTACTTCTTGCAAGGACCTCAGTCTTTTCCACGCTTCCTTGCGCAGCATCCTCTTTATTGATACTCTCCTTCGTCGTAGCAGAATTAGGACCCTGTGAGTAGTCCTCCACTTCCCAATCATCCTCCCATCCTAGCATCGACTTAATACCTGGGGCACGCGTCCCAGGACCCCGCATATCCAGCCCGACCATCCAGTTTCCCCCCGCAAGATTCTTTTCGCTGCGCGGAAGCACCATGGTGACTTCGACATCGTATTTCTGGCGGGAAATGAGGCCCTCAATATTGGCAATTCCGTAGGGGTGCTTGGAGATCCGCACGTCGAGTGCAGGTGCATCGCGCGTAGGAGCTATCGACAGGGCGTGTTCATATTGGAGGTAGATGGGCACTTCGAGCCCACGAACGGGAATGTAAGCGTAGTAGAAGGAGGTATATGCGATCACGGCGGCGGCGAAAAGGAGCGAAGAAGTGAGCAGGAGGAGCAAAGTGCGGAGATAGGTTCTCAAGAGAGGCGGGGAGGTCGCTATGCGAAAGGGCGTGAGGCATATGTCCTGTAAGGAGTCAATCGGTGCTCCGAATGCTAGGTCTGTCGCGCTGAGACACTGTATGGTGCTCTAGCGTCGCAAAACAGCTTGGCACTCACCCTGATGGATTGGAAAAGGGTTCCTGACGCAGTGTATTTGTCTTCGACATGGTTCATTGCTGTATCGGCAACCACCGACGCGTGTGTTCTGGCTGCGAAGTGCACATGAGACGCACGTTCCGCAGCAGTGAGGTGACGTCGGTGGAGCGGGAGCGGGAGCTTGGAGGAGCTTGGGCCGATGCCGATTCTGGCAGGGCGTAACCTTCAAACACCACGCCGTCCCACGTCGCTCGGCACAGGTAGCGCTTACTCTGCGTCTCGCATGAGGGCATACGTCTACCTGAATAGGTGTGCTCTCACCTGGTGATGAAAATCAATGATGACAGTGTTCTCTGCCCAAAAAGGACACATGTAGCCTTTGGTTTGAAAAGTTTCATTGTTAACTAGCGAGGAAAGGCATTCATCGTACACATAGCCACTAAAAAGAAACAGAACATGGAAAACAGATTCCCCACCCAATCCATACCCGGGTTCCAACAACCAACGCCTGCAAGATTTTGCAGGATAAGCCGAACGGCTTTTGCGCAACGAGCTCGTTGGGCCAGCCCCGCCAGGCCACTCGCCAAAGAGAAAACGCCCAAAGTAACGCTAGGGGAAGCGTCGCATTGTTGGCCAGGTCGGAACGAAAAGAAACCGAGTTATACTATCCGGAGGTATTCTCACCCTTAGTCTAGAAAAGGCTTTAGGTAGTATAACAGTCCGCGAAAAAACCAGCGAGAAAACACAAGGAAAGGGGAATCGAAACGCAAGGAAAGACAGTTACTTTGAGATTGACCTCGGAACGAGTGTCTTTGCTTGAACATTCGCATCGTCGACCTCTGCCGGGCAATCCGTGTATCCCGCTCCAGAGAAACTTTTGGTATCCATGCAATGCATAACCAATTGTATTAACGACACAGTCGTAAGATATAACCAAGAAAAGGGCCGTGGGTATCGTAAGCTCGTTTGACATTCTTTTGGAGACTGTCATCTCATCCTCTATAAACCTCCAGAATTCCAAGACGTGTTCTGTCGAAGCTGGCGGAGCAGACCAATGTTCGTGATTAAGTGAAAGCGCCCATCCTAGGAGCGCGAGGAGGGTTCATGAGTGATTTGTTCAGCCTAGATGAGGCCTTGCTAACACCACTCAGGGGAGAGCTAGCATTAACCATAGGCGAGCTGGCTTGGAATGGAGACTTGGCTGTCCTCCTCGCCGACGGCCGCTTACGAAGCGGAGTCATTAGAGTCTCAGCCGACTTCCCAGATCGGACAGGACGAGAGACAGAAGCTCGGATAGTTGGGTCGGAGGGTAGCTGAGCAATGTCGCGGTAACGGTTTTGATTGTTACGGAAGGCAGTCACAACTCCACGATCAAAATGTTGGAGCATCGCGTCAGATGTCGATCTCTTTCGATTAACCGGAGAATCGGCCATGGGTGTAGGCTGAGCAGGCGTGGAGCCAGGCAAGGCCATCGTGGAGGCGGCCGGAGTAGCGGGCATATCTGTCTCCTCCTCCTCCTGCTCTACGTCCGTTGCATCGACATCGGAACCGAAGTCCATAAAATCTGTGATGTTGAGGTCATCTTCGTAGTCTTCATCTTCAGCATCATCATCGTCGTCCATGACCGCGCCATTTGTACCGATGCTAACGAAGGGGTAGAATGCTTCCGGAGGGCCTATACTGTCGGTACCGAAGAAGTAGTCGTTGGAGGGTGCCGATCCAAAGATGCCGGTGAGCATGATGTCCGAAGTAGTAAAAGGGTTGCTGAAGACCTCATTGCTGACTTCGCTGTCCGAAGCGTTGAGCTGTGCCAATGAAGTACGAGGGCTATCATTAGCATTGCTGGTAGAGCTACTTTGCGCACCATTGAGTGGAACCCAAGTAGCTAGAGTGCGCGGGCGGTAGAAGGTAAGCCTTTTTGTAGTGCGGTTAGTAACTGCAATAGCTTTACTGAAGTCCTCGTGGATGAAAATCCCACGAGTTGGTGGAATGGCACGACCTGTGGGTCTAAACGATCGCTCGAAAGCTTGCGGACTGTTGAATCTGGAGCCTGGTGCGGAAGAGGGTTGGCGGAGGACTGATTTCTTGCGCAGCGGCGTTTCAGGAGGAGCATCCGAATCAGATTCATATTCATCAGTAGTATCACCCATATCAGCTATAGCAGAGAGTTAGTCTATCCACAAGTACAGAAACTGGAGGTGTCATACTTTCGTAACCACTGGATCCCGGGTCAGAAGACTCTTCAAACTCTTCGGCTCCTGGATGTCTTTGCTGCAGCTCATCTTGACCAAAATCCCAGAAGGACATCTCGGATGCAGGAGAGTCATAGTCACCATAATCCTCGTCGTGGTCATATTCTAGAAGTTGAGACAGGCTTGCAGGAAGTTTGTCCTGGTCAAGGAATAGATCAGGATAGAGCGAGCTGTCCAATTCATCAGAAGAGGAGCTTGAGCTGTCCGACATCTGGACTTCATCGTCGAAGCGGACGCGCTTAGTAGAGCTGTCTGAAAATTTCCTCTTCGCTGCTACATCAGGTGATGCTGGTATGGGAGCCGGTTCAAAAAATCGAGCAAACCCCATGTCAGAGTGATTTACGTCATAGGTCTGGTCGAGTGAGCCAGCGAAGTCAAAGATGTTGTCGCTCGCGAGGCTGTCGAGGCTCAGTCGACGTGCATCATTGAATTGGCTGATGAGGGCAGAAGTGCTGTGCATCTCGTCTTGGATGATGAAGCTCTCTTCTTGCTGCTCAAGGTATTCTACTTCAGAATCGTCATCTTCAGGGACGAGGTTGACACCGCTGTAATCTTCGTCATCGCTTTCAATGGCGTTCTCAATGTCATTCATGTCTTCGTTAGCGTTCTCCTTATATTTCAATAGCGGCTTGAAGCCGCTGTTGCTAAGCTTCCGAGCAATCTTGCGTCGGGGAAAGGTGTGATCCGATTCATCGTCGCCAAACAACACCGAAGTGTTGGAGAGGTTGCTGAAGGTACGCTTCTTGTTGGCCGTCTGCAAACTGCTCGCAGGATGTTTGCTGACGGTCAGCCCCGTCTCATCGGGAACAGGGTCGTCCTCTGCCTGTGACTCGTCTTCCCCAACAGGCTCGATGTGGATGGCGGGGCGCATTCCTTTACCCTTGCCCTTGCCCCGTCCATAAGACGGGAGGATCGTGTCTGGTTCTTCCTCGTCATCTTCCTGTTCATCTTGAGCAGCGTTACTGTCTTCGTCATCATCATCATCGTTGGAGGTTTCTTCGGTGGTGGCTTGGCCATCGCCGCGGCCGCCAGCATGGCTAGTGTCATTCGGGGCGGTATCGTCGGAGGAAGCGGAGCGCTGGTCGGATCTGCGGGTTCCAGCGGTAAGGTCATGTGTGGGTTGATGTTCATGCAGATGTCGGCCACCCAGTTCAGCCATGACGGCGCGGGATTGAATTGAGTGTGGCATTGGAATCGTTTGATTTGCTTTTCTCTTCGTGTGGATATGTGAGAGGCGATGGTGGCTCGCAGAACACTCGAGGCGAGGAGGAGGGAGGATAGGGGTGGGGTGTGGTGGGGTTGAGTTGCGGTCGGGAGGTCGAGAAATTCAAGATAGCAGTGTTCGGTCGAGTATATTGTGGTGTACTGGGCGCAAGGCTCTTAACTATGTCGGACCTTGGGTGGAGTCGATTTTCTGATGGGATGTCCAACAGAAATGACAATAATGGGTTGGCAGCGCAGGCTAGACGACTGATCAATCTTGAAGACGAGTGCGAGCAGAAGTGCTTCACGCAGTCGTGGATTGTATCGTCGTTGAGGTGCGAATATTCGTGAGCGGCCGGCTGGAGCGGCCCACATGGATTGCGGGCCGTCCAGAGAGGATTCAGAGCTCAGCGATTGCCTGCGGCATTGTCTCGACGAGGATGGTGTGGTAAATGCTTCTGTGGTCTCTGAGGAGAATATGGCGACTTCGTTGTCTCTAGGTGGTGTGGAGGGCGAGGGAGCGGGATGGGCGTGGTGCTCTTTCCTCAAAATTTCGGGAAATCTTGGCCCGCCTTTCCCTATCGGGACAAGCTCGGGCGCTAGCGCGGTGTTGTACCAGCGGCGGTGAGATGGGAGAGTCACAGCAAGTACGAGCCAACGTGCAGAGGCAGCCAACCGCAGCGCAAGACGGCCGCCCTCGATGAGTCTTGATGCTCTGAGTCGCTCGAGGCGGCAGCCTGGACAGCCGTCGCCGCTCCCCCTCGGCGACCAGCTGCGAGCGGGTTGCTCGTGTCGTGTGCGCTGCCCCTCGCGTTGGACAGGAACTCTGGCCAGTTTCCCCACCAGACTAGGCGCGAAGGTTCAAAACGCATCGATGAGGACTACGGGGCTCCATCCAGCGTCAGGCTGCTCGAGACGGCTGTGATTGGCCGCTCGTCAGACGCCAGTCTGATACCCTGGCAGACGTGCATTCACCGCCGCACATCAATTGATCTCTGTCCAGGACGCCCGTCTCCCCGCGTCGTCATAGCTAATTTGCCGCACGACAATCGTCCGGTGCTACGGGAAAACGTCTCGGTGCATCGTCCCGTAGAGGCTGTTTTTGACGCCGCCGTGCCTCTCGATGCGCTCTGGCAGCGGTAGAGAAAGGGCGGTGAAGCGGTGCAAACGCAACCGTGCCAGAAGTGTGCGGCGGCCCATCCATGCACATATCGTCTTAAGCCTGAGACATGGGCATGTATATAGCCTGACCCCCTCGAGACGCCCGCGTGCGAGCGCAGCTAGACTTCCGAGGTTGCTTCTTGCAAATGATGCTGGCCAAACTGGACTGCAGATGGCACCTGGGGGACATGAATGGCGTGTCATCGGACCCTGAGCTTGATGTGTCACTTCACAGTTCCATCCATGGGCCAACGCCGCTCATTCGTTGGCTGCCGAAAAGGCCAGATACATTGCGAGTCACAGGTCAACGCGTTCGCCGTATTGCAAGCTAGTAGTGCCGCTCACGTGTACAAGTGGAGCGAAGAAATTCTTTCAACGTTGCACGCTTTCTCTACTCAAAGTCCGAGGCAACGCCATTCGCCGAAGCTGGCCATGTGTCTACAACCCCAGTCTTTCCTAATTGGGGCGTAGCGTCGCCGCAGGGCCCACCAGAGCCTCAACATCAGCGAGCTCTGCAAGACTGCCCAGATCTCTAATGATATCTTCATAGTCGAATCCCAAATAGTACAGCATCTTTGCGGCCCACTCGACCGTCTCGCGTACTTCACCGCGCTTTGCGGCCGACGCTTTTTCGCCTGAACCTTGGGCCTCTTCATGCTCTTGTTGCACCTTTCGCAGAACGGCCCAGACCGTTTGCCGATTGGCCTCAATGCGCCCGAGCAGAACGAGCTTGGCCCCAGAAGCCTGGTGGAGCTCGATGTTTTCAGGCCGGCTCTCGTACTCCTCCGAATTGGTGGGGCGATGCTTCGACATGGCGGGCAACCCTCCAGGCGCTCGATACGGTTCAAATGTACGAGGAGCTTGGTAGCACCACATTTCCACCATCTCCTTGGCTTTCAGGGTCCCGTACCCATCAAGCACCCCACCTAGTATGATGTTGAAGTCGTCCGCGGACAGCTTGATGCCCTGTTGTGCCGACAAGGTCAGGAACTGTGAGCAGTAGTCCTTCCACTCACTATGAACCGAAGACAATATCCCAAGGACGCAGTACAGCTCCTTCCGCATGTCGTTCAAAACCAAGTTTTCCCACGTGAATAGCAGATTCTCAAATGCAATACGAGCATCTTCCTTTTTGGCTTCTCCGCCTTCCATTGGTGCCGAAACGCGCAGTAGTTCTGCAGCAAACTGCGCGATGACCTTAGGCTTGACCTGAAACCCCGGACACTCCAACACATAGTTCTGCATTCCACGGACAGATGTCCAGCGATGTAACTTGATCTGGCTGCACAATAGTGCAGTGAAAAATTCGTGTGGCATACGGTGTTTTACAGATGTCCCTGGAGTGTTGTCTGTGGTGCTCGTTTTATTCACGATCTTGAGCACTAGGTCATGTTCGCCAGCCATTGTACCGAATCGAATAATCGATGCAGCCATAACAAAATTTCCGTACATACCTGGCCGGATCAGTGGTCCGTCCAGATCTTCGGAAAACAGGAACCATCGCCCCAGGTCGTACATGTTAGCATCGGTAATGAGATCAAGAAGTTTGGCCAGTAGCGGCACGGACAATTGGTTCTCGAAAGCCGGAAATTCGATGGGAGGAAGTCGGCTCGTGAATGGTTCGTCTTGGCGGAGTGGGATGGTCTTCAATATCTCGAAAAAGTGCGCCAATGACTTCTGTTTGTTCTGATCTGTAAGTTTCTGAAGCTTCTCTAAAGTATTCATGGCGCCAGCAATATCGCCAGTATGAATGTATGATCGCATCGTCCGGTGTAGCAGGCTAATAGGAACTGTCGTAGGCTCGAAGAAGTAAGGTGGTTCAGACTGTGTTGCTGTCGATTTCGAAGACGCATTCACGGCGCTGACTTCTGAGCCGAATCCGGAGGCCAGGTCCAAAATGCTCAACAGCATCTCTGGTCGCTTCTCGGGAACGATACTACCAGATTCCAGAAGACGCACCATGATCGAATCCCAGGTTGTGGAACCTAAACTAAGCGAGTCGTGGTCAAGAAACTGCTTGAGGGCTTTGATACGTTCGACAAGATACTCAGGTGTGGTTCCTCGAGCACCTACGCCCAAACGCACATCGTTGACGAGACCGTCAACGATAGCGGTTACAACCTCACTACTGATCTTTCGCTGCCTCCTTGTGCGTTGTTCAGTATATGGAGCCGTTCCATCGTGAGTCGCAAAAATACCCCAGCCTTTCTGAGCTGCATGTTCCTGTTGTTCTTCTTCAGCCTCAAGCAGCTCTTTCCAGCTGGTCAAAACCCACGGCCGTTCTCCTCGGTGGAAAGCGATTTCTTCCAAGATTGCAGATCCGTCTAGAATCCACCCGCCATGAAGGCAAGACCAGAGTACCAACTCAAGCCAAAGCTCGGGAGCAACTTCCGTCACCTGTATCCTGTATCGTGACCCTGGTATTTCATGCCCTAGAAAGTATGACGCATTGAGACGCTCGGTTGCAATTTTAACAGACGCTTCGTGGGCTCTCCATTGGGCATCCGACAGCGCCGTGAGGATTTTCGACGACAGAACATGCAGTGTGGGAGGCTGCTGAAGAGCGTAATTGTCTGGATCTGGTTTGTGCGCATAGACAGAGTCTGGTATGAGACCTTTGTGGTGGAGATAGGCCAAGATTTCAAGCACACGGTGCATGATTAAGGCATGTTCAGGCTGATTGTTTGCAGCGGCCAAAATCATAGTCCCCAATGTCCGCCAGAGCTGTCCCAAGGCTCGTTTGATCAGTCTGTGCCTCGGCCCAACAATATCTGGAATCGAAGTAAGCTCATCTAGAGTAGAAGCCGGCTTCATATCTAGAGAGAAGGCAGAGCGAGGTGGCTGAGTTCTGAAAGTATCATTTGTGAGCTCCCACAGTGACAGGTGCTGTTGCTCGGGTATAATGGCATGGGCGAACGGCTCAAGCTTTACGGGAGTCTGGGTCGATGACTTCCCGTCACCGACGAGCTTCTTAGCAATCCAGACCACAGTATCCCAGCGCTGCTCCCTCAGGCCAACATGACTCATAATATCATGAGAATAATGCTGAGCAGCGACCAAGAAGTATGCAATGTCTGATGCCGTCACCGATGCGTCGCTCGCCACGGAGATTGCGGGTATTGCAGGCGCATCGAGCTCGTGTGTTCGACTCCGTCGGAGATGCAGTGGGAGGAAGCTGTCGATGGCGAGGAGCCAGTGCTGGATATCGGCGCGCACATGTTGTGCAGGGAGAGGTATGCACGAATCAAGCGGCGGCCTGGTCGATTTCTGCGGAGCCTGCCAGCCCGCTCTTCTAGCAATTGTTTCGAAAGTGGGTTCGGAGATCTGTGTGGGCTCTGCCTTCGCACCGCGGCGTTTTGCGGAGGAGAAGGGGCGACGACCCGGGGGATTGCAGGCAGGCACAAGAAATACTGGAACGCTCCAGAACGCAGCTGTGTCGACGGCCGAAGGGCGAAATGTGTGTGTGAGCGCGCTGCGGAAGCACGTGTGGACTGCGCTCATTGATGCCCGCTGGCCCGAGATGGAGGTGTTTGCACGAAGTGGCTGATGGAGCCCAAACTTTTTATGAGATGCATGACGTCCGCCGCGTTTGCTTCCGCGACGCGTCCGAGCGTACATAGGCTACATAGCAGCTTCCCAACCCCAACCTCAGACTTCGCTCAGCGGACACACACCGCTCAACTTATTTCAACGCCCGTTCAATACCGTGAAAAAGCCGCGGCCCACGGTACTACCTGCTTTACGATAATATTTCTCGTGACGCGCACAAAATCAGTCAGTTGCTTCAAGATCACACAGCATTGCGTAGGCGCGCTCAATCATGCCATACCGTGTTGGTAAGTATGCACACGTGCATCACGTACTTTACGACACTCAAGCCTCCGCAGAGACTGATTCTAGTTAGAGGAATCCAAGAATGCTCGCGCTGGGTGCAAGAACAAAGAATGCAAAGACGCGGGCGTCAAGATCCAGAAGGGCGAGCTTCGTTTTGCCACGCAGGTCACCATCCAGGAGCACACCAGTTGGGCATACAAGCATTGGTAGGTTATGTCTCGTTTTTAAGTGCATAGTTGCCCTAATAACATCGCCAGGGGATGCGTGACGCCAGCGCAGGTGGCCAACCTCATCGAAGAGAGCGGAGGCGACACGGAGATGGTCGATGGCTACGATGAGCTTCCCGCAGATTTGAAAGAGAAGGTTGATTTTGCTCTGCAGAACGGACACGTGCCCGATGAGGACTGGAAAGGCGTAAGTTCAGCAATGATATCCGCAAGTAAATTATTAAGCTCCACAGGATGTCGAGTGCAACCGCCCCGGCCAGAAAGGCTTCCGTGCTAAGGCTCCACCGAAGAAAAAGGGCAAGGAAGGCGACGAGGTAAATAAAGTTTTGAACATCGTTCCTCAACTTCTAACGCAGTGAATAAGCAGGACGATGAAGAGGCGGTGGAGGCTGCCAAGCCCAAAGCAAAGCGAGGTCGCGCCAACAAAGAGACTGCAGAGGACGATGCTCCTGCTCCCAAGAAAGCGCGCGGCAAGAGCAAGAAGGCTGCCGTCAAGGAAGAGAATGACGAAGGAGACGCTGCTGAGGAAGTCGAGGCGCCCAAGTCCAAGCGCGGCAAGAAAGCAGCCGCCAAGGAAGAAGTAGAGGAAAACGACGTGGAAGAGCCCGAACCGCCCAAGGCCAAGCGTGGTCGAAAGGCAGTGCCCAAGCAGGAGATCGACGAAGACGAAGCAGGGGAGCCCAAGGCACCCAAGGCCAAGCGCGGCAAGAAGGCTGATGCCGATAGCAAGGCGGCCCCGCAGAAGAGGTATGACAATTATGCACCTTGTGCTTAGTGTTTGCTAACCCGGTGCAGGAGTAGCAGGAAGAAGGCTGTCGTTAACTATGAAGAAGAGTAGTCAGTTCGGTCATGTCTGGAAGTCGGTGCGCGTTACTGAGAAAGACGTAAAGCCCAGGTTTTCCTAGTTCATGGGGAATGTCGAGAGAATCATTGGAAGGCGGTACGATTCGCAATCGTGGAAAGAGGCCCAAAGGTTGTCTGTCATACGTATATGGTGTACTGCAGGTGTATGGATACCCAAATTGTTGGTGGTAGTCAGTGGAGTGTGTCATGTTCATTCTATCTCGAACAAAGTCTGTTTGGTAGCAATTCAGATCATCACGGATGCACGCCTAATCCTGCTCCTGCTACTTGTCACGGTCTACCTCCGTAGACGCTCCTGCCCTCGCTGTTCGTATCGTCCTTACCCTATCCGGCTGAAAGACGCGCTCACACACGTCACGAGTCACGAGTTTTCGCGTTAGCGTGTCGGCGCCACAATCCACATCGACATCATCACCATGCGATCCCAATCCTCAGATTAGCGAGGCTGCGAGATCGATCTTGTGCAGATCTGCATCTTTGTACCTGGTGCTAGGTAAAGTTAGGCCTTTCGTTGACGTCTGCTAGCCTACAATAGTGTGCTGGAGAAACACGGCGATACGACATCAACGCATGGCGATGTCTTGTCTGCGTAATCTGCGTAGATGAGCGTACATGCTAAGCGTATCCAGAGTCGCCATTGAGTTCATCACAGACATATATGTCTTTGTTCGGCTGGGTTCCGCACGTTTCTCTGATCTTGGCTCCCTCACGCGAACCTGACTCTCCCTGGCTGGACTACCCATGTCAAGCATGGCGTACCAGCCTGTCAAAGCTTCCATAGCATCATGTTGTCATGGTCAAAATCAAAAAGAAGGCTTGCGGTCCGATTGTGACCCTTCTCTTGCACGTTGCGTCAGTATAACACGATTCCCATGACGTACAACGTCCTACCAACAAGCATATAAGGAGACCTCAGGTCGTCACCAACACTCCATTTCCCAACTATTCGCATTCATAAATCAAATTTCAACACTTGCAACTCGTCCTGTATACTTTACATACCTTCATCAAGATGTCTTCCGATGAGCAGATTCCCGCCGGTGATGCCCGCGATAACGACTACGCCAGCCGTACAGGCCAAAGCCACATTCCCGTCCAGCGCGATGAAGCTGCTGTAGAGGACCCCTACAACTCGCCGGACGCCGATTCGGACCAACAGCTCGGTACATGAGTCAGATTATTCACTCCCTCACACGCTCACATCATTCAGAACGCGACGAACAGGACGCCATTGACAGCTCCAATATCGTGGACAGCCGCACACGGGGTGCCGCTAAACAAGCTGGGACCTACACTGAGCCGGGAGACGATGAGGGCCTTCCTGGCCCAGAGGATGGCACATCTTCTGGCCGCCAGTAGATGAGTGTTGTGTACACCAGTGATGGTGACGAGGATGCTGTGTATATAACGTAGATATGAAGAGAAACAATCAAACTTATCAGCACCGATTCATGCACATGTTAGCAACCCCTTAATGATGCCTCAGGGGGTCAGTCTTCTTGATCACCAATCATTTCGTATACGAGGTCATGTTGCCGCCGTGTTAGACTAGAGGTCAATTTGATGTCCTCGACAGAGTAATGTTGTTGTTGCAACTTTGCAAAATAAGATCCTGAAGGCATTGGGAAGTATCAGGCAGAACCCTCGAACCCTCGACAACCTAGAATGAGGTGCCTTTGCGTCCCAGATCACTGACGGATGTATCTCCTACCAAGCAGAGAGATATTAGTACTTTGAAGCAGTTTCGAATATTTCGTAATTTGTGATGTTATGTTGACATGGTTTGCGTACGAAGTCTTGTGAAGTCGTTTAATAACATTTGTTAGTCTGCTGCGGGTGCGGGAGTAGAGCATTTGGATCAACGCTTATGATGTATCATAACTGATCTCGCCCACAAGCACGAATAGGAGAATCATACAGGTGTATCTGCTGAGATAACATGCTCATCTGCCCTTCAGGTGTCGTTCACCCCGTTGCCTAAGCAACATTTGACTTCAACTGGCAGGTGCCAAGGTCTCCCGTTTGTCGCGACCTTTCAACTTTTCAACTTCATTGCGCCCTCTCCCCTCTACAAAACACATCCACAATGAAGTCCCAGAAGGAGCCTCTTGCGCGTAAGTATATACCCTCAATCGTCATCCACCCAGCACTATCCCGCCCCCCTCCACCTCCCCCCACCCCGAATCTAAGTATCTCGAACGCGACCATCATGGCTCCGAATCTACCTCCCGGTGCCAGAAGGGCCAAGGGCATGGAGGTCCACATATCTGGATTCCACGGCATGCACCCAATCGAGACGGGAGTCGCCTACTGGTACCGCGGACATTATATGTATTCGAATGCCGGAATCCCTGTGGAACCAGTTCCGTTTGCAACTAAGAAGGGTGTGCATATCATCGGTACGACTGTTGACACCGCGCCGCCGTTCCGCCTGGGTGGTGTGCCTGGTGACCGTTACGAGCTCGAAGTGGCTGCATTGTACAACAGCATGCTACATACATGGGAGGAGCAAGAGAAAGAAAAGAACAATGCCGGCGAGGCTGTCATCCTTGAAGTCCAGACAGATGGATTCAAAGGCTTGAAGCCGGCCGATCAAGAATTGAAGCGTGAGTCTAAATTAGGGAGTGAGCCAGCGGCGAGAGCTTCTCCGCCATATATTGATGCATCTGACCGTACAAAGCCGCACAGGACCGCTTTCGACTTGAGGTCACAAGGAACGAACCGAAGGGCCACTACAATGATCGCGCTATGTTTCTTGCTCGGTCCGCACCTGGATCTCAACAAGGAACACCGACACCGTCGCGATCGAACACGCCAATATCATATGTATCACGGGCGGCGTCAACAGCTCCGTTCCGTGCCGTGGCATCTACCTCGAGGATGCAGACATTGCTGGACCAGGCACCCGTTATCGAGGGACTTCTCGCGTTGCAAGAGAAACATCCGGGTAAGGCAACCAGATGTAGAGCTATGAAGTATAGCGACTGACAGCCACAGAACTTCTTAATCCACTTGCAGTTAATTCATACATCAGCACCTTGAACAATGCGCGCTCACTGCCGCCGCCTTGCCCTCTCTCGCGTACTCCTAGCGGACTGTCCCTGGCACAAGGCAATCGCACGCTCACTCAGCTGCCGTCTCGTCCTGTTTCACGTACCCCGAGCGGTCTCTCCCTTGCATCTCTAGAAGCTAGCAAGCCAAAGGCCATCTCGAGTAAGTAAAGTTTGCTCTTTTCAGAATGAACGCGTGTTTACCCTCGAAGGTGTTTCCTCTCGTAACACATCTATTCATAAGGACATCCCTGGCCCATCCATGCTCGACCTTGTCAAGGCTCGCGAGAAGACCGCCAGCCGAGCTGGTCGTACCCGTTCCGACAGCATGAAAGCTGCCAGCCTTGCTCTGAACGCTGCTTTCAACGACTTCAACAGGGACATTAGCGGAAAGGAAGATAACAAGCTCGGAGGTGGCATCTTGAAATGCTGCGTGCACGGCGGAGATTGTGACGGAATTACCGTCACAAATGAGCATTTGACCTTACAGAATATGAAGGCTCGAGGCTTCAAAGAGGAGTATCCTGTGGTGGTCAATGGAGGTCGGACAATGATCGATTGGTTTGCGCTGATGAAGGAGGAGTCAGACAACGGGAAGTAGGTGCTTGTATCTTTTGTTTGTTTGAGTATTACGATGTTTTGCTGTTTGATGTTGAGATCAAAGCTGTTTTGTCCTCTATTACCTGCGGTGTGGTAGGTTGAGCTTCAAGTCTGAAGCCACCGGGCTTCCTGGTCACTGGGTGTCCTGCCCTCCAGAGATAATACCGCACAATATGAAAGCGTCCCAATACTCCCAGCATGTGTTATACATATTACTGTTGTTCTGGCCAGAGTGCATCAGCGATGCTACGCACGAGTTGTAGCTTCTTCCGCATGTCTTCATATCCCAGTGCGTTGCCTTCAGCGTGGCTTGCGAACCCGCACTGGGGGCTGACACAAAGCTGCTGTAATGCGTCCTCTTTGGATTGGCCGGTGCCCTTTGCGACGAAATCGGCTGCTTGCTTCACACGGGCTACCATATCGTCCTTGTTCTCGAGCTGAGGGAACTTGGAGGTCACAACACCCAAGACGGCATTCTCTGCGGAAGGGTTAATTTATCATTAAAATTCAAGATTTTTTAGATCTTGACGTACTGTTCTTGGGTAGGTGCGACAACGGCTCGAAGCCACCGGCGCGAGGCGTATCATATTCGAGATAGTAGGTGTCAACGTTGAGGTCCTATGGGACGTGAGCAAAGAGTATTGTCGTGAGAGGGTCCGCAGCATACCTGGAAAAGCTTCTTCGCAATCTTATCGTAGGCGCCCTCGGAAAAGTGGCGGCTGCCGACGTAGTTTCCACGGCACAAGTGGATACCAAGGTGCATATCGTCCGGCCTCTCAAAGGCCTTGTTGTAGAACTTGACGTATGCATCGAACATCTCATCCGCCGTCTTGCCGTTATCTTTGTCCGCCGCCCAGCCTTCCAACATAGCCTCAGAGCAAAAGTATGCCAAGTTCGGGTCGTCGATCTGGATGTTCCTGATTCCCTGGCCATGCAAGTACTTCAACTCGTCCTGGTATGCCTTCGCCACGTCCTCAAAGTACTCTTCGTCGTTTGCGTACACGTCCTTGGGATAGGCTCGGCCAGCCTTGTACCGGAAGTGGTACCATGAGGGCGAAATTAGCGTGATCTTGATGTTCTTCCATTCACTTTCAGGTACCAGCTTCTTCATGATGTCGACCTCGCGTTGGTTGCTCGAGTGGCCCGGGTGAGAAATCTTGCCCGTGCATACTGTGACTTGATTCGGGATTTCTTTGGATTCGAAGAAGGATTTGACGTCAGGGGCATACGGTCGGAACATGTCCTTGTCGTAGCCCTTCAAGATACCGAGTTGCAACTCCTTCATGCCATTGAGCTCCTCGAAAAAGGTGCCCCAGAACATGTGTCTTACACCATGCTGGTTAGTTACCGCTTTTGGTCTCGGCGCTACAGAGAGCTGCAAAATACCTAGTGTATTCACCACTCGAGACAACGTGGAGTCCTGCATCCTTCTGCAGCTTGATCACTTGCTCGATGAGCTTGTCTTCCAATGGGACTAGCTCCGATGCCGGGGCCTTGCCAGCAGCAACATCGTACCGCTTCTGCACAAGCTCCTGCGGACGGAGCAACGAGCCGACGTGTTCAGCCCGGAAGGGAGGGTTCCTCTTGGCAGCAGACATGGCGGATTGTACAGACGGAGGAGACGATTGAACGAGAGGACGCAATGGAATTGTGAAGACCCTTTTGCCCCTCATTTATTGCCCCACCACCACTTCCACCACATCTGCCCCGCCGCAGCTACGCGCAAAGATGCCCAGCCTGGCGTTCATCCTATGCGGCCTGTCAGCAACGGGGGACTACGCTCATTCGCCTCGCTCTGCCAGGCCTGATGCACGTCAGCGTGCGCTACCCGCGCCTACGGGAGCTCAGCAAGCGCGGCTCTGCGCCGTGGAGAAGTTGCCACCCGAGACAGCAGCGGGTGCTGACGTATGGCCGCCACTGGCAAGAGGCAGCGCGGCGGAGATAGATGCTACACCCACAGATGCGTCACGCATGTTTGATAAGCACCGAGGACCTTGGGGCTATATCCGAATGTCGCTGTCTGCCCCGCAGCTAGTACATAAGGGATGGCGACATCATGTCTGCGCTGTCGTCAACGCCGTCGGGTCTTCTGTAAACCATCAGTCCCTTTCCATCTCGCCATCCCACGACTGACACCACTTGTCTATCCCCATTTGCACTCGCAACAATGACCAGAGTCCTGCTCACGGGCGGAAGCGGCTTCATCGCTGCCCATACCTTGGATGTGCTTCTGAAGCGAGGACACTCCGTCGTTGCGACGGTGCGCACGCAGGAGAAGGCCGACAAGATCAAAGCCGACAACAGGAGCGCCGTCGACAGCGGCGAGCTTAGTTTCGCCATTGTGCCAGATATTGCACAGGAAGGCGCATTCGACAAGGCTGTGATATCAGAGCCTCCGTTCGAGGCTGTGTTGCATACAGCCAGCCCGTTCCACTTCAACGTGACAGACGTACAGAAAGTGAGTGCAAACCAGCAACGTGTTGGCCTTTACAGCTGACCAACTAGGACCTCCTTGACCCTGCAGTCATCGGCACCGCAGGCATACTGAAGTCGATCAAAAAGTCAGCACCTTCGGTGAAGCGCGTCGTAATCACCTCGTCCTTCGCGGCAATCGTCGACCCCAGCAAAGGCAATTGGCCAGGCCACGTCTATTCCGAGGAAGACTGGAATCCTATCACCCACGAGGAGGCGCAAGAAAGTCCACAGGCAGGATACCGAGCTTCAAAGACCTTCGCTGAGAAGGCGGCATGGGAGTTCCTTGAAAAAGAGAAGCCCAACTTCACCATCGCTACGATCAACCCGCCATTAGTGTTTGGCCCAATCGTAAGTGCATATCACAGTGGGAAGCATAGTCACTGACGCAATTCTACAGATTCACGCTCTCGACAGCCTGGACAACCTCAACACGTCGAACCAGCGCATCTTGGCAGCCGTACAAGGAAAGTGGAAAGACGAGATTGCAGCTACCGGTATGCACCTGTGGGTTGATGTGCGAGACGTCGCTGAAGCGCACGTTGCTGCGGCGGAGAGGGATGACGCAGCCAACAAGCGTTTCTTCACATTAGCCGGCCACTTCTCAAACAAAGAGATGGCACAGATCATTAAGAAGCACTTTCCGCAGTTCGAGGACCTGCCTAGCGAATCTACGCCAGGAGGAGACTATCCGGAAGGTGGACTGAAGAACTACTTCGGTTTCGACAACAAGCGCAGTGTCCAAGTATTGGGACTGAAGTACAAGACTTTTGAGGAAAGTATTGTTGATACGGTGAAGTCGTTCAAGGCGAAGGGTCTATAATGCCTGCGTTGAGTGCAATGTTCAAATAGAGCACAAATATAGAAGTTGTCTTGTGGAAGCCACGGAGACGATGCCAAACTTATCTTCGTCCTATGTGACTCGTCAGCGGAAGCTCAAACAGCATGAAGAGATGTGTAGCGAGTGAAGGTGTCTCAGATTGTTGAGCTTGACGTTATGGTTTGAACTTCATCGGAAACTCAGAAGTTATAGTTTGAATGGTGGATCATCATAGGACGTATGAAACGCAGAGATGTGCTTACACTGTGTATTGGCATAGCGTGAAGTCGTTGGCCGCCCACGACAACACTTGTGGCGGTGGTTAAGGAGTTGTGGTAGTAAAGTTAAGGATGGAAGAAGCTCGAGCTTGGATCGAGAAGAAAATGAGACGCGGAGAAAAGAACGGGCCGGTCGCAGCTGCCCCACCACGATGTGCCTAACATTACACACCCACGCCAGCGCAACAGCCCGACGACAACAGCCCGAGCATCTTTCGAATTTTTGCGCGCGCGCTCCTTGCACACCAACCGTCACACGCACTCTCCCTGAGTCTCAGAATTGCACCGTCAAAATGGCAGCAGGTAAGACTTCAAGCGCATACCCCTCCGTGCAGGGGCCCCGCGCGTAAACACTCAGCGCAGTTCGCTCAGTTGGCTGACATCCACCCAGAGTTCCAGACCATTGCCGGTAACTCAACCCGAGACGTTATCCCATACTTCATGACCTCCCAGCATCCAACGAGGCTTCGATTCCGCTGCGACCGCGCCGCTAACAATGTCTGCTAGAGCAATTCGTTGACTTCTACTATGACACCTTCGACAAGAATCGCCCCGCTCTGAAGGCGCTTTATGTATGATATTCCGTCTTCGGCGATAAGACTAAATCGCTGACACTATATAGCGTCCGCAGTCGATGCTCACGTTCGAGCAGCAGCCTGTTCAGGGTGCGGATGGTATCGTCGAAAAGCTCACGGTACGCAACTCCTTGGTGCATTCAAAGACCGGATGCTGATGCACATAGAATCTCCCTTTCAACCAGGTTATCCACAAGGTTGCCACCAAAGACGCACAACCTTCCGCCGAAGATGGTATCATCGTCATGGTCACCGGTGCTCTGCAGGTTCGAAGCTCTCTTTCAACAAATCTTCCCAGCACATATGCTTACAGAGGCGTAGGTCGACGGACAGGAGCAGCCGATGAGCTACACTCAGACATTCCAGCTCAAGAGCGAAGCCGGCAGCTGGTACGTTCTGAATGACATCTTCCGCCTTGTATACCCCGCCGCTTAGGCACCCGGCGACGAATCTCCGCGCGGAACTCGATCGGCAGTGTTCAAAGTATCCGGTTGGGACGGTAAGAGTGGCTATGAGAAACGAACACACGTTGGGCAGCATATTGCATGCGGTGGAAAGAGTATGAGAGTCGCAGCACTCTCCTGGATTTGGGCATTCTTGTGCGATTTTTCGCACATTGATAGATTGGACGAATTGAGCTATCGCCTCTTGTCAGTTCACGTCCCTTTTCCACGTACGTTTGTTATCCGGAGTGCAGAGCTGTTTTCCGGAGCGCCAGGTGCGGAAAACGCCGCTCTCGGCGCTCTTGTCGGCATTGCTCCCCGCACCTCCAGCTGTGGATCAAGTCTTATCCGCGCAACACTGCCGAAGCTCCCTGGAGCTGTGCCCATAGCCGCCGCCATGGATCTTGTGCACGGCTACCACTTGTTTTCTTTCGCTCTCGAACCTTTCCTCCAGCGATCGACTCGCGACATTTTCTCTTGCGCTTCGCTCTCTTGCCATTTATCTAATTAGTGCGATTGGATTCATCTTGTTATATATACGCGCGCCACAATGGCTGGCTTTGTACAAAAAGGTATTAAGAATATCTTACAAAAGAACCCCCACGATGTCGTCTTCCTCTCCGCCCTTCGAACGCCTGTCACAAGAGCAAAGAAGGGCGGCTTGCGAGACGCATACGACCACGAACTGCTCGCTGCCGTACGTACACCTTGTGACCGCTTTTCATCGTTTCACCTAAATACTCATACCACCAGGTCCTCAAAGCCACCATCGCCAAGTTCCCGAACCTCGATCCCGCAAAGATCAACGATGTCTGCATTGGCACCGTCCTGTCCGAACTAGGCGGCTCGAAGGCAGGCCGAATGGCTGCCAACCACGTCGGCATTCCCACCACCACATCCTTCAGCACTGCGAACCGCGCCTGCGCATCCGGCCTCACTGCCATAACACACATCGCGAATGCGATCGCCGTTGGACAGATCGACGTCGGCATTGGTGGCGGCATGGAGAGCATGACACGCAACTATGGCAGCAGGGCTATCCCCACAGAGCTATGGCAAGAGATGCGGGAATCGCCGGTAAAGGAGGCAAGAGATTGTATCATGAGCATGGGCATCACTGCCGAGAACGTAGCTGAAAGATATGGCGTGAACCGCGCAGACCAGGACGCATTCGCGACCGAGTCCCACAAGCGTGCGGCTAAAGCGAGGGAGTCGGGCTTTTTTGAGAAGGAGATTGTGCCGGTCACTACGAGATGGATTGATCCTGAGGTGCCGGAGAGTGAAAAGGCGGTCACAGTTACCCAGGACGATGGCATTCGGCCGACGACTACCGTCGAGAAGTTGAGCACGATGAAACCTGCGTTCAAGAGTGATGGTACTAGTACGGCGGGCAACAGCAGTCAGGTGTCAGATGGTGCTTCTGCCGCGCTTATGATGCGCCGCTCGACTGCCGCGAAGCTTGGACTCACATCGCACATCATTGGCAAGTTCGCGGGCTCGCAGGTAGTTGGGTGCGCGCCAGATGAGATGGGTGTCGGGCCAGCGCTGGCCATCCCGGCATTGCTGGAGTACACGGACGTCAAGAAGGAAGAGGTGGATGTTTGGGAGATCAATGAGGCGTTTGCGAGCCAGGCTATATACTGCATTAGGAAATTGGGCCTAGAGAACAACATGGACAGGATAAACCCCAACGGCGGAGCTATTGCATTGGGACACCCGCTGGGAGCGACCAGCGGGAGGATGTTGGCTACATTGTTACACGAGCTGGCGAGGATGGACAAGCAAGTTGGTGTGTTGAGCAAGTGCATTGGAACGGGAATGGGTATGGCGAGCTTAATTGTCCGAGAGTAGAGCTGGCAATCTTGTAAATGAATCGAATTGAAAGGTCTTTATGGGACAAAGATCATGCAAAGTAACAGAGACGTAGCACAGCACGCCGCGGGTGCAAAGGATGGCAGGCGAATCGTTTACAGAGGTAGCTTCGGGCCACGTTGGGTATCATTCATTCGTTCCCATGTTCCTTCGTCACGCATGGTCAAACAAGGTCAGTCGTCTATCTTCTCATTGGCTTCCTGTCGTATTCTTCTTCTTCTTCTTATTCTTCTTTGTAGCCTTCTCGCTAAGAATCTCATCCAGGTAGCTCTTTGGCTTAGCCATCTGTGGTCGTGAAGATGGCTTATTCTTTTTATTGTTTTCGAGCTTCTCGTCAGCAAGCTCGTCATCGGGTCCGTTCACTTTGGTTACAATTTCCTCTACTATGAAGTGTGACTGGTCGTTGGTCTTGGATTTCTTTGAACGGACACTCAGTGCCCTTGCTTCCTCGTCCTCATCGTCACTCTCTACTTCCTGGGCCGACAGTGGCTTGGCGTTTCTCTGACGCTTAGATCTGATCGAAGATGTTCGTCCCTCCTCTTCGTCGCTTTCCACCTTGGTTGGGGTGGGCTTCAAAGGCTTTGGTGGCTTGACCGGAGCAGTATGTTTTCGTTTCGCAGCCAAGTGCGCCTTGGCAGCTTTCTTCCCTATAAGGTTCTCGAGTAATCTTTCGTGTGAGGTTGGTATGCGGTTGGCAAAACTGCCATCTTGCACGTCCTGGGGCACTGCCGCCCCGAGGCCGAACCTACACTTACCGTCAGCCTAACAGCATACGAATTTCGTTTGACTCGGGATACACACCCTTCGTCATCTCCATCTCCCTTAAGATCTGCAAAGCTGGCCTGCTCAGCCTGTTTGTCGTCATCATGTGATTCTGGCACTGCAGGGGCGCTGTCTCCGAACAGCGATGCAAAGTGTTGTTGCTGGAATTTTGCGAGGCCCACAGATATCTTATTCGACAAGACTTCGCCTTCACCATTATGTCTTGACATATCTGCGCATCGGCGGAGGACTCAACCAGTATCCGGCCGAGAATTGATCGTTGACATGAAGCGCGCCTTTTTCTGGCGGTAACACCCGAAAAGTCTTGGACCGTCCGTGCGCAGTCCTCCGCAACTGCTGGATAGATCCGAAGCTGCAACTCCATCAGCTTCATCCAACCCCTTTGTCCCTATCCTCACATTTCTTGGTGGCCAGTAACCCGGACGCCATGTACAACCTCGCCCGCTGCCGGCCGCTCACAAGCGCTCTGCGCGCTGCTGCTGTATGTTATCCTACGGTGCCTGCGGAGCTCTCCAAGCCTGCGCGGCGCAGGTGCATCGCAATTGAGGATGCATGCTAAGTAGGAGCAGAAGACCTCATCAAGACCGTCGGTTGCACAGCAGAGCAGATTTCTGTCGATACACGAATACAGGTCCGCGAGCCTGCTGGAATCAGTACGGAAACACGGTACATCTGGCAGCAAAGCATAGCGCTAACGGGCGATGCAGTATGGAATTGGCGTGCCAAAGGGCGGTGTCGCGACGACGGCAGCGGAAGCTGAGAAGGTCGCGACGGAGATTGGTATGCCGCTACACGGACGCGTTCCATTGCCTAGGACTAATTGAAGGCAGGCGGAGAAGATGCTGTCATCAAGGCACAAGTCCTTGCTGGAGGTCGAGGAAAAGGAACCTTCGACAATGGCTTCAAGGGTGGTGTCAGGGTTGTCTACTCGTAGGGATCTCAATCGGTGCAAAAGCCAGCGCTGACAGTATTGTACAGGCCCCGTGAAGCCTCCATCCTCGCCGACCAGATGATCGGCCACAAGCTCATTACCAAGCAGACTGGAGCCGCCGGCCGGCTCTGCAACGCCGTCTACATCGTCGAGCGCAAGTTTGCTCGCCGAGAATTCTACTTGGCTGTTCTCATGGATCGCGCCTCGCAAGGCCCCGTAATCGTTGCTTCGTCGCAGGGTGGTATGGACATTGAGACCGTGGCCAAGGAACACCCCGAGGCCATCATCACCACTCACATAAACATCCACGAGGGTGTCACCGACGACATCGCGCGCAACATTGCTACCGAGCTCGGTTTTTCGGAGCAGTGCATTGAGGAGGCCAAGGACACCATCCAGAACCTGTACAAGGTTTTCATGGAGAAAGATGCGACTCAGATCGAGATCAACCCTCTCTCGGAGACCACTGATCACCGTGTCCTTGCTATGGATGCTAAGCTGAACTTCGACGACAACGCTGACTTCCGCCAGAAGGAGGTTTTCGAGTGGAGAGATGTTACCCAGGAGGATCCTGATGAGGTCAAGGCTGCTAGTTCTGGTCTCAACTTCATCAAGCTTGACGGTGACATCGGCTGCCTTGTCAACGGTGCCGGTCTTGCCATGGCCACCATGGATATCATCAAGCTGAACGGCGGTTCGCCCGCCAACTTCCTGGACGTTGGTGGAGGTGCCACTCCCGAGGCCATCAAGCAGGCTTTCGAGCTCATCACCTCTGACCCCAAGGTCACTGCTATCTTCGTGAACATTTTCGGTGGCATTGTGCGCTGCGATGCTATTGCCAAGGGTCTGATCTCCGTCGTCGAGACCATGAACCTGAGGATACCCATCATTGCGCGGTTGCAGGGCACCAACGGCGAACAGGCACACAAGCTGGTAAGTCATCCGCGCAATCTTGCGGCCAAGGCACAGCTAGCTAATAATGACTTAGATCAACGAGTCCGGCCTCAAGATCTTCTCCATCGACGATCTCCAAGCTGCTGCTGAGAAGTCCGTTCAGTTTTCCAAGGTGGTTAAGATGGCGCGCGACATCGACGTTGGCGTCGAGTTCACCCTCGGTATCTAAGCCCACCTCATTTTGCACCAACCTTCTTTTCGGTCGAAACCTTTCCTCCACAGACCGATGCTCGCTGACTCGTGTCACTTTTGGCTGTGTTATCAGACCACTGACGCCGCCTTGACTCCTCTATGAGGGTTATAGATTGGGATGGATGGGAGATGTGACAGTGTTGGAGATGTCACGCTTGTATTATTTCTGATACTATAGTACCCACGCTGTTTTTGTATCTACTGCGTAATGCATGAAGAGCGGGTTCATTGTCGATTCCTCCTTTTGTCTGTTCTGGAAGTGACAGTGCTGACGCTAAAGAGATTTGATTATACAGTATATGTTACGGACGATATATATGTCTTTGAGTCAACGAAGAGTTGCACAACAAAACAAAATGCTCTCGATCAATTCAGTGCTTTTGCAGCAGTGAGGTCATCTGACCCTTAAAGGGTCACGATATCCGCTGCTGAAGATTAATTGGGACCGCATGCGCCGGAGTATGCTCCGAAGCAAGCCACAGCCGCGGTAGGTCGGGCTCGGAAGGCTCTGTTGCATCTCCGCTGCGTGCTATGAAAGTGTAGTCCTCACGAAAGTTGACAGCTAGGAGGGCCTTGACAGAGCGCAGAGTACTCGATTGTCCAACGTAGGACCACGAATCAAGTTCAAATCAAGACGCGATGTGATAATCAAAATGATATACATATTGCTACATGACTGAGATTCTGAAAGAATAGCTTAGACTGCTTCGCCCTCCTTCTCCCTTCCCTCGCCTTGCAGCTCGCCCTTCAGATTCTGTAGCCTCTTCGCCACGTTCATACTCAGATACTTCTCGAAATTGGGGCTCAAGGCACTGAAGATGATCAACAATACGCCAAACGGAATCGTCGCATAAAAAACGATCCTGAAGCTCTCCAGGTACGCCTTTTGCGTGGCTGCGCCTGTGGCAGCAATGATCTCAGGGGTAATACCAGGAACGGCGGTGAAATTGCCAGCGGTGATCCCAGCGAAGAGCTGCGGGAGGGAAGAGACAGGCAGGCCAGCATTGGTGGCGGCAGGAGCGACGAAAGCGGGCAGATAAGTTGCGACTTTGTTCTGCAGGATCGACACGTAGACTGTCTGCGCGACGGCACCGCCAATAGCGCGGATAGAACCAAGTACACCAGTCGCAAGACCTATATCCTGGGATTCCCAGAGGAGCGTTACACCCGGGAAGGAAATGTTGTCGACCCACCCAATGACGAAAGTTGCTAGCACGCCGAGTGTAATGAAGGTCGCATACGCATCTGGTTTCAGTCCGGCCTCGCCAGCTAAGAATGCAGTACCCAGCGTTGAGAGGATGATGAGCTGCCACTTGACCTTGGGGATGTAAGATAGCGCGAAACCTCCAAACACCTGGCCGAGCAAGATACCGCCTCCGACTACCGAAGACGCCCAGCCAATTTTGATGACGTCGGTCGTGTAGATGGTGCCGAGAACGGTCGGCCAGAGAATAGTGAGGGCGTAGTAAACCATTGCGCCCACGGTGGCGACCATAACGATGGCGACGTATTCAAGTTTCTTGAAGAGACGCGGCGGCATAACTAAAGGTGGTGGTACAAAGTTAGTGTAATGTTCATAAGTTAGGGAACTGGGAAAAGTAGGTGTTCTAGCCAGCGATTAATGTTTGAAGATGTTAGACTTGGAGGTGGAAGGCCTATAGTCTTTAGACAATCAGCTGGCCTAAACACCCACTTTGTACCCCGACATTGCGTACTAGCTTGGCCTTTGAAGATATATTGTTCGTACAGAGCAAAAACAACAAGCGTGGCAGCTCCGAGAATGATGGTGCAGAGAACAGCAGCTTCAGATTGATTAGCAGATAGTGCTTTTGATTAGCAGATAGTGCTTTATCTTTGCCAATAGAAGACTTACCGGATTTCCACGGGTACGTAGTTCCTCCCCAGCTCAGGCCTATCAAGAAGAGTACAGTGCCGGTGATGAAGAGGAGGATTCCCACAAAGTCCAGTTCCTTGAACTGCTGCCATTTCGTTTTTCCGGAGACATGGAGCTGGTTGTAGGTGGGAGGGTGATACAGGAATTGATACAGAATGATGGTGATGCCAGACAGGATGATCCCTAGGTAGTACGACCAGCGCCACCCAGCTGCAGTCTTCAGAATGAACGTGCGAGCAATGATCGGTCCGAAGACTGGTTCTTGTTAGAATCTTTCTCTGTGAAGGTAGTGTGGTTTAGTCGTACCAGCAAATGGCATAGAGGAAAAGAACACCAACGTGACGATCGGTCCTCTGTGCTTGTTTGGTACCAGCTCTCCGAGAACGATGCCGAAGGAAAGCTGTCCTGCAGCCGCGATTCCATTCATCAGATTTGCACCGACGAGAGTATCGATATTCTTTGCGGTGCCGCCAACAATGCATCCGAGAAGTCCTAGTACGTTCGTGCCAATGACCATCCACTTGCGGCCAAAGATGTCTGACAAACGGCCGACAAGGAGGAAGCCGATCGCCGACCCAACAGTCCAGATCGTCGCGACCCAGTTGAGATTGTTGGAAGGGCCGATGTCTTCGTTGATTAATGCACTAAGACCATGTCAATACGAGTCGTATTGAACGTCAAACGATATGTTGAAGAGAAGAACAACGTACAGCGTATTCGCAGGCAAAACCCATCCGAGATAGGCGCAAATACTTCCACTGCACACTGCCTGTTCAAGCATTAGTAGCTGAACTGTGATCTAGCTGTGAAACATACAATGACGGTGCCAACGAATTGAATGCTCCAGAAGTATCCCTTTGGCATCTCTTCGAAAGCTCCTCCGATGGCGTGGGCATCGACAAGATCCACATGCCCATCAGCGTGTACTTTTTTGACGACATGCACATCTTCGATGTAATTAGACTCAGCCTCAGTTTTCCCAACCGATTCTGCCATAACGGCTGCGGCCTTTTCCTCGGCCATGTAATGCGAAGATGATCTCAAGTCGACAAGAGGATTGAGAATTGAGGTTTTGGATGCAAGCTCGACTCAGTCAAAAGCACATGAGATGGAGAATATTTGCGAAGTGCAATACGACTACCTCTCGCTGCACGAGGGCGTGTTGAAAGGTGAACGGTCGTTGTGCTGCAGACATGGTCCTTCGCGGCGACCGGTGGTGTTTATACGCACAATTGGTGTTCCAGGATACTCGGGACTCGTCAACCGCAAGCGCACACGAAGACAAAGCCACCAGGCGGTTCCAGATCGCGGGGGCGCTGGCCACCCAGTGAGTAAATCCGGGGCAGGCTGGGGTAATCAGATGTGGGGTGCCCGCTAGTGTCCGCTCCGAGACACTAATCCAGAACCTTGGGTGCGGATTACGATCGCCGAGGATACGCGATGGTGGTAGAAGGACCATGCTCCTTGTTTGGGCTGTAAGCGCGGTATGAGCTTGCTCCATCAGCTTTATCTGCGTACAGTCAAGGCCGTTACGACTCACGAATTGGACCTACCACGTGGTGCAGGACCAAGGAGCTTGACGAGACCCTGATCGGCTGATCTTCAGCTCATACGCTTAGGATGGCTCATTGTTGACCATTTAGTGACTATGGTCGCTGGTGAATGTTGCGAGAGGTATGAAATCAATGGTGCATCCACTGATGGTGAAAGGTCCGGTCGGAGGTCATACGCATCCCGAATCGAGCGCCCTCTTGCTCATGGAACAGCGATTCAAACGTATACAAACAAGAAGCAGCCATCGACGCTATATTACTTAGGTATACTTGGGGACGGCCAGACGTACATGGCAGCAGCAGTCGCCACTATAGTGAAGTATTTGCGTGGTACGTCAGATGAAGAGGACTCAAAAAGCCTGAAAAGTTCGATCGTGTGACCAACAACAAGGGTAACCATGCCTAGCATCTTCAGTCAAAGTCCAGACCGTCCCAGGAGACTGGCTGACGGTTCGGTTCCAGTTCGGAGGATATCTTGCTGCGAGCCGCCACGTGCGAGTAGCCTTGGTAAGTTCCAGCCGGTCCAGTATTGTGCAAGGTGTGTATTTAATGTCGGCTTGAGGGGAAATAGCACCTCAGGATCATGATCGGTCCTCGATAGTTGTACGTCCGTTTCCCTAGCCTCTACGCTTCTTGCGAACTAACAATTAGTCAGTCATTGCTAGCGAATCGAGGAGAGTAGATTTACGGTTCGTCATAAGAAGGCAATTAGAATCAGAACAGTTCCATTGAGCGGCAGTCATCGTCTTAATCGTATGCATGAGTTGGCATGCACGCAAAGCCTTAAAGAGTGTTGGTGACTGGGTGAACAGCGGTAGGGTCAGCGGAAAGTGCGGCTTAGATTCAGACATGACAAAAATACAGCACTCTGGCCGCTCCGATTGATTCGCAGCCATGCAAGCCCGAAGACCCAATCCAATAGTGATCGAGTGTTTAGACGCAGCCAACCGACGGTAAGTGCCTGATAGCTTCACGAGTAAGGCGAAGGCTGGCGAAGCTCCTTCAGACACGTCGACTGACACGTGTAGTATTGGCCTGAACCGCTTACGGTTAACATAGTAATTGTTGTAATTAGATCGTTGACGGTCTCATTAAAAGCTCGCGCATGGTGTCACAAGAAAGCTGTGAGCGCACGGGTATCGTTAGCCTATCGAAGCCGAGAATGCTGAGCACGATATTCGCAACATCAACGACTCGAATGCATAATCTCTCGCAATATTGAAATCACATTCTGATATTCAAAGTTATGTTTGGGCTGCAGCGAGGAGCCATCATAAAGGCCTAGCTCCCTTCGGCAGCCTCACCTTGAAGACAAGGACTTGTGTATCAAGGTTGAAGCCAGAGGCATCAGCGTACTTGTTCTTGCCCGAGTTGATATATCCTTAGTGATCCAGATTAGTAATTTATTCTTTGTTTAGATAAGGAGAGGCACTGACCATCTTGTGTGATGAAGTCATTGTCCGAGAACGAGATCAAGTAGTACTCTTCTCCTTCGCCTTTGGATCTGAATTTCCCGTCCACTGGAAGTAATGCGAGACTCTCCCACTTCTCGTTGAGCAGAGTCGCATCCTGCTCGCCCCCGTTGTGTACCCCGAAGCGATTGAGTTGGTTGTTGTTATTGTAAGATAGCCAAGGACAGTATTGCGCCGGGATGATATCAGCATTGAGCACGCCCTTAGAGCTGGCAATGGCACCTCCAGTGGCATCGTTCTTTGCACTTTTGATGTCCGTGGCTTTTGAGATGTCGAAGATATCCGCGTTGCGATAAATGGACTCAGAGCTGTCCTGGCCGTGGCCAGAGCCCGAGTCACGAGCGAGCACGAGGAACTGGTCATTAGAGATGAAATGAATCTCTGACTGGCCAGCGACCTTATCGGTTGGGAGAACAGGTAACGGGACCACGTATTCGGCATCATACTCCGCGCTTTTGCCCTTCAAGCGATACTTTAGTAGGCGAGCGTAACGGCGGTTCTTCGACTTCGAACCTCCCTCCTGAATCCTGAAAACCCGTCAGTAACGTTTTCTTCAGATGTTTTTGGGTCACTGACGCGGCGCTCTGAAGTAGCGAGTACAGGTACTTGCCATCAGGGGATGCAGTCAGACCTTCGAGTCCTTGGTTGTTACCACGACCGCTGTCCGGATCCTCAGGAGTGATGACGAAGTCCTGATCATATATTGGTGGCGAAGCGGCATTGAAGCTGCCTAGATTTAGATATGAAACGAAAACGATGGTTTCAAACCGACCTCTCCGTGCCGTTGCGGATAGGAATCAACGCATCATTGGGGCGGATGGCATTGATCATCTTGCCCCGCTTGTCGAATTGATAGATGTACGGTCCTGGAATCAGTTCGTCAGACAGATGGATGACACCCATTTCAGTGTCACGTACCATACTCGTCGCTTATCCAGAATGTCCCATCGTCACCGAGTACCAGACCCTCCGTATCAATAGCGATGCGTTTGCCGCCTGGGCCCGCGCCACCGAAACCATCACCAATGTCTTTGGTTGTCAGCATTGGTTAATACTTGCAGGCGCTTGCTTACAGGTTGCGACGGGGAGGTCGGGAAACCCAGAGTACGACCCATGCCCTGTTGGGTCCGCATCTAGACCTGTGGAAGACGTTTAGTGATATCAAGACAATGTAGCGGGGTGGGACATTGTTCGCACCGGTGGTCGGCTTGCCATCTGGACCAGTGAGCAGCAGAGTGTCCAAGTACGTGATGTGGAAGTTCGGGGGCGCAGGTTTCTCTTTGGTGGCGGTGACGATTTCGAAAGAGATGCTGAACTTGTGTATGCGCGACTGGGTGTTTTGGGTCCCTTGGGTGTTCCATCCTCTGTCAGGGAGGCCCCAAAGAATGCCTTCGTAGGCTTCGCTCCTTCCAGACTTCTTCTTCCACGACTTCTTGTCCAAAGCAATGGCGCTCCCAATGCCTCCTATAGTATCTCCGAATCTATCACGAGCATCACTAGGCAACGTGCCCCAGCCTGCGAGCTCCTCGTAGATGTACTTGCTTCCATTGCAGTCTGTCTCATTGACAGGCGGCGTCGCGTAGCTTGTGGGAGACGCAGCAATGCCGCCCAGCTGCAGCACGGCGAGTAGACCAAGAGATGTGGAGGCCAACATGTCGAGAAGCGGCGTGGTCGTGGGCTCGTCGCAAGGAGCAGCAACCTATACTAATACCTCGCAGAAGCGCAGCCGACGACCAGGAACACGAACGACGGGTCGCGTGCACGTTACTGTTGCGGGACACCTGCAAGCAGGGCTACACGTGCTGGAGCCTTTGGCCCTGGAATGGGAAGCTGCAAAGCTGCTTTTGCCATGGCCCCCGGCAACTCCGTTGGGGCTGCAAGTGGCGGCCTTTCCGGACATTAGAGGCGTTCCCCCGCGCGTGTCGCTGCGCAGAGGGCCTGCCAGGTACGAAGACATACTTGCGCCGGAGCCTCACTGACGTGGTGGATGCGAAGATCGGAGCGCACGAGGCTGTGGGGGCGCTTCTGAGTCGCTGAAGGTTGCTTTGCGAGGCGTACCACTAGGCACTAGCCCCGTCCGGCCTTTACACATTGAGAACCAGGTCCAGGACCCCCACCCCCCTTGCAGCTGTGGACTGACGGTCGACGATACGAGAGCTTAAAGTACCAAGATTACTCCAGAAATGGTCCGCCTTGACCTGAACTATGCATGCCATCAAGACCAGTGGCACCCCGCATGGCTTCCGCCTCGTCCCCTACGCCTGTTCAAACCCCGATTCAACATACCTTTGGCGCGATTGTCAGGGTTGAAGAGCTAGGTATGTTTGAGTCTGTAATGACTCTGGTAGCAAACGATTGCCTACAACCTCGAAATCCTTTTGCGTACGATATCCGAGGTCACGTACCTCGACATGGCTAGCCCCCATCCACGATACCTGTTCTGGGAGCTGAGGTGTTATATCGTCGCTCGATCCTGGAATAGACCACAATTTCTGGCAGATTGTAGCATGCGTGACTAACTCTCTCCATTTGATCGATATGTGAAGCCCTCTCTCGTCGCTTCCACCATGTTGATACGATAAGAACATGCCTTACTTCATTCGAGGTACCTTTGTGCGGCCGCTGGACAATGAGTAGAACAGAATTGGATGTACGCCGCAAAAGGAGCACTTTCCGTCGGTGCGTGGCCCTTCCTAGCCGGCAAAGGCCCTTTCCGGGCAAGAACCACTCACCTCGCAGACATCGTCGGCTTGGACCTTTCCCAAATGCTTCCACAAACCAAATTTCCGTCCTTTGCCTCTGGGCATGCGACCTACATTCGCCGCAAGACCATCCTTACCTACAACTACTGAGCTACGTATTCCACGGCTTGCCACTCCCTATACAAACCTACCATACCACTAGGACACGGACCTGTTCGCTGTACGACAAGTGATGCCTTCGCGCCCTCACGATACATTTTTGTCGCTGAACCCTCTTGAAGAACATCTGTCTCCGCATTTCGCACGTCAGGGCGCGAACCAATCGGACGAAATGCGACAAGAGTCGTACCAACTAGCCACTCGTCCCAAAGGCGACTCGAATAGATCGACGGGCGACATGATGCTAGGCTCTAATGCGGAGACACAATGTCACAGTCCATCTCCTGCAAGACCTAGGCGACTGCCTGCAGAGCACCCCATTCAATGGACCACTTCAGGAGCCTTACGTCCGGTCTTCTTGCCAGCACCGATTCGTTCCAAATCCCCTCCAATCGTGTCGGAACAGACACCAAGGGAATTCCACTGCGACAGGCCAAGAGCACCGCTCAAGTCAAGCATGAAGTCTGTGTTGAAAAGCGCTGCAGAGACACCTGCCGAACCGGCTACGGGACCGAACAATGTGGCAGAGCATCCTAGGGTGTCCCAAGCATTGCGGCGTGTCAAGACTGTTGACTTCACGGAGGCTGAAGCTACACGGATTCGAACACTTCCGTTGTCAAAATCTTGGTTAAGTGACACCGTCCTAAATGCATGCGACGAAGACGAGAGCCAGGGCAGTCTGCCTGCCAAGAGTCGATGTGCCGTCAGAGGAGAACCTTCGTTTTCACGCCCAGGACCCAAAGGGAGGCTAGTCGTCCCAGCCGTAACAAAGACGGAGGTACATGTTATAACCCTTGCGCCCACCTGTGAGCTCGAGGTCTTACCACACGAACTCGATATTGCCACTGCAAACCCGACTACGCAGAACGTACAGCCGCCCGATAATTCTTACGCAGTCGTTCGGGAGGACATTCCAGCTGAGGGCAAACAAGAATTCCCCAGTCAGGATTCTGTCACATTCTTGGCTCTTCGAACGCCTAGTCCGGTGACAAAATGCGACTTGGAAGGCGTAAATTCGAAGGTATCTGAATGGGATTGGGGCCAGGATCTTGATTCAGAGTCTTCCGCCCCCCAGATCATCATCTTTCCCGATGATGAAGGCCACGCCCATGCCGTCACTTCTATGACAGATGTCGAGGGAGATGCTGCGAAGAGGGTACCACCAAACAGTCAGAAGACGAGCAGCGCTCTGTCTTGTCCGCCTTCAACGCCCGCTATAGCCCGGCCATCAAGACCACCATCACATGACAAGCCTGGGTCAGTAGGAAAGCTAAGAGCGAACAGTAGGAAAAATAGCGATGAAGACACTGTGCTGGATGTACCGATTTCCAAAGCCAAACTAACAATTTCTACCACATCGTCCAACAAGTCCAAGAAACCTCTAGCGGATCGCCGGCTGTCCAATGTTGATGATTTTGAGGTGAAGTTTCGAGGCCATCGCGACTCAGTTACTATGGCCCGGTCTCGACTCCTAGCCCACAGAAGGGTATCTCCCGAAGTCTTGGAGTTCAGTACAACCGCGAAGAAGCGGATGCACGCTAACAACCGGGGAATATCCGAGGAAGAAATCGCAAATACCAACATTGCTAGTCGTGAGCTATTCCGCTCTCACGAATTCGCGACTTTAGCATCTTCTTCTCCGACAGCCCGGCTAGGCTCTTCTAGCCCGATACTGAGTCACAACAGCGGTGTTCTCTGGGGGTTCAAGAGAAGCTCAGGTCAGTCGCAGATCAACAGCCCTGAATGATGGGTTGTTGTATTCGGATGGAGGAACGAAATTTGACGGCTCCGGCTCGTGGAAGCTCATCGTCTTATTCGAAGAAATAACGTAGGTGCGGAGAATATAGGCGAGATGCTGAAGTTATGACGGGCTTGCTTCTGATGACATTCCGCATTATCCTTGCTTCGTTCAACCGCAGGTCTCTGCTCCCAGTCGGTAGTTTGTATACTTTCAAAGATGGGACCTGTTGCTGAAAGTGTTGATGTTTGATTGTCGGGCCGCCATTGCGACTGGTATCGGGATCACGACGCTTCAAAGAGCAACGCCTGCACTGTCGGTGATGGAACCCAATCACTCCGTTTCCGCCGATTTGGTGTGGGCGGCTCCTGTGATCGATTTTCAGGACAATGCTAGGTTGCAACATGTGCATCCTCTATCGGTATTCGGTAGTGTGGTTGACCCAACCCGACCGAACATAATTCCACGAAACTTGCGCGCGTCCATCTCGCCCAGCGCCCCCATGATTTGACAAGATTGAAAGGCAAAGGCATTGCCTTTCATCTACGCAACGCATTATCGCCTACATAACTGTAGCTCGGTGCTAGTTCCGATATGTTTGTGTACTGAACAACGATACGTGGTGTCTAGAGACCTCAATCGTTTATGTCATGCCTGGAGCCTTGTAGCCCGGTGTTATGTATTAGGATAATTAGACCACTGCAATCGGACAGCATGATGTTTTTGTTTTTGTTTTTGCTGCGAGGTGGCCGAAAGCCTCATCTAACACTGGGCGTTACAACCGGGTTTGACATTTGCGTCCAAGAAACATAACGCTGTTGCCAGGCCCACCTTCCCTTGAATCCTCCAGAACGCTGCAACAGAACAACGCAAGAAAATCTTGGAGTTCGAGCCATTACGCCAGTCGTATCTTCACATCGTGTAGAACAGGCACGCATAACTCATTCTTTCATCATACAAGGTAGTAATGCCCCGCTTCACACCGTATCAGTCGACACTCGACATTTCAAAGATGGGTGTCGCAAGCAAGACACAAAGGGACCATCGGTACAATGCGCTTCGCAATCCGGAAATCCATTCAGACTCGGAGACAGATGTCGAGGGATGGGATGACGGAGCAGATAGACGGCCAAGCCGAAGGAAGAGGTGTCTTTGGAGGATGATTAAGCCATATAGATGGATGCTCGATACAGCGCTGCTACTTGTCATCGTAGGGTTACTGGTGGAGAGCAGATGGCAATCGAGGAAGGGCCACCTGTACGAGCTGGCAGGAGATATAACAGGGTTTGCGCCTTCTTGTACGGACAAGCACCTTTTGTTTGCAGCTTAATACTAAGCCTCTGCAGTTTCTCAACAAATCGTCGGCTTCAAGCCCGACCCAATATTCGCGCCGGAAAACGCATCAGACTTCTGGAGTATAGAGACTCAGCAAGCATGGCTGGACATTGTGCCTGAAGGTCTCGGCTACGTTGAAGTCAAAGAGCCTTCCCGATACTCCAACCTACCCAAGCCGATCCACGACTACGCCAACCAGACGGTGTTCACGACGTCGATGACACACCAGCTCCACTGCTTATACACGATGTTAGAGGCCTACAACACACTGCAAGTCTCTGTGGCTCTGGGTTTCCGGAACCAGATAAAGATGCCATGGCACATCAATCACTGCTTCGAGTACATCAGACAGGCGATCATGTGTGCGGGAGATGTGGCGCTGGAGGGTGCTGCGACGACCTTCCCGGGCGACCCAGTCAGTGGCGAGGACCTTGGCGGGAGCGATGGCTGGGATGCGAAGCATGTGTGCAAGGACTTCGGTCAAGTGTATGCATATCTGGAAGAGCGGACGGTCAACCACGTGAAGTGGATCAAATCGGATGAATGAAGAGGTGGCCTGCATGTGAAAGAGGAAGCTAGCAGGATTCAGCGATGAGACGGAATGTGCTTTGCTCCGCGTTGTGCTGTCGTTCAACGCCGTGCCTCGGCTGTTCCCCTTTTGTCTGCATCCTGGTGCCGCCGAAGGACCGAGTCAGCGAGCAACGGCTGAAGCGCTCGACAGCTGCTCCATACGGCCGCAGCATCCCTCGCGCGTCGACGACGGCCAGCGTCCCCACCAATCCCCAGAAGACTGCGTCAGCGGTGTGAGCGCAACGGCAGCGGCACTTTGAATTGCTCCGCTCGCGCTCCCCGGGGGCCCGATTGCTTGGCCTTCCTTCCGCAGCCAGGTCGGCCGAGCTTCTCTTGTGTAGCAAGCGCAGCTCTATCTTGCAAGGGTCAACCTCCCGTTTCAGCCCTTCTTGCGAGGTGCGTGCTGCAACTCCCACCAGCGACATAAAAGAGTGGAAGCCCTGGGGTGTTGGCTAGCGTCCGCTCACGCCCTTCAGCTGTACGCAAGATAGCCTACGTCCTCGCAAGAATCCACTCGACTGTCTGTGTTGCAAATAGAAAACTAATAAAGGAAACCTTGAAGCGAGGTATCTAGCTCCCGCATTGGAAGAGTTGGACCCTGGAACCTCCTTTCAACAGGGTACATCAACCGAGTTGGGTGCTCTGTCATCTGGGCTACGCCTCACTTGAGCAGCCTACAAGGCGCGCCTATACTACCAGCCTCGAGCCCTTTACTTCCTCAAGTCGTCCACCATGGGTCTCGGCTCGTCACCCATCACCTTCGTCGTTGCAGGCGCTCTACTCTCCTACATTATCTTCAGCCGCGTCCAGCTATACCTCACTCGTCGAAGATTCATCAAGCAAAATGGCTGTGAACCGTGCCCAAAACGCTACAATAGAGAACCCCTCCTAGGTTGGGACGTCGTCAAAGAGAATATCGTGAACAAGAATGAGCGCAAGATGCTCGAGCGCAACCAGAAACGGTTCCATGACATGGGCACCAACACCTTCCTGAACAAGATGCTCTACATGCCTATGATTGTCACCTGCGAGCCTGAAAACATCAAGACTATTTTGAGTCTCAAGTTCAAGGACTACAGTTTCGGTAACCGCTACCAGGCCTTCGCGCCGCTGCTCGGGGACGGCATATTCAACAGCGATGGCGAGAAGTGGCATAACAGCAGGCATCTCCTCAGGCCCAACTTTGCGCGCGATCAGATTGCCGATCTGGAGGCCTTCGATCGCCACTTCAAGCTCATGCTCAAGCACATTCCCAGGGACGGTTCTACGGTCGATCTGCAGAATCTGTTTTTCAAGTTGACCATCGACTCGGCAACCGAATTCCTGTTCAACCACTCAACCAACTCGCTGCGCATGAGCGAGGACGACACCAACAACGAGGACGCCATCTTTGCCCGCGCCTTCCAATTCGCCCAGGATGATATCATCACTCGCCTTCGATGGAACGCCCTCAACTTTCTTCGTTCAAACAAGGAGGGCGAAGACGCCCTGAAGATCTGCCACGCCTACGTAGATAAGTTTGTTGACCAGGCTATGCGGGAACACCAAGCCGAGAAAGCTGCCGGCAAATCTGACGACGACCGATATGTCTTCATCAAGGAGTTGGTCAAGCAAACGAATGACAAGGAGCGCATTCGCAGCGAGTTGATGAACATCCTTCTCGCAGGCCGCGATACAACTGCCAGTCTGCTCAGCAACATGTTCTTCCAGCTCGCTCTACGTCCGGACATTTGGGCGAAACTGAGGGAAGAGGTAGCATCCTTGGAAGGCCGGCTCCCTACGTACGAGGAGTTGAGAAACATGAAGTACCTCAAATGGTGTCTGAACGAATGTAAGTACAATGGAACTCTTCACTGACGTGCGCGTCATGCAGATGTTAACGACCGTTTAGCACTCCGTACCCACCCTGTCGTCCCGGGTAATTCTCGCTATGCTGTTAGAGATACCGTTCTTCCGCTCGGTGGCGGAGATGACGGCAAAGCACCTCTACTCGTCACTAAAGGCACTATCGTCGGGTACTCTCCATACGCCATGCATCGTCGCACCGATTTCTACGGACCCGACGCAGATGAGTACAAGCCTGAGCGTTGGGAGTCCCTGCGCCCTGGCTGGGAATACTTGCCCTTCAACGGTGGCCCGCGAATCTGCCTTGGCCAGCAATATGCGCTCACTGAGGCGAGCTTTGTCACAGTCAGGCTTCTACAGGAATTCAGCAAGATCGAGAGCAGAGATCCGAATGGCGGTATTTGGGAGGAAGGCCTGACGTTGACGGTGTGTTCTGGTAACGGTGTTCAGGTCGGACTGACGCCTGCATGAGCGTTGCGATATTCGCAGTGGTGGTCACTGTGCGATGGATTTTCTTAGGGTCTACATCAATCTGAACGACAAGGGATAAGGTATAGGCTTACGGACATTATTGAGCACACATCATGATTATGATGGTGTGCAAGCGGTATTCCAGACCGTGGCTGTAGGCGTTGGCAGGAATACTCTTCTAGAATGTAATTTCACGATTCCCCAATCTGACTAACACCAACCCAGCCGCCCATACTGTGGAATGACAGGTGCAAAGTAAATCTTGAAACTAGCGATGGAACAATTCGTAGTCGCCAGTAGCCCTTCACTCTCCACTGGAAAGCAATGCGGTCGTAGCGAACGTTGAGCGAAAGCTCCCATCCCGGAATCCAAAAGAACAAGAGTAGTGGCCAGACAAGCAACACAGCGCGACCACTCTAAAACGACCGCAGTGACATTATCCTTATCACCGCACAACGAGAGCAGCTTTCCGTCGAACAACCGCAAACGTGTGCTCGAATATAGCGCAGCACGGGAGTAAGACGAGCGTATACCTAAGGCCAGTGGTATAAAGCTTGTTGCAGACTTGTTCCTCCCCTTCACCACCGCCTCACCAACACCAGGTGACTCCGACACCGGCTACCTCGGCTTCGGCAGCATGGCCGGGCACGCCGGCCTCCAATAAGACCATGATTCTACCGGTCCTGCCATTCTTTCCGATGAGCTCCTCTTCGACGGCGCCGGAACGTCTTGAACGTAAAATATGGAGAGCTGCATCGCGGCCATGACGTAAGTATCGCCGAGGACGGAGTTTCGCTGCCGGATCTTCAATGAGAAGCATGGTAAGGCGAGGCATGGGAGTGGAGGCGGAGAGGTGACGCAGGGCTGCAGGAGAAGAGAGTACGTGTGTGGAGGGGCCGGGGAGTCACTCGTGTGGATTGGAGTACACGGAGGAGTAGAATCCTGGTGTTCCTTGATAGGTATTACTTCCATGCTGTGCCTGTTGTCGTACCCCATTCTTGCACGAGCCTCCTACTCTTCTCTATACTCTTCTCTATACTTCCTACCTTCTCCAAGGTTCCTACTCTTTCCTATATTTCCTACCTCTTCTCTCTTACACCTCCTTTCATTTCCCTTGCTTGCTATCTCTTCTCTGTTACATTTCGTGGTCCGATTCTCCTATATTCTAGTCCTTCACCGGTCACGTCTCAATTGCAGGAGACAGACTCAAATCGACGCAGAAGCAAACCGTATAGATGCACGAACAGCAAACGATTTATCAAGCTGCCACGCAGTGAAACGAAAGAGACAAACTTCGGGTGTCATAGCCTGTCTTCACATCGCACGAGTCATCAGCACATACATGAACAAAGTGAATTTCGTGGTGTCGTCAATGCCTTCCAAAATACATGTATGTGTATCGCACGCTTGCGCCGGACGCTCTACCCATCCATCATCCTTCGCGTGATGTATCGTAACAGCAAAACAAGCAAACGCCAGAATGCCTTCCAAGTATTGAAAATGAAGAAAAACAATAAAGAGTGAATGATTAATCTCACCGCCTAACAGTCCTTTTGCTCGGGCTTCTTAGGCTTTCCTCATCTGTACTTGGCAGCGCAGGCATAGTGTGTGCGTGTTGCAGCATAGGCCGCTGGTCCATGTTCCCATACGGTGTCATATAAGGACCGGGAGTAGGCCAGCCGTTGTTGTCGACCATGTATCCCGCGCTGGGATATCGCTGTGGCGTCTGCGGAACAGGCGGGTACTCGTGGTGTTGAGGGTGTGGTTGGGCTTTTTCACGCCAGAAGCCGAAGGCCCAGTTGGAGAGGTTGAAGGAACCGAATAGGATGATAGCCGTGAAGAGCTATTAGCAGAAAGGTTCGTCAGCGGAGTAATCATCAGGGAGGGTATAGTCATGGAGGGGGCAAGGGGCCGGATGATGAAAGGGTTGAGGGACTTGATATTCGCCCTGCACGATCGTAGTAGCAACATGCTGCAGCTTATCCGCTCCATCTGCTACAGCAGCGCTAATCTTCGGCCGCTTCCAATACAGGCAAAGGAAAAAGGGGGTAAATACCATAGACTTGTAGCTGAACTCCTCCACGAAGCTATTGAAAATCATAGCGAACGTCCGCGCCCCGACGCTGGCGCGCGCGACCTTATATGCATCGCGCTCTTTGCACCGCTTCCAGTTCTGGCACAATGATTCGACAGCAGGGACTGGCTTCGGCTCGCAACCATTGCGCTCGTATTCTGAAGAGCAGACGGCGATCTCGTGCATGATGTCGCGCACTTTGTTGCTTGCCTCGTTATCAATGTCGGCCATGACGGCTGAGTAGACGACGTATACAATCCACAGAAAGAAGAGGCCCAGGACTGCGTTTACGACAAATTGCATGTAGTAAGAGAGCACATTGGGCAGGTTTGGATGTGCTTCGACCCATGCAAGGACGCCTGGAATTTTGGCCGCGAATCCGATTGCCGGCGCTGCTTGCTGGATGTTCTTTTCTTTGGAGGGCGATTCAGTTTCTGAGTCATATTCGCTGTGCCGCGTCCGCGACTTGTGCGCCCGCCGCTTCAGTACGCGGTTTTCTACCTTCTTGGAATACGGCTTCTCCCGGGAGCTCTTCTCTTTGGAGGGGCTCTTGTTCCACGGCAAGCTCTTGAAGAAGCTGGACCGCTTAGAGGGGCTCTTGCGGTCGCCATGAGTCAAGCCACCCATAGTGAGGGCTAGCTGTGTGTCTGGTGTAGCAGCGTCGCTATCCTGCGTGGGTGTATCGTAGTTGGGGGTCTCTCCGCCGCTGCTATCGGCGATGCTCTGCGGCGTTCGCAGGTCCCACACGTTCTTGTTCTGTGGCGTCTGCGGTAGTGCCTTCTGGGTCGTCTGCGAAAACAGGAAGCGCTGACCGTTTGGGTCGCTCAGCTTGGGGTGGTTCGGCGTCGCGAACGTGCTCTTGGACGGTGAATCGAAGACGGAGTGTGTGCCTGCAGCAGAGTGGCCAAAAGGCGGCCCTTCGTTCAGCTTCTGTACTTGCTCCTCGGACTGGGGATGGGACGACGCAAAGGAACTGATCTTACGCTTCTTGGCTGCGTGCGCAATGAAGGGAGACTGCGAATCAACGGGACCGACGCGGTTGTCGTACTCGAAGTCCATGGGCACAATGGACTCGCGCTCACGATGACCAGGCATCTCGCAGGCTGGATGCGCTGTATGGACAATAGGTGGTCGTGACAATAGGTCGATGTGTTCAGGTGCGCTCGGGCGGTTGCTATGATGTCCCGCTCTGTAAACAAATTGAGCCTCTCGGGGGTCCGCGCCACAGCAGTCAAGCCACACGTGCAGGGGTTGGTCTGCGATCCAGTCCTCAACGTCCTCGACCTAACGATGGGGGGTGGCGTAGCACAGTATCAACGTGGAAGATATTGGGCAGCCCTTATATGCAGCAGTCTTCGTTCTTTCACGCTGAAGCCTGATTGCGGGGCTGCAGGAACGGAAACTTGTCGAATCGCCCCGCTGTGCCTTTCACCCTCTTTCTCAGCACAACTCCTTCGCTGCACACGACCCACCAGTCACATATCTTCCACGAACTCTGAGCACTTGCTACATCGAAGATGATCCCTTCACGGCGGAAGGGCTCGTTCATCCTAGTGGAGGAAGCACCATTACATGCGTCACCTGTATCTCTAGATCCGACCCGCTTGTGCGTCAAGAAAACAATGGGAAACATCCATGGCACATGCAACTTCCAATAGGGTAGCATCTACTAAGCTTATAGGAAGATCCTAAGGAAAGACTCTCTAATGCGGCAAAGCGAACCGATGCCGCCCCTTCCCCAAAGCTACTTCATCATCTCGCCGCATGTTAGAGCTGGTTCGCTAGCTTCATTCATTGAATGGAAAGAAAGTGGGAGAAGCCCATTCACAAGGAGAGAGGCTGGGAAGCGTTAATGATATCCGGCTTTCGAGTTGAGATGAACATCCACCGGAGTAAACAGCGAAAGCTCTGTTGCCTCTAGGCAGGGGTAGGCAGGGGTGTCTTGACCACTAAATCAAGTATTATTCATCGCATTTTGATGGAGCGGGTTCACACGCGAGAACATGCCTAGCTGCTGTCGAACTACTCTGAACAAGTTTGTGTTTATGGGCAAAGGCCAGCGTAAGTTCCACGCAATTGCTTGGTTCAATTCAACCTCAAGGCAGCAAGAACGCAGATACAACAAAGTAACTTTCTTCGATTGAGTAGCTATCTTCAGCCGCTTGATGTGATCCAAAGGCGACAAGCACCCCCTCCCAACGTGTGACAATATACCGCCCATATTCCTATGCATCCATCAACTCCAAGGCCCAAACGACCGTTTAGAAAATACAATGAAACACTATAAATACGGGAGTGGCCTTTGTAGTGGAAAGGCTACGATTAACGATCAAGACGAAGGGTCGCCGTCCCCACGTTCGGCGCCGAGTGGTCTCCAGCCCCAACCGAACGCCTTGATGCAAGGAATATAACAAAAGAAAATGATAGCCGTAATCGTGAATTTACTGCGTAGGCTGGTGCTGCCCTATGCGGTCTACCATGCTTACGTTTCCGATGTGCTTATGATCGAGGTCGGTTCCGCTATTCGCTAAAGCTTCAACACGAGGCGCAGGCCCAATTTCGTCGACATCGTCCGCTGATCGATCACTCTCACCAGGTCTGAGCGTCGCCATGCTTGCGTCCAGTGGCGACATGGGTTCTATTGCAGGTAGTGCAGGAGCTTGTGGCGGCTCGATCGCGATTCTGGGGTGTGATGGCGTGGAGCGGTCGGTGCTTGTCGATGCGGGTGCAGTGGGCATAGATCCAGGAGTAGCAGCTTTGCCTTCTGCGACGTTTTCTATATGCTGAGGATCGTCGCCGCCCTTGCCTTCCTCTTTCGTTATGACTTCTGCTAAGCTGCGGAAATTGAACATGGGTTCGGTGGAGGGCGTACCCTGCGGTGGAGTGTCGTCTTCGACACCTAGACTAACACCTGATGCGTTGGGACTTGGGCCGAACGACGAAGTGGAAGCGCCGAAATTTCCTTGACCATCATTCTGCAGCGATCCCTGAAGCGATTCGGCAAACGAGGATGCCGATGAGGAGGCATTTGAAAGATTGCGCAAGGCTGAGCGGTGAGGCGGCTGCTCACCATCGAAGGAATCGGCAGAGGGGGATTTGTCTGTACCACTTCCTTCTCTTTGTAATGTGTTCAGGGTAGAACGGCTTTGCTCTAGATGCTTTTGTGGATCGTCCTTGGAAGACGAAGCATTAAGTGTGAAAGTCGGCCCGCCATTCAATGGGTTAAAATTTGCGGATCCTCCCGACCTGTCGACCGCTTTTCCTTTCCCTGCAGCGGAGGACGAGCTGCCCGCGAGCTCGTTGTCAACACCGTCCTGACTTGGGCTCATAAAAAAACCACTTTTACGCGCAGCTTTCTCCGCCTTCTTTGCCTCTTTTGCCTTCTTTTTCTCCTCTTTCTTCGCTTCTTTAGCGGCCTCTTTTTCCTCCTTTTTCTTGCGTTCCTCTTCGGCAGCGAGCGAGAGCCTGATCGCTTCCATCATCATAAGATCTTCAAGGTCTTCTAGCCTGTTTCCTCGGCGAGAACTCTGCCGGTTAGAAGTTAAGTCGCTCTGGCCATCATTGCGGCTAGAAGATCCTTGCGCAGCCGCAGCTGCAAGTAGGGCATTAACATCACCACGGGGCGTCCCATTACCACTGGTGCTGGCGCTGTCACTAGCAAACATCGTTCTTCGTCGCCGTCCAAGGCTAAAACCTCGGCTGTCGGATTGCATGTTGCCCATCATATATGCAGCGTTGTGCAACGCTGTTGCTGCGGCAGCTCGACGAAGGGCATGAGCTCTTGCATCGGCCAATTTCTTCGCCCAATCGGGTCGAACGCGATCCGTAGTGATGACTGATGCGTCTGTGGCTGCAAGTGAGCCTGCTCTTCTCCGGCCAGGTGATGTGAGTCCCTGAGAATTCAGAGAAGACGTTGATGACATCGCCGAAGCAGCGTTTGCTATACCATTCTGACCATAGACTAGTCCTCGCCTGAATGGTGGGGGTTCGTAGGTTATTCCAAATTCGGGCTGTACACAGAATGGACAGCAGGCCGGCTCAGACACCAACATGCCGTCCTCTTGCGGCTCTGGTGGGGGACTGCCTGCGTCGTTCGAGTCGCCGTGATGCTCCGGTGGATGAGGGTCTGGTCTCTTGATCTGTACAAAGCATTCAGAGCAGATGGGCTGGTCGCAACACCGGGTTTTGTTTAGATAGGGAGGATAGTAGAGAAAGCAGATAGGGCATTCTGATGCGTCCTTGTACAAAAATACTTCTAGGCGCTGGCCATTGACGTAGGGATCTTTGGGAAGCTGAACCTCCTGTGGAACCATTTCGGTCTGGGAGACATTGCGTGAGCCTGTCGTAAGCGCAGCGAGAGTTTTCGCCCGGCCACGGAAGAACGGAGTTGATGAGGGTGAACTTGCAATCGGAGACGTCGGCGAGGGGAGAGAGAAGGCGGGATGTGATGCAGTGAGATTCGCAGAGCGGTCGGAAGCCTGCGAGATGGAGCGTCCACCCATAGGGACGGTGAGATTGTTTATATTCTGATTCGAGCTGCGAGGATTCCATTCGGTGCTGAGATTATTCGGCCGCGGTGGCTCTTCTTCTGGGATCTCGTCGGGCGCGGGGAGGGGCTTGTCATTGACTACAGCTACTAGCTGATGCTCAGTCCATGTATCCTCGTGGTCGTTGAGCCCCTTCCAGAAAGGCGCCAGCCGACGCTCTATCTGAACATATGTGAGATGTGATGATCATATAGGTCCAACGGTACATACCTGCAATTGCCGGACCACAGGCTTGCTGAAGTCTTCCGGGCCAGTGTAGGTGCCTAAAGTGACCAGATAACCTCCATCTACTCCCTCCTCGCGGATACTGCGCTCCCGGTCCTGCGCCCGCTGCTGTCGCTCTTTCTCTAGCTTCCGCGCCTCTCGCTCTGCTTTGGTTTCGCGCCTAGGTTCCAATGCCGGGTCCCGATCAGAGCTGGTCCCAATGCCCAAAAACGAGAGGTCTGGTCTGCTTCCACGTCCACCTCGAGAATTCCCATATACGCCGCTACCGGATCTGCCGTGCCGCGTGGGTTCCTCTGGCCCGGATGCGCTGGGTGAGCTGGGTTGGTGGTTGTTTGACGGGCGCCCTGTACCGCGAGAGGACGCGGGTCGCGATTCTTTTGCCTGGCTATTTCCCATTGTGATGGCGTATCTCTGTGCCCGTGCCGACGATTGTGAGGAGGCGGGCACTGCACCGAGGCAACCGACGGAGCAACGGCGCAGATAAGCAAGGGCAACAGGATATCAGCTGTGCTAGCACGCGATATCCTTTCCTATCCGTTGGTTGCAGCGAGCGAAAGGATGTCGAGGGGTGCGAGAGATAGCGCGTGTCACAAGGACATGATATTATGGCGTGTATGCACAGCGCTGCTCACAAGGTCAATGGTGCTATCGCGGGAGCCTCCGGTCGCACGGCGAGCGCGAGCGTGCATGGGCTGCGGCCTTTGTGAATAGAAATGGTGACAGCAGCGACGGGTGTTTGGACGCTGAGGTGGGCAAAGCAGAGGGGCGCGGGAGCCCTGGATGATGTATGCGTCTTGGCACGTCCAAGTTATGGGTATGAGTCGTGGCGGGGAAAGCGCAAGCTGGAGCCCGCTCACATGCAATTCACCAACACGTCCCTGTACGTTCGCATGGGCAGCCAGCTAGTCTACCCGGCCCTGGACTCCACGCCCGGGCAAGACAAACGCGCGCTGAGACAGTCCTTGTGATGCAGCTATGCAGCGACTGCTTGGAGCTCGAGCTGCTTAGTTCCCCAGGCCCCGCCTCGCAGCGTCCCTGGGCAGCTCATCTGTTGCATTATTCGACACCCCACAGATACACCGCGCCGCCATCACACAGGTCCAAACTGGCAAGATTCGACAGGCCCCAGCAAGCCTGTCCAGGGCCATCTCGCAAGACTGACGTGGATTATGCGACCCACAATGGGCAGCCCATGGCAGCCCAAAGTGAAAGTGAGGCATCGAGCTCGCATCGATGACGAGGGACACTAGCCCTTACTAAGACAGGCATTGGAAGCAGACATTTCCTTTTCCTGGCTTTTTGGGATGCGCGCAACGTCTGATACGGCTTGTGCAGGCTCAATTCGGGCGAACGAAGCGCCGCACATGGAGGTTCGGCTAACAGTTTGCTATGTCTACCTTGTGCGTCGGTATAGCTACCTCGATGCATTTACACATGCTACCATGGTAATTAGATAGTGCCAAACTCCCACGAGGATGCCCAATGGTATCTCTCCCCAGGTCCAGTGATCTGCTCATCAAGACGACCCCACTCAGGGCTTGCGCGGGATTTGATCAGCATGTGACGCCACGGTCTGAATAAGACAACTTACTGGTTGATTCCGTCGACGTAATCCTGGGCTTCGATGGCAATGCAACCATCGCGCGGGATGAACTTGTCCTGGCCTGCCACACCCTGGGTGCTCTTGAACTCGGTCTTCCCATCATTCCAGTTGCAAGTGTACAAAACAACTGCATCCTGGTCGGTGGTGAGCTCAGCCTTGATGCCGCTGAACGCACTGCTGAGAGTGAGCGCAACGTCCTTCTTATTCCTCTTGTTGTCAAAGGCCAAAGCGCCGTTGTAGCCGTGACAGCCGTTACCGCAGTGGTTCTCAAAGCCGACCTCGTCAGATGCGAATCCAAGCTGGTGAGGCGCACTCCAGAAGTCATCAATGCTGTTGTTGGCGATCTTCGCGATCTCACCGGTGGGCAAAGCGTTCTGGTCCGCCACCAACGCCCGCTTTGCGGTCGGTGCGTACAGAGTGTGATTCCAGATGGTCCTGTTCGTTGGGTTCCTAAATGCATCAAGCTGGAAGTAGGTGTGCTGCGTGAGCATGACAGGTGTTCTCTGTTGTGGCGAGGTAGCATCCATCGCAATACTCCATTTGTTCTTCGAAACCGAGTAGGTCACACTGGCATCGACATCTCCTATCATGCCAAGGCTCGAGTTGGACGGGTCGTGGATCGAGAACGTTATCGATGAATTGGTCACGTTGGTGACATTCCAAACTCGGAAAGACCAGTTGTTAGTTCCACTATGAAGGGTGTTTGGACCGTCATTTTTCTCGGTGTGATATGTCACACCATCAAGAGTGTAAGTGCCGTTCCCGATACGATTGACATAGCGCCCAGGAACAGCATTGTAGACTGGGTGTCCAGGATCCACGGCTGAATCGCAGTCAGACAAGACACTCAGCCGATATTTGCAGACGTACGATAGTAAGAGGTGTTGTCGTATCCAAGTACGATATCCGTCTCAACGCCATTCTTATCTGTACATGTCAGCAACGACTAATACCCTGGATTCGGTCAATCCACCCTTTACAAATAGATTCGTAAGGGTAGCAGCGTATGGAATGAACTATAGACAGTAAGCACATATACGCATTCGCTCGGCTTTGGTGAGTAAATGGGAAGTATCGCGCTGTGATGATACACTCCATGGTGGAGCGAGGATAGCTGCGTGGATTCGAGCAGGGATGATGGTACCTGAGCCCTGATGCCGGGGGCCGTGAGAGTATATTTTCCATCCGCATCAGGCTGCGGCTTGGGTTTGTGACTCCCCGGGAGTGCTGCAGCTGAAGCTGCAATCGCGAGCAGAGCGCCAGAGGTCTTCATGGTGAATTTGATTGAAGTCCCCAGAATGCATGAAAGAGTGGAGTAACATGCCCGGCAGCTGAGTCCAGTGACGAGTTATATATTTTCCAAGAGCTGCATGTCCGCTCCTGGCAATACGAAGATTCATCTGTCGAAGTGGCTCATCAATCCCGGCTCTAAGTGCTGGGGCAACTGTACTGTCGGTCCGGCCGCCACAATATGTTATTTAATATGCGTGAGATGTATCCCAGTTCTTGCAGGCCCAAGCTGATGTGAGAGGTTCCTGATTGGATTGTCGCCATCCGCAATGCGCCGCGATGCAGGAACACAGATTTCAGACGCGAAGGAACAGGCTCAATTGGAAATAATGTGGAGTTGTGGAGGAACGGTTCCTTGCGGTGCCGGATGGCATTCCCTTTGAACCGGTAGGGCGGGCACGTGTAGAATCCTTGGGAGGACTAGTGCACCTTCCTCCGGGTTGTGTGCATCCTACTTCCCTATATTTCTACCATAACACTCGCATGGCGTCAGCTACCAAGACCTCCGAATTCTGCTCGTCGCATCAGATTGGTCGAGCTGTAGATCCTTCGCGGAGCTACTGCAGCGCTGCAAACGTTGTCATGAAGTTCACGGCACACTGCCTATTTTTTTCCGTCTATCACGAAAGCTAAGGCTCATCCATCGACTCCCTTGATATTTTCGGTGCAAGTTAGGGGCTTGGCCATGTCTAGTTGCTACACTTGTTACATCAACAGCCTAGAGCGATATTTGCTATGCATCTGATTACAACAGAAAGAGGTTAACCCAAGAGTCACACGGATTATGGGATAAGACCCTTTTCGCTCGATTTCTCCTTGCGCAGTCAATCAGTGGATCTTTATAGTATCCGGGTTGAGGTGTTCGCCGGAGGAGGTGAGCATGCAAGGTATGTAGCCTTCGGTTAGGGTCTCTATCGTAATAGCTCGATTCCACGAGCTCCATGCACTCTCACCAAGCGTGGCTGATGCCGGGGTAACAGGCATATTTAGCCGCCCTTACAAAGTGCAGCGAGTGCAGCCCACCGACAACGAATACCAAGACCCAAAGGAAGTTTGTATCCCTGGGTGGCTGGAGTTGCAATGCTTTGCAGGGCTCACCAGAGGGGAGCGTGTCTGACACTGGGGACTGGTGCCGTCCTGTCAAGACGCATTCGCGGATCTGTGTCGCCAGTGACGCAAGCCTTGGTCTTTCGCGTGGGATGAATGTATTCAGTAAAGCACGATTGCATCTCTTTGCCTTTACCGGCCGTAGCTACGAGATCGGCGAGCATCAGGTGGAGACAATAGAAAAGTGGGAGGCTTCGCGAGCTCGGGAGATGCACCCAAGCATGACGAGATGCGTGCAGCAAGGTGGTGAGTGACGAAAGGGTCTTCGCGGTCGAAGGTTGGGTCCCACTGCCTTGTTCAACCATGTTGCGCGGCTTTGTTCTGGACGTCTGACGAAAGGAGCACCTGCACTACTCTAAATTTGCAGCTTGTGGGGTTCATGTCGCTGTCGCGATTGCTTTGGGAAAATTTTGTCGAGGGTTGCGGAGCCGACGCCACGCCGTTTCACAGCGTTGATCGGGCTGCATGTGGAAATACCAGGGCGTGTGGGATCCCAGCTGCCCGGTTGCTGGTGGCCGCGATTCATCTCCCCCCAGATTTCGACAGGATGCGTCTGTTCGGGCTTGCACGCAGTCGATGGCATAGATGCGTACTGCGCCTCGTCCCCCGCGGACATTGTCGGGGTTGGGTGCGCGCATGCCCGACACGCACGCAAAGCCCTATCGATAAGAGGCGCGATGCGGTTCAGGGGTGCGCGGTGGAGGTGGAGGTGGAGCGCTTCTCCTGTTACGCAATGGGCGCTCGTCGCAGGCAAGATCGGCTGCACCTGAACGGCAACGCGGACGGAGGCTTTGGCTGCGCTGGCGGGATGATTTGCTCAACGCCGCAGCCTACCGGACTTTGGCGCCGTTTCAGCGTCCCGAACGGTTAGCCTGTCACTGTGGCGCGCGTACCTGCAGCGTGCAAGGGTGCTCCGACACGAACAAACGCATTCCACCCTCAGAGAAAGACTCTGCTCCCTTTGTCTGTCCTTTCAATTGTCCTACCCCGAACCGCGACCTGCCTCGCTGCGCAGCCCCCGGCGGCCACCACTCTCGTTACTACCATCTTGTGCTTCTGTAATCCTGACGGCCGTTCCACCCTGTCCCACCTTCCTTGTGCTTGACGCACATTCCGCGACTCTCTCCACTCTTCTTCTGCTGTCCCAGCTGATCGGCTGATCCGAGGCTCCACACATCGCACGCTGCGGTGACGACAACCCTATTAGATCGCCCTCTACCCACTGCCCGTGCCATTGCCTGTCCTGGGGTACCTCGCAACCCCTCCATGTCGGCGAACCACTCCAAGAGATCATCTTCTCGACTCTCTCGCCAGGGCTTCCACCCGCTGCACGAAGAGACCGGCAACAACATGAGCAACACCCCAGACATACCCCTACAGACCGTCATCAGTCACTCTCCCTCGCACACGGCCACCCTGAGGGAGGAGAAGTCGGGCTCTTCCGAGAAGAGAGGCATATTCAACGGCAGGCGCCGCGTTCAGAAGGTCGACTCCAAGGGCAATGGATACGCCGCGCCTGGCTCCGGCCTTGATGGCGAGGAAAAGACCGCCCTCAATAAGATGGGCAAGTTGTATATGAAGATTCTCAACTTCAGCATCGTCACACGCTATATGATCTATGTTGCGCCTTTGGCACTCATCCTGGCTATCCCCATCATTCTGGCCGCGACAGGCGTCATATCGAAAAAAGCCAGGATCGGAGGCAAAGACCATGGCGCGGAACCGCGCTTATTCTTCATTTGGATCGAGATTAGTATGTACATACAGCCATGGGAGACGATAGGTATTGGCACTGACTCTGCTCTCTAGTCTGGCTCAGTTTTTGGGCATGCAAGATCGTCGCTCACTTCCTTCCCCGCGTCTTCGAATTCCTCGTTGGCGTCGTCAGTCCTGGAATTAAGAAATATGTTCAGCTGCTTGCCGCCCTGGAGAAGCCACTCTCTTTCGTTTTCTGGATGATCGTAAATCAGGTCACATACCAGGTCTTGATCGTGCAACGAAGGAGTGGCGATGACGAGCCAAACTGGATGAGCAAAGTGGGATCCGTCTTGCTTGCACTACTCGTGTGCACCTGTATCATTCTCGCCGAGCGAGTCCTCATCCAATTGATCAGCATCAGCTACCACAGGAAGCAGTTTGACCAAAAGATCAAGGATTCAAAACACAACATCTATCTCCTGGGTGTCATGTACGACGCCTCTCGTGCTCTCTTTCCAGAGTACTGCAACGAATTCGCCGAAGAAGATTACATCATCCAGGACAATTTACCCTTCGTCATAGGAAGCAGAAAGATGACAATGGGACACAATCGTTCTGGCTCAAAGACACCGATGCGTCTGCTTCAGAACGTGGGACGTGTCGGAGACAAGGTCACTGGTGTCTTCGGCGCCGTCGCACAAGAAATCACCGGCAAGAAAGTCTTCGACCCTAACTCGGCCCACTCGATTGTCTTGGAAGCCATTGAACACAATCGCTCTGCGGAGGCCTTAGCCAGGCGCATCTGGCTCTCGTTCGTGGTCGAAGGCAAGAACGAATTATACATGGAGGATCTGGTCGAGGTCATGGGCGCTGGTCGTCAAGAAGAGGCCGAGGAGTGCTTCGGCGCCCTTGACAAGGACGGCAACGGCGATATCTCTCTCGAGGAGATGATCATGACTGTGGCAGAAATTGGACGTGAGCGCAAATCTATTGCGTCCAGTATGCACGACGTTGACCAGGCCATCAACGCCCTCGATGCCCTTCTGTTCACTATTGTCTTCATCGTCTGCATCTTCGTTATCGTCTGCTTCCTCAGCCCCAGCTTCACGACTACTCTTGCGACTTCCGCCACAGCTCTACTCTCTCTGTCATTCGTCTTTGCTGCCACGTGCCAGGAAGTCCTTGGTTCCTGCATTTTCCTCTTCGTCAAGCACCCTTACGATATTGGTGACCGTGTCGACATCGGCACCGACCAATTCACCGTCGAACACATTTCCCTTCTCTACACCGTCTTCAAGCGCGTCAACAACGGTAAAATCGTACAAACGCCCAACATTGTCCTTAACAATCTGTGGGTTGAGAACATTACACGGTCAAAGGCCATGAGAGAGCAAGTCTCCATCTTCTGCGACTTTGGCACCTCGTTCGAGGACATCAGCGCTCTCAAGCAGGAATTGGCAAGCTTTGTCCGCGAATCCACCAACACTCGTGACTTCCACCCGGACATTGAAGTGGAGGTTGTGAGCATTGCCGAAATGAACAAGCTTGAGCTGCGTGTCGAGATCCGTCACAAAAGCAACTGGTCCAACGAGAGTCTCCGTGCATCGCGAAGGTCCAAATTCATGTGTGCTCTGGTTGTGGCCCTCCGCAAGGTTCCGATTGCGGGCCCTGGAGGTAGTGACGCTGCTCTCGGTGATGCCAACAAGCCTTCTTGGTCCGTTGCTATCTCGCCCGAGCAAGCGCAGGCCGTGCGACAGAAGTACCTCGACGATAAGGATGCCTCCCGCCTGAACCCCACCAACAAGAAGGATGATGATAAAGATACGGGCAAATCCACGGGAGTCGATTACCTCGGCACTGGTACCGAGAGCACGGCTATCAACCAGATCAACAACCGCAAGCCCGGCGTGGATGCTGTCCGCGACGACACATGGGGAGCACGTGACGACGCTAGTACTATTGGTCGCCCGAGCATGGATGGCCGTCCTAGTATGAGCGGTAACCGTCCGGACCTCGACGAAGTTCGTGGTCTCCTCCACAAGGCGAGCAGCGGCGGCCGCCGCAAGGGAGGCGCCTCCCTTGCGCCAACTCCCAGCGGCTACAGTACCGAAACCAGGCAGGCCATGCCTCCTCTACCCCTCGCCGTGAATCCTTCGCCTCAACCTCCATATTTCAACAGTAATCCGTACGCGCCTCCACCGCCCGCAGCACCACGGACGCCTGCCTCACCCAGCTCGATCTCGACTGGGAACATAGAAGAATACCAATATCAGACGATGGTCCCACCACCTCGCAATGATGCTCGCAGTCCCCCTTCAATTCATCTCCAGCAATATCCCTCAACGCAGGCGTCGACAGGTCTCAGGCCAACGCCTTCAAATGCGTCTACAAACCCTTACCGGACGCAATCTCCACCCACCTCGCCGCCAGCGGCTGAGGAGCATCCGTACCGCCCTTGAGGGTAATACCTTGCTATGCCTAGGTACTGAAAAACTTGTGTAATCCTTAGGCTTAAACATTTCCCCGTCATTGTGGTTTCCATCGTCCGATGTTTGGGACACGTACTTCTTAGCGACATGATGCATAGCAATGAGTATTCTTCCTTTTTGTGGGAAGTTTTGCATGTCATCTTTGGTTGTTTTGGGGCAGTCTATTTTCAAATCAAAATCAAAATGTTTGTATTGCATAAGCATAGCTGGTACCTTCCAGTGCGGAACGGACAGCATGCTGGCTTGGATAAGGCAGGATAGAAAGCCTATAAGATAGCCGTTCGAGCATGGGAGCAAATGGAGCAATCATAGTTAAAATCAATCATGACTTCATCTAGGTGCGTGCAAATGTTTCCGTGAGTCACCAGAATGTGATCCATCATCGTCATCGGCCTATCTTTTCAGGAACAAACCGAGGACTAAAGCTTTCATGCCCGATTTGATAGCCGCAAGTTACCAGAGCGAAGGGAATCTTCAGGCGCTTATGGTGCAGTATTTCGGCTCATGGTTCTTCTTCCCACACTTGTACGCTCTGAGGACGAAATTCTTCTTCTGAAACATGGTCAAGCATCGAGTGGCAGAAGGAAAGGCCGCATACGAACATAGTATTCTCATACGTAACAAATACAGAGGATTTGGAGATGGTAATGACGAGTCGAATGAGTGACCTCATCTCCCCATCACATCAACGTCGTGAAATTCTGTCGGCGAGACAACACAAACCAAAAGAACAAAAATTCGGATGAAGAAGATAGTTCCTTGCTTGCGAAGTATGAACTTTGGAAGCCAAGGGATACTTTCCGACTCCATTTGCTACGCTACCTATCCCGACGACGTATCACATCGCTCATTCACGACAATCATAACCTTTCTGAGCAAAACCAACAACCACCAGCCATCCGATCCATACACCGTGCCGCCTCATGTACCTACTGCCTAGCTACAGGTAGACACTCAGTCCTCAGCCTCGGCCTCCCTCTTCTTACCGTTACCCGGGCCAGTGTAATTCTGCGACCCATTGACGCGGGAGTTGACGGTCTTCGCGCCCCGCTTTTTGCCGTTCCCAGGGCCGGTGTAGTTCTGGCTACCGTTGACACGCGTGTTTATCGTTTTGGAGTTGGCCCTGCGCGCCTCCTTTGCGGAGCGCTCCGTGACTTCACGCTTCTTCTCGCACCAGTCGCCGTAGCATGCGTCGGGGGAGAATTGTCCCACGCGAGTATTCAGTGTGGGCTCAGCGACAGCCTCGCGCTTTTCTAGTACGCGTGGTATCAGCTGGTGAAGCGGGAGGGAGGGCTTTGTTCCAAACGTACCTGGAGAGTCGGCAACAGGCGCAGCCGAAGCCACGGCGGCGAGGATCAGAACTAGTGCGAAGGCCTTCATGATGGTGATATGGAGAGAGAAGAGTAAAGTAGTGAGTGGCAGTGGCTTGGGTGTGAACGGATTGGCAGTGTTGCTGATTGTTCCCAGTCAGAGGGGCTGTACTTATAGATGGTTGATGATCCTTCACTTTACCGGAAGATCGTCGTACCGTTTACAACGGCTATGGAGTTATATGCTGCTATCTGGCTCTAGCTATAAAGAGGAGGTGTTCAAATAGGGTGAAAGTGGTTCTTGAGTGAGGAGTGGTCCCCGCGATCGTGCCGTCGTAGCTAATGCCTTGCTGCATCACAGCCTTTCCCCTTGAGTACAGTGCCCTCCAATCGGACGTGCTAGTTAGCTCAGATAACGTCTGCGAAAGCAAAGTGATGCCGAACGGTTGGTCTAGAGCGGAATGGAAGACGAAGAAGATTGGCCATCTTTATTGTCTCCTGCTTCTTGCGGCCTAAAGGCTACCAAACACCGTACCTGTGATCGATTTCGAAGGATTTTGAAAGCTTCCCGTCTGTAAGAGCACGTGTGGGCTGCAGATACAAACTTATCATCAGGAAACAGTATGCGCGCGGCGTTATCGTTGGCTGAGGGTGTTTCTTAGTGACTAGAAGGAATTCGCCCGTAGTAACGGGTGTGGTGTTACTGTAGGTTATGTCTTTGACCAAAAGTTCATGATCCTGTGCGTATTTTTGGCGGCCAGAATATGAAATGTCAATGCAAGTAAGACCGCGCGCTCGATTCCAAGTCTTTCCACGTCAGGCTCTGCATCCAGATACTGGCGTTAAGCAAGGCGTATACCAAGTATATGCTAAACAACATTGCGTCCGTGAGTCGCGCGAAGCTGGTTGTCGCCCTAATCAGCTACAGCAGCCGCTCGGTGTTTGCTGATGCGTAGGGGAGAATCCTATGGTGTGGAGTTTTCGCAGTGTGAGGCAGCATTCTGCGAGCACTTTGGGGAGGCGAGGGGCTAAGAATCCTACACAATACGCTGAGTGAGATCTGTTTGCCTGCCACACCCCACTTGTGATCCGAAGATAGAATACTAGAGGTCTGCATGAGAGCATGAGAGCATGATAAGAAAGAGTGCATTGTGAGGGAAGAAGGGAGAAACGTGCATCGATATATACAGAGACTTCTGTATGCACATGTGATGATGCTAGCTGCTACTAAGGTTCGTTTTGAAGCTTTGAAGAGGATGGCAAGCCAAAAGCCCGGTCAAGTTCTGCATGTTGGCATTCTTACAAATTCGCCAGTAATCGATGTCGGACTAGCTCTGGCACCAGCAACCTTAAACATGGAGAGGGATCCTTCTGCCGAAGTTCGACGTTTGGATATGCTTTGCGAGCGTTGCAGGGTCTAACCCAAACCAGCCGGGCATCCGTAGGAACGATAGCAACGCGAGACATTGTTCCTACATACCTTCCAGATCAAGCGATAGCGTCAGGATTCATGACATAGGGAATATGCATGTGATATATGGAATGCTACTTTGCGAAGCGCAAGATACGTCGACAATAGTCCAGCACTTTCCGTCGATCTACTTCTGTCTGTCACTTACACCGTGCTTCTGCTCAACACTTCGCCATGGCCTTTGGATCAATGTGCGGTTCAAATCGCAGCGTGCCCAGCTCACAAGTGTTATATGAAGAGGAACATGGTCTTCTCGGCTCAGAGAAGGTAGCAGAGCCGCGGCCAAAGTGGAGGTCATTAATGGAGAAGCGAACAGTCCGCAGCACTCAATTTCTCCTTCTTTCACATATTGCAACCTCCACCTTCTATCTCCTTGTAATCTCTGCTCTTTGGCAGCAGTCGTCCCTTGAAAGCTGCTCGCGGAAGCTCTCCACTTGGTGTACATGCTCCTGCCCTGTTATCACTACATATCCAGAGTCACTAATATATCATACCAGCACCTGCCCTCGTCGCAGTCAAGTACAACAAGCCCGAGTTCTTCAAAGCCCAAATCTCACAGACCAACGCATTTCGAGGCCCAAATAGCGAACGTCCGCCCGAAGAAGTTGATGAAGCATGGACAAATGTCGGCATCGGTATGCCAGGTCTCAGGTTGTCTGGTGAAGAAATTGAGCAGAGTTTGGGGAAACAGCTCGTCGATGGAACCGAGAGCCAGCATCCTGTCCCAGATGGTAAAGGCGGTTACATTGCAATGTTGGAGGTATTCCACATGCTGCATTGTTTGGTAAGTGAATGCTCTGGCAATGTGATTGAGTGGAAGATATATGTGCTGAGTTCATTGACGTATTACAGGATGAGCTGAGGAAGGCCCTTTTCTACAATTGGGATTATTACAGCGCAGACTACCTAGCTCATAATGCAACTAGCAGTATTATCCAGAACCACCATGGTAAGTACCTTGTTGCACTTGACTATACTCTTAGGCTAATGACATAGACCACTGCGTCGACGCGCTCCGGATGAGTCTGATGTGCAGCGCAGACGTAACTCCTGTTACCTTCATTGATGACAGTGCCGTGCCTCAGCGACGGAACTCGCTACCGGATTTCTCCACTAAGCACACTTGTCGCAACTTCGAGGAGATCGTGAATTGGAGTTGGGAAAATGAGCGAGCTATAATGTGGGAGGACGTCGGGGACGCTACGACTTGGGATCCGACGTCAGTAGAACAGGAAGCAGGGCATTCTCATGAAAGCAACAAGCACGATGGTCAAACACAACGAGAGAGAGATGTACTGTAAGATTTCAACACAGCATTTCGTCCACATACGTGTCTACATCGACATGTCGTAGTTCTTCAATCTGGTACCGAAAGAAGAAAGCCGGAATAGCGAAAGAAGTCACCACTTCAAGCTTCGCACAACTAACTTCGCACGGCGGTTCAACTTTGCCAGGAGGCCCAATATCGACATTCGCCTATCATTGATGAATCCTACAGATGGTTTCCGTCTCTGCTGGGTCAACCCAGTCTCCAGATACTACGCCAACACCTAAGTAGACACTTGAAACCGACCCAATGCGAACAAAATGATTAGATTGACGGCTTAAGCGCTGGGAAAGTACCACATATAGGTGAAGAGGGTGGAATGTGAGAGGTAGACTTATCTGGGGATCATATCGGTAGGTGCCCACAAGGTGGAAAGAGGTGAAAAGAGCCCTAATTTAGGCAAGTGAATGACGAGTATGGTGTGAGAGAAAATTTCAGCATGCGGAATTAGCTAGTCTCTCATTGAACTCTGTTTCCGACCGCTCACCACGTAAGCACCTCCTCTCGCCCCGGCCTCTTCCCAAGCCAATCATCCCACGTTTGTATCGCGACGCGTGCTCTCTTTGGTTTTATAAACGTCACTCCCGCTCCATACACCTTGTTGCTCAGCGCCGTCTTCGGAGCAGCACCTGCAATCTCTAGTGTCCCGTGTCGATCGCTGGCTTCCAATCCCAGTATTAATTCGCAGAGCGCCGCGGCAAACCCGCTCTCGAGAAGAACCTCTTGTTGTGGGTAGCGGCGCAGCAAGTCGATGACTCGCCTGCGGAGTTCCGCAGTAATACCACTGATGTGCGCCATGATTAGTAGTGGCGTGATGGTAGGTAGTATAGGGATGAAATCAGATGCAGTTTCAGTTCGTGTTTGTGAGATGGGATCTTGCAGGATGAACTCGGCGAGAGTCAACGCTTGTTCGAAGTGTATCACCAAAGCTTGGTCTGGGTCTGGAAGTGAATCTGTGACTTGCGTATATTGAGAATCCGGTGGAGAGTTGTTGGGGTCGTCTTGATGTAGTATACGCCCTCGCCGCCGTTGGTATACCAATCCTCTCGCCGAGCCCTTGGATGCTGCGAGGAGCGGGTGGTATGTGTCCAAAGAGAGTATGTCATCGGTAGGACTGTCTAGAAACAGCGGGAAGCACGTTGCATGGTACATCCGGAGTCTGTCTACGGCTTTCTTCTGTGATGACGTTGGTGTGTCATTCGAATCGAAGCACGTGCACTCTGTAAATGTGTCCAGTACGAATGTGTCGATCGCTGTACTTAATTCTTTGTAGGCACGGATGTAAGGCTGTTGGCGTCGGATCAAGCTCGCGAGGACGCTATGTTCGGCTTGCAGCACAAGTCGCGCGACATCTCCGGCATCGCGCTGTGACAGTGCCATTAGCCCATAAAGTAGAGACTTGATCGCTCTGCCAGCTGCCAAACCCGAAGGTACAAAGTCAGCGTGTGCCCAATAGAAGTAGAGATGATACATTGCCTCGTATCTCCGCTAAGTGAAAGAAGTATTCGTTGCCTGTGTCGGAAACGGACAAAGATGGTCTTTATCTCACTTGGCGGACGAATAGCATTCACTTTGTACCGGGGAGACTTACCGTGGGTGAGATTTGCAGGCGTTGCTCGAGAGGGGAAGCACCTCCCGTGTTCGCAAACTCTAGAGGAGGGTGGGTTTAACGGCGCACTGTATGTTCTCCATGTGATGTATGCGCTTGCATCGCTCAGAAGTGCCGATTCGTCGGCAATTCCGCTACTATGGAGTAGTTGAGCCGTGACCTCAAGACAGGCAACAACTGAGAACAGATCATAGTACGGTATTGGCGCGTCTTTCAATAGAGAATGTATGTTCATTTTGTTTGTCGATTTCGTTGAGTAAACAGCTGTCGATGCAGCAGGTGTCTGTTTCATTTCATGGAGCTCCTGTATCAAGCTTTTCGCCGCGTTAAGATGAATCGTGGCTTCTGAACACAGTCCTTGGAAGCTGCACAAATATGTGAAAACAACACTGGCAGTCAAAGCTCGCCACTTCTGTTCCTGGACGCTACAAGGAGCTCTTGGGCGGACGAGATGATTGATGGCGGTACTGATCTGTTGCAAAGCGAACATCGATTCGAACTGAGCTGTTCTCCCGCTGTTGCTAGTTGAAAATTCGTGCACTGCGCCTAGAGCTACTACAGCGTGCCAGATTGCCGAGTCAAGATGGCACGTTCGCGGAATATACGTGAGCCAGAAGTCGACCTCGAAGACGCCAGCGATTGCGGGTGCCGTAACATCCAAAAAATAGCGGTAGCTCCGGAGTTCTTGATCATTCTTCCTTGGCAGAGCAATTCTCAGTTGCTTCGGCAGAGACTCTGGGCTGGTACTGGATGAGCCTTGAGACCCAGCTTGGGAGTTCTTGCTATCTGTGGGTTGGTATCCGTCGCAATTCCTTCCGGTTGAAATACAACGATTGCAGTTTGGCTTTTGCTCGTCGCATCGAATTCTTCGAACTCTAATCAGCGTCAGTGGATATGTTTCATCATGGACGAAGAGACATGTGAAGCTGCTTACTTGCACGTAATGCATCCGCTCTTCCCCCTTTTGAGTCGACGAGGACGCTCTGGGTTACATTCAACTATTCTGTACGTCTGTGTGTGCCGTTTTGAAGGCATCGTGAGGTAGGGCGTTCAAGCATGCGCGTTGAGAGCCTCAAGCGTTTGGCGAGCGACAGGCAGCGCATATATCATCTCAGCGTATGCCAAGAAGCAGGGTAAGCTTCTATTACTACTTAGCGGCGGTACACGCTGTAGACCATATGTACTACTCACCCCGTAGCTTCCGATATTTGATATAGGGTTCGTCCCTATACTTCTGCGCAGCCGTCACGTGCGCTGACAAAGATGCTAACGTGAGGTGCAGCGATGCTGCTAGGCATGCTATGACAAATGCATCTGTACGAAAGGGCTGAGGGGCTGTGTGTATGCCTCTGAGAGCCGCGTGAAGGAGATGCGGCCCCCATCTGCCTAGAGAAAGGGCGACCGAAAAGGGTCATGCGAAGTGACCAATGAAAGAACTCTGGGTCTCACACGATTTCCTGATTGGCTAGTTCCTGGACCTACTGAACCTTAGCTGTCAGCAACCACGAACACTCCTTCGAACGAAGCCTCAACATGACGAATGCCTGCGACTGAACCTTGCGGCTGAACGCTAAGAATGACGTCCTGGGCTCTGACTTCGGCCTAAGAGGCTGCGCAACAACGACCGCTTCCACCAACGCGAACAGGCCGTGTTCACCGTTTAGTCTCCAAGGCCATCGCCGATGACAAGTGTAAGCGGGTACGGTTCCAAAGTTCTGCAAAAGCTTGAGAGTGAACTGTGGTATGGTCCTTCACGCTCGGGGTCTACACCCAGCGAAGTACAATTCATTGCCAAAGGATTTCGAACTTTGGACCTCTCACATTAGGCCCCAAGGCAATCAGCTCTTACCTGTTGCTTTCAGCCGCGCGAACCAACAACTTACCGCTCATGAAGTGGTATTACTTGGATTGGATGATAGAAAGAGCATCGTAGGTGTACAGAAGACTGTGAGTACCCAGGCGCGATTTAATCTCTAAATGATCATCGAGCATAAAGAGGCTTTATACCCATAGACAACATTCCCACAGATGCTGATTAGTCACATGAATGGCATTCATCTCGGCCCTCTGGGTGCCCTACTCTCTACTTTTGCTCTGCGTCGCCACTCTTGCCCTTGCCCAAACTGCACCAAATTGTCCCCTTGGCCCGGGTCCCATCTATCCCCCTCTTCCGGAAATTCCTCTCCGCATTAGCCGCTCTATATCATCCGCCCTATCCAGCTTAAACCAAACCCTCACCTCCACCCTCCAAGACCACACCAGCACCCTCAGCACCTCCAATATTTCTTTCCACTTCAGTATATTCTCCTCATCCTCCAGTGTCTTCAATTACAACCACAACGCACCTGGTTAGGAACATTATCTCAACAATGGAGTCCTAAATCGGAACACTGTTTTCCGCATCGGGGCAGCGTTTCCAAGTTACTTACAGTATACACTCTCCTAGCGACAATAGGGGTTAACTATCTGAACGATCCCGTCATAAGGTGGATACCAGAATTGGCCGCGGGGAAGTTCGAGGACGAGATCAGCACGGTCAAATGGGCAGACGTAACGATTGGAGCGCTGGCAGGACATATGGCGGGCGTGAAGGAGCGTAAGTAATTCCCATGTCTGATCACCTGAAATCTAGACGAAGTGCGATCAGTGTCTATGGAGGACCTCGCCACACTTTACGGCGCCGAAACTGCAGCGATGTATAACCTACCACCCCTACCCGTGAGCGCCGTACCTAGTTGCGGCACCGCCAGCGAGCTACCCGCCTGTTCCAGGAAAGAGTTCTTTGCCGCGTTCGCTCATCTACGTCCTTTGACTTCACCGTTTAATATGCCCATTTATTCCAACGTAGCGTTTCAGATCCTAGCATATGCGATCCAAGCCATGACGAAACAATCGTTCGGGGATGTTTTCCAGAGCGCGCTTATGGGGCCCCTAGGGTTCAATGGGACGTACTTGGCCAGACCACCAGATACAGTAAACTCGATCATTCCGGAGAACTAGTCCGTACTTCCTTGGGATATGGACGGAGGCGACGGGACGTCGAGCGCGTGAGTAACCCGCATATTTTTCGAAGTAGGCGACCGATTGGAGAAGCTAAAAACGCAACAGCAACGGTTTGATGTATTCTACCGGCGCGGATCTCGCAGCTCTCGGCCAATCTATCCTATGGTCCACACTATTGCCATCACGCGTGACCCGCCAGTGGCTCAAGCCCATTGCACACACGCCCGACCTCCGTCTCTCCGTAGGCATGCCGTGGGAGATTCTCCGCTTGGAAATCCCTGTCCCAGCTAGATCCTCTGGCTCCTCAAAAGAGCAAACAACGCACATCGTAGACTTGTACGCCAAGAACGGCGGCACAGAAACGTACGATACACAGTTCCTCCTCTCGCCAGACCATGGTTTCGGATTTGCGCTCTTAACGGCCGGCCCGCCGCCTACAAGCGGTGCGGATATGCGCTTTGCCGCGATGCACGAGGTCAATGAGATGATTGCTTCGGTCTTGCTTCCTGCTTTCGAAGCTGCAATGCAGGACCTAGCTATCGCCAGATTCGCGGGTAACTATACCACCAGCAGAGACAACGCTTCGTCCACGAGCATGGAAATCGTAGCCGGCGACGGCGGCTTGGGTCTGAGCGTCAAGAGATGGACGGACAAGGGCGGAACAAGAGATTTGTTGAAGACGTATTTCGCTGCACTGCAGATGGCTGAACCGCATACTCTGGAGGAGAGTCCAAGTCTCCGGCTGTATCCCGCAAGCTTGCAGAACAGGGGAGAAGTGGCATTCAGAGGCGTGCTCGAGTACCAAGGCAGTGTGGGTGCGTTCAGCGACAGCAAGACCACGGCGTTTGGACGTAGATGCGCAGCGTTTGCAGTGGTCGACGAGCCTCAGTACGGCAACGTTGGGCTGGACGAATTTGTTTTTGGTGTGGATTCGGCTGGTATGGTGAGGAGCATTACTGCGCGAGGGACGAGGATGACGCTTCGAAAAGTTTGATTACTGAGTTTGATTACTTCGTTATTCATTCTTTACTATAATGGTCTATTCGTCTGCGTCGGCTTTGAAGGCTACTCTCTTCTTGTTGGTCTTCTCTTTCTTGGGCTCGATATTCAAAAGTTTGTCTGTAGGTATTGCCGCGGCGGCATCGAGGCCTCCCTCATCATCGGACATCAGATCGATCAAATTCGACGTCTCGTCAATCGTCATCTGTACCTCACCCGATTGCGCCGCCATTTCTGACATCCATACTGCGTCCTCGTCTTCTGATTCCTCTTCCTCTTCCTCTTCGTCCTCGTCTTTCTCGTGCCTGTGGTCTTCTCCCTCCCTAGCTTCTGCCTTCTGAGCTGCCTTGTCAGCCTTTCGGGCTGCCTTCTCAGCTTCCCTCTCAGTCCAATGTTTCTTGGTGGGCTCCTTGGCAGCAGCAGCTCGTTGCGCACGCGACTTGAGGCCTGACACAATAGCTAGAACCGTGACCAACAATACGCCCAATGCTACCAAGGCAGAGTTCCGGGGGTCATCGTACGCCTTCTGCTTCGAGTTCTCCCACTGTTCTACAAAGGCATGCCTCAGTGAACCAATCCTGCCGTATTGGTCATACCTCCTCCGCCAGATAAAACGATACGGTGTCCGATACGGCGAGCCTCCCTCAAACACGCCCTCATCCGGACACTTCCAGTTTTTCCGCGTGCATTCCTTCTCCTGATCTGCCTCAGGCCCCATGTGATCTCCTAGCGAAGTAGACAGCTCAGCGTATACTTTCTCAGTGGGTAGAAACGCAATGTTGTCGATTGTATACGAGCGGGCGGCATCATTGGACCACCCTCCTTGGTTTTGATCTCGCATGGAAACTTGAACGATGTCTTGTTCCTGGGGATGCAGGAGGGTATCGGCGCCATCCCTGCCGAACCCCATGAGGCGGAAACGCAGGATAGGCTGGTGATTGTAGTAAGGCGGACCGCCGGTTGGATCACCCTCCACAAGTCTGTCGTAGTCCAGCTCCAGCCTCTGACCACGAATTGATCCCTTCCCTTCTGCCTTGCCCTCCGCAATGGCTATCATCGCATCTTTCTTGATGTCGTCGGGCACATGGTACGCTGATAATCGCGGAGGTATGTAGTAGTTCTGCAGCGGGAGGAACGGCGTGCCGTCGAGGAGCAGGGTCTTGTTATCCGAGGAAAGCTCGAATTTGATTAGTATCGCATGTTGGCCGCTGGGTCCTTTGGAGGGATAGCCGGGGGTGGAGAGTTTGACGATTGCGCTTCGCTGAGGCTGTAGCCATGTCACTGAGGAAGCGGCAGTCGTAAAGCTAGACTGCGTGAGGACCGCAAACGCAAGGAGTAGAGGAGTGAGCATATTGAGGGTAGAAATGAATGTGGTGGTATGGAAAGGAGGGAGAGACTTGCAACCAACATTGGGTAGTTCGTAGTGGAAAATAAAATCTCGGAAATCGCGCACCTTTCCGAACATTCCGAGATTCGACAACAGATCGTCATAACAAGCACTCACTGGGCACGCTCACAACGTGGACACTTTTTGTAAGTGCAATCACGCCGCAGTTCGTTTGATGTTCTATTAGCGATTCACAAGCGCTTTATCTCAGAGAGATTTGAAGCATAACTCCATCACATCACTCCAGACGTCACCAGAGCCATGCACCCAGTGTAGGCATTCTGCAAACCCGAACCCGCACGAGCAAAGCAATAGTCGGTACCGACTTGAACGTGAGATGTTATGAACGCGCGGGACTGTCGACTTTCTACTCCAAGAAACCCGCAAGGTACGATGTGACATGTCCGCCGACCTTGTGGGCAGTCACCATGCTTTGGAGGACAGGCATACCTACAATGCTTGCTAGCGGCTCAATTTTGGAAAGAAGTTGTGACAGGTATCGCGCCTGCCAGAGGATATATCGCGCGGCTCGTAACCGGGGGACGGCCCTGGAGACGCGCAGTTGTGGACACCACCAAGCCTTGAGATGTAGTATCGGGACGGTCGCGGCGGCCGAGGCTGATCATGCCTCGAGAATGGTGACCGGCAGCGACCTTTCAGAGATACGGCACTTGTCCTTCGAGTGTAGAAGCTCGTGCTCCATGGCGGTGACTCTGTCGATGACTTCGGCGTCTCTCGCAATGTCGTTCGATGGAAGGCGGTAGGCAGTATGCGGCGTCGCCGTCGCCGTCGCCGGCAAGTGAACGCAGGGCATATGGACCGCGACGCGGGTTTATAGGCTGTAGATTGGCAGTCCTGCGAAGGGCAGGGCAGCGTCGGTGGTCAGCGCAGGCGATAGATTGAGGAGCATGTGGGATGACGGGCCCAGCGCTCGAGGCTCGCCGAAGCCCAATCAGCGGCGGTGCGCGGGTAACAGCCTTGAAAGCCCGCAGCTCACGTGCTGCAACCGCAGGCCGACGTTTGCTTGACCGTCCATCCTCACAGCAAGAGAGCCTCAGAGCCTGCCATATTGCTACTGCAGCCTGCCCGGCGTCGCATCGCCGCCATGAGCACTATGATCACCTTTGCGGCGAACAACGAGTTCTTCAGGAAGCGCAAGCGTAACGCGCCCCCCCGGTGCTGTTCTCCGCGAGCCAGGTTGCTAATGTGGCTCCACAGGCGTCCACCGCGCATGCGACTCGTGCAAGAAACGTCGGGTAAGCAGCAGCCGCACGCAGATGGTGGCGGTCCTGTCCTTCTGACCGTCCAGTAGAAGCGATGCAGCCATACCTTCGACGAGGACGCGGATGCCGGAAGCTCTACCAAAAGCGGACAGTCCGCCAACCCAGGTCAACAAGAACCTCATGCATCGATTGCCAGCTATCATGAGCAAAGAGGCCAGCGGGGCGACCCTCAGCGCGATGGAACCATGGCGCCCTACAGCCCGAGCGACGACCCGCCCGCGCAGACGCCTCCCAACTTCCTCGGCTACTTGAACCCGGAGGCAGTCCTGAGGGAACAGGTCTACGCGGAAAAGGGCAAGTCGACGCAGTCTCCTGTCATCCCATCCATCGGCCAGTGGATAGAGGGCGAGAATCTGGCGTTAGGTAGACCGTCGACCAGCCAGCCTGGAGCCGCACCTGCAAGGTTCGATGATCCTGGTCCAACTGCGAACCAGGATGTCAAAGTCCAACGAGCTCTACGCCAGTACCTGGAAGCAGTAGGCGTCTCAATACTGCCACCTCGCGAGTGTCAAGATGGCTTGCTCGACCTTTACTTCAATTATGTGCATCCGCTACTCCCACTCATTGACCAAGATGTCTTCGCGGAACGGTATGCCCAAGGGCACGAGTCTCGTTTACTGATGCAAGCAATATGTATTGTGGCATCGAAACACGCTGACGCTGCGAGCTACCTATGTCTGGGTGACGACCCGCGCAAGATGGGCCCGAGAGAGTTCTCTCACCGGCTGTACAATGCTGTCATCGCAGGCATCGAAGCCAAGCTGGAAAAGAATCGCGTCGTGCTGATCCAGGTGCTAGCACTCATATCACTGCATTGCGAAGGCCCCGATGGTGCTGAACAGGCGTCTATGCATCTTGCACAGGCTATTCACCATGCGCACACATTCGGTCTTCAGTTCGGACATCAGTGGAAGAATCAAAAATCAGAAGACCAAGAGAATCTAGAAGACCTGTTCTGGTGTCTATGGAGTCTAGACAAGATCAATGCTTGCATGAATGGGAGACCGCTCTTGATGCATGAGCGCGATAACAGTCTGACGAAGCTACCAACAGATCCAGAGAAAAGGCAGAGCCCATTTGGTGTGTGGCTGCAGATATCAGAGATGCTAGACAAAGTCATAGACTACTATAGACCGGGAAGTAAAGCGGAAGAGACGGGCTGGGAAGGTGACGACTTCTTGGGTTTCGAAGAGATGGTCGGCGATGGAGAGGACAAGCTTGAGGGCCCTATCATGAGTCAGTAATTTTTCCAGGCGAAGAAGCAGGATACTAATGGGTTGGCAGGCCTTCTATCGCTCTTCCATCACACCATGTGCATGGCTTCACACAAGTCCCTTTCTATCAATGCCCCTGTCAAATCAACGCCTTCCTACGTCCGGCAGAGTCTATCGGCGACCCGAGTAATCCACCTCCTTAACGCAGAAGCTCCAGAACGTCTACCACCTTTGCCTTTAGTTCCCTACGCACTGTCCGTCGCGCTAAGTGTGGTATACCGCCACTTCCGCTCCAGGAGGCTAAAAGTGCATATCAACCGCGCGACTGAAGAACTCAAGCAATGTGTCATGCTGCTAAATCGCCTACGCTACGCGTGGTGGACAGCCGGCACAATGGCTGACATAGGCACCGCTGTGCTGAACAATGCAGACCGCAACACGCGAACAGCAAACACACCTGCCGCCCCCGCCGAGCATGCACACCATCCCACGACAAAACCAAACCCTGCAGGGGCTCACAGCCAGCAACAGCACCACGCGTCTACTCCGAGTAATTGGCAGACACTCGATAACGCCACACCGATTGACCCGCGCTTGCAACAGCAGAACCCAACTTCTGCACCTACACCAAATATGACGCACCTCCTTAATCCCCTCCCACCACCACCCACGCCGGGCCAACATCCGACGAGCAGCGAGCGCGGTTCTCACGCCCAGCATCCCAGTGCAACACCGCACCTAGCGCATGCGGGACAGCCCTTCGATTTCTCGGAGGCGAGTCCAGACTGGCTCAATTTCGACACTGCGTTTGAGAACTTTGAGGGCTTGCTCGGGAGCTCGGGTGCGGATTTGAGCAATGAACTGTTCAGACCGTTGAACTATGAGAGTCTGGATGGGTTTCTGGATCCTGCGAATCAAGGGGAGATGTGAGCTTGAATCCCGGCAATGTAGGCAGATATGACGGCGAACGAGATCGCGGCATGGGGATTGTCGTGAAGAAGAGAATGTACCACTTCGCGTGTGTCTGTAGATGCTTCGGTCTTTCTTTTTCATATCACCATAGTCTTTACGGGCCTTTACTCGGTAAGCGAGGGTTTCATCACAAAGGACCCGGCAAGGAAAAGGGCACATCTGGGAATTTTCTAAGGCAAGGCGCTTGTAGTATACCACTCCTCATGGATTTTCAATATATTCACACACTCCCTCGTTGCGTTTAGCCCACGAGCCTTTTCAGCCTTCGCGGACTTGGTCGGCCATGTTAGGGTCAAGGTTGGGTCGGTCCAAGCAAGGAAATCAGGTTAGGTGGACTTCAAGTTAGATCGGGTCTCGGTTTAGGCGGATCCCAGGTCGAGGTAAACGGATATCAGGCCAGATCGGGTGACCCTTAAGTTGAGAGATCAAGTCAAGTAAGACCCACGGAGTAGTCCGTAGGAACAGCGAGACCAGGGTTCGCAAAGAAGACGAATCTTATCTTGAAACAGTAATCGAAATATGGCGAGCACTCGTAATGATTACTAGTACATCCGCATTCGTGCAAGCAGTCCCGCCCCTTTCCATCTCGCGTGCGGTGCGCCTCTGGTGGTGAGAGCGTGGCGCCACCTTTGCAGAGCGCTGGAGGCAAGTCGATAACTACGAGGGTCACAAGATGGGTGCGCATCGGAAAACCGCAAATCGTTTTGTTAGTACCTAGCGCGTAAAACTACTCTGAACTTGGTTTGGGTAAGATGCGAACCCATCTTCGTTGTGTAAGTTGATTAAGAATGCATGCTGTTTCCCGCCTTTTTGCCTCCTCCTTCTCCTCGCTCTCCTCCATTACAGAGGCTCGTTCTGTTGTACCGCCGAGCTTGCTTGTCTTTGGGTTCTCTCCCTGTGTTTCCACCAGGTGAACGGGTAGTCCACTCAGGAACCGTGGGCGGAACCTGAGCGACGGATTCCCTCTCTTGCATGGCAGGCGGCATACACCCTATATCAGGGACCATGGACAGAAGCTGAGCAGGCCGTTTAGGTTCCACTCTAGGCCGAAAGGACTTCAGGGATTCAAATAAGAATCGTTCAGCTCTGGGTACTGGATAGCCCCCAATTCTTCCAGTAGGAGATTGACGTCGACTCCTGGGGTAGTTGGAGCGGAGTGGACATGGTCATCTACAGATAGCGGCCCTGGCCTGACGTATCTTTTAATTATTGATTCTTCTTCTGTAGGGTCCATTGTCCCTTGGAAGCAGTTGCCTGGGAGGGTGTTGAGAAGCTCATGATGGACCACCCGCAGCCATCCACGAAGAACGTTATCTTCCTTTGTCTCGCTTGAGCGCATTAACAAGACTTGTAACCGGAGTACGAGAAGATCTAGCGTGTTCGGAATTTTTCCTCGTCTGTTAGCGTGAAAGTGAGCCTCTGGGTGGCGGACGTGGGTCGAGAGCCGTGTCAGAGCATTTTTGCTACCGCGTTCGTACCCAAAGTTGTCCCAGGGGGACGTTGTGAAGTGGTAATGCTCAGAACAGGGATTTTCCTTTCGATAAGCTTCGAATGCATTCTTCCCAAAAGTAATGACAAGCTTAGAATTTATAATGCTAAGGGTCTTCGTCCTCAAGTCAGAGAAAAGGTTGAGGCATTCGTTGGTGATAGTGTTGCCGTATGGGTGTTTTGCGTGCGGGGATGCTTGGTTTTCTCTGCCTTGTTTGTATCGGAGAGTGAATGTCTCCATGAGAAACACATTCCTGTTGGTAACTTCGCCGTCGTAGAAGTGCCGGAGCATCATGATGGATTGATTCTGTACGTCCAACACAGTGGGTGTGTGATGTGTTCCCCAAGGTGGCGCATGCAGGATGGCGCATAGGGGAGCAACAGGTGAGCCCCACGATCTCACAAGATGGTGTACGTTTCTTGGCGATATCTTTCTCTATTTACTGAAAAAATCGTTCCAGGCCTCTTTAAGCTGGCCAGTCCGCCGTTGAACCTCTGCTTCTTGATATCCGTTAAATGAATCTAATAGGCTAATTGTTCTAGTGAACTCAACCAGTTCGTTATGTTTTTCGGGCGTTGTATCAAGGCAGTTCCGAAGGATGTATTCGGTATCAAAGACACCATGGCCTAGAAGAGGCATGAGGCAGTCCCTTCGGCTAGACCTTGTGCTTCTTTCGCGTTCTTCCTCGGTCTGCTGGTCGAAAGCTTGACGCAGCTCAAGGACCATCGGTCTTATCGCGTTCAACTATACCGTCCTCACTTGCTTAAGAGCGGCTTCTGCTTCATTGTGTCGCAACAGCTCTTGTCGTCTGATGTCTTCGCGCGAAGCTGGACATCTCCTTCGCTAGACCCTGCCTTCGGCCTCACCCATTAGGTAAAGAAAGTATCTTAGGGTAAAACTAGAAATTTGTTGTCTAGTGTTGCAGGTCGCTCTGCTGATGGGAGTCCACAAGGTAAAGGTATGGTAGGTAGCGCTGAGCGAAGGAGCGTCCAACCCCGAGGAAGGAGAGATAGGGGCGATGCACTTTCAAGCAACCATAAAGATCCATTACAGCCGTCCCACAAAACATCCAATAGGATATCTAACAGTAAAAGAAAAGCCTTCCTTACTAAACCAACTTTGCGCTTTGATAGCTTTCAAAAGCAGGAAGCGTATCCTTTTTTTGATCTACACTACATTTATCTGTAGAAGGGAAGGCGGCTTAGAAGTTAATGCGCTTCTGGGTGTTGCGCGACTTCACATAGGTGAATAGGCGCTGTTGTATAGATACAACAACGCGGAAACTAGTACAGCAGGTCTGCGAAACGCATGGAGGAAGATAAGAGATTGAGAGTCTCTTCGGAAGAGTAGTGCGGGACCTCGACGTTGCTCGAGCCTACAAAAACGTGCTCATGGCGTTTACAATTCCGGGGCATGACTTGAAGGTACATGTGTTATTGCGGTAACACGGAAGCATGGCCTGTAGTGCATCGAGGGTTCTCATGAGAGGATTTGAGCAAGATCTGGTTCTAGGAATGAACTGGAAGATTCGGTGTAAGATCTAGGACGAGGCAGTCACCCGAATAGTTCGCTGTAGCGACGGCAACTGGAGGCATTCTGCGCGCTCCACGGTGTCAATACCTTGGAACTCGGGATATTTTGGGTCTTGCGACCTTTTTTAGCATCGCTGATTACATAGCGCCAGACTTTTTGGCCTCTGTGATATTGATGGGCTGGCACTGTTCCAAATTGACAACGGCGGTTACTGTGCAGAACATCGTTGTCGCTGAAAGCCACAGTCGAACACAGTCGAATGTACCGGAATAGGAGCCGTGCGATTGAAGATGCATGTTGTTCACATCACTACAAAAATAGCACGGTAAGTGATTGTTCCGAAAGCGCCCATCAACCACACCACACGTCTGGTAATTTGTCGCGCAACACCTTCTAATCACGACAAAATGTCGCCAGCACTGTAATTAGAATACGATAGACCAGTCACACACATCCGTGCGTATCTGCATCCTTACTATTTCCAGTTGTGCGTTGGTGTTTCAAGCAGATGACCTCACGCCGCACGCTCCTCGCACGCACGAGAGGGACACCCCACAGCTGCGGCACGCACAGTCAGGATAGAGGTCACTCCTGCCAAATTGGATGCCTACATCCTCGAGACTCTGTGCGGAGGATCTGAACGGTTCCAACGCGCTGGTCGCGTCTTGACACAGTACGGCGCAGTTCATCGCGTATGTGATGCATCACCTTCTCGAAGCATCTTATGTCCACCTCATCGGTCTATCAGATGTATACATGTGCTCCCCATGCGTCTGATGCATCTTTTGGCCTAGCCCGGGAGGAGAACGTCGACAGGTCTGGTGGGTGCGCATGCGGACAAAGTATTGGATCGCGGGCAAGGCTTCATTTTATTGAGCGGTGACTAGAGGATGCTCACGATGATGTGGGATATGTTATTGCGAGCTTCTTCGGGAGCTGGGGATGGTAGATTGCGCGCAATAATGGGAACCTGCGCCTCGCGCCTGCGTTTCACGTCCTCAGTCGTGGCTCGCCTTGACCCGGCGCAGCGGCTACGACGATGGTAAAGACTGCTTCCGCGTCTAACCACCCGTGGCAATCAATTGGGGGTTTAGGACATACATGAACCGCGGTGTAGGCCATAACTTGGACCCCAAAGGTGCTTGAGCGCTCCGCATCCTGAGGCGTTAATGACTGCATCATGAGGAAGGTGTTCGGAGTATGTATGCTGCAAGGCGGGTACCACTGGAGGCCGTATAAACCGCAACGGCTGACGCTGAATCCTTCGCTGCCCGACTTGCGGGTCATGCAGCCTTGCAGAGGACGTAGGACTCTTACGTGCGAGCGGGAGTCAGACTAGTGACTTCGCAGTCGCCGAACTGATAATAGAAGTGCTGCTTCGGGCGTATATGTAACTCCTAAAGTATACTTCTCGACCGATTGGGGCGCATGGTTAGTGGGGCCAGCGAATTAATTGCCCGTGTATTACAATAGCAACTCCGCAAGTGAAGGCTTCAAGATGCGTGCAGCTTCGCGGTGCCCGATCATTACGATTGTGGTCTGGAGGACCTGGAGGACCGCCTGTGGCGCTATTGTCCCATATAATAATTTCCGGTCGATATTGATCCTGGAGGATGTCGCGGGAGAGCTATCATTGTAGGGTCCAGCAACAAGCGCTCGGTAGTGTACATACATGTTCAGTCTCGACGGCGTCTTAGTCTACAGTTGCTACTTGGAGCCGCTGAATCTTGGTAGAGGTCCAAGGGTTCCCGAGAAGCATCGTTTGGTCCGAACCCAACGGTGGCCGTTTCGCTACCGGTGGCTTTGTTCAGCCGCTCCAGCTATTAAACATTGGACAGTGGGTAGGTGTAGTTGAGAAGCTTGGTATGTCAGTCTACAAACCACAGGGCGACGGGTAAACGCCCTTGATATTCAACAGAACCAAGTGGACGCCCAGATGCTCAAGTGTCCCGACAAAGTTGCCTAGCCGAGACGGCGGTCGCATTTTATTCTGCGTGTACATCAATACGGTCCAGTTGTTAGATGGTGAGCGCGTTCCCAGCGCGTCCATGTGGTGGGGAGTGATCATGGGCAAATTGTATACACTCGTACGTATAATTGGCAACCTTTCGCCAAACGGCGGCCTAATCGAAGAGTACCGTGGCTTGCATGTGTGTGCTTTGGACGTCCTCCAAGAGATTGCTAGCATCATCGAGGGTCGGCCTGCAGTGAGCATGTCACGAGACATGTAATGCTCGTGTCCGGAGTGTGATATAACACACCAGGATGTGGCGATCTTCGCGGGTGAGGGAACCAATCAGACAAGCAAACGGTTGTTGGTGCTTCCGTTCATGTCAAAGATCTGACCTCAGCCTCCTCCTCCAAGTGGACGAAACGCGGCCTAGTCGAAGACGGCACTTTACCTCGCACGCGCTCATCAGCACTAACCTACCTGCCCGAAAGATATTCCGTACCCGCGCGCTGACTATCATGGCTGGTTTGAGGTTGTTCTCGGCATCGTCCAGGTAACACCGGACAACAAGTCGCTTTCGAAAGTGCGAACCCATGCTCGGTGCATCCAGAGCATGAACAGCGAGAATAGAACGTTTCCGGAACCATAGCAACGAAACGCGCATGGCTGGAGATCATGTCTTGGATGTACTGGCGGCGCGGGCTGTCGCTCGCCAATCAATGCAGCGGCATGGGGAGGTGGCATGGATCAGTCATGTTCAGTATCGAGATCGACTCGGTGCAACACCAGTGGTGCTGTGTGCTGTCATACGTCCATCACTTGCCAACACGAGGATTCTAGACAAGGCCTGGAATCCCTTGACCGGAGGCTGGTGGGTCTCTGTGAAGCCCTGCGGGAGAGGATCGTCGAGGCGACGGCGTCACTGGTAATGCCTCAGCAATTCACTCGCGACAGCCACGTTGCGGAATCTCAAAGGTCATCGGGCCGACGCCAGTCCTGATTGGAGGCAGTCCCTGCAGCGCGCGGCATGCTAGGGACGTAGCGCTCGTTAGCATGAAGACGTGCAGATGGTGAAAGTCTTCGCAGTGGCGGGGCCAGATGGGCTGGATAGAATCGCATCGATAGTCCACGGGGGTTCGCTGGTCACATGACGGGCTCCTTGGCAGATGCGCTTTACCTCACCCAGCGCTAGCGGACTCAAGCAGCGGTGAGCGACCTGACACTTTGGCTGAGACAGTTCGAGTACTGCGTACGTACTCGTTCACTATGCAGCCATGCGTTTGAAGGGTCCGTGAAGCATTGGTAGAGATGCACTCGTTCGGTGGGCCCTCAACGTCGGCAGGCAGAAGAATAGCAGCGGGCAGTATTGACACGTCCACGATTGGCACCGGTGGAGGACTGAGGACTCAGGGGCGGGCATCCGTCGTCAACAAACATTCTATTCACGGCGACTCTAAAAGAGGCATGTCCTCCAGCGAGTGAATATTGACATGTGCAGCGGCTACCAAGCACACATGTGCATCCGCAGCCGCGTCGTTGGGAACAAAGTCCAGTCAAGTCCGGGTCTGCCGGCCAGTGACACGCCACGCCGCGCAGAAAAGCCGGCAGGCTTCCAATAGCAAATCTCTGCGGCCTGCCAATCACGCGTCTTCTGACTCACCGGCGCTGGGCACCCATCTTGTGACCCTCGCAGTCATCGACTTGCCTCCCGCTCTGCAAACGTGGCGCCTCGCTCTCACCACCAGAGGCCACCAGAGGCCACCAGAGGCGCACCGCACGCGAGATGGAAAGGGGCGCCGATCGAAATAGGCGGGCGCTGCGATCGGGCAAGGGCATTCTACCGGCGTGCACCTCATTTCTTCGTATCGTATCCACGCCCGTTGGATCTGCGCTTGTCCCTCAACCGACAATCTGGCCATCGCTCACGCTGCCGCCGGCATCCGTGCAAGCTTCTCTAAAGGTCATCAAACAGGGAGCGGGCGTTCTGTACTGTAAGCACAGGGCCGCTGATCACGCCCGGGCGAGCCTGCACCCGCGCACGCGTCGTCACGCCTATTGTACCTGCCGTACCGCTACTTAGTCATGGCTGTGGCAGCAAAATTGGCAATAGAACGACGGTTATTAAACTAGGCCGGCGCAGCAGAGACAACATTTGAAGGCAAAGCGGGTGCTCCACCAGCGCGAAACCGGAAACGTGACCTCCAGCGGCCAGCCGGGTCCAGGCAGGCAGCAGCAGACGCAGACACTGGCAGTCGGAGCAGTGCCGCAGGCGTTGGTTGCGAGACGGGCGCTGGGCGGCTGGTTTGGTTTCGTCATGTCATTCTGTGGTCGTAAGCTTGCAGGCTTTGCAGGCGTGCAGGCTCTGCAGGCGGGCTGGGGGCAGGGCGTGCGCAGGCTCAGGCTGGGGCCGCGGGCGGCGATTCGCCAGCGAGTAGAGAGGCCTCGAGGCCCAGCAGAGCCTGCTGCAGCTGGACTCCTGGAGTGGTCGCCACCCGCAGTGTCACCGTGGCCGGGATGCATGCGACATGCGACCGGTGCTGACGGCGCGACACGCACCATTGGCCCGTGGCCACACAGCCGCCCGGCGAGCAGCGGAGCGGTGCACTGGCTGGCATGAATCAGCGCCCGGCTTTGTTGCTTTGTTGTTGCGCGCGCCTTTCCGCTGCGGGCATGGCCCAGAGCGCCCTCGCGTCCGCCTCCCTGCTCGAGGCCCGCCCGCCCCAGCACCGGTTGCAGCGCTGCCCTAGTCGACGCCAGTGGACGCCCACCAGAGCCCTCCTTCGCCCGTGGTCCGTGAAGCTCCCGTCTTCGTCATAGCGCCCCTTGCTAGGCCCATCCTTCCTCTTTTTAAAGAAAACCGGGGCCTCCACCGCCGCCCAATAGCCTGCAGGGGCCGCCCACACACGAGCCTTTATCACACTGGTGCCCAGCCGTGCTCTGCAGCATACATCATATCCCGCCTCACCCAAACCTCATATACATCCTCTCCATCCCTACTGCGAGCACGCTCCTTACCACAAGCCCATACAACTCTCCCGATATCACCTCACTGCCGGACGTCCATGGGCTCTCTGTCTTTCTAATCTGTTGCCGTCTCTTTCTCACAGCTTCCGTCACGGGACCTCATCTGGACTCATCGACCCCGTCACAGTCATAGTCTGCCCCTTCTCCCAGGAAGTACTTATCCCGTCCTTGAGGCCTTCAGTGGACCGTCGAGGACTCTTCACACCCACCCTTTTGCCAGACCATGTTGCCGACCCCTCCCGCTTCTCCCACCCTCAATGGATTTTGTGCGCCCGAAGACCGCCTAGGCCAGATCCTTGCCGGAAGACTGCAGCTGACTGGTATCCTCGGAGTAGGTGCTTATGGAGTCGTCTACACTGCCGTGGACATCCAGACCAACACTCCCTATGCCGTCAAGGCTCTCAACAAGCTTGGCTTGGAGCCCCGGCAACGAAAGTTCCAGCAACGGGAAATCCAGCTCCACCACCAGGCCAGCGCCCATCCCAATGTTGTCTCCTTGGTAAAGATCATGGACGCCCCGGACTGCACATACGTTGTCATCGAGTACTGCCCAGAGGGCGACTTGTTCTCAAACATCACCGAACACGGAAAGTATGTTGGTAACGATGCACTTGCCAAGAGGGCCTTCCTCCAGATCTTGGATGCCGTTGAATACTGCCACTCCATTGGAATCTACCACAGGGATCTGAAGCCAGAGAACGTTTTGGTGACTGACAATGGAATGACCTGCAAGCTCGCCGATTTTGGACTGGCCACCAACGACCACATTACGTCCGACTTCGGATGCGGCTCGACTTTCTACATGTCACCTGGTAAGTTGATGTTCGTGGATCGAAGCTCGAGTCACGTGCTAATTCTTGGCAGAATGCCAGACAGCTGCCCCCAAGGCCTACTCTTGCTACGCATCAGCACCAAACGATGTGTGGAGTCTTGGTGTGATCCTGGTAAACTTGACCTGTGGACGCAATCCATGGAAACGTGCCTCGTACGAGGACAGCACTTTCCGCGCCTTCATGAAGGACCCCAAGTTCCTCCGGTCTATCCTTCCCATCTCCCCGGAGCTGGATTCCATCATGAGGCGCATCTTTGAGTTCAACCCGGTCAAGAGGATCACCATTCCCGAGCTTCGTGAGTTGATCATGCGATGCCCAAGGTTTACTGCAACAAAGTCTGCGGCTCCTACGCCAATGGCTTCCCCACCTTTCACTCCTGTGGACTATTCTCAGGAGGCTTCCTACTACCAGACCGTACCGCCTGTAGCTGCTCTTCCTGGACCTGTCTACTCCCCACCGGTCTGGGAGCTTCCCTCTCCTCAACATTCCATCTCCTCGGGAGGCTCCAACTCGGACAACGAATCCGTCTTCTCTACATGCTCATCGGCTTCGTCCGCCTCGTCGACTTCCTCCTTCACCCACGTTCATCCGGCTCAGAAGCCGTCTGTCCGTCAATCTACATACGTTTCGCCTCCCCCGGCTAGTGGATGGTTCCATCCCTTCTTCCAAGCAGCCAACCTTGTCAAGCATGTATCGTTCCAGCCACCCATGATGGCCCCGGTACATGTTTACTAAGACGGCTTTGGCTTCCACATTTACGATGTGTCAATATTTCCTTCACGTTCAAAAATCATGACGAGATGATATTCTGCAGCGGCTATTGTTACTTTACGGTGTCGGTGCGGACCAGGATTCCCGGCGTTTTCACAAAATAGACCTTCCACGTCAGACCTACCAGGCAAAGGATCCAACATTATTTCTGTTCCGGACCGAAACGCCTCGGACTAGAACATGTACTACGCTTTTTAACTTTACGAAGGCGAAGCCTAGACGGCTCGTCTTCATGTGTGGATATTTGCGCGGTTCGATCGTTGCACGAGACAACGATTCTTCGACGGGGAGGGACTTTCTGTTGCATTTCATGGAGCTGCTATTTCTACGACGGACCTTTGATACCTGCAAAAGGTTTCTTGGTCGTTTACGATCACTTGCTTTTTTCCTTTTGTTCTTCTCAAAGATACCAGAGCGGGTTACCAACCTTTTGGCTCACAATGTACGGTAGTGGTCCTGAAAAATTGGACGGAGACGTCGAGCCCAGCGGCGAGTTCAACAATGACAAAGAGACTTTAGAGGCGATGCAGCCAACGGTTGCATCTGCCCAAGGCGAAAACTTAGCTTTCCATTGTGCTTTACGATGAATACGATGCGATCAGTATCGCTCACCTCCTGGTCCGCGATCTGACCCTGTGCCGTCCCGCTTTGACCGTCTTCGTGCAAAGATGCACAGCGCCCATGTCGTAAAGTCGGTGACACAAGGCAGCGCATCACTGCAGGACCCTTGTCTCGCGTCCTTTGGAAAAAGCATCTGTCTGAAAACGGCCGTCTGCGTGCGCGCGAGTGAAGCAGCCAACCACCGCCCATGCACCTCGCCCGTATAGAGTTGGCTGGGCGGAGGGCTGGGCCGGGGCGTACACGCTTCGCGCATGCGACGTTTGCGCACTGTCGCCCGCGAGCGAATGGCACGCGCTGCGAGGCCCGAAGGTTTGCAAGTGCACAAGGTGAGGGTGTAGCGTGCAGCCGCGTGATTCGACACAGCCGTTTGCTGGCATGGGTGGGATTGAGCCGGCTGCTGGGTCTGCGTCCGCCTTACAGGTGCGTGCTAGACCACAGGCAGCTAGGCAGCGCAGATGGAGGGCCCAGCGGACGGCAGATTAATGACGAGATGCTCGATCGAGACTGCGTGTCTTGCTGCGGCTTTTCATGCCGCTTGCGAGGTTGGAGGAGAGGCTGAGCGTGGCGCTGGGGACGCCAATGCTCGCAGATGCAGCCCCCATGTACGCGGGCGGACTGGTTATTGAATTGGGCTGGGTTCCATGTATTTGCTGCACGGCAATCGCAAGGTAGGGAGTCTGTGGTCTCAACGCCGTCACGGGAAACCATCTCACATTGTTGAGATCGCTATCGTCCATGGTGAGCAACGATCCCAGGCACCAGCATTTTGCGCGTCTCAGCCATCCACTAGTTGAGTGCTTGTGTCGTCATGAGGCTGGACAGGACACCACGACTGTATCTCAGCTTTGTCTCGCATCGGCAGGCAGAGTGCATACCGGGGCGTGTCACCGGAAATCACGATGCGCCGTTGTGTGTGTAGCAGACAGTGTTTGGCGGCATCGATTCACGAGTAATCTGGCGAGCCATCATCAGCAAGAAAGCATGTCCTCTGGCCGTAGGTACGAAAACAGCCCCGTACACCGTGTAACGCCGTCGCTGAAGGCGCACGCCTTGATGGGATGGTCTTCTGCCTATGACTTCGGCCAAGCCTGCATTGTCTCGCGCTGGTGGCAAGCATCACGACCTGCTTCTCACCACAACATTAATTCCCTCATCAACCGTCTCCTATCATGTCGCTGCTGACCCACCGCCACGGGCTTCTAAACTTGATCGCGCTCGATTGAGAACCTTCCTGGGCGCTCGGCTATCCGCAAGTGGCGACGTCTGGACCTCCATCATCTCATTGTAGCTGTTACCTGGTTTCGCGCTGCATGGAATATATTGCCCATGTCCGAGGACCCATCTCTATTCGCTGGGTGTTACCCGTCATAAGCTGTCCGCCAAGTACTCCGTATGTTCCTCTGTTGGCGTGTAGGGCAATACCCGTAACCTCACCAACGGTCTACTTACCCTGCGCGCTATCCCCGTGGGCATTCAACATTCGCAGCATCGTCTAAGGAAAGCTACGGACAAGCGTTGCGGCTTGCAAGAATGCTCATACTCCAAGGCGGACTGCGATAGGTAGAACCATGTGCGAAAGACGCCATCATCTGCCATGCTGGATTTTTTCCGTGGGCAAACTGCAGCCTCCATGCCCGGTCAGCCACGCGCAGTCCAGATTTTGTTTTTTTCCAACTGTGCGATCACACGATGCTTGGGACGTCTGCATCAAAGCAAATGCTCATGCTCAGTTGTTCTGATGAGAGAGGCAGTAGGTGCATACCCGAGTGATCAGGGAAGAATCCTCATTGCAGCCTGTTGCGGCTGTTGCGGTCGCCACAACACCATCCTCTGTGGCTGTCGCGTGTGCTACTACACCTCTGTGGCTGTACTTTGCCAGGGCGCATACTGCCTTTCGATTCTGACCCACATACGGACGCTTTGCTGATGGGATCTGGCTTTCGGTAAGAGTCAAGAGATGCCTGACGAAGGCTTCCTGCTTCCGCATTGTTATACAGTTAGCAAGTTCTGGCACAATGCCACATGTGCAGTTGACCCAGGCCGTGGCGGGGTGTCCAAGCCTCAGAGCCAAACTTTGATGCGTGCACTGCAGCAGCTCACTGTACGAGCTAGGCTCTGCCATCGAACAATGATTTCAGACATCGCGACCTGATCTAAGCCGACCTTCCATGGAGAGGCGTTAGCTGATCATGTCTGCATTCACCACCGCGAGCTTCCCCGGCCTCGGTGGAGTGCTGATCGGCTTTCGAGACGTGTCACGGAGGTGTTGCCAATGGGCTTGATGTGTCGCTTGGTCGCACTGCTCGATGGGTATGTCGCGCCTTTGCTCATTGGCGGAACATGGCACGACTTCGTCGCGTCGTTACACTATCTGTTTTTCGTGTTTGCCCCCACGCCTTCTTCTACGTTAGCTATACTTCCAATTCTTCGACTACAGCCATCGACCCAAGTAGCACCGCAGCATTTCCAACTTTGGTTCCCCACAGCAAGCAACCGTGTACTCTGGCCAGCCTCCTGTGCCACGTCGCGCCGGTTTGCTCTTCCACCCTTGCATCTCCACGAGGTACCGACTGTCAGCTCCAGCGACTACCCGTCTCTGTGACCGACCCAAGGATGCAATCGACTGGTCCCGTGCGTTGCAGCTCTCGGAGGAAAGCTCTGATCCTCGGCAGGGTGCTTATCGTGGTCAAGTCAAGATAGCTTGTGTGAGAATGAGCAGAAACACAGTCTCTGCAATGTTCCAACATGGCGGGGGAACCTCCTGTTTGCAGTAAGTTACCTCCGAGAGCACACCGGAGTCGTTGCCTTCAGTTCCTCAGCCCAAGACTGCATACAACAAGGCTGAGTTGAGCTATGGTGTAGCCTCTCAAACACAACTGTACACATGAATTGTCAGCGTAACGGCGGTTACGTACGCACAGGTGCAGGATCTGAGGCAAGAGTCGTGGTGGCACGTGGTCCAGTGACATGCGGAAGCAGCGATGCCGTGCATGACTTAGCAACACCAACACAACGTCCTTCACCAGCCCTTACCATCCCTTTCTTCCTCGCTTTCTACCTCACAAGTGCTAGTGCTGGGGCTAGTCACTTTGTGTTCGTGTCACATCACCAGCAAATAAATCTTCCGCCTCCGAACACAAAGCGAGCGATATATGCACCATTACGAGAAAACGATCTGCCTGCAAGACAAACTTTGGTTCGGGCCTGCAGCTGAAATTCAGAAGTTGGGACAGCTAATGCTGGCAGGCGCTCCAGCATCGACCCCACCACTTACTACGAGGCTGTCCACGAATCTTGTGCTGGACATGGCCCCTATACTTACTGCACAACTAACACCTATTCCTCTAGATTCAACACTGCCTCCAGCCCTTCAACGGGATGAGCTTACAATGCGTCTGCCGTATACCTTCCGCGGCATCTATCCCCATTCTCTCCATTGCCGAGCAAAGCGCCCATCCCGACCCCTGTTGAACATCGCGGAAGCCCTTGTTACACAGGCCCTCTGACCCACACAGCCATCGGAGATTTTGAACCCAATCCCCACTTTGCTCTCTCAAGTGTTCACGCCGCCGTGCTAGTGCATCACGCGTGCCACAGCATAGACATCCTCTTCCCCGCATTGATACCACATTGCCACGCGGTGCCCAGCTCAAGCTCACCGCAGCCGCTCTGCAGGCTGTTCTAATTGAGTTGTTCCAGGCTCTACGGATGCATGTACGTACGTCGTGCCGCGGTGACGGCTCTAGATGACGCTGACCGTGGAACATTGGAAGACGTCTGTTGCCACTTCTCACCGCTGGCACGTAGAGCCCAGTTCCTCTGCGTAAGTCTATTACACAATGCACACGTGCGAGGTCGACGCGGTTGAGAGGTCGTGTGAGACTTTCTGCTCACGTCGCCGTTGGATATTGAATGTTGGGAAATGAGTCCATGAAAGAGTCCGCAAATGTCGCCTTCCAGTAGACCAAGTTTTTCTCTAACAATATCTGCCGCATTTCCAGTCTTTCCTTGAAGGTTATCCCGGCGCCAGTATGAGCTCTCATCGGAGCCATCCACGACTGCGCAATATGGCACTTTCTTCTCCCATCTACCACCGTACCTGGATATTGCGTTTTACCGTTAACAGCGAAGGGCAGCGATTTAACTCGAATCTGAGTACCGCGGACTACATTGTAGAGTAGCGTGGGCATTGTAGAATAGATAGTTTTTGCTTATACAAGCTGCTCAGCTGCAACAAACACTACCAAGGCTTGTATACACTTATAATTCTAGCATACTAGTAGACTAGCAGCTGCGCTTGTTTTACTTTGCTACTGTATGTTTACACATCTAGTTTATAGATATAGAGTTTATACTAATACCTAGTCTATAGTTAATAGTTAAATTCTGTCTTCTAGCTATTAGTACGCGATGCTGCATCTAGCTAAGAGGTCTTTGGGGCTACATTAACTACTATATATCTATCACGTCTTCAGCATCAGCCATTAGTAATAGCACTAGTTAGTATTCAATATTATTCTCTTATAGTATATAGGTAGGGAACTTACTACTCTACCCTAATTACTACAAAGCGACGACAACATCCTAGTAAGAAAGGAATGGGTCCCAGCTGTAAGTCCACCAATTATGGCGTCACTACTTTGCAAACAAGCCTGCGCAGGAGAGCGACAAGACGCCGTTTCACATTTCGCTGCTTTGATAACGTGGGGCTGTGAGGCTTGGGGGTTGGTAGTGTTGTGGGTGATGTGGATGGAACGCATGTATGGGTAGGGATCTAGATGAGGGAAGTCGGTGAGGCGATGGTATGATTGCGGAGGCTGGGGAGGAGAGGGGTGGGGAGGCACTGTTGTGAGGGGTGGGGGGATGGAGGTGAGAAGGTCAAGGTTTAGGGGACATTTTTTGGTGGGCTTTTGTAGGGTGGGAAGCTGGGGAGTTCGATGGTAGGGGCGGGACGAGGGGGTGATGAAGTAGAGTAATAAAGTAGAGTAATAAAGTAGAGTAATAAAGTAGAGTAATAAAGTAGAGTAATAAAGTAGAGTAATAAAGTAGAAAGTAATAAAGTAGAGAGTAATAAAGTAGAGAGGCTATAGTAAAAAGACGAGGTAGTCAATAGTAATAATAATTAAGGAACCTTTCTTCGGAATCTACCCATCTGTCCAATTGTAATCCCCAATGGAAGTATAGAGGATCAGGCCGCTAAATCAGAGTTGTGAGGAACCTTGAGTGGGCAGTCAGAGGAAGGTGTGGCCTCTTCGGTCGGTCCAAATGGAAGTGTATGCTATTTGATCAAACATGCGTTATGTTGTACGATTGGGTTTGGTCAGAAAGAGTGAGGAAGGCGTTGAGAACCTTCACTCCAGCTTTAAATGTTTCTCTCTAGGCGAGAATGATCTCAACAGGTCCTGACGAGTGTTCTTCCCAAGCAGTCTTCAAAACGCGACCTGCCGCCTTCCTGATTGCCACATCGCCCTGCCGCTCAATCCAAAGGACGTTGATAAAGTGGATGATATCGTCCGGGGCGTCGTTCTCTGAGGATCCGAAGTATGTGTCGTTCCACCATTCAGGATCATCCTCGATAGCGGAATCACTATCCCAGTTTCGCCCATGCCCATCAACGCGCGTTAGGCGCATACCACCCTCTTCACTAAGTTTGCGTAAGCACCTTCTCTCACGGATGGCATTCAGGTCCTTGTTTTCTTCGAGAGCGCCACTAAGATCCGCACGTGTGGCTGACCCTGAAGAGATGGCAATCAGCTCGATTCTGGCGTATGCCGTTCCTGCGGTAAGATAATCAAGATATGGGTTAGATTCGGTTTCTCGAAGCAAGCCAACCTTTTTGCCATTTGAAGATAGCCAGAGGATGCCACATTTAATACCACTGTCTTGCTCAACGAGGCCCTTCATAGAATGGACAGAGACATTCATCATGCAGGGCCACTGATACCCGGTGTCCAGGTTCATGGAAAAATTCGAGTCTGGCTTTTTCGTTTGGAGGGTTCGCCCCGATTTTCGGGGGAAAGCGCTGGCCCAACCCCCCCTGATCACATCATATGTGACCAATGGATTGACATGGAAGGATGCCTGTCTTGTAGAGAATTTTAAACAATGTTCGAAAGTAATATCTGCGCCGTCTGCGCCGCGAATATCTTTTGTTGCAATCACTGACCATTGTGTCAACGGATACGTTTTCCAAGAAGCGGCGTGATTCTTGTTGTCCTCCTGGGTGAGCTCTGCCAATCCGGAGCGAAGACTGTCGGGATCTACGCGGCATTGCCAGCCAAAACAGGACCATGATGGTAAATATCGCGAAGGGCTTCCTTTTATGGATTTCCTGCGTGCTGCTAATCTCGTCGGTTGCCACATCAACGCGACGTCCAGGGACTGCAATGGTGTTCCGCCAACGAAACCTTTCGAAAATCCTCGTGACAAAATGTTCAGGATTCCGGAGAATGCCATGATGGCGTCTTGAGGATAAGTGAACCCCCGCTGGTTGTAAAGACAGACCAGTTCAAGCCACGTGCGGAAATTTGGCCTGAAGATGTCGACATCTTGAGGGTCGGGTCGGCTTTTACTGCGCAAAACGTGCGGAGTCGACTCTTTGGGTTCTGTTGTGTTCCATACGCAACAGGGACAGTCCCAAAACAAAAAATTATCCATGAAAACGACTACACGTCGAGACAGAATCGCCTCCTGGAACGTCCAGCCCCTTCCTGCCCATTTGGAACGTTGAAGGTGATTGTGGAGATGTTCGGGACTCAGCGAAAGGTCCCAACGGTTGTGTTGTGCGGCCGCAAGCGTAGATGAAACCGCTGCGACAATGGTAAAGTAAGCGTTCGAATACACTTCGTCCATTTTTTCCACTTTGGCGCGTGTATCTGGGGCATCTTGAACAATACACAAGCAATCAACCCACAAGTATTTCAACCCAAGAGCCCGCACTAGCTCGATGGCCTCCTTGATGATCCGAGGTAAATAGGATTCGAAATCATCGGAAAGGATCCCGGGTTTCTGAAAGTCGTCCATATTGTTTTGAAACAGCATCTTCCGTTGCGAATGGGAGGCAGCCACGTCGTCGCGACTAGAGTTCTCTGCATCATTTTTCCACACATAGCTTAGAGCTACGTATTCATTAACATTTTGCCCAGGTACAATGCACCGATTTGCTACATCAACGACCCACTCAGGACCCTTCAGAGACGACTCGCGTCTGCATTTCTCGTGCTGTGAGTTGCAAGCGTCAAGCCAGTGATGGATATGTGGATAGAGGTCCTGGATACTATGCGTCGCAGCGGAGTTCTCGATGTCTATCTCGGGATAAATTGAAAACAGCTCGGGGGCGACACTCAAGTCATCCTGGTTTTGGACGGGTAGCTTCACGCTGCGTGGAGTTTTGGAGCGCTGCCGTTCTACACGTGGCTTTTTGGGGGGAAGTCGAATTCCGTCTTTCACGAACGTTCTTTGGTTGCCTTTCGTTGGATGCTTCTATTCGCCAATGGTCAGCCAGGATTAGCGCCAACATAGGATAGAATGTAGCTTACAGTGTCGAGATGGCCCATGGTTGTTGTATTGTTTGGCCTCATCGGTCTTGAAAACATACAAAATGTATGAAACGAAAGTGAGTGTGCCGCAGCAAGGTCTGGGTAACCACACTCACGGACTCCGATGGCTGAGTCAGACTTGGTCTCCTATCTCGTGCATCATCCGGTGTGATAGCAATGAGGCTGAGCTTCTAGGTAACACAATGTGGTTATAATGTTGAACTTGTCTGATTGGGTTGTGTCTTTAGTCCAACAACCTTATGAGGAAAGCACATGACACCGTACTTGCCCACATGGAAGTGACCAAAAATGTCAAAACAACCAAGAGAACATTTGAAGTCGTCGCGTTCCTATTGCAAGGCTTCAAGCCCCTGTATATGAGATCTTGATTGGCCGTCTAATTTCAGGGTTGTTGATGTACTGCACGCACTGATGAACCGTGCAGTCTCTCAGCCCAACCACAGAAGCACCGCGGAATGGTCAGCGGTTGCCTTCAATCATCGAAAATATCACCTGTACCTCCCTCGTAAATCTCTTGTCTCACCGCAGCGATCACAACCGCCCCCATTCCATATTCAAGTGTCCAACCACAACCCCAAAACTCTTCTCAGACCATCCCACCACCTATTCGTAGCACCCAGCCCCCAAAACTCCCCGAATACATGCGGCACACCCTCATAAACATTTGCCTCAATCTCAACCCCTGCTTCCCTTAGCTTCTTCACATACGCCAGCCCTTCATCGCATAACGCATCCTGCCCCGCCAGAAACACCACATACTTCGGCAGCCCTGCCACATTCCCCAACAACGGACTGGCGTCAGCAGAAAGAGAGCTAGATGGATCGGGATAAAGTGTGGACCAGATCCACTTCATCGCTCCAGAGGGGAGCAGTGCTTCAGTCGCGTATTCATAACTCTTCAACCCTACGCTAATCTCCTTTTCCGCGCGCTCGAAGTGTCTGTAGTCGCACAACACAGGAACATTCAACATTACCCCATAAATAGGCATGTCTGCATCCCGACAACGCTGCGAGAGCGCCGCTGCAATCCCACCCCCAGCGGAACTCCCCGCCAAAATCACCCTGTCTAAATCCATCTTTAGCCCTTCCTCTTTTTCAAGTTCCTGAAATGCAGAAGACGAAGACATAAGGGCGGACAACACATCCCAACAGTCCTCCACCCAGATCGGAGCCGGGTTCTCCGGACCAAGCCGATAACCCACAGAGACGACAACAACCTCAAACACCGGATACACAGGCCACAACATCCACATCTCCTCGCTCGTATGCCCACCTTGAATCCACCCGCCTCCAAAACAGGTAAACAACACCGGTAACCTTCCTTGCGGTTTACCGTTCCTCGCTAGACGCTCTGCATCCGGCCACGAAACTTTCACCTCTAACGGATGCCCGGAGGAAGATGGGATCGAAAGGGGGGAGGAGACGTACCCGAGTGAGGAAAGGGGGTGTGCGGTGCGCCAATGTGCGTGCTCGAGGGCTTGGCGGACGCGGGAGGAGGTGTAGTCGAGGTGTATTGGATCTATTTCGTCGATTGGGACTGAGGGCTTGGATGATGGGAGGGGGATGCCGTTCTCTTGAGCGTATTGTACCCATTCGGTGCTGGAGGTGAAAGTTGGCGGAGGGCTCATGGTGGGTGGGGGAATGGGAGAGGCTGAACTGTGGTGGTAGCATGGGTGTACGAGAAGATTATACTTCTTTAAAAAGGTACACTTTGAGGATATGGTGGGCGGCTGACGCCAGCCTCTCGACTAGCTCGAGTTGGCTTTGACGCACAGATACCAGATCTGGGTAGATGGCGCAGTAGTCACGTACTCGGCAATGTACTGAGACTGGCCAGCTGGTTGTACAGTTGGAGGATTATTGGTTCCGCCAATCAGATCCGAGCTGCGTAAGCTGGAGCGCAGAAACTGTGGGGCCTGTGATCATCCTAGTCTGTTGCTTGTAAGAACGAGGACGCTAACCTTGCGATGGATGAGGGGACAACAAAGATGAGCGTTGTAATGGATGTTTGAGTTGACAGTTATACTCGTTTCGTTTGAAATTGTTCTTGTATTCATGCTGTCGTAACGCCGTATCTCATCTAACCCAAGCCTGTAGTCACAATCTTTTAAGCTTCGTGAACCTTACACCCGTAAAATCGTTATCTACGTAGCTTTTGTGTATCATACTAGCGTACTAGTATACCTCGCTGAGGGTTTTCCTGTCTGCTTCCTTCATCTTCTCAACGTCTTCTTCATTAATCTTCTTCTCAGTGACCTCTTTGTCGTCTTCCGCTCGGTTCTCTTCTTCTGCTTGCTTCTCTACGGTCATATCGCCCTTCAGCGCCTCCTTGAGGATTGGCATGTGTTCTCCGCCTTCTATCGTTGTGGGTGATACGACATTCACATAAGTAGCCGAGCCGACGTCGCTGAGCTCGTCACCGTCGCCCAGTGTATCGGCACGGGCCCCAGAGTACATGCCAGACTCCGCCATCCAACCCTTCTCTTGTTTGCGGGCTGCTTTACGCTCTTTACTCTTCTCCCTCTGTGCGCGTCGAGCAGCATGGTGATGGACGTGAAGATGTTGCATGCCAGGGAAGTAGTCTGAATCGTCCGAGAAACCTTCACCGGCGCTTGCAGGCGGCTGTAAATGACGCAGAATCGCACCAGTCCTTGGTGCTGCATGGTGTTTGCGTGGGGGAACGGGTCCAGAGTCTTCTTGTTCACTACTCATTATCTGCTCATCATCGCTCGAACCATCGTCAGTTGCATCATTCGGCGATGCTGGGGTCAATGGCATAGATGGCACCGGAGCAGCCTTTGTGCTTGGTTTACGAGTAGGTTTCTGAGGTGAAGGCTCTTTTATAGCGGGGGTGTGGTCGCCCTCCTGAGATGCGATGGGATGATCGCCCTTTTCACCCTCGATGTGGGCAAGCGGTGCAACAGGCTGATTGCCTACGAAGTCGGCTGTGTTCTTGCGCATGACTCGCTTTGGCCAGCTCATCTTGTCGTGGTTACAGCCGTTCGCGCAGCCTCCCCAGCGGCGGATGGGAACCACTGGGGAGGATGTCGCGTTTCCCGACGTTCCAGTCAACGGAGTTGGTCTTGACGAAGTGGATGTGCCGTTGCTTCCCTTCTCTCCAGCGGCCGCACGCTTCTTAAGAGCGGACCATGTTCGGAGCTCATTTTCCAGGACATATTTGCCATTGGCGGGACTTTGTTTCATAACGATGAACTCGCAGTGATTAACATTCCGCAAATCCTCAAAGTACTCGACAGACCAGTGGTACCTATGTCAGTCAGATATGCACTGCCAATAACAAGCCGCAGGCTACTCACCACTTCATGAGAAAAACCCTCGTCATCAAGCCGTGGGTGACCAGCACACACACGCTTGGGAAATCAGGCTCGCTGAACTGTCGCCACATGCTCTCGTTGAAGCCGCTCACACGGTCGTAGGCGTCGGCCGCACTTTCGCCATTGGGAATCCGGTAGAAGAAGTGGCCATAGTCAGCTCGCTCCTGCCACATGCGCTCCATCTCGGCGGAACATGGCTGGAAATTGCCAAAGTCCTGCTCGCGAAGACGCGGCTCTTCAAAGACAGTGATCTTGTTCCGTGGAAAGGGCGAGGGCGAGGGCTCGTCGGAGGTGAGTGTTCGCAGGATGCCTTCGGTGGTCTCTCGAGTTCGTCGGTAGGGTGACGTGAAGAATTGCAGTGTGTCGTCTGGTTTGAGTAGAGAGCGAAGCTGCCGACCTGCTTCTTCAGCCTGTTTGGACACGAGCGGTCAATTAGCAGCTTCAGGATACAGAATGGCGCCAGGTGGGGCGCGGGGGCGTACCTGACTCCAGCCCAGCTGGGTGAGTTTCACGCGGTGGTCGGGGATGAACTGGTGGATGTCGCGATTCTTGTTTCCTTCGGACTGAGCATGGCGCACCAGAATGATCATCTGTTCCTGGGTTAGCCATGCACCTTGGGAAGCTGGGGCAAGGGTCCACCTACCCGAGGTTTGCCCATGTTCGTGAGAAGGTTGCGGTGGGGGATGAATTGTCGTCCGGAGTATGGCTGCTTTTAAACGAAAGGCTCAGTGAAGTGAAAGAACGAAGAATGCAAGGCGGGGTCGTTATCGTAAATCGTCAGTCAAACGGCGTTTCAGAGCAGCCCAGACGTGGCGGCGCTGTTCACCATTGGCAGCTACGCCCCGCCGTACCGCATACCAAAAGTTGCTGGCCCAAGCTCAACCGCATGATCAACACCGCGCCATCTCTCGCGACATCATTGCATCCCACTGTCACGCTTCAACGGCTGACTGATAATCCTCCGCCACTGCCACTCTAGTCTACCAAATCACATCGGACCTCCTGTGCCTTCTCGGTCGCGCGCGTCGACGCTCTTTTCTCTACCATGTCGGAGAATATCCCAGAGTCGATTCCTACCTCCGCAGACCCGCGCTCCAAGCGGCCTATCAAGAAGCGCGCCCTCACACCTGGTGGCAAGCTCGCAGCTGATGTCGAAGCACTCTTCGCAAAGCCAGATCGCGAAATCCATATTCCGGGCGCCAAGCTGGATAAGGGCCTTGCGCCGCCGCCTGAGATCGTGGCCAACGTCCAAGGTTCAAGCGCAGGAGCAGGCAGCGGCGAGTTTCATGTGTACAAGGCGAGCCGACGGCGAGAGTATGAACGGTTACGCATGATGGATGAGCAGGTGAAAAAGGAAGAGGACGAGAAGGAATTCCAGAAGAGGAAAGACGAGCTGGAGCGGAAAGACCGCGAGAAAACGGAGAAGAACAGAGCGAAGCGGGAGAAAGCACGCGCGAGGAAAGCAAAACAGAGAAGCGGACAAAAGGATGGTGCGAGCGGCAAGGACGGCTCGCCGGCTTCAGAAGGCGACAAGCTGAAGAAGAAACTTGTTCCCAAGTCCAATGCCCCTAAACCTGCCGACGAGGAAGAGGATCAGGTGCTCAATGGAGGCGGAGAAGTCAAGAACTCTGAAGAAATTGGCCTCGTCATTGAGGATGACGACTGAGCGTGGGAACATGGCAGGCAGCACGAGGGTCGATGAATTCGCTGTCGTCGCAACACCACCGGTGCATTTCGCCACCAATCATTGCGGCATTTCCTGCCTTTCATCCGTCGCCCGACTCATCTGTGGGCTTTCGCAACTTTCCAGCATCTGTTGCTCACCGGGCGGCCTTCCAGAAGCGTACCTCGCACAAGTTATGTTTCCTTTCCCAACATGATACCATCAATTGACCCTGTCCTTTAACCCACCTATTCTCCCACGGGCATGCCTTGGCATCACCCTTGAGCGCATATCAGCCATGGTGTAATCATCCGAAACCCTTGCGTCAGTCAGCCCACATGGCTACTTTTCGCGAAGCTCAAGTCGCACATTAGGAACGTTGTAATCGGACCGTCTTCATATTAGGTTGTACCACCATCACCGTCCTACCGACTTCAAAAGTATCTTTCGCCTACGAACAACCACGCACACACTTAATGGCACAGTTTCGGCGCTTCGCCAAGACTGGATCGTGCTTCCGTTGCGAGGCAATCTCAAGCCGCGCGAGCTGCAAACGCTGCATTATGGGTCGCGCATTGTGCAAATTGGCATGGTAACCCAGCAGGTTTTCTCAGACGTCTGTGCCAGCGCTAAACTTCTGACATGAAGCTTGTCGTCAGGGCCACTGATTCTATTCAGCTATATTATTACGTGTTGACATACACTAATGTGATCTCCATACATTTAGCTGGCCAAATTTACACGTTCGGCGCTCCGCACTACAAGGGGACAAATGATGTAAGATCAAGACATGGCAATCTAAATAGCAGCATGGCGTCTAGACCTGCAAATATGGCATCTGCGCTCTCGAAATCTCCGGTCTGTGCCACAACGCCCGCCGCTACTCCACAGGATCGTCGCCGGTTTGCGGAGAGCGGAGAAATAACGACGGTAGAATTCAAAACTAACCCAACCAATGAGCCTACTAGCGGTCGCACTGTTTCATCTAATTCTAGCTCGTTAATCACTCCACGAAGCTTACCTTCACCTCGCCCCTTCTTTTTGCGCTTCTCTAGCCACATCTTGCCCGTGCTTTTCTTATACGTGTACGCGTCCTGGTACTAGGAAAACGTGCTAGCTCGCCATCCCGGAATCTTGAGGCTGATTCCCAGGAACGGCGAGCTTACGCGTCTTGTAAAAAGTGATTGGCGAAGAGACAAGTATCCCTGAACAACAAGCGAGTTCCTTTGGACCCTGTTGGTTTTCACGATTGCATCACTGCCCCAATGAGGGGACTTTTAACTGCTCATTTTCATTTACTGCATACTGAAGGCATTGTATGGCATCTCCGATCGCAGTCCAAACGTCATTCAAGCCTCCCCACATTGGTCAATTCTCGGAACTCTGCTACCTGGTCACTGCGATATTTAGACGCTGACCCTAGACAAATTCCTCGACGCAGCGGTTTCCGGGTCACGGTGTGGGTCACTGAAGAGAGTTCACCCAAAGCTGGTTCTAATCATGGAACAAGCACTGAGCAGTTCAACTTCACCACATCGTCGCGACTGACCAAGAACGTCAGATCGCCGCTTGCTCTGACACAGAATGGCTAAATGCAGGTAATTATTCTCAAAAGCTCAAAGCCTCACAACTTCAAGCGGTCCGCGACTGTGATCGCCGTCCGATCATCGTGTTCAGGGCACGCTCTTCATTCGTCACTCCCGCCAGGGATGCCGTTTTACCAGCGATGCATGCAACCGGTCCAGCACGCATTTCATATAGCTACAACAGTAGCACAGCTTTAACCTGCACCTTCTTTAATTGTCCCATTCGTGGCATTACTACATGCCACTTCTAGAGTGTTCCGTTGCTCCCTCTTACTCGGTTCAAGAGGGCTTGGCCACTGCCATCGAAAGCTTGATCTCGGAGCATACCGACCATTAATCTATCCTGCAGCGTTGCTCAAACGTCCCTGCAGCATCCAGCATCTTCCCCGCAATTCTATGCTCTTTCAACATCTGCGTGGCGGAAATTTAGGTTCGATGAGGAAAGACAGCCGCAGCACGAAAGACCGCTCGTCTATGGCGGGCACAATGGCGGCATCAACGCATATTGAGGCTCGTCTAAGTCAGAAAGCCCATCACGATGGTTCACTAGACGGCGATATTGGGTCCGCAGCCAACTAGGAAACAGAGTGCATACACGGAGAAACACAAGTTGCATAATTCGACATAGTGACGGATATAGAGGCCAGTGAAGTATAAAGGTACGGCGTCGTTCAGCTCAAGTTCACCACCGCGACAACAAGAGTCTTCGGCATCAGCAACCAAGTTTCATTCTCTATCGTTCTCGAAGAACCCTACTTCAACTTCAAAATGAAGGTTTCCGTCATCGCAGCTCTCTTCGCCGCCGGGTACGATGCCCACCCAAAGAGCACTTGAACTAGCTCGACTAACATACTACACCAGCGCCATTGCCGTGCCCGTCGCTCAGGAGGCTGAGCCTACTGCTTCTGCTTCTGCTTCGCACTCCCGCCGCCCCCACCCCACGGGTCTTCCCAGCTTCTCCCTGCCCAGCGGCTTCCCCACTGGTTTGCGTACGCTATCCACCACAGACAACATTACATTCTCCTAACGAGTACAGCTACTGGCCTTCCCTCCGGTATCCCAACCGGCGTTCCCAGCTTCTCCCGCAGCGCTCGTCCTTCCCGCAGCGCCCGCCCCTCTGCTCCCGCCAGCTCTGCTGAGGATATTGAAGCCCGCCAGGAAGCTACCTCTGCCGCTCCTAGCTCCTCGCGTCCCGCACGCCCCACCGGTCTTCCGAGCTTCTCCATCCCTACCGGTCTCCGTATGTGCTCTCTCTCATGCCTCTTGAGTAGTGTAAATACAACAGGCTAACATCCCCAGCAACCGGCCTCCCCAGCTTCTCCCGCAGCGCCCACCCATCCCACTCCCGCAGCGCTCGCCCCTCCTTCTCGCGCTCAGCCCGCCCCTCTGCCCCCGCTAGCTCCAGCGCCGCAGACATCGAGGCCCGTCAAGCCACCTCTTCCGCTGCCCCCAGCTTCAGCCGTCCGGCTCGTCCCACGGGACTTCCCAGCTTCTCCCTTCCCAGCGGCTTCCCCACTGGTTTCCGTAAGTTAAAATGCATCCCCTGATATGTGTTGGGCAGAATGGTGGCTGACGGGTATTAGCAACGGGCCTGCCTAGCTTCTCGCTTCCCCCGCGTCCTACTGGTCGTCCTTCAGGTCGTCCTTCTGGCTCTGCATCCGCGCCGCCTGCGCCTACCTCTACTGCTTAGATGCGGTAAGACTGAGATTGTGGAGGGGATGTGAGATGGGGGATTGGGGGCGATGGGGGAGAGCGCGTAGATTTGTAGGGTTAACACTCGTTTATTGAATTGGTTGCGATAATTTGCTCGGTTGTTTGTGATGTTGTGGACGTGATGCATGATACGAGATATGACCGTGAGAGGCGAGAGCATGTGTTGAGTAGGGAATTCGCTGTTAGATTTCTACGGACGAAGATTAGTCCTTCTAGTATGCGAGGTATTTTTGTACACCTTGTCAGTGGGATAACACTTTTTACCGAAGCAAAGTACATCGAGCTCGTTCGCCTTCATACTGACGCCGACTGGAACTTTTTGCGAATTCTACTGTGGTCATTACCTTAAGCTTTCAGGTTTTTGCTTCTCTGCTGACTGTATATAGGCTATCAGCTCGCTCAAGAGGTAGGCGACGAGGCAGATGAGGACGATAACCAGTCTGCCGCAAGTCAACGGACCAAGACGCGTTTGAGCACATCGACGCCAAGCCTAATGACTACTGTATGTATAGACTTCCTCATATCTTCTGATGGTTATGTCGGTGCAACGAATGCGTTCAAGCAAAGAGATCCATGTTTAATGGAAGAGCCGAACTAGCCTACTGTTCGCGCGATATAAACCTATATTTACTAGTGAGATGCAGGGGCGGCTTCGCAAATAGGAACAGCTTCGCAAAAAGCTTGCCTTATATAGCCTACTGTGGTGAACGCTCAGCTCTAAAAGCCACATTCGGTCTAGGCCACGGATCATCTTTGGGGGCCGCTTTCCATCCGCAGCCTCGTCGCAGTCCCCCTTCACTCTCAAAGGCGATGCGATAACACGAATTTTGCAATTAATCATGGCGAATATGCGCATCTCCAAGAGATGGAAAAGAATACTCCTCTTCAAATGGCTGTTCTCGAAGCGGAATGTCAAGACTACTGAAAAGAGCATCGCGGTAGGGCTGATCCTGATCGCAAGCATTACCGGTCACGGCTAACGTGAGGCACTCCCAGACGCCAGATCACCTCTTGCAGAACGGCGCTGCAGGATCGCCCGTAGAGCCTCAAGCAACTACTGGATTGTGTAGTCGCTGCGCAACGATACCCTGGACTAGACTCCTAGAAGCACACGATCGGGGGCCTATCCTTGTCTTACAGGACGTACATGAGTCAAAAGAAGATTTACAGAAGTCAGGCTGTAAGCATATGTCAAGCGATTTCCCATGGCAGCTAACTGATAAGTAAAGGTCGCATCTGCCGTATGATTGGCTCGATCAAACGATACGATGAAGATGGCAATCTCAAGTGGATCGTATCTACGGACAATACTCAGTTTGTTGGAAGGTTGACGTTCGCGCAAGAGTCATCGTACTCGGACCATGATGCTGATCTCACAAGCCCACATCTAGGTATCACACGAAACCCAATGCCGGATGCAGAATTTGTCGTCCCCTCTCAACCACGTGTGGACTTCAACCTATTCAAGACGTGGGCCGAAAGGTGCCAAAGGCACGATGAGTGTCTTCCAGACGAAGCGAGCGAGTTGGAAAGATTCAAGGTGATTGACTGCGAAACACGCACTGTGCAAGCGGCACCTGAGAAGTGCCGTTTCGTAGCTTTGAGTTACCTTTGGGGCCCGCAGGAAAATGTTGCGCCGCAGTCTCTACCTGCAGAACAAACACGAACTATTGAAGACGCAATCACTGTGACCTTGGGCCTTGGCTTCCGGTACCTCTGGATCGACAGGTACTGTATGAAACAAACGAAGTCAATGGACAAGTGGCTACAGATCAAGCAAATGGGACAGATATACGCTTCTGCACACCTCACAATCATCGCAGCTGCTGGTACAGATCCGACACACGGGCTCCCAGGCGTAAGCCAACCGAGGCAGGTCAACGAAGCAGTGACAGAACAGGTCGGGCCAGTCACATTAGTCCAGCTAAAGACGCCTGCTGCGAATAAATTCCAGCACTCAAAGTGGGCCACGCGTGCATGGACATTTCAAGAAGGCATTCTATCTAAACGTCGGCTTGTCTTCACAGACGAAGCTGTGCTGTACATTTGCCAGTCAGACTACCACCATGATCTCGCTCCCGGTTACAGCTCAGGTGTAAACTATGAACTTGTTTCTCTCGCTGAGTTCGTTTCATGCGCCCGTTTACCTCGCGAATTTCAGTCTTCCGCCGGATCTTCGCGGTTCAAAGAAGCTTTGCGATATGTAACAGCGTACAGTCGCCGCAACATGAGCTTTTCAGCTGATGCATTGAACGCTATCATCGGTATCTTGAATTATATATCGAACGACAGGACGGAGCCAATCTTCCACCTTTGGGGCGTGCCACTGGCGCCTCTTACGAACGGAGAAAATTACCTTGACAGGGCCGTCAAAAGACATGCGAGTGGCACTCCCGATGCCACGCCAAGGGACGACTATTTCGAATTCGCGCTCAACTGGATTCACCCAAAGCCGTGCCGCCGAAGAAGTGGTTTTCCAAGCTGGTCGCCGCTTGGCTGGGAAGGACCGATAGAATATCCTTTCCAGTACATGAACATTGTCATCCCTAAGGAATTTGATGTTCGCATACATAAACTCAAAGATGTTGAGGCTCGGCCGTACCTACGACACGAGCTTAAACGTGGAGGTGAGATCCAATACGCAGGCAAAGACGCTATGGAAATCCTCTCAGACCCCATCTCGGCTAGGTTGGAAATTGTCTCGGCGCTGGTGGCTCCTGTACAGCTCCTGCTGGAAGACAACGGCGACGCTCGTATCACACTGAAGAATGGAACAACTCTGGATCCTGAATTCGAAATATACTGGGATGAAGATTCCGGAAGTGAGGACGGTGGTAGAAGGGTCGAGGGCGGAGAGGAGCCTTGGCTTGTGTGGCAAATTGGATGCAAGACGATCAAAAAGCGAAGATATCATTATGTGGTGTTGAGGCTGGGTAACGATGGCATCTACGAAAGGGTCGGGTTCATCATCGCGTGGAAGGGAAGGTCAGATGCGGGTCTGCTTGACACAGCTTGGACAGACCCTATTCCTTGTGAGCGGATTGAAAGCCTGCTCATAGCATAGAGCGTTCACGAGTGCGGACATGCGGTTATGTTTGAAGTAATGTACGTTGTACAAAACTAGACAAGTAGCAGAGTCTCTTGAATACAATTCCTAATGTACTTAGAAAACAAAAAGCGTAGGACATAAGAAAGTGTAGGAACGCAAGAGCATAGGAAAAACGAGAGTACAGGAAAGCATGGAACGCCATCACCGAACAACCTTCAATCCACTGCTAGACCGCATCCCAGTCTTTGAGAGGGCTTGGGGCTCACTTCGACTCCTTCGGAGTATCCCTCCGCTTAAGTCCGATCTTCCTCACCAAAGCGCCCAGCCCGCTTTGTCTCCTCTCCAATTTTTCGTTATCGCCAAGCACCCCCTTGGCAGCAGTCTTGCCCTTCTCTCCCCAAGGGCTCATCTCCTCTTTCTCAATCTGCTTCTTTCGCTCCGCAGCCAGCAATCCCACTTGGTCCACAAAGACCGGCTTGTCGAGTAGGTCCTCGACCCTCACCTTCCAGCCGTCTTCATGATCGAAGGTCGAAGCGATCTGAGCAATTCCTTGGATATCGCCACCCAGTTGGAAGAAGTCGGATGCTAAGTCTATAGCAGGGAGCGCATTGTTCTCGTTCCTAAGGTTCTGCTCCCATGCGGCGCGCAGCTTCGTCGAGAGTGTGGCCAGCTCGTGCTTGGAAAGCCCGGTGTCGGTAGGCAGCGTTAGAGGTTGCTTGTCCGCAGACTTCTTGTGTGCGCTTTCTGATGTGATGGTCGTTGAGCTCTGAGAGCCGATCTCCGACTGAGCTGGCAGCAGGGTGTAAGGATCCTCGGAGAAGGTAATGACATTTGCGCAAAGCATGTCAAAGATGTTTTGCGTGAAGGCAGCATTCAGCGTGCTGTTGGGTGCATATGTCAGAGTCACCTCAACCTCGTTTCCAGCCTTCGAAGTGGAGAGAATGGAGATGTCTGCGAAATCTTCTTGGTTGCCTGCGGCACCAATCTTGAATTCAATGCCGCCGAGTTGAAGGGTGGCATCCTCCGATTGGATGTTCTGATTGTGCTGTAGCACGCTGGAAAAATTCGTCCAGTCGGGCCAGTCTGTGCAGTTCCGCGTGATTTCTCGGAATCCCAGGGACTCATACGGCATGTTGTTGATCTGTTGCTCCTGGATATAGCCGAGGAGATCGAAGACAGTCCACTCGGGGCGGTATACTACGCGGACAGGCACCATGTTGAGACAAGGTCCGATTATGTTTTCCACATTCGGAACGCCACCGCTGCGGCCAGACACAACGTGACCAAAGACGATATCGGACTTGCCGGCGACACGAGCCAGAGTTGCTGCCCACGCTGCCTTTATGACAGTCGCTGTGGTAATATTGACCTTGGACAACAGTGGAACCGTCAGTGCCTGCTTGAGTGTAATAGTGCGTCCGGCTGATCGTTGGTAATTCGGACCGTAGCGAGGCACAATCTCAGTCATCTTTGAGCCTCGTAGGATTTCACGCCAGTGATCGTGGGCACCTGCGACCGTCCTCGCGGTTTCCCGGACATAATTGCCGAAGCTGGGAGTGGTTGAAATAGGCAAGCCGTTGTAGCCTGCTTGGAGCGATTCGAGTATCTTCGAGAAACAGAAACCATCGTACTGCGCGTGTGAAAGTCGCAAGAAGATACGGTAGCGGTTGCTGCTCTTTTGTTTGGCCACCACGAATTGAACAAATGCTTCACCTAGTCGAGGTCCATGTTCTTGATCTTTCTGACGGAGCTCTGTTGTGAAGACATCCAGGCTTTGCTCGGTTTCTTGGTAGATGAAATCAGGCTGCAGCTTCCTGAGTACAACTTGAAGGAAGCGATCCCCATAGGGCACGAAGACGGTCCGTAGGATATCGAAGGCCTGTACAATACGGAAGCACGCCTGTTTCAGCTTTCGAAGGTCAAGTATCCCTTCTCCATCCAGGAAGAAGTAGTTTAGCATCCACTTTGATTCGAGCAAGGTTCCTGTAATGGCAAGCGCCTGGAAGTCTGTCACAGGAAGAACATCGGTAATGCCACCCTTGAAAACTTGAACCTTCGAGATGACACTGTCGACGTTGGGGTCACCAAGCAGGGATATCGACTTGGGTGCGGAGTCCTCGTGTATCGTATGAGGCATGGTAAACGTCCCGCTGGCCGAGCGTTGTGGTTGCGGCCGTGGCTGAGGTCTGCCGTTTTGTCCGTCCGCGAACCCTGACCACTTCTTGAACATCTGTTCAGTCTTTTCGTGCAGTTGACGTTCTTCTTGAGCTGGTGGCGTGTTTCTACCTTCGGTACTCTTGTCATCGATGGCTTGCTCGGATACCATGGATTGGAAGTCGCGCCAGGCTGATACAGTGTGCTGTGGAATCTCAATTTTCGGCTTTGAGGAGCTTCCCGGTGCATCCTTGAGGCTTTCTCCACCGGCCCGAGACATGACTTCGTCAATGACCTCACCAGCGACACGGACAACCTGTAATGCTTAGTCGTTGTATATTTATTTTCTGGACAAACTCACTCTGGCCATATCTGCAAACGTCGGGTTCTTGAAGACATCCGCAACAGTCATCGACAGCCCCTCCTCCCTTGCGGCTCCAACAAGTCGCATCGCAATTATGCTATCCCCTCCCAGTTGCTGCAGGCTGTGAGCACATGCATGATAGTCCAGGATCGGTTTACTTACGAAAAATGAATCTTCCTTATCAATCGAATCCTCCACCATGTCTAGTAGGTCACTCCATAATCCCAGAAGCTTCTTCTCCACAAAGTCCGGCGGCACTGATTTCAAGGCCTCGGTCGCCATTACGCCAGCTGCCGCCACCATATCGGCGGCGGTCTGAATCCTACTTCCGGCATCACTAGCCGTGCTCATCCGCCGAGAGCGTATAGAAGAGGTGTCAAGATGCCTCCCTCGGTTGCTCTGCGATGCCCGTCTTGCAATCATGCCTGCCATTTGGTTGGTCATCTCACTGACCGTCGACTGAGTGGCGATTGGCGGAAGTTTGTTCTTCTCCATGACCTGGCTCACGATCTGAGGTACCATCTCGCTGACGATGGACCGAATGAGGTTGCTCCAATCAGGGCCATCCATTGCGGTTGGTGTAGAGGCTTGAGGAAATTCCATCCTAGGTATATTACGGCTAGAAGCCATGGGGTCCGAAATCTCGAAGCGGGGACTAGACATGGGCGATCGGACCGAGGGTGTGTAGACTTTGGCTTTTGGCGTTGCCTTTGGTTTGTTTGTGATGACAGCACCAAGTTCCGCGACCGTCTGACTCGGATCAGCGAGAACCTGGGAAAGAATCTTCACTAGTAGAGAAGAAACGTTCTTCGCTTCGTCATCGGAAACGGAGTCAGTCCAGTACGCCAATCGAACGCCCTCGTCATGCCTGGTTGTATCGATATTGACTGTCAACGCAAATTCACTTGGGTCACCGCCATCGAGGTGCACGAACTCCACATTGGCGTCCGACGTGCGTTCGACTTCCGTTGCACCTTGGTTTTGGATTGAGATAGCTGTGTTAAAGAGTGGTTGACCGGAAAGGCCAAGATCGTGCTGGAACTGGGCTAGAGAGCAATGCTGATACGGCAAGCTCTCAATGAAGTCGCTCTGAACGTTCTCGCTCATGGCGAGGAGCGAACGTGAGTTGGACACTCTGACCCGAGACACCAGCATGTTGATGAATGCTCCGACTGCGTTCTCAACGTCGTTGATTGGAACATTGCGTCCGGATGTCAAGTAGCCGTAGCAGACTTCCGAAGAGCTTGTATAAATGTGGAGTACCAACGACCAAGCGGAGAGTAGAATGTTAGCGAAAGTGACGTTGTTCCTCTCGGCGAGTGTCTGGATTTCGGAGAACCGATTGAAGTCCACAAAGAGCGAATGAAGCTGTCGCTGTTTGCGAGAGTGTTGTGGCGCAATCGGGAAGTGACATGGCCGGACACCCTGTAGTTTCCCCTTCCAGAAGTCGCTTGCTTCTTTCATGGGCAGCGCACGTAGATATTTGATGTAGTCGCTGTACAGTGGCCCTTCGTCATCCGATAAGCGGCCCTCATACGCCTCTTCTAGGTCATGTCGGATCACAGCAAGCGATCCACCGTCGATGACGACGTGGTTGATCTCCATCTTTACCACAACCCTGCCGGATGTGGTCTGAATGACTGCGAGCTGGTGAGGAAGACGAGGATTTCTCTTCCCATTCAGATCGCGGTACTGGATGGAGTCGAGCTTGGTAGTGAGCTCGTTGTCGGCACAAGAGACTGTGAGTGCGCCGGTGTCAGGCACACGCACAACCACCTGGTCGAATACACCACCTTTGCAGACGCTGTCGACAAAGAGAGTGCGCAAAGCCTGATGCCGGTCAACGACCTTCTTCCAGGCTTGCAACACACGCTGCACATCCACGCGACCTCGCTTGGCTTTCAATTCGAACGTGGTGAAAGAGAAGTATGCGCTCGGGTCCTTGATCTGACTCAGGATCATACCCTCTTGCACAGCAGCGCATGGGTAGATGTCTTCAACTTGAGGATACGAAACGCCGACAGATCCGAGTGACTTGATAACACGGTTGAGGCGATCGTAAGAATCCAACGGTAGTAGAGGGAAGTCGGATAGGGTTGGCTGAGGGGTCTTTACCTCGGAAAGAGTCGAGACGATCTCCTCGAGCGTGCGTTGGCACTCCGTTATCCATCGGCGGATGCCTTTTTGGTTCTTCATCAGCTGGTTGTACATAAAGGTGAAATTAATCTTGCCATGTTCCACCGAGGCAGAGACCTCGAACAGGGCAAGTCTCCCAAGATTCGCCCCGGTGTCAGTCATGCGTGCTTCATCGTCCTCACTGAAGTGCACCGGCTGGAAGAGTGCATCTGGAGCCTCTAGCTGTTGCATCCTTCCGAGGTAGTTGAAAAGGATTTCCATAGGCTCATGGTCGCTGAATCGAGTTTGTCCATCCTCCGTAAGGTAGCGATGAGCAAAATAGGGACGTCCATTCTCCGTGACCTTTCGACGAAGATCTTTGACTTGACGCACGGTTTGGACAACATCATCTTCATCTTCGGCAATGGCGACATGCACTGGGTACATGGTCGTGAACCAGCCAACAGTTCGTGACAGGTCTAGGTTGCTGAATTCCCAAGGCTCACGGCCGTGTGTCTCGTTGAAGATGGTCGGCGTCTTGCGCGTTACGAAGACACGCGAGAAAGAGTGAACAATTGCTGCCAGAAATAGATCGACGATATCAGTGCGTAACGCGCTGTGGTCGCTCAGAGCCAATGCTGAGACCTTCTCATCCAACGAGAAGGTTTCACGCTCCACATCGCCGTAGACATTAGGACGCTTATCGAGACCCCAGAATGCCAAGTTGGCAGGCTCGACTTGGAACGACTGCTTTTGAATTATCGCGGTTTGGGCTGGTTCTGTTGTATGCGCAAGCTGCTTCTCGTTCCATGTTGCGAATGAAAGCCCTTTCTGCAATTGGACTGATGCCGAAGACGTAAGGCTCTCTTCTAAGTCTCCCAAGATTATTCTCCAGCTCACAACGTCGATGACGAGGTGATGCGCTGTGAGGAACAGTACCTGCTCGCCTGACGGTGCGTTGAACAATACCGTTGCGAACACTGGTCCATTGACGATCGCCAGACTCTCCTGGGTTTTGCAGACGAGCTCAGGTAGGCCAGAAAGGGGAATACCCTCCTGAACGTGGAACGCATACGCGTTGGAGATATCGCTCGGTATCGTCTGAACCCACTCGCCATTCGTATCCTTGGTGAACCTGGCGCGGAGCATCGAATGACAACGTACAACCGCATCAAGGGCGCTTTTCAAGCTGGAAGGATTTGTCTTGCGAGCCAATCGAAGTGTAAAGGATTGGTTGAAGTGGGAGTTTTTATCGTCTCCCAAGCTGTGGAAGTACAAGCGCTGAATGGGGGACAGTGCAAACGGCTTATCGGTCTTATCCTCTCCTGTTTCCATCATAACAGAAGCTCCAACACTCTCTGCGAGATGGGCGAGCGATTTGCTCCTGAGAACCTGATTTAGTGTGATATTGATGCCTTCTTTTCTGCATCGCGCCAATAGTTGCACTAGGACATATTAGTATCGCACCGTATGAAGTCAGCCACGAGAAGATACTTACTGGCCGTAATACTATCACCACCAAGTGCTAATACCAATTAGTACCATACTATCCGTGTGGGGCGCGTTGTTAACTTACAAAGCCATGTCTTGTTCGGCTTCACCTCGTCGATTGGCATGTTGAGGACCTTCGCCCAAATGCCTTGCATCTTCACCACGATACCAGATGTCGGTATGGCCGGTTCCATGCTGTTCTCGATGTCCAGAATCATGCGATAGGTCTCTTCATCCATGTCTCCGAGCCAAGCTCCAACTTGCTTCCTGTCAAGCTTCGCCGAAGCCAAAGCGGGAATGCGAGGAACCGCAATCCACAATGTTGGAACCATGTAGGGTGGCACCAGATTTGATAACCTCTCCTTTGCAACATTTATCTGCTGGAGAACCTCTGGTTGGTTCATTGGTGCGTTCCATGGCTTGTCATGCGAATCAATATCAGATGGCACCCGGTGGAGCGACACAATAGCTGTCAGCTTCCTCTTTGCAGCACCAGACTTCGGCAGCAAAACAACAGCATGTTTGACGGTCTCATCAGCTTGTAGGTGATGCTCAATCTCACCGAGCTCCATGCGCTGACCTGCCAACTTGATCTGGTTGTCTTTACGTCCTAGGTAATGGACGCGACCATCAGATGCGTACCTCACCAGATCACCAGTACGATAGATGCGAGAATATGTCTTCTTCGAAAATTCCTTCATGAATCGTGGATTCTCAATGAATACTTCGGCGGTCTTTGCGCGATTATTCCAGTAGCCTCTGGCAAGAAACGGGCCCTCAAGGCAGAGTTCCGCGACGGCGCCAACTGGAGCAAGTTGATGTGGATCCTCTGGGCTGGTAAGCCAAGCACGACCACTCTCAAGCGCGCGGCCGATGATTGTAGACTCGCGAGGTGTCGAGCCAACTACATTTGAAAGAGCAATCACGGAAGCTTCAGTAGGACCGTATGCGTTCAACAGCTGGAGACCCGGGCCCCACTTCTTGATGGTCTCTGGGGTCAGAGGGTCGGCGGCAGACGCGAACGTCTGGAGAGTCGGCACGCTCTCCGGTGATTCGATAATGTTTGCAACAGAAGGCGTCAGGCATGTCCAAGTCGCCTTCAAACTGTTGATAGCCGAAGCGATATCTGTCGTGCGACCCTCTTCTGAAGGAACACATACGACCGCACCGCAGGTCAAGGCAGTGAGGATTTCCTAAATCACGCGTCAGCAAAGCTCATATCCTCGCCTCGGTGTGTACTTACTAGAACCGAAACATCAAAAACAAATGAGGCGAATTGGAAGAGCCTTGACGAGGGCGTAATGTTGAGAGCTTTGCGCATTGCCGCAGAGCTGGTCGCAATGGCTCTATGTTCGATAGTAACTCCCTTAGGGACTCCAGTGCTACCTGAGGTATACATGACGTAACAAATGTTGTCCGGTGTTGCGCGCAGTGTCACTGCAGCTTGGCGCGTAGGAAGCTGTCGGATGGCAGTCTCGCTGATCTTCAGAACTTTACCGACGATGTCCGCCATGCGAGATTCGTACTGTGGTGAGCACAGAGCAATCGACGCATTGCAATCCTGAACGATCTGCCGGTGACGGGAAGTTGGGTGATCCGGAGATAGAGGGACGTAGCCCGCACCCGAGATGAGGACGCCCATGATTGCAACTATAGCCCAGCGTGACTTATCGACACAGATTGGTACAAGCTTTTCAGGACCAGCGCCCAGAATTATGAGCTCGTGCGCGAGTCGTGATGCCAGATCCCGAAGCTCACCGTAAGTGAGGTCGCCATCAAATGCCGAGACAGCAGGGGCATGTTGGTGCGCCGACACTTGTTGAAGGAACAAAGAAGGCATAGTGTCGTTAACGACCAAAGGTTCCGCAGCGTTCAAGCTACTCAAAAATTGTTTATCCTGTTCACTGAACACCTGAACGTCGCGAATGTTGCCCACCGAGTTCAGCTGTGCTAGTATCGAGTCGAATTGGTAGAGTATACGCTGAACTTCCCACGACGAGATAACATTTTCATCGTAGTATGCTGTGATGGATATGCTGGTCTGATTGGTCTGATACTCTATGACCAGAGGGTAGGTGAAGTACTGTCCTTGAACACCATTGTTGTGATGAGACCACATGGACTCAGTTGGCTCTTCACTACCAGTCTGGATGATGAGTAGATTCTGGAATTCGCACGCAGCCGCAGTATATTCGTCCACACGTTTGAGCTCGGATAGACCAAAGTGCTGATGAGGTATGCGATCGGTGGCGACCTGAGCGATGCCCCTTAGGAGATCCAACACATTACCATCGCGGTTGACTTGCACTCTCGTTGGGACGGTTGTCAGGGTAGGGCCGCAGATATCAGTAACACCGGGGACCGCGATGTCGCGACCAGTAAGCGTCTCTCCGAAGACTACATCACTGCTACCAGTATACGCCGACAGTAGAAGAGCCCAGGCAGCTCTAATGAAAGTAGGGGGCGTGATGTCCTTATGTCTTTGGCGAACAAGCTTGGCAGTGTGTTGCAATGTTTGTCCGTTGGGTGTTTCACTGGTGTTGGTGTGTTGCTGAGGAAATTGATAGGGCGCAGCACCAGCAAGATGGTACTTCCAAAATTCTGCGGAAGCGTCATGGCTGGTGTTCTGGAGGTACTGAATGAATCTGGTGTAGGGAACCTTTGGAACGTCAGACGATCCGGCTTGGTAGATCTGTTGCACGCGTTGCAGCAAGAATGCAATGCTCCAGCCGTCGTATAGTGCATGATGAATAGTCCATACGAAAAGTCGTGTAGAGGATGTGCGAACAACAGCATATGTTGCAAGCTTGCCCCCAAGGTAGGCCGGTAACTTGGCAGCCTCCTCTTCAGTCTCTTCCAGGGTGCTCGCCTCACGCCAGATGATAGGGTCCTCGATAAGAACAGCCTGCATAAAAGCACCGGACTGGAGCTGGGCAATACGCGTTCGCAAGAGGTCAATCTCCTGAACAACCTTCTCCCATGCTGCCTGGAACTTTTTGAGATCTACAGACTCCGCAAGGGCGAGAACATGTTGCGCCACGTAAGCGCCCGGTTGCTTTATTGAGAGAGCAACGAACGCTTCCTGCAACGGGCTTGGCGGATAGGCATCTTGGATCTTATTCTTCGGTACACGGCACATGTCGGAAAGCTCCTGGACTACCTGGCTTCGTTGAAGATCGCGAGGCAGCAATTCGAATGTTCCGATATTGTGCTCGATCCTAGGGCTGGTAGTAGTGAGCTTGCAATTGGCGGCGAGGTCAGATATTTTGGGTCGCTTGAAGATGTCGATGACTGAAAGATCCAGATGCTCAGTCTGCGCAGCCGCTACAAGCCGCATTGCGGCTATGCTATCCCCGCCCAATCGCTGTGATGGTTAGTGAAGGCTGTTACCGAAGTAGGTCGCACTTACAATGAAGCTATCATCCGCACCTACGGATGATAGTGGCAAGTTCAGCACCGATGAAACTAGTTTCTGTAATCTCTTCTCGGCCTCGGTCCTGGGTTTCTTCTTGTGCATCGAGTTCGCCAGGCGGTATGGCGACATTGTCTCTTTGCTCAGGTTTTGCACCAACACCTTTAGTCGATTGCGGTCGAGCTTTCCGGCCGGCGTCCAAGGAAGCTTCTTCATTGGGAAGAAGATTGATGGGATCATGTAAGCAGGCAGAACGCCGACTAGAGCATTCTCAAGCGACTTGCAAACCTCTCGCACGTCATCATCCATCGGTAGGAGCAGCTCGTCAGATTGCGGAAGGTCGGATGACGCAGGTTGGACAATCTCCACAGAGGAGGCTCGTGGGTCATCGTTGATAGCGAAAAAGACAGCCAAAGCTTTAGAAGAGGTACGGCTTGCAGGCGCCACGAGCTCTACCGCTGACTGGATGTTGTCTGCGAACTTGTCGTTCACGTGAAATTCGATCTCTGCTAATTCGATTCTCCGTCCATTAAGCTTGATTTGTGTGTCTTTCCGACCGATGTACCCAACAGTGCCGTCTGGGTTGTAACGGACGAGATCTCCAGACTTGTACATCCTCGCGGTCGAGAATGAGCCTTGTTCCGAGGGAAGTGACGAGGCCCAGGCCGGATTAGTGATGAAAGCCTTCGCAGTCTTGACTTCATCGCCGAGATACCCTCGAGCAACGGTGTATCCTTCGATGAGGAGTTCACCGACGGCTCCAATGGGCATGAGCTTGTCATGGTTGCGGGGATGAACAACCCACAAACGGCACGCAGAAGCAAGTCCAATATTCCTTCCATCTATATCCGCGGTTTTGTGGATGGTGCTGGCAATGACAGCAGTTTCGGTCGGTCCATAAGCTGTGCGTGGATTAGCCTTATTGTATAGCTCAAAAGCGTGCGTTTCGCTTACCGATCACAAAATGAAGCCTGTTCTGCCACTTCTCGGCCTCAGCTGCAGGCACTGCCTCACCGCCTGCAACAAGACTCTTCAAGGTGGGAAGTTGTGTTGACTTGAGAGTGCTCAATACCGATGGAGTTAAGAGAGACCAGGTAGCCTTCATCCTACGTATTGCTCCTGCAGGGTCGGACATGCGCTCGTCTTCAGTCGGCACGCAAACCGTCGCCCCTACCATAAGGGCCGCCAGGATTTCAAGACAGCTGGCGTCGAAAGTATAACTTGCAAACTGGAAGGTGCGAGAGTTACTGTGGATGCCTATTGCGGGAGTGAACGCTGCTGCATTCGTGCAGAAGGCTTCGTGCGGAATGATGGTTCCTTTGGGTTTGCCTGTTGTGCCGGAAGTAAACAAGCAGTAGGCAGGGTTTTCTGGAGTCGCATCCGACTTCAACCGCAATCCTCTAGATAGAGGAAGCTTGTTGACAGATAGGCGGTCGACGATGACTGCGTTGCCGATGACTTCACTTGCTCTAGGATGATAGGTCCTCGAGCATAACGCAACCTTGGCACCCACATCGGCGATGAGTTCACGAAGACGCGCGGGTGGGTGTTTTGGGTCTAAGGGTACCTAGTAGAAGACGTGTCGTCAGTATAAGCCATCGAAATTGGATAGGTTCACTCACATAGGCTCCTCCCGCCTTCATGATTGCGATCATTGCTATTGGCGCCCACGGGCTCTTCTCGAAGAGAATTGGCACGAACGTCTCAGGGCCAACCCCAAACGTCTGTAGATGAAGACCTAGGCGCGTAGTAATTTCATCGAACTCTTGATAAGTAACAGTCAACTCTGTACTCTCGATAGCTTTCGTGGACCGCGGCCGAACCAGGACTTGCTCCTGGATGACTTCGTGGACACATCGGCGTACAGGCGAGGGTAGCTCTGCATTCCAATCCATTATCTGCTGCAAGCTACTCTCTGTGAACATATCGAGCTCGGTGATGGTGATATCCTTGTCGCTGCTCGAGATGATGCTAGCAAGTATCTTCTCGAACGCATCTACAATGTTCCGCGCTTGCGAAGGATGTACTTTATCTTTCCAGAAGCCGAAGTCGACAGTTGCTCCTTCGTCTGAGACATCCACGTTCAGTGTCATCAGGAATTCACCCGGATCGGCTGCTTCAACATTCTCGAAAGCAAGTGCTGTCTTCGTAGGATCACGTGAAAGTTGGCGGCGCTGGAATGTGAAGACGGTGTTGAAAAGCGACGACAATTGGAGTTCGTGCTGAAGGTCAGCGAGAGAACAGCCCTGGTGAGCCATTGCGTCGACCGAGTGGGCTTGTAGCTTTTCCAGTAGCTGGTGAATGGTGGTGTCGTCTGATAACTCGAGGCGACAGATGAGCATATTGACGAAGCACCCAACAGTTTCATCAATGTGCTTCACCGGAACATCGCGTCCAGATGCTACAACACCAAATGACACATCCGATGCGCCCACGTAGGTGTGCAGGACAAGAGCCCATGCGAGTTGTAGTACATTGGACAACGTGACACCAAACTTCTTGCAGAAAGCAGTCATGGGAGCAATATTCTGCAGATGAAGCTCATATGAGCCCATTTCGTGGGGTCCGGGCACACCGTCGTGCAGTACCGGGAAGAAGCACGGCTCCACGCCAGTAAGATATGCTTTCCAAAAGTTTAAAGCCGCATCGCGATTGTTTGTAAGAGTGTGAGCGATGAAATTGCTGTAGGCTGGTCCGACATCAGCCCTCGTCAGCTTGTTTCCGTAGGCTCGTGCGAGGTCGTTCAGAATGATCGGGATCGAGGTGCCATCGCAAATGGCATGGCTCATTTCTAGCTTGGCCCAGATATCGCCTGCCTGAGTCTTGCAGATCGTGAAGCGATGGGGAGTGTTGAACTCGCGGAAGTCGATCAATGGCTGCTCCCGCAGTAACCGAGCCACTTCTTCAGCATCACAGTCTGCGATCCACGTGATTCTCCCAGGTCTGTTCTTGAATACGACCTGGTCCATCAGACCGGTCTTAGAGATGCTCTCAACGAATACGGTCCGTAGAATGGGGTGACGCTGGACCACAATTTGCCATGCCTCGGCAATCTTGCGTGGATTGACTTGTTGTCCGGTAGTCGTCGACTTGACTTCCATAATGCAGTGGTACGAGTACAGCTCGGGGTTTTTCAGTTGAGAGAGGAGCATGCCTTGTTGCATAGGAGACGCGGGATATATGTCCTCAATGTCTTCGATAGCTGTTCCTGTAGGCAGGAGCGCTGAAAGCTTCGACATGCCATTGTAGGTCAGTGGGAGAAGCTTGAAGCTGTCCAGGCTTGGCTCAGAGCGCAACTGAAGAAGTTGGTCGACAGCATCAACAAGCGTTTCTCTACATGCAGCCATCCAGTCCTTGATCTGCGATTGCCGGCTCATCCGGCGGTTGAAATCAAAGGAAAGCTTGATGGTTCCTTGGCTAACGAGTGCAGTAACTTCAAACAATGCAAGACGGGGAGTGGTTTCGCTAACATCCGTCGTGGAGATGTTGGGCATCCTCTGTAGCAGGGCGTCTTTGCGCTCCATGTTCTGCATCCTTCCAAGGTAATTGAAAGTTACCTCGGCAGGCCAGTGGGATGCGAAACGCTCCTGGCCTTCGCTGGTGAGGAGTCGATAGGCAAAGTAGGGTCTGCCCTTCCCAGGAGTCTTCTCTCGGAGGCTCGAGACCCATCGAATAGTGCTTACGATGTCTGTAGGGTCTTCGGAAGATACAGGTAGATGAATGGGTGCCATAGTAGTGCACCACCCTACTGTTCGACTGAGATCTTGAGAGTCGAAAGGCTCACGACCGTGACCTTCGTTGTGGATGGTCGCTGTGTGTCGGTCCGGGAATGCCTTGCGAAAAGACTCCAGGAGCGCTGCAATAAAGACATCGACAGGCTCAGTTGCTAGTGCGTCATGCGCACCTAGAATAAGCATCGAGTCCTTGGGACTAAGCTCGATATCCTCGGTGATAACGTCGCCGTTAAGATTATCCGATGCATCTAGACCCCAGTACTCGAAGTCTGCAGGCGGAATGGTAGCTAAGGGCATGACCTTTTCAGCCGATTCCTGACGAGCTTGCGCGGCTTGCTGTTGTGTCCAAGCGTGGAATGGAAGACTCTGAGGCGGAGGTGCTGTGCCATTGAGCAAGCTCTCAAGATCCTCTAGAATGACACCCCAAGAAACGACATCAATCACCAAATGATGTGCGACCAGCGCAATCGCCTGGGAGAAGTCTTCATCAATGTCAAAGAGGTCGGCGGAGAAGGTCGGACCGTTCACAATGCTCAGTGTGCCTTGGCTTTCGTCGATAATCGGCCGCAAATACTCTTCTTTCGCAGACGTAACTTGATGATGCCGCAACTTGAAAGGAGTGGGAGACCTTGCAACGCTTTGCTTCCAGATTCTCGATTCGTCCTGGAAGTAACGAGCTCGCAACATGGGGTGAACGTTGACCAAAGCGTCAAGCGCTTCCTCGATATCTTTCAGTTCGAAAGATCGGGCGAGCTTAAAGACCGAGCTCTGATTGAAGTGATTGTAGTTGTCGCCGACTGTGTCGAAGAACAGCCTTTGTATAGGGCCGAGGTCAAATGGCAGATTGTACTCCTGCGGCTGCGATGTGGTCGTTGCATTGTTCCTGGTAATGGATACCCCTGCAGCGAGAGCAGCAATCGACTTTGATTTTACGATGTCCTGAACGGAGATAGCTAATCCTTGAGCACGACACATTGACGACACTTGCACTGAGAAGAATTAGTACCATCTGATGAATGAAGTGACTTCAACTTACTGGCTGCGATGCTGTCCCCTCCGAGCCGCAGGAAAGACTGGCTCATGCGGATGTCTTCTGGTGCCAGGTTGAGGACCTTTGCAAAGATCGCCTGCAACTTCCGGTCAACTACATCCGCATCGTCTTGAGTATCCTCTAGCCCCAGTGTCGCGATCGTGCGGTATGTATCGTTGTCCATGTTCTCGAGCCATTGAACAACCTTTTTGCGATCCATTTTCGCAGATGGCATCAGTGGGAACTTCGATATGGCGATCCACAGCGATGGTATCATGTAAGATGGGAGGCGTGTTTCGAGGCGCTCTCGAATTGTCGCAATGTTGAAGGAAGCGGTGTCCTTAGGCAGTAATTGCAGCCCTGCCTTCGAGGCGCCGGAAATCGCCACATCTCGCAGTGAAACGATGCCGACGAGTCGCTTTGCGCATGGCCCAGATTTGGGAACAGATGCGAGCGCATTTTGGACCACAGGGTCCTGAATGAGATGGTGTTCTACTTCAGTCAACTCCAGCCTCTGTCCTCTCACTTTGGTCTGTAGAGCGGTTCGTTAGCGATGCGTCACATGGGTCATCTCGTGAGAAACCTACCTGGTTGTCCTTCCGTCCGAGATACAACAGGGTACCATCCTCGTTGTATCTGACGAGATCTCCCGTCTTGTAGAATTTCCTTGATGCACCAACTTTCAGATCGTCTCCCATCACCCAGTTGACCTGTTCAACATAGGCCTCAGCGGTCTTCTCAGGGTTATTGAGGTAGCCTAAGCCAACCCCCCCTCCTTCTAAGATCAGCTCGCCCACTGCTCCGACAGGAACAAGTTGATGGATGTCATCTCGAGATACAACCCATCCTCTAGCTGTGACAACCTTACCAAGGTTGTTGGGTTTCGTGGTAGCAGACATGATATTGACAGTAGCTATGGCGCTACATTCGGTGGGTCCGTAGCCGTTACACAAGGTCACTCGATCAGCCCAAGTAAGCAGATCTTGCTGAGACATGGCCTCTCCGACCAATAGGAGTGTCTTCACGGTAGGTACCTGGGAGGGTTGGATCATCCGGACGACCGAGGGTGTGAGACATGCCAAGTTGACCCTCATCTTGTTGATAACACCAGCGAGATCGTTGGTCCTTGAACTCTGATCAGGCACACAGACCGTGCCGCCCATGATCAAGGTGCTGAAGATCTCGATAAGGCATGCATCGAATGTGTACGAGGAGAATTGCAGAACGCGAGAGGTCTCGGAGATACCGAACGCAGGGGCAAAAGCCGCAGATGCAGATGAAAATGCACGATGGCTTATGACAGCTCCCTTAGGTTTCCCGGTTGAGCCTGATGTAAAGAGTACATAGGCAGTTGTGTCGCTCTGAATAGATGGGAAGCTATGAGGCTGCTTCGTGTGGTCGTTGGTGGCCCTTCGATCAACAACAAGCGTATTGCAAGATAGAGACTTGCACAAAGCTTCATGCTGTGAACCACATAGTATGAGCTTGGCCTGCACGTCACCGACAATCTCACGAAGTCGAAGAAGTGGTGCTTCGAAGTCGAGTGGTACAAAAGCCGCACCGCACTTCATAATAGCGAATATAGCCACGATAGTCCAACCTGACTTCTCAAAGCATATGGGAACGTAGCTCTGCGGTGCAACACCAAGGGAGATGAGCCGCGAAGCGAGACATGTAGTGCGATCATCAAACTCTTTGTAAGACATCTCACCGATGTCCCATGAATCGATGGCGATCGATGTAGGGCGAAGGATGACTTGGCTCTGGGAGACGCTGTCGTGAATGCATCTATCCACAACGTTGACTGGCCGACTGTTCCACGCCGAGATCACTTCTCCATCCGCGGAATTCAGCATGCTCAAGTCTCCAAGTACGCGTTGGAGAGACTCTTCTTTGTTGAGCAGGTTGATGAAGAAACTGAATTGCTCGAGCAGGCGTTGGACGAGCCATGGCTGGATGACTTGGCTGTCATAATGAGCTTCAACTTCGATGCCAGTATTGTCGACAGAGCATTCGAAGATGAGACCGTAGTTGAAGAAGTTTGTCCCAACTACGCCCGTGCTTTGCAGATCCCACAGTCCACCGTCAGGGTTTTTCAAGTCATCTCCACTTGTGATGACCAACAGACTCTGGAAATCGCATGCTGCAGCTGTGTCCGAACTAAGCTTGCGGATATGCTGTAGTCCAGCAAACTGGTGCGGAATAGCAGCGGAGGTTCGGCGTTGCACCTCTTGGAGATAATCGTCAACGGTAACACGACGATTGACTTTCAGACGCATAGGGGACGTTGTGATGGTGGCGCCGATAATGTCTTCGATTCCAGGGACAGGGACTTCGCGTCCAATGTTCGTCTCGCCCCATAATACATCGTCTGAGCCAGAGTATGCTCCTAGCATCAGGGCCCAAGCAGCCCGTATCATAGAAGGCATTGTTATGTCCGTTCCGCTTCTGCGAGTTACGGGAACATGGTGATGGAGTTGGCCAGAGGCTTCGACCTTGTACTCGGGGCTTGGTAGCTGTGGAAACTGAGGGGCATTGATGTCTTCGAACATCGAAAGCCAGAAATCATCTGACTGCTTCGCGTCCAGTGAGGTAAGATATTTGATAAACCTCGAATAAGGGACAGCGGCGTGCAATGCTTCGGTGGTGTCCTGGTAGTAGCTCTCAACTTTACCGAGGAGATTCGTCAAGCTCCACCCATCATATACGGCATGATGCGCAGTCCAAACGAAGAACACAGAGGATGTATCTCGTCCGACAATGGTATAAGAAGCCAGTCGACCTCCAGGCTTGGCTGGGAGGTGACGGTGGGCGTTGCTAATGTCTTGCAGGTTGTTCAGTTGTGACCATTCTACACCGTCGCGCAACACAACCTGTAGGAAGCCTTGGTCCTCTACGTATATAATACGAGTGCGCAGTATAGCCTCTTCCGCTACAACTTTGTTCCAAGCAGCCTGGAAGCGTTGTACATCTATGTCGATTGGCAATCGGTAGATTGTCTGAGCCACGTAGGAGCCAGGCTCCGTCGCTGAGAGCGCGATAAGTCCTTCTTGAAGTCGACTACAAGGATAGATATCTTCAATGGAGTCTGGAAAGACCCCACACTCGGACGCGGCCAGATCAATTATATGACGTTTCTTGTGCTCTGGAAGGAGCTCAAACGGAGCCACCTCCGGCTCAGGAGGGGCGGAAAGCTCTTCCGAAGACAAGACAACAGCAGTCGCCGCCAAGTCTGCCAACTGTGGTTGGGAGAATATGTTGGAGACAGCAAGCACAATACCTTCTTTGCGACTCGCTGTGACTAGTCGCATGGCCTAAAGTCGAAGGTCAACATAAGTGAGAAAATAGGAGTGAGGTACGAGGGGTCTGTGTCTAAGACATGCCGACTTCGTACCGGGGCAATACGTACGCCTATGGAATCGCCACCAAGGCGGAAGAAGGAATCATTGGCACCAACGGAGTCGGCGGGCAGATTCAGAACAGCAGCCCATAGCTGCGCAAGTATCGTTTCTACTGGGCCTGATGGTGCTCGACCACTCTTACCAGCAAGTCGGAAGATATGGAGATTCTCTTCAGGGATCGCCTGAGCAATTTGCCGCAATACCTTTCGATCGAGCTTGCCAGATGTTGTCATTGGCATACTCGTCATGGGAACGAACATGGAGGGAACATAGTATGATGGAAGCGCGTTCGCAAGGACGACTTCTGCTTCTTTCGCCTTGGCTCGCACGTCTTCCGTCATCTCCCCAACTCTGGCCTCGGTTGATAGCTCAGATAGGCAAATGAAGCCCACAAGAGCTTTCGTTGCTTTGCTGTCTGTGAACTTGACCAATTCAACGGCAGACTGGGCATTGGAGGGAAGAGCAAGCTTCAAATGATGCTCGATCTCGCCCAGCTCAATGCGTTGACCATTCAACTATTTTATGTCAGCGAACGCAACATACCATTTCACATTGTCGACTTACCTTCACTTGGCTGTCTTTCCTGCCTAAATACATTATTTCTCCTTCGCCGGTGTAGTGCACCAGATCACCTAGAAACAGTTAGCTGCGCTGGTACGCAACATTGGAGAGGCAATGAAGACTTACCAGTGCAGTAAAACCGGCGGCTATGCCCACCACTACTACGAGCCCAAGCCGGATCCTGAATGAAAGCCAATCGGGTCTTTTCTGGATCCCGCAGATAGCCACGAGCAAGAATTGGGCCTTCAATGAGCAGTTCACCTTTGCAACCAATGGGCACCAAACGATTGCGATCTGCCGGATCCACGATCCACGACACGCTGCCGACTGCTCTACCAATGTTGGTAGGATCATCACCCTGCTTGAAGTTCTTGAAACTCTTAAACGCGGAGTTGACAGAAGCTTCGCTGGGTCCGTATTGGCCCATGACGTGCACATATGGACTCCACTGTTCCACTACTGCTTTGGTCAAGGCTTCTCCGCCAAGGCCCATCCCCTTGATTGTGGGTACATCTTTGGGGTTGAGCAGCGATGCAACTGTGGGCGTCAAGTCCATGAAGTTAGCATTGAGTCGGGCGATTGCGCCCGCCAAATCGTTCATACCTAAGGCTCGACTCAGTCAAAAATCAGAAACAGAATGCATGTATACTTACGATCCTCTTCGGACGGGACGCAGACACAGCCTCCTCTTTGCAATGTCGTGAACATCTCTTCTAGAGAGTTGTCGAACGTGTAGGACGCAAATTGTAAGAACCGAGTCTCACGCCCTACGCCCAATCTACTGCCATGGGCGTACGAACTAGTAACGAATGCTGCGTGTTCCAGCACGACACCCTTTGGCCTGCCAGTACTTCCACTCGTGAAGATGACGAATGCAGGATTGTGCGGTGCAATAGCCGCGCACGCCGCATCCTCAACGTCGGATAGATCGTCAAGCAGTACGGCATCAACAACAATGACGTCCGGAGCGATGTCTTCGAATAGTTCCGAGCGAGTAGCCGTAGTCAACACTACTTGCGCTTGCGTATCTTCCACTCGCGATTCAAGAGCTGGCTTCGGGTGCTTAGCATCAAGCGGCACTGCAGCTCCACCTGCTTTGAGAACTGCCAGCATGGCAACGACAGCGAAAGTGCTTTTGTCGAAGCACGTGGGAACGAACACTTCTGGACCAACTCCAAGGTCAACGAGATAATGCGCTAAGCGCTCGGTGACTGCATCGAGTTCAGCATAAGTGTAATCGCCATCGTGACCTCGGATCGCAGGAGCATCGGGTTGTATCTTCACCCATTCCTCGAACCTACGATGCACACACTCATGGATGGTCTCAGGCATGACGTTCCAATCTTGGATCTTTTGCCAGTGCCTTCCGCTCAGATTGTCGAGAGAGCTGAGGCTGTGTTCTGCGTTGTGGATGATGTTCTCCAAGGTACGCACGAATGTACTGGCGACGTTCTCCGCCTGCGCGGCTGACAGGTAATCCGTCCAGAAGTCCAGGTCGATCATAGCGGCCTCATCAGAGACCTCGATATTGATCGAGACTGGGTACTCAGTAGGATCGTATATAGGCGCCTTCTCAATATACTTGAGTTTCTCATTGTTGGACGTATTCTCGGAGGGCAGGCGTCGGTAGGACAGCGCAGTATTGAAGAGATTCGCGCCGGCTAGATCCAACATATGCTGGACTTCTGCGAGTGCAATGTGTCGATGCGGTATGGCATCCACATAGTCGCGCTGGACATCTCGGATGACATCCAGCAGTGATCGGGTGCCGTCATCCAGTTGTACGCGGCAAACCAGAGTGTTGATGATGGGTCCCACCATATCCTGCACGCGGGGAATGTCATCGGAGTCTCTTGCAGAGGTGAGGTAGCCGAAGGTGACGTCGCTACTATCCACATAAAGACTGAGAGTGACTGCCCATGCCGTGTGGAATATGTTTGCCAGCGTAATGCCGTTAGCATTGCAGAACGCTTGTAGATCGAGAATGCTAATATTGCCACAGTCTACGCGAATGTTCTGCAGCTGCTTTTCGGCGATAACCCCATCGTTAAGCATTGGGAACGAGCAGACTTCGCTCCCTTTGAGATAGGACCTCCAAAACTCTTGGCTGGCCTCCTGGGGCTGTTTCATAAGATATGCAATATAGTCGGCATACGGCGGTCCATCCTCGGCGAGGATGTTCTCGTAAGCCTGCCGCAGGTCTCGGAAGAGTACGCTCATGGAATGCCCGTCCATGATAGCGTGGCTGATCTCGAGACAGCAGAAGATTCTGCCCTCGGCTGTGCTGCAGATAGTGAATCGATGGGGAGGATTGCTACCGTTCTCATAGCTGACGGAGCGTTGCTCCTCGATAAGCAAAAGTGCTTCTTCTTCAGTCGCGCATTGGAGATGTACGATGTTGGGGTCGGCGCTTTTCAAGACGACCTGGTCGTACAGGCCTTCTTCAGCACCAATGTTTTCCAGGAAGATTGTGCGCAAAGCAGGGTGTCGCGCAACGACCCTAGTCCAGCTATCGGCAATGTCTTGCCATTTCGGGTGTCCGTTAGGTATGGTAAGCTCATGAATAGTCACGGCCGCATAGAACCCTGCGTCTTTGGATTGGGAAAGCAAGAGTCCCTCTTGCATACTAGAGCATGGATATGCAGACTCAATCTCATTGGCTGGAACGCCCAATTTGGAGAGGCGGTGGAGCATGGCCTGGAAGCGTTCTTCGTTGAGTGTGAGTAACGGGAAGTCGCTTAAGGTCGTCCTGGGCGTGATCGAGGGCAAGCTTTGTATCATGCCAGTGAGCACCTGACTGCAACTCGATACCCATTCCTGGATACGATCCTGGTGTTGCATGTGGCGATTGAACGTGAACGCGAACTTCAGCTGGCCTTTGAAGACGATGGCAGAGATCTCGAAAAGGCCAAAGCGAGGGGAAGCGTAGCCCACATCAGCCGTGCCACCGGCCCCGCGTGTCTCGCCAGCCATGCTCTCTAGGGGCTGTAGTAACGCATCTTTTCGCTCCAATTGCTACCAACTGTCAGAGACCAGTTTGCTACAACGCGGTAGGTGTTCATGGACTTACTTGATATTGTCCGAGATAGTTGAAACTGATCTCCATCGGCCAATGAGTACCATAGATTTCCTTCCCATCCTCAGTGAGCACCCTTTTCGCAAAGTATGGTCTCCCATTGAAGGGTATCTGGCGTCTGAAGTCCTTCACCATGCGGATCGTCTCAATGGGGTCGTCAGAAGGTGTGACGGATATGGGATAAACAGTAGTGAACCAGCCCACTGTCCGGGTGATGTCAATGTCTGAGTCCCAGGGCTCCCTGCCATGTCCTTCGTTGAAAATAGCTGGAATGGATCTGCCATGGAACACTTTCGACCACGAGTGAAGGAGTGAAGCCAGAAGAACTTCTACTGGCTCAGTCCTGAGGGGCGCATGACAATCGCCCAAGAATAGCGCAGTGTGGTCTCGGCTCAGCTCGAAGCTCGCGTGGCCGGCATTTCCATACGTATTGTCTGCATGTTGGATGCCCCAATAGCTGAAATCGAGCGCTGGTATATCTGCGGGCGGTAGTACCTTATCAGGCCGCAGCGTCTTAGCATGGTCACGCTGCAACTGCGCCCATCTCTGAAAAGGTAGGGGTGGTGGCAACAAGGAGCTACCCGTAAGTAGTTCCTCGAGCTCCTCAAGAATTAGGCGCCACGATACCAAGTCGATAACAAGATGATGGGCTACAAGAAAGGCGTGCTGCTCGTTGCCGAGCTCGAAGAGATCGGCGGCGAGTAGGGGGCCCGTTGCATGGTGAAGACATTTCTGTGAGTCTTCAATCATGTTATCAACCTGCTCCTTTGTTGTGACTGCCGTGTGGCGAAATCGGTATGAGTCAGAGATATTGTTGGTAACACGCTGCTGCCACACATTTTCATCCGACAACGTGAATCGAGCCCGAAGCATAGCTAAGGATGACAGTAAGCTTGAATTCCCTGGAATGGACAAACGATGTTTACTTACAGTGCCTGCCCACAAGCGTCTCCACGGCTGCCCGGAAGTCTGCTGCATTGACATTGCGCTGGACCTTGAGGTAGAACGACTGATTGAAGTGGCCATGTCCCTGGTTAGGGAGCTGGAACCAAAGTGACTGGATCGGCGTCAGATCGAAAGGCACATCAATCTCCTCAATAGCGCGGTCCGCGGAGACTTGGACCTCTTTCACCAAGGTCGCCAGTTCTATGAGCGAGCGCGAGCGTAGAATTTCCTGCACACCAACACTAATTCCCTGCTTCCGGCATTGACTCATCACTTGCACTAGATACTTGTTAGACTTGTACCCACGGCAATGCGCTTGTACCTACTAGCAGAGATCGAATCGCCACCTAGTGACAAGAACGCACGGTTCAAACCAATCTGCTCAACTGGCAGGTTCAAGACACGTGCCCAGATCGACCTCAGTAGACTTTCCCGCGAAGAAGCGGATTCATCCTGTGAAGATGAGTCTGTAGTCGCTGGAACAGCATGTTGGTAAGTCTCGTCAGACATTGCACCGAGCCATTGAGAGGTCCGCTTTCGGTCTAACTTTCCAGATGTGAGGAGAGGAAGTGATGCAACTGCAATCCACACTGTAGGTACCATGTAGAATGGCAGGCGAGTTGATACCCGAGCACGTATGGCCTCCACAGCAGCATCGGCTGTAGTCTTTTCCTGTCCTTCGAAGAGGACAAGTGGCTGATCTTCCGTCGTGTTTTGTGCGAGAGTCACAACGGCGACCAGCCGTTCCTTACAAGGTCCGGTCTTCGGCAAGAACACTAGATTATGCTTGACCAGTGAGTCAAGGTTTAGGTGATGTTCAATCTCTAGGAGCTCGATTCGTTGGCCGTGATATTTCTGCGAGCCGGATCAGTACGGATCATGGGAGGGACTTGTCCGCTTACCACTTGATTATCCTTGCGTCCTACGATGGTGAAGCCGCCATCGGGTCGCTGGATAACCAGATCTCCTGTAAGGTAGCCTCGGAAAGGCCGACTAGCCCATGCGACATCTGTGACAAAGGCCTGTGCTGTCTTCTCTACATCGCCCAGATAGCCTCGACCAGCAATGTGTCCCTCAATCAAGAGTTCGCCGGTGCACCCGACAGGGAGTCTGCGGTGACGATTTTCCGGATCAACAACCCAGAGGTGACAGCCAACAGGTAGACCAATATTCTTCGGATCTGAGGTTGGTTGCATATGCAGGCAAGAGGAAGAACACACCGCGCACTCACTTGGGCCGTAACTTTGAAGTTGGTCAGTCAAGTCACAGTAATCATCGCTTCCTGCTTACCCATTTATCAGATTGATCTGGGACCATGTGTCCAAGTTGGCTTGCGACATAGCCTCACCCATGAGGATTATGGTGGCCAGTGTTGGTATCATTGAAGGCTCGAGAAAGCGGACAAAGGTAGGGGTCAAACTGGCCCAGGTGATTTTCATATCATTAATCACTTTAGAGATGTCATTCAGTCTGTCGTTTTCATCTGGGATGCAGATGGTGCCACCAAACATGAGTGGGGACAAGATCTCTAGTACTGATGAATCGAAGGAGTGCGCGGCAAACTGTAGTGCGCGCAGAGGCTTTGTATCGAACCCAAGTCCCACGAAATGCGCGCTTGCTCCCGTACAATAGTTTCCATGCTCAAGCAGAGACAGCTTTGGCTGGCCCGTAGTGCCTGATGTTGGAATGACGTAAGCCGCATTGTGGCTGCCGACACGGCTTTGAGGCCGCTCTGCAAATGGCGAAAGGGTTCCGATGAATTCCTCGTCAATAGCAAGAAGGCTATCTGCAAGGCCATCGACAATATGAGACTCGGTAGGAGAGCATAGGACGACCTTGGCACCGACAGCATGAACGAGGAATTCAAGACGCTCTCTAGGAGCCGCAGGGTCGAGCGGTAGGACTTTTAAAAGGTCAGTAAATGTTCAATCCGCTGTGAGTCTTACATAGGCCCGTATGCCAATGGCCTCGGACCGATGTTGATGCGGCGTGGGGATGGCGCGGGGTGCACGATAAGGAAATGACTACTTACATGCGCCTCCCGCAATCAGCACGCCAAGCACGGCAACCACGTTCCATCGTGTCCTGATACTCGTCAACACATCGAACAACAACTCATCCACGAATCTTACTTATGAAAGCACAACGGCACAATGACATCGGCGCCCACCCCGAGCTCTATCAATCGTGCTGCGAGACGACATGCATGCTCGTCAAGCTCGCGATATGTGAAGTTTCCGTCCCATGATGCGACTGCCTCCACATCAGGGATCCGACTTGTTACCGATGCGATGGTATCATGAATCGTGCTGTCGACACGAAGCAAAGGCTCGGAGTTCCATTTCTCGATTTGATTCCGGTTACGGTCGCTGAGCAGGTCGGCTTCGCGGACGATCAATTCTGGTGAAGAAAGAGCAAGTTCTAGCGCTTTGTCGGTGGTACTCGCAATACTTCTGGCGAATTCAGTCGATATATAAGAATTACGATACTCAAGCAGGACACTGATACCAGTCTTCAGTACCTTGACGAGGAGGCGCAGGTGACACTATTAAGAGATACATTAGCGAGCGCTGCGACTATAGGGATAGAGTACGACCTACCGACGCTGCCATCGTCATCGGCGCCGTTTTACTATTTCCTGAGGTTGTGCCTCCATGCACAGCAAAACGGAACAACACTGAGGTGTTGTATTGAAAGCTCTCATGTCCGGACTGGGCAGGTGCGAAGCTATCGTCTTTTGCGCGCTGAATAAGATCCGCAATCGCAAATTCATCACTGACATGGAATGCGACAACAGGATCTCTTTGTCCGTTGTCGTCGGTCGTTTTGTCGCCTCCGACCTCCCCATAGCCGAAGCAAACCTGGTCCAAGCCGGTATATGTGCGTAGCACCAATGCCCACGCCGCCCTGACAGCTGCAACGAGGGAAGCGTCGCCATTATCTTCCGCGAAGATTTGTTGCAGCAATTCTGGGCGTTGTAGCTCCACCCTGACCGACAGCGGCCGTTTCTGGTCACTGCCAGAGCCTCTACCTAAGGAAGGGAATTGGCATGATTGAACTTGTGCCTTGTCCAAAGCCATGATGTTTGATGAAGCTAAGAGTTAGATATTACAAATGGGGCTATACGTACAACACTATGTCGCGTATCCACGCAATCGAGGTACAATGGGTATGTGTGGGACAATGGAAATGTGCGCACCCAAAAGTCTGGAAAGTCGATGGAGACAAAGTATACTAGCTGTATCTTTGGATCAGAGACGGCACTTGGGAGAAATTCTACAGGGGAGCTACTCACACACACCGCGGTCAAGCGATCCGGCCTATGTTCGGAAACGATTCGCAGAGGGTCGACGACTTTCAGGAAACTACAGCAACCAGGGACCACAGCCAGACTCAGGATCGTGCGATTGACGAGCTAGTCCGTCTACACTACTGATTCCGGGCGCCTCTCAGACCCCCTGCCCGCCTCCTGAGCGTTCTCGTGCAGCGCATCTGCTCGACCGCCGGATGAGGTCATTGCCACCAACAGCTGCCCGAAATAGCACGATACTCAGGTTGCATTCCACCCTCCACCATTGCTGAAGTCTCCGGGTACGGGTAAACATGGTCGTCTACGAGGACGTTACGCCAGGTCCTGGCCCAGGGTGAACCAGATTGAGCCATGGAAACATCACGAACGATCGGCAGTGTCAAAGTGATCTGAACCCCAGGGTATTCACAAAGCTGGAGCGATCGTCAGCGGACTGCGCTGGATGCATCAGTTGGGTGTAGCGCTGCCACGTGACGGCGCAATAGACGCTGCACATTAGCCACGGCGCACCGGAGCAAGCTGGACTGAATGCCGGTCAGGTAAATAACAATACGGTGGATTGGCATGCATGCGTCCGGAGTCGCACCAAATACGAGCTGCGGTGGAGAGAGGAGCTGACAACGCGTGTGGTGGCAGGTTCTCGGCGCCAACGCTGCGGGGCGGCCGGGGTCATAGCGTCCACGTGACTGCAAAGTCTTCACCACGACGACTGTCGGTTAAGGAAGCGATACGGAAGAGTGAATTCCCGTTGCGGCGAACAGCGAATCAAGGAGTGGAGACAGCCGCAATGAGGATTCCCTATTCGCGATGGCGGGCCTGAAAAGTCGATTCTGGTTTGTATCCACCCATACACCCAGTTCATGTCCATGTCACTGATCCACCTTGGGTTCCTGATGTGCAAGGCCAAGCGACCCGACATAGTGGAACGATCTAGCCGTCTAGGAACGGGGACATCGTCTCCGTCAACGTCCCCCGGTGTCCCCGCCAACTCTCTGACCTTCCACACGCCCGTCAGCTGTCCGCCTCACAGCCATCGCAGTCACCTCGCCTCTCGCCCACCTGATGCCAGACTTGACATGCGATCGTCATCATAATCTGCCGCTCCGGTCTGCAACGATACGCTGTCATTCCTCTCTCGTGGGTCCACGAAAACGCGCTGGACTCTATGTGGACGCCTCATACGCGTTCCCCTGTCGTGCGACCCACCTGATAGGCGCCCTTGTGGTAGCCACTCAACGGTCACGTCACGCTGTGTTCCAGAAAATCTGCGTACACGGAGTAGAAGGTAGCGTAGCGGAAACCATGGCATGGCGGCTTTCCCGCTCCCATCTCCGACCCGCCCTCGTCAACCCTAGCCCGCCGCGGTTGCCTACGGCTTCTTCCGCCGGTAACTTTGATGCATATGCGTTGGTCTGTGGCTTCGAGCGAGCTACGGGCTTTCCTGCATCGACATCGAGTTTTAGGAAGTTGCATTACCATTTGGAATAAGACCCATGTCTGGCATCGCTCAGCTCCTGGCTTCATCGTATGTCCGGACCATGGCTTGATCATGCGGCTTCTGCCTGCACCATTGCACCAAATTTTCAGTATTAGCTGACACGTGCTCCACCTGCTATGACGATCACCAGCTCGAACAGCAAGTATACTACCAAACATTACTCTTACTGTGGGGTACTTGGACCTGCCGGGAGCGGCAGAGCGGCAGTCTAAGGCCTTGGTGCCCGCCCGGGACCTATTTAATTTAGCCATCCGAGGTTCCTGTACTATATCGTGTCCTCTGTCGACATTCGAGCAATTGCATTGCCGGGGAGGGAAAAATACCGGCAGCGACAGCACATAACTAGTGGTGTGACTAAATGGACACCTTTTCGGAATACTTTGCCTGATGTTCGAAGTCGAAATGATCTACCGTACATCTACCCTAGTCGGCGGCGAGGTTAGTACTAAGGATGTGGCGTTCAGATTTCGCTCTCCCAAACAGACTAAGACACTCAGGGCCTCGAGCTAGGCTTTCTCGTGCGTACACCTTCATCTCGCTACCCGTAAGAAATGTCTGCATGGCATTCCTCGATTCGCCGCGGAGACTAAACTCACTTGTCTCCAATACGCCATTCTGCCGGAATCCACAAAACACCAGCGTAGCGCTTAGCTATTCGGCTGAAAGTGTACAGCTAATACGAGCTACCGCTTACCCTTTGCGTTTTCTGTTCCTTGGTTATAGTGTCATCCTTCGTGTCAAGATTGAATTGAGCGTACGCAAACGTCTAGAAGCATGACGACGCCATTCTCGGTGTTTCCGCAATCCACCAGGGTAGCAGATGTCCACTTTGCAGCGGATGAGGTCTCTGTGCCACGACAATCACAGATGTTGACGCGCGTATACGATAACCTGTTAGCTAGAACGTGTCAGTTCGAATAGCGGAGATGCTCTAAATATCAGCTCATAAGTGGAATGTGATGTCATCGGCGATTCTCGTCGACCAGGCGACATTGTTCGTTGAGATGCAATGCTCCACCGGACAGTATACTCAAGCATGCTGTGGGACATGGCTCGCGAAAACCTCTGGATGTGGACATTGTTTGGTCATTCCACCAATCGTTTGCGAAGTTGAAGCGGGTGGCTCACGTTTGGTAATTGCCCTGTCTTGATCCCCGAATACAACATGTCGGTGGAGGTGAGGCTAACAAGGCATCAGGAGACCCACAGCTGCTAGTCTAGTCAGGGCGAGGAGGGTGACGCACCCTCGAGACGAATGCGTACGTTAGTCATTCAAAACGCTGGAAGGAATTATGCTACTCATGCAGCGGAGTGTTCGGCGGTGGCCGCGACCCACAGGGTATGGCGAGAATCGGACTTTCTACGGCGGCATGAAACCGATACGAGGTCGACTGTACAAGCACAAAGTCAACATGTAGAGTCAACGTGGTAATTGGGACAGTAAGAATCTTTAATCCAGGCATTGCACGAAGTCAGTGAACGATCACATAGTAACGATGAATCAGCATCGCTCTACGGTCTGTCTTCGTGGCGCACGAAGGTGGTTCGACCTCGGGTAGCGAATAGTATCACCACACCACCATTAGGCAAGCTGAACCCGAAAACCCGACTCCTTAAGTCATGTTACAGAGCCGTTGTTGCAGCGGTGAGGTGCATGCTGACTCTCTGTAGCGAAATGTGAGCTGCATCCAAGGGTCTCTCGTGCGGTTCTGGTTGGTACAGGAAGTAGATTGTTCGTACATTTAGGGTCTGGTTTTACCGCATTTAGAGTAATGATCAGCGCCACGTCCATAATCGTGCAGACGCATGGTACGGCAAAGAGCCGCTCAGGAACACGATTTTTCATTCTCATTGCGCGATCGCTCGGCGTCTTCCATTGAACTCCACAGATCAGCGCTCGCTCAGCCCCTAGGCTCGAGCTTGTCATCCTTGTACGGATCATACAGCACACAGCCGATTGAAACAGCAATAGCGCGCATTTACTGATCCCAGGCGTTGCGTCGCAGCCAGGGGTCCATCAAGCCGTCCATTCCTCGACCAACTCAAGCAGGATCTTCCGTTGAGGCCAAAAAGTTGGCTGTGGGCGTTACGGGGTAGCATTTCTTAGCCCAAGTGAGCTGGGTTAGAGCAATCCCGCCCGAAGGTCACAACTGTCAAAGATCGACATACCTACAGCATGCTCAACTCGGGCCCCATAGTGAATGTCCGGCTTTGCCACGCCCTTAAGCAATGATTACAGCGTGGATCCGGCTCATGAAATCAGCACTGGCTGGGAGTGACCCGTGGTTGCATGTCGGCTCCAGACTATGAACCCTCAGATCCCATCGACTCTCCACATAGTGCCCTGAACACTGACATCGAGAAAGGGAACTGATTTCTTTGCACCCTCCAATGGCCTCAGACTCCAGTCAGCGCTGTGCCGCTGTCGACAATACATTCGGTCCTTATGCTGGCGCACATTGTACGTTGTTTGCGATACGCGTTGCATACTAAAGCTAGACTAACCTAAGGTGCGCTTTAAGGTCGAGGAGGCTTTGATTTCACCCTTCTCTTCGAAGATGCTATCCTATCTATAGCACCTCTCACATTGCTCCTATGCATTGCGCCCTTCAGAATAGCGTATCTTTGGCGGCACAACAGGAAGGTTTCGACATCTCTGTTATTACCAACAAAATTAGTAAGTGAAGTTTCTGCACCCCTCTCTTGTTCACAACGTAGCTGACAGTTGGCAATAGCTCGCATGGACATTGTACGTCTTATCCGGATGATTAAAAGATTCCGGACGCTTCGCGTGTTCATTGTGGACTATGAGTTTAGAGAGTGCATTGCTGACTGGTCTCGTATTCTAGTCTTGCAGGTTTTGACCTCGCTCTGTTAGTACTTTGGGTAAACCACCGCGGATTCAAGAGCGATGCAGCAGTCCCTCAAGCCATAATCAGTGAGTAGTGCCGTCAAGAGCCACTAGAGTGATCATCCTTCACCACATATCCTAACCAGATGCTTTCCCAGGTCTTATAGGCGCACTCATATTGGGCACGTTGTCTTACTTCGAGCACTCGCGATGCATCCGGACCTCCTTTCTGCTCAACGTATACCTCATATTCACCGTCATCTTTGACACTGCCCGCTCGAGAAGCTATTCGCTAGACGAGCAGCTTAATCAGATATCGATCTTGTTCACAACAAGAGTTGGAGTTAAACTCTTTCTTGCTGGGTTTGAAGCCAGGGGGAAGGGGGGCCTCTTGCTACCGGGCTACACGAACGATCCCCCCGAAGCTGCTGCTGGTGTCTACAATCGATCGCTGTTCTGGTGGCAGAATGCGCTGTTCAAGAAAGGATTCAGCAACACTTTGTCCATCGATGACCTGTACCAGCTAGACAGGTATCTTCAAGCGGAATATCTCCATGCCGTCATTGGATCAGCCTGGGATAAGGGTAAGCCTCGAGCACGTTGACTGCCTAATTTCTGGACGCTAACTGATTGACATCGATAGTGGCGCATGTGGGGTCGAACTCGCTCCTCATAGTTACCTTGAAGAAGCTCATACTGCCCATCTTGTCGGTAGTGCCACCGCGCCTCTGTCTCACGGCGTTCAATTTCTGCCAGCCGTTCCTGATCGATCGCGCTGTAACATATTCCGCACAGGCGCAGACTGCGCAGACTACAAATATCGGCTATGGTTTGATTGGCGCATACGTCCTCGTGTACGTAGGTATTGCGGTATGTAATCCAGTCACCCAGCCGCGCTCGCTCTGACAGCATCTCAAGGTCTCCACTGGACAGTATCAACACTTCACGTTCCGATTCATTACCATGATGCGCGGCGGGCTCATTTCAATGCTCTACAACAAAGCTGTAGACATTCCGTTGAACGATGTTGATACAGCATCGTCACTCACACTGATGAGCGCTGACATCGAGCGCATTGTCACTGGCATGCAGACGGGTCACGAAATCTGGGCAAATACGATTGAGGTTGGCTTAGCCATCTACCTTCTTCAAAGACAACTCGGCGTCGCATGTGCAATTCCCGTAGGGGTCGCTGTTTGTAAGTTCCTCTTTCTGCATTCGTGCAGCACTTATTCACTGAGTATCACAGTGTCGTTTGGTGGATCGCTTGTCGCGACCAGCATGGTGATGCAAAAACAAGCCTTGTGGCTGGAGGGCATCGAGCGCCGGATAGCAGCCACAACTGCAATGCTGAGCTCGATGCGGGGGGTCAAGATGACCGGCCTCACAGATGTGTTGCGAGAAGACTTACAGCGATTACGAGTCGAGGAGCTCACCATATCTAGGCAATTCAGGAAGCTTCTGATCTGGACAATGGCTATATGTAAGTCGCCCAAACGTCTACCTCGATGACGGGTGCTAATAATGCGCAGCGTTTTCCGCTCCTCTATTGTCGCCAATCCTTACGTTTGCGGTATTTTCTATTCTTGCGCAGAAGAGCAATGGCTCTAGCACACTTGATACAGCCAAGGTCTTCACATCCCTATCGCTCTTTACGCTGTTGTCGGAGCCACTTAGCTCACTCATAATGTCTCTTTCCTCGTTCATGGGCGGCGTCGGGTCATTTCAAAGGATTCAAAAGTTCCTCGTCACTCCCACACAAGTTGAGCGTCGTAGGTCCCCATACACCGTTGGGACTCTTGGGTCGGCGTCAGACTTGGGCGATGAGTCTGACAAGGATTCCGACAAATCGCAGAAAAGTCGCTACTCCTTGGATATCCGAGAGGTTGGCTCCTCATCCTCAACGGCCGTGCTGATCGAGAATGGGTGCTTCGGGTGGGACCAAGAAAAGCAACCCGAGGGTTGCCTGCAAGCGATAAACATGGCTGTCCCACGAGGGAAGATTACCATGGTCGTGGGTCCGGTAGGGTGCGGCAAATCCACATTGATCAAGGCTATCCTGGGCGAGCTTCCGGTTATGGGTGGCACTGTCCAGCTCTCGTCCATGCGCATCGCCTTATGTGACCAAACGCCATGGCACGTGAACGGCACAGTACAACAGAGCATTATCGGCGCATCGGAATTTGATCAGCGATGGTATGCAGCAGTCGTTCGCAGTTGCGCTTTGGACGAAGATCTGCGTCAACTGCCGCAAGGCGACCAGACGCAGGTCGGCAGTAAGGGTATCGCCCTGAGTGGGGGTCAGAGCCAGCGTATTGTATGACACCCAAACACTGACCCCGCCTACATCCCGTGCTTATGACTAACATGCGTATCTGATAGGCTCTAGCGAGAGCGGTATATGCTCAAAGGGACATTGTTATCCTCGATGATTGCCTTAGTGGTCTTGACGGCCAGACTGAAAACCGCGTGTGGCACAGTCTCTTCGGCCAACATGGTCTTCTCCGAAGATGCAGGACCACTGTTCTTATCGCGTCTTCGTCAGGTACGTGTCCTACAGCTCGTGTCGCACTATTCACCGACGCTAATAATACCTCGTTTACAGCAAAGCGCTTGCCGTATTGCGACCACATCGTTGCGCTCAGCAAGGAAGGCAGCATCTCCGAACAAGGCACCTTTGAGAAACTGAACGGTACGGGTGGGTATGTGGCTAACTTTGACTTGCCGCCTCCCGACTGGGACTTCACTCCAGAGAAGCACGTCTACGAAGCGCCGCCTAGGTACTCTGAGCGTGCAAACAAGGGCATGGTCACCGAGGAAGACATTCAAGCAGAGACTAATCGTCGCACGGGCGATGTGGCCATCTACTACTACTACATTAAGTCAGTGGGTTGGACTGCCGCCCTCATCTTCATGGTCTCGGTTACGCTGTTCATCTTCGGACAATCATTCCCTAGTAAGTGGTAGTCCGTCGAAGAAGAGTCCATCCACTAAACGTTCGGTCAGCGATCTGGGTGAAGCTGTGGGCCGAGTATAACAATGAGCACCCTAACCAGCGACTTGGTTACTACCTAGGTGTTTATGCCGCTCTTGGTGTCGGAGCGATGATCTTTCTTATCATCAGCTGCTGGTTAGTAGTTTCCCAACCGTCGTGTTTGTGTCGCTAATGAGTGTAGGCAACTAATCATCGAAATGGTTCCGCGGTCGGGTATCGCTTTCCATAAGAGACTTCTCGACACCGTACTTGGGTGAGTACAGCCGATACATGCATTCTAAGGATGGTGTCTAATGTTCACTAGCTCCCCAATGTCGTTCTTTGCATCCACCGATACCGGTGTGACGCTGAACCGCTTCAGCCAGGATCTAATGCTCATCGACATGGAGCTGCCTGTTTCCGCCCTGAATACTTTTGCAAGTGAGTGGAAAGATTCATGCTTCTTGCGCGCCAGACTAACTCAGGCTAGCTTTCATCTTGTGTATCGCGCAGATGGTCCTCATCGCCGTTGCTGCCCCATTCGCGACCATCTCTTTTCCCGTGGTCGGTGGAGCTGTTTTCCTCATCCAGAAGTTCTATCTGCACACTTCGCGGCAACTGCGGTTCCTCGACTTGGAGGCGAAGTCGCCACTATACACGCAGTTCAACGAGATGTTGGAGGGTTTAGCCACTATCCGAGCCTTCGGATGGCAAAGCTTCCTCGAGGAGAAAGCCAAAGACCTTTTGGATCGCAGCCAACGTCCATTCTACCTACTTTTTGCCGTGCAACGTTGGCTGACTCTAGTGTTGGATCTCATCGTCGCTGCCGTCGCAACAATCCTCATCATACTCGTGGTCGCGCTGAAAGGCAAGCTCAGCGCTGGTTACGTCGGTGTCGCTCTTCTTAATGTCATTCTCTTCTCTCAGAGCATCAAGTTGCTCATCCATTGGTGGACACAGCTGGAAACGCACATCGGAAGTGTGGCGCGCATCAAGACCTTCACGACAGATGCCATCAGCGAAGACTTGGAGGAAGAGTACCAGGTGCCACCACCAAGCTGGCCCAGCGATGGCAAGATTGAGTTCAAGGATGTTACCGCATGTTACCGGCCCTATGAGCCTGTCATCTCTAAGTTCTCCATCTCGATCGCGCCAGGCGAGAAGGTTGCCATTGTTGGCCGCACTGGAAGCGGCAAGTCTTCGCTTGTTCTATCACTTTTCCGTATGATTGAGCTCTCGGCTGGAACCATCACCATCGACGGCCTCTCTCTCCACCGCATACCTCGCCAGACCGTGCGGTCAAGACTGATCGGTCTACCTCAAGATGCGTATCTTCTACCAGGTTCCATTCGGCTGAATGCCGACCCATTGCAGCAGAGTAACGACAAAGCTATCATGCAGGCGCTCAAGGACGTGTCGCTTTGGGAGACCGTTGTAAGTAAGGGCGACGAGACCAAGTACGCGCATCCGCTCGACGTGGATGTTGAAGACTTGCACTTTTCGCATGGGCAACGACAGCTTTTCTGTCTTGCTCGCGGGCTCTTAAGGAAGGATAAGGGTAGTGTCCTGGTGCTTGATGAAGCCACTAGCAAGTAAGTCGCGATATAAGAGATTGCTACCCCTGACTAACCTTCCACAGTCTCGATCACGCGTCCGATTCTCACGTTCAGCGCTTACTGCGTTCGAAGTTCACAGCCCACACCATCATTGCTGTCGCCCATAAGCTCGACACTATTCTTGACTTTGACAAGGTCATCGTCATGAACCAGGGTCAGCTTGTCGAGTACGGCGAGCCATACAAGCTACTTGAGCGCGAAGGCAGCTGGTTCAAGTCTCTGTACGAAGATGTATCACTGAATGTGGGACCCTCGGGCGAGGATGATATCCTGGAGATCGCGCAGTGAGGCGACTTTGTTTCTTTTACATCTTACATAATGGCGGTCTCATTCCTTCTTCGTTCCTTCGAAAAGTTTTCACATCCTGCGGCGGCGCTCGCATGCTTTTTCTTGGGGGTCACTATTTGTTCCGCGGAAATTGCGCGGCCAGAGGCTCTCGCCTGCTCGTTTGTTTACGCAACGAAAACCGGCGCGCATCATATTCTGTACACGTACGCAAAGCATCCACGTAACACTCTTCCACTTTGGCGCTGTGCATGAATTTGCGCGACATGTCAATGCAAGTCCTTTTCGTACCTGTGCAGCAATCTGCGCGCCTCACGTTTGCGTTTCGGTAATTCCCGTGGGATGGTGGGACAGTGGGACGGAAGCATGGCGAGCCGCAAAAGCAATATGCCCCAGCCCGATCTTCATTCTGACCTGCCTCTTTCGCAGAACGCCAGCGTGTCTTCGTGCTGGGGGAAGCGGAGTAGACGATCACTGCTGCTTCCATCGACGCTTTATAGGCAACCCACCATCCCGGGTAAGCTGATGGTCGCCGATGGTCGGCGCCTAGTGTCATGTACCACGGCAGATGTGCGTAAGGGATTTCGATATAAGGTTTGCATGGGGTGGCGGTTTGCATCAAAGGCGCGATGCAATTGAGATCCTGCTGTGGTGCATAAATCGGGTTGGCCTTCGTGTTGTCTTACCGGCGTGGCGTTTCAGTGTGAGTGGAGCGGGAATAGCGGGAATAATGTCCGTTCAACCTGCGATTCAGCCTGGCGGTTAGGTACTCTTAATAGTTGAGGAAGCAAATGCATTAGCATTGCGATACTATAGTTTGGTGAACTCGTCCGTCGGTGCTAGTATGGTCAGCTAGGCCTGTGTGACGGTTCACAAAGTTTGTTCCGACCACATCGGACATGAACGGCTGCACAGTCAGACTGTCAGGCCTGAAGCGCTTCGTCGGGCTCTATCGCCAAGTCAGTGTCAAAGAAAGAGGATTAGCAGGTCTTTCGAACAGATGATTGCTTTTTTCTACGAGAACGAATGCTTTCCACCAGTAATACTTGCGCAACATCAGCTCATTATGCCATCGTGTAAACACTGAACGTTATATCCTTATTATACATCTGCGAATGCTACTTGTTGTAATTTTCTGATTGCGCTTATTCCACGCCTCATCCTGCCTCCGTCCAGCATGCTGTGGTGCACCATAGATGGGATGTGGGAGCTTCTCAATACAGACTTACACAACAGAAGATCAGTGCAGCATGCTGTGACGCAACACACTTGCGGCCCGCTGCAGTAGTGCACCTTAGGGAACCGTTTGCTGTCTCCGCATTCTTGCGTGGTCCGGTTCACGACATGGCATCTACCTTCAAGGTTCATCCCTTCACGTCCCACGTGCACAACCGTTTGCATCACCTCCCAGGCATGTACCGGGTAGGCTCCACGGAACTGGTGCGCTTCTATGCTTGGGTACCGGCATACGCCTCATACCTCCACCCCGCTCCACCCCCATCTGACGTTGGGCTTCATCCCGATGTCCATTCCGAGCGAATCGTCACCCTACTATACGTGAGACCCGCAACATCGAGGCTCCACTCAGACCCTGCATCATCATACTTACGCGATATGCTTACCACACTGATACCGGGCCATCAGCGCTAGACTACCAGATCTGCTTTGTTTGCAGGATCTAGAGTCGCTACCGATGACGAGGAGTCGGGAAACAGCGCAGAGGGTTTTAGGAAGGTCACAGTAGTCGCGAAAGCCATATAGAGTTTCAAAACGTAATGACGAGAAGCTGTATAATGCAGGGATGGCGCACTGTCATGTGGGTACCCGTTATGTGGGTGGGTGGGTTGCTGATGTTGTTATAAGGGGCCGCGTCTTCGTTCCCCTGAGCCTCATTCTTCACGTTTCACACATCGGGAGCAACAACAAGGCCATACTCAGCGGAGCCTCAAACCTCGCAAGCCCCACTGAGGCTTTCTCCGATCGAACAAAGAGCCGACGCTCGAAAGCCTCCACGATTACTGTCACGTCATGTGACTCCCAATTCACTTCATCGCCACTCGACGAAAACTCTATCAACACTTGCTCTACACTCGTCGATACTTGCGCATACTACTTCCTCGAGTCCAACATCTCCATATCCTCTGCAGCGAAGAGTCTCTCGACAGTTTGCAGCACCTGGACTTCCCCGGGACCAGAAGTGCCTCCGCCAGCAATCTACCTTGGTTACACGAAGCACATTCGCCGATCTATGCATAAACTGTCTCAATGTCTTCGGAGTTAGCTTCACACTCGGGTAGTGACAGGTCACTCTATGCTTACTCAACTTCGACGGCTCGCAGGTGTTCGTCTGGAAGGCGCGCCTTCGATTTGCGACAGTCGCAGAGCCAAACCACGGTCCTTTCAGTGCAGCATAACTACACAATAGGTTATTGATAAGCAGTGAAATGGTCTAGAAACGCTCTCGAAGCCGCATTCGCGCCTCTCCTGGTCATCGTCGCCCGTCACTCCTCGCTTTCGTCATTTGCACACAGTCGATCGCTTATTCCCACATACATACCAGCGAGGTATCGTTCTAAGATATGGTACAACACGTTCCAAATAGGGCTATAAGAGCGAGTCATGTCTTCGAGCCCTGCTGCACTGTGCGCAGCGGAGGGACACACTGTCTAGATGGCAGGAAGTTGCTTCGATCACCCTCACATCCTTACGACCGCTCCTACACCCGCCGCTACGGTTGAATGATCGCTGTGACACGTCAAACACCATACCTCATAAGAGAAGGCGGTAACAAATTATAGTTTGACGGACTCGGCCAGCTTCGGAGCGAAGGGCACACTAGCATGGTGGGTTTGCTTAGTGCGGAGTCTACATACCGGATCTACCCAACGTTCAGGTGTGCTTTGTTATGCAGCAATCAGCTTGTGGTACATGGAGTTGGTCAGTAGCCGGTGTGCTCCTATGCATGTTTTTCGTCAAGGTAAGCGCACCTTGACTTGGTTAGACTTCCTGGAAGTATACGCGTAACGAGATTTTCTCAAGAACGCGTCGTCAGTCGTACGGACAAGACATTACCACTTCCTTCACGACCGTCGTGTTGAGAGTTAGAATGGCTAGTGCATGCTACACAACACTTAGCTATGGAGAAGGTCGGAACGATTCATCATCTCCCCGCAACGTGGGTTGCACGGCATACCCAATTAGCACTTAGCTCACACCCGTCAGCAACCATTTATCCACGATATGGTACTAGAACTCATACGACCGCGAGCGACCGGCCTCTCTATTAGTCCTAGCGCCTGACTCTCCCCGGATCGAAAAAAGGTCTCCGCCAAAAACCCACTTCAGCCTTGCAAAACAGATTCGCTGGCCAGCACATGCTGCTTTCCTCTACAGTCAGCACAGGCCCACGTGTTGGCAGGTTATCTTGTTGGTGGCCCCTCGTGAATCCGCCTCCAGGCACCAAACAGCCACGCCTGCGGACAGTGGGAGTTACGGCAGCCTCAGCTGCGATCTCACGGATGGGTAACGGCTAGATTTAATATAGTGTTCAAGGCTCATATTGTTATAGGGACACCCTCGAAGTCACTGCCATACTGTCCCGAGACGTCGCCGCCATCTCCGCACCATCGAGTTTCTACGCGACGCTTTTCCTGACCGACCGAGTAGGCGATGGCCATCGATCTGATAACATGAGAGAGATTGCATCGGGAAACGTAGCTCTCATCTACTTTGGAGTCGAGTGCGTAGTGCAGCGCTTCAGCGACTTGAATAAGCGCCTCGTGTCAATGAACCGTTTTGATATCCGATCCAAGGGCTCTATCGAAGCTTGAAAAGCCCAATAAAAGTTCCAGAATTCACCGTCCAATTCCAAGACTGAGCAAGGTTTCCTGTAGCATGGCCGGTTCTGACCTGTGAAATGTTTCCGTGGACACAGTGGACCGATCATAAATATCCCTCGAAGGCACAAACATCTCGGGAGGCTTGCAAGGTACAACTGCCTCGACCTCCGACCTTAGCGATTCGTCTAGTGTTGTGATGCGCATATTGGCTAGTTTTGACGATGGATCGTCAATCATTCTCGGGATGATGTACATGTGCGTGTGGTTCAGTGCGAGACTATACGGTTATGAATGGCACCTTGACCACATTGGACCAATGCAACTTGCCAGATCTCTCTTCAACACCCCTGACACTGACCCAACTCCCACAAAAGCAATGTTGTGTCATCGATATTTACCATGATGCTGTTCTTACAGTCAAAGTGCCTAGGGTATCTCTCTCGTGTGATTTTGTCATAGTCCCGAGCTTCCTTTTCAAGTGGCAATAGCGTATCGAACCAAGCCTCGCGTTGTATCTCACCAAATTCGACGATGTGCTTTTCTTTTATTCTACTCTGTATGGTCCTCAACTTGTTGGATAGCTTGCATTGTGGCCATCTCGGGGTACAAGGCAGTTGTCAACGCAAAGTACTCTTGCTCTCGTCGCACCATCTCGGGCGTCCTGATGAAATCCGCGACACTTTGGTACAACAATTGCACGCGGCAGTTCTTGATGTCTACTACAGGCGCGTCCGCGACTTCGAGCAGGTCCAAATATCGGTTCTTGATTCGATCATTTGCAAAGCGCTTTCTGTCTTTCTATGGAGGACTTCAAGGTGTAATCGTTGACTTGTATTTCGTCAAGTTCTGTGAAGGCAAGTCGCAGTAATGACAAAGGATTGGGAGCGGCCAGAACCAATAGCAAGAGTCTAAATCTCTTCTCGAGATACAGATAGGCTTCACCCAGAATGTACCAATATAACCCTTAAAGGTCATCCGAGGGTTTGTTAAGCTGCTGTTCTAGATCGACCTTGCGATCGTAGTTTTAATTGCCCCCAAGAAGAGAGCGCACAACCAGTCTCGTTACAAAATCAGAACCCACAGGTTCTCCATGTTATAGTGGAAACAAGTTCTGGGTGGGAAAGCGGCTATCATGATGTTTAGGCCTGCTACAAACTCAACGGAAGGCCCAAAAGCATTGCTGAGCTCTTGCTAGATGGAACGCAAGTGGGTTTACAAACTGCTGATCAAGGTAAAGCTATTCGGTGTTCAGTACCTGCAAGTCTTTTTCTGTCCCAAGTAATTTCACAAAAGAGCGGCCGATATACTCTACCACCTAGATGGTCTTAGATATTCTGACCCCTATCCAGTCGTAAGGATGAGGCATGACCACTTGCTTCACGAGTGTCGTGTTTGGAAGTCGAACGGCTTGTGCATCCTACGCAGGGCTTGTCTTAAGATCATGACGCTACGATTGGCTTACCAAGCGTGCCAAGCTAAGGATGCGGATAGTGCACATATGACACAGTTCAACCCGTGACCGACACGTCGTCTCACCCACAACACAATCATGCGAAAGCGTGCTCATCACTCCGTGTACTACAACATTTGCGTCAGATAACTTCGTTTGGAAGATATCGCATCTTCATGCGAGGTTCATTGGGACGATACGTAGGTGTGTCTCTACAATATACAAAACACAAAAAAGCTCAAGAGCTAACTGCTCATAAGCAAACAGTACAACACCGAAGGCCCTCCCGATTCCATGCTTCATTGATAACGCCATGAATCAGACCCCTCATTCGGTATCGGATATCTTAGCACTCATCGCCCCCACCGCTTGTAGCCTTTTCTTTCGCACCATCCTCGTCGCAACCGCTCATCCCGAGATTGCGTTTTCGAAGTGCGACTTCCGCGGTGTAGCAGGAAAATGCAGCGCATAATGGAACCGCAGTTACGATCCGCTCTTGCAAGGCAGTCGCAAATATATAGATCAGCGCGCCAGTCAAGATCGAAGAGGAGATGATGAAGCTACGACATGTGTTAGCGTTATGCTGAACGACAGTTGATTTCGTACTCACGCTGTGAACCGTTTTTTCAGAAGGCGGTGCTTTGCTGTCCAGACATTGACTAGTGTTGCAGTCGCCCAAACGGCGAATGTTCTCCTTGACATTAGCGTAGCCATACGCGACAGACTCGACGGACTCACAACCAAGTCACCTCAGCCGAAATATTCTCATCGTTCTTCCAGACAAGGAAAGCGATACTCGAAGCGCCCATCGCTGGGGCGGGCAGACTCCAGCTTCCTCGCCAGTGCCTCGCTCCCACCACCAGCGCTATGCACATGACGGATCCTGAGCCAAATATAACTGTGTCAAGTAGGGCATTTCGGCGAGGAGGGGCTAGAGGTTTCGAAGGTTGCGACGGTATACCTGGCCTAAGCCCACCATCGGTCGCTGCGACTTCGGGTGTGGGTACGGTGGCCGTCACACCCTGTGTTAGGAACGCCCATATGATGATGTTCCCTTCTCTCCCAATGTTGAATATCGGAGACATCGATACAGACAAAATCGACGAGCCTTTGACGTCAGACCCACGAGGAGCACTGGATCCAGTCTTAGCGTTTTGAAGGCTCGAGCTCAATCTGGACCATATGGTTGCGCAATCACCAACGTCGCGAGTATCTGCGCGAACCGTTTCGTGTGCGCGTTTTATCTCGTCCACATGGTCAGCCATCTCGAGTATCTTCTTCTTCAAGCTGGCAAGGTAATGATTCAATTCTTGCCAATGAATTTGCCAGTCGAGCTGCTGAGAAGAATCTGTAAACCAGAATTTCAGAGCCAACCTCATCTCAGAAAATACAGCAGGTCCCCATTCATCTGGTCCCGATTCTGGGTCGAATAGTGCTTTCCTAGGATCTCAGTAAGTCTGTAAGTACTCAAGGGAATGTTGCATACCAGACATTGTCAAGACGAGGTGCGAGAGAAGGGATCCACAAACTCATGTCCGGCCCGACGCAGACATGGGAGGGAGCAATCCTCATTCAATTGACTCCGCCCTCTCATCCAGGGCTGGCAGACCGTTGCCGGTGAATGGCACCGCCCTGTGATACTGCATCTTCTATGAAGGACGTAGGCGCAGCTTCGTGCTCGTTGTCGCCATACCCAATCGACGTGTTGTGATCATAGTGCTCACATTGCGTAGAGCACGACATGTGCAGCAAGGCTGATACGCTGGTGAGTTGTCGCTCGCTGATTCGAGCATTGCATGCCGTGCAAGGCTGAGACTATGGCTTTGCTGCACGAGGCGCAACGACGGGTCACTCACCGGAATGACAAGCTCATCTTGCCTTCTCCGATTGGTCAGGAAATGGAAGGCTGAGGCTTTCAGCCGACTGCGCCGGCACGCGTCCTTTTCGTCGGTGTTTCTCTCTCCAAGAGCTTCTCAGCGTTTAAAAAGGCGATAATATCTGCCCGGAAACCTTCTCGCCATCACAACTCAGCTTCAACACCCAACAACCATTCGAACAAAGTCGCGACTTCTTCGCTGGGCTGCTGTCTCGCTGCGCTTCTTCTTTGCTGAGCTTTTGTCTCTCTGCGGTGGCTTATCGCTGAGCTTCGTTTCCACTTCTCGTGTCTAAGTGATACCCACCCGCCCTCCATACCCACTTGCAGGACGGTCACTTCAGCGACATATCAATCAAAGTTACGGTCATACTGGAATCAGCTACGTAAAGTCCAAAGCTTCTTGTGCGATGAATTCTGATGTGCTAATTACTAGTGCAGCCAACTGACCTCTACCGTTGCAAATTATGGGCAAATGTCCGAGAGGTCAACATGCCTTTGGTATTGCTGCAATTGCGAGAGACATAGAACGCACTGGTGCAAGCACCGATTGTACGCATTGCTCTGTGTGCCAGCATCGGCCGCGTCTGCGTTTGTAGCCGCTACTAGACATCTGGACCTTCCTATACCTCATCCCGCGATCCAAGCTTTAAACTGCTTCCCCGATCCCATCATTGAGCTCGTTTGTCTCATCACGTTTACCTTTTCCGCGACATGTTATTATCGACTACATGCCGACAACGAATACCAAGATGTTTACTTGGTTTGCGGTATACTGAGCTCTGTAGGTATCGGGATGTTTGCGGGGTTAGGTTTAGAAGGTTCTTTAGTTGGCATTCTTCCTTGGGGCATCATGTTATCTCTCTTCCTTAGCAACTTTGTACACCGCTTCGGCGACGACACACGAAAACCAACACCAAACCCAACAAAGAAGCTCTCAGCAGTCTCATTCGTATGACTGACTGTTCCAGGTTGGCTAGCTTTAGTGTTGGAAACTATGTATGGCTCAGCTGGCGGTTGTGCTGTATAGCAGCACGCCAAATGGTACTCTCTAGGTAGATAAAATTGTCTCCATCTACGTTATCCCAATTTTTCGCACGATAAGAAAACCGTCGCTTCTTGTGTTATGCATGCTCAGACCTGGTTGACTACTTCTGACTTGATGCATTAAAGCGCAATGTAATCTCGGCAGACTAAAGAGCGAAAACGACACAGATATACTAACGATTTAGCTTTACAATACACTCTGTCATAAATACAGGTCCAGCTACGCGCGGCACATTGGTTTCGTCGAGATCGTAGTTGACGAGATTCCGAATCACAGGAACAGTACAAGGACGGAGAGCCTGCTTCACGCAACGATCTTATGAACCAGGCTACACTCTGCTGATTTTGATACCAGGTCTAGTTTTCGAGAGAGTATGTAAATGGAACAGTGGCCAACACAATTTATCACTCTCAAAGTGAGGGCCGCTCACGCCGTCAGATAGCCCTATCGTCATTGCCCACCACAAACTTCCCTTTCAAAGGACAAATGTGCAAGCCTGACAGAGGTTCACTGAGCTACATGGGGAGAGAAGCCAGAAACGCTCAGCTGAGAAAAAGAGTATGGACTGGGAGACAGACACACTCACTTATCTGTATGAATCGTGCTTCCGGTCAACAATGAACTGAAAAACGCCTATGAGGTGCAACAATTGACCGGAATCTTCCAATCTTCAAGAAGAGCCTCGGGCTCACCGGCGGAATGCTACATGAGCGTGGCGCAGACAACAGTGTGATCTCCAATATGATAGCCTTATCTTACACATAAGGCTGGAGTCAGCCTTTTCGTTTCCTCAGGTGCAAACATCGCACCGTCTCGTTCCACTATACTTCACCAGAAAAGCGCCTCTGCGTTGTCAACATGCTTACCTAATGGTTAATCCAATCCCTGCAGAAGTCGCATTAACCTACATCAACACCCTGCTCAGCACCTCCCCCAATCCCCTCTCCCCAAGCCACCCCTCCACAGCCCCCATATCCCCCCGATTTGCCCTCGCTCCCCTTCTCTCTCCCACCTCATCCGTAATCTCCCGCATATCCTCAAACACCCTCTTCACCCCCTCCCCATCCCCTTCCTCTCGTAGCCGTTCACTAACCTTCTTGTGGTGACTTGGGATATCGCCCCAGCTCTCCGTCTTGATGAACTTCATGTAGGAGTCTATGTTGGAGGAGGTTCCCTCGAGGCAGAGAAGCCCCGGTTTGCCGGCGAAGAGGAAGCCGGTGAGGGAGTAGGAGGGTGCCTGAAGAAATCAGTGAAAGTTGGGGAAGTGGGTTACGCATGCGAAGTGCTTGGAAAATCGTAAAGGGGGGTATGGGCGTTACGTACGTTGATGATGAAGTCATCGCGTTTGGAACGAGTGGATATTGAGGGGAAGTAGAACCAGGCGCGGACGATAGGGGAGGATGATGCTGCGGAGGTGGCATTGGGTTGTGAGGAGAGGGCGAGTTGGGATTGAAGGAGGTCGGATGCGGCTTGGTTGATGTCGTCGATTGCCGTGAAGAGGTCTTCTTGCTCCGAGACTTGTGCATTAAGCTGCGTGGTTGCTGCTCGGTTGAGCCATGATGGTTGTCGTATCCTTAATCTCACGTGAGGGGCTTCTTCTGGTGGCTGATCCCCTTCGTATGTGAATGGGACATTGATGTCTAGCTGTAGATGGTTGTCCCCCAGAATGGCGAGATCGAGGAGTAATGTAATCGTTGAGGAATTCAAGGTGTTTTTCCTGGGCAACGAGTTATGTTCTATCCCACTCTTAAGTATTTCAAGGGCATCTTGAGAGTGCTTCTCCATTGATATTTCCTCTTCCGGGTACATTGCCATTAATAAGTCGATTTGGGCGATTTGATGTTCAATCAACTCCGACGGCAGTAGGTACCACGATGAAGTTGCTGCCATGGTTACCGAATCTTCTTTGGGTCTCTTATTACAGAAGATGCCTAAAGAAGGATGAGAAGGGGAAGTTCAAATGCGGATAGACTTTTGGATGTTGATGCGCTAATCTACATCCGACTAGCGCGGGGCGAATTGGATCTTTGAGAACCACGTGACACAGCAGCCTTCAACAATTCCAGAAAGTTACAACATCGGTATATACCACATTTAAACCGGCCCTACACCCCATAGTCTTGTCCGAAGCTCTACTGACTCTGTATCCCATACGCCGCTGACCCTCAGCGTGTTTTCCACATCTCACACCACTCTCAACAACCAACCCGCGGACTAGTCTTCTACCTCGATACGTCAAAACACAAGAAAGAGCAAGGACACAAGTTAAACCACACATAGAACCATGGGTTCCGTCGTCCTCCCCCATCTCCGAACAGGCTGGCACGTCGACCAAGCGATCCTCAGCGAAGAAGACCGCCTCGTGGTAATCCGCTTCGGCCGCGACCACGACCCAGACTGCATGCGCCAAGACGAAATGCTCTACAAGATCGCCGACAAAGTCAAGAACTTCGCTGTGCGTCACCCTCCCCTTCCATTTTCCCTTCCCCTTCTATTTCTGCTCCACACGCGACCCCTCCCATCTCCTTCTACCCAAAGTCGAGCGGAAAAATGGCGCTATGCTGATATCAGGAAACCAGGTTATCTATCTGTGCGACTTGGATGAAGTGCCCGATTTCAAAGCCATGTACGAGCTGTATGATGCGTGCACCGTCATGTTCTTCTTCCGCAACAAGCATATGATGTGCGATTTCGGAACGGGAAATAACAACAAGCTGAATTGGGTGTTGGAGGATAAGCAGGAACTGATTGACATCATTGAGACGATTTATCGGGGCGCGAAGAAAGGGCGGGGTCTGGTGGTTAGTCCAAAGGATTATTCGACGAGGTATAGGTATTAGATGGGCTGAGGAAAAGGCAGGAGGGGTTGGGGCGTTTTCAACGTTGTGGTTATTGGGTAGCATGATTTGGAAAATGTGAGGAGGTACAGGTCACGGAGATTTCGACGGTTTTGAGGCGAGTTACAGGTTTACATCATGTCATAGACGTGGAATTTCATCCTCAATCACAATCACGTGTCCTCGACTTTCCCACCCCCCGTACCCTCCCACAAACATCGCCTACTCCCCTTCCACACCTTCTCTAGAATACCTCTCCTCGGCAATAACCTCGGAAACACAACGACGACGTCCTCTTCTCCCTTCACCACAACCGCAAGGTAGAACCTAACCTCAAACCCCTTGAAAGCCTCATGTATGAAAATATCCTGGATACTGGTCGTGGGAATGAAGCGCGTAGTAGGTGTGCGGAGGTATATGGAGGACATGGTGCTCGTTTGGAGACCGAGACCGCGGAGGACGGTGAGGGATTCTTCTATTGTGTGAAGTCAGACTTTGTGGTGTGAGATGGAGGATGAGATGAAGCTAACCAGTGTATCCCCTGCGAAGAGCGAGGTAGAGCACGCATAGAGAAGCCGGGAGTAGGTGCCGCCATGGTAGAGGCGAGACGAGCTGGAGGAGCTCGTGTGAGCGCGAGTCGCCGAGTGTCCATGATAGGGCCGGACGGGAATATTCAAGACTGGCACACCGTTTCGCCCATACAAGCAAGACGATTACGCAGCATACTAGCATGCGCAACGCAATGCCCAGATAAAAACTCAATTTAGCTGCGATTGTCTTCGCTTGCGGACGCGTAGACACCGTGTAGGAAACGGTGGCTTGGGTAGGTTGTAACGTGTGGAGCGTCTGCACAGGCGGCGCGCTGAGCCGCTGCAGCGCTGATATTATCGTCGCCATTCCGACATGACATTCGGTCGTAGCTCAAGTCAAGCTTGCGCGTGGAAGAGGTGGGATGGGATGAGAGCCGCGGTTCAGCCCTACAACGGGAAGAAGCGAGGGTCATAGCTTCCAAAAGTATCTCGCCCATGCTTGCCTCTCCACCTCTACAGACGCAAACATCCATCCCCCACTCTCACAACCCGTGATAATGCCTTCGCCCGCTCCTCACCCAGACCGCGCCGCGCTTGTCCCGCGCTCAAACTCCCGCTCGCCCGCACGAAAAGACGACTCGCGCGCCACAGATGAATCTCGCGCACGTTCCCGCTCCCGCTCCCCCAGACGAAGTCCCCCGCGCAAACCAAAAAGCTACTCGGGCCTGAAATGGAAGAAAGCAGACCGCTCTGACGCCGGCGAACGAGACGGCCGCGACCGCGACGACAGAAGAGGAGGTTACGAGAGGGACGACCGCCGCCGCGACGACAGAAACAACGACCGAGACCGAGGGTTCCGATCGCGCGACAGACGTGACGACGACCGGCGGCGTGACTACCGCGACGACCGCGACCGCCGAGGCAGAGACCGGGACTCAGACCGCCGCGACCGACGCGAGCGCGACGACCGTCCCTCACGCGATTCCAAGCCCCCCAGAGAAAAGAAACCCGCCGCCGCTCCAGCCCCAGCCGCATCCGGCGAGCCCATGATCATCGTAACCGTCAACGACCGCCTCGGCACCAAAGCGCAGATCCCCTGCATGGCGTCGGACCCCGTGAAGGTGTTCAAAGCGATGGTAGCCGCGAAGATAGGCCGGCCCGTGCATGAGATCATGCTCAAGAGGCAGGGGGAGAGGCCGTTTCATGATCAGTTGAGTTTGGCGGATTATGGCGTCAGCCATGGGGTGCAGATTGATCTGGAGTTGAATACGGGGGATTGATGAAGTGGAGAAGGGAGGGGGATGGGCGATGAAAATTGTACAGTAAATAGGGTTGAGTTGGGTTGGGACGAAGCGCGAGCGTATATGAAGTACGGAACCGGGCAGATCTGTTCGCTGGGCTTGGAATATGGTTTTGCGCAGCTAGAGCACGCGTGGCGTACACATCCACGTCCACTCGCCAACGTAAAAAAAATGACATGCATGATACCCCTGACGCAACATCCGAACTTATTTCACAGTCTGGGTATCATTTCTCTCTACCTCACTCATCCGCATCCTCCTCCTTCGGCCTCCTCCCATCCGGCCCCAACCCCTTCTTCCTCGCATACCTCTCATTCACCACCTCCACCGGCTCCTGCCTCTCCCTTTCAAGCACCGGGGCATAATTTCCCTTCGCCCTCCCCACATTCCCCCCATCAAACACCCTCGGCCCACCCCTCGGCATCCCCTTCCCACCCCCATCCTCACCCCCCTCTCTATCCAGCGTGCTCTCCCCCTGCCCCGCAATCGCATCCAGCAACAGCGCACTCAACGTCTCATCAATCTTATTCCCGCGCCACAACTCCCACACGTCGTCGATGACGCCTCCGCGCCCCCACTTCCCGCGTCCCATGCTGCTCGGTCCGCCCCCGGCTTTGGCCTTGGCGAGAGCCTTGGGCTCGACGGCTCCGTCGTCGCCGACGTAGATCCAGGGCAGGCGGTCTTTGTAGCCGTGGGTGCGCTCCTCTGAGGACTGGACTTCGTGCTCGTGGGGGAAGATGCAGTCCCAGAGGACGAGCGGGGCGTCGCTGGCCATTTCGTATTTGGGGCGTGTGGGGTTTTGCTCGATGTTGAGGAGGTGCGTGATGAGGTCTGGAGACTCGAGGCGCTGGCCGATGAGGAAGAGGATGGCGACGATGGAGCGGACTTGGTGCCAGAGGAAGGCGGAGCCGTGGAGTACGAAGGCGTACATTTTGGGCTCTGCGCCTGAGGCGGGGTTCTGGAGGGCGGTGTGGGAAAGGAAGCTGGGGACTGAGAGGGGCGAGACTTCTTCGATGGAGGCGTGGAAGATGCGTCGTTTGAAGTTGGTGAGTTGTTTGCTGGCGTCGATTTTGCAGAAGTTGCGGAAGTCGTGGAGGCCTTCAAGGCGGCTGCAGGCTTGTCGCATGGCGTCTATGTCGAGCCAGCCTTCGCGCATGGGTGGAGAGGTGGAGGCCGCGTCGAGCAAGGGGGAGTAGACACCCGAGGTGCCGGGGACGGGTGCGAAGCATGGGTTCGTAAAGAAGTATTTGTAGCGGCGCTCTTTGCAGGAGAAGCGGGCGGAGAAGTTGGGCGGTGGGTTGGGACACCAAGCGTAGATGCGGATATCTGGTGGGAGGACGCGGTTGAGAAGTTGAATGTAGGCGAGTTCGTCTTTGAGGTCATCAAAGGGTTTCGTCGACTCTTCGTTCTCAACCGCTGCCGCTATCTCTGTCTCTTGCATAGCATTTTCTGCGGCGTCCTGTTCCAACGCGACTGCAGGCTTCGGCCGAGGTCGATTACTCCTAACCCTCACCCCAATGACCTGTCCAAAGGCGCTCACGCCTCTGTCCGTCCTGCCGCACTTGGAGTACTCGCACCCCTCCCAATTAACATCTGCCCCATCTCTGTCCCACTTCTCAAACGTCTTCCTGTCTAACCTCTTATATGTCTCGGCCTCTCTGTCATCCTTCGGCGTCGGGCTAATCAATCTCGTCTTGACCAGCGCTTTCCACAGCTCCTCCTCTATCGTAGGCAGCGGCGTCGTGTTGTTTGCATGATGCTCCAGTCCATTATACTTCTGGCCCAGGTATGCAAACTTCAGCGCTATAAGTCTCGTACTGTATCTTGACGCGTCGAAAGCCTTCGGTTGCTGCTTCGGGGGCTTGCGGTACGGTATTTGCTGTTCCGCATCTCCTGGCGCCGGTATGGGGAAATTTGTGAAGGTCGCAGCGTTCGGTCCGGCAAGGGTTGAAGCAAGGACTTTATCATTCGGTATGATCTGTGACTCCAGCTCTTTGACGCGCGCGACGAGCTGCTCGTGTGTCCACTGCTCGTAGCCGGGGCTCATTGTGCTGCGGGCGCCCGGCTTAGTGCGAATCTGCTCGCGGCGGGGCACGCGCGAGAGCTTGTGGAAGCTGCGGCGGGTGCAGAAAAGACGGTGCAGCTGGTGCTCGAGCTCGGGGAAGGAGTGCACTGGGAGGTGGGGCAGGATTCCCCTCATTCTCTTCGTGGTGTATGCAATGACTGGGCTACTTTTTTTCCTGCACACTTGCGTCAGGGTCCTGCCCTAGCTATTTCGAGTATGGGCGAATCTTCATCCACCAAGGTTCGGCGGGAACGGGTGTCACCTCGAACATTCCGCTTGGCATGAAACGCCTCACCTTGGCATGAAACTCCTTCAAGATCATGCGGTCAGGGACGCATTCATGCAAAGGCGCGGGGGACAACATCACCTCATCTGGAAGACAGGGCGCTAGCGACCTGAGCCGCTCAAAGGGCTGACTTTCATGCCTGACTGCATTGACGCACCTAAAGCTATGTATACAGAATGTATGTGTAGTTGAGGATCATGTATTAAAAGGAATAGAGAATGTGCATGTGTATTCCATCTTCCCGCCCGGCGTGCTCTAATGGCTGATGGTGGTAGAGGCAGTAGTGGCCTTTTCGGCCATTCCTTCTTCAGTCCCTGTTTACTGATAGACACCCCATTGTTGGGTCGTGTACTCCCTGCCTTGTTCCTGCTGTCCTGTCCTTAAGCAAGGGACTGGATCTGAGTTTGGGATTCAGCTTTGCGCTGCGCAGTTGTGCCTGTCTAATCCCGCATTGGTTCAATGCGATCTGGTTCAGTTTCGGGATCTGTCTTCAGTTCGAAGCGCAGCCATGTATCCAAGATTTCCTGTTGCTGAGGTATGCAAGCCGAGCTGCGTCCGCGTATTGCCTTCAATGTCCATAGAGCCCCTGAAGGGCCAATCCTTGTTCTTTGATTCTTCCTAATCGCTTTGCTTTATCCTTCCCTCTTCTCTGGCCTATCGAGTGGGCTTCGGAGCGGGGTTAGGGCGCCAGATCGTGGGCTCAGAGCACCACCGTTCAACATGGGTCCATCAGTTGACCTTTTCATCTTGCCCTCCGCCCACGCGGTGATCTTTCCAAACACTGGCTCAAAGTTGTTTGCCCAGAAATGGCTCGCACCGAGGGTGACGGCGGTGAAGAGAATGATACCAACAAAGATGCGTGCGGTGCCGGGTTGAGCGTACCGATAGATCGTATCGCGCTCGTTGGCTATGTCCTCCTCCGTTGGCTTTTCAAGCTTGAACGCATCCAAAGGCTGACCGGCAAAAATAACCCATGCGAGCACAGTGCGCATGACAGTGCCGTGTACCAGGTAGATGGGGAAGCTGAGCTTGCCCAACCATCGGAGCGCCTTGACGGAGAGCGCGCGACGCAGGTGTGGGCTGATGAGAATGGCGAAGCAGAGCATCAGGGCGCCGGTGCTGCCGGCGAGACGAGGGAACGAGAAGTGGACCGACGTGGGGAAGGCAACGGTGAGCATGTACTTGAGGCTAGCCGACCACGGTACCGCATCGGCGTTGCCGGCGGGGAAGGACATGAGCAGCAGTGCGAATACAGCGAGGGCAGGTGATAGCACCGTCGACACAAGCGGGAATGATGCCAGTTTAGCGGGCAGTGGAGAGACGCTGAACTCGGCCAAGATTATACCTCCAATGACTGTGAAGCCAACGAGGGGATCCCGCATGGCATTGGACCAGCTGAAGGACCATAATAGGCAGAGAGTAAGCGTGATGGTCCTCCAGATTGAAGTCAGTTGGACGGTTGCCAGTAGAACGAAAAACGCCATGATACTGCCCATGAGCAGATAAATCAGCGCCCACTGGGGCTGGTCATAAACGTTGCCAGGGCCAAATCTCCACGTTGACATCAGCGCTTTGACCAGATCGAAGAGAGCGCCACACCACGACTCGGACGGTACTGGAGTGTTGGTATACAGCCAGTAAGCGTCGCTGTTCCTAGCTAGCTCGTAGACTCCGGTCTGGCACAGTGCCCAGGAGATGATGGTGGCAGCAGTGGCCGGGAGGACGAGGCGGAAAGACCGCCGGAAAGAAGCTGTTGAAAGGCCAAGCAGGGCAGATTCCGAGTCGCCATTGCGTGCTTGTTTTATAGGTTTCAAGGCGTTGACGAACCCCAGCAAGACGAAGAAGAGGGCGACCCAGCTGTGTCCAGAAGCGATAAGGCGGAGGAAGGGTCGTTGGAAAAGCCATGGTGTTTTTGTCTCGCTGTCAGCACAGCAAGGATTGGTGAACTGTCTGCCAAGGCAGAGGACAATGTGCGAGGAGGCGACATAGAGAGCGGCGATGCCTCGCAGGCCGTCTGCCCAGGTACTGTCTTGCATGATGCGGTCGTTGAAATCCGTGAGTAACATGTTGTGAAGAGCGAGCTGTATGTCGGCCCAGGTGTGCGCACTTGGTCGACCAAAACCCAGATTAGGTGTCCAGCGTCCGGCACTGGTATCAGCGAACGAGTGTATAATATGTCGGACGATTCTTGAAAAGGGGAGTCTCATGAAGAAAGGGGTGGACCCGGCTTAAACGCAGTTGAATCAAGCCTTGCCGCGGGTGAGCACGCGAGAAGCAAGGTAAAGCAGAAAGCAAGAGTCGCGGCCCTTAACGAGGCTGTTCCTGCTTGAGTGGGTAATCTTAAAGAAAGGAGAACCGAGCGGGGGCTGAGCGCATCGGGTTCCCGCAGTTTGGACGGTGTGCCGCTGACTTATGCAGGCTCAATATGGGGTCAGCACGCGCCCAGGCGAAGGACGAGCTTTTAAAAGACGATGCGACTTCTCGATGGTGAAAAAGGGCAGACCCGCGTCGCCGGGATAGTGGAGAATGGAGAACAAGGAGAAAGGACAAAGACGCGGTTCGCAACGAGTGCGAGGAATGCAAGGCAAGGCGAGGCTGATGCGGTGCAGTCAAAAAACAAGGAACAAGGTCCACGGTAGCCATTTCATGTAGATTTGCCCAGCTAGCCACGGACTCCAGTTGGCAGTCCCCTGATTCGCGTTGAGCCCCATGTTTACGGCTAGTGAGCTTCCCGAGGTGTGGGTGGCGTTGGCTGTGATCTTCAGCGCTGCGGAAATTTCGCCAGTGAGGAGAGCCATGGGCCAACCACACAACGCGCCAGCCCTCGGCAGCGCGCGGGAAGGGGGGCTAAAATGACGAGTTGATCCTCTGGCGGCCAGTTCTGGAGGGCAGATTCATGCCAAGCAATGAAGGTGTTTAGGCGCGTAAAAGCTGGCGAGTGAAACAACGATCCTCGGGGTGATCCATGTAAGTTGTGGGATGCAAGATAACGCGAGAGCGGTGGGTCGTGCGCAGCATCAAAGGACAACGGTGTCAGCATCAAACCATTCCTCCGACCTCTGCACCACCTCCTCCACTACCGTCTATCAGAGCATATGCAGGTCTCATGACCCCGTCGGCAGGTGCGTCCTTAAGTGGCGTATCATAAGCGTACAATAAGCGTTATCGACAAAGCCACCAGAGACTCCCATCGCGTCCTGCACATGCTAATTTGCGATACGGCTGGATCTAGACCGCCCGGGTCTTCATCCCTTGATCACTTAACCTCTCCATGCCTACAATTCTCACATCGAGATTGCAATGTCGCATCGAACTTCTCCATGTCGGCGTTCCCAGGGTCCAAGATTGGGCATTCTGCACGTGTTACGCGCTACCCCGGGCCTGGCCAGATTACTAAGCACACGAGCTTGGCGGATTACTAAGTATACGAGGCTGCGCCTCCCTCAGCAGCTTAGGCAACAAGGTAGCCCACAGCCCACAGCCGACTACAAGAGGGAGCTATTCACCAGCTGTTCAAGACCACAACCTCTACACCACTCGTTCGCGAACAATTGATGACTGGTCCTTAGATCCATTGACATCGAACATTAGATACATCGAAGCATTTCCCAATTCTCCTGCTGTTGCGTGCTTCCTCTCCAGAACGATACGAGAGGCCGCCCAGCTAGGCAGTAGACAAGCTTAAATTGACTTTGAATCTCACTGCTCTTTCTTGATCGAGTACTGTGCAGTTGAAACCCGACGGTATCATCATTTCGCAAATCTCTGCCCTGATTGTGGTGAAACTTTGACCGCCCTTGTCTTTTTTGCGCCCACTTTACCCTTACCTCCGTCTTTACATTTTGACCATGGTCTTTGGCGGTATACCAAAACCCGTTGCCGTTTGCGGTCTGTACTACACACACTCGTACCAGTATGCGAGACACGGCCCGCACCCGTTCTCTAGCGTGGTGGATGACCGTGTGTTCCTTCCCCAAGTTCAGTTGAAGGCGCACGCCACCATTCTGCAGACAACGTCGCATGTCACACTGACTCAGACCTTCATCAATCCCTCATCGGCGAAAGCCATCCGCGAGGTCAAGTATGTCTTTCCGCTATATGAAGGTGTCAGTGTTGTGGGCTTCACCTGCCATGTCGCGGAACGTACCATTGTCGGTGAGGTCAAGGAGAAGACTGAGGCAAGGCAAGACTATACTGCAGCTCTTGGGCGAGGAGAGACCGCCGGTCTTTTTGAGCAGCTGGACACAGCAGACACTTTCATGACCACCGTGGGCAACGTGCCACCTGGTGTACGCATTGTCATCGAACTCACCTATCTTGGGGAGCTGAAGCATGACATGGAGGTAGATGGAAATCGCTTCACGATTCCAAACATCATCACACCTCGCTATGGCAGGACAGCACCAGGATCCGAAGCCGTGTTGGCCCAATTCCATGGACACGGCCACTCTGGTGGAGGTCCGTCAGGCAGCATCTCAGTCACCGTCGATGCGGAGATGGCAGAGGGCTCATTCATACAGAAAGTGCTCTCCCCCAGTCATCCCATCTCAGTCTCGATGGGAACCACATCTATCGCACCGAACGATGACCCCAAGTTGTCCAAAGCATCCGCAAGTCTCAGCATACACAGCACGCATCTCGACACGGACTTCGTCCTCCAGCTTGTGGCAAAAGACACCGGGGTCCCAAAGGCCATTCTCGAAACGCACCCCACAATTCCTAACCAGCGGGCCTTGATGGCCACTTTAGTCCCAAAGTTCGCCCTTCCGCGAGAGAACCCGGAGATTGTGTTCGTCTGCGATCGCTCCGGATCTATGGAGGGTACTAGGATTGAGCTGGCTAGAAAAGCTCTCCAGATCTTCCTCCGGTCGCTGCCTGTGGGCACTATGTTCAACATTTGCTCGTTCGGCTCGTCCTACTCATTCCTATGGCCGCGAAGCGTATTTTACAGCCAGGAGACGCTAGATCAAGCTGTTCAACACGTGAGCACTCTGAGGGCCGACTACGGCGGGACGGAGCTGTTCGAGCCGCTCAAAACGAGCATACAGCAACGCTACAAGGATATCCCGCTCGAGATCATGGTGCTCACTGATGGAGCCATCTGGAACCAGGATGTTCTGTTTGGGTATCTGAACGAACAGGTCCAGGACACTAAGGCACCAATCCGGGTCTACAGTCTAGGCGTCGGAACGGGGGTGTCGCACGCACTGACTGAAGGCATCGCCAGAGCAGGGAACGGATTCTCGCAGACTGTCGGAGAGGGCGAGAAAATGGACAGTAAGGTCGTGAGGATGCTCAAGGGAGCCTTATCTCCGCATGTCAATGACTACACGCTTGAAGTGAAGTATGCTGGTAGTATGGAGAGTCTCGAAGAAGACGATGACTTTGAAATCGTAGAGCGGGTTGCAGATAGCTTGACGGTCAAGCTCGATTTGAACGAGAAAGAAGATCCATCTAATGTCGTAAGTCAACACCTCGACAACTGCCACATCTCATACCTGACTAAATTTCTGCAGACTAAACCAATCTCACTATTCGACCCTTCCGCCGACCCAGACAAAGCCGAATTAGCTGCGTCCACCGCCCCGACTGCCTCGCGCTTCGCCCACCTTCCAAATGTCCCACCCCCTAAAATCATCCAATCACCCCAGAGAATTCCTCCCCTCTTTGCCTTCAATAGAACAACCGTCTACCTCCTCCTCGGTCCAGACGCCCCACGCCAGACTCCCCGATCCGTCATCCTTCGCGGAACCAGCGCCCACGGACCCCTGGAGCTCGAGTTCCCTGTACAAGTTCTTGAGAAGACTGGAACGACGATCCACCAGCTCGCCGCCAAGAAAGCCACGTACGAGCTGGAACAAGGAAGAGGTTGGCTCTCCGACGCCAAGGACGAATCTTCGAAGTTGCTGAGGGAGCGGTACGAGAGCCGATTCAGCAGCATGGTGGAGCGCGAAGCTGTAAGGCTGGGTGTGCAATTCCAGGTCAGTGGGAAGTGGTGCTCCTTCGTAGCTGTAGAAAAAGACGAAGATGGGAAGAGCGAGCATGAGGCGATGCGGGAGCAATGGGAGTATCTTGAGGACGAGCCTGCGCCGGAACCTTCGGCAAGGAGCGGTGGGTTGTACGGCAGCCCATTCGGCAAACCGCTTTTCGGAGGTGCTACGAATCTGGCTGTACAAGGTGCGTCAGGGAGTCTCTTTGGGTGTAACAATATCCCGGCACCCAACGTCACGTGTCACAGATCTGGTAATGCGAGTACAGGTGGCGCACTGTTTGGCACACAGAACGCACAGCACATGTCCACTGGCCATGGGCAGCCTTCCTTTGGACGATCACTTTCCCGTTCTTCTGGGGTAGCATCTCATGCACCGCCTCCTCCGAGCGCTACCTTGTTTGGCTCGAGCTCAAATACGTCTTCAACTGCTTTTGATTCGCACGCAGGTACGTCTTCGAGTCTCTTTATCTCTTCTACAAAGCCTGCAGCCGGTGGTCTTTTTGGGGCTAAGACCCCATCTCTTTTCGACGGCCTTGGTCAGAACTCCACAGGCGGCGGTTTGTTTCGACAGGTGCCCCAAAACTCCGATAATAGTTCGAGTGGAGGGCTGTTTGGACAGCAGAAAGGCGGTGGCTTATTTGGCGCAGTGTCTATTCCGTCCAGCAGCCAAGGCGGACGACTTTTTGGACAACTGCAGCAGAATCAGCAGCAAAGCGGAAGTCTTGACGGGCAGCAGCAACATCAGCAGCGTGTGGCACAGCAAATGGCTCAACAACAGCAAGTTGCGCAACAACAGAGCACGGCGCCCCAGCAGAGCTCATGGGGTCAACAGAACCCTATTCAGCAACCTCTTCGTTCGAGAAATGACGGAGGTCTACCGAAGGCAAACCACGCACTACAAGACTATCAAATGCAGATGATGCTTCTTGAGCAGCAGAACAAGAAGCGCATGCTGATGGCTAGGCAAGAGAAAAATGATGAACAGACCAAGCCGCAACTATTCGGTGCCTCCAATGAAAGCGGCGCTCCTGGAGGTTTCGGTGCAGCCTCATCGGGTGGACTCGTTGGTAACAATGCCCTCGGGGGATTGCTGGGTAGCAGCAAAACCACTGAAGTTCCCTCCGGTGCAAGCACCACCTCTGCACCCTTCGCAGCACCTTTCGCCTCACCTTCATTCGACCCGCTCGGCCTCGGTTTCGACGACACCAGCGCTCTAGAAAGCTTTGATTTCGACTCTTTCCTCAGCACAGGCGACGAAGCGAATAACTTTGGCGATATTTCAGCATTCGGTTTCGCAGACGCAAATTCCTTTGAAGCCCCTACTCCTGAGCCTGCGGTGACCATCGCACCTCCCAAAACAGACGACGAAACTCTCTCCCTACTAATCACGCTCCAGACCTTTGAAGGAGCGTGGGAGTACAGTCCTTCTCTGTTCGTCGCGCTCAAAGTTACGGAAGGTGTCGTGGAAGACGCTAGGACTGTGGCCAACTACGACGTCTCTCTGGCTACGGCAGAGAAACAAGGAGAGAAAATGGAATACAGTAAGACGGAGTGGGCGACTGCGCTGACGGCTGTGTACCTCGAACAGAAATTGGCAGGTCTGCAGGGAAGTTGGGAGTTGATTGTGGATAAGGCAACAGGCTGGCTTGTAGGGAGAGTAGGACGGGATAGGGTGAGAGAGCTACTTTGTAGCGCGGAGAAGGTCTTTGAAAAATAAGAATGGTGATGGGTGCAAGGCGAGGTCTGGATAGTAAGGTGGTGCGGTTTGGAAGAGTGATGAAATGTTTTGCCGTGGGACGTGTTTAGGTAGTTCAAGGACGTTGTGTTATAACGGATCCAGTATCGAAATGAGATCGATCGAAAATTGCAAATAACGAGTTGCAGGTAGTACATGTATAGAGTTCTGAATAGCAGCAGTAAGTGCAGTGACCACCCAGTGCACAATGGCACACTACTACCATATCTCCCCAAGTTGTTCCAGAACAGACATTTTGGTCGTCTTTTGAACGCATTGAATTCGGAAAATTCGATGGACTTACGATGCTTTGCGATGGGGAGACACATACTAAACGAGATTTGAGGTGTTGATGTGGGTCCGGCAAATAGATGAAGTTCGTAAGCGCGCCGCGTTTCAAACATGCGCGACAACGTTTTCCACCATTAAGAAAATTAGAGGTCGCGCTACAGCTCTGTCCGTTGCTTGATCGTCATTGACGTTTGCAAACATACGATAATCATATTCTGTCCATATAAAGGTCGCCAAGGAACGGCAGTATGGCAATCTTCATCTTCACGTTCTTCGCATACGGATAGCTGCTGGTCAACTTCCTAGGTTATCTTCCATTCGTTACTCGAGTCATTCATTTGCACCAGTCTCTCGTTGAACTAGCTGTCCATACCATCAAGAAACCGTCAAGATGAAGTCTTTCGTCATTGCACTTTCCGCCACTGCGCTGGCCAACGCTGCTGCCATTCGCCGCCAGAACGACTACGGCTACCAATTCTCCAACGCACTTTCAACCGGTCCTGTCGCGGACAACTCCTTCATCCGCGAAGCAAACACCACCTTGATCCTGCCTGAGACGAACAGCCCCCAGACCGGTAACCTTGCGCTTTGGCCTGGCATGGGCACCAGTGGAGGCGACCTGATCCAAGGTCTTGCTATCTCCGTGTCTGACGGTAGCGCCGGCTGCGAGAAGTCATCTGGAAAGTGGTGCATCGTCGCGAGCACGCTTGAGGACACCCAGCAGATGGGCAAATATGTCACTGCTTCGCCCGGCTCGTCTGTGACCTTCCACTGTACGTCCTGCCCTCTTTTCTCGTCCTTCATGATATAAGGCGTTGAATTTCCTGACTAACCATATGGTACAGATAAGTACAACGACGACACGGCCAAGTACGACCAAACCGTCTCCCTCGACGGCACCGTTGTTTCGGAGATCTCCACCGACAGCGGAAAAGCCCAGGGTTTTGGTACGGCTGTCGAGTGTCAGCAGGCTGCGTGCGGCACGGTGCCGGCGCACAAGTACGTCGACACCACGCTCATCATGGATGTGGCCGATGCGAACTACGACCAGACTAAGGGTACGACTGGCGCTACTGGCGATATGGTTACTGCGGATGGAGGCAAGACTTGGACTATTGCGACTATCAGCATTGAGTCGCACACTTACACTTAGGATTGTTCGCGGATATCTCCTAGGATGAGCAGGTGATGCTTTGTATATACTTCTTACTACTTCGTGTTTATATTGGATCGAGTTGGAAGGTCACCGAGGTCAAATTAGCAACCCCGCTTTCACATGAGCCATGCAATGTCCACATCCACTTCGCAGTCGCGTTGACGCTCATATTTCTAGAAGCAATTTGACATTGATGAGTGTAGGTCGCCCGTCGTATCGACCAGCTGGTCGACAGCTGAGGTAAAGCGGATCAGTTGTTGCAGCAGATCGCGTTTGGTGCGGAGCAACACGTTGAGCCGAGGCAATCCTCTACCACCAACTGAACATCGTCCCTGGACTACATACCTATACTACTTCACTCGTGCAACTCAGATCAGTATTTACATATCTCTTCGTAGTTGACTGTTCGCTGGAAAGTTTCATACTTACTGCCCAACATGACGCACCAGCCCATCCTTGCTTCCTCATCAACAACCGGATTCTTCCAAGCCCTACCCGTCCTGCCGCCCCAATACACATTACCAGAATCATTGCCTCCAAGAGAAGGCGTTGACCGTCGAGTTCAAACTGCCACAGAAGCATCAGACGACAAGATCCTTAGCCGAGTCCTCAGCCTCTACCTCCCTCCCAACACCACAAAGGTCACTCAGCATGCCCACCGCATCGCCCGGTTATCGCTCGACCCTGAAGTCCTAGCCCACGCCACAGACGCAGAAACAAACCACCCTACCCTCCGCCCTCTGACCACTTTCGGAGAAGAAAATAAAAACGATCCGCTCTGGACCACTGCAGGATGGCGGAAGTTGAAAGAACTCGGCTGCGAAGAGGGACTCGTGGCTGTGGCGTATGATACTTCGAACGCTGACTTTAGTAGACGGATTCACCAGTTTGGGAACGTGTATCTTTGGACGCCGACGGGGACTATGACGGGGTGTCCGCAGAGTATGACGGATGGAGCTGCGGCGTTGATGAGGAGGCATCTGAGCGATGGGGATGGAGATCAGCCCGGTCGGGGCGAGGTATTTGCTGAGGTGTATCGAAGGCTGACGAGTCGTGATCCGAAGATGGCGTGGACGAGTGGGCAGGTAAGACGTTGTTCAGTCCATGTTGGATAATGTGCTAAAGCTATCGCGAAATAGTGGATGACTGAAAGAACTGGAGGTAGTGATGTGTCTGGGACGGAAACGGTGGCCACGCGGTTGACGGCGCAAGATATCGAGCGAGAAGGAGAAGGCGGAGGAGGAAGAAATGTTGATGCTGTGGGTATGCCGCTGGGCCCGTGGAAGATTGACGGCTTCAAGTGGTTTAGCAGCGCGACTGATTCAGAGATGAGTGTGCTGCTCGCACGCACAGCCAAAGGTGGCCTTTCCGCGTTCTACGTTCCTATGCGTCGACGCGTGAGAAATAAAGGCTCTATGCACGACGGTATCTACAGAGATGCCACACCTTCCACTGAGCTCAACGGCATCCGCATCCAACGCTTGAAGAACAAGCTCGGCACCAAGTCTCTCCCGACCGCCGAAGTCGAGCTCAAAGGTGCTCGCGGATGGCTCATCGGCACTGAAGGCGAAGGCGTAAAAGAGATATCCGCTATCCTAAACATCACCCGTCTACACACCGCAGTGAGCAGTGCCGCAAATTGGGCACGCGGTCTCGCTGTCTGCCGTGCTTATAGCAAAGTCCGGAAGGTCCGTGGTGGTCTGCTACAGGACAACCCTGCACATTTGCGGTGGATGGCAGACGAGACGGTCAAGTACTGGGCCAGCACGCACTTTGCCTTCCTGGGTGTCGCACTGCAAGGTGCGTTGGAGCAGGGTTGGGACGATGCGGTACGGAATACGGGAGCCTCGAAGCTCATACCGCAGGACAAGGCGCAGACTGCGGACCTGCTGCGTCTCTTGCTTCCAGTCATGAAGGCCCAGGTCAGCGTGGCAGCAGTGCATGGGCTGAGAAATTGCATGGAATGTCTGGGTGGTGTTGGCTATTGTGAGAACAATGAAGCTGGCGGGCTGATGAATGTCGCAAAGGTTTATCGCGATCAGCTTGTCAATCCTATATGGGAGGGTACTGTCAGCGTCATGGCAGAAGACTGTGTGAGGGTCATACTCGATAAGCGACTCGGACATGGCGACGTGTTAGTGAATGTCTTTGCGCCTTGGGTTCGGCGCGTAATCGAAGGCGTCAGTGCGGAGTTAAAACCGGATGTGGACATCCTCGAGGGAAAGCTTCAAGGTTTGCTCGATATGGTCCGTGGAGCTGCGAAGGAGGGATTGCTCTACAACGGAAGAAATATCCTCGAATCGATTGAGACCATAACGAGCGGCTTGGTCTTGCTATACGACGTAACGACAAGTCCCGAGGCCGTCGCCCTGAAAATCGCCCGACGCTACATCCACTCGAAGTCACCTAATGTTACGACACATATCTCGAAACACAGCTTGGAGAACGCGGTGGCAGACGACAAGAGCATCTTTCTCGGTCCATCCAGCCTACAGCCCGTCGTCCCTTCAAAACTCTGAACGCACCTCTCCAACGCCTCGCTCTCAACTTTCAAAACACCGAGACTTCCACGTAACTACCCCTCATCATTCTCTTTCTTCATCCTTTTAACCGGCGCAGGCTTCCTCGCCGCCTCCACCGCATACGTCCACCTCCTCGCATTCTCCCCATCCACAAACCGCCTCACATGCTCCGGCACTTCTTCCACCCTATTATACGGCCCACCTACCGGCTCCTCCAGTCTCTCATACACGGGAATCACACCCGTCCACACCGAATCCAGAACATCCTCCCTCTTCATATCCTTCCTCTCGTCCTCCGGAATGCCCTCCCTCGCCTTCCCGCTCGCGCTCTCGATTCTCATCTTGAGAATACGTGTAGATTGCATCTCAGCATTGTCAGGCGGCACGCGGGTATTCTCGTAGCGCCGGGGAACAACGGAGTTAGTAACCAATTGCATAGCCCAGAGTTTCTCCTCGTCGTTGTCGACGATAGTGCCGTGGCCGTGCAGGATCGCAGAGCGGTAGTTGTAGTTGTGCGTATTGGGCGTTAGTGTGAGGACGAGGCCGTCGAGTTTGGTGGCGGCGACGCAGAGCGGGATGCCGGGGGGAGACGCGGCGAGGTTCATGAGGCGGCTGGAGACGTAGCCGTGGAGGTAGCAGTGGGGCTCGTGGTCGCTGTGGTAGTGCCCGATTTGGCCGATCATGGGGAGGACGACTGAGACTGGGGTGGATGGGTCTGGGACGAAGGATACGTGGAGCACGGGGGTGGTGTTGACGATGGTGTGGATGGTGGAGACATCGTATGTTGCTGCAGGGCGGTATCAGTCAAGTATCAGGATACTTGGGATTGAGAATTAAGCTTATGTACCTTGATGTTTGTAGCGATTCACGGTGTTAGATGTCTCTTTGGGGTAAGTTTCTGCCATGTTGCTGTTGGTTCAATGGTGCCTATATCAGACGCATCAAGAGCGACTGCAGTGCATATAAGCGATATGGCGGGGTCGTCTATCTCCGTGTCTATCCATCAACCTGAATAGATGCGCTTCAAAGTGTGGTAATGATCATGATAGGCGCTCTGGGGTACAGGAGCTGGCGCATGGCTATACTGAATCAGGGAAGTACATGCGAGGGTTCGCTGATAGTATCCTATCGACGTCTGGCTGAAAGTCTGTAAACGATTTGAATTGTGAAGACTTTAGGAACGGAATAGTCTACGTAAATTCTGTCGGTAATGATCGCATTGAAGCCATGAAATTATCAAGGTGCTTGACGTTCGGGGCTACCCCGCGTCATCGTTCAAGGACTGAGGCCACCCACGCCAAACCCTATCACAGCCCCATGCCGCGCAAGCCAGGACATGGAGCCAATATCTCGATTGTACTACTCTCAAAAGGCAAAAGGCAATCCTCCAACATATCATAATGTTCAGCTCCTAACGTTGCATCGATGCATTCGCTGCAGACCTATGGTGCCAGTCGAGCCCGTCTAGTCAGGCGAAATGTCAACATCGGTCGAGCCACTTACCCTGCAACATACTACCCTCCTTATGCGCTCCATGCATTCCGACTGCGATTCGCAAGTCATCTTCTTCTGCCTACCTACTTTGGCCGTGGAGCTGTTTACCCGAACGACTGTTGGGTGCAGGGGCAAACACCGCTAATTGGCGTGGCTTTGCATTAGCCACCTGCACACAGCCTCGTAACCCCCCATCGGACTGCTCCTTCGTTGAAGCGGCACCCTACGAGAACCTTCGTATTAGTACCCTCGAGCGTCCACTACCGGCGCATTGCTCCTCCATGCAACACCTCAGGCATCTATGGTATTCGATGCACCATGCCGTGGCCTCTGGAGGAGCAATCCCCAGACCTGAAACCGCTATCAGCGCGAGACTCACGGAATCTGTCGGAGCTACATGATGCGTATCGGACCTTCTGCGAGTACGGATGGCATCACCTCACGTGGAAGAACTTGTCTTATACTCTCGCAACGTACCTGAGCGTATATTTCAGACAAGACGCCGACGGTCAGCTGGTGTACTCTCGACCTCATGCAGAACGTATACAGTATCTAGCTCAGCTCAGTGTAGAGGCCTTGGGATATCTCACGAAAGATGCGCTTTGGGTCCTCTTCCGACGGACCGGCTTTGGCAGTGACTACGCACTGAATCTGGGCGACCATCGCCCTTTCCAGATCCCGGCCTGGCAGTATATCGGGTCATTACCCTACAACGACCTACGAATACTCACCGTAGATATTGCGAACATTCTCCGAGAACGCACATCTTCACCGCACGCACGTGCTAATATCCTGAGCTTGACCCCAGACTGGCGACCTACTTTCGGAGCGGAGTATGGCATCTTTCAATACTTGGAGGTAGATCTATCTCCCGATGACGCTGTCTCGCTGGGCGTACTCCAGTTCGACAGGCGAGCAGCTCTCCAGCCACTTGCACCATCCCGCAAGAGAAACCTTCTCAGGCGAGCGTTAAGCGTAAGAAATCTATCGAACAAGGACAGACCGCACTCTACGGAACTAGTCGATGAGAATTTCCAACCTCGCAAGCGATTCTCGTGGCCTCTTACTGAGAAATATCGCCGGCTCTTCCCACGTCGAAGAAGTGCAGAAACTTCTACAGGATTAAGCGACGCGACGATACGGCCAAAACCTTCACAAGAGCCGCTTAATGTAACGGATGTACCTCTCACAGATTCCATTGGTTCACCAAATTCGAGTGCCACGCTCACACCTACCATATTTCAGCGCCAAATTGTAGATGATATCGTTGAAGAAGAGGATTTTTCTGATGCAGAAAGCATCAAGAGTACTAATACGTTGGACTCCTTGCTAGACTTCTATACCCAAGGCTTGCAATACCCAACACCTCAGTGCCGGGGATCCGGGAAGCCTGTCGTTACCGCCCCAGGAGTTCCGATCGCCGACTCACCGACTCTTGTTCCGACTCTGGTACCAGACGAACCTGTCTCGATCAGTCTAGATATTTCACTCAAATTTACGTCGAGCAAAGATAGGCCAATGTCTCCGAGTTCGGAACATCAATCGTTTGTCACAGCCAAAACAGACGCCTCCGACGGAACAGCTTCTAGAACCAGTAGTCGGTTGACGACCCGCTCCAGTCGAGACAGCTTCTTGTCGTTCAAGTCTATGTTCTCTAACTCGGCTGATTTGTCTGTTTCGAGCGCATACTACCAGTTGTTGAAGGATCAGAAGCTTCTTCCAGAGCGCGCAGTTGAAACCGACTGGTCTGGCCGTGGCCAGCATGCAGAATTCGCCCTCGCAGAGCGGCACCTCGTCCCTCTGCAGGCAGAGAAGCTCCTTGGAAGGACGAGGACTGCGATAGTGGACAGTGTACGATGCAAGCGAGTTCGACTGGTAAGGAAAACCATCAAATGCACCAAGTGGACCGGGGTCAAGCGGGAAGATGCTTTGAGAGAAGTGCAACACCTCTACAGAGCGCAACACGCCCACATTGTCCGCCTCGTGGGAACTTATGTGATTGGCTCAGACCTAGCAATCTTGACATATCCACGTGCCGAGTGGAATCTCGAGCAATTCATGGCCTTTGCGCGGACCGCACATGACTCCAGCGCCAAATGCGCTTCTGCGCTTCGCCAATTCTTCACCTGTACGGTCAAGGTGATGGATTTCTTACATTCGTTTCCCATCAAGCATATGGACATCAAGCCGCAGAATCTGCTCGTCCGAGACATGGCGACCGCTAGCACTGAAGAGTTGAACCGATACAAATTATACTTTACCGATTTTGGCATTTCTAGGGCCTACGAGTCCGTCGAGGAATGCGATACAGAATCGCCTACGTCTTTCACGCGAGCCTACGCTGCGCGAGAAGTGGTTATACAGGAAACTAGAGGTCTCTCTGCAGATATGTTTTCCCTAGGCTGTGTATACTCAGAGATGCTCGCGGCGGTTCTTGACGCGTCAATCACTGCTTTCAAGCCCCAGGGAGAGGTTATTGAAGTCCATTGGGCTGCGCTGCGAGCGGCTCGTTCCACTTCTGAGGATGGACTACGCCCGTATCACCGCGCAACTGAAGATGTACAAGCATGGCTTCACGCGTTGCTACTCAAAGAAGAAACGGAGATGTTGACAGTGCGAGACTGGACAATCGCTTTGCTAAGTAACGAACCAAGCACACGGCCGACCGCACGCCAGGTTGCTGACGATCCCCGCTTGCCTTTCGCATGTTCGAGTTGCAATCTGCAGAGAGGGCCAGAAAAGTTCGAGGCTGCGGAGCCACTTGCCCTCACGCCACGCCAAGTATCCCCGCATAGGTGGGAGAGACCCACGAGGACCTTGATGGAAGTGCCGGCGCTTGCATAGAGAAGACTGAATGAATAGTAAGGGTCCAATTTGCAGGGGTACTGCGTTATTCGCCGAACGGTTTCTACCATATTGAGACCGGCAGATGTGGGTCTCTGGCGGATCATCTGCACCCCGCGTTCCAAACTATGGAATAAGCACTATAGTTGATTCACTATACATCACATCGAGCCTTCGCACGAAACCTCTCAGTTGAGCTTCTGAGTTCGAGAATTGTAACAACAGGTTCTTTCCAAAATGCTCGGATTAATTTTCTTCCTGTCGGTCGCTTCGGCGAAGTTGCATCACTTCTACGTCGGGCAAATATCCTCGACTGCTATCCATGCTATCGAATTTGACGATGAGCTCCGCACGCTCTATGAAATGGGAATCATTCCAACAACAAGTGCATCGCCTTCTCTAGCCATCGATGTAAGTCCAATCGACGCTTCGACAACGAGAGTCTACTAACTTGACGTCAGCATTCAAGGAGATTCCTATTCGCGAGCAGTCCACAGGATGGAAGCTTGACCAGATACGCAATCGCAACCGATTACTCGCTGGTGACCGAAGCTAATACGACGATACCGGCTTCATGTGAGCTGTTCGCTTATTGACCTGCGATATGACGCTGAGACTAGAGCAGGCCACGCGACTGCGTTTAGCACTCTTCATCTCACTCCTAGCAGCCAGGCCCCATTCTCCATCTACGGCTCCGCATCCACCGGCAACTGCAGCGTTCTCTTCTCCACATCCGTAGCAGGATTCAAGTCCCTGCGATCGAAGGAATTCGCGGGCGATATCCGGTCTCTTGCTTGGAGTCCCAATGGCCGCCACCTGCACGCCCTAGACTCCCACTCCCAATCAGCCGCAACGTCCATCTTCAACTTCTACATTTCCCCTGACGATAATCTGAACGACCAGAACCAGACGGACATCCTTGCCAACGTTACCAACGCCGAGCAAATGGTGACGCACCCCACTGGGAACTTGGTATACGTGGTGACGAAAGATACCAACGAGCTTGTGACTATACCGCTGCAAGGCGCCACGACACCGGCTTCCCCATCGCGCTTCAAGATCCTGCCCAGCTCGATGGACGCATCGCAGTACACAACGTTATCACTGACCATATCGTCTTCGAAGAACAGTCTCTGGACACTATCCCAATCAGCAGCACAGGTTGTCGTCACTGTCTTCAGCCTGGATCCGACCACTGGATCCGTCATCAACGCCGTGGCGCGCGCAGGGTGGACGGGAGACGGGGGTTCCTTTCCAGCGCAGATCTCGCCCGCGCCGTTCGTCGGCAATGACATCGTCGCTATTACGAACTCGCCTCTTGGCTACACGGCCTTCATCGGACTGGACAAGGGAACCACTACGACGGGCGAGAAGGGCGACGTGAAGGTCGCGAGTGATGACTTTCTCGAGGACGTGTGGATGCTGAACGTCAAGAGCGACGCCGCTGTTGCGCCGAAGCTGAAGAGTTATGGCCGGATCGCGCTCGCCTTCGACAGCTTGGGCGAGGGTGTATGGGTCGACTGAAGAGATGCACTTGGCATACATGTAATCCAAAGACTGTTTACGTCGTGAGCAATAGTACGGACGTCGAGGTCCTCGACACTCAGCCCTTGTGTAAGTACATCGTGCTGCTGTGACTTCAAGCTTCTATTCATTCCAAACGTTCCCTCTTAGCGCACTTTGAAAATGCAAATCTACCTATCACATCTTAGGCTTGCGCCTACGCTCCTGTCGTGTACGAATTGCAATGTCTCGTTTGTGGCGGTGTCTTATCTAGGATAGTGCATGGCACACGAACATGCGCAAGTATTTCACATGATCGATCGTAAAGAATGTAATGTACTAGTATCCGAGAGATTGAGAACGACGGGACAAGGGAATGTACTGGTATAACTCAGTCCTGTCGTCCATCGGAGGTCTCATGTCATTCGCCCCGACTCGCATATCGACCATGTCCGTCCCCATCCTTACATCACCACCACCACAAATGTAGCATGGAAACAAAACGCGGGTTAAGAAAAGCCGTTTGAACAGAACAGAAGCTCGGCTATCTCCATATCAGACGCTGACATTGCCCGCCCCATCGCTTCACTCCAACTACACTCCCCGTCCAAATACCCAAACATGACCCAACCCTCCCCAATCCGCGCCTATCTTCAACCTCAACGACACCCTCAACACCGACCATCTCCTCCACAATCTACCACATCCTACGGCAAATCCCCGTACCCCGGCCCGTAAAACCCACGGCACGCCCGTACACGCTCCCTACTCTAGACGTCACCCGCTAAGCGTGGCAGGGTGGTAGTGCACAGCGGCTCCTCGCGGACCTCATCAGCGACGCAGTGCCGCGGGAAAAGCAACGGCGCTATTAGAGCTCACTCCTTTCTGGCGTGAGACAGATCTTTCGCGGGCGGGGGAGGGTGTGTATCTTTGGAGGGAGCTCAGGTAGGGCGGGGAAGTTTGCGCAGACGGGGCGTGTGGATGCTATTGATGCGTTTGAGGAGCGGTTGCGCGCGTGAGGGGACGGGGGGGAGACGGTGGGAGGGGGAAATTTGCGGGGATGAGTTTCTGCTTGCGCTGAGGGGTGATGAGGTTTGAGACGAGGCGGTGGTTGGGAGGTTGGGTGGGGGAGTGTCTGGTGTTTGAGGACTCTATTGTGGGGATGGAGGCGGCGAGGGGGGCGGAGATGAGGATGAGGGTTGTGTGGGTGCCGCATGAGGGTCTTGCTGGGGTGTGTAATGGGAGGGAGGAAGATATGCTTATGGGGAGGACGGAGGCTGATGGGAGTGTGCCTCGGTATGGAGAGGAGGAAGGGTGTGGAAGAAGATTGAGCCGGCGGAGGATGGCCGGTTGCTTTCGGAGGATGGGATGGCGGAGATGAGGGCTATTTGGAGGAGTTTCCGTATGAGGCTTATGGCTTGGGGGTTTTCGAGTGAGCAGTGTCGAGGAGAGTGGAAGACAGAGTGTGCTATGGAGTACTGAGGAGCTGAACTGAGCGGCCCATACGGCGTCCTCGTCCCATGCCGGGAAGATAGATGAAGCTCTTGTCCACTCCTTAGTCCATAAGAAGTCCAGTCCTGTCTGTCCAGAATTAGGAGGGGAACTCCCGCCCTCTCACAAAGACCGAGATCGCTGGCACTGATACTGGGACTCATTCACTGCGCAGCTATCAAGCAGCCTCTCCGCGTACCACGCTTCCACCCTAGACATTACCACAAACTACTCATCGACAAGCCAAAACACACCTATAGCTACGCACGTCCATGGGTTGCATAACAGCACATGCCAAAGTGCCGAAAGACCAACCCTCACATCCTAATGCACTATCCTCTTCCGCAGTCTATTCTTCCCAACCACCTGCACCCCTTCAATGACAAACCCCACCTCCCGCTTACCACACAACCTGCTCGCACACACGACAACACCTGCAGCATATTAATCCGCTCAGTCATCGCCGGACATTGCAGGACGCAGCGCTGCAATGCGGGCGCACACGCGGGGTTGGAGGAGGGGATATAGAATCTTAACGCCGCAAAGGGACGAGCGCAGTAGCTTACGATAGACCTGATATGCAGGCGTTGGAGGCGTTGCCGCGGCTTACATATACACACATATGCAGATGTGCAGATAGGTTGATTCGGAGGTGCCAGGGTACATACGTTGGGCCGTATGTACAGTAAACACTGTCGGCGTTTAGTGTTGTAATAGACGGCACTGGCGGGCGGGCGCTACACTAGCGGTGGCGCTCACCACCAGGACTAGCAGACACAGCGGGAAAGTAGGCGGTGACGTCTGAGCGAAAGCCCCGATGCGATTTGGATTTCCTCGCTGTGCGCATCGCAGGCGTGGAGTAGGGATTGCGCCGATGTTGGCCGCGTTCCTCTCTGTGCCAAAGGCGATAGAATGCGTCTGCATCAATCGATTCTCGAGTGTATCGTGTCTAGTTATTTTGCAGGCGCGCAGGCAATAAATTGTGTGCCTCGGTGCTGTGCTTATCTCCACAGGCTTCGTGCGTCTGGTATCCGAAGTGGCCACTCACAGCGCGTCCGTCCATCAGGCTCATCGGGATACGTCGAGCAGCGCAGGCGCTTGCATGAGAAATGCTTCGAGCGTTGCCGACAAGGCGGACGCTAGCGGCGGCCGATGCAGCGGAGATCCATAGATGTTGCGAGGTGATTGGTGGAGAGGCATTAGTAACGAGGCGGCGTCATAGGGATGTATTTGTGAACATCTTCACGGGAAGATTTCGACGGGTCTGCGACGGGTCGCCAGCGGCGGACATGCATTGGGGCATGGAGGCGGCGGTGATGCCGACGGGAACGAGTGGGTACTGGGAGACGGCGGAGGGGTATAAGAGTCGAGTCTTGCTATTCTCTGCTGTCGTCAGTAACCAGTTCTTTTCTGCGCAAGATACCCAGCTCTTTGTGCAAGCAAAAGTGTTTTCCTCATAGCAAAGCATCCAATTGTACCGTTTGAACAACATCCCTTCGAAATGCCCTCCTTCACCGTCTACAAAGGCTCCGACTCGGGCAAAATAGTAAAGGCGCAGACCACTCGCCCCGACCTCAAGAACGACGATGTCCTCGTCAAAGTCACCGCATCCGGCGTCTGCGGCACAGACGAGCACTACAAGCACGCCGACATGGCCCTTGGCCACGAAGGCGCCGGCATCGTCGAAGCCACCGGCCCCGGCGTAACCTCCCTCAAGAAAGGCGACCGCGTGGGCTGGGGCTACGAGCACGACTCCTGCGGCCACTGCGAGTATTGCTTGTCCGGGCGCGAGCAGTACTGCCCCGAGCGCAAGATGTACGGCATGGCGGATACCGACCAGGGGAGCTTTGCGAGCCACGGCGTCTGGCGCGAGGCGTTTCTGTTCAAGATTCCCGAGGGATTGAGTGATGTCGAAGCTGCGCCGTTGATGTGTGGAGGTGCGACGGTGTTCAATGCGCTTAGAGCGACGGGCGTCAAACCCACTGATCGCGTCGGGATCATGGGGGTTGGAGGGCTGGGACATCTGGCGATTCAATTCGCGAGCAAGATGGGTTGCGATGTTGTGGTTTTGAGCGGGACGGATAGCAAGAAGGAGGAGGCGACGAAGCTTGGAGCGAACGATTTCATTGCGACCAAAGGCAAGAAGGAGATCGATGTGGGGAGGAAGATTGACGTGTTGGTTGTGACGACGAGTGTTATGCCGGACTGGAATGTTGTGCTTCCTGCTCTTGCGCCGACTGCGACCATCATCCCGCTCACCGTGAGCGAGGGCGACTTCTCGATTCCTCAGAACCCCCTTATCCTTGGTGGACATACCATCCAGGGTGTTGCTGTATCGGCTCGGGCTGTACACCGTCAGATGCTCGCGTTTGCTGCGCTACACAACATCAAGCCTATTGTCATGAAGTTTCCCATGACGGAGGATGGTATTGAAGAAGCCATGGGGACGTTGCGCGATGGCAAGATGCGGTACCGAGGTGTCTTGATCCCTCAGTAAGGATAGAAGCTCTTGACGATTGTGGGTGCAGAAAAGCGAGTTTAGAGTTAGCATAATGATAATGTGACGATGTCTATCGTTTCTACAATTGCAGCAAATTGACAATGGTGATATGGGCGACATGGCGTTACGACGCGGGCTTTGATCGAGGGAAGTCTTTGTGAGCGAGCAGCTTCTACTACCAGCTGGCAAAGCATATCCGTGTACGAAGGTTGCCAACGTATGTCGGGATTATAAAGCATCAGCATTGCTGAGCACCCCAGTGTCCGCCGCCCTCATCGCGATGAAGGAACACGAACACAGCAAACCGTCGAGCTAGTGCGAACTGTTGCCATACGGTACCCACATCACAATCGATAACTAGTGTTTCAGACGCGCAATCTGATCTCCGTAGTCGAGATGGAGTACGCGAATGTTAAAAACTGCCTGATGTAGCTAGAGCACATGCGAGTAGTCATACGGACGCGCGGGCTTCGGGCCTGGCGTAGATCGGGATACGCAGTCCCTGAACATCATCTACGCCTTTGGTTGTGCAGCTGTGCATGCCGTTCCCCCACGGCGGGACAGCTGAAGCTTTGCTGTGGGGAGTTCAGACGATGAAAATTTGCAGCGAAATGGAGATCTTCGACGCAACATGCGAACATCTGGGCAAGGCAGAGCCGGGCCTTGGTGGACGTTGGCGAATCTGGAGATAAAAATTGGATTTCGAGGCTGTGCATTGTGGGCCGGGGATTGAACGTGGCCCGCACGCTCCACTGCTGCGCTTAACGGGTGCAGTGGTGCTGTGAGACAGCGACTGACGATGAGTTCAGAATCTCGAACGGAGAGGCTCACGTCGTTGCACGGCAGTGAAGCTGAAAGCAGACCAGTCGAGCAAGGCGTGTTGAGACGGGGTATGCTCTGCTTCTGGTATGTTAGTCTCCCTGGCGAGCATCAAGCAGGCGCACAGGCGGAAGTGAATGTGGGGAGGGCTGCCTCTTTCGTATGTTTCGTATTCCTCAGGATGCGTTGAGCCGTGCTTGCCGTAGCCAAGCTCAGCGTTCGCATTGTTCAGGCCCCGACCATGGCCGCGGTTCGTTGAACAAACAACGTGAACGAAGTCGTCGAGCAGTCAAGGTGACGTCTTCGCACGTCGGTGGAGCGGCGCATGAGCAACGAGCAGGCTAGCGGGTTCTGCAATGTCGATGAGACGTACATGTTGCCAAGCAAGTTACAGATGCTGGCCACGAGTGGCCCTTGTCGCCTCGTTACGTTGGGTGCCAGCGTCACAAACCCAGAGCGCCGCAGCATGTTGCCTGTGGCAGAAATGAAATTCGAGGACAGGGCCTGCCAGCCGTATTTTCCACCATTGATTCTGAGATCGAGGATGGGCGACGAGAGGCTCGCAAGAGGCGCTCGGAGGAGCGGCGTACGGCAGTGGCTCGCAGGTGCACCGCTGGCAGGGCTGCGATAGGCTGGCGTGAAGCTCAGCGCTGGGCGGGCATCCTCTTTGGGACGCTGGACGGTAGGCTGGGCGCTGAACGAGCAAATTGGCTGCTGTTGGCGGGCTGGACCTGGCTGCCCGCTGCTCTGTGCCTGGCAGCGGATGTGCTGCATTGTGGCGGAGCACCTGCTCCACCCTCCAGCGCGCGTCCGAAAGCAGCAATCGGACGTGAAGACCAGCTGCGCGCGCAACGAGAGAGCGACAGCTTCGCAGCTGTTTTTAGATGTGTCACGGCGAGAAATGGCAGTGACAGAAGCTTCAATTGCACTCTCTGCTGCAGCACCCGTGCCGTTGCGTCTCTCTGACAGCCGTATTCGCAAGCGCACCATCCGCGGCGCCTGCCAGAGAGCCGCGTGGACGCTTTTAGCACCACATGTGACTTTGCCCGTCTCGCCCCCTATTGTGAGACGGCCTCCAACGGCGTCCGCGCTGATTCCGCCAGGATCCTCTCGCGAGACCCCTCCGCTGCTCTTAATCTTCAGGCTCCCAACAACAAAGCCAGGTTCGAGATTTGCAAATTCTTTTGTTTCTTGGGTGCGACGAAAGGAACGCTGGAACTGGCCGATCGCAGCCCGCCACCGTCGTTTGCGCCTTCCATTCAACCCCTTCGCTAGCGCCAATCCCCGGGCCCGCCTTCTCCCGCTTGCGCACCTGCCCGGTTTCCAGCTCTTGACACCCTCTCCACGCTCCCTACCACATAACGTCACGACCCTGCCACTCGTTCACAGCGCTCCCAGCCCCGACGCCTCGTTCACGACACACTGCTACCCCCCGACACTCGCTCCCGCACCGTCGCCGCTGGTTTGGCTCCCGCTTCCTTCGTACTCACCCAGAGTGCGTCTCCACGACCCATCGCGACCCGCACGTCACAGCACTAGACCACCGGTCCGAGTGCTGCAATCCACCACAACACACACACCATGGTCTCGGCGCTCTCGAAGGCGCTGCTGCTGCTGGCGGCAGCGCTGCCCTTCGCTCACGCCGACAACCGCAAGATCGAATCTCGGTCGCTGAACCCGTGCCAGTCCAACACGAGTATCTCGGCCACGCTTTTCAATGTTGTATTCACCCCCAGCAACCGGAGTCTGGACTTCGACATCGAGTTCGTGTCGACCGTCTCCGCCAAGGTCAATGCCGAGATGGAACTGCTCGTCTACGGCTACTCGGCCATGAAGGAAGACCTGAACCCCTGCGACACAAAGAACAACATCGAGGGCATGTGCCCCATGAGCGCTGGTAATATCAAGGTCCAGTCGAACCTCGACATTTCGGCCGACATCATGAGCAAGATTCCCGGTGTCGCCTACACCATCCCCGATCTCGACGCCGTCGTTCGCATCAAGGTCACGGACCAGGCCACCAACGAACAGATCGGTTGCGTCGAGGCAGAGCTCTCAAACGGCCATTCTGTGGATCAGAAGGCTGTTGCCTGGGTCACCGCCATCATTGCCGTCATTGGTCTGGTCGCATCCGCAATCACCTCTGGTTTGGGGCACTCCAACACCGCCGCCCACGTTGCCGCCAACGCCATGTCGCTCTTTGGTTATTTCCAGGCGCAGGCTTTCCTCGGCATGTGCGCTGTACCGCTTCCCCCAATTGTTGCCGCATGGACACAGAATTTCCAGTGGAGCATGGGCATCATCCGCGTGGGTTTCCTCCAGAGAATGGCTACCTGGTACCAGCGTGCCACGGGCGGTACACCTACCACCTACCTGAGGCAGCTGGCCTACATCTCCGTCGAAGTGCAGAAGAAGATGAAGCGTGGCCTCGACAGTCTCCCCATGACGAAGCGCGCCGTCTACGAAATCAATAACGCCGTTGGAGCCCTCGCAGCTCGCAGCAACAGCGACTCCACCAACGCCCAGCACTCCAGCAACGTAGTCCTCCACGGTATTAAACGAGTTGGTTTCAAAGCTAAGATCGAACCTACCAACATCTTCTTTACCGGCTATACCTTTTTCGTCATCTTTGTCATCTTCGTTGTGATCGGCGTCATCGCCTTCAAGTTCATCTGTGAGGGACTTGTCAAGGCTGGAAAGATGAAGCACGACCAGTTCACTGACTTCCGCAACGGTTGGCGCACCGTCCTCAAAGGAATCTTGTTCCGCGTTATCCTCATCGGTTTCCCCCAGATGATGGTGCTCGGCTTCTGGGAGTTGACCCAGCGCGACTCAGCCGGTGAGGTCGTCCTGGCCATCTTCACCATCGTCAGCATGATCGGTATCCTTGGTTGGGCGTCGTCCAAGGTCGTCCGTATCGCTCAGCGGTCGATTGTCATGCACAAGAATCCTGCCTACATCCTCTACTCGGACCCTGTTGCTCTCAACAAGTGGGGCTTCCTCTACGTCCAGTTCAAGGCGACCATGTACTACTTTATCATTCCCGTTCTCGGATATACGCTTGTCAAGGCCATGTTCATTGGCTTCGCACAAGGCAGCGGCACTGCCCAGGCCATTGCTCTCGTTATCATCGAGGCTGGCCTCCTCATTGGTGTGTCCGTCCTGCGCCCGTACATGGACAAGAAGACGAACGGTTTCAATATCGCCATCGCAGCGGTCAACTTCCTCAGTGCCATCTTCTTCTTGGTCTTCACTGAAGTATTCCATCAGCCGGTAAGCAAGAGTGCATTGTACATGGTTGTCAAAGCTAACATATGTAGGCTATTGTTACCGGTGTCATGGGTGTCATCTTCTTCATCTACAACGCTGTGTTCGCCCTCGTTCTGCTTCTCATGGTGCTGGTCTCGTCTGGCTTTGCTATCTTCACGAAGAACCCGGACACACGCTACCAGCCTATGCGTGACGACCGAGGGTCCTTCATCAAGTCACAGACTCAGCTTACCACTGAGCTGGACGCATTAGGTGCGACGGCCCGCGGCGAGGGCAAGGGAACTCACGCACGTCTTGATGACGACGACGATGCTATATCAATCAGCTCTGCCGACCAGCAGCGGCAGCTCGCCAACAAAGAAGGCGGTTTCACGGAGCACTACCAGCCAGCCCCTCCGCGAAGTCCGATCAACCCGACTGGGCCATCGCCATACGGCTCCAACCCATCTGTACCGTCCCAGAACCCGCCGTCGTACTACAACAACGTCAGCCCACCTTCCTCGAACGGATACAACCGCACGGCTAGTCTCAGGAGCGAAGCGCAGCAGTACAGGTCAGCCAACAACTCCAGCCCATGGCAACGGGGCGCTGGCTATGACCATTGACGCCAGGAAGGGGAGCGGCAGTCTGTTTCGAATGAGCGGATCATCGAAATGTATGACCGCTCCTCTGGGAGATTTTAGCCGGAATATGTAATGGAATCCGCGTGTGCATATCATCGATACAGTATACTTAATTCCACGAACGGTCGACATTTGCATTGGGACCACGAACAAAGGCGTTTTCACTTGACGTGTTTTCGAAAAATCCTCGGTAAAGTGGAGCTGAAGACTTTAACATAATCTCCTGCTCTCTATCCTTTGACTGGTTCTTTTCTGCTTTTCTTTTTTGGATTCTTGTGTCTCGTTGAGACTTGGCGTTACGAACCTTTGGACCATTGGGATGGGTTTTCTTTTGTATTTATCAGCCAGGCCTTCAAGGCTGGAGCGCGCAGCGGCGCTATAGCCGTGTCGTGTTGCGTGAGGGGATGCGCGCGGTAGAGGTGCGAAAGCTAGACGAGATGGCTTTGCATGAGGAGGGAGCACAGTACGATATGTAGCTGTAGAGGAATGCGAGCTGTGTACCAAAGCCCTTTGTGGTCCTCGAGTGATGTACTAACATGGCTACGCAGGGGGCTCAAAGGTGTTTGCAGGTATCTATCTGGGCTACTGACGGGGTTGCATCACATGACGTCTAGACGGTTCGATTTCCTAAGGTGCTTTCACCGACGCGTGTCCGCGAGGCTGGTGATAGCGCACTGCGTAGTGTAGTGTTCTTATCGAGCGCTAGACGTGGTGCCGTGCAGCGTCTGGGGAAACCAGGCCCAACGAAGAACCTAGCTGTTTAGCTGCAGTAGCCGCATGCTAGGTTATCTTGCCGATGAGACGGTGGAGAGTAGAGACGTCAGTGAGGCAACTTTCGGGTCGCTGGGGAGCTGTGGGTGATAAGAGAGGATCTCATCGCGTGGTTGTACGGCATCGTGTTGTTGTTGTGGTGGTTGGTATGTGTGTTGGTAGGCTGGGGATGGAAATGTATGGTGTAGTGGTATAGGAGGATATAATACCATAGGCGCGTACCGCGAAAAGGTAGGGACGGCGGGTGGTGTGATTGATAAGACAGAGATTCTCATCACCTAGTTCTACGGCATCGTGTTGTGGTGGTGGTTGGCATGCGCGTTGCCTGGCCGCAAATGCGAATGTAATGGTGTAGCGACATAGCAGGACAGAACACCACAGGCGCGTACCGCGGAAAGGTACAAATATTACAAAGGGCTCTCTTTCCAGGGGAACACAGGAGTCCCCGAACACCGTCCCAGGGAATGAATGCGTCAAGAGACGTTTTGGCGGTAGGGCTCGCATCAACCAATCATGGTACCACGTTCTCAACCAAGGGACACCATCTTCTAGAACTCTTTCTTCGACGCACGACCACCACAACCCCGTCCTATCGGCTGCACCACGGCGCTTGGCCATGTGTCGTCGCGAGAGCCCTGCCGAGACGGGGTGAACGCATCCTGCCCTATCGCAGAGGCGCGTTGAGTTGGGTTGGTGTTATCATGCACGATGCGAGCGGCTCTCCCGCCGTTCCCGGCCCATAAGATGGTCACACACTGCTCCATTACCAGCTGACGTCGTCGCGACAGGAAACCGTCTTCTACGCCAGTGACTCTGCGACCTTTTCTGCATCACTTCCTACGGTGCTGCCTGCGCCCTCGCGCCGCCATAGACGCCTCTGCGCGCTTTTTCTCCACCATGCATCTGCATCTCCGTTATTGAGGCTTGTTCGGCTTGCCTTGTACGACTACCTTTGTACCATTAACGACTATCATCCGCTGTATACCCAATCGTTTCTCGCGCTTCTTTGCATCTTCGGGCTTTTCTGGCTCGGTTATCGGAAGGTGACTACCTTGGGTCGCCTTCTGTCAAATCTGGGGTTGGTCTGGGCATCAGACCAGTGTCACTTTCTGACCAGCATTCCGTTATTGTCATCCGACCCTACGAACATCCGACGTTATTCCATTCGTGCCGCAGACTCCTTTGGAGCATTGTCGTATAGGGCCTAGGACTAGGTCCTTTGCGAGCCTTTATTGGTATTGTCCGAAGTTGCGAGAACCAACGCGTGTTGCTTGAGGCGCACGTTGCCACTCCCAGGGCTCGCACGGCGTGCGTGTCACATCGAAGAACACATAAGAGAGGGATACCGCACTTTCAAGTGTAATATAGGCGTTGCGTCTGCTGCGACACTACGCCTCGTATTGCCCATGCAGACATTCACCCCCGCCACGGACACCGCGGTGACCGACCATACTGCTTCCGTGGGCTCAACCATGCAGCGCCCTTATATCTCGCTACCCTCGCATTCCATGCGGGAAAAGGCTCCGTCATCGCCAACATTACTCCCTGTGCCTGAGCTAACTCCACGATACACTGATCACGGGCCCCTAATTACCTGTACAACACCACCACCCTCTCCTACTTCAGCGCGGAGATCAACCTCCAGCATGGATATTGACACACGGTCACGCAACCATGCGAGGACATACACACCACCCTCAACTCCAACCAAGAGGAGCCACTCGAAGTCGAGCTCAGTGTCGTCAACGAGTATCAGGGAAGAGCTGGAAAACCTGAGGCGAGGTGTGTCGTCGTCGAGCTACTCAGTAGATGAGTTCGAGAAGCCAGGTAGCCATGAGCCACGCCAGTTCCCCATATGGTTTTCTGATTACGAGATCGACGTGAACGCTGCCGGCGCGCAGAAGGTCATCGGCACCGGTGCCTGGAGCACCGTCTACTTGGCCAGCCCAGCGCCCTCCATGTCCCAGGATTCTGCCATCTCGTCCTCGCCCAAATATGCTTCTGTTGAACTTACACCACCCCTTACACCCGTCCGCTCCCGTGGTTCCAGCATCTCCAGCATCTCCAGATCCTACCCTCCCATGCCCTCGGCGTACGCCGTCAAAGTGCCCTACGAGAAGACCGCCCACCGCGTCCTGGCCGAAGAAGGCCGCATCCTCTCCTACCTCTCCCGATTCCCGTCGGCAGAAAGATACCTCGTCCCCTACTACGGCAGAGACACACGCACCGACGCCCTCATCATGGGGTACATGCCGTCCACACTGGACAGCCTCATCACCGCCGACCTCAACACGCGCGACGAATCCGACCGCGCCGCAATGCTCGCAGACATCTTCCCCCACATCGCAACCAACCTCCTCGACGGGCTCGCCTGGCTCCAAGACAAGTCCTGCATCCACGGCGACATAAAGCCCTCCAACATCCTCATCGCCGTCAACCCCTCCACACGCACGCCGCACGCCGTCTTCGCCGACTTCTCCGCCGCCATCCTCCCCTCTTTACCGGCGGAAAGTAGCACCAAGTCGAAGAAACCAATGGGCGGCGCAACGTGGGACTTCATGGCCCCCTCGCAGCTCACCTCCACCTCTGCCCCAAGCTTCGAAGCAGACGTCTGGGCCCTCGCCATGACCATCCTCATCCTCGTCGCCGGCGCGTCCCCCTACGAACGCGTCGCCCCGAACGCCATCCTCAAGCGCGAGATCCTCAAGCAAGGTGCGCCGCTGGACTACGTCTCCGCGGGCGAGAACGGCGTCCGGAGCGTGCTGAGGCTCGGCGCCCTGAGCCGCGGTCTAGGCTTCAATTTCAAAAAGTGGGTGGGGAGGGTGTTGGTTAGGGATGAGCGGAGGAGGCTGGGCATGGGCGAGTGGAGGGACGAGTTGGCGGATGTGCTGATGTAAGCTGCGTCTATCCGTGCCGTTTCGCGGCGCTCACACGGGAGATCTATTTTTTAATAAAGGTAGGGAGATGGATGGGTGGGTGGTGCAGCGGAGGTTGAGGCTTTTCGAGAGGACGAGGGGGTTTTCGAGCTGTGTGGCGCGTAGAGGCCGTTTGATACAAGGGGATTTTGTTACGATTTAGCGTTGGGCTGACCTTAACTCTTTATTTGGGCCCTTTTCTTGTAGAGATATATGATGGGATAGGATACAATGTAAGAATTCCGAGATTTTCGGTGGACGCTGTGGAGGGTTGAGTTGGTGATGGGCCGTAGTGTTTGCGACGTTTCTACGGAGCTGGAGCCACCTCCCATGGTGGTTGAACAGCGTTTAGGGGGACACATACGATCTCTTGAGGGTTCGATTAAACAGGCTCTTAGATTAATACGAATCTAGCGTGGAAGTTACGAAGAGGGTTACCTTGGCGCTATACAGCTTATCAACCAGTTAAGAGATTATGTATACTCACCCTAGAAGCTGTTCTAGCACCATTGGGAGTGGTGCATCCTTTTCGCAAAGGACAGTGATAGCTCCCAACGGGTGCTGCCTAGAATTACGTGCTACATTCAGCCTGGACAATATTTTGGACTGCCCTGCGATGTATACGATTAGGCAGTACAATGCGAGTGCTGAGGCTTGCGAGGCAGGGAATGCATGAGCTGCGCCACACGCTCCTGCCTCCCGTCAAACCGGCATATAGGCCCACACCAGCCGATGCTAGCATCATAACATACAACACACACAATACAACAAGCTGAAATTTGGTATGTCTCCATCGAGCGGCAAATCAGTGGCGCATGTCTCGCGCGGTCTGCTAGAGCTACCCCTAATCCTCGTCCGTACAATCTTCGAACTGGTAAGATAGTACCTAGGCAAATACCGCTGATCTGATTCAACTCACCCAAAGCGCAGGTGTACGAGGATAGCCCCGCAAAGGATTCTCTCTCAGCGCTCCGTCTGACCTCGAGAGTATGCCAACGCGAGTCGGAAAGGATATTGTTGCGGAGCATCACCCTCCGCGATGACACTGAGGGATCGATGCACTTGTCACGGGCGCTTCTTGGTCGGCTCCAGGATCGGTATGATGCACTCGCGGACTATGTTCGCGAGGTGCAACTCGGTCCGTTCGCTGACGAGGGTGGGTATTTTCTAACTGAAGCTTTACGATATGACGCGGAAGATGGGACGTCGGTGCCATATTCGACTTGGCTCAATATATTGCAGAGAATCTTGCGTGTGGGAGACAGAAAAGGTACAGAGGAGGTTCCGCCTGGCCCGGCGCCTAAAACACTCGGCCATATCCAGCGGCTTGTGCGTGACCCAGAAGGCATAACGTCAGAGAACGACCTTTCAGCTATCGTGATGCACGACGAAGGATATACATCGCCACTTCTTGAGCGCGCACTGAGGAATTTGGCCAACCTGCGCTCACTCACATGGCGTTCGCATCTTCCCTTTCCCCGCAACGCCCTCCGAGCATTAAAGCAAACGTCACCATCTGCAAAGATCAACATTATCTTTCCAGAGGACGGAGGGAACCGGTTCATGCCTATAGACCGAACGCTATTCGCCTCGCCTCAAATCTATTCGTTGGACATCTACGTTCACAGAGACCCGCCCCACAGCCCTCAAGATACCTATAGCGAATACGGCATCCTGAAAGAGTGCCTCACACGAGGGAATAGTGTCAAGCGACTATCCCTAGCCTTCGACGGGCCGCGTAACTTCCTTCTGCGGGAAACCCCCCAAAACGGCGGCAGCGCCCTGCTCAACTGGACCCGAGTCACCCGCGGCCCGCAGAATTTCGACTGGCAAGACGGCGACCATTTTCCCCCTCTTGAGAGTTTGAAGCTTCCAGAAGACGAGTATTACCTCGCTAAAAGTCACTGCGACATGTGGATGCGCTGCATGGATTGGAGTCACCTCTTGCGCCTTGACGTCGCACAAGCCGCGCCACAGCACCTGCTCAACATGCTCACGGGGCGTGTACCGCAACTTGAATATCTCCGCTTTGGAAAATGGCGTCCCACGAGCAACGATCCATCATGGATGTGGGGAAACCGTCATGATGTGAAACGCTTCTTGGATTCCATCACCGCCCTAAAAGAGCTAGCGTTTTGCACTTGGGATTGTCGTGAGTACCTATTCCTGTTCGAAGCGCAGAAGCAATCTCTTCAGCGCTTGAAGATCGAGAATAAAAAAACTCTCGATGGAAGCGAGGAAGTGGGCCTTGCTTTGCGGTTGCTCGAAACTTTTCCGAACGTTACCGACGTGGAATTCGAGATTCTGGCCCCGACGCTGAAAGGGTCATGGAGTTTGACGGAGGGTTTGACGCCTGTCCAGAAGCTTGAATCGATGCTAGAGGATCGGCTAAAGCTGCCGCCGCCTGCACCATGGAGTGGACACATACCCTGGGTACGTACTGTCAAAGTAGTGTTTGTGTGTTTGGTGTGAATGTTGAGGGCTTTGCTGACGCAAAGGATTGAATATAGGACCACCCATTGGCGTAATCAGTATGAGAGGCTGGTACTATCTGAGAGAATATGGGCTTGATCCAAGGGGGATGCAGGCATCTGAATCGTGCGAGAGAAATAGAGGCCTGTAATTCTGTAAAGCCAACGTTGCATTACGCTCATTTCTTGTGCGTGCTCAAGTCAACGCACAACGTACCATCCATTTTGGCAGTCTAGCCTCTATTGACCATTCTACTTTGGCACTACAGTGACCAATGAACAGACTCATGATAAGTAGCTAGAAGACGTACTAGCCTCTCAAAGTAGCAACCCCAATTGCCGTAGCAAACATAGCAGCAACAGTAACGAAACTCGAAAACGACAGCGATGCCAGTCCACTAAGCCCATGTCCTGACGTACAGCCCCCCGCGATCCTCGCACCCAACGTCATGATACAACCTCCGATGACTGCCTGGCTGATCGGTATATAGTATAGGTCCATCCGAGGTGGCTGCGTCGACTGGCTCGAGAACGCGAAACTGCCGGCGAGCACGCCGACGCCAAATACAACCGACATGGGAGAGTCCGCCGAATCGAACCTATCCCGAATTCTAACCGCTCGACAAAAGTATCGACCTAGTTGTTCATATGCCGTTGAAACTCCCACCGGCTTGGACGTCAGAAGGATAGAGAGCATCTGCGCGGCGCCAATCACCAGGCCTCCCGCGACCGGAGATATCATCGCCAACGACCTGCCCGGCAGCGCCACAGTAGACACTGCAATCGCCGCAAGTAGCACCGCCTCGAAGGCGAGAAAAGTAGTCATCGGCTTGACGTCGAACCTCTCAGCGATAGTGTGCTGCCTCAAGCCCGAGTCTCCCCCCCTCAAAAACCCCCCAAAGCCAGCGTACAGCACGCCTCCCACGACAGCCCCAAGCGCCGTCGCACCACTAGAAGGCACACGGTTCACCAGCTGCACAAGAACAGTCCCAGGACACGCCCCGGTCAAACTCATGCCCATCCCCACCATCGCGCCGCCGATAACATTCCCATCGTAGGCAGAGAACAAGCTCAAGCTTGCGTTCGACCGCACACTCCGTTTCGCGATGCCGAGTCGTTCGAGCGTAAGCATGATTAGACTAGAATAGGGTTAGCTCAGTGGGAGAATGTGTAAAGGGCGCGGGGGGCCCGTACGCACTGCTCGCACTGGCAGTTAGGAAGACCTCGAGCATGTGGAAGTCTTTCAAGCGCATTTGGTCGATTATGACGGATGGGAGCCAGACGCGGGAGAGGGATAGAGCCGCGCCGAAAGCGAGGCCTGAAACGCCCGAGCGGGCGATGTCTGACAACATGACTACCGTGATGTTGGAAACTGGAAAGGGAGGGAGATGATCGAAGGCAAGGCGGAAGGATGGGCTGGGTGAATGGGTCGGAGCATGGAATGATTTTAGCTACGGTTTCATGAGGTGAAAACGAGGTCGCCGACTGCGGATTCTGTGCTGCTTTTGGTGGAGACGGTGCAAAGGACGGCGACTGAGGCTCGGGGAAGGGCGAAGGGTCGGCGTGCAGACGGCGAAGTACCCCAGACCCACTTTTCCATCACACTACACGTCGGCTTGTATGTTCTTCTTGCGCGTATGATTCAAGAGGGAATGACTGACGTAATTCCAGCAGTACATAGATACCACACGTTCCTGCAGTTGAAAACCATCGAATGCGAGGACTAGACGTCTCAACTTGTTCGTTGTCCAATCTTATGGACTCGATTGACTGTACCATCATTGTGAAGGATCTGTCACGGATGTTCAAGCCTCCCCTTTGACATCGTCGAAGGAGCCTACGATCATCTACGAGCATGAGGTGCGCCTCGAGCGGAAACACGTGGTCTAGTATCGATGAACGGCGAATCCTTGTGATACGTTGTTCGCCGCCATCCGTCGGGATCAACGAAAAGTCACTCTTGATATTCGAATTACATTAGAAAATTAAACGAGTCGAGAGACGGCCCCATGAGGTTGAACAGGTCAGTTGTGGATGGCATATCCATGTACTGGCTCGTGAGCTCGTCGAGCCAAGGTTCGTTCGGGACATTCGGCGCAACGTTGGAAGCTTGGGCTGAAGTGTATGATTGCAAGCCTTGTGGAGGACGATATGCCAACAGCTCTCGGGAGTATTGTGCGATCTGGCTTTTCACTACTCCTCCAATGGGCCAGATTCTGCTGATTACAGTCAACGCGCTGAGCTCGAGTTGAACATGTTCCTTATGCTGGGCTTCTGAGCTGCCGTGGTGTAACGTTGCAGCGAGATGTACGGCCGCGGCAAAAGCTATGGCACATGAGAAACAGGGGGTCAGAGTCGTCAACGAGTGCCGTGAAGATATAAGCTTGGATAACCCGTTAGCGTAACGGATGGCTGTAGCTCGGTGGAATCGTTCGTCCGGCGATTCTATGCTGACACGGTTGTCATTGCCACATACAGTCTTGAATCTGGCTCCGCGTGCCAGACTGGACCTCGGAAAATGCAGACATATGCCTGCTAGGTTTATGATCATCAAAGCACATGACATGACCTCGTCGAGACCACCATTGTCGGTTATGGGCGTCCGTTTGTCTTCGGGCAGGGAGAATAGAAAGCCTGTGATAAGAGCGCTGAGTGCTTGTATCTGTGCGTCTGATAATGTTTCGTCTGGCTCTCCCCTTTCAAGGACTCTGTTCAATATGCGCGTAGCTTCGACTTTGTAGGCGAAGGAAGACCACTTGAAGCCGTCCTCTAGTGACATGCGGAAACCCATCGTGCGCAAGTCTCTGCGCTCGGAAACGCGACATTCGTCGTATTCACGGCAATGTCCCGGAAGTAACATACCCTCGAGACAGTTCATCCGAACATCCTTGCCAGTGATAAGGGAAAGTAGCCCGGTGATTGTGTACAGCTCCCAGTAGGTCCTCCGCCAGCTTTCTTGGTAGATGGCACTTTGGCCCTCGCCGGAGGCATTGGTGTCGAGACCAAGACGGGACGCCAGCGTGCAGGCTTCGGTCAGCGCTTTGTTACCACGGTCACGCTCGAAGCGGGCAAAAAAGGCTAAAGTAAGCAGCATCAGAGCCTGAATCTTGAAAATATCGTCGGGTGCATCTGAATTGAACACAGAATCTGTTGCTTCTTCGCACAGGCCCTCGTAGCTTCCGGGTGATAGATGACTAGCCATGAAAGCCATGGCGGTCTTCAGATACACAGGCAACACATTTCGGCCTTCCAGGTACATTCTCCGTGGTAGCACGAACGGGTGTGCTGGGTGAATATCGCGGTAGTAGATATCGATGAGCCGATCATACTTGAATGCTAGTGGCTGTACGGGAGGATTTGATAAAGTTTCCTCGGTCCGGGTTTGCTGATCCTCTGATACCGTGAAGCCGGTCGGGATGTCTATGGTGTTGAGGTCCAATGTTCTGGGAACGACATCTATGATGTCTACAAGCTGCGGGAGCTCGTACGAAGGTTCTGCCGATATCCTCTTTCTCTTGCGCCCTTGGTAGCCTCTCCGAGACCTGACAAATGTGCAATGCGTGGCTGTTCTTAAGCATCGTCCACATATGGGCACTTGAGCATCACATTTGAGATGCTTTGTTCGGCATGGCAGGCAAGCAATGGAGCTCGGGCTGTCTCCACCTCGTGCTGACATTGGCGTGAGTAAAGGATGTCACACCTTGCAGGACCACATCGTCGGAGAGGAAGTCAAGGATGCCAAGCGTTGTCGCCACAACTGAAGGTGATTGCTGATGGTCCCCGAAAGTGGTCGCCGAGATGGTCGCCGAAACTAGTGGTAGCGTCGACCAAGCTTAAGGTTTCTCCTTCGCGTTTCGCCCGCAACGCCTTCCGAACCTCAACGCAGTTGACATTTTGGCGTGCCGAATAATGTGGGTATTCCCATTTTCAAGCGTGCAATGAGATTTTCCAAGAAACCAGCATAGTATTGTTCGTGCAAACCTGGTGGAAAAGCTTCAAAGGGCGACGTTGTTCACGTGAACTGTGTCAACGTTTCATTTTACCACGGTCTCCTTTATTAATGTAGTTTCATGCACAGTAGGACATCAGATAAGCAGGTCTTTTAAGGAATGCATTTTCAAGAAGAGCTTTGTGTCCGTACTCTTGGCATGACACCGCTTAACAGCAAAGCCCGCGTTATCTATACTACCTGGCCCCCGCTGCTAGTAAGGCGTAAACATTTGTGCAAGATGCTCTGTGGGTAACAGCAAGTAGATTTGCCTCGGCATCCTCATTGCCAAGGTTGTTCATGAGACTGATGTGATGCTGCAGCCTCGTCAAATCATCCATCTCCCTCTCGCGCTACCGCCTAACCATATATAATGCTTTCTGTCAACGGGTGTACGCTACAGAAGTGCAGAAAGTCTCCTTCAGACCTGCTCATTGCCGCCGAAGGATGACTCAAGCTCGGGCAGTCCGACACAAGGGATCTCCGGCCCCAAGAGCACCTTCCACCAGAGCCTACACTTCCCGACGATAACAGCAAGGTCGTTCGGGACGTTATTGTATTCGATCCAGAGCCCCATGCCATGCCTCCACCCCTGGAAAGAAATCGACTTCAGGCCATTCATGAGAGTCTTGTTCTTCAGGATGACACTTGACTGTCGGAACATGTTGTTGAAGATCGTCGAAGTTTCGCCGGCCGTGATAGTGTAATAAGTCCCATGAAAAGGGAACTTGAAGTAGACGCGGAGTGTGGGGGAATGTCCCGTGGAGGCCATGATCAGCCCGGGGTGCTTATCGCAGAGAGTCAGTAGTTCGTGGGCGTCGATCAAATGCCCTATTTCTCCGTACTCCAAGTCAAGAACGATGAGGCTGTGCTGGGGAGGTGTCTGCGGTGACAAGGCGAAAGTTTTGCGGTAGACTTCGAAGCCGTACAAGCGTAGATACACGATGAGATGACTGAATCTACTGCTGCCGCTACCGCTGCCGCAAGATGGCGCGGTCGCTGGAACTGCATGGATCAGATCTTGAGATTCGTTTGGCGGGCGAGACACCATCAAATTCTGGAAGATTGGTAGGAATTCGTTCCGGATCTGCTTGTTGACGTGTGTCAGCGACATGAAGTGTGATTTGACGATGTGGAGTTGAAAGATTCGGCGCTCCACGTGTGGAAATGGTTTGTCTAGCAAATTGAAGTGGTAGGTGTGTCCAGGTTTGCCGTAATCATCTGCGGCACAGAATTCGTAGACGCGGTTACGTAGTTCTCCTGAGAGATCGAGGAATCGGAAGGAGCATGATTGGACCAGACCGCTCTCAGCGTCCGTCTGTTTGACCTGGTCGGTGCTCATAGACTCGCCACTAGGGTCCTTCATCTGTACGTCGTGGTCATCTTCGAGCGAGGTGTGACCAAATTGCTCCGACAAAGCATCGTTGTCTGTATCTGAGAGATTGTCGGCATCGTCCCCCCACTGTATATTGCTGCTGTCTTCAACACTATGGAAGTCTTCGCTCATGAAAGCATCGTGATACGCGTCCATGAACGTATCAGCGTCACCTTCGTCGACAAGACCATAATCGTTGTTGAGGGAATAAGTTTGGTCTTGAACGTCCGCGCCTGTGGACGGATAGCCGTGGAGTAGAAACCCCTCGCCCGCAGGCATTGCCGTGGATGTGTAATTATCCCCCATTGGATTGTACGAGTGAGTATATCGTTGAGTTTCCACGGACTCGGTGACTCTGAATGGTCCGCGTTGGTGGTACGTTGAGTGGGAGTTGGAAGGATCGGGGTGAGGGGGGTTTTTATATGTGAGTGCTAAAGAGGCAGTCACCGCCTAGCTCCTTGCGCTACACATTTCACATTTCACGAAATTTCAACGTCAGTCTGTGTAGTCCGACCAGAAGTCTTAGCGTCGACTGAATTTCACATGAGGGGAGTGGTTCCTCATTCGGTTAAGTGAAATAACTCCCACGTGTGGTGGCAAAATCAGTCTCTTTGCTGTCATTTCTTTGTGCACTGTACGCTGAAGAAACCATATTGACAAGGCACAAAGTTAATGCTGCCTCTAGGACTTCGAACACCTTTCGTCGCAAGGAACCACCCTGGGAGATACGTTTGAACCTAGGCGCTTGCGATCAACTTGTACGATGCTGCTCTTGATCCCCTACATGAATGTGGTACGGCAGGAGGCTCCGCGGAACGGCGTCACTACTGTGGTAGATACTAAGTCCCACAACAACTCTGTATAGTAGCGCAAAGGTCATATGGCAACGTCGGAAATTATATCGTAGTTCGTTACCACAGCACCAGAAGTGATTCAAGTATCAAGACGAGGGACTCTCTTTGAAATCGTTCACCGACATATCGTGGTTGCAGCCACCACTAGGCCCAAATCGCCACTTTGGCACACCCCAGTTATCAAGTGACTTCGACCAATACATATGGAAACCCCATTCTTCAAACCAGAAGCAGCTCTGGTCCGCAAGGTAGCGACCGGGATTACTGTTGGCTGCAATCACGGCATCAAGCCTCACGACAGCAGCCCACCCATCACACCTCTCCAGTCCCTCTCACCCCAGTCTCAACAACCGGCCCTTTATACACCCTCCTCCCGTGCACCACCCAAAACACCCCCGCAAACATCACAACCGCAGACCACAGCACACAGCTCCAGTTCATGCTCACCCCATCGACGGGCACACTCGACGGCCAAAAGCTGAAGAACATGACCAACGCGCTCCACGCAATCGCCACGCCGTTGATCCACGGACCCAGCCTGCCCAACCGCCACGGTCCGAAGTCGAGCTTCTCCGGATGCTTCAGGCGCGTGTACAGCATCAGGCTGAAGGGAAGGAGATAGCTGCCGAAGAACCCCGCGACGCTCAGCGAGACGATGGCGTTGAACACGGCTGCACTCCCTATATTGATGAGGGACAGGAGACAGGCGACGGAGCAAGTGATCAGGATGCTGACGAGCGGGATCTTAAGCGTAGGGTGAACGTGGCTGACGACACGAGCGTTTGGCACTGCGTTGTCTCTAGCGAAAGCCCAGAGCTGGCGCGAGGTAGAGGCTACGGTGCCCATGGTACAGAGCAAGAACATAGTGACTAGGAGAGCGGATAGTGCTGTGCCGCCAGCAGTTGAGGACGTGCCTTGGGTCAGGATCTCGATGAAGGGATAGCCGGTAGGTGTGTTGAGCGCGGCGTCGATGTCGCCTATGCAGTACAGTATAGCAATGAGCATTGCGAAGCCGGTGAGGCCGTTGATGGCGATGGAGCCTGGTTATATTAGCATATTAATTGAAACCGATAGGGAGGCTTCTCGGACCTAGTAAAGCGTTTGGTAGATTAGTCGATGCATGCTTTATCTCTTCGCACATGTGGACCGCGCCATCGGCTCCGGTGAAGGAAAATACAGGAGTGATCAATCCGACGAAGAATGATAGACCTTTGCTTTCGTAGCCGCCTTCGTTTACGAAAAGAGCCCACACGTCGTGATTCGAGCTTTTCTGTGGCGCCAGGACTGTCAAAGCGATTAGAACGACAAAGAAAAGGACGATATGCAGCACCAGGATGGCCTGTTCCGCCCTCGGTAACAGCGTAGCGAGCCAAGTGTTAATGATAAAACAGAACGCGATGACAGCAAAAACTAATAGTGTGCCTTGCCATCTGGTGGGAGTATATTTGGACTGTGAGTTTATGATGAGGCCTTGCAGTGAGGTTGCTGTCAGATAGCCTGCTGAGGCCGTCAGAGCTTGCCATGCAATAACAGATTGCCTACAGAGCTATTAGCAGGGACCCACAATGTCAATAAGTATCTTACAGACCATCCTGTTACATAGCTCAATACATCTTTGAGTCCATCTGGTGCGAGCTTGTGCGTCCAATGGTACTGGCCGCCAGCTGTCGGCCACATCGATACCAGCTCACCCATTGTCGCTACCACAGTCGCATAGCCAATCCAGCAGAAGATAAAACCGTACAGCAAGCCAGCCGGTCCACCGTCCCTGAGCCCGAAGATGAAAACGCTGCAAGATTTGTCAATACTGAGTGGAATATAGAATGGACAACATACGAGCATAGCCCTTCCCAAGTGATCATGAGCGAGCAAGAAAAGCCGAGGATGCTGATGAACGCGAAATTGCGCTGCAAGAGTGTCAGAACCTTTCTTTGGTATGGAACGTGGAACGTATACCCTGAGTACACTCTTCTTTCCAACTCTGGCCAATTCCTGCTCATCGAGATCGTCAGAGGGTGCCATCTCCTCAGAAGTGTTTACAGTGTCTTCCTTTCGCTTCTCTGCATCTCTGTCTGCCATCACGGATACGGCAAGTCAAATGTAGAGCCTTCACGGATATTGTTCGAGACTGTACGATCGAAGAGCATAAAAACTATAACAGCGGAACTAATCTATCAGTCGATGAGCATATGTGGCATTATCTCGATGCCTTGGAAGAACAATGTCTTAAACGGCGAGGTGAACGAGAGCGATCGCAAGGGCGAGCGTTCGATCTTGTACTGCAAGACGGTAAGCACAATAGTCGATCTGCATGGCCAACACCTGCATGCAGGCTTGGAACTATGCTCTTGGTAAGGCTGTGACATGAGCTAGACCATCTGTACCTCTGCGACGCTGCAGACATAGTGCCCACGGGCGTTATCTTTTGCCTCGATCTAGCGCTCAGCGGGGAAGTACATAGGCTTGTGCAGGCTATCGCACCAATCGGACGGAACCGTGCTGCAGTTCAATTTAGCCTAGGTAAAGGTATCCCTCACTTGGCCCTATGGCAGGGACACCCTCGCCTCAAATTTTACGCCCGAGTAGGCATGTTAAACGGTGTACTAGCTTCAATACGGCCTTGGGCGCCAAGAAGATAGCCGAAAAGATGATTGTAGTTTCTCTACTGTCTAGAAATGAAAAGAAGAGACTGACAAAGGCAGATGAAGACTGTAAAGACACCATCGAGTCATCTAGAACAACAGGACCAAGAGTGAGCGTGCCAGAGAAATGAGAGACATCTAAATAGTCATGTACCGGACCAGACTAAAGTGTGAATTAGAGTAAAAAAGAAAAGAGGACGGAGGTGAGCAGAATAAGCATACGTCTGAAAGGACTGAAAGCGATAGCCACGGAGAACTCATCATGAGACCGCACGAGTAGCTGCGATCACTTACCAAGCTCTTCATAGATCGACTCTATTGGAATTCCCCTCGAGTTGCAGATGAAAGCTCATCAACGAATAAAAGCCATCGCAATCGCTATTGCTATCAGTGTAAGCTCCTCCCTTGTACTGTTTACGCAACACAAGAACTCACCAGCACTCGCAGCATTGATCTGCCCCGCGCCCACCGAGTAACCAGTCGAAGCCGCCGATCCTCCCGTGCCTCCGGGCGTCACGGAAATCACAACGCCTGCGACCGATGGAGCGATGCCAATGTACACGGCCTTACTTTCGTAGAGCATGGTGTTCAAGATTCGATCGATCTGAGCGGTCGCTACGGAAGGTGTGTTGATGATGGTTACGGCGGCGAAGGTGTATCCTGCTGTGAGTTCTGAAGCGCTAGTGGAGTTAGCCAGCTGGATATAGGCAGAGTCAGTGTTTGGGTACACTACCTTCTATATTCAGCAGAAAGAAGTTCTTGAACGAAGACTACAGGTCGTCCGGGGAAGTACTGCCGTCCCGCTTCAAAACAAGTTGAAAGATCTGCCGCATCAGCAGTCACGACGAAGACGCCGACTTCAGTGCTGGACAACGTCGCACGGGAGCGCGTAATATCCACGTGATGCAAGCGGTTGCGCTGGATCGAGCCGATGAAGAGAGTCCCTGCATGAGATAAGACAAGGGCAGAGTCCGTGGCAGGGTTTACTACTCTGACCGCAGCCCAAAACTTGACGAGCCCCTAAGGTGGCTAACTTCCAGAAAATGTAATCTCCAATGGTCGAAGACATCGCGAAAAGTGAAACAGGGATGCGTGGAAAAGCAGTGAAACAATATAGAAAGGACAATTCCGGAAGGAGTGTTGATGCACCACCTGAATAGACGATGATGGAATCATGGTGACCCTTCCTTTCTTTTGTATGCTCAAGCGGTTCAACATGAAATGGAAGCCTTCGTACCATGAAGGAAAGCGAGATGCTATAGGGTGTTGGGGCCTCATTCCAATGACTGGCACTTAGAAGCCCAAGATAGCACAGCGGGGCTAGTCAGCGATTGCCAGACTACAGGTTAGCCCACTCATTTCTCTTGAACACCTACGACCCGGAGAGTCCGTATATTGACCCTGTTGTACATGCTTGCAATGCTGAACTCAAATGAATCTGACAGTGCTAGTTAGGAGCTCGAGGATAGGAAAATGACAAGCCTCATATCGGGATTAGGTCATGACAAATGTCTGAGGTTCATGGACATCGCAGACCTCATCTCTGATAGGCATTCAAGGTTCGCAGCTCGAGCCACTCTGGGATCCCTATGCCCTGCCTACCGTATATTCTCGGTAAGAGGTACCATATTGTCTCCAATAATAACCAGACATCGCGCTAAGCAGCGTGAAAACGGAAAGTTAGAGCGGATGGTTTAAAGTTGAACGGTGGGGTAAAGCATGATCTAACTTCATATTGAGAGATGCGTAGCCGATGTTTCTTGTGTGAGGCTGAATCATCTTCGCAGCATGTCTCCAGATTCCGTAATCTACCGACGCAGTAGCAAGAAGGCAAGGAGGTCTCGACTATGGTCATTCGGCAGTAAGAAGTGGCTGAGCAAAGCTGAAGACGTTAGATGCACGCGCGGGACGAGCCGCAAAACGTGGGGGCTAGTCGAACATAAACCTCGATTTGAGAGCCATATGCGCGCGGGCAGTGTCTCGAGATTCGGAATCGAAAGTCTAGTATTTCGTGTTTACAATTTTTTTTCTGGCTCATACCATGTGTGCACTTTCTGCTTCTTAGCCGGAGCGCAACTCCAGTCGTACAATCCATCTTATTACCTTCATCAGCATCGCGACATATATAACTCTTTAAGATATGAAACATATTAATGGTCTGTCATGTGTTGCAGAGGGCGAAAATATGCGAAGCGAAGAGAAGTGAAGTGGAAAAGGCAGCAAGGCTCAGCTAAGCGCCCGACTTCTCTGTCATTCGTGGCTTGACTGGTGCGTGGCTAGTTATGAGGCGCAAGCTCGTATTCCAGCCGTGCACCCCTGATGGCCTGAGGCTGAACAGGATCCCGCGAGGACATAATCCGATCGGCCTCAACGTGGCTGTCTGGAGTCTCGCCGCTGTCGTACCAGTATTTGAGATGCACTAATCCGGTGCGTGGGTAGAAGAGGATTTGATTTCGTAGGTAAGTGACGGGGTATAAGGACGTGTCCAACCAGCTGCTGCAAACAGCCTGTGCGAGAAGCACCTGCAATGGTACGCGAGACCTGATGCACCGATCAAACAAAGGCAAGAAGGCAACCGAACCATATCCTGTACACAGGGTGGGTGAGAACAAGGTGAGGAGGCGCGTTGGACGAGATGGACAGAGCAGGTACGCACCAAGCCGCTAGCCGGCGACTTCAACATCAATTGACCATTTGACGTTTGATTTAATACAAAGGCAATACCGTAGATGGTCTTGAACTAATTAAATTAGAATTGTGATAGCCTTGTTACCCGAAGTCAAGGAAAGACATCTGTAGAGCGTGCCTTAGCTCGAAGCACACCACCGGCACCACTGTATGGATCTAGTTTGCTACGATCCTGTTTATCGAACGAAGAACAAATCTAGTTTCTTAAGACCGCCCCTTCTAAGACCATACTATATCTAACAAAACAACAAGAGCTCGCATCGCGCTGTAGAATATCGAGGCTAAATATCGCATAACTTCCTAACCTCCCACCACCACTAAATCAGCTTCACCCGAGCGCACCAGCACGCGATCGCACCACCCACTCAATCCCACTCAAATCCCTTCCCACCTAAGCAAAGATCCACATGCCCTTCCCATCGAAATCGAGCACCCTGAGGTCTCTGATACGACATGAGGTCGTCGTGACGTCAACCATGGCTCTCCACTCTTCCACATCATAGCACCGTAGTTCAACAGCCTTAGCACACGAGCATACAAAAAGCTCAGAACCCCGCTATAGTGCAGTTTCCACGTACAAGTTCACAAAAGTACAAATCCAACGCCTTCATACGATTTCTACACATCACCATCTTGCATCGTATATACCCGAAATCCGAGCAAATATCTCATCTCCCACACACCATGTCCGCCGAATACAACAACGCCGACCTAAACCAGCTCTCCGCACAAGCAGAGCGCGACCTCGACTCCAATGCCGCGAAGAAGGGTCATGCCTCCTCCCTCTCAGGTATACTACCTTCCTTCCCTCCCGCTTTCAACCCAGCACGCATCCCCTAACACCACACCGCCCAGCAACCGAATCCGGCGTCGATGAGTCCGCCGCAAATAACTTCCCCGGCGCCTCCGTAACGTATGGCTCCGCGGCCTCGGGCGCAGGCAACAACCGCGACATCCCGCCGAGCGAGGGCGGCGACATCAACCCCAAGACAGGCCATCTGTACAAGGCGGGCGACTTCGCCCACGGCGGCGTCGGCGCGCCGGAGCGATCCGCGCAGACCTATGCTCAGACGCACGGCGGCGATGATGCTGTGCGTGGTAACGTGCGGAACTAGGTCCTGTGCAGATAGATGGATTGGACGTCTACAAAAGGTGTGGATGGAAAACAAAGCAAGCGATTTGCCAGCCGCCGTTGGGGGACGAGTGGCTTAACGACGGCACGACATGATTATGTATGAGTATAAGTATGCAGACAGCGTCTTAGTTGGATACCATACCGGATGCTATGGGCCTGCCTTGAATCAAGGTTTCGCGCATCGTCGTGATGGAAATAAACATGTATCACCACGTTTCACACACACACGCCCTTCACTCACTCACTCAACCTGCAAATTTGGTGCAATATGCATATACACCATTAACCACCTCGGTATCTTATCTGTCTAAAAGGAAAAACCGGGACCCTTACTCAGGATAGGCTTCAACGCATGCATACATGTCCGACCCTTCATGTCACGTTCGTAACACGCAGCACTGACTCCTCCGCTTCATGTTCCCTTTGACTTTGCCCAAAACGCCACGCCATCATGAAATCTCTCGTCTTTCGGTCCTTCGTCGTTCGCCTAGAAAATCTCCGAGTCGAGACTGCTCCTATAGCTCTCCAAGCTCTCTGTGTCTGCTGTTTTACATTAGCCTGATATGATAAAAGGAGGGGGAGGGGGTGAGTGAACGTACCAGCGACAGGCTTCCTCCTAATAACAGTATCAGAATGCTGCAGCTCATTCTCGCCTCGCTGCGCGCTAGGACTCCTGCTGCCCATGGGCCGCGGACCCGTGATCTTGCGCTGCGGGCTAGTGACGCCCAGGTTCTGGTTGCTCGGACGCGGCGATGGAGTGGGGGTGTACTAGACGATGTCAGTGATATTGATCGTGGTATACAAACATGGGGAACTCACCCGATGACCGGTATCTGTCTCGAGCGAGTAGCGCACCTCTTGAATGGGCGCCAGCGGCGTCAGCGTTCCTTGGCCACCATACTCGTTGGGCGAGCTGTACATCTGCCTCGCCTGTCCATGGCCCGCAAGCGGCTGCTGGGGAGGGATCAGAGGTCCATCATCCATGATCTTCGGCGGTCGAGGCGGAGCTTGTTGCTCGGATGCCGAGTGCTGGCTGTATCCGCCCTCAGATGAGATCGGTGATAAGTTGCCAGCGTTGTAACTGGCACCGCCGCCAGACATGCGGTTGCGTGCTAATGAAGGATTGCTGCCCCACTGATCATAGTCCGGAGACTGGACCGGGTCGAAGATCCGGGCTTGCTGATCCAGCTGGTTCGTGTGGCGGCCAGTAGGGCCGTGCTTGGGCTGGGGATGCTGCAGGTTCAACGAGTTGCGGTGAGCCTGGTACTTGGGATCCTCCATAGCGTACTGCTCAGCATCCTCTGGAATGAGCGGCGAAGGAGATCGAATTGAGTCCCGCCCATCTCTGGGAAGGGATGCTGTAGATCGGATTCGGTCATCCTCATCCATTTCGTACTGCCCGTCGCCATAAGGAATGTTGACTTGAGAGCCGGACCGCGACGCGCTGGAGTACGGACGCCTTTCCCCTGAGCCGCTATGGCGAGGCAGGCTTTCCGAGTCGCGATTCGTAGAAGCCGTCGTCTTCGACCACCTTGAGATCTTCGGAATGCCAAAGATAGAAGACGAGTTGGACTTGTGCTTACGCTTTGGCGTATTCTCCTGGCTTTGAGATTCTCGGAACGGCTTGGCTGGTTGCGGAGGCGTGTCGTGCGAGAGACTGTTGTTCCGGCGAGCCTCCTGCGTTGGGGTGGTCATACGTTCAGTGTTCTCATACTGAGGTTCGTCCTCCAGATACTCTTCGTCATCCTCTTCGTGGACGGTACTTATCCGTTGAGTTTGAGGGACGTCATATCCGGAATGCAAGTCTTGTATGCGACGCGAAGACGATGGGTTCGAAAGGTAACCAGATTGGTTCGGCGATGAGGCAGTGTTTGCCCGGCCTTCAGGCTCATAGCCGGACTCCGGAGCGCCAGGGTCATTGGCCCTCATGTGCTCGTAAGAAGTCATGCTGTTTGTACGTTGTTGGTCCAACGTCAGCTGGTGCACCTGCTTCAGACTTTCAACCTCTCCCAAAAGCTGGATGAGCATAGCTTCCATGTTCTTGATATCTTTGTCACCCTTGGAACCCAGACCCTTGAGCGCCCGCTTGAAGACATTCTTCTTCTTGGTTTCATAATCCAAGTCGTCAGTAGAGGATCGAGGAGCTCGTGGAGAGCCTGCAGGCTGTGGGCGAGGACCGCCAATGATACGCTGCTCAGCCAGATCCACTCGCTTGTCAGTGTTGTTCATAACCATAGCATCCTGAACGCGGATGAACTGTTTAAGTTCTTCAAACGTGTTGCGCATCTCGGCTGCACTACGCACCAAAGTCACCAGGATCTCCGTATCGCGAGCATTGCGCTGCGCATCACGGACAGTTAAGTGGTCCATCAAAGCCACTATATCCTTGGACTCGATCCGGTCGAGCCCACGGCCGGTGGCGGAGTCGTAGAGAGGCGAGTCCATTCCATGAGAGTTCCCGCTCAAATGACGGGTGTGCTTAGCATCGGCGGCGCTGAAGGGATCTGCGCCGTCTAGGGGTGACTCATCGTATTCATCGAAACCCCCGTCCAACGGCCTCTGGTTGCGCATGTCAGGAGTGTGGGCTCCAGGCTGATGGGCTGACTGGTAACCTTCATCTTTCCAAAGCGCTGGACTACGTGAGGGCGTACGCTCACGTGAGTATGAGGGCTTTGCGTGCAATGTGTCTTGCTGATCGTAGTGCAGTTCATAATTATCACTCGCCATGCTATCGCGCTGATCATACGTCGCGGGACTCTGGTTTCTTGAATGTGTCGCCGCAGCTGCAGCGAGTCCGGCTGCGGCACCTACTGCTGCAGCCTTGCCGTAAGATCGTGATGGTGTTCGTTGCTCGCGCTCCTCCTGCCTGCTCAAAAGCTCTTCCGTGCGATCATCGTAGTGGGCTCCACCGGGACCGTTGATGATAGATGGGTTCGTGATGACTTCGGATTCGTCGTCCACACCATAACCGTACTCAGGCTCCATATATCCGGATGGTAGTGCACTGTGATTCATCTGGGGCTCATCCTGCAGTGATACAGAGAGGCTATGCCGTGGTGAACTTCCTGCTCCTGACTTTGCAGCAAGCGTCTGCGCTTGGTCACGGATCGCGTTCCACCTTTCACGACTGGGGTGCTCCTGCAGCTCGGAGTCTTCCGCGATGTGCTGGTATTCCGGACTTGGGCTCACGCGTGATAACCGGCTCTTGCCCTTCACTGGACTTGTAGTTGATGACTGAATACTGATGCTGGAAGGTTCAAGCAAAGATGCTACTGCCGACTCCACGGCAAGAGGAGTATGGACATATTCTGGGTTCGAGCCGACCTTGCGAATGTCTTGGCTTAAAGACAGTCTTTGCTCATCGCGCTCGGGGTATACTCCTGCTTCGCTGTCTTCAGTGTAGCCGGTCATTCGTCGAGAGTCGGCGCCAGGCGAACCATGCAGGCTGGCCTCGTAATCCCTTCGATACTGCTCGTTCTGCTCATGGTTCTTCTCAAAGAACTCATCAACGTCGCGTGGAGTATCGGGCTCGCCGAGAACTTCCTTCGGTCGTTCAAGACTAACACCTTGGGGGCGTTTCCGCGTTCGCGCAGCTTTCGTGCTTGGTGACGATTCGAAAGACTGGATGGAAAGAGTGGATTGCGGCCGGGCACCCTTTCGCCCTACTGAGGACATGGAGGCGCCGCTATGCACCGAGCGCAGCTGTCGCGGAGAGCCAGTCTCGTGGACTTCGTGTCGATAGCTCGCCTCGCTCTGGATGGGACTCAAGCCTCGTGTGGGAGTCGATTCAGCGATCTCGTATTGAGGGCTCTGCGTCGTTGCGCGCTCAATCGCGCGAGCCTTAGCTGCTGCTGCCGCTTCCTGCGCGGCTGTTGAAGTTTCCCTTGTCCGAGAGAAATAGCTTCGGTCACTCTTAGCACTTGTAGCACCCAGAGAATGATTGCTGTGAGCCGTGCCGAGGCCGCGCTGGGTCGCATTAGGGGTACGAGTAGGGGTACGTGGCGACGGTGAAGCGAACCCTCGTGCCACTTCCCTAAGCGGAGTATCCGCACTGGTGTGCTTAGAAGAGCTCGAGTCTGGGCGCTCGCGCGTCTCAGTCTCCGCCGACAATATCGAGTCGCGGGTCAACTCGGAGCCTTGCAGTTCGCTTTGCAAGATTGGGAGCGGTGGTACAGATGGTTCCTGAAACGGAGTCTCGAATTGCTCATCTTCAATGCTTTCCGAAATGCTCGCTGTCCTGCTTCGGCTCTTTGAATGCCGTTTTCTCCTTTCTTTGCGTTCTGCCTTTTCTTCCTCGCGTGCGGTGTGGCCTTTCAAAGCTGCAGCAGTCAGTCCAGATGCAGCAAGCCCGGCCAGAGCAGCGTCCCGAGTCGAGCGGCTACTATCCTTGCTCTTCTTGTGGCGGATCTTCTCTTCAGTTGACTCAGCATAGCTGCGCTCCGAAACTGAGCCGCGGCTTGACCGTCGATGGCGACTCGAACCTCCCGAAAGAATCGTGCCAGGATCGTTCTCGTCGCGGTTGAGAACAACCTTCGGCTTGCTACCGTGTATGTGCGGCGCACTTGAAGACTTGGATACCCGTCGACGAGAGCTGTCGCGGGACTTTGTCGATTCTGCCGGTTCGTAAGTGCTGTCGCGGGACATGTTTTCGAACTTTGCGGCGTTCTTCTGCGTGCGCTGTTCCTCTTTGAGGGCAGTTAGCTCGGGTAGGATAAGACGCTTGATGGCATCCTCAACAGTGGCAAGGAGTTTCGGATTGTTGATTGAAGAGGTTCCAGATACACCCGAGCGCATAGACTGCGTGTCACCAGAGCGACGGTGGACATTAGAAGACAAGAGGCTGGATTCTGTTCCGCTGATGCCACTCATCTCTTCCTCGCGACGCGACCTGCTCGTCTTGCGATGCGACTTGCGACTCGCAGAGACGTCTTCTGTGCTGCCTGTCCTATGTTTCGATTTTGAGGTAACGCTTTCGGTGGGTTTCTGCTGCAGCTTCTCCATCACGCGGGCAGTTATCCGTTCTTTACTCAAACTTCTGCTACGTTGTCGCGTAGGAGCTTTCAATGTATCGGAAACCTCCTTTGACTGTAGGACTTCGTCGCGCTCTAGACTGCGGCTGCGCCGACGGCCCGGAGGCTTGATGATGGGCTCGCCTTCCAACATGCTGTCCGGCGGCATGGAAGAGATGTCTGACGCCATTGGAACGAATCGTCCGCCGTTACTGGACAGGTCGCTGGCGTTCTGGAGAACCTCGATTTCGACAGGTGGGATGGAAGAAACGTTTGACTCCTCCGAGTAGGATGCGTCTGTGTTAGTGTGGTGTATAACTTCGTCGCGGGGCTTGCTGCCTAACGATACACGCCTGGTATACAGCGGCTTTCTTTTGTTGCGGGTAGTCTGGGTGATCTGCAGATGGTCGTTGGCAGTCGCAGACTTGTTCTTGCGGGAGGATGGTGTAACTCGCACGCGGACGCTGGGGCGCGAATTGACCTTGCCTTCGGTTTTGCCGCCCTCGAAGTACTCGATGAGCAGCGAGGTTTGCGACGGGTACTTCTTATGGAAGCCGCCTTCGCGCTTGGTGGTGTTGATAGTGACGGGGGTGCCGTCCTCGGGGATGGAATAAGAGGTTTTGTCGGTGCGCGACGATACGTTGGTGTCCACGTCGTCGGGGAGACTGGTGTCGTTGTCTACGGAGCTGAGAGTCGAAGGTTCAGTAGGTGCCGGGAGAGGGGGTCGTTGGGTGTCCAAGCCCATCATGAGTCCAAGCAGGTCCTAGAAACTGTAGTCGTAGTCGGGCGACATGGGGAATTGATAGCAGCGAACGATATCTGGGTGAGATGGGTGGGCGGGGAATCTATGCGGCGCAGAGTCAGATCACAGGTCCGAATGCAGTGCGTGAGCCCAGGATGCACTATACCGGCCGGACGCACACAGAGAATAGCGATGGTGATGAGGGCGATTAGTACATGGCCGCCGAAAAGGTCGAGGAGTGCCGAAGACTGGTGGGACGTCGGTGTGTCCGAGGGCTCGACGTGCTGGGTGCGCGCCGACAAGTCCAGCGTCGAGCTGGCTGGGCGAAGTGAGCGGCGGGAAGTAGAAGGCCTGCTGCGATGGGGCGAGGCAGCAGCGATGGGCAGCAACGTACCTGCGCCACGGACAGGCACAATGCTCACTGCGCACAACGAGGGGCAGTCCGCACGGTATGGGGGCGCCCTCGGTGGTGAGGGAGGAATAGCTGGAGCAGCTGGGCAGAGGTGGGCTGCTGTGGAGAGCAAGCAAGCAGGCCCGGGTCAAGGTCGAAAGGCAACCCTGTCGCTTCACCCGCTACTGTACGAGTAGCGCCGGCAACCAATGGACGGCCGTCGACGGAGCACTAGACTACCAGATTTCAGAGGTTACAAAAGAAAAGTCATGGAGGATGCGGTTCGGATTTTGGAGTGTGAAAAGGCGTCTGCGGCCACGTTCCCGCTGCATTCCAGCCACCTTTCTCGCGACGCTGTGCCACGCACAAGGCTTTTGCACGGCTTCTCCACCTCGTGGCCGCGACCTCATCGCGCACCTCCTGCTGGTCCTCTACATTCCACACATGTACTTGGACTAGACGCACCCGAGCCAAGTCTCCACCAGTCAGCCGCCCGCGTCGCGCCCGCTGCTGCAGCCCGAGAAAGAAAGTGGCTGGTGCCGCTGCATCTCCACGCAAACCACTCGCCAGACTACTTCCCACTTCTCCTCCGGGTGTCTCCCCAGCACCCAACGACAAGCACACTGTCTCTCTCACACCGCCATTGTGCCCGATGCCCGCTCAACGTCATGTCTTTCTCGACTTGCCTGGACCTGTTTAGCTTGCGGCACCGTGCCCGCCGCTTCATCCCCCCGGAAACACGCACGCACGGTCTTGATCCGCCGCCCTGGTCGTTCCCGCCTTCGCCAGAATGATTGGCCGCTTGTTTGGGGACTTGCCAGCGCATCGCCCATTCGACCACCTTTGCGCGTCGCTGGGCGTTCGCAGCAGTCGTGACCCGCATACATGTACTGTCGAATGACTTTGCTTATATTGCGTTGCTTGCGGCCTTCCGCCAAAGGTGCTGGGGCCGAGACGTGATGAAGTGGCAGTTGGGGGCAATGGCAATTGACACGTTTGACTGGTTACCGACCGGAAGCTACATTCCTTCACCGGTCTTGTGCGACTGTGACGGGTCGAGTTGAACCAGCCACAGGCTTGCTATTGCGTTGCGAGCTGCAGAGTCTACAAATAGGGCATCTCGATCCCCCAAATCTCACAGATGCTTGGTGTGCTTTGACCCACCAATCAACACGAGCCAGAACCGTTTTAAATTTCCTCGTTGCTCCAAACGCCGTAGATGATGCGAGGACGTGCTCACAATTTAGAATCGTTTGTTGGGCTTCATTGGCCTCCTGCCCTGCTTCGGCTGGCTGCCGTACGCTCTTCTTCCTTCGACCTTCTTGTCTCTCGCTAAACTGGCGCCGAGTGTGATGTCCACCCGCGGCGGCGTTGAGAATCCAAAAGACTTGGCAACCTTGACCAAATCGAGCTTGTGCACATCAAATACAGACCGCAGACTGTGTGATGCGTACGAATGGAGGTACGCCTTGTAGCCTTCCTTTGCTGACTTGTTGAGATAGTAATTCTTTCCTATTAGCGCCTCGAGTTGAGATTGGATGTTCAATCTGTAACATCGTTAGCGCTACTCTTTAGCTGTCGGCGCAGAAAGTAGTGGAGTGATCCGTTATAGCGCTGATTAGAGGGCTGGAGGGCTGTGATAACTCACATCTTGTTTGCCGGCAGCTCAAATTCCACCAAAGGAACACGCGCTTCCTTAAGCAGCTTGAGGAAGCCTACTTCGCTGGGAAGCAGGAACATGAGGGATCGGCCTTTGCCGTTGCTTCCACGCGCAGTACGTCCGACGCGGTGGATGTAATCTCTCGGATCATCCGGCGGATCGAACTGTATGACCCAATCGACCTCTGGGATGTCAAGCCCACGGGCAGCTACATCGGTGCAGATGAGAGTCCCCGACTGTGCGTTACAGAATTCGAAAAACCGATTGGTTCGAGCTTGTTGCTTGAGCTTACCGTGAAGGTCGAGCACAGGCAGGTCGATATAATTTAGTACTAGTAATGTCAGCTACCTTCGTGTGTGAAAGGTTCTCCAACGTACACTCTGCGTAATACTTGACCGCATTGCAAGATGAGAAGAATACGATGATCTTCTTCTTCTGGTGTTTTTTCAGGAACGAGAAAAGAAGTCTGAACCGTGAGTCGCTATCACAGATGACGTAGCCCTGTTCTAATCCTGCGACCGTACTATGCTCTTCTCTGTAGTCCACGTTGATGTAGAGAGGTCCTGGCTTCAACGAGATACGCGCGAGGTCCTCGACTTTTGTTGTCTGCGTTGCAGAGAAGAGCATCGTCTGTCTGTCTTTCGGCAGACATTTGATAATACTTCTCATCTCGTCTTCGAAACCGACCTCCAAAATCCTGTCGGCCTCATCGATGATCAAGCTCTTCAGGTTCTTGAATACAAAGCCCTCGGTGCCTCGCAGATGATCGAGTAATCGACCAGGGGTGGCGATCATCAGATTTACGCCCTTGACCAGCTTCGCGGCCTCTGCGGAACGGTTTGCGCCGCCCATGAATATACCATACTGAAACACCGTTAGCATGGTCCATATCATCCTGAGAGGATTCGGGCTTACAGTCTGAGAGTGGTGTTCCATGAGTTCTCGTGCAACGCCAAAAATCTGAAGAGCCAATTCTCTAGTTGGTGCAACGACGATCGCGCCTGTACCGTTTCGAGGCTTGAACTTCATAGCCGAAAGCATCTCAATAACGGGAATCAAGAAAGCCAAAGTCTTGCCGGATCCAGTCTTTGCGGCACCGAGCACGTCCTTGCCGGCTAGTAGAGGCGGTATAGCGCGCCGCTGGATCTCCGTCATGTTTTCAAAGCCCATTCCTTCGATCGCCTTCATGGTTCGTTCGCTCAGTTTGAGGTCGGAAAACTTGACGGGGTCGTCGACGGTGGGCATCGAGGTGCTCGAAACAAGGTCTGCGTTCGCGCCGGTGGCTGCCTCAACGTTGTCTGCCTCATCGCCAGACTGATCACCGTCTTCATCTTCAACTTCAGCGACCTTGGCGTCCGCAGCAATCTTTTTAAGTTCCGCATTGAGTTCCTCCTCGTTCTCCTCTTCGGAATTGCTAGCCTCATCCTCAGCGACCTCGGGCTCGGGCGTGTGCTCCTTCTTCGCCTTCTTGCGGGGCTTCTGTGGTCCTGCGACGCCGTTGCTGACCGGCTCTGCGATAGTCGCCTCCTCGCGCGTCTTGCTCTTGTGCTTTCTCTTACGCTTCTTCGTCTCGATCTCCTGAGCGGAAGACATGGTGAGAGTATTGGCGAGTTGCGACTTGCGAAAGCGCTGGTTGTTACAGGCCAAAAAAAAGTTTCGAGAAGTCGGCAGGTGCGGAGAAGTTCACCGATTTCGCCGTAACCGTATGGGGCTTAGAGTCTTGGCACTCCATGAGAAATCAATCAACTCACCCGCCTTTGTTAATTGCGTACTTACAACATGTTCTTTCTAATCGTGATGTTCTACACAAGAAAGATATTCTATCTTGAGTCTTCTATGTAACAGAACAAGACGTTAACGTCCGAACGCTGAGAAAGTACTACCTCAAGCGAAGACGTAACATTACAGCTGTCGATCAACCCCATTCGTCATTCGACAGAGCGCCATGGCTTTTCATACGATCTCAATGCATTGCATAGTCGCACTTACGTTGATGTTCCCTCTGGAAGCACCGCTACAAACGCAGGGCCCAATGAGGAGGTATCTCTGGCTGTGTCCATCGTCGGCTTCGCTAGGCCGGAGGACAAACACTGTCTTCGAGCCTGGTAGCATCCAAAGCTCGTCGCCGACACCCACCCTGTTGAGGCATTTCCCGATCCTTCCGGCGCTGGTGTAAAACATGAAGTCGACGCCCTCAAATGGATCGCTTTCGATGTAAGGTTGATTTCTCTGGACAAAGCGCTCGTATACACGGGCTTTGACTACATCATGAAACGGCTGGAGCACAGTCACGCCTTCAGCTGCCGGTGGCGCGTTGAGGAATTGTAGTATTATGTTGTTCGTGCGACGATATAATTGGATCTCGATGCGAGCGTTCTCTGTCACACGGCGAGTCATTTGCGTTGCGTGCGCAGTCCTTTCTGTTGCATGCCGAGTGGATTGATGGGCGTCTAGTTCGGGCTCTGTTGGCGGTGTCTGCAACTCTGTAACTACGCACTCTGCATCGCTCAAAGCGGATTCCAGATTGCTCAGCGTATCACTCAAAGACACCTCCTGATCTCTAATCGAGATGATATGATCATCTAGGCTTGCCGCCTCCAAGTACAGAACCCTGGTATCTGGGCTATTTGCGGGAAGGGGAAAGTCTGCGGTGCCTTGTTGATCGACCGAAGCTGGAAACTGGAGCGGTTTGCTTATGTCCAAGGCCCAGGAGGGAAGTCCATGTTCGGTGCATCCATCTGCCCCGGCAGAAGCACATAAGACATCCGCGGACCTCGTCTTACGAAGAAGAATCTGTGTCACCTTTGCATAGAGGTCACTTATCGGTGTGTCAAAATCCGGTGGAATCAGCTCTCGGTCCTCGCGCGATAAGATACCTCGGATTCCGTATACGTGATCAACTGCTTGCGTAGCGTTCCTGTGGCTTGAGAAGTACAGGCACCGGATGAGGGCAAAGTGGCGCACAGCGAAAGTCTCATCACGAAGCAAGCACACTTCCATGACACGAGTATAGCCCATTCGTAGGTGGGAAGGTATGCTGTCCCCGGCTTCTGGCCAGCCGCCCTCGCGCCATGATCCCAAAACCGTATCCAGGGACAGCAAGGGTATTTGATGGACGCCAAAGATGCATATGGGATCTTTTTCCGACAGCACTACTTCTTGCAGTATCCACACGCGCCTCCAGTATTCGTTGTTCATCAGCCAGTCCAGCATTGACTCCGCCATACGACGGTCATGTTCTGATTGAGGTCCGAGGCTGCTCTTTCCCTCGAGGTTCTTCAGCTGTCGTCGTGCGTCGTTCAGGTGCCCGGCACCGAGTCTAGACCTATTCGAGCGACGCCACATCAAGTTATGCCACCAGACGCTCCAGATATATCGGAGTACGTATTTAGCTGTGGAGGATAATCCACCTATATCCGAAGGAGGCGACCAGGTACCGTTTGCCCAGTCAACATCCGGCGAGCCCAGTGAGATCCATGTTTGGCGACCATACGCATAGATGCGGTCCATCATAGCCACTTGCTTGCTTTTTTCAGCATTGTTTCCTTGGTCGATGCAAAGACCATCTGCCCACAGGATGACCGTCTTGCGTGTGTGGCGAAGGCTTCGCAAGGCATTGTAGAGACTAGCTGTGACTCTCACTGGGTGGTTGTCGACGAGTATCTGCGAGGTTCTCTTCGGGCTCCCCCAGGTGTAGGACAAAGTGTCGTAAATCGGTAGTTGGTTGAGTGAGACCACCTCCAATCGACACGCAATTTCGTCATCCTTCTGGCCTGGAGTTATCAAGATGAGACGGATTTCGCTGTTTGCGTGATTTAGTATTCGATAAATCGCTGTTGATAACCGTCGTTGACAGAGCGTGGCATCCACGCGTCGGAAATGGCGTTGAGTCGCGATTCCAAGTGTGGGCGCCCTTATAAATCGTAACTTTCGTCCTGCATGCAATGCGACACCAGCTGAGAGAGACATGTGTGGGTCTGCTATGTTGATGCAGCACGAAGGAGTGACCTGGATGGGGCCGATGCAGTGGGGTCGCATTGTCGGGGCCGTGTCAGCCGCACGGAATAATTAGGTTCATTTGAATACATCTTGAACTGCGATAGACAGTGCTTTACTAGTCTATCATGTTTTCATTCCAACACTAATCTTCTATAAGCGTTATTGATAGAGCGAGATATAGAGTGCAAGTCTTTCAAGTTTCGATCTCTCACTGCCTCGCCGTTGGCTATGCTTTGTAAACTGCACACAGGTACGTATTTCAATCAAGCCCTGAAACAATGTTGCGTATCAGGCGTATAACATCGGTTTGGATCCTCGTAGCGCTAACTCCCATGGTGATAGTTGAATTACGCCGATCATTAATTTGTACTCACACAACCTCCACGATCAATACCTCTAAAAGCGAGACGTAGGATTCACACTACAGGAATCTACAGTGACACACCTACCTCCTATACACCGGTCCGAACGCTCGTCCGAACTTTACAAACAACATCATACCATGAAAGGTCCACTCTGCGGGGCAGATTACCAATCACAACCCTACACAACACCACTTTCCTTTCCCCATTCGATCATCTCCCTCAAGCATATATAGCAAGTTCATTCAATTAAAACATTTTAAATCCGCCGTGAGCTTCCCCCACACGCAGTCTAACCTCCAGACCCTCGCGTAGAACTAGTAACATACCAACCCCAACCATGTCTCCCAAGATCTTCCTGTAATTGTCTATTTCCATAATTCCCGTCTCCACGATACTGAGATCACACAGCACCGGCGCCACAGGCTACATCGGCGGCTCCGTCCTCCACGCCCTCGTAACCGCCCACCCCTCCTACTCCATCACCGTCCTCCTCCGCAAAACACCCCCATCCTTCCCCTCTGTCTACCCCAATGTGAAAATCGTCCAGGGCGACTATGACAGCGCAGACATATTAGCGGAACAGGCGCGAAAAGCGGATATTGTAGTCCGTACGTACTCCAAGTCCCCATCCGCCCATAGCTTTGCCAGGCGCAACACAAGATCGCGCCTCGATCTCGTTTAGAACCAAAGCATATTCGGCGGATATACCAAGGCCATCTAAAAAACATGCGAACCACTTACAACCCCCACAGACAACGGCGACTCCGACCACGAGCCATCCCTAACCGCCCTCCTCGCAGGCCTCACCTCAAAGCCCACACCTTCTCATCTGCTGCACCTCTCCGGCACAGGCATCCTCTCAGACTGGGCCTCCCCCTCCCACCTAGGCACCCTCAACCCAAAAGTCTACTCCGACGCCGACCCCACCGACATCGCCACACTCGCCTCCCTCCCCGACGACGCCCTCCACCGCGGCACTGAGAAACTCCTTTTCCGCGCCGCAGCCGAGCACGGGGACAAGGTGCGCATCGCAATCATGTGTCCGCCCGACATCTACGGGCGAGGCACCGGGCTGGGAAACACGCAGAGCGTTTTCGTCCGCATGTTCATCGCGGACGTGAGGGGGGCGGGGAATAGGACTTTTTACTACGGGGAGGGAGCGAATGCGAGGAGCTGGGTACATGTCGAGGACCTTATGAAGCTGTACGTACGCGTCGTGGAAGCGGCTGTTGACAACGAAACTTCGTTCTCGGGCCCGGGGGAGTTTCCGGGGTATTACTTTGCGGGGACGCAGGAGCATAGGCATATCGATGTGGCGCGGGGGATCGGGAGGGTGCTGGAGAGAGAGGGGGTTGTGGCGGATGCAGAGCCGGTGGAGGTCGGGCTGGAGGTGATTGATGGGATGGCGAGGCATCCGAGGTTTCCGCAATTGGGGCGGTATCTGTATGCTTCGAATTCGAGGACGAGGGCGGTGAGGGCGGGGAAGGCGTTTGGGTATAAGGGGGAGGCGCCGGGGCTGATGGAGAGTTTGGAGGGGGATGTTTTGGCGGCGTTGGGGAGGTAAAAGGGTGGTGCGTTGATGCTGTGGCACGGCGGATCTATGTGAGTCTGGAGGACATGTGCCGGAAAGCATTTCTACGTCCTCAGGAAGGATGATCCAGCATCGTGCTCACGTCGCCAATGATATTGCATAGGCCACACTTATAATTTTGTTTTCTCATAATGAAAGATAGATCAACCGGGAATTTGTCCTCCACACATCTCTATCCATAGATGACTCATCCCAACCTCATAGAATTAATACCTCTCTCGAGTCCACTTTCTACCTTGCGGGCCTTCCTACGCGCAGCATCCTATCGCATGCGCGCATCTAGACCCTGCAAGTCCCTCTCGAGCTCATTACCCTGCCACCCGCCCTGCGCCATGGCCTCATGTGGCCGGGGATCCTCATACCCACTACGGTCATAGTTATTCGGTATCGGCACGGTGGGCTGCTGCTGTCCCACCCCACCCTGGCCACCAGGCTGCACACGCACCTGCTGACGGAAGCGGTTCACCTCCTGCAGAATCATCTTCTTCATCTCAGCGATGTCTTCCACGACCTCGAACTGGAAGTCAAAGGTAGTGGGGCAATTTGGCTCGTCGGAGGCATCGTGCCAGATGTGCAAGTAGCGGTGCTCGAGGGCCTCTTCGACGCTGATGCGGGACGAGGGGTCAAAGGCGAGCATGCGATCGAGGAGGTCCAGCGCGTCAGGGTTGGCTTGTCGGAAGAGGGATTGGAAGGAGACTTTTTGCATGTAGGGTAGGTTGCGCACGTAGTCCTGGGCGCGGGGCGAGCCGATGCGCGAGAGGGTTTCCTCGTTGGGGGTGCCGAGATAGTGAAGGATTTGATTCAGCTGGTCGACGTAGTCTCGGCCCTTGAAGAAGGGCTTACCGCCCAATAGTTCGGCGAGAATGCAGCCTACCGACCAGACGTCGACTGCGCGTGGTCAGTAATCGATATGCAGGATTAGTAAGGGAGACTTTTGTAAGTGTGGTAAGGTGCTTATCCACACCTACATCACACAGACCCGAAATGCCAAAGGAAGGGAAAGATCAACATACTGGCTTTGGTATAGCTCTGGAAGCTTAACATGATCTCGGGTGCTCTGTACCACCTGGTGGCCACATATTCGGTCATGTAACCCGCATTTTCCTCGGGATCCATGGAGAAACCTCTGGCAAGACCAAAATCGCAAATCTTGAGCTCGCAGTCGGCGTTGACCAGCAAATTACCGGGCTTGAGGTCTCGATGGAGCACGTTCGCCGAGTGAATGTACTTTAGGCCGCAGAGGATCTGGTAGATGAAGGACTGGAAATGGGCATCGGTGAGAGGCTGGCCGGACCTGATGATGGCGGCCAAATCGCACTCCATGAGCTCTATACTCGATCAGCAGTGTACCGGTGCGTGCAGTAAGGCTGACTGTACCCTCGTAGAGGTAGCACTCATTGAAGTTGTCCGGACGCGGAATGTCCATATCGTAAAGACATGTTATCTGCAGTGTATGTTCAGCGTGTGTATCGAAGAGGGTATTGTGAGACTCGTACGTTGCGGTGCCCTGGCTTGTGTTAGCGGGCGTTGTATGCCAGTGACTGCCACAAAGAAGACTTACCTCTGAAGTGTTGCAACAACTTGATCTCACGCAGGGCGCGCTTGGCGAGGATCTTCTTGCTGAAGACATTGGTGACCTTTTTGATAGCGACGCCTTCGCCTGTCTGGTTGTTGGTAGCCGCGCTGCTACCGGGTTAGCATGCATACGCTGGGACGGCGCGTTGCCGCGTACCAGACTATGCCGTAGGCTCCCTGGCCCAGCTCCTTGGTGACGTTGTACCGCTCGTCGACCACGAACTCCTGGTTGAACACCTTGAAGACCTTCCGGCCTGCGAGGTCAGACATTGCGGCTGTTCACGAGGCTGCTGGACTGGCGGGGTCGAGAAGAGGGTCGGCGGCACGGCGACTGTGCGTAGGACGAGGAAGGAGAGGCTGCGAAAGAAGGCGGATAGGAGGGGCCTGGCGGAGTGGATATAAGGCGCAGAGCTCTAGGCGCGCGGCGAAGGTGACGACTGCAATTGACTGGCGCTCCAGGCGGGACAATGACAGGGCAGGGCGGCTGTCGCAACCGGACGCAGGGCCGGCAGGATGTGGGCAAATGACAGAGGCAAGGCGGAATTCGGCGGCGGGACAAGCGATTGACGGGACGGCAGCAGAACAAAAGGCGGTGGTGTTGCTGCCTTTACATGCGCTTTAGAGGGATGGCCATGGTGGGGTTCGAGGGACAAGCCACTCAGGCGGCCTGCTCGCGCCGCTAATTCGGTGACCAGACCGCCTGCCCCGCCGTCCCTCTTCACCCACAACGCACAGCCTAACGGAACCCCCGAATTCTTATGCTATCATGGCCGCGCACGCCGAATTGCAGCACCCCACCAGCCTTGTCATGCAGCTCAAAGCCGGAGGCTAAGCAAGCGCAGTGCGAGACCTTTGTGGTGGGCTAATTCTTTGTCGCGCCGTAACGGTATACCTAAGTGCGGAATTTGCTTCTGCATGTTGATCTGGAAATTGCCAATGCATGTGACTGCACGTCTGGCAGAGTAGATTGTGACGCAAGGAAAGTATGTACAGACATGGGCATCTCTCATATGCAATGCATGCTTCCCACCAGCTCTCCAACACGTTGCCCAATAATCCCTAGAGTGCGACAGCGCGCAGGTATCTTCCGTGAACGCCACATAACCAGAAATCGCGAAGCTCCTCCGTCATTATCCAGTGCCTATGCCCAAACGCCGACCCAATGCCATTACTTTTTGGTCATGATTCGTAAGAAAAACGCCGCCGCGACGTCTCTGTTGGCCCGTCTAGAGGGGAGACGGGAGAGAAGAGCGTGTCTTCCGTTTCCAAAAAGCTGCCGTCGCGCGGGGTCCGCCGCTGCAATGGCTGAAAGAACGTATCGTTCGCTTCCAAGCTCGCTCCATCTCTAGTGCGCGGAGTCAAGGGGGTTACTGGAGACACAGGTAGTCTCCTGTTCACCATGGCAACATCCAACCCGGTCAACGGTGCAGGTCTGTGCCGTGTGTTTTCTTCAAACCCGGGCAATGAAGTGTCTGGAGTCCCACTCGGATCCACTCCGTTGTACCTTGCTTCGCGAACCATCATCGTCTCTTTTTCTGAAAGCTGCCGTCCGCCGGCTTCGTTCGGGGTAGGCGTGTCGCCTTCCATTTCGTAGATGGGCCGCTCCGTGTTCTCCGCTTCGACTAGCCTTCCGAACGTAGGCGAGTCCCCGTCCTTTCTGTCTGCACCCGCGTGTTTCGAATCTGCCGGTAACTCGGCCTTTGGAAATACATGCCCTTGTCCGTTTCGTTGTGTAGATGAACTCCCAGGCTCCTCCTTTTCGCTTGGTGATTCTTTTCCGGCAGCCGCAGCTTGTTCCGCATATTCGGCCTTGGCCTTCTCATCCTCTTGCTTTTGTCGTCGTCGACGGAACCATAAAAAGAATGCACCCGCAGCGAGTATCACAACCAGACCGATGCCGACCGCGATACCAATAATGGCTCCCGTCGAAAGGCCGCTCGATGAAGGGTCATTTTCGCCCGTGTACTTGGGTGAGATGATGGAAACAATGTTTTTATTCTCACCAAGCACCCAATTGCACGCAGATATGGAGAAGTTCTGACGCTCCCAATCCACAGTGAGATACGACTCCTGCAGAAAGGTGCGCCCGAGCGTGAATTGGTTGTCCTTTGTAGCACGCCTGATAGGGAAGTAGTTGGTCGCGTTGGTCAAGCCTTTGTACGGCGGACTGGCCTGCAAATCGAATGCGTCGTAAGGAAGCGTAATATTGACAGTTGCATTAGTGTCGTACTTTTGGCCGAGCAGGAAGGTAACGGAAGGATTGTCCGCCTTGAGCCTATCGTGTAGCTGGTCGTTGACGAGATACAGGCCTGTGATATTGTCGTAAACCAGTCCAAAGGCATCTTCGAAGGCTTCGCAGACTTCAACAGGCAGCCATAGCTCGGCAACGGTGGAGTCGATGTATATGGAAAACGGATCGCGGTTCAGGAGGTTGATGTTTGATTTGGTAGCGCTGGTTGCCGATATGCCCACGATGCCTACGACGATATCCCTCTCGTTGTCAGGCGCGAAGCTCCAGGTCAGGTCGTTTTCCATGAACCGCGAAGAGTCGTAGCCACCAAGCGTGAGGCTTCCGAGCACGGAAGCTCCGTCTGACAACGTTAGCGCATTGCAAGCTTGTGATTTGAGAATACACACGGTATTGAGCGCCCGCAGTGTAACCGAACGACACGCTCGGTATCTGGTTTTGCTCGAAGAGAAGTGTCATGTAGCTAGGCGAAGGATCGGTAAAGTTGGTGAAATTTGTGGACTTTGGATTTACGCCAAAGTGCCCAAGCCAGAAGTCGCTCGAGATGACTGTGCCCACGGTCGTGTTTGTCAATGTCGGACCCTCTTCTCCCGGCAATCCCAGACCCACGGTATCCCATCCATACTGTCCATTGCCTGCTAAATCCAAGTTTTTCTCAATCCATAGCTGGTAGAAGCCGTTGTGTTGCCATGATGTGGAAGTATTTGAGTCGAAGGTCCATCCACGCGAGTCGTAGCAATCAGTGTCCTGTTTTTCAGTGGTAATGTGTGTCGCAGAGTCGGTCACAGAGTGCATGCAGGCGTATTTGGCCACGGCCCATGTCTGCTGGCTGGCGGTGGAGACGAAGACATGCACGGGCTGATAGGGCGTACCTACGCGCAGACTGAAGGTGTTCCAGCTGCCATCAATGCCCTCCCAGTTCTGGTCAGGCGCAACAGACACTGGGGCAGGTAGGTTCTTGTTATCGGCGAGCGATTGCGTGAAGAGCGTCGCGGCGAGGAGGCAGAGCTGGGCGCATCGTCGGTACCGCTGGGGAACGGGCATGTTGTCGACTGGGCGCCGCGTGCTGGCGACTCAGGTACGGAAGCCACTCAGCCACGGGAGCAATGGCGGGCATCACCACTCCACATTGCGCTCAGACAGAGCTTCAGAAGGAGGAGAGAAGAGGAGAGAGACACAGGCAAGGACTAGCCAGCCCGCGCGGCGCCGAGAGGAGGCCGCGGGTGGTGTTGACCCAGATTGCGACCGGGGTGTTGACTGTACAGCCGAGCCTACAGCCACGGGCCAGGCGGATATTGCGCTCGAAGCTAACGACGTTTATCGCGCCGTCTAGACGCGAAGACGATCATAGATGCATCTCTGCTGCCGTTCTGGGGGTAGCTGCGATCTCAATGTTTCACGAAGCATGTGTCTCTGTATTGACAACCGTCATCAGCCGTCTGTTGTGTTGCCTGCGCGGCGAGTCCGAGGCATACGAGGCCTCGCCGACCAGGTCCCTCGTGTGCTCACGCGTTGCCCATGGGGACTTTCATCCGGCAGTTTTCCCGCATATATGAGACTGTGTATCCGGGTGCAGCGTTGTACACTGTCCATCCGCTACAACCGCTCGCTCGCTAACGAGGGCGCGTCTGTGTTTACGTGTACGCTGAAGCATCGTCGGACAATCAATAGCTCGTTCGAAGACTGCCCGCCTGCTGCGGAGAGGGCAGCGAGTGGCGACGTGTCGAGCAGCTGGGGTTGCCGAGCCTCTTGCGCATCCCTGGCGGCGAACCATGGATGTCAGCCCCTCACGGCTGGAATGCCATCCGAGCTGCTGCAGGGCCAGGGCCTCGAGAGAGCTCGAATCTAGGGCCGCGCATCCACATTGCCGGAGTCGCGAGCGTGCTGATGCTGCATCGCACTCCTGCAGGCCGCAACGTGGCGCCGTCCAAGTCTTGTTGTTTGGAAATAAGTTCCGAGCATCATGTTTCCCAAGGTTCCCGCTCAGCGCATGAATCGCAATCTTGGAAAGCTCCACAAAGCATGGTCCACATCGAGGGGAAAGGGACGTTGTGGCACCGACGGCCACGGGCTGTTCGGCGGCTGGTGGCTTGCGGGCGTCTCCGAGCAAGCTTTCTGCCCCATTCCGTGCATTCATGCATGGCCAGGTTGGGTAGACTCTGGGCGATGAACCATGAGCCATGGAGGCGTTCCACGAGCAGGTTAGTATCGCGAAGTACTTGTGCTAACCGCGACGGCGCAGGCCTTGCCGAGCGATAGTCTGTACAACGTCATGGTCTTTGTAAAGAGCAGTGCGAGGTTGTTGGTCGTGAGTTGCTGGTTCCAAGGTTGCGGCCAAAGCTCTGCCGATGCAGCGGAAACGCGGCCTCAGATGACTAGCGGATGCAATTACACCCCAGCACGCCCTCCAAAGTTCCCCTTTCGTCCCCTCTCGTTGGGTATGCCTCTCGCTCTCCTCACGCTCGTTATCGCGCAGTAAAGGCGCGCATGGTGGTGGTGTCATGTTCGGGGCTCAGTGGCTGACGCTGCTCTGGATCGCGACAGCTGCTGCTTACCGCCCGCGCGGTACCGGTACGTTCCCAGCCTCGTATGCTCCGCCAAGCACCGTATTCACACAACACAGGCCAAGCATCGTATTCGAATGCCACCGTGCGGACTTCTACAACGTCCCTGCATTCTGCTGCTTCTTCTACGTGGTCTGAGCTCTCGACGTCTTCGTTGATCCCTTCATATCTCTCATCAAGCGACCTCAACAGCATACAGCCATCGCCTTCGAGCCATCCTCCCAATGCTGTCTCCACACCTCTACCAGGCACGAATCGGACCTCGCAGTCACCATCGTATGCTTTATATGGGTCAGTTGCAGCCTCGAGTGGATATGGACTTCCTAGGCCGACTGGAATCCAACCGCCTTACCCTGTTAATGGATCAGGTTCTGCCACCATAACGAATCCCTCTGGATATCATTGGCCTACGGGGAGCGCTCAACCTTCCTTGCCCTCCAACAACACTAGCAAAAACAGCAACGCGACACTGAATACATTATGTACAGTCAACGTGCCAAGCGCAAACATAGAATGGTGGTATGGAGCCACCTTCTATTCCGCCGTGGGAACATATACACAGTTCGCACCTAATTGGACCAACTATCTTGGGCAATACCTGACCATGGTACCCAATTCCCAGTCTGGCCCATTCGATGTCGCCAGCGCGATTGCAAGTGACTCAGCATGGTCCGAACACGTGACCTACGACTCGGAGTATGACATGACTTGGACCGACTACATTGCGTACTCAGTGACGCCGGCAGCTGCGACCACTTCTGTAGTCGAACGTGACTACCTGCCTACGTTGCCTTCTGGAAACATTTTCCCAGCAACGGACATATATACATACCTGACGGCTAATAGCACCGCTGCGACCGTTGCAATCGATGCTACGTCTACTATGTAAGTTTCTTAATGACTTGTTACACTCGATCCGACGCTTGCTTGCGCATGTTCTCGAAACAATTGGAAAGGCTGACATGTGTAGGACCTCTGATACACCATTCATGTATGTCACAGCCTACGAAGTAGAGAACAAAGCCAACGGGACCACGATTACTCAAACAATCAACCTACCCCAGCCTATAGCAGCCACATATGCCGTCGACGGCATCGAAGGTTCAGCATCAGCCTCCGGCACCGTGCCCGCGGACTTGCTCCAACAGATCCCGGAATCCACATGCGTTCCTGGAACCGTCCAAGGCTCAGTCACAGTCCTGGTCGTGGTGGACTTACTGTACATCTACCTCCCCCACGTGAACCCGTTCATCGTCCACATTGAGTCTACGGTTCTGGGCTGGGATGACAATCCAGTCGTCGTCGCTGCAGCTACGTCGACAGGCCAGCCGTTCACTATGGGTGATGACCCTACGCCTACGAAGAATAGAGCGTCGGACAGTCCTAAACCGGGGAAGATTGCGCCAATCGAAAGCCAGTCGGCAGGAAATCCAGCTGGAGCAAGTGAATCTGGAGCAAGCCAATCTGGAGGGAGTCCGTCGGAAGGGAGTCAGCCTGGGGGAAATCAGTCCAGTGGAAGTCAGTCCGGCAGTGGGCAGTCTGGAAGCGGCTCGTCCAGCTCAAATGCTGCAACGCCTCCTAGAGTGACCGTCGGTACCATCGGGACGAACCCGGTCGTCGTTGGACCTTCTTCCGTCGTTATTGTGGGTTCGCAAACCGTCCAGCCGGGTGCCCCCGGTGTAACCATAGGCGGGAATTCAATCTCAGTCGCTCCTTCCGCAACAGCAATCGTGGTCAACGGCCACACATCTGCTCTTCCTGTCGTAGCCAATCCCGGTTCGCCAACCCAGACCATTGGAACAATCGCCGGAACCCCTATCGTAGTGGGTCCATCGTCTATCGTTATTGGAACGGTCGGCAGCAACCCCATCATTGTTGGACCGTCCTCTGCCGTTGTTGTAGGGACGCAGACTCTTGTGCCCGGCGGTGGTGTCGTCATCGTCAACGGCAGCCCAGTCTCGCTCGTGCCTTCAGGAAACGCTCTCGTCATCGGAAGCACAGCAGCAAACGGTGCACTCATCGGGACTCAAACTACTTCCCTCCCGCACGTCATCTTCCCTGCAGGATCAGCTCAAGCGCAAGCGGGCGCAGCGCCGCCTGTACTAACCATCGGCTCATCCACTCTGACCGCCAACGCTGCCACACAATTCTTCATCGCGCCGGGACAGACACTGACTCCAGGTGGAACAGCAACGATAGACGGGCAGGTAGTGAGCCTTGACACCTCCGCTGCCTTTATCGTTATCGGGGGGTCGACGCAAATACTGCCCACCTCACCTCCTGCAGTAGCAACCTCGCCTCCTGAAATCGTCATCGACGGCACCACTGTCACTGCCGTCCCCAACACCAACAACGGCGCAAATGGCGCCCTCGGCCCTACCTTCGTCATATCAGGCCATACGCTCGTCCCAGACCACGCAGTCACCGTCGCAGGCACCATAATCTCGCTCCCCCTCTCAGGCTCCTTCGCAGTAATAAACGGCGTAACATCCACCTTCGCAAATGCAGCGTCCCCCCTCACCGTCGCCGGCGCCGCCATCACGCCCCTCCCCAACCCAGGCCCTTCCTTCATCATCGACGGCCACCTCCTCACCCCCGGCGCCCTCATCACCGTCTCCGGCACCACCCTCTCCCTTCTCCCCTCCGCAACCGCCATCGTCATGAACGGCGTCACAACCCCTCTATCTCTCCCCACCATCCTCACCCTCGGCTCCCACACCTACACCGCGCTCCCCCCCAGCGCACCCGCCTTCCTCATAGCCGGCCAAACCCTCACCCCAGGCGGCACCATCACCGTCCACGGAACCACCTTCTCCCTCTCCCCCTCCGCAACCGCCCTCGTCGTAAACGGCCTCACAACCCTCCTCCCTCCCAACGCACCGCTTACAAACCCGCCCCTCCTCACCCTCGGCACACACACGTACACCGCGCTCCCCGGCGCCGCAACAGCCTTCGTCATAAACGGACAAACCCTCACGCCCGGCGGCGTCCTCGTCGTAAACGGCACGACGATAAGTCTCTCCCCGGGCGCAACGCAGCTCGTCTACGGGAGCGCAGGCAAAAGCACCACCGAGGTGCTTTTTCCCGGTACGAGTGCGGCGACGGCGACGGCGACGAAGGGGCGAGACGGGGGGTGGGTTGCGAGTGCGGGGGCGACGCAGGGGGTGGGGCAGGCGGAGCCGACGGGGGGGAAGACGGGGCGTGCGTGTGCTGCGGGGGTCAGATGGGGGGTGTTGCTGGTGGGCTTGGGCGCTGGGGTTGCGCTTTCGTGAGGGGGTTGCATATCGCCTTGTGCTCGTATTGACAATGTAATTGTAGGTTTTGCATCTAATGAGTGACGACATACGGATGGGATGGGAAAACGGGCTTCGGCGCTTTGATATATGGGTTTGTAGCATGGCATGGCATTGTCATTCTGGCATAGGGCGGACAACTGAGTTTGTAGTATATAAACACACATGGAACACATTGCACTATCAAGTGTGGCAAAGGACGCGTGAGTTCCAACAAGACAATTTGGATTTATCATTATGACAGTACCGAAAAGTGCACCCTCTTAAACACAACGACACCAACGCCAACCGTCCCGTATATACCACGTTGTCCAAATCCAGCTAATGATATCAGGGTATATATACTTACATAAATCGACACCGAACGCCGTATACCCCCATCGACATCACCCCGACCTTCCAAACGTAAACGTACCCCACATTGTATTCCTAAACTCGCTCTTCTTCGGGCGCTGGTTGAAGAACCCGGGCGGCAGAGGTTTCGCCCGCGCACTCTTGCGCTCGGACGTAGGTTCTTCGCTCCCAGCGATGCTCCGAATCGGCGTATTTTGCAGTCTCTCTGTTGTTGCTCTGGTGGAGTCGGTACGTGCAACATTGACCCAGCTGCTAGGATCGAAGTCAGAGTCACCCAAGGCAAGGGAGTCGAGATGGTCGTCGCTGAGCAAAGCTGCCATCCTGCTTCGGGTGGTTCGCGACTCGTTCGTAGGTTGAGCATTGGGGTCATCGTCGTCATCATCGTCTACTACGCGCTGTTTCGGAGGACGCCCACGCTTGCGGCGGGTGGTGTCGCTCGTTGCGATGATACGTTCAGCCGGTTTGTCAGCTTGTCGCTTGTGGTTCCCAGCGCTCCGAAGCGATTGACGTCCGATGTTGATATCGTCTCTACGTAATCATTTAGTTTCGTTTGCATCATGCCTCGAAATGCGGGGCTTACGTATTATCTTTGCCAGTGAAATAAGTATCGTCTGCGCTATCATCTCCATCATGGTCTGTGGTCTTTTCTCTTGCCGCTGAGGCTCTTGGGTCTGGTCGCGAGACTATAAGATCAGCAAATGGCCGTAAATAGACGAACAAGCAAAACGGGGAGTCGTCCAGCTCCACCCAAGCAGTGGTAGCAGTTGCGAAGAGGGATCCATAGAATTAGGGTGCGGGGGCTGGCTGAACGCGTACTACGCGTCTAGCTCTGCTTAAGAAACACCTTGGAAACAGTGCAGGGGCTCGCTATCTAAAGACCTGAGAATCGAACATGGGCAGTGCAATAGAATAGTGGTCAAGGCCTCTGCTTACCTACCATTCTGCTGAACACCATTCTGCTTGAACTTCTTCCTGCTTTTGATTCCGGATGATTCGTCGCGTGCTCGCTTGTTTGATCTATTCCGCGCATTTTGGGTCTTGTTTGACAAATGCTTTGTAGACGACTCCACAACAGTTTCGCACACTCCTTGTGCCTTCATGCACTTTACATCTTCTACGGAGAGTGGAATATGGGGGTCGTGTACTTCGCAGAACCGTTGAAGCACGGCCTTCAGTTCACCCTTGGTATCTTGACATCGGATATAGGCAAGCCCGTATAGAAATTTGCTAAGAGCCATGGGGTCCATATTGACATTCTTCTTGACAAATTCCTCGTAGTCTCCATCTTCGACAGTGGTCCAATCGTAGGCGAATACTATGACAATCCATCGGCACAGTGGGGCGTCAACATGGAGATGCTCGAATGCCCTGATAACAGACTTGTCGATATCAGGTAACTCTTGTTCGAAGATGGTAACCTGAAACTGGAGAAGTGTAGCAAACTGCAGCTCTGCGTTGCCAATGGTCCGGGCCATAATGTTCAGATCCACCAGGTTGATGTAATAGTCTTGTAAGTACTCGTCACCGGGTTCAAAAGCACGTATCTCTCCAGTCCTGTCCCACTCGTCGTACATCGACCAAAGATCATCAGGTTGCTCAAGGTTCAGACCTAGTCGTCTACCGAGATCCACAATATCACCTTCCCCATCGAATTCACCGCTCAAAAGATACGACCGGGGCGGTGGTTGTTCTTTGCTGGTTCGAGCTGCGGGGCTGGACTGGCGTGAGGGTCGCGGAGTTGGGGCCGTTGTCTCGGTGGAAAGATCCACTGAGTATGCTCTTGCAACGCCAGTAGAGTCAGTAGATGCCGAATCACTTTCAACTGTCGGGAACGTCGAACGTGAATGTGGCGGTAAATCGCATTTCTTTCCCAGGACGCGACAATGCTGGCATCCCTCACCAAGATTGATGTGGTCTGTTGATGCAGCTCTTTTTATGAAGTCATCTCGATAGACCTTACAGGTGTAACCGTTCCTCTTGCAGTTCCCGCAACGCGTGGCAGGGTTTCGGGTCTCCCCGCAAGTGCCGACTTGTATCGTTCGAGCGTGGGCAATACGAAGTTTTTGTGGTAGAGGAACTGCTTTCCATATCGGAGTGTGGGGTATATCAACATCGAACATTCCGTCCGGAGGGTAGTCGGCCATGAATTTCGCAAGATCTTGTAACTGATTTTCTACATCACCTACCACGGACGCATTTCTGCGAAGCGCACTTGCTCCGGTAACCATGTCGACATCAGGTGCGATCGTCGCCCAGGGATACTGCTTGCGTATATTGGCCTCTAGAGCGTCATCCTTGGTCGGAACATTTTCATCGAGTTCGAACACTGCAGTTCTCAGACCGTTTGGTTTTTCGAGAGGGTATTCCGGAGCGGCTAGCCGTTTGGCCGAACGGTTCGACCCAGACAGCGATTGGGGAGCTGGTGCTTCTTTGATCACGACACCGTGAAAGCGCTCCTCCAGCTCTTTTCGTCGGTCTTCCGTTAAATCGCTTTTACCGATGGTGAAAGTGACATTTTGAACGTAAGAAGGAAGGATTTCCGACCGAACCTCGTCCCAGGGGGTCTGAAGATACAAAATCAGCACATGATGAGAATTAGTATTGAAAAGTTGTGGTGAGGCTTTCAAGTGCTTCACAGCTGCAATCTTGGAATACTTTACGCCCCCAAGCCCGCGTATGAGTTGCTTGAGCGAACGTAAATGCTTCTTATCCAACAGTGTTTCATTGCTTACCGTTTCATCGGACCAGTCTCCGTTGGTCAGCGGCACGGGGGCTTCATCGCTGGCACCTTGCTGGTCCGCCAAATCCGAGTGGCCATCTGCTTGTCTGTTTGCGCCGTCGATCCATTCCTTTGACAACAGCTTTTCCTGGATCTGTGCGCCAAGTTTGGCACAGCCCTCGATGATTTCAGTTCCATCGACTGATTCAAGGAGGAGATGACGGTCGCCAACAAAGGCGGTCAGCTCCACCGGGCATGCTCTGTTCATCAATTAGCAGACGTTCAAGACGTCTTTAGGGCAGGTGGTCCGAACAGCTTTTCAAATCGCTCAGTGGGAGGATTTTCATCGGGGTCCAATGCTCTGAGGAATTGTATCAGGCGCATCTCTGCATCGTTGAGCATGAAGTGGTGACTTGGTTTCTCGCCTTCGGCCATGGTTGTCGCATGGGCATAGACGTGACTAGGATCCATGGCGGCGAAAGATGTAGACTACGTCAAATGAAGGTGTTAGCGAGCTGCACCGGTGGGCCTCGCTGCACTGGCGTCGTCGCGGGCCGTTGCGAATAGCGTTCGCCTTAGTGCAGATCGATAACCTGGTTGTCGTCCAGCGACATAGTCCGGCTTTTGTTTCTGGCGTGTACCACGTCTAGATCGTGTTGGGGTGAAACAGCTCTTAAGTGCTGTCCGGCGTTGAGGGACGATGCTGGACGCGAGTTCTCGCTTTCTCGCTTGCGGGCGCCAGGGATGTGATCACAACCTCGCCGCAAGTGCCGCAGAGGTGTTGGTCTTGGGAAACGCTGAGCTTGTGTATGGCGTGAGTGATGGCTGCGGCGGGGGGAAAGGACGGTATACACAGTAAGAGAGCTTGCAAGTGTGCTGGAGTGAGAGAGGAAACTCAGGAAAGCAATTGTTGCAGGCAGGAAAGTGTGGGGCGAGGGCGGCACAGCAGGCGCGACCCAGCTAAACGCACCTTCCCGCATGCGCAACCTCCTTTGTCACCTCGAGTACGACCTGCCAAATAATCGAAACCCATTGAGTCTGTTTTTCAATTCCTTCACCAAACAAATCGCCATTGTAGAGCTTGTCGTCGCGTCGGAGCGCGTGCATCTGACGTCGTTTCTCGCGTAGAGTTACGCGGAAGCGAACGCGCTTAGCAGGCCCTACCGCTACATTAGCAGACGCGGGGCGGTCTACGTGGCGCAGGTAGTCTTCTACCTTGACGTCTTGTCCCGTAGCTTAAGAGTCCAGTCTCCAAGGCAAGCCTGCATCCGCATCCTAAGGCGTGCACAGTGACGGAAAGTAATGACAGACTTAGCCGAAAAAAGTAACCAGAGAAGAGCGGTATGCACGTCAATCTATCCCTGCATAGAGACGTACAAGTCACCCGATACCTTGGAGATCAAACCACTCCATTCTACTAACATCGACAGAGAAGCAAACTATACACAACGGAGCCTTCACTCATAGCGAGAATACCAACATCAAGCCTTCTGATACCCCAGCATTCTATCAAAGCCCGCTTAACCACTGCAGTACCCAGCCTTAGCCGGCTCGCAGCCCCCAGCGCAGCCAGTATACATCTGGCACGGATGAGCAGTATCATAGCACGCGTTCTTAATCGTCGCAGTATCGCCATAATTGCTGTTGATCCCGGCCAACTCGCCACCGTCTCTAGCGTCCACGCCGTCAATGTAAACATTGCGCTTGCACTGCTTGCTGCAGTTGCCGCAAGAGCGGTACAGCTTACCGTAGTCCTCGACATAGAAGTTGAAGATGTTGACGGTACCTGGTGTGGTTAATTTTAGTTCGGTTGACTGGAGGGAAGACACTTACCGCAGCCGTTGTGCTGGACGACCTTGTCTGACGCGTGGTACGCACCACCACCCACGATGTTGGTTTGTCCTCCAGCCACGTCGTTCTTAATGGTGATAGCATCCTCGCAGACGTCTTCAAACCAGATGAACTCAAGATTGCATGAGCCGTCGCAGTGGACGCCTTCTGCCTGGTTCTTGCCGATGATGCAGTTGCGCAGAGTGGCGCCAGACCGGAGGAGGAAGACCGCGTCGGCGTCGCCTGTTCGCGTGTCAACTCATGGGTGTTTATGTAGGTCGTTGGGAAAAAGATGGAGTTGGGCATAGAACAGGAGCACTTACCACCCTCGGTTTGCTCAGTGCAGGCACCACTGCCACGGTCGTACCTCGCCCATCCACAGTCGAAGACCTGACCGGCCTTGACTTCGATGACCTTGCTGTTCGTCTTGGTAGACGTAGCCACCGGGACGCCGCCAGTGTAGGCGTTGCAAGCCAAAGCGGCGGGCAGGAGGGCCAGAAGGCCGGCGAGTTGAGCAGTCTTCATTGTCGGTGTTTTGGCTTGTCGATTGAAGCGTGGTAAGGAAGCAAGTCTCTAGAGGACTATCCCAGCTCTTTATACAACGTCCTGCCTCCCTATCATAGTATCACCAACTTCACCTGCCCTCATCGCCAAGTTTCCACCCCTCGAGCCCACCCATTCCGCCGTCCACACGCCAAACCTTCAATTCTCCAATTGGCGGAACGGCAAGTGGGAGCAAGGCCTCGATATTCGTCCTGTCCAAAGCCAAGGCGCGTTTCGGGAATTGAACTCCTTTTCGCGGGGGGCTCCACTCTGCCCAGGTGCTATCTGAACAAGACTTATCGCGCTGGCAGATACGAAGATCTTGGCTCAAACGTTTACCCCGGCCTGGATATAAACAAGTACCGGAAAAGTAGGCAGACGAGCGTAGTGTTAGGGCTTAGTGGCTTGGCTGAATGTGTAACATTGGTGGTGATTGTCCACGGAGGACCGAGCTTCAGCTTCCACCACTAGGAGATCCATTCTTAATGAGTATTCCTAGCAAGGGTGCGGCGTGCTAGAAGTAGCTTACAAGCACGAGGATCGGTACGCTGCTCTGCTACAGAATAAACAAGGCTTGGAAAAGCGCATCCTCCTTTTCTCTGTTTGGTGGCCAGGGTTGCGCAATTTCTCCGGGAAATGGCGAGTGTGCAAATATTGTTAACGGCTGCATTATTACCCCAAGCCACCGCAAACACAGTCGCAGTGTACCCCGGATTCTCCGAATAGTCGGAATGTACCGAGCCCACTAAGGTGCCCGCTACTCGGCGGACAAAGTATTTGCGCTTGTGCAAGGTATTCGGGTCCCAGAGTTGCTAGAATCCAGAGCAGAGGGAGGTAACATCCAGACTCTTGCCGAAGATTTGTAGCTGCGTTGTGAGGTGCTGCGACATGCTCGCCCAGCGCCATTCTTGCAAATCTAAGGACATCGGCACGACTGTACAGACTCTGTTGTGAGACAGCTCAATCAGTGAGAAGTGAACGTTTGGGCAGCGTCCGTGGAAATCAAAGCTCAATAGTAGGTGATTTCCAAGTCCGCAAAACATGCTCCGAGAAGCCGTCTTTCGGCCACTGCGGACGAGTCGTTCTTGATGCATCGTTTTTCAACCTTATCTCAACTTTGCTGAAGCCGATCCGTGAATATCTCCAGGCGTGTGTCCCTTTCCAAGAAGTGCTAGGAAGCTGAGCAACTCCTTGTAAGATCCCAACTCATCTGGAAGGGCGGCGAGAGGCGTGGAAAGGTCACATTCCAACTTGCGAAGAAGTTACACGATGAGGGTAGGCTACATCTAAAGCAGGGCAACAAGGACGCTTCTGCCGAACCATCCAAGCCAGGACAGGACGCAGGCGAACCGACACCAAAAGCGCGGATGAGACCAACCTAGCGACCTCACGTCAACTTGTTCGAAGAGTGGGACACGCCTCACAGTCTAGCATTGCTGCTGGTGCAGAGTCTGCTCCGGCTACCGCGCCTGAGGCATCTCCGCAGCAGCCAGCCCTTCCGCTTGAGCCCACTGTTACAGAGGCAACTTCGACAGCCCTGAGCTTCTACCAGACACTGAATCAACTCAAGAAACCCCTCAAAACATTACACCAGGGCCTCAGGATCTGCACTTGGCTGAACAAACGTCTGGTAGTGACTATGGATCAGACATTGACTTGTCAGATGAGTCAGATGAGTCAGATGAGTATTCGGACAGCGATAAAGATAGTCCTACACACGTAAGTACTTCACTTTATTATACACTATAGCTAATATAGTATTATAGAAACGGCGTCGTATAGGATCCCTACTAGACTCTACCCTAGCAAGGAGTAGCGTGTATATTATAGGGAAGTTATATACAACTAAGTTATTTGCTAGTTATATCTAGTAGATTTAGTTAACTGGTAGCGATGTTATTTTTATAGAATAATAACAGGTTAGTGTATACTTTATAGGTATATAGTTGTTCTTCTGCACACAGTTCTAGCAATTCTTAATACATTATTCTGTTCTTAGTATATAAATAATAGCCTTTTGTTTTCGGCTTGAGTGATTATGCAGCGCCCGTGGAAGTTGCAGTGTTGGAGGGCAATCTTAAGCTTTGCCCTGATTGTCCCCTATTAATCACAGTAATCGCAAGGCCAAAAGGAATGCGATGAGGGCGAGTACGTAAAGGGTTACATAACTATTCCGGGAGTCTCTTAGTATGCGCTATAACTCAACACACGTCATCAGAGGGGCAGGTGTTCCAGTGGGAAGCCAGCTTCTAGCGGATCTGCGCCGCAGAAAATGGTCGATTAGATATGGTTTACCTTCTGTTAGTATTGATGTTTTAGGGACGACGTCGGCGTTCAGACGCCGTATATCGAGGAAGGAGCTCGGACGCGGCACAGCGACATAGTGTCTAAGCCGTACCCTTCTCTTTACGATGATGTGAGAAAGACATACAACGCTTGGAGGAGAAGTCGTCTTCTATATTCCAACGTCAGGAAACTATATTGCACATGGTGGGTAGTTTCTGCGGCGCACGTTTCCACGTGGAAAAGGGCGCAAAGTCTGCAATGTGACTGGCGTTCCGCAACGCTGGGAGTTCATAGGAGGACCGAGATGAGAAGTTAACGATGCACCGGGCGCGCTGGTGGGCATCCGGCGGGGCGGTTGCCCTTCGCCAAGGTAGCGGTACAGCGCTGGAAGGCCTCAGCCCCTCTTCTGACCTCGTTCTGACACTGATAGCACGCGTCGTCTTCATGATCGCAATCTGCACTTCGTTGCTCGCACAGCTCGCCTAAAACAGTAGAAGGGCGTAGTGGACCCGTAGACCACCTTAGTCAGACGAGTGTACTACCTTTATACTGTAGGGGTACCTCGGCCGAGGGAGTTCCGCCTCGTAGTCCGCCCCCAACAGACACACCGACCAGTAACGGCCTCCAACTTGGTCAGACGTTACATGTGTGCGTCAGTATGCCCGTACCCGTACGGTACAAATACCTCTTCAATCCTCTACTCGGGTAACCCAGCCACGATCTATCTCCCTTGTACGTCCACCACGCTCACAGTTCGCAACGCCCAACCCGCGGAAATGGCTAAGCCGTCCATCGTCCTGGTGCCGGGTTCCTTTGCTGCCCGCGGCATCTACAAGAATCTTATAGATAAGCTGCGCGTGAAAGGGTTCCCGGCGCTCGCTATCGACCTGCCTTCGACGCAGAAGAGGCTGGGGCTGGACCCGGCGACCATGCACGAGGACGCAAGGCATATCCGCGCCGTTGCTGAGGCGCTGATCAAGCAGGGGAAAGACGTCGTCGTAATGTGTCACGTACGTAGCGTATCCGTCACGCACCAGGCAGAGTATCACAGCTGACGTACTTCCGTTAGAGCTACGGCGGAACCCCGACTACGCAGGCGCTGGCGGGCGTTCCCGTGAAGAGAATCGTTTACCTGACGGCCATTGCGCCGAAGGTAGGCCAGTCGCACGCGGATGCCATGCCTGGGCCGTTCATGGAGGCGGTGATCAACGGGGCCGTGGGCGGCTACATGCATGGCGATCCCGTGCTGCAGGCTGGAGGTGTGGGCAACGACTTCGACTCGTGGGAGTACGCGTATGAGTGTGCGCTGCAGCTTCCGCACCACTCTGCGGTGTCCTTCACAGGGAAGACGACACAGGCGGCCTACGAGACGGTCCCGGTGAGCTACATCGTGACAGAGAAAGATATGATTGTGTCCACGGGTAAGTACGCTTATGCCAACACGTAGGGATTTGAGGCTGACTGTACGTCAATAGAACAGCAGGAGAAGTATATCAAGGTGATGGAGGAGGCGAAGGGGGAGAAAATCAATGTCATCAGGAGGCCTTGGGGTCATTGTCCGAACTGGGGCCATCCGGACGAGCTGGTCGACATCCTGATACGAGAGGCACAGAAATAGAGGAGCGTCAAACTGTGGATCATGCGAGTCGAATGGTTTCGCACAGTGCCGTGCCAACCGTGTTCGCGAATGATGATATACCGTCAGCTTGCGGCGTAGCACTTGAATCATATTTAGCGTATCATAACTTCTGCGAACCTGCACTTGTAGAGTATCACGTGGGCATATTTCCTGCACGATGAGTGCGGCTCAACGTACGATGAAGTCCACTACGTCGAGATAAGCGTAGGGTCCCGCACTACATCCTGTGCTAAATCCGTGCGCCGCGCGTAAGAATGTCACCACTTTCTCGCGACCAGACCTATCGCCCAGTAAGAATGCCAATTGCGACCGCATGCTCTTTAACGGGGCTCCTGGTATGCGATTCCACGCAGAATCTGCTCGCACGTGGTATAGACTGCGAGTAAGTCGTCTCGAAATGTGCGTCGTTGTTCTAGAAACTTCCACGTCCGATGTTGCATGCGTGCCTGCCAAGCACGACAAGCTTCCGCGGTGCGTTGGTGAATAGGTGCGCACGTGAGCCAGCTACACGCAGATTGTCGCCGCGTCTGGGATTCCCGGCGTGCGAAAACTTCATGGTGGATTGCTGTTGGTGTGCCCATCCATCGTTTGTTCTCTTGGGGGTTCAAAGATGGGCTTATCGTGCGGAAGGCGAGGCTGGGTTATAGCCGGCCAATCAACGCACGGCTCGGCAGGCGCGCACAAGCTTCGCTAGGCTGGGGTGGGCGTTGGCTGGTGATGCTTCGAACGTGCCGCTGCCGATCGATACTCCAGCTTAAGCTCCGAGGAGCTGCAGCCAGGTTGTTTCTTTGCTGCATTGAATCGGAACAAAGGTATTCTTGTGCGGCAGGGAGGTGCGATTAGGTACGTGCAGTAGATGTAGAAAGAAAATTCCATCTCACGCGCCGCAAAGGCGCTGGAGCTGCACCTCCAACGACGTCTGCGCTCGTGACGGCACGCCCCATCTTGCTCGAACAAGCAGGTGAACGCGTCCGGACAATGCAAAGGGACAAGCCTAGAGGACCGTTTCCCGTCCGCGGCCACCAGCAGTGGGTCTGAACACTGTCTAGTCGACAGCCGCAGTTCTACTGACTTCTGTTAGAGGCTGACGGACTGTGGGTCGTACAGACCAGGCTCGTGTTTGCCAGCGGCCATCTGCGTGCGGAGGCGCGCGTGATAAATACTTCGAGTGATCCGCGTGCCTCTGCTGTGCGACCACCCGCCGTCTCGACCTTCCCGCCCTTGCGACATTTGCGGCATCTTACCATCTCTACAATCGCGTGTTGCTTCTGCGCGAACACCTTTGGACTGCACCGAGGAAACCCCAAGCGACGTCATCGTTCCAACGCGCCATGTCGAAGGAGGCTGAATCGCCCAGCCCGACTGCCGACGACGCTCGTCGCGCGAGCATTTCGCAAACGGAGAAGGGCCGCTGGGAAAGACTGTGGCCCGTCATTGCCTGCGGTGCTGGACTTTTCAGTGATGGATACCTCAACAACGTCCGTTAGCCCTCTGCGCCACGCTTCCAAATGCGACACGAAAATCCCCATGCGACAATTTCTGTTCTAACGTGCGGTAGATTATTGGGCCCGTGAATACGATGCTTTCCAAGATATATCCCGATGAGTATGCGTCTTCTTCCGCTCAAGCGAATGTCTCCAGTATCACCTTCGCTGGTACCGTTCTCGGAATGTTGTTCTTTGGCTACACGTCAGATCACTTCTCGAGGAAATGGTCGCTGTTCGCTTCGACTATCATCATCATTTTGTTTGCAACCTTGGGCACTGCTAGTTATGGCGCGGGCGGAAGCCCCAACGGATTGCTCGCGGCCTTGGTAGCGTATCGATTCTTTCTTGGGATTGGTATAGGGGGAGAATACCCAGCCGGATCCGTAGGTTGTGCCGAAGGAACGGGAGAGCTGAAGGCGGGGTCAAGAAACAAGTGGTTCATTCTCTTCACGAACGTTCAGATCGACTTGGCATTTTTCATTGCCGCAGTTGTCGCAACTGTTGTGGTAAGTGCTGAAGAAGGCTTCCCTCTGTCTGTTCAACTTCATCTCATGTTTCATTGCCTCTGTGGTGCTGCAGAGGTCCTATTTGTCGAAGGTGGTGAATTTTCTGACGCTCCGTAGGTCGTCATCACTGGCGAGAACCACCTCCGCGTAGCCTGGCGTATTTGCCTCGGGATCGGAATCCTTCCTCCTCTGTCGCTCTTGTACCTTCGTATCAAGTTGCAAGAGCCAGAGGCCTTCAAGCGCGAATCGCTCGCAAAAGCCAAGACCCCCTGGCTACTGATCATGAAGTTTTACTGGCAACGACTGATTATCGTCAGTATCATTTGGTTCGTATTATACCTTATTAGGTCTATATAGCTATACTTACTAAAGTCTTCCAGGTTCGTCTACGATTTTTCCGCGTATAGTTTCGGTATCTACGCGACAACTATCGTAAATAATCTGCTCGGAGAGGGTCAGCCATTGTGGAAAAGCTTGGCGTGGAACATCCTCATCAACTTCTTCTACCTCCCCGGCTGTCTTGCTGGAGCTTTCGTTGCGGATTTGAAGAGTATGGGGCCAAAGAAGACTCTCTTTATTGGTGTTATGCTGCAGGGCATCATTGGCTTCATCATGGCAGGCTGCTACCCATGGCTCGCCGAGCCCAAGAACATTGGTGGCTTCGTCGTTGTTTACGGAGTTTTCCTCATGCTGGGCGAATTTGGACCTGGCGATAATATCGGTCTTATTGCATCGAAAACGTGTGCGACCGGTATCAGGTAAGGTTTCGTTCATGATATGATGTTCTTGTTCTGACTTGAAACAGAGGACAGTATTACGGTATCGCAGCCGCGATGGGCAAGATCGGAGCTTTTGCTGGCTCTTACGCGCTTGATGCAATTCAGAAGAATGCTGGCGACGACGAGATCGCTGCAGGACGGAACCCGTTCTTCGTCGCCAGCGCGCTTGCCTTCCTTTCTGGTGGACTAGTGCTGCTCCTTCCACACATCGGCCAGGACACCATCGACATGGAAGACATCAACTTCCGAGAGTATTTGTCTAGCCATGGATACGATACAAGCAAGATGGGCTTGGGTACTGCAAGCGATATCAGCAGCGAAGACAATGTCGCTGTAGAAACGAAGAGTGGTCTGACTCCAGCATCATAGGAGGCAAGTCTGGACCGTTCATCCCACGTGGAGGAGTCCGAATGGGACTGTTCCTGCCCGGTTAAAGTTCAGAGGGCAGTTGTGGAGGACCCTCAAATACCTATAATGGCACCAATATGACTTTATCGTGCGTAACAAGTGAACTCATCTGACTCGTCAGAATCCTCCTCCCGTGTGGGATCCATCCTCGACCCCTGATCATCAGGGCGGAGATGCATCATGTTGCATGTCCCGGCAGCCTCGAGTCATGGCAACGAAACATGGAAGCGGGGAAAGTGGCGAACTCTCAAGAAAGCCTCGTAAGCTATATTGCGTATTGTGTTAGACTTTGGTGTGGATTCCATAGATCTGTCAAGACACTGAAACCCGCGATAAGCTTGAGATGCATCAAAAGAAACTGGAGGACAAGCGGGGAGGAGCTTGACGGTGCAGGGATGTCATTCGGTTAACGCGGCCGTTTGACAATGACAGCCAGTTGCTTGATGAGAACGAGCCTTGTGCGCAGTCCCCGGAGCAACCTGGTTTGGAAATGTGCCATCAGTTGCGCGAATGAGGACGCTGTTGGAGGCGTCTTTCATCTCGGGTTGATTCCTTCCACGGCACGGGATGATTGCCGCAAGCTAAAATCGGAAGATAAAACTGGGAGGGAGAGTCACTGGAGATAGCATGCGATGCACCGATAAAGATTGAAGGTGCACAGAAGCCATGGAAAGCGGATGTATGTTGACTCAATTCCCTGTGGGAAGCCATGTTCGTGGTGGTTGCGCTTTCCAGCGTGCGCCCGCGCCTGCAGACACCCACGCATCCACTCACAACAGCCCTTTCTCACCATCTTCGTCACAGCTAACCACGCCCGTCCCGGCAGCGTGTGCATCAGACGCATTTACCTGCGCTAGTCGCGCCGGTCTTATACGAACCCATGTCATGTCGTGTTTTGTCGCCAGCCGATAGCGTGGGCTCCAGCGAACCCCCTACGAGCGAACCTACCAACTACCATGGCTCCTATATCTAAGCAACTCGAGTTACACGAAGACCGGACTTCGCTTAAATGCTCAACGCAGCATGAAGTCAGCGAAATGAGGACCGGAGCGAGCGAGCCCCCCAATCCGCGGTGCTGTCGTAGTCTGGGCCCGCTCGGACTTGCGAGACGAAATCGCCGCATAAAGGTAAAGGCCACGACCCAAACGGTCGTCCAACTGCCATCTTGCATGGATATCGGAGTACATGCACATCGATCTGCACATCTTTGTGCGACCTTACGAAATCAGTGTCGCCACTATGCAGACTCTACGCCGTGTCAACACCGTGAAACTGGAGAGCATGGAGAAACATGGCTGCCAGCAGCCGTGTGATGAGAACACTGGGACCTTGCTTTTACGGGATCTAGTCTGTCGATCCCTTCGCGGAAAGAGGAGCGGGAAATGTGGAGATGCGCGTGGTGCACACACGGCAGGGGTCTGCTTTCGCACGTTGCACCTTGCATTTCAGACCAACTTCATCAAGACAACCACACAGCCCACCTGCCAACATGCGCTCTTGCGCAGAAACGGCGTAGTGTCAGCTTTTAGAATTGAGAGGCAAGACATTTGCGACCCATCAGCAGCTCCTCATCCCACGTCATCTTGGCTTCATCCGCCTCGCTTGACCTGCTCAGAACGACTGCCGTTTTTGACGCTTGTCAGGGAGCTTCGACACGAACATGTTCTAATCCCAGATCTTACGGGGTTCATATCATGCTTGTCCAACAATATGCATGATTACCTACCTCGACAAGTAGCGGGTTTTTAAAGTTGAAACGGCGTATGAGCGGGGAAGTCTGATCGTAGGCTAGGTTTAGACGAGTGTCCAATTATTGTAACCAGCCTCAAGTCGTGCCTGGCAAGCGTAAGGCACTCCGCGCAACGACTCTTTGCTACGTACGCCAACGCGACCTACAGTATGCAGACCGTTTCTGGCACCCATGTCGCTCATGGTGACCCCGGTGGCCAAAGCACATATTGAGTGTGCACTGTCACGCCCACGCGGATTCCGGCAGCCTTGCAAACCCGTAGGATCGGTCCGCTGTTACGCTGGCGAGAGATCCCCTTGTTTAAACTCTGGCCCTTCCCCGGCCTTTCTTTGCCGTCTTCCTTCGGAGTGTCTTATTATATCCCCGTCCCCGCTGCTCTCAGGGACCTTATCGGAGCTCGACTGTACGATCGATAGTCGGACATACCATTCTTCACAACAAAGTTTTCTTCTTCACGGCATGTGGAACACCCTTCGCTTGTAGTCCTACACCAATGGTGGTCGCCCTAGTTGGCTTTCCTCACTACGTCAAACAACCCGACTACCAGCGGCTCCAAAAATATACCATTCAAGATGTCATTACCAGAAACCTCGGTCCTGCCGGTCGACACCCACATTCCTGTTTCCAATAAGCCTGAGACCATCATCGGCGTAGTCGTGACTTTCCTTGTGAGTGTAGCACTTGTGCCTATGGTAACAACGGACAACTAACTTGGATTGCAGTGCATCAGTGCCGTTGCAGTCAGCTTAAGATTACTTGTGCGATATAGAGAGAGATTGTGGGGATGGGATGATCTGTTCATTGTGCTTGCCGCCACCGCTTGCGTTGCTGGCTCACTAATTACATGTCTGAGTATGCTTCTGCCGTCAGCCTAAGTCATTTATCCACTGATCAAAATTAGTGCCTCAGCACGGGCTAGGCAAGCACTTTGTATCATTAGACGCTCGTACTAGAGTGGAATATTTCAAGGTCAGTTACATGCACAATTAAGTCGATACGGAATTAACAGCGGCTCAGTATGTATGGGCATCGAATCTTACCTACGCCGTCAGCACCACATTTATCAAGATCTCTATCCTTACACAGTACCTTCGCCTTTTCAAGGACCGCTCAATAATCGCGCGGAAGGCGACATGGGTGGTACTTACCTTTGTAAGCTTGTGGGGACTCACTTTCTGCCTGCTCGCACTTTTCTCTTGCACACCCATTGCAAAGAATTGGGACTTTACCTTAAAGGGACATTGTGTGGGCTGGGGCAGCAAGAACGCCAATGAGTTCTTCGCGACTTGGATGGCCCACGCTTCCAGTAACATGGTTTTGGATACTCTTATACTCGCCCTGCCCGTTCCTTTCCTTCGCAGCCTAAGGATGAGCGGGAACACGCGAAGGGGCCTCATCATGCTATTCAGCTTGGGTGGAATGTGAGTGTCATTCTTAACGTTCAGCTAGAAGATACTGACAAAAATCCCTCCAGTGCGGTATCCCTCTCCATTGCCCGTGTCGTCTCCCTTTCCATCAAGCGCATTGGCACCGTCCCAGTTTTCGATCCATCCTGGTACACCCCAACCGTCTACATCTTCTCCATCCTTGAGCTAAACATGGCCATTCTCACCGCCTCCATTCCCATCTTCTGGCCCCTGGTAGCATCCCTCGCCGCCAACAAGATCCTCATTGTCAACGAAATCGAGATCCGCACTGAGCGCATAGACAACAGCTTTGCGCTCTCTGAACAAGGCAAAGGCTTCGCCGGCGTAGACGAGTCGGGTGATGGGCGGACAAGTAGGATAAGTGTCTTGGGGAAGAATGACACAGACAAGCTCCACCGCAACAACTCTCGCCTCACGCGTAACAAGCACCACCACAAGCCAAGCCACTCCGACTCTTCTGACAAAGAGCTTGGTCTCGACATCGGACCCCGCTCATCGCATGATTCGCAGCGCAAACTCAATCTCACGCACCAGACGTCCGGTAACTCCTTCGGCTCAGGCAGACTAGAGGATAGCCCCGACATGACGCATGCGCGCTACCAGAACAAGTTCACCCAAGACTGGGCAGTGCCAGACTTTGACCGGCCCCCAAAACGCGACGGCGAGGAGAGGATGTTCACGACGTCCGTTGAGCGGGCGGAGGTGCCCTATGACCATATCAGGGCGCTGGAGAAGTGAGTAAGCATGCCGGCCAGCGCTGGTGTTACGGTTCTGGATTTAGGATGATACCCTTTGCTATGAAAACATGTACCTTTGCAATACCATACACTTCACACTCCATTGTTGTCCAACCTTGTCTCTCGCGTCGTGCACTTGACCGCCGTACCGGCCCCAGCTTACTGTCTCGTGGGCAGCGCATATCGGCCCCTACATTGCACCGCATCTTACCTGCGTCTTCCCACGAGGCACAGAACAGGCACATACGCGAGACACACACACCCCTACTCCGCTCTTTTGCTGATCTACGACAAACCTCACCCGCACCACTACTTACCCAGCACGCCTGATCTGCGTCCCACAAGCCGCTCAACCCGATCGGACTGCCTCACTGCATACATACCCGCCCACCACGTGTATTACCGCGAAGTCCGACCCTTCTGCCAACCACTCATCGTTTTCTCTACTTGTCTAGTCTGTGCTACGGCGTAGTCCCGAATATACCTCTTTTGGACGGGGGCGGCGAGGGGGCTAGCGCCGGGAATGCACGTGGGTAGGTGGGTTGTGAACCCCGATGGTGGGATTGGCGAGGCGAGGCGAGGCGCGGTGGGACGTACAGTGCTCGGGTTCCGGAATGAGGTGTGGTGAACGGGGGGTTGGTGCGCGGTGGGCACGGGTAGGGTCAGATGAGGGTCGAGGCAACAGCGGTAGATGGGGTGGTCTGAGGAAGGGTGGGGAGTAGTTTGTGGTTAGGACTTTGGTATGGATCTGAGAAAGTCGCTAGGAATGACGGTATTATGCGTGCGGCCCTGTACAGACGAGTGACTGCGGAGGGCAGGACGGGTGATGCAATGCTTCGCTGGGAAATTGGACCATTTTGATAGAAGAAGTGGCATAGATTACTACAACGCATGTGAACAAGTGAGCAGACCTGGTAGCATGCAAGCGGTCGATCTCGCTGCCCCTGCTATGAATACGCCAGAAAATCCCCTCTGTTCGTAGGCTCAGAACTCTAGCGACAGTGTATCTCTTCGCTCCTCTTTCCCTACGCCCCAGACTCTCCGGCCTCCACTCACGCAACCTTCTTCCACTGCGAATAAAGCCCCAACAACGAACTGACCGTACCCGCAATCCCCACAATCCCATCATCGAGCTTTGCCCACCCCAGCGCCGTCGCCGGAATCGTAAGGTCGCAGAAATCGCTCAGAAGCTGCAGCCTCACGGCGTTGGCCTCGCGCGCAATCTTCTTCGCTTCGACGACGGGCTCCGCTTCTGCGGATTTCGAGCTCGACAGCTTGGCGCTGCGCTCGCGCAGGCGGTAGAGTTGGTACAGGCCGGAGACGATGCTGAGGGAGATGCCGGTGAACCAGGCTTTGTTGCCTTCGCGGACGAGGCGCGCAGACGCGGGGTATTTGTAGATGTTGGCGGCGTCGAGCTGTGGTCTGTCAGCCCTTTTCATCCCGATTTCGCGCATCGCCTATATCATCCTACCATCCCACCACAGACAGTGGAGAATGGTAGAAGGAGGCATATATACTCACCACAACCGCATTGTCAAAAAGCATATACCCCGCATAGCCCAACTGCTTCCCCACCGCCGTGTACCTCAGTACAGGATCCAAGCTCTTCGCATCGCTCGCGACCGCCGCTGCCTTGAAGTGCTCCACGAACTTGCCCACGCGCATCAGCTTGCGCGTCAGGCCGAACTGCTTCTTGGCGGCCTCGAAAGGCGCGATCGAGGACGCCGGGTGGTTTGTGCGGTACAGGTACCATGCGAGGAAGCGTGAGAGATATTGCAGGGTGCGGAGGGCTTTGTCGCGGCCGACTGGAGGAAAGATTAGCGTTGCACATGCGAGTAGAGGAAGTAATCGGGAAGGTGATCGAGGGGTCGCACGAAGAGGCAATGGTGAATCTTGTTAGGGAGTGGTGTCGTACCGGTCGTCGCGACAAATTTGAGGTATTGCGCCACCGTAGGGTGGTAAATAAGTGCGTCTGCGACCATCTTGTCTGCGGCTTCACTGCCGACTGCCAATGCGAGCAAGTATCTTGAAGGAGAGCGGTCCAGCCTGGGTGTCGTGTGTAGAATCACCGTATGTAACAATCGGAGTTCGACGGATGCCTGAAGTCGACGGATAGTGAAGGCAAGGAGTCACGATGGTGGAGCAAAGGTGAAGTCAAGTTGCAGATTGCTCGGCTGCGGTTCCGCGTCTGGGGAAGCTTGTGAAATGGTGCGGGCCCAAACAAGCCGTGACACCTCGGCAATTTCAAACGACTATGCGCGAATGTCACGGGATTGCCGATGCTGGGCAAGCGGGATGAGACCACTGCCGAGCGTCTCCTATTGTGATTTTCCAGATAGACTGTCGTACCTAAACAAAGAAGAGAAAGTCACTCCTTTACCTCCTGTGACAGCTCCAGATATCAAAGGAGCTTTGCTGATGGGGAAAGTTTCCCCTTTTGGTAATGCCAACCAGGAACAGCCCCACATGGTATACTCATACAGAACCCTATGCAATGAGACACTCAACTTCAGACTTTGTAGAAGCAGAAAACATGGTAGAAGTCGGCTGCATCCAACTCCTCCTCCGAAGTCAACAATCTCCCACCGCCACGTTCGCGTACGTTCATCCTCTCGGCTAGCGGCCCCAGCTCTGGATCGTCTTTCTGCTCGTCCCAGACCTCACGGAAGGGCTTCCGATACTGCAGCTCGAGGTTGTAGTCTTCTGCCAACGCACGGAATGCCTCCCACGGAACGACGTATTCGGGGACCTCGTCGACAGCCTCCTCCAGGAAATAGAAGTACTTCCAGCCAAAGGGAGGTCGGAAGGTGCCATCCGGCGGCGTCTTGCCAGGGAACTTGACCCTGTAGACGGAGTTGCCCCATTCGAAGCCTTCCTCTTCGACCTGTCCATCTTCCTTCTCGTCGCCGTCTTTCTCTTTGACCTTATCCTCGCTGTGCTCGCCATCTGGCTTCGGGCTGTCCAAGCTTTTCTCCGGATCCCAATCGTCTTCGTCGTCGCTGGCGAAGTTGGGTCGGTCGTCGTCCTCGTCAGCAGCGGCCCCATTGCCATTAGTCTCTGCACCTGCTTTCGCTTTGTGGTGTGCAATGACCTTTGCAGAAAGCACATCAGAGTTCGGAATGCAGCCAATAAAACGGCCTCCCCTCTTCAATGCGCCCGAAACATTCTTCAACATGCCCCTTGCCTTTTCCTCGCTCTCGAAAGCATAGTGCATGCAGAACATCATGGTGACCATGTCGAAACCACCGCCTCCCCAACGCTGACTGGCCGCATTTCCAGGGCCAACGTGCGCATCAAAGCCCACATCTTTAACAATGGGGATTCCCTCAAGCGACAAGCCGAAACAATCCCTGGCGTAAAACTCTGCGTGGAAAACGCGTCCCCTAGACCGCTTTCTCATCTGTTCGTGACGTTCCCGCGCCTGCTTGATGGAAACATCCGCTGGGTCGGCGCCAACATAGAGTGCTACCTTGCGGGAGGCCTGCCATTTCTGCAAGTCACCTCCCTTTCCGCATCCCATGTCCATAATTTTGAGATTTCGCTCGTCGCCAATGAACTTTTGGATGATCGAAGACTTGACCCAGTTGTTGAAGCTCCGTAGACCCTTGATCTTGGAGTCCGTCACGCGCCATTCACGGCCACGTTCAGGGACTGTATTGTAATGCTGCTTGACTACATCGTGTACGCCGCGCTGGGCCGCTTCCTGGTGCGCTGTCCTTTGTGCCTCCTGCTCTCGATCGAGCTGCCGTTTACGAGCAGCTTCGCGGTCAACGGCAGAGATCCGGGAGCCCTGGCCAGGTCGCTTCCGCTGTCGCGGGGGCGATCGCGATCGTGACCGTGAAGGGGACCGCGAGGGCGAGCGCGCGCGCTTCGTACCTCTATCGGGGCCAGCTGGGCCAGCCATTGCGCGAGGGTCGCAGGTGGGTGCTAAAGCCTCGGAGCTAGTGAAACCAAGGTATGGAGAAATTGTTAAATCCCTCTGAATTACAAGTCTATGATCTCGAATTGCTAATTATTGTTGCTGTGTGGTGAAAGAAGTGAACGAAGGCGGGCAGTATGGAAGGCTGGAAGCTCGGGCGCCTGCGAAGTTAAGTGGTCGATCATGCCCTCCCGAAGTTGTGCCGGACCATCATCACAGCTTCCCACCGGAGCTTCAAACCCTCCAAACCACATCCCGCCGCTGCCCCACCACCTCTCACGTACACCCCATCGACCCCTCTACCCACGGCCTACAGTTCAAGATGGGTGATCCGCAGTTCGCAAAATTCCCGGACCTGCAGTTGGCCCAGCACATCTTCCTGCTCACCAATCCCTCATCGTCGAAAACCACCAAACAATCGTCTCTTAAATCAGTGCAAGATGCTATTCAAGACAAAAAGATGGCGCCGCTGTACCGGTACCTCGCACATCCGGTAGAGGGCGTACTGAACGCGCCGGGAGAAGGCAGCGCACAACAGCCTGCTGGCCACCGGAGACCGTCTTCGAGTGTCACTACCATGCTCGCCACCAAGAATCCCAACGTCGAGGTCCCGCTGGCGTGGGACGAGAAGTTATACGAATCACTGAACACGGAGAACGAGAAGGAGCTAGAAGCTATACAGAAGGAAGAAGACGAGGCGGCGGAGAAAGCGGGCGAGACCGAAGTGCAGGCCGCGCGGGGAAAGCGCGCTGAGCTGTACAATCGCATCGGTGACAAGGTGGGCACTTGGAGACTCGCGATTCAAGAGCAATGCTAACATTGTGAAGGAGAAAGCCATTGCTAGCTACGAGGCCATCTTCGAAAAGACGGGCATTCTAGGCACCAAGATCGACCTCGTTCTCGCAATAATACGCGTTGGACTTTTCTTTGGCGACAAAATCCTCGTGAAGAAGACTATCGATCGGGCAAGTGCGCTCGTCGAGAGCGGTGGCGACTGGGACCGACGAAATCGTCTCAAGGCATACCACGGGCTACATCTCCTCACCGTTCGGTCACACGCGCAAGCCGCACCCCTGCTCCTTGACAGTCTGTCCACATTCACCAGCTACGAGCTTTGCACCTATTCCTCCTTGGTTATCTACGCAATTCTCGCGGGTTCGGTGTCGCTCAAGCGCGTTGATTTCAAGTCAAAGGTCGTGGACGCGCCTGAGATCAAGGCTATTGTTGGCGGTAGCTCAGAGGACAAGATTGCTGCGTTAACTGGACAGGCATCTGCTGGACCTTCGGCCGGTGACGAAGAGATGGCAGATGCTTCAGGCTCTACTGCGACTCCGGTACCGACTGCAGTGAATCTCACAGCTCTTGGAGGGCAACAAGATACTTCGGAGGCCTCCATCGATTTCAGCCCGCTCGCGAAGCTTGTAAAGAGTCTGTACGAGGGTGACTACAAGAACTTCTTCGGAGCTCTGGCTGAAGTCGAGGTCAATTTCCTGAGCCAAGATCGATACCTCTTCGAGCACAGGAGTTGGTATGTGCGAGAGATGCGCCTGCGAGGTTACCAACAACTGCTCCAGTCCTACCGCGTGGTCGGTCTGCAGAGTATGGCCAACGACTTCGGCGTGAGCGTGGACTTCCTTGATAAGTGAGTGCTTCTACGACCTACATGCAATCACCTCTAACCTGAACAGGGACCTTGCCAAATTCATTGCTGCTGACCGCATACCCTGCACCATCGATCGCGTCAAGGGCATCATCGAGACCAATCGACCCGACGACAAGAACAAGCAGTACGCGGATGTGGTGAAGCAGGGCGACCAGTTGATTACCAAGCTGCAGAAGTACGGGCAGGCTGTCAGGTTACGGGGCAGTGAACGTGGTTAAGTGAACGAACCATTGTATGATCAGCGCGAAGATGGTGGAGCTCAGTGGAACGCATAGCTAGAGCTGTTCGGCGATTGCTCGCACGAACAATAGGCACAAGCCATTCCAAGACACTACTTCGTAATGCCAAATGCCGCACGATCACCACGTGCTCGACTAACTTCCAAGGTTCGACTGCGGACATGAGACAAACTGGTACTGGAGACGGCCGGCGATGCGGTGTGACAGCTTATAACAATGGTCCCTGCGTCTGGCCAGAGCTCCGCTTCCCAGCCCCCGCGAGTGAGCGATGGCGGAACCAGGGATAAGCTGATAAGTTGTTGAGCGGTGCAACACTCTTTGTTTTTGGCTTGCCATCCCACGAAATTCTTCTTTCCTCCTCCACCCTCGATTATCCGGACACGGCTCATTCGATCGCATCTTGTTACGTGCACGCAAGCGAAACGACGGGCCGCGGGGGGCGAGTGGGTAGCCAGATCCCCAATATCCGCCGATAAGGGCCAGGGTCCTCAGCATGTCGCCGTCATCGGCTTGCTGGTACCAATCCGCCGCCGCCGCGAGGCAAATAGTCAACACGAATGGTTGGCGACGGGCACGAACGTCGCTCGGCGTGGGCGCCAGAGGTAATGCACTTCACGTTTCCCCCACCGCTACTCTGAGCCCACGGCGCGCTTGTATTGCAATCCCAGCAAGCATCCGACTGCACTACCTAGTGGGGCACCGCGTGCAGTAGAAAAAATCACACTGCTACACCTTTTGTTTTGACTCCGCCAAAAGCAAGCGCGGGTCTCCTGATACACTACGCTGTGCTTCGTGCCGTTCATATCTTCCATCAGCATCTTCAGACCATTCGCTCACGTCGTTTTTAATACAGTCTTGTACAGAGGTGTTCCGCCGTGTCGTACCATGTCGTCCGAACCCCGCCGAGCGCTTTCACTCGCGAATATCAATCCCCACGTCAAGGAGGCTCAATATGCGGTACGTGGCGAGCTAGCCGTCCGCTCGGAGGAGTACCGTGCGAAGCTGGCAAAGGGCGAGGGTAAAGACTTACCCTTCGACACAGTCATTGCAGCGAACATTGGCAACCCCCAGCAGTTGGATCAGAAGCCCATTACCTTCTTCCGCCAGGTTGCCAGTCTGTTGGAGAACCCCTTGTTGTTGGAACACGAGGAGACATTCGTCAAGAGCTTGGGCTACAAATCAGATGTCTTTGAGCGGGCAAGGTGGCTGTTGAAGGAGATCAAGAGCGTTGGAGCATACAGTCAGAGCCAGGGTGCGCCAGGCATTAGGGACAGCGTCGCGAAATACATTGAGCGTGCGTACACCGTAGAGCATAAACTACGTCTTGCTGACCCACGCAGGACGAGACGGCTACCCCTCAAGCTTCAAGGACATCTACCTTAGCAATGGCGCCTCCTCCGGCGTCAACACCCTTATGCACGTTATCTGCGCCTCGCCCAACACTGGTGTCATGGTGCCCATCCCCCAATACCCTCTCTATACCGCCACCCTCTCCGTCCTAAACGCCAAATGCGTTCCCTACTACCTCGACGAAAGCCAACAATGGGGCACCAGCCTCGAGGCCATCCGCACATCCTACGACAAGGCCATCTCAGAAGGCACTGACGTCAAGGCCATTGCCATCATCAACCCCGGCAACCCGACCGGCGCGTCTCTCCCTGCCGAGGACATCAAAGCCGTCCTCAAGTTCGCTGCCGAAAAGCACCTAGTCGTCATTGCCGACGAAGTCTACCAAACCAACGTCTTCATTGGCGAATTCATCTCTTTCAAAAAAGCCCTGCGCGACCTGCAGAAGGAGCAGCCGGGCAAGTTCGACCACCTCGAGCTGGCGTCATTGCACAGCATTTCCAAAGGCATGGTCGGCGAGTGCGGCCACCGCGGCGGCTACTTTGAGCTGGTCGGCTTCGACCCAGAGGTCGCGCAGGAGATCTACAAGTTTATCAGCATTCAGCTCTGCCCGCCGGTTATCGGGCAGTGCATTGTTGAGCTCATGGTTAATCCGCCGAAGGAGGGCGAGCCCAGCTACGAGCTGTATAAGAAGGAATATGATGGTATCTTCAACGGGTTGAAGGAGAGGGCATATGCGTTGTATGAGGCATTTAAGCAGATGGAGGGTGTAGAGTGCGACAAGCCTCAGGTTCGTTCTCCATTTGCCTTCCTTTTCTCCTCTCTCAGCACCTACTGACTCGGTATGATCGTAGGGCTCTATGTACCTTTTTCCGACCATCAAACTCCCGCAAAAGGCCGTCGAGCAAGCCAAGAAGGAAAACCGCTCGCCCGACGAGTTCTACTGCTTCCGCATGCTGGACGCGACGGGTATCTGCGTTGTTGCCGGGAGTGGGTTTGGACAGAAGGAGAACACGCTGCACTTCAGGACGACGTTCCTTGCGCCGGGGACCGAGTGGACGGGCAGGATTGTCAAGTTCCACAAGGAGTTTATGGAGGAGTTTAGATGAGTGCATGGAGAGTTGTGAGCGAATGATATAGGAAATGGACTCGATATATAGAGAATGCTTGTGGTATTGTTGGGTATCTTGAGGCCCTTGGGTAGCTCTCAAGTTTTAACATTGAGATATGTTGGACTTGCTCGTTTTCTTGTCTCTTGCGATACGCGAATGTCAGTCGTATAGTATAAGGTCAAGACGTTGAAGACCCACTACAACCGCGTTTCTTCGGGGTAGACTATAATGTATCTAACCATGAGCGCTTCATCGAGCAAGCTGTTGCCGATCTCCATCTCCCTGCGAGAGCATACAACTCGTTTGCAGCTATGCCGCGGTGCTGCCGCGAACAAAGACAGCCTATGACGCAGTTTTGTAAGGCAGCCTTCGTATCCCTCCGAATATTTGAACCTCTCAGAGAGACTCCTCGTTCTTCTTTCCTATACTGGAAATACTAGCCGGACGTACCTTCTCCGAACTGTCGTATCGACCTCGGCCTTGTTTTGGTCGCCGTCCTATGGTCCTTTTTTGATTCTGATGCACATCTTCGAATGCTGTCTTTATTCAAATTGGCCTTGCCAACGTGAGAAATTGAGCTGAGGTCATACAAGACCTCCGCGGATGTATCATCTGCCGCATCTCTCACCCCTCGATCCTCTCAGCTGCCGATGTCAAGACAAAACAAGAATAACTCCGGCCAGTCTCACTTGCTTTGTCGCTCTCCCGCCTCCGCTACCAAGATCTCGGGAGCAGGCTCCACCATGGTGCGATAAACTACTCGCACATGCATATCTGAGTGATTTCGCCCTCAATCGCAGCCATCCACGTAGCCCCACGCGCTTGCCCCTCAGCTCGACAGGCATGCCACGGTAGAATTACACGCGGTCATTTCCTACGCACCAATTGCAATTCTCGCGCGGGAGCGGCGTTGCGGCACCGCACGGTGAGAAACGGGCGGCTGTCGGCTCGAGCGGTCGCGGGGCGTCTAAGGACACGAATACGGATTCATGCGACCGAGTACCCTCTGAAACCATCACGCAAACCATCTCCTGTCCGCCAGCCATCCACGCCTTTCTCAGCAACCTCTGTTCTAACTCCCGGGCCTGGAGTGACGTTGTGTGGGGCACAGTATCCAAAGCTGGAACAGTAAAGAGCTGGGCCACGAATCGCGTGGGCGCGACCGGAGTGAGCACTAGTGCGGGTTCCTGGGCCAGTGTACGCAGGGAAAGAATCGCGGGGCAGTCCTTCAAAATCGCCGAGGAGCCCGTCGCAGACTGTGTGATTGCTTTGAGGAGGAAGACATGGCCTCGAATCCGGCCATAGTTGCGGACGCGCCCAGTCGTGCCACCCAGACGCAGCAGAATCAGCCGCTCGCGGGTGCTAGCGCAAGCCAGACCGAGACACCGCAAGCACAGCCCGCGCCTCTAGCCACCGTCGCGGATGCACCACCACCGGTCATCGACACCAGCGCTAGTGAAGACGAGCCGCAGCGTGTGGTCGACACCAGTGCCAGTGAAGGAGCGGCCGACGACAACCTGGATGTTGTAAGTTGGCAGCATACTGGACAAGAAAGAAAGCTGATACTGACTGACTATCAGGCGAGCTGGGACTCGCAAAGTGACGGTGGAGACTCTGCGTACGACGAACTGTGAGTATATATGTGCCTTGTAGGTTGTACAAACCTTTGGCGGCGGCTAACAAAGCCGCAGACAGTCACAAACAGCATCAGTAACCTCCAGTATCCTTGCTGGTCACTGGGAAAATGGACGGAGGTATCACGCCTACCAAAGCGGACAGTACATGTTTCCGGACGATGAGATGGAACAGGAACGCCTTGACGTCAAATACGCAGCAATACACCTAACCTACGGCAGCAAGATATGCTTCGCGCCACTCCAGGACCCGCAGAATGCTCTAGATGTCGGTACAGGAACAGGTATCTGGGCCATTGATTTCGCGGAAGAGTATCCAGGCTGCACAGTCACCGCCGTCGATCTGAGTCCCATACAGCCTACGTGGGTACCTCCGAATGTCAAATTCGAGATCGACGATGCGGAGCAGGACTGGACCTGGCCCGAAAACCACTTCGACTACGTTCACCTACGCACCATGGCAGCCGCAGTCCGTGACTGGCCCCGCATGTTTCGACAAGCATACCGACACACCAAACCCGGTGGCTATATTGAGCTCCAAGAACAGGACTACATGGGCGTTATACAGTCCACCTCGCGGAACCCGGGAACTGCCTTCATAACATGGTGTGTTCAGCAGGGCAAAGCCGCCGGAAGAGTCGGCGTCAACCTGCGCTCCATTCCTTCAGCAATGGCCGACCTCCTCAGAGCGGCCGGTTTCGTCGACGTCCAGGTCCACGAATTTCGGTGCCCCGTCGGCCCGTGGGCAGCAGACAAGAAGATGCGCGATGCGGGATTGCTGCAATTGAGCGCTGTGCTCGACGGCCTCGAAGGGCTCAGCCTGCGCCTGCTCAAGTTCTACGACGAAGGCTGGACAAAGGACGAGCTGGATGTGCTGCTCGCCAAGGTCCGGACCGAACTCAGGAGTAAAGACTGCCATGCTTATTGGCCTGTGTAAGTCGCCTACGCCCAAGAATGCAAATATCGGACTGACTGACTGACTGACTGACTGTTAATAGCGTGGTCGTATATGCGAGGAAGCCGGAGTGACCGCGCCCAAGGCATATATCCTCCCTTCTTTTTATCGTTCCAGCCATTATCTTTCCGGCATTTACTGCATAGCGTGTGTTAGCATGCGTCCCTGCGATATTCTTGTACACGTTTGCCAGGTGGCATCTTAATTACTTAGCGGGGCGCTGGAGGAGCTGGGTGCCGGTTGTGGCACAGATCCACACTAGGCGCCAATTGAATTTAGGATTTATCGAGCTTTGTTCTCTTCTTCTAGGTTCCGTTGTTGCGCACGCATGAGTTCTGCCTTACTCTTTGGATGCGAGTGCTAAGTATATCGCAGTGGAGGCCCAGGTATAAGAGCTTAGGCCATGGCGCACGGGCCATTCGACGGTGAATCACCAGACAAACAATAGTTGAGCTCAATTGCCCTATTAGGCAGTTTGATAAGAAAGCTCCCATCACTCTGAGAACGTTTCTGGATCGTTTTTTAGGTCACAGCGCACGAGCCACTCACTTATAATCAAAAGTGAAGGTGACTACACCGCAATCGACACCTCAGTATATTGCCCGATTAGGCAGCGTGTCAAATTGGCTCACCATCACTCCCAGAACGTTAACAGTCCACCTATCTTCCCGTTTCATAACACGGAGCGGTATAGTCAGTTCTTGTTCCATGCTTCTCATGATGAAGCCAGATCCGATTTGCCGCATAGCATCTTTCCGGAGTCTATGAAAACTAACATGGCAGCGCCGGATAGTGACAGCGAAATTAAGTAGCTCGTAAGGAGAAGGAACGTCCCGTAATCGGCGGCAACACACACAAGACGACCTGCAGCTATACTTCAATCGCGACCTGTGCGGTGCAATCATCACTTCACCCATCCTTCCATTCTACCTCAATCCTATAAATCCAGACTCTCCATTCCTGTGCTTCACATGCCACCAAAGCGGCTCCTTGTCTTCTGCGACGGCACGTAGGTCGGCCGCGAGACAGCGCTCCCGAACGGCCCACCCAGCACCATCCGCCAACTCGCCAACCAGATAGGCGTTGTCCACTTCGCTGAGCCTACCGCCCAAGACGCCACCATCGTTCACCCCATAGTTCCGTACAACGCCTTCAATGTCACAGCTGGCTATCAGGAAGGCGTCGGTTTGAACCGAACCTTTCTCCAGTATCTCTGGGACGGCGCGACGGGGGCATCCATCGGCGAAGAATGCATCAGCGTGTACAAGTCCATTGTGCAGCACTATACTGATGAGCATGAGATCTTCCTGTTCGGATGGAGCCGTGGGGCATTCACGGTGAGGAGCGTGGGCGGGATGATCAACAACTGCGGGATTCTGAGGGGTGAAGCAACGCAGAGTGCAGAGGAGCTGACAACATTATGTCGCGAGGTATACAGGACGTACCGCAGTCCACTGGCTGTTAATCATCCGCAATCTGAGCGATGTCGGAAATTGAAAAACGATGTCTCGAGCGTGTGGCAGGCCAGGCAGCCTATCCGGTTCATGGGTATAATCGACACTGTCGGCGCGCTAGGTATACCACGACTGAACGCAGGTATCGGCCTCGACTATCCGGACTTCGAATTCTACGATCAAAAAGTTTCATCAGCAGTTCAAGTCGTTTATCACGCCCTCTCCGTCCATGAGCGAGCATGGATGCTCCAACCCTGCTTCATCTACGCACCACCCGGCAACTCCATGATCGTCAAACAGCAATGGTTCCCCGGCGTCCACCACGACCTAGGCCGCTCCTCCTTCCGCTACCTCCGCCAACGCCCCTGGACCACCCTCGAAGGCCTCCTCAGCCTGCTCCCTTCTTTCCTCACAAAACCAGCGTGGCCAAACGAAGTCTGCTCCGACGTCGCAGCCCGCTGGCTCCTCCAAGGCATCAAAGACGTCTCCGCCCCCACCGACCCGAACCTCACTTTTCCCGGCATCGATTTCGAAATCCGCAGGCTAGGTCTGCGCATCTCGGCGCCTGATCCGCGGACGCTCGGCACGGGCGATCCTTCTGCGCAGGAGGAAGCCGCAACGCCTGCGTCGTCCACGCCATCCTTTCTCGACCCTCTTAAACGCATCGCTTCCCTCCCCTTCACCCTCGTTAATTCCCTCTTTCCCCGCTTCGGCAATGTCTCGGACAGCCTCGGCCTTACCGCCATCCTGAGTTCCCTAGCCGCAAGTACAGATCGGCGGATTCCGCGCGCGACGAAGCTGGAAGAAGTGTACCCGTACTTGAACGAGGAGGTTGTCGTCGATGATGTAGGGAGGGAGAGGAGGTTTACGGTAGGGAAGACGGCGGCGTTGGAGAGGGAGAGGGGAGGGTATGTGAGTCGGAGTTTTGAGACGTTGATGGCGAGGTGGAGGGTTTTTGGGTGGTAAGATCAAGAATGTTCGCTAAACTTGCATGAATATCAGAGCGTGGGAACAGCGAAGGAATGCACTCAGGTGTCTTTGCATGTGCTAAAATTTTCGTATACAAATCTAAGGAATCCACTCCATTTCTTTGTAGAAGATGATGGAGGTAGGCTAATGACCTCCAAAGTTAGCAAATGCCATTATTCGGGTCGGCACTATACGAGAGTATTTGATCAGTCAAGTAAACGTAATCCTTGGCTTAAGAACTGACCGGAAGAACCATCCCGAAATGCTTGATTCGCCTCCCCAATAGCATGCGTTAATTTCGTCCTGAAGGCGCCTGGTGCAGTCCCCATCATCCAGATCAAAAGAGTTACCAAGATTGTCATTACGGACCCAGAGTTCAAGTTTGGTCGTGGTACTAACTTGAACACAGGCGTACTTGACCTGACCGGCGTAGTAAACCCCCTGAAAGGCGCCAGCGATCCCGTCGTAACCACGACAAGCCCTTTCTGCATGCCAGCGAGCGTCGGCCTTGTTTGGCAAGGGTTCCCCAGACTCATAGCAGCGAGCGAGTACAGCGCGCATGTGAAGGCTGGAAAGAGTAAGGAGATAAAAAGGTGAGGAAAAGGTCTTCATTGTAGATATTGTGGGTAGTATGCTCTATAATGGGTATGAGACTTTCGCAAATATCGCGGAGAGAGTCGTATTTGTAGAGACGTCACACTAGACCAGCTTATGTTTAACGTGTACGCCCGTCCTTGCTTGATACACATTATCCATCTGCTCGTACGAATAATCCTAAACAGTATTAGGCCCGCTATCTGAGCTGACTCGCTTAATGTTGGTTATCTTGGATATATCTGTATGAAGCCTACCAGAGGGCTAGATACATGTCCCGTAATGCCAGTTAGCCTTGCCAAGCTTCTGCATGCTTACTGAAATGGGTATATCGCTACAATCCTATGGATTTTTACTAGGGGTAGCGTGATCAACAGGTGCGAAGAGGCTTGAGTATCTATACTCAGCGGCACTATAAAGCTCCGAACACACTCCTCTTTGAATCTGGAATTACTTCCTATATCCGCTCGAGTTCTGCACTGCAAACTACCCTACATTCTTCCTCCTTTCCCCTTGAGCAATCTCCAGCTTCACGTCATTATGCGCCGCACTATTACCATTGCAATTGCCTTTGTCTTCTTCGGTATGCAAGGGGTTACAGCGGGATGCTACGGCTCACCAGCACATACTCCGGGTCCGGCCGATGTCTGGACTGAAAATGAGAGAGCTGATGCCCGCTGGCACACTGAAAGAGCATGTCGGGGTTACGATGGGCAACAGGGCGTTTTCCAAGGCTTCTTTGCTGCAGGGCAATCGAAATATGTTTGTATTCAAGGAAACGGGAAGAAATCCGAATTCGTGGTTCAAAATCTGAATTATAATACGGGATTTGATCTGAGCGATGACGATTGCGTTCTGCGGCTACACAATGAGATCAACGGCTGCGGTCGAAACGGCGGCGAGTCGGAGATTGGTGGATGGTTCTTTCGGTAGGCTATGTCTGGAACATGAAGCTTATACTTTCGTTAATTTTCTCCCTAGAGCTGATCCCAATCCTGGCAACTGCTGAGCGCATCGCGTAGATGTAAAGGCCGGGAACTAGATTATATAACTAGAGCCGAGTTTATATAATAACTGTTAGGGCTAATCATGTTGTCGGATAGAACGAGTGCGTTGAGGTCAGATCCGCACAATCGAGCAGGGACCATGGCAATTGTCGCACTAGCCCCCTCACATTATTCTACGAGTAAATACAGTGTATTTGTTCGCTTTTCCCATACAAACTTTTAGCGTGAGCACGAACGCTCGAGTGTATTTGTTCGCTATTCCCGTGCTCAGATATAGCTGCAACTCTGGCAGGACGTGCGGAACATGCGTCCCAATTCTTTTCTACAAAACTAGATCAATTGAAGATAGAGTGCGTGCGTGAGAGATGGACGAAGTTTACGTATTGGTAACATCTTCTTGTCTTCATGTTCGCTTAGGCGGTTGGCGACTACTAAGACACCGATGCCTCCACCTAAGACAATGAAGTCAGGGTTCCTCATGGTGAGCCTGTCAAAAGATGACACACAACCAGTATGCATGCATATCTTGTTTACTCTTGTAAAGTTCACGACTTGCAATGGAGCGTATAACAAATGAGAGGAAGGCCACCGTTGCATCTAGACATGCAACGGGGGACAGGGCACTCGTTTCGAGCGAATGAGATGCTCATCATGATTGGACATGGGCTCAATGCTTATGGTGCCACGATGGGGACTTTAGCAAGAGGTGCCTCATTCGCGCGTCGGGGACCGGGAGCCACCCTCGGGTGGTATGGTGTAGATGGACGTGAGGTGGGCGATGTAGAGTTTGACTGCAGTGAGTGATCGCTCAGTGCTATCAAGCAGCTACATCGCGTACCATTGATGGAAAGTAGAAAGTGGAGTGTAAGGATGGTCGATGATTGAGGGGGGGTGGAATCGCTTATGCCTAAGTGCACTAGGCCAGTCTTGTTGCTCCTACCGATCCGCATCACCACTCAACACTCAACAGAACACCGACAAAATAAGTCAACACCAAATCTTTTATACGAATGTTGCCTAACAGCACGTGATGAAAATGCCGAAAGAAGACACCTGGAGCCACCTGGGTCACGTACTAAATTCCTTAGTCATACCGGCCTGAGAATAACGTTCGCTTGGTGGTATTAGCCTCTCGCAATTCATCACAGCCTTGTCGGCTCGGACCCAAATCACCCCCGTCTAGTGCCTGCGCCCTCATTCGTTCTGCTTTGCTGAGTGGCGCTAGCTATGCTGCCGCAAAGCCGTTTTTCGTCGGCGCATAAGGCTCGAGGACCTTTTTGAAGCCATCCCTGGCTCGTCTATGTGCGAAGAGCGACATGCGAGTTCCGGCAACGAGCCTGCACAGTTACCAGGCTTGAGGTCTGGACGTCTCGGGCCTCTTCCATGGAACCATATCTGAATTAGTAGTTTCATTTCGCGTCTTCGCATGGAGAAAACAGTGTCGCCGTGGGGAGTCAATCTGCTCGTGTTCTTGGCCCCCTTGCCGTCAGCACTTGTTGCTGTTACCAGAGCCTTACGTCCGTGCGAGTCCGCAATTAGTTAAGATGCTTGAAAGGGTGTCGTAGTGCTGACATGATCAGCTATCTGCATCCAGCTGAAAATAATAGGCGCTCGCTGATGGTATGGACCGAGTGTTTGCTACCATCACCCGTCAACAACCGCTCGAAAATTGTTGTCTGTAGCAAAAGCTTTACCTTGTTAGGCTAGTTATTGAGCACCAGCACAAATTGTATGGCATTAAGGCTGTAGGCCCAGGCCCGCAGCCCCTGGTTATCTGCCACCACATGCAGATGCACAGCAGCCTCGTCGACATCGCCCCATGGGGGCTAAGCTGAACGCTCGATTTAAGTGCCAGGAGATACCCAAAGAACGCTCTGATTCTGCCTCTTGTAATCTTTCTTGCCTAGAGCCGTTCTGCCATATTCGGGCCCCTCCAAAGATGAGTCAACCGTGGGCAGACCAACCGTACACTCTTCTTCCGTTGCCTGGACTACCAGGACAACCCACTGTATGTCATGTCGTACAATGATTGGGCCTTCTAACGAAATCAAGAGCAAAGATGAGAACATACTCACCATGGCCGTCGAAATGGCCCACGTCCACAACTTGATTCTACGGGGGATGAACTCGATCTATCACCAGTGCGAGCACGTAACGGAGCCGGCAGACATTACGGACTTTGTGTTGTACATCAAAACGTGGGGCGACATGGTCCACCACCATCATTCAATGGAAGAAACGGAGGCTTTTCCTCTATGGGATGAAATCGCCAAAGCAGGAGGCGCCTCGGAAAGCATCACCAGCAGAAACATCGAGCAACATCATGCTTTTGAGGTGGGATTTGAGGGTTTCAGGACATATGCTGAGGAAATGCAAGGAGGGAAAGCCGAGTATGACGGCAAGAAAGTCAAGGCCATGTTGGAGAGCTTCGCAGCAGTCCTCAACGAGCATCTGCATGACGAGGTGAAAATGATTCTCGATATGGACAAGTACGATGGCGTAGCGCTGAAGAAGGTTATGGATGCTGCAGCGCAAAAGTCGATCAATTCGGCGGACCCGGTAAAATTTCCAACGAGATGGCAGTTGGAATGCCGCTGACATGTTACAGACTCTCGTCGTCCCGATGATATTTGGATGCTGCGACAAGACCGCGCCCGGAACGGGAGACTTCCCGCCGGTTCCATTCTTCATGCCATACTTGAACAACTTCTGGTTTGCGAGGAAGCATCGGTCGATCTGGAGGTTCAATCCGTGCGATAACTGGGGAAGGCCGCGACCTCTGCCTTTCTTGGGTTCATCACAACCTTGATCGCTGGGACGCGTCATCTGGGCAATGAAATGCCCAATCCCGGATTTGTAGTATCGTGTGGAGAATGGGCAACCGTGCAAGTGTTGCTGTCCCGCTTCCGCTCGCAGTCAATATGACCCTTCTAGCAAAATGCAGATCAGCGGTTTGAGTCGTCTTGGAGATCTCATCCAGTAATACGCTTCTTACCCATAGCAGACAATGGAACGACAATGTCCTGCATAGGAGCATAGCAGTAATGTACAATTTTCATGCAGGCCAGCCCTCCCCAGATGCTTGATGTCTTGATGTACGGCGCCGTTTTCAATTGCCTTGTAATACTGCCTCTTGGACATGAGACAGATCCAAACATGCGTCCTTTTTTGGAGTACATGAATTGACAATTCGATATCTCGCGGGCTTTTAGCGATTGCTCTTGATCAAGTTGTCAATTCGTCTGACAACTGACATTCCGTCAAGCAAACACCCGTCACCATCAACCCTAGTTCGTTCCCTCGTCTTCTGCGGTTACGCCAGCTACTTCGCATTCTCCTACCACAGCAGTGGTGTTAACAGTTGCCTATCAGTCAATCTTGTGTAGAACCAGGGATCTTCCCCATGCACTGATTGGTGGGGCAATATACCATTCCTTCATAGTCTTGAGCTTTGTATCCACCTGCCATCTCTAGGTCTCCCACCCTTCAATTTTGTTCTTGCAAATCGTTCGTCCAGCGTTGCAAACAGTGGGACTCCCACTTCCGCCCTACCGAAATTTCTTACCATTTTCTGGCCTCTTTTCGATCTCGCATACGTCAGGAAATCGTTCACAGCCTTTGCTCTGTCTGCAGCCATACCGTGCTTGTACGATGCATAGCAACTGTTCATCAACACATCGTTATCTCCCTCTGGCTCAAAGAATACTGTTGTCCTGCTGATAGTCTGCAGACCTGTCTGCCGCAATAATGTTGAGCGATCAGTGATGAGATACGCGCCTGCCTTGTCCGCACTCTTCAAGGCATCAGCGGGATTCAATAGAGAAGTCTTGTACCACTTCGCCGCTTCCTCATTTTCCCACGGCTGCATTCCAGCCGGCGTCCACAATGCACGCTCTTTCCACATTGTTGCCGAAGCGTCAGCGCGAGCATGGAACAGACATTCCGCTTCTCCAATACGCTGTATGCCTTCTTTGAGATTCCGTGCACGACGAATACCTGCTGGATCCGCGACTGGCCCTGCGAGTACAAAATGGTCATGGAAAACACATCCCGCAGTGACAGACCAGCCTTCCCTCGCAGCGAGCTCTTCCTGATATCGCTCATACGTCAGCGCGATGTCAACATAGTCATGCAGAAGCGCGAGCTGTGTATTGCGCGAGTGATTGCACGTCCAGGTTATTGAGAATGGCGAAGGAAGCATATTTAGATAGTCTTCTGCTAAGGCGCGTACAAGTCCAAGAGCTCCTGCTCCGCCGTTGCTGGCACCATTAGAGCCATATCAAGAGGGGGTGATATTCATACCTACCCGATGCGAAGGAGCAGCGCACCCTGCCCGTAGGTCTCAGTTGGCCCTTCATCCACATCACCATGAGAGTCTATCGCTGTATGCATCGTTAATACATGATCGCATCTACCTGCGCGTCCCGTTGTAGTGGAGATACTATGACGTGATGCAGAGCTTATCTATCTGCTAGACCACATCGAGATGACTCGTATACACACCCTTGGTTGTAACATCAGAGAGTATTTGGTCTGTAACTTGCCATCTTGCTTTCACGGCGTCTTCCCTCGGGTTATACCACAAATCTTTCAACCACCATTTTTTTTTTTACATTCTCTTGTCCGCGCACACGCTGTTGGTGCAGTCATTACTCTTATCCCCAACTTATCAGCACCCGAATTACAGCATGGCGAAGGTTCAAAACTCAAACATACTAATTTACGGAGAGGCTTTCAGCGAAATTTTAGGCGAATCACACAGTATGACCGTTGCTCTGGCCGACGACCAGCCAATCTTCCATGAAGCTTCTGTTTACTTGCCCCACCTCGACGCCGTCTTCGTGACCAGCAATCAATTCGTGCCGCAAGGCCAGCAAAACAAATCAATTTTCATCAGCAAGCTCTCCCGAAAGTCCGACGGTTCCTGGATACGGGAAGAAATTGACGCTCCAGACATCCCCTTCGGAAACGGTGGCATAAACTACGACAATGGGATCCTCTTCTGCGCACAAGCTGTTGGGAAGGTGTTCCGCACCAGCTGGCAGGAGCCACCGTACTAGCATCCTCTATAGGCGGCTTCCGCCACCCTAGCAATCTAAGACTCTTACGCTTAACTTTACATTCTACTATACGTTTTTAGCCTAGTACTTTTAATAGATTATAAGCCTAGCGCTCTACTACCTATTTTATTCAATTTTACTTTACACACCCTATATCCAACTACATAACTACCGCCGCCTTACTACCTATTTATATTACTATCTCTCTCTTTATATTACTACTTCTAGCTATCTACTATAATAAATAGCCACTATACTAATAGCAAAAAGGTGTCAAGCGTCGACGTGTGGTCGGGCCCAAATGTAGCCCTGTTCCCATCTCTTCTGCATTGCCTATATTGCTCTGAGCCGCGTAGAGATCGACTGCAACTCTGTGTTACCAGACACATGCAGCCATACACACCTCAGGGCAAGCCTGGCCACCCCATTATCCCACCCTTCAGTCACCACATGCATCGCCCGCGCGTGCACGCAGCTGTGCATGCCGTAGCCCCGTGAATTTCTGCTGCCCACTCCAAATGCTGCATCTGCCTCAACAAGCGCGTGGTCGCACAGCACCCTCAGGACTTCAAGGATACACCGTTAACATTTGTTTACCCTATCAACTGATCTACCGATGCGCTTTAATATTTTCCTCTTAACAGATTGCCGTCCCTAAAGGAACGAGTGAGCTCTGAGCTCTTCCAGGACGCCTGTCCTATCAAATGAAACTCAATTGGATGAATAGACTGGCTATTTCCTCATCAAGACTGATTTGCCCGTGCTCACCGTAAATCGGAGAATAGAAAGAGCAGCCACCCTGACTACATACGTAATGGAGTCCCCTTGGAACACACTTCGCCGGTCCGGAAATTTGCCGCCGACTTGGGACACCGCAAAAGCACAGAGGATTACTCGGATCGAGTCCGCGGCTATCAGCGAAGCAAAGGAACTTTGTGCAGGTGAAACATTTGTAATATGGACGACCTGCATTTCCATTTCGATTGTTGCTTCTCGTGAACATCAATGTGCCACGGGAATCGCATCTTCGACATCGTGACGGATACGTAGGAGTATTCGATGTGGTTATAGGGATGGTCTGTTCAGGATTTCTCAGAACTGCTGCACATAAGCTGCAATAGTGATGCACTAACCACCATAATTAAAGCAAAATACCCTTGTATTTCGATATGGGTTTGTGGATGGATCCTGAAATCCTCTCTGAAATCGAAAAAATGGAGTACCAAGTGTTGGTGGGACTTCGTATTTCGCGTTACAGCTGTTTATAGTTGTCGGATGACAATCGGACCGCAACTGGCATCGGGAATCAGGCAACAGTACCACAGAGACAAAGCGGGCCTTTTCTATGTTTTGGGTCACGAATTTGATTCCGTTTCCGTCACCCCAACAAGCGAGCAGGCCAATTATCACTTCTGAACCTGCGCTGGTGTCAAGCGCCTTGGAAAAGTCCAAGCGAACTTGACACCTTCTAGAACGCATATCCTCTACCGACACCCCCCGCTCCGATGAGCGACGCTGGGAAGTCGACCCCATACAACTTCCTCTCACTCTTTGCTATGTATAAAGCGACGAACTACGCTGCGCGCGTAGCCATGCGTTTGTTATCTCTGCGGGGTAGTGGAGATAACTGAATGTATACAGGGTCCTATACCGGGAACATGGCGGTACTTGATGCACGTAGCGTCTAGTCTGCATGCAGCTACACTAAATTTGAAAGAAGTCTGTGATTGAGGCACGTAATTATAGACTAAAATCATAGTGAATACGTGGATAAGTGATAGCCGGATTCCTGAGTGGCTAGCAGTGAGAAAAAAAATACGCTGTGATGGTCCTTCCTTTTTTAAATGATAGCCGACTTCGACTCTAAGATCAAGCAACTGACCACCGACCTGAACGAAGTTTACCTTGAGTTAGGTTCCGCTAGCCATTTCGAGCGAGCTTTTGAGGAACTTGTAATATTTGCTGGAGGTCTCTGAGGTGGAACAATTGCTGATGCCAAGTTCTTCGTTACTAAAACTTTGGCTGGACCGTTCACTTGTTGAGGGCTACTTATTCTCCTCCACGAACCCCGTCCTTACCACACGTGGTCGTGCGGCGCTGCTGTCGTAATAGTGGAATGTTTAACCCTTTAATCACTGGTGGGATCCTTGATCTGTTACAACACTTGTCCCTAATCGACTTACGTCTGTTCTTGGATTACATTAGACGCAGTATTGAATCCGAGAAGTGAGATGAGCTGTATGACCTTGTTTTTGCGGCTATCGAGGCTAAGTAGCCAGATGTTCTATTGTGTATGGGTAAGGTAACTATAGCTTGCTCTGTGGAGATAATAAGTTAAGTTAATAACTACCTATGGATAGGTTGCAGGCGATACCCTTGATGCACGGCTAGATTTGCTGCCAGCAGATATCTGGGATTATATTAAGATTGTTCATGCGACTTATCTGAGCTTGTTAGTTAACTATTAAGATAAAGACGTCCAATTGCGTAAGGCTTTACTCGTATTAATATACGAAGCCTGCAGCAGCGTGAATGGCTAATGAAACTAAGGAAAGAGGCATGAGCCATACGCACTAAACGAATTAAATCCTCGGATTGCCATTCCAACGCCAAAAGATTGGTCAGCAGATTTTCCCCCTATCAAGTCCGTAATGATATTCCTGGACTAGTCTGAATAATAGTAATGCATATCGCAATCGTTGATGATGTCTCTGCAGCTAGTCGGCCCGTCATCCCAGTCATCGTAGTCCGGTTCACCGTTGTCAAATGGGTCAATAATGTCGAATTCATCATCAATGTCCAGACCGTTGCGTCGTGAACAGGAGCCTTGAGGAGAATTGATTTGGTCCAAGAAGGCATTCTGTTCCTTGGTCCATGGCGCCATTGCTTTGTGCTGGCTATGAGGCTGGTACGCTGGGTTTTGTGACGCTGCGACCCGCGCTCGAGATACTTCATCAACAAGGTGTCGGCTGTTATGAATCCGGGCCAGGAAGAAGTTTCGAAGGTCTGCAAGGTACTTAACATCTCCAACGCAGTACCCAATTAGTTCCTTTGGGATTGGGCGCTGGTTGAACACGTCATAAGAGCCGCCAAGCTTAGGCTTGAACAGTCGCTCACCATTTGTTTTGGTCAACTTCCAGCGAGCGAGTTCCTGGCGATTCGTAAAACAGGACAGATTATCCTTAATACACTTTGCTAGACTGTTCAAGTGCTGTCTAGATGCCGTGGTTTTTCTTGTCGCGCTCTCCATAACCTGAACGTCCTCAACGCCTTTGAGAGCGATACCATAGTGGGCGAACAAGGCATCAGAGTCGTTGCGGACGTCGAAGAAGACTTTGATGATTTGCTGCGCTTCAAGTATGTGCTTCAGTGTCTTGTTTGTGGTACCAGCAGTGCTGAATGCAAGCGCCTTGAGTGCATGGACATCGACAAGGTAGACTCGTTGTGTGTTGTCGCGATCAACTAGCAACGTAAGAATAGAGACTGAACCATGCCGGGATAGTTTGACACCCTCGAGATCGATGTAGAGAATTGGAGAAGAGGGTCTGGGCGCGACGATACTGTCGATCAGCCGGACAATCTGTTCCGTCGTGTCAACGACTTCAACCTCAGGGTCCTTCATGATAGTGGAGGAAGGGCCGTAGCTGCTCTAAAGTCGAAAAATGATAAGTAGGTGCTTCCATGGCCGAGCTGAAATACATGAGGAACGGGCGCTCTTCACTCGCACTAAAATTCTTGTGAGCTTGCTCTTTCATTCCAGGGTGAGCGGCAAACTTGTGGTGACAACACGAAGAGCGACCAGCATTCCAGGATGAGGGGCACAAGCAGTGACTGGCATCGAAAATTGAGCTCTATGTAGGGTGCCTTGCTGGCAACTGACCTTTACCGCAACCGTCGCCAAGGTATGGTAATGCGCTTGCAGTGACGATGCGATCACCATTTCACACAGCGTTCATGGAATGGATCATTCCTACTTCACATCTGACAACGCATGCCAATCAGAGTTCGCTACCTCGACAGTAGTTGCTGTGCTCTGGAGCTGGGATACATGTAGGCCTAGCTGCTAACGCCAAGAGATAAGGACAACGACAGTGCATAGTGCTTCATTGAGGTGTACCACATAAGTTTAGACGCACCAATGAACAAGGTTACAATGAATCTCTGCTGTTACATCTCCACTGGTAGGTACTGTTCCTGAACGAAATGGCTATTGGGTTTAGTCTCTCAAGGGTGTGTCACAGGGACTTTCCGGTGAAGCCGCTATGTTGGATACTCCATCCAATGTATCACACTTATAGTGAGCCCAGGCACGTACTGCAAGCCAATCATTTGGTTATCGCTAGCGCTGAAAATACAGGTACGAATTAGCAACCGAAGCGTGGACGAGTAACATGCTGATTTTACAGCGGTATCTTCCGGAATGCTTCAGTACAGTCGTGACAGCAGTGTCGCTTAGGGTGGTCACAAGCGTCTATATGCTATTTTACTGACTATTAAGTGAAGAACATTCGATCGCAGATATCGCATTTGAGTTCGATTCACTTTATCGCGTATCGTCTACGTATTGGTGAGCTGATTGTTGTGTGAAAAATTCTCAATCGCATGCATCGCATTCGTAAAGTGGGCCCTAGAAGTTTAGTGTCGAGGTCAGGTGGCGTCCAGTTCAGATAGATCTTCTGATGTGACGGCGGCTCCACAAAATGCCCAGGATGAGCTGCAGACGTGAGGAGGGAGGCGAAATTACGTCGTGTCACGAACCAGCACGGTGTCGATATCTACCCCGCATTTGACCCTTGTCGTTGTCATACAACATGTGATTGATGCCTCGAGAAGACCTCAGACAGCTTTGTGCTATTTCAAATTCGTGCCAGCAAATATTCCTAATGGACCATGGCATCTGCAACTTTACCAGAACTACCAACAGAACTCCTGCAACAAATTCAATCCTCGCTTTCGTACGCATCTCGCCAAGCTTTGCGACTCACTTGTCGCTCCCTGTACATCAAGATCGATAACCTTGATTCCAATGCAAGATATGACATGTTGGATCTTCTCGAGATGGAAACATGGCCGCAATATGACCACGCCTCTCAACGACCACAACATCTTAAACAGCCGATTGCCGGAAAGGACTACTTTGCCTGCGCGCGGTGCCGTCGTATACGTTCAGCAAACTGTTTCACCAACGCAATGATGCGGGGCAAGCGCGGAAAGTCGGCCTCGGTGTATAGCAAGTGTGGACGAACATGTATTCAATGTGGGATTTCGCAAGGCGTATACCAAAGAAAATCCTATTTTAGATATGGAGGCGCTAATATTGGCACCGGAACGGTCTGCTACTACTGTGGAGAGTTTCACTCAGTGCATAGCACATGCCCATAGTGTAAGGTGAGTAATAATATGCAAAATGCTTGACAACATGTTAACGTGACCAAGAAACAGATTGGAAGTCGAAGTTGGAAGTCGAAGCTGCAGCCAACACAAACGCAAAACGATACTTTCTGTCCAATCGGGTTTCAGAGGCACGTTGTGACATGCTGTTGCAATCAGTACTCGGATGCAGCTTCAAAACTGCCCATCGCTCACGAAGAAGCAATCAAGGCATTCTTGAAACTTAATAGCGGCGCGTCACAGCCCTTGTGTTGAAAGATGTTCAGGAATATGCGACGGACTCGAGGAATGTGCTGACCGGGAATGTGATGGGGAACGAAGCAAGTTTGTCGTATTGATGCGCACTCACGTTATAATTGATTTCAGATTGAACCTAGTATTCTCATTCAGATGCTTGATACATACCCCCGCAGCTGTCAGCGGACTGCCAATATTGTGCGTCCAATCAGGCGATAACCCAGCGCAGTGGTTGGAGCAACGGTTTTAAGACGTACATGCAAGGCTCGGATCCACCTATGCGTTGGGACGGATACGAGCTCATTGTCTGCGATAAGCTCGCTCAATCATTCCACCTTGCAACTTCACGAAAAGTCTAGAGAGAATGGCGGCTGCACGGGTCGGTGCACTTACGGAAAATATAGCTTTGCTAGCACTATGCGCTACCACGTTCGAACCTGTTAGGGAGGATTCTCTACCCCTGGATATTCCCGCAGTTGGCGGCCACACCCTCACGCTCCAGCACGAGCAACAAATTACGGAAGCATTCGCCATTCTTCTAGCGCATACGGATGATCCTAACGCAGTTGGAGCAATCTGCGTAGAGGAACAACACAACCCTGCTGGACTCTTGGTCAGGACAGCTGTGAACTCCGGCAGCCAATTAGAGAGGATGACAAATTTCAAAAGAATAGCTCGCGCTTTGGAAGAGTGTGCTATGGGTATGTTCACTGGGCCTCATTCATTTACGTTACTTACATGGTCTCAGAGCGGAATGAAGAAGCCTTCTTCGAAGAGATCATAGCTGCTTGCCAACCGCGACTGCTAGGTCGCCTTCGTTCATGGCATGGAAAGCCTTTCCGAAAGGTTGCGAAGCCAGCAATCATCTCTAGACTATGCGAAGCTGTGCATACCCTAAATCAGCTTCGGATAAGACCCTACGGACTTGCGTCTGTGCAGAACCAAATCGCTTCCTTGGAGAACGAGTACATGAGGCTCGAAGCATTGTCTCGGGCTGATGCGCATTCGGGGCCTGGGAGGCAATGTCTCAAGGTCATTCTTCGTATTATCGAAAAGATCTTGGCATCGACTGACATACAAGCGCTCTTGAACCGGATACCCAAAGAGACTCCCGCATGGTCTGGACCTGCTGCTGATAGCTTGGCTAGAAGGTTAACGTGTCTTGCTCAATACCAATATGCGGCACAATACCTTCTCAGAAGAGCTCGCAAAGACTCTAAATTCCGTCGTCTGAGCATAGAAGAGATCCCCAGCGGACTATTTCCAGCAAGCCCGCGTGGTGCTGAGCCCCTCTCGGTTGCTACAGGCTTGCTTAATCAGAACCTTGAGCATGGTCATACCAGACGGAAAGACGGGATTCTCGAGCAACTGATGGCCAAGACTGGAAAGAGTAGGGCAGAGATTGAATCTTCAATACGATCGCAAGCTCTTGCTTCGAAAAGAGTTCATGCAGAGATCCAGCTATTATGCTACTACGAAGCGCGTGATGCTAGCATACAGTCACCTCGCATCATTTGCTCCAACAAGCATGCATGTCTCCTATGCAGTCTATTCATCAAGGTACATGGAAGGTTCCACGTCCGCAGTTCTCATGGCAGGCTATATCCCAGATGGAGAGTTCCTCTGCTCGAAGATGTGTTATCAGTAGCAGCGTCCAAAGATCGGATGCAGCAAGCTATAGACGAGCTCAATCGCCTCCTCGAGAGCAGAATTAGAGGATTTCTGTATCAACCACGACAGATTATCGCTGATCCAAGTGAGAGCATCGTCTTCGTTCCTCAAGCATGTACAGCCTCCACAATATCCATGGGATCCTCGATCATGCCAATCTCCAACAAATCCAATCTAGAAAGAAGCCTTGCTGTCACGCCAGTCAGATCTACCTCACACTATAGTGTGTCCGAATATAGTAGCTCTTTTTCCGCTAGGTCTTCAGCACTGCGTTTTTTGTCTCACGGAGGTACTATTGAAGCACGCATAAGCTCAGACTCATCGATACGGATCCATACTCGTCGAATTCACCTTGAGATGACGTACGAGAACGTATGCACTTTAGTTTCTCGCACCCCTACTACGCTCGCCTCTACAATCAAGGAGCCATCGAAAAACGCTAGCCTACTTATACAAGTAGGATGGGTCGATGCGGACTCCGTAGATTTGCATCAGCACGCGAACCACGTTTTCGATCTTGGCTTATCATTTCCCTTCATTTGTCTTCCTAGTGGCATCCTTTTGAGCGATTTAGGCTTGGTGCTAAAGAATAAGGATGACATTATTAATCTTCGAGTGCTGCAGCATTAATCGAACGTGCCTTCTATTTCCCTAGCTGAGCATAAGCGTGTGATGAAGCTTTCGTCCGGACAAGTCAACCGTCAAATATACCTAGGGGCAGCGCATGAATCTCCATCCAGGTGACCTCATGTTCCAAGTGCAGGCTGAACGCTCAATACGAGTAGAACGACGAAACGTGCTCTCACGCTGCTACGCGTTCAGGTTGAGGCTGGGGCTGAAGAATCATTATTGCCAGACTTTCGCTCAGGCCCCATTCAATCAAGTCCCGCCTCCTGCACCCTTTCACTAGTTTTGGACGCGGCGGCAATATAGAACATCCATTCCCCGCGACTGCCAATCGAGATGGCTAGTTATCACGAAACCTATCCGCTAAAGCTTGACATGGATCGATACCGATGCAACTAGGACTGGCCTCAGAGGTGGGACTTGAAGTTGCGGAAATGGTTCGACCTTGGCACTACCTTTAGCTGCAAGTCGAGCAGAAGCTACGACAGGCAGACGGGGCCATGTCTTATGTAAGCATAGACTACGCGGTAGTCAGTCGTAGCGATGCTTACATCACGTGACTATTTCTACCACCGGCCCGAGCTAGTGACCGAATCGCTTTAGGATACCAAGTTTGCAAATTGTCATTCCAACCATGACTCTATTATGAGAGTCAGCAAGTATTGTTTCCCAGTGCCAGACTCTAGTTTGCGTCGCAGAGCGCACTATTCGAGGGTATCCATGATATTTCAGTGGCGTGCGGGTGTCTTTGAAAAAAAAAGGGAGCAATAGGATGCGCTGCGGGAATACGGCTCGAAATTCAGTGGTATTAACGTTAAGCAGGTGCATAATATAAGGCAATTGATCGTAACAGAGATATGATGTTAGGATACGGTGCTGGTAGATTTTAGCCACGATGAAGAATCGTGTCACAGACCGGTCATAGCCACTCAATCGTTAAGTGTGCTTTACATGTCACTGTTAAAAAAACACCCCTTTTCAAGTCATATACAGCTCGAAGCTCCAATATACTCTCGGTCTCTTTGAGCTGAGAGATGGCTCGGATCACATCCCAGGCGTACCGAAAGAGTGCTCATGCGCAGTGATCGTCCAGGGACCCTAACCCGTCCCGATTTTATACCGCTAACTAGGGACATTGCTTGCACCGGCCCGTTGGTAACAACTTGGTCGTGCTTATAGATGATGGTAATTGACCTATCCAACCCACTCAAACATCTTGAGATAATCACTTGTGCTAGGGCCTTGCTAACTATATCCTAAAAATTAACGCAAAGATCATGGTCGAAAATGACTTCTTCTCGAACGATACACCACTTGAGTTGATCCTCGTTTCTCCACCCACCATTCACAGAGACTCTCGCCCGGTCAATGCAGCTCCTACAATACTCTTCGTTACTGGGGCCATGCTTCCCATCAGGGCAGTAAAACACATTGATTTGTTGCGTTACCGGTACCATGGTTACCTCCATATTACTGCTTGTCGTAATATCTACAAGGTGATCCTCTACCATGAATATGCGACCGTCGGCCTCGGTTGTAGTGTGTTTCTGGTAGGTTCCTCGACCTCCAATCTCCGTAGCCAGATGACGAATCTTGACAGCGTCCAGATATTTTCGTTCGCATAACCACTTTTCTAGCCTATCGATAGCGAAATACCTCGACTCAGCCAGTACAGCTTGGTACAGTGGGAAGTCGTGACCTGTTTTCTTGTCGTAGAAGACTGGGAGGACTCCGGAACGGAGATACTGAAGGATGTGTTCGAATACGTAGGCTTCACTTCCGATGAAGTATGAGCCGTCCTCCTTTTTGTCGCTCCATTCCCCAGAGAACAGGTTATGAAAGTATTCACTTTCACCCTGCCAATTTCCAGGATCAGTGATAAACGAACGTTGCGGCGTTTTGATCGTTATATGCATGATTGAGGTGGCAAGATACGCGTACGCGTTGAGCAGCGAGGAAGAGTCGTTGTTGCTATTGCTAAGTCAGCTCTCTCAAACGACTTGAAAATTATATCGAGATAATTTTTCAAGGTGAAATACTCACTTTGTGAGTCAGAGAAACGCTTTCTGGGTAGCATCGCAGCTTGGGAGACGTGGATCGATGTATAAATGAAACCCAAATCTTCTTCGCAAGTAGCGATGTGCTGTTTGCAGAGAAACAACATTTGAATTCCTTGTAGTTGCGGTTTTGCTTTCAGACATCGTTTGCGGTCAGGCGATCAACGAGAAGGTCGCCGCAACCGTAAACAGCGAGAGGCCTGTCGGATCGACCATTGTATTCGTCGTTTGCGATTCCATTCATGCCGACTTGATCTGTTCCCTCGTGTAGAGAAAGCATCGCATAGTCGGCGGTGAAGTTAGTGACTAGCGGCGTTATCCTGCGTCTTATTCGATGTCGTGCACTAGTATCGCGGTAACCCGAGAGTCCTTCCACCAAATGTAACCCTATACCGCCGAGGCCCACCAGCGCGACTTGAAACGCTGGCGCCGGGCAATGCTTGCGTATCTTGTTGAGCAACGTCCTATGAGCCACAAAATCTGAGTCGCGACAAGACAGACGAAGCAAGGCTGCGGTAGAGTCTCGGGACGCTTGCAAAGACGGAGCTTACCAGTCGCCGCGACGTAGACAGAGCCAAATGTGTACCTGTAGAAGGCCTGCAAAAGGCCAAAGGCTGGCTACTGTATTTTAGGTAGCGGCAATGTGGATTGTGAGATGGTAGCCCTCACGTAGACATTGGTGCTGTCGCGCGCATGAGGTTGAGCTGCCACGGCTGGGCTGGCGAGGCTGTCGGGGCGGGGCTAGCGCTTTGACAATACAGAGGGCACCGAAGGTTCTTCGTCACCGTATGTTGCTCCTAGACAGCCAGTGAATCTTCTCGCAGTTGAGCCACGGCAACGAATACATGCTAGAAGACGCGCGGTAGCGGTGTCTTTGTACCGTACGTTTCGGTTTTTGGGCTGTTTCGGAAACGGCTCCCTTGTGTTGCTAGCTGCTATTTTTTTTAAGTTCGCGGCCCTGGTCCAGGGTATGGAGCAGCTTCACGCACAGGCCTAGGCAATCGGGCATGTTGTTCAATTGTTGACTCTTTCTAGGAAAACACTGTAACTGGTTACTCTGCTCTCATGACTTTCACGCCCTACACGGAACGTGACCCTTATAGGAAGTTTAAGTAGTACTAAATAATCTCTTTTTTAATTGGATATACGAACTTAAGCCTTAAGTTAAGGCTAGAAGACTATGGACACGAAAGAATAGAAGGTCTGAGCTAATCAAAAGTAAGAATCTGTAAGATAGCTATGCTCTTTTTGAAAACGCTACTAATATAAGGTTTAGTATGTATAAATATAGTTAGGCATAGGTATTTAAGCCTAGATCTATACTCCGTCTATTATACTTTATAGGCCACTGATATAAGAGACTCGAAGGCCCTAGAATGACGTGGTCGTGCATTCAGACGGCTTAATATGGTTCACCGATCCAGCATACGGCGCCGAACAAGGCATTCGACCAGAGCCAAAATTAGCAAATCAGGTGTAAAGATTTTGATCCCAAGACAATGGATACACGAGTTGTTGCGGACGGCTTCGGTAAGCCGAATGGAATTTGCTTCTCGCCGGATGAGCAAACTGTGTACATCACAGATACCGACTTTGTACGTGGTGATGGAAATACAGATGCAAGGAGAGCACGGACTATCTACGGCTTCTACATAATCCAGCGCCACAACGCCCCGTTCCTCACCAACAGACGCGTATTTGCTTACTCAGATACCGGTGTCCCAGATGGCATCAAATGCGATACTGTCGGCAACGTGTATTCCGGCTGCGGCGATGGCTTGAGCGTCTGGAGTCCGGGAGGAAGCTTGATAGGCAAGGTGCTCATACCTGGCGGCGTTGCGAACTTCTGCTTCGGACGGCCTGGCGAGATATTTCTGTTAAATGAGACGAAGTTCTGGGTGCTGAAGGTCGCGCAGCATGTTAAAGGGGCATTGTTGGAGGGTATGGGCATTGACGCTGACGGGAAGGGTGAATGATATACCCCGCAAAGAAGCCTCGGACGAGACGTCTACTGTCCGTACAGCCATCCCATTGTCCGTACAAATTTCTTCAATGTTGGGTTGAGTGCATGAATCCCAGCCTTGGGATTATGCTGTGTATAGCCCAGCCCAGCGTTCACCGTACCCCACATGCCTGCGTCAGCGGCGCTCCAGCGAATGGCGTGCTCCCCTTCAGCCGTGACGAAAACTACGCCAAAACAAGCAACAAGAAAACTAGGTACCAACCTATAGATAATGACGCCGTCGTACATGCTATCGATTATCACAACATCCTCATAAACTGTTGCATCCGCAGCGACACGTATTGCAGGTGTATCAGGAGACGCCACCTGGCGGTATCACGACTAGTTGTCCAACATTGTCTACAGCTACGGTAGGCGATACGCGCGCAGACCGTCTTCCTCTTCGTCAATTCGGCTCATCCAGAGAGAGCTGCAACAATGCCGTCCGGTCTCTTATCAAGCTTCGTAGCAGCCATCCAGGCCTCGCTTTCGGTTCTCCTAGTAATCTCCTACGGCGGCATCGCTGCGCATCTCGGCCTACTCGACTCCAAAAACAGCAAAGCCATCTCCAAGATCTGCGTGAAAATGTTCCTCCCCGCGCTCCTCTTGGTCCAACTCGGCTCAGAAATGCACCCCGGCTCCGCGCACCGCTACCTCATCGTCGTTGTTTGGGCGCTTATCGCGCACACCATCTCTTTCCTCATTGGCATTGCCGCACACGTCCTGTTCAAGATGCCAGACTGGATTACTTGTGCCATCATGTTCAACAACACGACGAGCTATCCGCTGCTGTTGATCCAGAGTCTGGACGAGACGGGGATACTGGAGGTACTCGTCGGTAAAGATGATAGTACGAAAGCAATGATTGCGAGGGCAAAGAGCTATTTCTTGGTGTTTAGCACGATAAGTAGTTGTTTGACATTTGCGGTAGGACCGAGGTTGATTGATAGCGAGCATGCGCCGGATAGTGACGAGGAGGATCGGTCATTGTCGTCGTCGAGCGGGACTCTGACCGATACCGATGAGGGAGTGGCAGATGCGGAGGATGGTGTGCAAGAGATTGAGCCAGGCGAGAGGACGGGGCTATTGGGCGTACGGTCGAGTCGACGAAGAGCAGACCGGGATCGGGCCAGGCATGCGAGCGTGGCGAGTATCACATTCTTCCCGTCGAGGCCAAAGTTTACCACGGTGAAGCGCAAACCGCGGTATATCCCGCATTTAAAGTGGAGTGAGCTGAGTCCGAGGACGAAGTGGTGGCTGCTTTTCTTCTACGACTTCTTGAATGCGCCGCTTATGGGCGCTGTGTTGGGCGCTGTCATTGGGCTTGTTCCTCCGCTTCACAAGGCCTTCTTCAGCGATACGTTCAGTGGAGGTGTATTCACCGCTTGGCTCACAGAAAGCTTTAAGAGTCTTGGGCAATTGTTCGTACCACTTCCGCTGGTGGTCGCTGGTATAACACTCTACTCTTCGTACCAGGAATCAAGAAACACGTCGAGTGGTCAAGTCGCGCAGGTACCGCTGCTTACAACTTCGTTTCTTCTGGTTGTCCGCTTGATTGTTTGGCCAGTGCTGTCCATCGGCGCAATTTACGGGATAGCGAAGAGTGAAGGGAAAGGCGGCTTATTGGGAGATGACCCAATGCTCTGGTTTACGATGATGTTGATGCCAACTGGACCACCTGCATTGAAACTGATTTCGATGATACAAGTATCGGGTGCAGGCATGGAGGATGAGCAGCGCATGGCCAAGATACTGACGATCAGCTACATCGTGTCTCCACTACTGGCCTTCACAGTGGTGGGGGCGTTGAAGGCAACCGAGGCTGCAATATGAGTCTGTTATTGTTTGGGTATAGATCTGAAAGAGAAATAACGCATGAATTCACTGAACACAATGAACAACATACGTCGTGATGCAACACGTACCAAAGTGCTCCCGAATACGCTCACATCACAACGCAATTAGCTCCCTGTGTTTTCGCACCATTCTCGGTCGTAGTCTTCGCACTCGTCCGAGCCACATCTTCCAGCACCTCCTTACACAGCTCTCCCGTTTCGGCGCTGCACTCTGCATAACGATCACACAGCATCTCAGTCGCCAGCCCCAACCCCTCCTGCGGCATGACGCACTCCCCTCTCCCACCGTCCTTTTTCTCTTCCTCCGTCCATTCCCTGCGTAAGTCTCGCTTCAGCCCTAGCACCATAACAGGCAATGCCTCGTCGTAGTTGAAATGGCTGTTGACAATGGGTAACCATCGCGTACGTAGTGACTCCAACGTGTTGCGTCGCGATATATCGTAGCACAGGACTATGAAGTCGGGACGGAGGAGCGTGTAGGACGTAGGCGAGGCGGTGTCGGAGAAGGCGAGCGTGTAGGCGCGGTTGTAAAGGGAGATGTTGAAAGTGAAGGGTTGGTCACTGTCCCGTAGCTGGGGTAGTGAGTACGGTGGGAGGTCATCGTCGTGCGGGCGGATGCCGAGGGAGAGGCGCGACAGGAAGGTTGATTTGCCGACTTCCTCGTCTCCGAGCAGAAGGATGTTGACCTCTGGCGGTGGGAGGGACGGATCGTACGGCATGTTCAGTGGTTGACAACGACCGCACAGCGGTGCTGGCAATGTTCAAGGCGAGTCCATGGTTGCTTTTTGGAATGTGTTGGTGTTGAGTTGCGATAAAGCCGGATCTATCGGAGTTTAAATCCCTTGGCGGGTTTCTGTCGCCTTCCCTGGGCCTAACACCCATTGAATCCTACCCTACACACACGTACGCACGCCTTACAAGTCTTTAGTGTCTTGTCCTTCGAACCGCATATCATATTGTAACTTCGAATACCATCGCATCACGAGCAGAGAGTGCATGCAGGTGAACTCAGAGTCCACATTGTGGATATCTACCGGGGACGAAATGTAATCCGAATGCTTCTATATCCTTGGAAGCCTCACAACATACAACAACAAAGTTCTGGCTCTTGTCATGATGGTGAACATGGCTGTTACTGTTCCTCCCATGTTCTATATTTAGTCGGACGATCTGGCACGTCAAGGACGCTAACTGCATTCGAATGCTGGTGCAGGCTGCGACACGTGGATACGCGACTCCATCTCTGTGTATATTGCTTGACATTCTCGCCGTCGCCTGCGGGACCAGACCATTCTGTTTCTTGGGGGCTTCCAAAGTAGCAGGCCACAGGCGGCAATGGTTTGCGAAAATTGACTGATTGGCTGGTGCCTGGCTCAGCCCCTAAAAAACCCACTTGAGACATGCTTAGGCAAGGATTCTGATCCTCACCGGTGACCCCGTTATCGATCCAGTCGGCTGGTCTGGCCTACGCGCCCCGCAGGTTTGCCCATCTTGTGTTCATCTTCGAGGCCTCCCGTCTCTGTACCATACATACCAAAAGACCCATCTGCCAGCTGTACGGAAAGCACATTGCGTGCAGCATCGACATGGCTGCCGACGAGGAGTCTGTACCCCGTCTCGAGGATGACCCCTCAACTGCCGCTGACGCTTTATCTTTGCATACTATCGCCGATACCGATGCGTATGCGTCGCAAGAGCAGGAAGATGCTGACTTCGCGCTGGCACTAGCTTTGGAAGAGCAAGAGAGCGAGCGATATGCTCGCACGCAAAGGATTCTACAGGGTCAGGATCCCAATCAAGTCGACGCGCCACCGCAAGCACCCGCACCTGTAGAAGCACAAGCCGAAACACCACCTCCACCATATAGCGATGATCCCGATGCCGTTGGTGACGACGGCAACCTTCCACCTTACCGCGATGATCCAGATGCAGTACCTGCTGAGGGTGAAGTGGATGAAGCAGCCACCGAGCCTATCAAACGTCAACATTCCATTGTACGAATTCTCAGAAGACTGGGTAAAGCGTGGCTCTGTTGCCTCATGATCTCGACTTTCGTTACCATTGCCATCATCGTTATAGCGCTCGTCTTAGTCCTTGTTTACGGCAAGAAGCTCGACCCGAAAGAGCCGTCCAAAGAGGCAGCGTGGTTGGCATCTGGATCATCCGACTACGATTTGAAGCTACCAAAGCTCTATCCCGCTCTCGAAGCAGGCACTACCGACACTTGCAGTAACACGTGGACACGGAACGGTCTTGGTCTGTCCTGCCATCGCATGGTGCTGTCGTCAGCATGGGACAATGGTGATGCCGACGATGTCAAGGCGGAGGGAGCAGATCCCTTCTTCTACTCCCAAGCTGTCTGCACACCTAGGTGTCTCAAAAGTATCGCGAGAATGGCAGAGCCGCTGGCCAAGAGCTGCACCAACCGAACGGACCGTTTCGACTTTGCAAGCTATGGTAATGATGGAAGGGCATACTTCGAGAAAGGCAAGATTGAAGAAGGTCCAGCCCACGTTATAAAGAACTTGCTCGAGCGCTATAGTCGATTCTGCGCACGCCCCCATCGTTCATTCATACGCGACCAGACAGAGTGGGGGACGTGTGCGGCAGATTTATGGATGAAGTGGGGTATTGTTGATGGCAAGAATGAGGCGCACCTCAACGGCCTGGACGCCTACATGGAGCAGACATCAAAACAGAAGGTCATACGGGGTGGGTTTCAACGAGTCCCTGCGCTTTCACCCAGCGGCGTCAACAGGACCACCAGTATCCGCGCGCCGGCGCGCAATGTTGGTCCCGGGGAGGGCGAAACTGATTGCGGTTGGTGCACCCTGGACTGGTTAGATCGTAAGATGCGTAGCTTTGAGTTTGGGCAGATCTTAGATCCGGCTACAGGCGAAGCCCTCGGCCTGTCCGAGTTCCGCGAGAAGCTTCGGAAGGCAATCTCGAGGTGTCCTCGCAATGACGCTCGAGACGTAATGAGCAGAGTGGACAAAAAGTGGGAAGAGCTCGGGTGGTGGTGCGGAGACAAACCATGCAATGTCGACAAGCCAAAATTCTCCAATGAGACCAAGGCCATCCTGCACGGATTGCCCAAAGACCCCGCAGTGCTGGTTGAGGCTCGAGAAAGGCTAGAGAAATTGAAGGCAGAGGGCGCTCCAGAAATCGTGCTGCGGGCAAGCCAAACGTTCCTGGATAGCTTCGCAGAGATGCCTTGCTACGGAGGGTTTGACCCGATTGTAAGTCTCTAGAACGTACTTTTTAGACGAGAGCAACCTTACTAACCCCTACAGATGGCTAAGCGGGAGATCATCCCGTCCGAGTATATCGTCGGACGTCTTTGCAGCGACCGATGTCGTAACGCTCTCGACCGCTTGGTACAGCAGCATGGCGACCTCTTCCGCGAAGCCATGCGCAACCGCGAGTATGGTCGTTTGTTCGAGTGGCCTTTTCGGGCCGCTGAGCAACTCGACAGAATCTGCCTCAGCACCACCCCCGGCGCCATCCTCCAATCATCCGAAAATCTATGCGCTCCAGGATATGCCGCACTCGGCTGGCCTGAATGGATCTTTGCCGGGGATTATGGTGGCTATCCTGACCCACCCATCCGGGCCCAGATTCTTTATGTCTTCTCCAGGAATATTGATGAACTCGCTGCCCGACTCTCCAAACATACACTGCAGTGCCATTCTCGTAACGTCGACTGTGCGCGCACCCGGTCGAAACTGATTGCCGAAAGCGCATGTAAGTAATGCCCTGAACGCCGTATACGCCGTATACCTCGTACCGCACCCCACTCTCCAACTTACACTGACTTCGTACCCGCACGTTTAGGCAATACCTGCGCCGGGAAGATCTTCATCGGATCTGAGGGCAACTGGAAGACAACGACTGACGAATATCTAAGCGATAAGGACATCAACGGGACGGAGTATGTGGCAGCGGCGAAGAAAGGATGGAGGACGTGCGCCAAGATGCATGGTTTGTGGTTCAGCGAACCGCAGTGGAAGCAGATGTGGAGAGAACGCGGGCTAGACGTGTACGATTGATCGACAACGAAGATGTGAACCTGCAAGAGGTTCCCAGACAGCTTCTGTAGCGTATTTACCCCAATGTAATAGTGGCCGTTTCCTTCGAGCACTCAGCTAAGGCCCACTTCACAGTTCATCCTTGTCGTCAAACGAGTCTTCTACCTCTGGCTCTGGCCATATCTCGTACGTATACTCCTCCATACGCCCTGTCCAGGGCCACACTAGCTCAACCTTGCCATCCTCGTCCACGGTGAGATTCGCCTGCAAGCCCCCAAAACTTAGCTGCTTTAGCTGTGGAAGCGCCTCGATAGTCATGTTTGCCGCTTTCTCAATCGTCTCAGCGTGCTCTTGCGCGACTTGGCGCCCGTAGGCCCGGCCGGAAGCGCCGCCATAAGCGTTCCCACACCAATGACCGCCGTCGAAACCCAAGCCAAGCTGGAACGAATGCGGAAGAGCCAGGGACTTCAGATTCGAGAAGCGGGCAAGAGATTCCACGAGTTGCGGTAGTTTTTCCGGTGTTGCGCCTGTTTCAGCTGGATTGTACACGTCACCGTCTATGCCTATGTCGGTGAGATTGGGATGTAGTTCCACGATAGCTTCAAGAAGTTCCATCCATACTGCTGATCGCCAAGACATAGCGGCCATATGTATGCTTTGGAGAGGCAGTCCTTCTGTAGCATTGATGAGAGCCATGCTGCTTTGCCCCCACCTGAGCTTTGGGTCGTCGCCGAACCTCCACTCAGGGTTCTGGCTGTTGACATAGGAGATCGAGATCTTTTCCAGGTTGGGGCACCGCCGGACTAGCCACGCATTATGTCCTTCGTCAACCAGATGTTTCAGGTTGGAGAGCGTTACATTTGCCTTCGTCAACGCATCCTCGAAGGAATTTGTTGCTTTGGGCTGTACTTCCCAGCGCAGCGTCGATAAGTTGGGCATCTTTGAAAGAACCCCTGCAAACAGGAGTGGGAGCTCACTTGGGGGCTTTGCATCCCTTGTCCATGTGTCGTATTGGAAGTCGCGGACGTAGAGATGAAGATCTAGGTTCTTTACGTCTTCCAGTGCCGCTGGACAAGCTTCCAACTCTCTCAGAAGAATACCCGCAAACGTCCAGCGTAAGCGACTCCAGCCATGTTTGTTGTTGTTGATAGTAATATTGGTCAGAAGATCTAGTGGGAGCGCGCGCTGAGTTGTAGTGGGCTTGGTCCAAAGATCGGAATCTTTCGAGCAAATTGCAGTGCGAATGTTCGGATAGCTGGAAAGCCACTCTTTGTTGTCCGCGAGCCAAGGGTGGCCGGTATCGAGGATGATCTGCGGGATTTTCGGTCGTTTAAACCAAAGAAGTTCACTGAGTTGGAAGATTTTTGGGAATGTGGCTGGAATGTATACGCTCGCGTTTGCGAGAGCGACTAAGGCGAAAAGGCATACAGAGAATTTCATATTGTCATTAGGGCTGGACACCAGTGATGCTTCGGGAATGAATCCCTATCAATACTGATTGTTGCCTAAAAACCTTGGCGACATGACGCATACGGAGGGGACACAGTATGCTATAAGGATACATGCATAATCGAATCCGAGGACTGGAACCTTTAGATGAACACATCTCAGTCACTCGGTCAAAAACGAGAAGAGGAGTCATGGGGCGTATAGGTGTTCAGGGTGGTTGCCTTTGGCCGATATGAAGCTATGGCGGTAATGAATCAGTATTATGAACAGCAACCTTAGGCGCTGAAATACCTAATGTGCGTAAAGAACACGCTTAGTGCCATCATAATCACCAAAAGTCCAAGAGACCACCAGTCTAACGATCGAACAAACTCCTTGGAAACCCTCATTGTATGGGTTTCCCTGCCAGCCGCGCGCTTCTTCTCATAGGTGATGTTATACGTGGCCGTTTCCACAACATTGCCAGCTGTCATACATGATATTAGCCACATATGTACCAAGGAACAGACGACAACCTGTTCGCTATGGAAATGCTTGTCCGACATTTCAACGTCTGAGCTATAGTCCCTGCCAGCGCTGCGACTGATAAGCGACGTGTAGCTCTCACCAGTGTTTGTGAATGAGCGCTTGATGCAGCCGCTGTGCCCCCCGGGCGTGTGACTTCAAAATGAGTGGCGCCTTACAGGTGTCATTAATGATGCGAGAACTCTAGGTCTGTGTTATTGAGGGTAGGCTTATAATGACTTAGATCGAGAAGAGGTAAGTACGTTGAGGGCTGTTAGGGTCAATGTTCGTGCCAGACTGTTCCACAGGCGCAAGGTGGTCGTTATGACCTGGTTTTATTTGGGATAATCTTAGATAGCTTAATGCATAGGGTTTCCGTTCCTCGCTGCGATAAAGTTACCAAATCGCCACTGGCGAATTACAGTTGAGTTAGATTTGTACTCGAGTAAGAGGTCGCCAGTCTAAGTGAGGCTGGTGCACTGAGTATGACAGTCCGCATGTAATCCGTCAATCGCTGATACCCATCGGACCCAAAGATGTTTGATATCCGCATATGTGTACATCCAGGCTGCTGAGATCCAGTTCAAGGGCAGACTTTAGTTTAGGAACGGCGAGCGGGCAGGCATTCACTCGAGGTTTTATGATTCACTTCTCAGGCGTTCGCTCTTTCCCTGACTTCACCTCTGCGTCTCTCGCCTCTCCCTTAACCTCAACCCAGACAATATATCAGGTCAGTCGCCTATATACATTCTTATATTCGCAAACATCTCTATGTTAAGTTTATGGCAGAGGAGAAAGCACTTAGCGATCTAGTGCTCAGCTAGTGACTAAGGTTTCTGGGGGAGGGTTTGCTTACGAAGCGGAGTTCACCGCCTAGGACGTGAGTTCGATCCCCGGAACAGCCGACTCCTCTCAACTACCTGCTCATTCCAGCTGTCCGGCCGGCTAGGCTGGGGTGGGGAGACATAAGCTTAGTGTATGAGGCCTCGGGGCCGTATATTATTTTGCCTTTTTTTACTATCTCTCTCACACATTATCCCTGCGACCTATGAAGGAGATAATTGTAGAAGCGATGACTAGCCCGCGGATCAGGTAGAGTTGCGCAACCAGCCTACGACCTACTTGCATGGAGTTGGAGCTTGTAAGGCTTTGAGTGTCGTTAGTGTTTTGGGTGCTTTATTCTGCGGGCTTACCTTCTTTCTTTCCCTTCCCCCCTCACCTTTCTCTCTTACTCATTTGCCCCATTCCTTTTGGGCAGAGTGTTAGGCAGGTAGTAGTAATGTGAAAGTCTTGTTGGAATTGAATTGCTTAGAGATGAGATCATGACGCGCAGCCCACACAAAGTACATGGATAAAAGACAATATGGGTAGTTGGTGACTTGCTGGGGTATGCGAAATATGTGGTAGCACACGAAGGTGCTACAAACATGCGGTACTTATATTTGTAAGATTTTCGAAAAAGTTGCGACAAAGTACAGCATACAAACGTACACCAGGCCCTTCACATATGCTGTCATACCTCCCTCTATGACTACGCTCCTTAGCAAACATCTCATCGATCTGTCCAATCCCCACACTGAGGCCTCGCTTGATGATAGCGACATAGTAGAACTACGCAGAAGTATATACGCTTGCCCTTCCCGAGATCCTTCCTGCCGGATTCGTTCGTGACATCGGACTTATCGCCAGTGGTAGAAGCAGTATCTGTTAATTAGGTAGTGGCCAGTTCCGCAGCGCACATGGCATGCCATGAAAGGCAAGTCCCACTCCTAGCGCCGGTCGTATTCCAGACGATTGCCTCTTTTGTACCCCCCCCCTCGATTTCAACCTCACTACTGACACGAACACCGCAGCCTTGCGGCACAGCACCACCTGAAACGCCTCCAGCATCTCCTTGACTGATCGTCACGTTCTTTTCTTATCCCGCCTCTGCCCCTCCCGCGATAGGAGAATTACCCCCAGACAACTTTGCTGCGCCTGTCAGATGTCTATCCCCAAGGCTGGCAGTGTCGCGTGCATAGCGTTTCATAGTGCTCGTGCGCCCACGCGAAGTATCCGGGGCTTTCTTCGGGGGGCCAAAATGTTGCTGGATGCGGCATAGCGCATGTCCCGTTGCGGCATCGTTCATCCCCCCGTCCAACTCCGAGTTTGAGGCTGTGCGTCGTTTGGGATCTGTTCATCCTCGAACACTCAGCATGTTTCGAGCAAGATCTCACGGTTCTAACTCTCACCAGAAGTAAACCAGAAGCATCATATTACAACGAGCGAAATGCTTCATGCGCAGCGACAATTCAGTATCGCACTAATGTTGGTTCAACATGGACGCCGGACTTGAGCAAACATTTTGTATGACCGAAGTAGCCCGCCGTACTCCCACACTCGTTAGCGCAAGCCCACGGATCGTCGTGTTAAGCCAGCTCCTTGGGTCCGACGCCGCGTTGGGTAAGGCACCGTGTTCTGATGCACTCCCTGCACCAGTTTGGCCCTTGGCACGGCCTTATTTTAGCCTTGGGATGGGGGCACGGAGATGCAGATGCGCATGTGCGGCGCTGGAGTGCTGCAAATACATAAGGACGAAAGGTTCGGGGCTGTAGATGCAAGGTCACGATTTCTTTCTTGTGTATTTGACACTGCGAAAACATTGAACACAGATTTGACAATATGGTCATGAGAGGAATAACGACGGTGTTGGGTCTAGCTGCTGGCTTCATTGGTCTTGCTGATGCGGCCGATGTCTCTGTTCGCACTTACAATGCGCCGGGGCACACAGATGCGGATACTCACCTTGCCATTCGAAGAGGGCTTGCTGAAGCGAGACATCAGAAGAGAGAGGACCTCAAGGGGAATGTTACCTTTGACAGGAGCTGGGATGGAGCCGTTCTGCTCAAGTAGTACGTACAATCCCCTTATGTGCCTTGATGACCATCTAATCCGATCACCAGCGGCGCATCCGAATCCGTTGAGACTGGCAACGGCAATGCCTCCGCTTCTGTATCCGCAGGCGTAGAAATCACCTGCACGACTTGCTACGTCAAAGGCGTCGCAAGCGCAGGCCTCCATATCGCCGACGACTTCGATGCTGGCGAAGCGCTCAACAAAACCGTCTCTTCCGTCTTCAACACAGTCGACAACTTCACGCAAGAGGTAGAAGACTACTTCGAGGACTACTTCAAGGGCGTGACGAAGAATCTCGACGATGGCATTGACTGGCACGACTTTGCATTTCCGCCTCTCAACTACAGCTTCGACATGGACATTGCGCCCATTGACGATGTCACGCTAAACTTCATGTTCGACGATATGGAGCTGTATCTCGAGCTCAACACGGTGCTAGGTGCAGGCGCAACATACGAGCTTAACCTCTTCACATCCAACACGCCCATCGGCGTCGCCGTGGGCAAGAACCTTACCCTCGGTGTCGTCTTTAAAGTCGATCTCCTTCTCTCCGTCCAGGGTGAGATTGACATCAGCAGCGGACTGCACATCAAGCTAGACGACGGAGTGGGCATCGACATCGCGCTCTTCAGCGACTCCGTCTCCAATATCGTCTTCAACGGCGGCCAATTCGAGTTCCTCCCCGTGACCATCGAGAAAGCCGGCGTCATCCTGTCCGCCATCCTCCGCATAGGAATCCACTCGGGCATCGCCGTCACAGCGCCCGGCACCCCAGACATAACCATCTTCAACACCACTCTCGGCACCCCGGAAGTAGCCGGCGGCATCGAAGTAGGCGTCTACGCCAATCTCGCCGAGTTCACCACAAACGTAACCCTCGCACCCGCAGACGCAGATTGCGAAATCCACGTTCTGCAAGAATACCAGATTGCGCTCGGTGCCGTCGCAGGCGCGAGCGTCGTCTTCGACACGGATACCTGGGGCCCCGTCGCGGCAACTAGCATCCCCATCTGGACGACTGCCCTCGCAGAAGTCTGCGCCCACAAGCCCACCTCGCCCGCTGCCGTGACCGCGTCGCCTACGCCGACTGCAAACCCCGGAAAGCGAGAAGAGTCTGAGACCGTAACCACGAAGACAAAGATCACGCACACAGGCGTCCAGTGCCAGACCTCCGTCATCGGAAACTGCCCCAACAGCCTCCAGGCTACGACACAATCGGTCGAAACGCGCACGCTGACCACCGTCGTTCCTTCCGGCGCAGACGTAACGTGGCCGCCTACCCCCGGCGTGACTGACAAAGTAGTGAAAACGCAGACATTCGGCGACAACGCGCTGAGCTTCTCGAGCACGAGTGGGAGTCCCGTGAGTTACACAGCACCGCCCACACCGAGTGCTTCTGGCAAAGATGCTGGTGGTGAGGATGTCGGCGCGAAGGCGAGCGATATTGTGAATGGCAAGACGGGCGGGGTGAGCAACAAGGTCATCATCGGCGTGTCTGTTGGTGTGGGGCTATTTGTGATCATCGCCATCATCGCTGCCGTTGTGTAAGTTTCCTTTTCCTTGTTCCTTCTCCCTTCTTTCATCACTGTTGGAAGTATAAACTAACGACGATAAGACTCATGCGCCGCAAGAAAGCGTACAACGCTGTTCCCGCGCCGAACTTCGCGCCTAATAATTTCGTTGCGGAGCCGTACCAGCGCGTTGGGAGCCGTGGTGCGGGCAGTGGAGATGGATTTGAGCCGTATAGGTGGCAGAGTAAGAATAAGGGGAAGGTTAGCGTTGATATTACGGAGATTCGGCGATGATTGCTCAGCAGAAGTCTAATTTGGCGTTGACAGGAGGGATAGACGGGATATAGAGGATGCTTTACGATACCCATGTTATTCGATTTCAATTCGAAGTCCAAACTCACTCCATCGGAAAGAGGAGGCGTGCTGTAACATCATCATACCGAGTGTTGATCATCAAGTATCGGGTGGTAACAGGTTTTGTATGGGTGAAAAAGCGTGACGACCAAATGCAAGCTTCTGGTGACCGATATCTCGGAGGCTTGGTCATGCTTTTTTGAGTTTTACGGACACCCCGATTGAAGAAAAACTGCGCGACATAAGGGTCAATTGCTATCAGTAAAAATCTATCACGACCATTTCGTAAGTATTATTCCTTCACATAGCGATTTAGGGGAGGTAACATATTAAGGCAAACCAATGTTGCGTATCTAGTATAGCGTGTTTAAATTGTAACAAATCTCTGTTGATAGTTATGAACGCTCATATCGCATGGTAGCCGCAGAACTTGTGAAATGATAATATCTTCCTGGAGGCACGGTGCCTTCTGATTTTGTTCCCTAGAGCCTATTGTGCAAGAAGACGGACAGAGAAGAGAAATGTGTTCAAGTGATGTTTTTGCGTCATCTACAGTATCTTGAGACAGAAGAAAACCTATGTTGGCCAAGCTTGCGTTGCTAAATAATGGCGAATGTCTCAGAAGCCAAAATCCATGATATGCGAGCGGTGAGCTAGCCTTGAGATGACGTTCTAGGGACGATATGTTGTTTGTTATATGTGCATTTTGAGGCCGAGTGTGCATATACTCAGCTGCTCTCGCTATGAAAAGCGAGTCGCTGCATATGGATTGAGCTCCTGTGCGACCGATAACTGGATTACTGGATGATTCGATGATAAGGTTCTTCTCGTATATCGTTGCTTTTACCCTGTCAGCTCCTGCAGCCTGATCGTCTTCCGCAGCCCGACCTCAGCTGCCCCGCACCAGGCTGGATATTTAGTTCCACCTCCTCAACCCTCCTTTGGTCTTCCGGTGCTACGCCGCAAAGAAACTAAAGATGGACAATGACAAGGAACAAGTTGAGGCTCCCAAAACCCCGCAGGACCAGGAAAATTCAAAGGTCCACACCAAGACAGGGTTGCTTGGACTGGAGACATTGCACGACCCCAACAATGCGATCGTTGAGTAAGCTTTCGTACCTTCTGACGTCGTCGACGTGGATGCTGATACACTTCTCAAAGCATAGTGTTCGTTCATGGCATGGGCGGTGACATGATCTCGACCTGGATGAAAGATGGCATCTGCTGGCCATACGATGTGCTTCCCAAGAACTTGTCCCACGCAAAGATCATGACCTTCGGATGGCGGGTTAGACTTGTGGGATCTGACGCAGACCATCAACTACGAAAGTGTGCTTCGGATCTCCTCACGAACCTGATGTATACGCGTGCGTGTACAGGCGCGTCAGAGCGTCCCATCATATTCGTCAGTCACAGCATCGGAGGCTTAATAACACGACAGGTATGTTCTACGCTAGGACACCTATGAACTGGGATTTGAAAGCAACATCCTACTCATCAAGACGAACAGACAATCATAGAATCCGTAGCGCGCAGTAACGTGCAAGACATGCCAATCTTCAAAACCACCATAGGAATGATTTTTTTAGGCACACCTGTATCATCAATGCAAAAATTTGCTACGAAGTACAGGTTCTTGAGTGCCTTCTACTCTTCCAAGAATCTTGAGACATTCATACAAAAACAAGCATACGAATTCAAGCAATACACTACCGGTATTTCAATCGTATCATTCTATGAGGAACGTACTACACGCGCCGTAGGCCTGGTCAGTGGATGCTATCACTTTGTAGAAAATCCTCACACGTATATAGATTGTGCCTATATCGGCAGTGGTCCGGCCCAGCGACAAAGCGCACTTATTGCCACTTCCAACTGATCATAACGGTCTGACTAGATTCGCTAGCGAGCACGACGAGGGCTACAGGCGCATCCTGGACCAGATTGTATTGATCCTGGAACAACGAAACATTCGTCCGCTGGTATCGCAGCCCAAACCACAAAGACCTCAGACGAAGAAGTCCAGAAAGACCGTTGCCGAAGTCAGAGCGCTGTATGTACATAAGACCTATTACGATGATGTGAACAGTGATACTGATGATCGCGACATAGTTCGAAGAGTGTCGCGAGCTTCGTCGAGCAAATCGATGAAGGGCAGGAGCCCTCGCCGCAGGCTGGCGTTCAGAGTTTGCGGAAGGAGTTGGGCTATCTAACACACATCTTTGACGCCTTTAGCAGTTCAAGAAATGCTTGGAATCGGAACGTTAAGCTTGCATCCACAGTATCGCGCATGATGGCAGACATCGCCACGCCTTTGAAACAGCTGAGCGAAGGGTTTCAAGCAGGAAACAGTACCGATGTTTCTGCCCGTAACACGCTAGAACATGCGAGAAACTATGAGGAAACGGCTTTCGCGATTGGCAGGGCATTGACTACCATGAATACAGTGCTTCTCTTGTCCTCTGAGCCGAACAATTACAACTATTGGAGAAGCACCCAACCTTGTAAGTATCAATTGTCCCGACCAGAAGTCAATGGCTGATCTGAACCGTTAACAGTAGCACTTGTGGGAAGAAGACAAAATGCCACGTTCGAGCTCGATGCATTGACGCTCAGCGCTCGCTATGGTGGTCCGCATATTGTGCCGAAGGCAGAACCGGGGTCGGTGGCGGAGAAAACAGCCTGGTTCATGAGTTTCGAACAATGTCAGAGATTTGTGCAGGAGCGTCGCGGAGAGGAATTCAAGTACAAGCGAGTCAAGGTTGCTGTCCTCGATACTGGTCTTGACCCTGGCCTTCGGAACACTGTCGAAGATTACATCGATTTTACGGATGCCGATTGGCGTACAAAGCAGCACAGGCCAGTGGACAACGCCGGCCATGGCACTTTTGTGAAGGGTCTTCTCCACCAGGTTGCCCCAAATGCACGTATTTACGTAGGTCGCGTCATGAGAGATGATTGCAGAAGGAGGGAGGATGACACGGACGAGGGATTCGACACGGAGGAAGAGGACACGGACGAGGGGTTCGCCGCGGAGGAAGGGGATGATGTAGAGCTGCAAGGTGATACAGATGCAATTGGAGACGTAAGTCGATGACTACTTCTCATCCTAGTGGTGGAAGAGAACTCTTCAGCCAACGCTAACCGTATCGCAGGCTATCAGACATGCGCTCGACGATGAACAGTGGGACGTCGATATCATTTCAATGTCATTTTCCACCGGCCGTGGTTACAAACCGGAAAGTGTGGTACGAGCCATCGACCTCTGTACCAAACGTCCAATCTTGCTCTTCGCAGCGGCATGCAACGATGGTGCACGCGGCACACCTACAATCGGTTATCCGGCATCGCACTTCGGCAACGTCTTCTGCATCCACTCGACCGACGAGGGTGGTGACCCTTCACGTTTCACACCTCCACCCAAGCCCAGTACTGACAATTTCAGCATGGTGGGTGAGGGACTCATCGCAGCATATCCGCCGCACCTGCTCGATCTTGACCCCAGCTACGACGTTCAAGCCGAAGGCATGCCTCAAGTGTCAATGGATGGGACATCAATGGCAACGCCTATCGTCGCCGGTATAGCCGCACTCGTGATCGAGTTTTGGAGACAATACGAAGACCTATTTGAAGACCACACGTTTCCTGAAGGAGAAGTAGCTACAGTAGAAACCCACGGGGGTATGCATTCCATACTGAAGTTCATGTCGAGCGACGATCAAAAATCCGGGTACAGCTGGATCAAGCCGTGGGAACTGTTCAAAACAGGCAGAAGTCCAGAGCATGTTGCAGTGTTGATGGCGTACGCTCTTTCTAAACGCCTGAAGTAGTGAGAAACCCACGGAGGCTCGCACGCTATACTACAGTTCACTGTCAAGACAATTCCTTTTTCTCGTCATCTTACCCTCTAGGTTATAATTAGAGATTAGTTGGATCTAACTTTAGCTTTTATAAGGATCATTCCCCTTTTCGTTGTCAGCAATTTCCCTTCGAATATTATATCGTGATCTACTGTTTATGTATGTCGAGCGACGATCCAAAATTCGTCTAACTGGCTCAAGCCGTGGGAGCGTTTCCAAGCAGGCAAAAAGCCAGAGCACGCCGCAGTCTTAACGGCCTACGATCTCCCAAACGCCTTACGTAGGGAATCGACCCTTCGCACAACAACACATTATTTGATCAATACCATTGCGCTTGTATCCAGACTATATGATCTCTCACGGATCGTTTCATGCCCATACATAACCAGGCTACAACTCCAAACCATGCCCTACAAACGCACCACTAAAGCTAACTAGTCCTCAGCACCAAGCCGGCGCGATTCCACTGCCCCAATCTAGCAGAATTTTGGTCCCAGCACTGTGCTGTGCGGTACAAATATCAAGTTATAATACAATGCACGGAGTAAACATCTCAATCTGCGCGCCGAGCAAGCGATCTCAACGCCTAATTGGAATCGCCTGCGCCGCCGGCCTTTGTCCCGGGCCAGAAGGCGGCCCCACCACTCTACTCTTTGACTGGAACAACATCTTGAACCCGTTCTTGAGCGCGACCATATCGGGATAGACGTTCTTCTGCATCTCGAAGGCGTTGGGGATGACCTTGACGGGCCACTCGCCCTTCTTGCCGTCGCGGCCGGCTTGGAAGCAGAGCCAGAAGTAGCCCGGGTGCTTGGGGATGGCGCAGAAGGCGTACATGGAGCGCGTGGTGTTGGCGTTGCAATAGGTAGCGAGCCATTGCTCTGTGAACAAGTTAGTATATATGGAGCTGAGATGAGGGGAAATAAGCTTACCTGTTTCTTCTTTTGTGCCTTTCTGGAAGCGCTCGTCCCGGGTGAGCTCGGCGACTTTGCGGGCCATGGCTTGCACGTGGTTGACGATGAGCTCATCGAGATCCGAGTAGACTTGCTTTCCGACACGCAGTTGCTTGCCGACGGAGTACTCGCTGGCCTTGTTCATCTCCAGCACATCGATATGCTGGAACGAATTCTCTCCGACCTTCCAGGTGACGGCGAGATGGTCGAAACCCTTGGAAGAGGGACGGATGACGGCCTCTCCAGGTTCCTTGCTACCGAGGTACTCTTCTGCCTGTGCAGAGTTGAATGAGAAGAATAGAGGATGGTTGACGACACGGTTGGGTCGGCCAGAGGCAACTTCCTTCTCACGCTCCGCGGCCTTCTTGTCTGCTGCTTCCTGCTGCTCGTCCCAGTCGCCTGGTATGCGGTCAGTCCGGACCAGTGGCTGCCGGATCAGATCCTCGCGCAAAGAAAGCTGTGCAGTAAGAGCTTTTCGATTGAGGAAGACAATCTTAGCCCGCACGGTCTGGTGGGGCTGGAACACATCACGAGGTGCCTGTCGACCGCTACCGACGCCCTCGGGGAATTCGACTTCACCCACGCCTCCTTCCACACCGCACTCGAGCCTGACTTCGATGTGATCTTGGAAAGTGCGCTTGATCTGGACAGGGATGACCATGCCTTCGTGCAACGATTCTTTGGTCTCGCCAGTCAGCATGGTAAAGATCTCATCAGAATTTAAGAGGGCGAAGGTCTGCCGGATCTCTTCGTAGGGATCCGCGATCTCAGCACGGATCGTCTCCAAGGTGGCACGTTTACGGATGCCAATGTTCTTTTCGATGTCCCTTGCGTAGCCCTCGAGATCAAGGTCGTGAATCTCATCGAATTTTTCTTCACGCACCATCCTTCGGATCACTGCACTGGGACCAGCTTCGTCGATTTCTGCCTTGATGTCCTCTTCATCGAGGTTCATAGCGTCGGCCACCATCTTGCGCGCAAGTTCGTAGTCTTCCGGGTGAACGCGGGTGCTGTCGAGGTAGTCGGCTACTTCTTCGCTAGAGTCGTATGTAAGCCACAGGAAACTGGAACAGTTTGCAAATACTACTGGCTCCATGGCTTTATGGATTTCCCGACTGTCGCCCTGCTCCGAAACACCCATCAGCTCCCACCGTGAGAGAATCTCGTCGTTGTTCGATTGGATAGCCTTGACAAGTCTTTCCGCTTTACGTGGTCCCAAACCACATATGTATGGAAGCAGCTTAGACATGTACGGGTCGTCGTAGCCGTCCAACAAGTTGAATCCGACAAGGTTGACCATGTCCACCATAGCGGTCTCCAGACGGTCAAAGAGCTTCTCCTGTGGGACGAGTGTCTGGTTCTGAACGAAAGGCAACGATACGATATCTCGGCCAAGCGAGGCATATTCAGCCAAAGGATTCTGTAGATAGCGAGCGAGCGCGATACAGTATCGTGTGAGAGGAGGGTGTTTCGGGAATTCGTTGGCAGCCCGGGCACTGTTGTAGTAAAGGCGCGCAACTTCATCGTTGACGTAGATGACCTCCAAAGGATCGATCCTTTCTGTGCCATCTTCATCTTCGTACTGTGGTCCTTTAAGGTCGTTTTGGTTGATGATCTCTTCCAAGTCGCTCTTGAGCCGTCGGGTTTCCACGGAGAAGCCACTGATACCGATAACATCTGGTTTGCGTCGGTTGCATACTTCGACAAAGACTTCTATGTCTTTGCCATCCGGAATGCCGCGATCACGGTTACCGAGTCGAAATTCCCTTAGTTTCCCATGCTCCAACACCCTCCCATCTGACTCCACGTAAGCCCACATGATGGCGTCGCCTCGCTGGCCCTTGCCGTTAGAGATGGTAAGAACATTGGGGACGGTGCCCAGGGGTGAGCCGCGGGGTTTGAAAGGAGCCTGGTCGAGCCTGTTGTAGTAGCTGTCGCGTGCCCGACTTGCTAGCTCGTCTTCGCAACGGGATCGCAGTGTCTCTTTAACTCCACCGGCAATAATAGGTTGTAGCTTGTCCAGAGCGATATCAAGCATCTCCTTACGAAGGACATTCCATTGTTCGGATACTTCACTGACGTTGTCCGAGACGATATGAGTCTGCAGCTTTCGCTTAAGGTTGTCCCAGCTCCCCATTCGGATCTTGACGCTAATGAGACCCTCCTCTTCAGCTTTTAGCATCTTCAGGAAGAGATCCGGTCGACCATTCAAGTCCTGGAATGTCTGTCTCCGGAGATACTTGAATTCGTAGTAGGGATGATCCTCGGTAATCTTGCGCATGCCCTTGTCTGTTCGTACACAGTCTATAGTCGCATCCATGTAGAAATTGCCCCTGACATATCGCCGCAATCGCGGATTTACCTGCAATTCCTGCGTGTACAATAGCTTTGCGGATCGTAGGATGCTGGCTCCTGTTTCAGGCGACTCGGACAATTGATCCGCAAATGCCTCCGGGCTGACCTGCTGGTCTTCAATGAAATGGTTATCCGTTCCATCTGCCTTCTTCGCAAGTTGATCAGGGCTAATGCCGAGCGCATGCACGAAACTGATTGTCTTTGTACCGCGCAATCGGTCGTAGAAATTGCGGGTGGTGTTCGCACGCTTCTGTACACCATTGCCAGTTTCCTGGCGGACTTCACTTATTTCCCCAGCGTATCGGAAATGTAGATAGTCTTGCAACTCCTGCACTTCCTCAATTGTGGAAGCCTTATGGGCCAGATCGTCGATGACATCGTCTTGGATATCCGGGTACAGACTCTTGAGGTTGTCATAATGCTTTATGAGAGCTTCACGCTTTTCGAAGAAAGCGCGGAACTTGAGGTCAAACTCAAAGATTTCCCACAGTTCGTTTTGATTTAGCAGACGTTCCGGGCGCATGTCTCTAGGAGCGGGATCGTCTGGGTCGTCGTCTTCATCGCTGGGGGCGTGAATCAAGTAATCTTTCCTATGGTTGAAGATGAAAGGAACCTCGAAATTGTCGACATTGAGGAATTGCAGAACCTTGCGCACAGCGTTGATGAAGGGGGTCTTGAAATATGAGGCCTATGTAGAGGTAAGTGATTAGCTCGGAGTTGTGCAGATCAAGTCTGGGATGTTCCTACCATGCCTTTCTTTGGATACAGGAGCTCGGAAATCCACTTGGCCTCTTCATCCAGCCGCTTCTCCAAGGTATCGGGGCTCAGATCCTCGTCGTCGGGGAATGGCTCGCGCGCCAGCTGAAGACGTTCGGGAATGTCCTTATCACGAATAGCTTGATCCCTATCCGTGAGCAGTTTCTCCTGGAGCAGGCCTGGTTCGAAGACGTCCTTGAGCTGGGTCTTTCCTTCTCCGCCTTCCTCTTCCATGTCTGCTCTTTCTTGCTCTTCGAGGGCCCAGTCGTATTCTGTGCCATCGCCGAACGCCGCCCGATAGTCTTCCTCAGCGCCCTCGTCAAGACCGGTGAATTGCAAAGTCCTGCTGATATTGGCGATGCCCGGTTGTCCGACTTCGTGGTCGTCCTCCTCGATCTCGTCTTCGAATTGATCTTCTTCGATGAAGTCGGCGAATTCGTTAACGTCTGTTCTGCGACCGGCGTCCGCGTCATCGATTTCCTCGTCGTCAGAGAATATATCGTCGATGCCACGAGGTCCCTTTGAACGTTCCTTGTGGCCGCGCTTCAGGCGCTTGAACTTGCTCTGCGACTATTAGTGCCATTCCAGGGTCATGGCGAGGCGAGCGTACCTGTGGTTGTTCACGTGGTTCCACATCCACGCCGATGAGGTCTAAGTCTTCCTCATCCAGGGCCTCGTCTTCTTCCCTGTTCTTGCGCTTTTTACGCCGCCGCCGCTCTTTGCGACTGACTTCTTCTTCTTCTTCGTCCTCCTCCTCGTCGGCGATGAAACCAGCGCCCTCCTGTACAGATGTCAGCATCTCCCAAGTAGCCCACATGCGAGAGAACCCACCTCACGGATGCGCTCCTCGTCATCCTCGTCTTCTTCCTCGCTCGAATCATCGACGCCATTCTCGCCGTTCGCCTTGGAGCGTCCCTCGGGAGCGTCGCCGTCGAAGTCCTCGTCGTCTTCCTCGCTGCCTAGCTCGGCCACGGTGTCAAAGTATTCGGCCATGGTGGATGCGGTCGCGCAAACAAAGGAGAAAGCGGAGGCTGTCGGTGGTCTGACTCAGGACGCGTCGGGTGCAAACGAGGGTGACGATGGAGGTGATGGCAGGCGCGAGATCGAGGCGGAGGGGGTCTTTATAGGGACGCGCTGGGCGCGAGGTCGAGTTGATGGGAGCTGCCGTCAGTCGCGCAGTCGGTGCAAAAGTTCAAGCCGCAGTGGCTAAGGCCCTCTTGGGACTAGCGCCCTGTGGCTGGTGTTCCCCTTCCTTTCACCTTCGCTCGCTTCCGTGATCCATGCACGCGTGTGGGGTTACCAGCAGACGATCTGCTGCACACGTACATTTTCTTTATTCTGCATGGCCACGGGTCGTGGCAGAAGCTAGGAAAACAGCGCTTGCCGAAGCTGCAGCTCATAATAGCAGCAACTGCAGCGGTAGCAGTGAATCCCGGCGAGAGACCGAATGGGCGGGAGCATCCGTGGAGGGTGCGCTAGAGACAAAGGTGAAGCAGCACCTTTGAAGCCATGCGAAACATGAAACTCTCTCCTGAGGACGGCGCTGCACTGCTGCCGTCGACATAATACCCATCCTGTGCGCTGTTCAGGAGCCTGTGTCCGCCCTCGCGCACCTCATCAGCCTCGCTGTCGCTTCAATCGTGCCTTCGTGCGCCCTGCGCGTCTATCGTTGCTGTGTTGCTTGCTTCCCCGCCAAACATCGAAGCGCCCCGCGACCTTCGACCTCACCGTCCACCACTCTCCCTGCCACCCCAACCCGCGAGGCCTGCTGTGTTTGCACCTACATTGGCTGCCTCCCCCGGTCACGCCGTCATTCTCGCCTCTCGGGCCTGCAACCACAAGCGTCCCGAAAGCGTTAAACCAATAGACGCTGTGGCCCTCCTTTTACCCAGTTTCTTACCGTGATTGGCGCGACATCGTGGTGCATTCGGGCGCCAAATTTGAAACAGAGCAAAGAGCTGCCCGAGAGCTCGATACCGGCTCCAGAACACTACACTATCGCTCTTTCTCATACCAGTGCCCGTCGTACCTACCCCTAGCGACCTGCGACGCACTGTCCGCATTCCAGACCGCCACCATGGCCGACTCCGCTTTCAAGACGAAGACGATGAAGAGGAAGAACGTGAAAGGCCTCGCTCTCAGTGCTCCTCCACCAAAGCCCACACCCTCGGCCGGTGACGCACAAGCACCTGGTGGCCTCGGCCAGGACGAGAACCGCGCAGACACACTCGAGATAGGCGTCGAATTCCGCCTGGACTTGAAGGCAGAAGATTTGATTGTTCTCCGCGAGCTCGGAGCCGGTAATGGCGGGACTGTGAGCAAGGTGCAGCATGCCGCCACAAAAGTGGTAATGGCAAGAAAGGTGAGGTGGTGACAGGTTGTACCTGCGGTTGACGCGAGACTGACAGTCCGCCAGATTATACACGTCGAAGCGAAGAACGAGGTCCGCAAACGGATTGTCCGCGAACTGCGGATTATGCACGACTGCAACTCCGAATATATTGTAGCTTTCTATGGTGCCTTCCAAAACGAGAGCGGGGATGTAATAATGTGCATGGAATACATGGACGTGGGGTATGTGGACCTGCAGAAGCTCTAGCAGCGTTGGACTAATATGGCGATACAGATCCCTTGACTGGGTTTCCAAAACATTTGGCCCTGTACGCGTCGATGTACTGGGCAAGATCTCGGAAGCCGTCTTGGGCGGTCTCGCATACCTCTACTCCGCTCACAAAATCATGCACCGCGATTTGAAGCCGTCGAATATCCTCGTAAACTCAAAGGGACAGATCAAACTGTGCGATTTTGGCGTATCTAGCGAGTTGGAAGGTTCGATAGCAGAAACCTTTGTCGGAACAGGAACATACATGGCACCGGAGCGTATACAAGGATCACCATACACTGTAAAGTCGGATGTCTGGAGCGTCGGTCTCACGCTGATGGAGTTGGCAATTGGCAAATTCCCGTTTGGCGGTAGCGACGACGATGGCGATGGGCCCGGCGGACCGCAAGGTATTCTCGACCTTCTACAGCAGATTGTTCTGGAGCCCGCGCCCAAGCTTCCCAAGAGTGACGCATTCCCCGCAATATTGGAAGACATGATCGCGAAATGCTTGATGAAAGATCCCGCAGAGCGGCCAACGCCGAAAGAACTCTACGTACGTATCCATCAACAACCCTTCTACCCCCGCTAACACCCCCAGGAACACGATGCCTTCCTCCAAGCCGCAAAACGCACGCCAGTCGACCTCGAAGCATGGGCCGTCAGCATGATCGAACACAACAAGCGCAAATCCCACCTTGCACCCTCAGCACCCTCCTCCACCGTCCGCGAGCGCCTCCGCGATGGCCCTGGCTCAGCGCCTCACACTCGCTCCGACTCAAACGGCTCTACATCCGCACCCCCGCGACCTGCACATCCCTCCCGCACATCCAGCGCGTCAAGCGGCCAAAACATAATGTCCCTGCCCATTCGACCCGCGCCCCCGCCAGGAGACAGACCCGGCTCGCAGCACCTGCGGGGCCCACCGAACGGAGGTCCTGGACTTCCTGCAGGCCCGAAGCGGTGGAACAGCGAGAATCAGATTTAAAGCTTTTGAGATATGCAGATGTTGGATTTGGGGCACGGCACGGCACGGCACTTAGATACGATACCTTTCTTCGGTTGGCGGCTAGCAATGGTCGACTCATTTGAATATGTTGATGTTGGAACAAGAAGCGACTTGGATTCAGTTGTACTTGCATTTTGGGCGCTTGGATGTTGATAGTGGATGCAATGAGAACATATTTGGCTGTTATGTGCGTTGTCTGCGTCTGGTGCTTTGCGGATGGATACAGCACGGGGCAGAGTTGAGGTGCACTGATTGACTCCTGTCCATGCTTGTTGTTGTGACCTTGAGTGGGTTGCTAATCGTATCGTGGTCTGAGTTTAGTCAGGCATGTTTTTTGTCACGAAATTGGGTTCTTGTAGAAAGCGCTAACGGTTTACAGGACTGGCAAGATGGCAGAAGTAGTCGCTAGTTGCTCCTACGCCACCGGGGGTGTTTCTGTAGGCGATCGTCTGGGCGGAAGGTTTGGTAAGCCAGACAGTTGACATCGAAGCCCGGCACAACCTGGCGAATAGCAATAAGCTCCTTAACGTCCATGCTATAATCAATCTTATCCGTCAACGATGTCAGGTAAAAGTCAATACGCCTGACTGTAATGGTCGGGTCCCCTATTGTCGCCCAAGCGTCAAACACAGTGGTAGATAGTCAAGACTGAACTAGTGCGGTCCTCCGTATGAAGTTCATGAATATATTATCTATGATAAAGATTCTAGATAAGCTATCCTGAGTTAACTCATGTTATGTTACGTCTCTAGAGCTTCTCATTGACTGCTACATCCGTACTGTCTAAGTGGCACTTTAGACTATTCCGACTCTTCTCAATAATTCATAGCAAATCTCAGTACGAGATGCACAAGTCCACCGAAAGTCCAGGATATGTTGCCCTATGAACATTTACATGTTGTATTGAGCACAAACCCCGCCGGGAATATCATCTCTCTTGGTCCGTCGTCGAGAGCTTGTCCAACGAAGACCACTTGAACGGCTGCGAACCTGTACACATGAGCTTCGTCGAAGTAGCTAACCTATTTCACACTCACGCAGCGGTGACAGCAAAAATATCTGTTCTTTTCGCCTCCGTGAACAGCTGTAAACTAAGTGCGATGCCCACGTTGAATGCGGCGATCGTCCACAGTCTGGCCTTCATTGTGTGCAACTTGGTCAAAACATATATGCTCAATATGGGAGCTAAACTGGCCAGCACACCGACGACTCCGTAGGTAATATTCAGCACAGTGCCATCATGGTAAACCACTAGTCCGTCCATTCTGTTTTCTTCAGGTTGCCACATCCTCAGAGGCCATTGCAAGTACCGGATCGCCCTCTCGGCTATGAAATTAGAGAACCTGTCTTCTTTCTTTCGTGCTTTGAGCGTGATGAGGTCTGGGGCTTGGACATCGGGGTCCATGGGTGTACCCCATGTCTCTGCGTCTTTTCCAGTAAAAGGGCCGTTCATGCGCCGGACAGAGTATATGAAGGACCGGATGTCGTTGACATCGTAGTCATCGGGTCGAGGTAGTTTTGAGATGAACGAATGATACACAAGGGCTTTATCTAGTGTATTCAGTAAGAAAGCGTCGTGTATGCCAAAACAAAAAGGAACCCTTACTGTATTGCTTGAGTTTCTCCCGAATCTGTAACATCAGAGTCCACTGTGCAGGATCGCCACAAGCCACTGAATCTTGTAAAGTCGCAGCATTTCTTGCGTAGTTCTTCCTCCATCCTTTCTCCGATAAACTATCCATGTATTCAAACTGCTTCAAGCGCCCTTCCATGTCTATTAGTTCTTGCTGGAAGTAAAGCAGGCTTCGTGCGTTGAGGGCGGCAAATCTACGGAAAATGGCGATTTCGGGGATGCGTTCCATTTCGCGTGCCAACATGGGATACCCTCGAACGCATCGATTGAGTTCCTCGGCATGGACGCTGTAGTCGGGAAGCGTACCTTCCGGGAACGACGATCGAGGCTTCGTTTGGTGCATTGCAAGAAAAAGAGTGCTATGTGGTAGACCAGACGTAGGAATGTGGGCATGTCTTGTCTGAGGAAGCCTGGAGCTTGAGACTCAATGCAATGCAATGCAAAAGGGGTGGTTGTCCACGTGTGATACCTATATTCGCCTGATTGGTGGTGTCGCGTTCCACGGTTTGCTCAAGATGATCTCTGTCTGACATTGTACGGCCTTATTTCTGAGCACGACACCGAGATCAGTGAAACCGGCGCGAACCGGTGCGAATACTGTAAGGTTGTCAAAGCACTTGACATTATGTGGTTATGGACGCACAATTAGACTTGCAGACTTCCAAATAGTTCTGAGTAGATTTATTATCTTTCAAACGTTTAAGAAACAAACATGGGTCGATGTTCGAAACAGACACAATATTCGATTGTGCTAACTGAGTATATAGAAGCATAGAAGTGAGCATATCCAAACATAACGAAAAGTAAAATCTATCTGAATACAAAGGGAGCCAAGTGGTATGCGTTGAGCTGAGAGTATCGTCACCATAGCTTCTTGGGCTGGAGCCAGCAGCACTTTCCCATCTACTCGTGCCCATACCCCTCGGGAAGCCGAACTGAATTGGGAGCAATAAAGGAAGACTATGAAGACGATTTTTGAGCTGTTCACGGGCGAGAGAAAAGCACGATGTCGCTAAGACGTCTGAGGAGTGTGATTATAATTTACAGAATGTCTTCGTTCCCCAAAGTTTGACATTACAGAGTAAAGCCTGATACAGAGTCACAATACTGTTACAATATTTAAAACGAAGGACAGAAACTATCATATCTTATTAGCACACTGATTCTATGATCCATTATTGTAGGTATCATAGTAAGAGATTATCGTATCGTGATCGAAGTAAAATAGGCCTAGAAATCATTTCTATCACTGTGACGGTGGCATGGAAGCATCTGACAGACTAGGCTACTCAGTGAGCACAATATTTAAGCCGTACGGTGAAGGTTCAGTGCTAGCGTTGTGCTGTTCATGCCTTTGGAAAGAATTGAAGGGCTACTATATTAAGAGTGTTTGAAGTCCACTCACAATGGCAGTCACTAGAATTAAGATCCTGTTGCGCCCAGGTGAAGGAGGAGAATAGGTGAAGTGAGAATAGGTGAAGTGAGAATAGGTGAAGTGAGAATAGGTGAAGTGAGAATAGGTGAAGTGAGAATAGGTGAAGTGAGAATAGGTGAAGTGAGAATAGGTGAAGTGAGAATAGGTGAAGTGAGAATAGGTGAAGTGAGAATAGGTAAAGTGAGAATAGGTAAAGTGAGCAAGGAGAGATGACCTGGAGCCTACAGAGGGTTATTTATCTACATATAAAAAGTACGTAGAGGCATCTTGCTTCAAAACTAGCTCAACAAGTACAAAGCTCACATTAATCATGGTAAAATTAAATTCCGTAAAGAAGGCAAAGGAAGGTGCGCGCCGATGGATAAGCGACAAGGCCGACAAAGGTAAGCAAGCGACCTACGATGACATAGGAAACGAATCATTCTTAGTAACAAACTACATAGTCTCTAGCAAGTTCAAGTCCGACGCCAGTGAGGGCGCCGACACGGACACCGCTGCTGCCGGCGGCAATGCGGGTGACGACCCCTCGCTCCAAGGTATCTCATGTTCTACCCACTCGACCAAGTTTAATGTCCTGGCTCTTAGGCCTCGCTAAATTCTTGAGAATGACTTAGCTGGGTTTCACATAAGCTAACATAACGTGTAGGACGACAGCAACAGGGGACCGGCGAAGTATATGACGTCCAGAAACCACGTGCATAGAATCCAGCTGCTAACGTCAATTATAGTCGGCCAAGCCGCCGAAGGAGGGTGCTCGTCGCGATGCTACCAAATGAAGGTATGTTACATCCTTCTCTATGATTTCAAACATTCTCTAGGGGACTTCCGTATGCTGCATTACATTCTCATAAATGTATATGCATTTACCTGGTATCTCTTTGTAGAAAATTTTGGATGCACCTAATTCTTATGGGCTTAATTAACCATATGCTAATAATTTACAGGGATGAACAAGGGACAAGTGGGGACGAAGGAACTCTAGGGGTGGAGAGTACCCGGAGCCTACCATAGGCACATATGAATGGAAAGCAAATTGCACAATTCCTAACTTCCCATATTTACTAGTGATGTTGAAACATAATATCACAGCGTTACCTTAGCACCTATAAAGAGCCCAAGTCAACTCAGGATACATTCCACGAAGATTGATATACTCGCAGGCAGCGCAGCGAATATAGCGCTTGGTTAGAACTCTTATCTTCGTTATACCATTACCTACGCCCACCCATACATCCCACTCTATGTCCAGAAGATGACTTTACAAAATTTCTTACATCGACTAACATATCGGAGATGTTCCTAACTCTACCTGAATATATCTGGCGGAAGGTAGATGTAGTGCGTTCTCAACGCAACAGGTACCTCTCCCGAAGTCACTATGAATAATTGAATAGCCATGTCGATAGATACGCAAAATATAGAAATGCAAAGCGAGTCTGTTGCAGAAGAGAGTGAGTTATCCCTGGCCATACTAGACGAGCAAAGAATCGTTCGCGTACATCGACGTCAATAGATACAGGCAAAGGAAAAGGTTGTAGGAACGGGGGGACGCAAATTTGGTGATATGCTCTATCTACATTGATAGCACGCTCGTAAAGAAGACAACACTTGGTTTAAGGTCTCGTTACCCTTCAAATCTATACACAAGCACACGATATGTTACGTGTTAAACGGAGCTGAAGCATGATAAGCAGCCAGAGGGAGCCTCAATCAGCGGGCTCTTCTACCTACGGCCCATCTAAGCCATTCGCAGCAACCTTAGGAGCAGCCTTCACCTTCTCCAACCAAACCCCCAACAGCACATACAACCCCACAACAACAAACTCTTCCACAACCGACATTCCAATATTCACCGCCACGCTCCCAGTCGCAACGCTGAACGTATGATCATGCACGAAGACAACGAGGATAGAGTACAACAGCCGCACTGCAACAAATGGCAGCGCGACGACGATGGTGATAGGAACATGTCTCTCGCGCCCCGGAACAACATGCCGGCGTGGAACCGACACAGCAAGTATGAAGAGGATAGCCACGAAGCCAACAATATACAGCACGACGCCGACCTTGCTAGTTGTAGGCGGCGTATACGACCCATCAGCCGACGGCGAGATACTCGTGCCTCCGACAATCGATAGGATGAGGCCGAGCATAAGCACGAGCTGTACAATGCGGAAGTGACGTATCGTGAACGTCGGTGCGGATCGTGCGTTGAGGAAGTCGACGAAGCGGTTGAGGACGCCTAGTGTAGCTAGCAGGAGGGGCGAGAGGCCTACGGAGTCGAGGATGAAGATGGTCTGGAGGAGGCCGGTGGATGGGTTTGTGTTGGACACGAATTGGCATATGCTGCCGATTATGCGGATGAGGCAGAGGATTGGGGTGTAGAGCCAGCCGCTGCTGCGCTTGAAGCCGTGCTTGTAGCAGACGTAGGCTGAGACGAAGATGGTGGGGATGTAAAAGATGAGCTCGATTAGAGCTACCGTATCGTGAGCGTGCCACATGGTGGTTCTGGTGAAAGGGCTGTGAAATGTGGATTTAGACGAGGTCTTCAAGTTATGGAGACGAGGCGTAGGAGATGAGTGAAGCGGTGGTGAGTGATGAATTGCATCGGCTTCTGAGAGCCTTATCTTTATGTTTTCGAAAAGCTTCACAGCCGCCTTGCTCTTGATTGCGTCTACGGCTTTCGTGATGCATGCCGTAATAGGCAAGGTAATCCAACGAGGCTAGCGTTGCGTTAGCGGGGTCGATCATCCTCAGCCTCCAGCGAAGATGAGTCCTCCACAACGGTCTGTTGATCAGAGCCTTTACCCTGCGGACCGCAATTGATGTTGACTCGATACCAACATGAATCTGATGCTTCGGTGCGGCTAAGCTAGCCATCATGCGGCTGTACAAGTGAACTAAAGTCCAGCAAGCTTTCCATTTCCGGGAAGACGTAGGCTGAACGATCGTGGATCATCCACCCTCTACCATATTTTACGAATTGATGCAATTTGCGCAGAGGAGATCTTATGGCTATTGAGGCCGTACGTAGAGAGGCTGCGCATCTCGGTTCAGTGGGATGTCGGAGCTAAGCGACAGTCGTGACGGAAGATTCCCGGAGGTTTCTATGTCGGCGTCGCCGTTGACTAGAGATGTACCTCGCGCAGCCTTTCTGTTCTAGGGTATTGAGGGATGTCTCTCGATAGATATGTAGGGACTCAACTAAGCTTCGTAGCGTACTCGTGTCTCCGAGCCAACAGAGCCCGACGTTGCTCTCGGTCCCAGTTCCTGCATTACGAAAGTACACAGTTGTTCCTGGCCAAACTCACCGTATTCTGCGGTAGTGTCCACCCAAGGAAGGGCCGTTCGTGGCTTGGGCAAGCGGTGGCTTCGAATCCTGGTTCAACGAATCGCATCCCTCGGGTCACTAGTATGCGTAAGCTTTTGCTAAGCCACGACAAGCTTTGTGATGTTAGTGCGCAGGAACAGCGATCAGCGTCACCAGAGTCATAACGATACGCTTGCTTCTTCAAGGACTGTTCAGCGACCCGCTCCTGGGTACGTTTGTGAGCCCGCGGTGAAGACGAACAATCATGGTGTATCGCGGAAAACCATCTGAAGCATGCTTCGCTTGTCGAACCAGGCGTATCAGAGTAAGTGAGGTAGCAAGGCGTGCATCTTCCCGGTTTCTAATGGAAAGTAGTGTGACAAAGACAAGCCTGGTTGTTCGCAATGCAAGCGCATGCGCATAGTCTGTCCGGGTTATCGCGATCCATCGGAACAAACCTTCCGTGACGAAAGTGTTAAAGTCAAGAGAAAGGCACAGGAAGCTTATTCCAAGAAAGCCGCCCGGATAAAGGGCAATCGTGATGATGTCTTTCCGAATGATAGCTTGGTAGTCCTACCGTTGAACCCCAACGAGACACGGATAGTTCTCCCGCAATGGAGCCCGGGGCCCCCAATCGAAGATGTAGCACTCGCACATTTCATGTCGTCTTACGTGCCGGAAAGCCGCTTCGAGTATCTGTTGAGTATATATACAACCTTCGGACCTGATGCGTCACTCCCAGCGGCCATCGAAGCCGCGTCGAAAGCGCGGCTCGCTTGGGAAGTTGGCGAGCCACTGGTAATGGAAGAAGCGCGTAGCTCATACGCGAAGGCGGTGACCGAGACCAACTTGGCGTTATCAAATCCGGCCACCGCTTTGCAAGATGCAACACTCGTCTCGGTGCTGTTGTTGAGTCTCTTTGAGACAATGATTTGGACCGGAGTGGGGATTCCAGACAACTGGACAACCCACATACGAGGCGCTCTTAGCCTCGTTAGGCTTCGTGGTAGCTCTCAGCTCGAGACAGAGGTCGGCTGTCAGCTTTTCACGCACGTAACGAACATAGTCTCTGTCAGCAGTATTCGTCTATGCGAGCGAATACCTCAAGACATCATCGAGCTGCAGATTGAGGCTCTTCGGCAACACGATGACAAGCGCCCGATATACCGCTTGACGAGCTATACGGGTGAAGTGGCAAATTTATTCGCGGAGATTGCTGAAGGAAACTTGACCACGAACAAGATCATCGAATCAACAAGGAGGATGGACGATAAGTATATGAGCTTCCTCGAGACTCTTTCACCAATCTGGAGATGCCGTAACGTCGTCCAAGACGACCCGGAGGTGTATGGGCGGCTTTTCCACCAGTATCCAAGACCTCGCACAGCCCAAATCTGGAACTCGATCCGGATGACTCGAATGCTTCTGAACGGAATTATTTACGGCCACGCGTCTCTGCTCTCGGGTTCCTCTGCCGCTGCCATAAAGGCTCAGGCCGAACGGAATGTTGGGCAAATGGCGGCGGATATCTGCGCAACAGTTTCACAATTCTTGGATACCAGAACGTTCAATGTAGCATGGGCGGCTACCTTGCTGTGGCCACTTTCATCGGTTCGAGGAGCAACTTTAGTGCCTGAAGACTTGAGAGACTATGCGGAACAGACGCTCAAGCGACTTGGGCGTAAGTTGCGCATGCCTAGTGCGGAGGCGGTCGCGTTTCATCCAGAACTTAGGGCGTTGGAGGATGGGCTGCATATGTTCTATCTCTCATAGCGAGTGCGGAGAAATCTTTGGGCAGTACTTTGGCGCTGTCGTCGTTGTTGAGCGCGTTAATGTGTAAAGCAGTGAAGGTCGTTGTGGAAGAGACGGAAGGACCTGTCAAGGCGTAACGACCCACGAGCCGAGGTTTGCTCCACTTCGGGAACTAGAACGTGGCCCACTTCCTCCCTTCCAACCCATTTATCTCCGATATCTGTCGTGCGTACTGCGACTTCTCCACAACGCTGTCCACCGAATATTGCATCGTACATCCATTATCGTTTGCATCGGCGAGGTATCGATCCAATCTCATCCTGCCCGATGACTCAAGTCAACGAAGGACCCTGATATCGTCATAAATCCCTGAACCCGAGCGTATGCTCAACAGCAAGCCTTGTACAGGACATCATAAATCTCCTGATAACTACACAGCCAGGCTCACATACCAAATACCCGGAGACACGAGGACGAGAAGAGGCGCGCGGGTTACAGGCATAGCAGTGCCAAGTGCAGCCCTACATAAATCAGCAACCCCTGTGGATAAAGCTTTTTCCAACCGCAGACACTACCTCGTCTCAAAAGCGCAATCCTCGGTGCGTACAGCTATTCAAAACTTTTGGCGGGCGCGACTATGCGTCTTATCGCGCCTATTGCTCGCTCGGCCCGTTACTCTGCTGGAACGACGAGGTAACATGCCATCTTTAAAGCGCCGATTTGTCTCACCAATTGACAGCTCGACATGCGAACATATTGGTCCCACCACCAAACGAGACGTTTCGCGTCGACTTTTCATGCGTTCTAGCCTTGGGCAGTTTCGAAACGTTCGCTAGTGAGCAATTCGAGCCTCTTGAAACAACACCAACGACCTGTATACGGACTAGCGTGCACCCATTTTCATTGGCGCCTAGAGCCTACGTCGTCATTTAATCAATGTCACACGGGATGTTCCCACTTGACATCGGACCTCATTTCTGTCAATCGTTCCCGGCCCATGTTTCTGGATCGTTCTGCTCCAAAATGGCGGGTCTCGGAGTGAATAGCGCCTAGCCAAGGTCAGCAGTATCTTCGTGGACGTGTTTGGCTGCGCGTCTGCAAAATTCAAGATTGCGAAGACCCACGAGTGAGACTAATGTCTGGCCCAATACTACATAACGTGGCTTGGCCCCTCGAGCATGCTCTCTATCAGCACTTTCCAGCTTTCTTTCGTTCTTTGAACTGCATTCTCTTCTTGCCTTGAAGGCATTTCATTCTTTTTGGCCGTGCCGCACACTCATTCACACTCAACAGCACGATGTCCCGTTCACTCTTTCTTTCTTCAGCCTTCTTAGCGTTGCGTGCCGCAGCTCAGCTCACAGCAACCGTCTATACCGACGAGAAAACTGGCATTACTTTCAATGGATTCTCACATTCATCAGGCTACAAGCTTGGTTATGCGCTGCCTGAAAACCCCACAACCGACCTTATTGCACAGCTAGTCGCTCCTATCACCAACGATGGAGGCTGGGCAGGATTCCCTTTGGGTCAGACGATGGCCAGCAGTGTTCTTATTGCTGCATGGCCTCACGACGGAGAGATCATCTCATCTTTCCGCCAGACTACCGGGTACACCAGCCCTGCTGTGGTCACTGGAGACTTCTCCATGACTACTATTCCCGATGGAACTTTCGTGAATGACACCGCCTTCTCCTACACTTTCCTTTGCAAGAACTGTATTGCCGATACTGCGGCAAACGGCCTTGTCCTCTCTGGCACTAGCAGCGTCCTCAGCTGGGCGTTCTCAGACACCGCTCTCACCGACCCCTCATCCGCTTCTGCCACCCTCAACATGCACAACGGAGGCTACGGGTCCTTTGGTATGACTGTGGCCGACGCCCAGAGCGCTGATTTCGAGACGTGGGCTGCCATGGCCACAGGAAGCTCCGGCGGCTCTGGCAACTCCACTGGCAACTCAACCACCCCAATCACAGGTGGAGGGTCATCAAACACCACCACTCCTACCAACACGACGACGACCATTTCGGACTCGACCTACGACTACATCGTATGCGGTGCTGGTCCTGCCGGTATCATCGCTGCAGAGCGCATCGCAGAGAGCGGCGCTTCCGTTCTTCTGTTGGAGCGTGGTGCCCCTTCGCTTGCTTTCACTGGAAACAACGACACTCTTTCCTGGAACAGCTCCGTCACCATGTACGATGTTCCTGGTCTCGACTACTACCTCAACCAGGCTGGTGAGAACAAGCTCTGCACTGACACAGCTGATCAAGCTGGTTGCCTTCTTGGCGGTGGTACTATGGTCAACGGTATGTATTGCACGTGCTCATTTGAAGGCATTCATTCTTACTGAGTACAGCTATGATGTTTGTCAAGCCCCAGTCTCGCGACTTCGACGACAAGTGGCCCACTGGCTGGAAGTGGAGCGATGTTTCTGCATCTGCAGATAAGCTTTACGAGCGTAACCCTGGCCAGAACTACGGCTCCGAGGACGGTGTCCGCTACAACGATGAGGCATATGGTGTGCTGTCAAGGTTCCTCGGATCAAACGGATTCTCGGAGACGGACTTGATTGACGGTGACAACAACGCCCGACAAGACGTGTACGGACGCCCGCCATGGGATCTAAAGAACGGCATGCGCGCTGGTCCTGTCCGCAACTATCTTCCAGAAGCCCAGAAGCTCGCCAACTTCGAGTTGATGCTCAACACCAAGGTTATCCGTGCCGTCCGCAACGGCACTACCATCAGCGGTGTCGAGACCGAAAACGCGGCGGGCGAGCGTGTGATCTACAACATCAACGCCGGTGGTAAGGTCATTCTTTCATCTGGTGCTATGTCCACCCCTCGCATCCTCTTCAACAGTGGCATCGGCCCAGCAGAGCAATTGCAGACCGTGCAATCCGGCTCTAGCGGCGTGACTCTTCCCGCCGAATCTGACTGGATCGATCTCCCTGTCGGTGCCGAGATCAAGGACCACGTTATCTTCACCCTCAAGTTCAAGACTTCGGAGCCCTTGAGCGCTGTCGCGACAACCGACCTCACTGCCCCCAACCAGACTGTCATTGACCAGTTCGCCAAGGCATCTGGTGTGCTCGCTCAGTCAGGCCAGCGATTGAACTTCTGGACTTCCGTCAACACCACGAGCGGCTCTGAGATGTTCATCCAGGGCACATGCAATGGTCCCGCCAACAACACAATCCAGATCAAGGTCTATCTCACCCACGGACTCACTTCAGTCGGTAGCCTGGGCATCACCGCCGACGGCGCCACCGAGCTCACCAAGGAGCCGTGGCTCCAGACCGACGAGGACAAGGAAGCCATCACCGCTTTCATGGACCGCCTCCTCTCGATGACCAACGCCCCGAACTCGACTCTCTCCTTCCTCTCCGCCGGCAGCACCACCGCCACCGGCAACGTCACCGGCGCCGACCTCATCAAGGAGCACGTCACCGGCTCGCACTGGGTCGGCACCGCGAAGATGGGTACCAAGGGCGACGCCGGCGTCGTGGTAGACACAAACGCCCAGGTCTACGGCACCGACAACCTCTTCGTAGTCGATGCTTCCATCCACGCCGATCTCCCTACCGGCAACACCCAAGCCACCGTCATGGTCGTCGCCGAGCACGCTGTGGCGAAGATCCTCGCGCTGAACGGCACCTCCAGGGCGAATGAGACGGACACTTCGTCGAGCGCACCCGCGTCGGGAACGGCTACCTCCGTCCCTGAATCTGCCAGCAGCGCCGTCGCATCTGCATCCGCGTCCATCCCTTCTTCCAGCGCCGCGACAAACGGCACTGCGCCGTCTGGTGCCCCTGGAACTGGAGTCCCAGCATCGAGCGCAGCCCCCATCGGCACCGGCGTCGCCTCAGCGCCCGCATCGAACCCTACATCCGCACCCGCTGCCTCTGCTCCCGCAGCAATCCCTACATCTGGAAGCGGTGCATCCAGCGGCACAGTACAGCTGTACGGCCAGTGCGGCGGACGGAGCTACACCGGCCCGACGCAGTGCGCGACGGGTACGTGCACGAAGATGAACGACTGGTACTCGCAGTGCGTCAACGCATAGAGAAGATCAGATCAACGGCCTTTTGCATAGACGGTTAGGGTAGGGTAGACTTTGGCGGACTCGGATATTCTTGTATATATTATTTCTTCTTCAATAGTGTGGGCGGGATGCTTCACGTGTATAAAAGTATTTTCGTATTGAAATTTCTTTGTGTTTTGGTGGTGGTGGCGTGTGAAAATAAAAGTTGTTGTCGCCGTGATCTATAAAATGGGCCTATCAAGTCGTATCATGGACCAATGACAGTCTCGAGCTATCGTGCTATCGAAGCAAGGGCGTCGTGAACGCCAGCCTCGTGTACGTACCCGTGTAGAACCAGAGATTATCGCGCATGCAAGACCATCACTAAGCCATGACTCTTGCAAATTTTACGCAGTCATTCCCCAGACTCTTTGTCGCAGAGCTCTCCATACCGGGCTGTTCGTCGCAGAACTCTTCTTCCCCAAGGCAGATATCAAAACCCTTTCCACTGCGGCAACGGGGAGCTTTCACCCTTCGACTGCTCCGCTTCGCCCTCCTGAGCCGGCCTGCAGAGCGTGCGTTTCCGCTCCCATTCCGCACGTTCCGCACGCACCTTGTTCCACCTCTCGAGCCAGCCAGGAATCGCGGTATAGGGTGCTGCCCCCGTCAAACGAGTCTTTTGCATTTCTGTGACAAGCCGCATCATGTAGTTCCACATAAGCCCCTTGAACTGTTTTTCGAAATCGATGAGTTCCTGACGACGCCATGGTACATCGTTGCCGGTGGGGTAGAGCTTGATGAAGGTTATGTTGTCGTAAATCTTAGGCATGTACTTATACAAGATGTTGTAGAACCTGGAGTGGATTAGCATCAAATCGTAAGCTTGGAATACGAGGGGTGAGTTACGCCTCTTGACGTTTGTGGTGCACACGCATGGATATGTCTTGGACTTCGCGCATAGCTGCACCACGGGCGGCTAAGGGGACATTCGCATTCTGTGTGATGTCACATAGGTGATTGATTCTGGCGTTGGTGCTAACTCGAAGCTGTTGCGGAATACAGTCGTAACCTGGAAGTCTCAGTAGATCGTCGCGCTGCAGGATGCGTATAGTCGATCCAGTAACAGGCGATGCCGAGGAAGTGTTCTGTGCAGCCTTTGGGGGCGGTGCAAGTGACGGACCAGAACGTGCAGATTGCGGAGGCCCTTGTGCGGGATATGGAGGTGGTGCAGGGGGTAGACCTGAACGTCCAGATTGCGGAGCCCCTGTAGGGATTGTTTGAGGTTGGGTTTGCGACAGGTTCGGGGGCTTTGTTGTAGCTTGACCTGCTGGATGATTTGCCGGAGTCCGTCCAGGTAATTTTGCTTTTAGGTCGGCATACCACAAAGACAAATCTTGTTGAAGGCGTGCACCCAATGATGGAGCATGGGGTGGTATTGCTTCACTCACCGATTGAGGGCGTGGTTGAGGCTTCATTTGCGACGGGTTTGGGGGCACGATCGGAGCTTGATTTGCCGGCGGTACGCTTTCCGTCAGATTGGTGAACAATGGAGGGGACGAGCCTAGTTGTCCTGCGTGGTAGAGAGCTACATTTCGTTCAACTTCTGCACGCAATCGCGCTACCTCATCTCTATGCGTTGGAGACGAGGGTCCGTCACTCAGAAATGAGCCCTCGCCTGCGGCCAACATGGATAATTCTTGTAGAAGGCTTGCACGCGCTGACGGACCATGATGGACCATTCCATGCCCACCCACCGATGCCGAAGGTCCTCCATTCATCGATTGAGGGCTTGGGTACGAGGCTTCAGTTGGTGCAGCCGCAAGAGGGACGCTTCGATAATGGCGTTAGCGACTGCAATGACTAGGAAGCATCGGACACATACCTGTACTGGGAGCTATTGGTTCGATGAAGCTGGTACGGCGTGGGTGTGTCAGGGCCATCGGGAGGCACCGTGTGGGTTCCCATAGCGGTATGCTCCAAGGCAGCCTGGTCGCATTGTCCATTTTCCAGTCGAGGTCCAATATCCATCAGTCGTTCGTACGATGTGGGCCGACCATGGATGAAGTCGATATAATCAGGGAAAGGATGGCACTCCCTCTGCAGCTCTGCAATGTCCTCGGCGGACGGGACCGACATGTTGACTCGGCGGTAAAAAAAAGATAGTCGTGTTGATGGAGAGGAGTTGCGTAAGGTGATTTGTATTGTGGCTCAGGGAGTGAGAGAGCGGCGCGCAGTAAATGAGGCAAGAGCGACAGGGAAAAGGTAAACAGAATCTTCTTTCACTTTTCTATCAAAATACTGACCAAGGAACAGCTACAGGCTCATAGATCTACTAAACATGCAAAGAAGTTGAATATGGCTCTTACTAATGTCTTCTGTCACCAACAGTTAGAGATGATTGTGAATGAAACGCTTTTCGTAAGTCGTGCAGCTCGGGCATCGACCGCAGAGCAACTCCAAACACTACATGGAGAAGGTGTAAATGTTTGTAAAATATCAACCGTGCATATTAGACAAGTAGCTCCTGAGAAATCGAACGTTGGGAAGATCATAGTCAATTGAGCGGAAACGGATGCCTGCTTTGCGCACTTTGGGCCTAGAAGGCGTTTAGACATCTCCCAAGATGATTTTTAAGCAGGCAAGAAGAAAGCTGCATTGTTCAGAGGCGTGTTCGAAGTACTAATGATAACGTTGACGACGAGAAAGCAACTAGCCTACAAAGTAGGTGTATATCTCGGCAGCACATTGACCCGAGCCGGCTCAAGCATTCGCATCTTCAAACAATTGTACATGCTAACTCCACACCTCAACTCCAGATATTGCCCCTTTTCCACCATGGCCGACGCCCCAGAAGCCCCCGAAACCCTCGAAACCCTCCAAGCCCGCCACCGCAAAGAACAGCGCGACCTCATCTCCCGCATCACGCAAAAGAAGAAGCAAGCCTCCAAGAAAACGCGAAAAGGCGTGAACGACGAATGCGAGCGCTTAGAGCAAGACCTGAAAGAGCGACAAGCGCACGAGCTTGCAACCCTCAATGGGGAGCATCCAGAGGAGGAACCTACAATCGAGCAAGATGAGGTCGAGCAAGAAGAGGTGCAGGCGGGGCAGGTCGACGGGGTAGCGAAAGCGGTGGAAAACCTTTCAATAAATCCGGAGCAATCAAGAGGGAATACACCCGAGCAGAATGAGCCCAAGAAAAAGAAAAATCGTGCAAAGGAACGCCTTGCACGCCGCGCTGCAGAACACGATGCGCTCGTCGCGCAGGCGAAGGAGGAGGCTGCCAACATGCCTGACCTACGCGAACAGGAGCGCACGCGGATGGAACAGCACTTTAGCAAGCACGGAGTTGAGGTCAAAGAGATACGCGCGGATGGGCATTGTCTGTATGCTGCTGTTGCGGACCAGATGGAGACGCGGGGCTTGGGGCTTAAGCCAAGGATACAGGTCAAGACCCAGGAGGAACCGAAGTTGCCGGATTACAAGAGGGTTAGATATGCGGCGGCAGACGTCATAGAGAGTAATCCCAACGATTTCGTGGGATTCATGGAGGAACCGCTGGAGGTGTACCTTCAGAAGATTCGGGAGACTGGTGAATGGGGTGGACACATGGAGCTTATGGCGTTAGCGAAATCGTACGGCGTGACGATCAACGTTCTGCACAGCGACGGCCGTGTGGACAAGATTGAGCCTGGAGACGACGTGAAGGAAGAAGAAACGAAGGAGATCTGGCTGGGCTACTACCGTCACAGCCACGGTTTGGGCGAGCATTACAACTCTTTGCGCAAGGTCTCATGAGCATCTATCGAGCACATGCTATTTACATGACCAACAATCCAACGCAGTCCAGCTGCAGAGGCCAGACCTTACTTGTGCCGCCACACGCTCACCCAGTCTGTTATCTCGCCATTGATGATAGCGACCTGGTGTGTCCGCTTCGGCTTCCAATGCGCAACGCGAACCAGCGCCTTGTCGCTCTCCGCTCGATCTGTGCTGAGGACCTTTCCATCCTCATCGTACTGTATCTCCTCTCCTGGCCGTTTCAGAAGCTCCTCATGTACGGTCGGTGGTAGCGAGAAGGGCGGACCTCCGGATTTCGGTGGCTTATGTGTAGGAAACTCGAGGCAGACGAGCGCGCCCTCCGGCGCAAGTAATTGCGCCATGCGTGCGGCCCACTGCGGGCGTATCGTCGGATGTAATGCGCACAGGAACTATCCTCACAATTAGCTATCAAACCAACCAGAACATCCACCTTGCCATCCCCAAGCCCACTCACCGTGTTGTCATATATCACATCAAATCCCTCTCCCAGCCCGCCCGTCCCCTCCAACCACCCATCTTCAAAAAAGTCCCCTAGCAAACACTTCATCGCTCCCCTCCCAACGTTCTCATCGCTTATTTTATACTCCCCCTCTAACGGACCCTCGCCTGGCTCCCTCAGATATTCCTCGCTCACCCGTACAGCGTTCTCGCTGACCTCCAGCCCAAAGCTATCATACCCATGCGCAGCGAACAGCGCAATGTCGTAGCCCTTGCCGCAGCCCGGCACCAGCGCGCGTGCTCTCTTTCCGCTTGCAGATTTCGGGGAGGGAAGGAGGTCTTTACGTTCGGCGAGCGTGTCGATGAGCGCAGGGTTCGCGTAGCCGCGGTCCCAAGGGAGGAAGTCTCCAGCGGACCAAAGGTCGTCCCAGCGTTTGTTATGATCGGTGGGTGCATGGTTGGTGAAGTGGGCTTTTAGGCGGTCTTGTTTCTGGGTGGGGGCGGCGGAGGCCATTGCAGCGGTGCTTTGCAGGGAATTGGAAGGTCGATTGAGCTTTGAAGGGCTGGGATGGCCTGTTGATGGTGGGGTTGTTTGATCTGCGAGGGATAGCATCAAGCTTTCGCTTGTGCAACAAGTCTAGGCCGATCACGGCAGTGCCCGTTGACTTGAAACGAAAGAAAACACCTGAAGTGCTACAAAAGCTCTCTTGCTATGCCTATTTCATGCAGAGTGGCCTTAACTAATCATTCGGTGACACGATCAATCATAGGATGTCGTGAAGCTCCTCATGGCATCATGCAGTTGTCAGATACACCTTCCTCATCACTCACATCCAACACCAGTCCTTTGGCTCCGATCCATCGAGGTACTCCGGGACGCTTCATCACCGCCGAATAGTCCGCTTCAACAATCCGAGTACAGCAATAGCATCGTCTCGACACGACCGCTACCGGAAATAGTGCGGCCGACCTTGCTACAACCGAGGCAGCCAGCCCAAAGGAGCGTGGGCCATGATACCCCGCCAAAATACGAGTTGCAAGCGAGGAGACGGCGCCTTTCCGCGGCGTGAAACCCTCGCGAGATATGAGAAATGCTCGGCAATGGGCACGAGCGTGGATTGCGGGTATGGTAGCCACCATGCTCGCTCTGGAGGTCTGAACCTTGCTTTCACTTACATCCTACTCACCGACTCTCCTCCTTCTACCTCTTGGAGAACAATTTTGCACAATCGTGGACGTCACGTCAAAGTGTTAGTGACTGAAGAGTGGGATCTGCTTGCGAAATTGCAGGGATAGATTTGAGGAAGATACGGCGGATGCTTGCTTCCTACTCCCGGATTAACCACAGCAGCGCATGGAAAACTCACTTCGAGCGTTGCAGCTCTCCTCGCCACAGATTTCACTTCAAGCATGCCAGACTCTGAGAAGGACTTGCCAGAGTCATCGAATGACCAACATCGCATAGGCGAATCGGTGGATTTTATTGACCCAGGAGCAGCTGCAAAAGAGGTTGACATCACAGACGAGGATGCGATATCAATAGCACACTCCAAGGCTACCACCACATCCGGACACGATGAAGAGCAGACCAGAAAAGGACCAGCACCTCCGACAACGCTGTCGAGAACGACATCGGTAAATCCTGACGCAGTCATCGTGGATCGCAAAAATCGAAGGGGCTTGTTTGGCAGGTTGACCATTATTCCCGAAGTGGAGAACGGGTACCATTATGCGCGACGAACCAAATGGTTCATCACAGCCATCGTGGCCGGCTGCGCTATGGGCGCTCCCATGGGATCTGCGATTGTCATGCCGGCCTTGCAAGACATAGCCACCGCCTTCGGAGCGTCTTCAACGATTGCCAATATGAGCGTTGCCGTCTACATGCTCAGCATGGCCATCTTTCCATTATGGTGGTCTTCATTCTCGGAAACAGCTGGCAGGCGGACAATCTACCTGATCTCCTTCACCATGTTCACTGTCTTCGCAATCCTCTCGGCTGTTTCCACCAATATGGCGATGTTGATAGTGATGCGGACGTTGTCTGGTGGCGCCGCCGCGAGCGTCCAAGCCGTAGGTGCAGGGACCGTCGCAGACATCTGGGAGCCAAAAGAGCGCGGGAGAGCTATGGGGATGTTTTACCTCGGACCGCTGTGTGGCCCGTTGTTCGCTCCCATAATAGGTGGCGTCCTTGCACAAACTCTAGGCTGGCGGAGCACACAGTGGTTTCTCGCCATCTATGGCGGCCTAACCCTCGTCCTCATCACCTTCGCTATGCCCGAAACCCTCCGACGAAAAGATCACGAAAGTGGTTTTCAAAGCCAACAACTTACCTCCGAGAAGACGACTGCAAGGCCAGACCTCACCCGCGTCTCGACCCGCCAGTCAGTTCAGGTCAAAACAAAATCAACCCTCAAAACTCTTCGCCGCTACTTCCTCGACCCCCTTATCGTCCTCACCTGGCTCCGCTACCCGCCCGTGGCCCTCACTGTCTACTACGCCTCCATCACCTTCGGCTCCCTGTACTGCCTCAACATTAGCATCCAAGCGTCCTTCTCCACGCATCCCTACAACTTCAAAACCATCATCGTCGGCCTACTGTACATCCCCGGCTCCATGGGTTACATCCTTGCGAGCGTATTTGGCGGGAAGTGGATCGACAAGATCATGCACCGTGAGGCACGCAAGGCAGGACGCTATGATGAGCTTGGCAAACTCGTTCTCAGACCAGAAGACCGCATGCGTGAGAATGCGTGGATCGCAGCCGTGCTGTGGCCCGGTGCGCTGCTCTGGTATGGCTGGACCGTGCAGTACGGTACTATCTGGATTGTACCCATGATAGCGAATTTCTTTTTCGGCGTGGGCTCTATGCTCATCTTCTCGCTTTCGTCTACCATGCTGACGGAGTTTATGCCCAAGCGCGCATCTGCAGGCATAGCCATCAATAATTTTGTCAGGAATATATGTAGTTTTACGGGCGCGGTGGTTGCGGAGCCGATTATACATGCGATTGGGAATGGATGGTTTATGACGATACTAGGGCTGTGGAGCTTGGTGACGGGATTGATGGTTGTGTTCGCGATGGTCAGGTGGAGCTCGAGGTGGAGGGTGAGGATGGTGGCAGCTTTGGGGTAGAGATGATGGGTTGGAGGTTTGAGCACTTAGCGACGCAAGAGCATAGCATACACATGGATTAAAATTTCAACGATGCCTTACATTACCACGTACTCCTGCGGGCGTTTCGTACCCAGGCGTGAAGAATAAACTCAGAACCAATGGTCAATCTTGTTCATACGCAAAGAGCTCGTACCACCGACTTTAGGTCCTTCAATCTCTGTGTACAACAAGGAAAGATTTGTACAGCATATGATTCCAGTATCAACTAACATACAGTCGATCGCACGACGCAACAAGCCTCCCACTTTCTGTACATGCCTGCTCCCCACATCAGGGCCATCACCGCAACAATCACCCACTAGATTAGTCTCGGGATGTCATGACGTATCCGTGGACATTGTCCTCAACCATCCTTGCCATGGGCGAGACCCCGGAAACACCATGCGGAAAAGCTCCCTCCTCATGCTCAAGATACGGTGCGCCAAAGTATCTACATAATTACAGCGTATTGCCGCACAATCACATCATAACCGGATAGCGACTCCTCTTCCGTATAGCAGGGCCATATCTGAACAGAACCCACGGTATAGGCAGCATGAGGATAGACAAAAAGCCAAGCAGACTCGTCGCCCACCCCACACCCAGCCGCTGATACACTGCAATCGTCTCAGTTAGCACTGCGCGGTCAACAAAGAGTGAAGCGCGTACTTTGTACAGTAAACAGCGGAAACACCGCCCCAAGCGTATACCGAAAGATGCCATTCGCCGCGATCGCAGACGCGCCGTTTAACGGCCCGTAGCAGTCGACCATGTACATCGCCGCTGAGATCTAGACCGCCGCATCGTCAGCGCACGCGAGGAGACAAGGGGACGCGGTACATACGAAAAGACACAGATTGCCCCACGCAAACGGCACAGCGCCCACCAGAGGAACCGCCCAGTGTACGCCCCGATCCGCCGTCCACGCAAACCAGAATAGTCCAACTGGGATGCCTACACTGCTTATCATGGCGTTGTACAGGCGGTGCTCGGGTTGCGCGTGCATGTGCCCCGCTGCAGTGGCTTTGCGATGCTGCACCTGGTAGAGCTTGGTGTCGATGATGAGGCCTGTCATACTAGCGAGCAGGACGCCTAGGCCGATGGCCAGGAAGACGAGGCCTGTCTGCGAGACGGAGAAGGCGTACGGTGGCCGTTCGAAGACGTAGGGTATTGCCGCGAAGAAGAGGAAGAGGATGGCGAATGTAAAGGCGGTGTAGAGGGAGAGGAAGAAGACTACGGGCTTGGGGAAGTCAGCGTGGATATCTTCAGGGGGACGGGGGATGTACTTCTGTGACGAGCATGTGCATTGGTCGGAGGAAGTTTTGGATTACGGTGCTCTTGACGGCGGCACCGCTGGGGGGTGGTGAGGCGGGGATGCCGCGCGCCTTCGCTCTGCGCTTGAGGATGGCTTTTTTGTAGGTTTCGTTCATGGGGATCGCGCTGAGGAAGACGGCGAGGGAGATGAAGAGGATGCACCATTGGGTCCATCTCCAGCCTTTGTACTGCGCTGCGAAGCCACCGATGACAGGTCTGTAATAGTAAGTAACGAGCACCCAATGGAGACGGGTTTTATATATACCCGAGTGACGGTCCAGCAAAAGGCGCCATCAGAAAGATCGTTGTTACTTTGGCTCTTTGGGCTGGAGGGAACATATCAGCCGTGGTGCCCGCACCTAGTGTAGATAGTCAGCGTCTGAATGTTCCTCGATATCCTGCACCTCAAGAGGCACCTCCAGCAACTTCGAAGGAGAGGTGTGATCTATCCGCACTCACCAACCGCCAAAGCTGGGCTCCCAGTCAACCCCGCAAACAGCCTACACACCAGAAAACTCCCAAAGCTCTTGGAAAACCCCGCGCCCAGCGTAAAAAGCATAAACGTCGGAGCTGTAAGCAGATATACTACCTTTCGACCATATCTCTCTGAAAGCGGCGCTGCAATGACAGGACCAAAGGCCAATCCAAGCGTGTATAAAGTCAGGCCGAGGATAGCTACCGTCCGCGAAATGTGGAAGTGCGATGTGATTGAGCGAAGGGCAGGCGTGTAGATGGAAGTGCCGATTGTGCTGTAGACGGTCAGAGTGGCAGAAAGATATGGCAGGGGGAGAGCGACGAACACAGCGAAGCCGAATAGACCTGGTACGGTGACGTGGTATATTTTGGATGCGAGGTTCCAGTTTTGAGGGTTGTCTGGGTCTTCGGGGGAGTCCCAGTCGTCTCCTGAAGGTGGTGTGCTAGATGTCTCTTCTTTTGCGGTGTCTGATCGTGGTGTATGTATTGGAGTCTGTTGTTGCGACAGAGACCGCGACGTGGGCTCGCTTTGTGGCTCGATCGGGTCACTTTTCTCGAGATCGCCCATACTGACAGACGAATCGTCTTCCTTCTGCTTTTCCATCACAAGCCTGAGAATAGACAACGTTGAGTGTTCAGGACACCGAAAGTGGTAAGTCCTTCTTTGTATGAGACAAGAAAGCCTCACAGTCCGCAACTGCTTGCGTTGAAGCCGCGACTGGTGTCGCGGTCTTCCTAAATAAAATCAAGGAGCTTGACGCCATTTCACACTGAATCGACATGGTTCATTTAGTTGCGTGCGATCACTCATCGCCCGTACGTGCGTAACGTGTGTTCGGTTCAGCCTCGTGCAGCCCTCGGCATAGATTGGTGAATAGTAATCACCGTTCGGCCCCCGCAACATCGCAAGTTTATAGTTACAAGAACGACCCGAACCGAGGGCGTGTCTGATTATTACTGTAGATGAGTTTAGTAACTTAGACACAGTAAGTACAATTCAAATTTATTGTTTGCCATCTGTGCAAGATGCGACCCCTGCGCTGACGAACGTACGCGCAGCGTCTTTGCTGTAGCATTCCTGAGGCAAAGACATTTCTTATGCGGCTCGAGATTCAGCATGTTAGAAAATCGGTCAGCGCTGCATTAGGATGGTCGTCGGCTCTTCGAATAGCTGTTAGTGATCGGATTGCTCCCGGAAGAGATGCCTGTGATTACATATCAACAAAGCGAGATGGATGGCACCTGAATTGCATGACATTGAAGAACTGTGAGGAATAGACAGAGTAGACAGAGCCCTACCAGAGAGCCGATTCCCAAAACTCGATAGCACTCGATTTCCGAATGAGGAAACCGATGCGATGGGCGCCTTGACTCCCGCCACAGAGCCTTATCCGGGTCACATCCTGTTCCGATACCGATACTCCTCCAATGTAACGCCGATGAGAGAGTTCCAACCATAAGAATCTACGTGCGCTTCACGAAAGAGACATTGAATACCGCATCTTTCAGCGAAGAGGTGCCGCCGACTGTGAGCGAGCCAGCACTAGGCCCAAGACCTTGGAGGTTGCAGCCCTGAGGGTCCGTCTTCAAGAGGAGCTCTTGGAAGTAACCCTTGCAGTCAGCTTTCGTGAGGAAGACGCCAGCAGAGTTCTCGGGCTGCTCGGCTGGAGTAACGCTGACTTGAAGTTGGTTAATACATGGTGACACTGCTCCGATTTACGAAAGACTTACAGTTGACCGCCCAGTCACTCAGCTTGTTGTGATTGTTCTTCTGCTCAACCAGAGCATTCAACGTCTTATTTTTAGGTCCGCCCAACTTGAAGTCGATGGTCTGAGTGCAAAACGTTCCCTCGGGCAAGTTTTCGGGGTACGCGCAGGCCGGCAAGATGCCAGCACAGGCATGGTCAAAGATTACATCGCCTTGCTCCGGACCGATGGTAAGCGAAATGTACTTGTCGGCGGTGGCATCGCATGTCGCAGCCGTGCCTTCAGCAGGTTGCCATTCTGTGTCATTCTGCCGGGCAACCAGAGGAGCTCCCAGCGCAGTGGCTAGCAAGCTACTAAGGAGGATCGTAGTATACATGCTGTCAGGTATACTGGAGATGTATGAGGTTGATCGGTAACGTGTCTATAGTCAGGTTAGAGGTCGGCTAAAGTCATATGCAGCTAACATACTCTCGCGGGTGATCAACACTGGGTATATTGGGAAGAAGCACAAAGGCAGAAGGTTCCTTTCATCAAGAAGAACCGAGCGTTCCAAATTCGGGAAAAGTGAGGTGGCTAGGATGGTGCAGCAAGGAGTGACGACAAAAGAAGGGCTAGGCTCCGAGGAAACCTACATTCACGGTACCGCAGGTGATGCGCAAGAGGACACCTAGCGAAGTGAAGAGCCCAACGTATATGCGCAGCCCATGGTTCACGCCGCCGTCATCGATATTACCTCAGCGTGTCTGTGCTAAGACCAAGCGGCGTTGTTGCATGTGGAACTGTGCGCGCGATCCTGCGGTAATGTCACTTGGGGCTGTGAGCCTCACCTACCCTATGGACAGGAAAGCTGACGATCCTGTGAAGATCAAGCAACCGTCAGGCGCTCAGATAGATGAATGGTGTAACGACGTTACAAGCATGGCGTTGGGAAGGGGATGATGCGGAGATTGACGGAAGCGGCCATGTGATGGTGTGAAACCACCCACCAATGAGAGCGCTGTACCTGACGATCAAGCTTCTGGGGTATGTTTTGAAACGAGCGATCTCTGCTGCATGAAGGACAACGTCGGACCCCGCGAAATGGAAGGAGATGAGGTCATGCGGGAGATGCACGTTTCCCGTTTCCACTGTGGAGAAAGGCGATGCTGGAACGTGCATGCTTTCGATAGGTGGAAGGTGGAAGTGTTGGGTGGAATGACGAAATCACGCGGCATGGACGACACGCTCTTCAGATGTCTTTCGAAGCGGCTGATGTCCATCAGCTTTTATTTTTCGATTATCGTAAGAAACTTTGCCAATCCTCTTAGTTGCTGCGGATAGTCAGCGAATTTCCGTCGGTGGTGCAAGGTGCAGCAAGTGGGCACCAGCTGGGCCACATTTTCGCCCGAGTGCAATACGATCTTCATCAGCAGCTTTTCGGCTGATAGCCTTCGTGCAGGTCTTACGCCTAGTCTTCTTTTTTGAGATCAGTGGCCTTCTCTGCTACTGCATACGCAGTTGCCTGGAAATCTCCCAACCTCTCCAGTGGAGGCACAGACGCATCCACGATTCTCAAGTTCCTTGTCACATACACTCATCTACCATGCTCTCAATCTCCTTCGGCATCGTTGCGAATGTACCCATAGGATGAAGAGTGCTCAGCATTCACTACTTGACGATCTCCCTCGCTGCGTCCAAGCTGGTTGCCTTCTTGCCCGCGGAAAATCGTCCACTTGAATTTAGCAAAGAAACAAACAATTGAGCTTCCAAGGCTTTTCTAGGTACTGCGTCTGCCGTGCTAAGGCTTCCAGGTCAGCGAATGAGAGAGATATCTGAGATCCAATATCGGCTTGTCCGTCGTATTCGCAGATCAGATATGGCAGAAACCGCGTGAGAACGACTATTTGTTGACCGCAATGATCGTAATAAAGTTCTTGAGGTTGGTCAGCGCGAATACTTCATTTGTCTCTATCCTTCGGAAGAGATGTTGAGCTGAACGACTGCGTAACATTATTCCAACCTGCCTCGTTGATGCCTACACTTCCATACCAACAACGACCAGAATTCTTGCTCCAGCCTAGGACAGCAGACCAGGATTCGCATACCAAGAGCAGAGCGGCATATCTAGAATTGCTAGAACTGTGTGTAGAAGAACAACTATATGCCTATAAAGTATACGCTAACCTAATATTGTTTAATACAAAAAATATCCTCACTGCTAGTTGACTAGATCTACAAGATGTAAATAGTAAACAGCTTTGTTATATGTAGCTTATCTGCAATGCGCGGGCTCCTCCTTACTAGTATAGGGTCTAGTGTGGACCCTATTTGCCGCTGTTTCTATAATACTATATTAGCTATAGTGTATAATAGAAGTTGAATACTTAGGTGTGCAGGACTATCTTGATCGCTGTCCGAATACTCGTCCGACATGTCAACATCCCATCCATAGTCACTACCAGAGGTGTATACTGCCCTCGTTAGACTATCCTTTAGCTGAGGAGGCTTGACTGCACCTTAGGCGTTAATTGCAGATCCCGAGGCCCTGGTGTAATGTGTTGGGGTGCTTCTCGAGATGATTCGGTTTCTGGCAGAACCGCAGAGTTGTGCTACGTGTCGAGAAGTTTCTCCCCGGTCGGCAAGACTCTCCATTCTTAGAGGTAGCTTGGATGGACTCACAATCGGAAACAATTCCACTTTGGCGTTCTAAACATTTGCTCTCGTGCATAACGGGTTGGGGTTCGGGAAAACTGACTGTGGTTTGTCGCTGTGCATCCGTACAGCCTGCTGTCGCGCCTGCATAACCTTGTACCAGGCTGCCTCGTCGATGCCTGCCACAGGCAGATTCTGAGGGGCCTTGGGTCTGACAGCTGGAGCGACCGCACGGGGTGTGTGTATATTACAGAGCTCACCCTAGACTCCCATCAAGTATTACATGATCATAGTGAGACACATTCAACTAATTTGAACGTTTTATGCGCATTTAGTGTGCATCTACTCGAAGACAGTAATAGTACCGATGTTTGGAAAGACCAGAAACTTGCCAATATCCCTAAGATCTAAACAACTGTGTGTTACCCCAGGAGCCATACATATTATAAATTTGTGAGGCTCATACGAGCGCAAGGCTGGCATGATATCCGCAAGGAATCCATCTTAGCCCGTAGCAGAGTGATGGCCTCATCATCCTAGTTTTACTATTCCTTGCGGCTCACCGGGGGCAGCTCGTATTTGCTAGGGTGACGCTAACTTCAGTACTGTTATAGAAAGTATATATTCAGTATATACATTGTAGACGCTTCACTCTACTTATTATAGCTACTGCGTATCTGATAAGTCACACAAAAAAGGATAGAGAAAGAAAAAAAGAGAAAAAAACGGTGTCAATCAGCTTATGTCTACTCACCCCTAGCCGCTCCTGGGGCGGCGGCTACCGAAGGGTGAGCAGGTAGTTGGAAGTAAAGGCGTGTCTGCAGATCGAACTCACGTCACTCACGGCGTGAGAACCTCTAAGTTTCGCAAGCTCTCACTTCAGACGTCGATGGTTGCAGTATCTAGTTACCGGGCCCTGGTCATGTACCGCTGCGCCATCGATTGCTGTCCCTCGCCATAAGCTGATTGTGGGAGATATGGCAAATTGAAAAGTACATATACCGATGGACTTTTGTGGTTGAGTAATTTTAGTGAGGGAGAGACGTGTGAAGTGAAAGGCGGGAAGGCGTGGCGGCTGTGGCTTGCAGTGACGTACGTGTATCTGCTTTCACTCGAGTGGAAAAGATATGTCACGATGTCTCTGCACGCCACTTTGCTATATACAGTGCGGTCGAGCTATGTAAATGCACCGTCGCGACCGTGTGTGGATGTAGTACCAAACCTTCTAAAGTCAGTCCTCGGACGTCGCCGTAGATCATCGCAGACTATTCAGCCTGGGTCAACATAGAAAGCGCATCATGCGTAGATTCGACATATGGTGGATTTGAGATACCTCAATTGCTGCTCAACCCTTTTAAGGAAAATGCAAGAATCATCAGCTGCGGTAATACTGAGGAGCAGATGCAGGTAACATTCACATGTCATGCCATCGCTGCACATAGGCATATCTGCTCTAAGCTCCGTCTCTGTAGCCTTATACATAGAATAAAAGTTTACGAAGTAGTGTACGATGACTATTTCCATGAGTCTTAGCTATTGATACCAACACATAACGAAATAGATAGTAATTTAATCACTATCCGATACTTGAGTTACAATTCGCTCTATTCTGTATCAACGTTCAATATAGTTGTGGAAATCAGGCATTGAGGAAAGAAATGGAACTTTAATCAAAGAGCACTTTTGAGATTGACATTGCTACACAAGCCCGCAGAATTAAGCATCCGAGCCTTGCAATTTCCCCACACTCCAACTCCATGCAAGGTATTCTAGGATGTATCATACAAGACCAAACAAACCAGCACGCATCTCCCAACTACTCCCCTACAGCCTTATCATAGAGTCATTCTGTCCAACAAATCACTCACCATATCTTCCTTGGTCCAAATGATGCTCATGGCCTTCTCCTCGCTGATCCAAGGTTGGCGGCTTGTGCGAGGGCGCTGATTCTTGATGAGCTTGACGCCAATGTCTGTGCTGGGATGAACATTCAGCAAGCCTTGGAGGACCTCATCATCCCAATCTACACGAGAGACATCCAGGGCGGGCAATGCCTCGCCCATGTCCTCGTCCTCGTCATCTTCCTCCGGAAAATGAACATCCGCAAAGTCATCATCGCCATCGTCGTCCAGGTCCATCTCATCATGCGCTGCTGCCACCTCGCGTTCTGCACGACGGATGCCTTGCTGCACACGTGCCTTCTCAACCAACTGTGCCTTTTCCTTGGCGCGCTCGCGTGCTATCTGTGCCATGTATGTATCGAATTCCTGGGCCTCCTGCATGCTTGCGAGCACAAAGTGCAATGCGTAGCTCGGGCCAACTTGCCTGAGAGCATCCACAGTGATGCCGCCGGAGTCGCACAACTCAATGAACTGCAACGCATCATCGAACGGCACCTTCGGCATCTTCTTCTTGAGTTTGACGAGATAGCGGTCCAGTGCATCCGTAGTCTTGCGGCGGAAGAGTATGAGATCAAGGTTGGATTGCTGCCAGACATCCAAGAAGACCTTCTGCTTGTGGAAGGCGCTATCAGACTTAAGTGAGGCCACCCACGCCTCTATGAATGTCTTCCAAAACCAGTAGACATTTGGAACATTGACAAGTTCCTCATCAATACAACCAGCCACATCGAGCGCCCATAGATAGGTCATTACGATGACATTGTACCGGATGTTCGGAAACCAATGGCTGAACGAATGCTGCAGATCACAGTTCAGGAAGAAGATGCATTTGTTGACTTCGGGATCGATGTCAGAACGGTCTGGATTGGCCTACAGGAGCAAAGAAGTCAGTAAAGATGGTCAGGCGTATAAAATCTTGAGGTGACCTACGACCCATTGAAGCTGGCCAGCCAGGATATTGATATTCTTGATAACAAAGTCCATGCTGTACTCTTGGGGAATGCGAGGGCCTTCAACCGTGTAGTCCTTGCGGCAGATGTCATTAATGGGGGGAATGAGCATCGGCGGGGGCTTGCAGGTCATCAGCCTATCGCTGATGGACTCGAGGACGCGCGCAGCTGTGTGATACCGGGCTTGTCCATCCTCGAAGGTGCACGTCGGAGGACTCTCGTCGAGGATGAGCGTGGTGCCGTGTTGATAAGTACCATCTGCCCTCTTGATGACCTCCATAGCGAACTGGGTGGAGGTGCGAGTGCGCGGGTGCGAGATATAAGCTGGCACTGGGGCGGCGACGAGGGGCAGGTGGTGCGTTGTCTTTGAAGCGTCGAGGTAGGTAGAGAGTCTGGGTGCAGAAAGAAAATTGAGGTTGTGTGTGCGGCGGAAGTGAGGGCACTTCTGCGTTTGGAAAGAGCAGAAAAAGTGGGGCGGGTTGATAGATGCGGAAGTCACGCTCGTTGCCTGGGGCACGGAGCAACCACATCATAGGTAGCAAGCCAATGAGGTTCTTTCTTTTGTTCAGCTTGTCGATGGGGTGTCGAGAGCGTGCCGTCGAGAAGAACAGAGTGAACGCCTTGCATGCATGAGTGCGAGCGTTACCTATTGCTGGCATTTGGTCCATGACTGAGCGTGTCTTGAGTGTACTCAGTGTGAGCAACAGGGAAAGGTTCTTTAATTCAAACCCGCGGCAGCGTTGTAATGGGTAGTGTTAATGATACTTAGTGAATGTCAAAACTTGGGCTCGATAGACCGAGGTTCTCTCTGGAAGTGGACGTGTCCTACAGTCTGCGGTTTGCTCATCTTGATCCTAGATATGAGCGCATTATCACTGTTCAAGTTAATTTTGAATCATCGAGATTTTGAAATATGACTCAAAAATTAGCTGAATCAATTCGAAGTCATTCCCTGTTCTCTACCTATCTCCAGATCGATATCTAGGACTAGAGCATAATAATCTCATCTGGTGGCAACAAAGGCTCAACTAGTGGGGCTACGTTCCAGTCTCAAACCAGGGATATGCGTTGAAGCGGTCCACTGAACGTCCCGATCTCTCCATGCATGTAGCCATGTAGGTATGCTTCCCCAATAAGCTTATACTGATCTCCGCCACAATGGCGCAGGACGAATGGCACTCTCGAGCTTGGAAAAAACCAGATAGTGTCGTTCTGCTTGGCTGAAGCTGGAGCAAGACCTGGGAGATTCCCTGATGTTCTGAATAGCATTCTACCGCCACCGATAGAATTGTTACACGCTTCAAAGAGTTGCGCTCCCTGCTCCAGTTCTCTGAACATTCTCTCGACTTTCGGTGTGGTCCGTGGCGTTTCCTTGACCATGTCCCATAGAGACTTAACCTCTTCTATCCGTGGTAGCCAAGACCCTGAACATTCGTCGTGGATCTTGATAAACTTGATCAAAGCAACGAGATCAGGCATTACAATGTCAAGTATTTCCATATGCTCTCTAGCTATGGTAGCCTCGTACATCCATGTCGCGATTGTTAGGAGAACGTGTTGGCGGAATGAGTTCCCCATGGCCTCAGATGCTGGACTTTGGTCACCGTCGGTGTCCGCGACCTGCGTGCGCCAAAAAGCCTCAATCCTAGTTTGACCATTTGGTAAGATTCTGGGTAGTTGCAAGCAAAGCTTTAGCTGACTCTGCACTGCGAAAGGACCCCGAGTATATTCGAGATCGGCGATCGCGTCCCAATGCATAGCACTCAGAAAGAATTCATTATCCACAATCGTTGGCTGGGGGGATCGTGGAGCTAAGTTAAAAGCACTATGTGGTCTCAGCGGACAGCAGTACGCAATTGCCTGAAGACCCGACACACTGTAATCTGGAACCCAAGACGGAAGGCCGGGAGTTTGCTTGGAGTCGTGGTCGATTAGAGAAAAGATAGACGTGCTATCTGTTTTGGTCGCAATCTCCCGGGTGACGTTGATAAAAATTTGGCCGATAGGCAAGCGGTAATCTGGGCTCAAGAGATCTGTGGTTGCATACGCTGCCCCCGAGACATGTTTGACGATGGCCAAAACCGCATATATGTTATCGCGGTAATCTGTCGCCTGGAAGTATCGTGTTTCGAAGAGTAGGAGCTCAAGAAGGAGATAAAACACCCTGGCGTCTGGATTCCTCAGAGCTTCCTGCACTTGACCAGGGTCGCTCGCTCCATGTGGTGTCCAATGTTTTCGAACGCGAAAATATGCTGCGGGAGCTCCAAAAGTCAATCTAAGTCCTGCGCCGTCCTTTGACAATTTCGCAAGTTGTTCCAGGTTTGGGACCCAGTTGAGAGTAATCATCATCTCGGAAAGATTCGCTAGTTCGACCCAGCGAATGATATAGTGACCGCACATTAACATTGAATATTGGGACAATGCTATTTCTTGCACAATCCATGCACGACTGAAGTACTGGCGATCAAAGAAGGAGCGCAGAGCTTTCCACTCCTTCGGTTTGACTATGCTCACACCTGCTCTCTCAAAAAGCTCCGCTGAGTCGTAGCCATACTTTGACCCAAATCTCTCGGACAACCAAATTTTGACGACAGGCCTCAATCTGAAGATAAGCTTGATTGCCATCAACGTATCCTCGTCAGCTTTTCCTACCCAAGATACTACGAGGGATGCTGCTGCGTAGACCTGGCCCATCAGTCCTACTTGGTGACTGCGCTCACTCATGTCGTCTTGGTTGATACAGATAGCATCGATCCACAGTAGCATTTTGCCTGTTCCTTGTGGGACAATAGAGAATCGCAATTGATTCAGCGCATCGTGGAGATTTGGCGTAACGAGGAAAGGCTTGGTATCGACCCAGACGGTCCTCGATGGCTTTGTAGCCGTATATGGATGGACTAGAGGGTCTCCCCATGTGTAAGAAAGGGCGAGATAGGGAGGATGATCTAGCAGATTGTAGGTGTCTATAGACATCACAATGTCGCTGTTGAATTCTCCTGGCTTCAACTCTATCAAGCGTATCGAAGTGGATGATTGTAGTGGCGGTAAGGAATCATCGTTCGCCATGGATGATTTAGCCTCTTCCCTAGGAGGGGAAGATGTGGATAGAAAGTGGAAAGCTATGCACAAAACGGAGCTTGGTGTTCGATTCTAAATGAATCTCACATCCTAGCAAAACATTAGGCAACAGCCTCCAGAGTGGGGATTCAGGTATGTTGTTTTGATCTCGAACAGGGTTGGACTACCAATCAAAGTAACCTCGCAGCCGCCTTGTACGACTTGCTACGCCACATTATGCACGCCAAGAGCGGGCAAATTCAGACATTCGGTGACATGGCGAAGATTTACGCAAGAAAGCTTATAGTAAGTAAATGATCGCGCAATCAAGGATCCACCGCCCTCCCACCCATCTTCCTCCACACCATCTCCCTAGTCCAACTCCTCCTATCCTTCCCCACCTGCAAATCGCCAGCCTTCGGCCCCGTCTGCCCCTCAACATCCTTCGTATTCGTCTTCTCCACACTCCCATCACAATACATCACAAACCCATCCAACGCCAACGTCTTAATCACCGTATTAATCTTCAAATACGGCTTCTCCAACGTAACCCCCTCCTGATCCAAATTACACAACTTCCTCCTCAACTTCTCGTTCGTGACGCCCGGAAAGTTCACATTATTAGTGCGTATGCTGGACGGACTGAGCGCCACGCCATCATCCGACCATTCGCCGTTATACGTGTAGTTCACATACTCGACTTCGAAGACGGGCTTGCCGATGGTGTTGGGCCGCGGCGCGGTCGTGAAGTTGGAGTACACGGTGCAGTTCAGGTATTGCACGCATTCTTCGCTGATGGCGAAGTCGACGTCGTCGAAGATGTCGCCGAGGATCTCGATGCAGTTTTTTATGCCGACGGACATGTTTTTGGAACGGGCGTATTCGGAGATCTTGTGGAGGTAGGCGACGGTGTCGCTGGGGACGATGGCGGGGGTGAAGCCGTTGTCGTTGGAGTAGACGTCTGTTGAGATGTTAGTAGGTTATCGGGGGGTGTTGGGGAAGGAAACTGACCGACGTTGTCGGGCTCAATGGCGTCGCAGCCTTTGGATGCGGCGAGATCGATTCTCTTCTTGATTACTTTGAGCACGTTGTCCCGTCTGATGTCTAGATATCTTTCTCCCGGCCAATCAGGCAGCTCCAGGCCGAGGTCCTTCTTGTCGAAGTCTTTGTAGTCTGATCGCCACGACTCTGCTGTCGCGGCGCTGAAGTAGCATATTGTACGTTGTCCCAGTTGCTTCATCTTCGAGATGGTCTCCGCCGGCGTCCAGAACATGTCGATTTCATAGATGCCGGTGTTGGGTCGGATGTAGTTGTCATCCACGTCTGGAATGCCGGTGAGGATAAACTGGATGTTGGACTTCATGGGTGGGGTCCAGTATTTGGGGGCCTGCCTCGTGGAAGGGCTGATACGGGACGTGAGCACAGAAGATGATAGCGGGAGGTCATTCGTGGGAAGCCCATGAGCCACGCTCCACAGAAGGGCTGCAATCAAGCCGATGGGTGCGAACATGTTGGTATGCGCTCAGAACTTTGGCTAGACCCAAGCGGTGCGCCGTCAGGGACACTGAGGCAATCCGATAATGTTTGAGAAGGACATAGTAGCCTTTTAAAGATATGAGCAATCAATGCGGTCCAGGTCGTGCCAGTAGATCTTGGGAAGATCGGCGGCTGCGATTCCATTTCCAGCACCACGACGGTCCCTGATGCGTGACCTCCATCCAATTGCATGGACCATGTTTTGGTCCTCATTTAGAGACCAAGGTAGATGTGCTGCGCGCACTTACAGTAGATTGATTGGTTGCACTCGCAGTGAGCCATTTGGCTGCGACTCCAATATACCCGAGAACAAGCGGGTACATTTCCATTTGCCGGTCATGGCCATCCCAAAGTGGTCATAACCATAGATTAGGTCCAAGCGATCCAGCGAACATCGTTTCTTTTTGAAGCCCTCAACCCGGCGTGAAATCTCTCGTGCAGGTTACGGTGCACCGTTACCTTCGTATTGGGCGCTTGACATGAAGTTGGGTTCCGACTCCATGCAGCCTTTATGTTTGCTGCGCTCCAGGGAAGCTAGGCATCAAACGGGACAACGATAAACCAACGTGATTAGTATGGTGTTACTCTTCCATTTCACAAAAAGAAGTCTATGTACTGGGTATCTAATTATCAACGCACAAAACAAGCGCATTCCGCATCTAAACCCCTTCCCTCTCCCTCGTCATCATCCCAACCTCACTCCCGCCTCCTCCACCTCCATCCGCCATCTCACTCCTCACACTAACCGTACTTGTCACATTCACCACCAACTTCTCATCGCTCTCCTTCTGCGTATAGCTAATATGGAACAAACTCTTCTTCTTCGCTACTCCTCCACCCCGACTCACAACGTGTCCGTCATCCGACGACACGAGCGTGCGCTTATTGGAGAGCAGCGAGAAAGATGACGCGGTCTTGAGGTGCGTAAAGAATTTGGGTACGACAGGCAGGAAGAGGACAAACATGCCCGACGCGATCTCGCCGTAGCATGCGATGGACATGTACCAGGAGTCACGGGTGAAGTCGGTGGAGTGCATTTGCTTGTCGTTGTAGAAGAGGCACATTACAGCAAACCCGCAGGGGCTAGGTCGACGTTAGTACTTCTAAATAGTCATAGGAGAATTGGAGTGGGACGTACACGATGCCTGCGAGGAAGACGATGGAGAGCCTCAGCCGCTGTTTACGGTCCACGCGCATCAAGTTCCAGATTACTTTCTGCGTTAAGAAGAGGATTGATAGGTCGCCGATCAGGTTAACGGCAGCGGTGGACATGGCGATGATGCCGATCTCCATGCATTTGCCTGGGAGCCACGGCTTCCAAGCTTTTTCGATGGGCTGGCAGTTGAAGAGCATGAGAAAGACGATGATGGTATAGTACAGTACGTTCAGCCATATCAAGCCGTGGACAACGTAGTAGGTCTTCGATTGCGAGCCGCGTGGAACGAAGATCCGGAGAACCTGGATCAACATGGCCACTTTGATGAGGACGATGGCTATGTTGTAGAATATGGACGATATGCGGTACCACATGAGGTATTTGCCAAATGTGAGCATCGTCATGTCCCAGCTATGGATAATGGGGGCGAATTGATTGATTTGGAAGCCGCATGCGATGTGAACGATGGCAGCGATCTGTAAGTTCTTAGTATTGAAACGCGCATGTGCATTGGGGGAAGGCGAGCGTACCCAAGCGGGAGGTATCAAGTCTACACCTGCATTAGTGTCGCTGAACTTGTTCACAACACTGAGATTGCGCTTACAGTCTTCCAGATACAACTTTCCCATGATGCAGTACTTGACCAAGAACCGAAACCAACAGAAAAGTGTGACAGTGGCGAGCGAAAGCGCGAGCGTCGTATATGCAAGCGCAGCCTCGTTCTGTGGATCATCGAAGTTGGAGACATGTCCTGCAGGTGGACTCGCGACCGGGCGATTCAAGTCCATCACCGGCATGTTGTTCGACTCGATCGCATGCCTTGTTGGGAGAGCAGGTCGCGATGAAATGTGCGAGAAGTGGTATCAAGCTCTGGGGATGCGGACCTGGCCGAGGCTGAACATAAGGGCAGACCGTGATGCCCTGCCCTCGGCGTCTGCACGCTGTAGAGGAGCCCCGGAAATAGTATGCGCTCAGGCCATGTGCGCAAGGGCTAACCGTTTCGTGCTTCCCCGATCGCTCCTTTGGGGGCCGGTAAATCGAAGTGCAAGGCTCAGACCGATCGTTGAAGCAAGGGTATTACCTTGTGCTATGCAGCAGGAAAGTAAGCATCCCACCACCACAACGCACCTAAGACATGATTACAACTGCTCCACCAATAATGCGCGTTTGACGAAGAAATTGAATCAATGGAAGGCCAGGCCGATCAGTGAATTGCTAGCCTTGATGGGGTATGGCAGCGGTAAGGCGGGACGCATCGACGCTAAGGGCGCTCTGTGTTCTACAAACCCGATCGCCTAACACATTGTTTGTGGATGATGGATTCGCGAAGGAACGAAATCGCACCCCAAAATCGCACCCCACAATCAGCCTTGTCCATTAGTGCGACCGCTTTGTGTGGCGCCCGATCCATACATCTATATCGTGGGCTTCTCACCGGTCTGAGTAAGACGAGACTGCTTGGTACGCATTCGGCTAATAACTCTGCTGATGCTGGCCATTCGTGGTTGCAGCGCGTTGCATATTGGCTAGGGTACGTGGAGATGACAACACACGGCGCTAGCTGTGATTGGAAAGTCAGCATAGGACTTGGTATCGCCATCGTGGTTCGCTCCGGACTCTGTGGTGGTGACATACAGTGAGAACCAAGTCCGTACGCCAGTTGCGCGTATAGAGCGCTCTGGACACTAACCTGAATTGATGGTCGTACAAAGCAAGTATACATTCGAATGCAACAATCGCATACGGCCTCGTTGATCCAGGGGGTAGCAATACACAGTCGCCCCAACGACGCCCTCATTGGAACTGCTTGCCTATCAGGTGTGCAAGCCAATGAATGGATAAGCTACTGCAGCCAGGTGCCAGGCTGGACCCCAGTTGCCACTGATGAGGCGACCGGACTGGAACATTAACTGATTTTTCAGATCTGGCTCCTCGAGCACGAGCGTCCGGCGCATCGTTCCATCGAACCCTACCCTAGCCCCAGCTCGTGTAAACAAGTCGCTGAGCTCGACATGTTTTAGTTGAAGCTCTGTAGCAATGTCGATCATCACTTGCCTCCACTCTCCATCTTTTACAATGCAGTGGCACAAGGTTAGAGATTTTAGCCATGCATGGGCCGGCTCAAGGAATTGCAACAAGTCTTCAGTGTGCGGAACCCTGAAGAGATGAAGTCTGCACGTTCTTAGACGCGGATATTTGCAGTGACGCGCCATCTCCGAGAGTACGTTTTCTTCCAGGCTGCTGAAACAAGAGAGGTCCAGTGACTCCAAGTTCCTCAGCTTCGCGAGAAACCGAACCAAGAATGACGCCTTTCCATTTGGCATCTCAGGACCGTCGTCCGGGGATCTCCAGTCGCGAATGTTCATTTTCAGGACCTTCAGACCTAGGAATATATCGTCGAATACAACGAGCAGAGGTGACAGACTCTCAAGCCGGCCCGTGCTGACGGCACCATATCTCCTTGCTGGGTCGACGGAGATGGTCTGAACGATGAGTTTGGACGTTGCAACTGCTGCCATGGTAGAGACGAAAGGGCGGCTCATCTCATTTTGGCTGCTCTCACAATAGCGGCGGCCGAAAAGCAGGAAGTTCTTCTTCATGCCGTCGTAAGCAAAGACAATGGACTGCAGCCTTCCAAGATGCTCGAAGACGGCCGTGAGAGCTTTGCGATCGTGCCGTGTCTCATTCCAAAACCTCGTGGCGTGCTCGAAACTGGCTTCAACTTCACTATAGCGAATTTGCACATCATTGCGTCTTGCTTGGTCCTGTTGTAGATCCGCCTCGATTATTCCTTTCTCTAGCTCCCATAGCCTGATTGCAAAGCGTGGGGTAGCATCGATGATCAGGTCGCGGAGGCTTCTTCCAAAGTACACGTCGGAAGTGATGTGCGCCAATCTGTCCAGACTCTCGGTGGTCCATGCAATCGTTCGCGTGCGGAAGAAGCGCTGCCGGAACTGGTGGAGTGACTGCTGATTAAGCGAGTGCGAAACTAACCGGAAAGAGCGAAACGTGTCGAGATCGAGATAGGCCGTAATGTGTTCTGTTAGCTCAGTTGGCAGATCTGGTAGCATGTTTGAAAGAGAATTATGAACTCGAAATAAGGGTGAAAATCTGACTTCAGGTTTGCATTTAAACGGACGAGCAGACTGTGAAGATCGCCGCAAGGTCACAGAGGTGGAGAAGCTGGCTGGTCACGCAGGGCGCGGCGAGCTGATGACGATAGCGCGCGCTAATGTGGTAATGGAAGACTGCTCTCCTTAACGCTTACACAGATCAAGAGACACGTGAGATATCGTTCTGGTTCCTGATGATTAATCTTCGCAACCTCAAGATGCGAGGGACCGAAGTCCGTGGGTCTAGCTATCCGAAGTAACTTCTCTTGATTCGTGCGGTTGCTCAGCATAATCAGTGACGTCTTTTTGATTGTTCATTTAATCGCTATCGTCTCCGCTGGCGCTGCTTTCACCGCTCCCATCGGAGCTTTCCGTGTCAGAATCTGCATCTGACCTGCCTGCGTTCTTGTCTTCGTCGCTTGAAGATGAGTCGTCACCGCTGCTCCCTTCCGAGCTAGAGTCTTCCTCCTCACTGCTACTACTATCGCTGCTTTCATCACTTGATACATCAGTCCTGCGTTTTCGTTTGCGCGCGCTGTTTTGAGCAACAGCTGATGACTCCTCGGAAGATGCTGCCTTAGCGCTTCCAAGTCCGGTTTGCGGGGTAGTAGCAACAGGCATGGCGATGTTTAGAGCACGGCAGAGTGCCTCTGCGCGACTTCGCTTTAAACGTCGAACGTATCCTTCCGGGTATTGGTGGTCCGCCATGTTCTCAATATCACCGTCCGTTCGTCTTCGCTTCCGTTCTCTCGAGAGACGTTCCTGGAGCGCAGCTTCCTTCATCGCCTCACGCTCGTCCATGCCCTCTTTGCCCTCCTCCTCGTTGACCTCATGGATAGTATTCATGCAACGTTCCCTAAGTCTGTTGATGACTCCTGCACCTTTGAGACCCCTCACGTACTCCAGCAATGCGTCCGAATACTCCTCTGGGATGCGGAAAATGTTTAGCGAATTCTCGAGCACGTCGTTTTGAATTGCTTTGTTGAACTTCCAGTTGGCTCGATCTTGGTAATACTGAGCGAGGTAGTTGAGATAACGAGAGGGGTCCTTCTTCTTGCCGGTGGTCGGCGCCTTCAGTGGTATTGAAGACGATGATGAATTGCTGTTTGCAATGTGCACTTCAGGCGGCTTGGTGAATTGCGCGACCTCAGCTGGGGTGAAGTCTGCGTCTGATCCTTTCTGCTCCGCCACCCACGCTTTGAAATAATTGGAGGCACTATTGCCGTCGCTCGCCTTGGTGTCAGGAGTGAACGTCACCGACTTACGTCGGTCGGTCTTTGGGGGTGACAGGCTAGCACTACTGATCTTGGTGGACTGTTGCCTCTGAGGGGTTGCCAAAGATCCTGGGGCGAGAGACTCGGTCTCGGTAGACGGAAGTAAAGTCGAGCCATTTGCCGCCGAATCTGTGCGTCCAGGTGAGAGAGACGGTGTTCGCACGGCTTTTGACGGCGCCAGACTTTGCTCGTGCGACCCAGCATTTACTTTCCGTGATTTCTGACCATTCTGAACCAGCCTCGGCTCTTTCTCTCTCTTTTTCCGGTAATTCAAGTCACCACCCTTCTTCTTGCGATAATTTGGGTCGCCTTTGGGTTGGGCTTGGTCAGCCGGCGATGCTTCACTTGTTGCCGGTCTCAATGAACTGAGCTCTACCTCTGGAGCAGCGCCGGCGTCCCCGGTGCTAGAACGATCTGCCCAGTCGTGCTTGCTCTTTTTGACAGAAGCACCCTCTACATCAGCCGCATCAGAATGATGCTTTCGCTTGCCAAGCTTGACCTGATCTTGGGACGTTTGGCCAAAATTGCGGTCTCCGTGCAACTCGCCATCATGCTGAACGGAGGAAAGGTCAGTCTGTGTCTCCACGGTCTGGCGATTGGTTTCGGGCTCTTTTGGAAAGTTCTTGAGCTTCAGGCCCAGACGCTTCCAGGCCGGCACGAAGGTGCTGGGTTGTGCCATGTCGCAAGAGGAAAATGGGAGGTATTCACGGTTTGCCTCAGCGGGTTTCCATCGCTCAAGCCCGAATCAGCTCGTTGTGTCGTTTCTGTCAGTATCAAATGTCAAATGAGAAGGCTGCAGACAGAAATTTGGACCTGCCAAGAAAGGGCGAGGGTGGCGCGGGCCAATCGCAACTGCCCCAGCCGGCGATCGCCTTGACCGAGAGACAGCTCCAGGCTTCCCGCAACGCGTAACGGCACGACAGCATTCACCTCCATCAACAGGACCGCACGCTCTCCCCCGCTTACGCCCAATTTCCTCGAGCTCCGCAGCTGAACGACCCCGCGACACATAAACACAAACACCCGCCGCCATCATGTCTGGTGCGTTGCGAGCTCCGGTAGCTCATATATGACGCTGTGCTAACAACGGTCTCTCGCACAGGAAGCGCAGGCTACGACAGGCATATTACCATCTTCTCAGACCAGGGTCGCCTCTACCAAGTCGGTACGCTTCACCCGCCCCACGCTGCATGGGCTGCAGGCTTCATGGTAGAGCTGCGCTGACAGCTCCAGAATATGCGTTCAAGGCGATCACGGCGGCAAACATCACATCGGTGGGCGTGCGGGGCAAGAGCTGCGCAGTAGTCATCTCGCAGAAGAAGGTCCCCGTAGGTGCCAAGCTTTACATCAAGTCTACGAGCTTTGATTGACGCTATGAACAGGACAAGCTGATCGAGCCCTCCTCCGTCTCCCACATCTTCAAACTCTCGCCGTCGGTTGGCTGCGTTATGACGGGCTCGATAGCTGATGCAAGGGCCTCAGTGAGTCGGGCGCGCGGCGAGGCTGCTGAGTTCCGCTATAAGTTTGGATACGAGATGCCCTGCGATGTTCTGGCCAAACGGATAGCCAACATCAGCCAGGTCTACACCCAGCGGGTAAGCAAGGCTGCGCCAGCTGAAGCGAGGAGAAAGAGACGTTCTGACTTATTCACAGGCTTACATGCGACCGTTGGGCGTTGCCACTACGCTCATCTCTCTGGACACAGAATTCGGACCCCAGCTGTACAAGTGCGACCCCGCAGGCTACTATGTCGGCTACAAGGCTACAGCGTCTGGACCTAAAACACAAGAGGCGCTCAACTTTCTGGAGAAGAAGCTGAAGAACAAGGAGCATGCAGAGGGCAGCTGGGAAGAGGTTGTCGAGCTGGCCATCACGGCGTTGAGCACGGTTCTGTCGGTTGACTTCAAGAAGGGTGAGCTGGAGGTAGGCATCGTGGGAGGTCCCAGGGCAGACGGCGAGGACGGCACGGACCCGCAGTTCAGGTCCCTAACTGAGGAGGAAATCGACGAACGGCTGCAGTCAATCGCCGACAAGGACTGAGACCCGCCGCTGAGGACCTGGGTACAGTGGGCGTAAGAGAGGTAGCAGCGGGCTAGCCGGCAGCATGAGGACTCTGCTACGCCAAAGAGGGAGCCAAGAGACGCAGTTCTGAGCGGTAGACTGCTTATTCTGACTCTGCATCGGCTGCGCGCTCTGAGATCTGGCGTGAGACGGGAGGGGTCTCGCAAGCGGCCTCTTTCAGCCGCGAACGCGTGTGGGTTCTGTATGTACTAGCCTCACGTCAATGACAACGTTTCCTCTCACTCCAGCTGCACCGACGCAGGAACACATGGCGCGACGTCATGCTGCTGATTTCACTGGCCAGCAACAGCACAGCCGTAGTGTGGCTGACACAGGACTGAACTGTTGCGGTGACCCGCACGCAATGTGAGCCTCGCCGGTAGCTGTCCGGCGAGCTTTTCAGTTCACATTCACCACCGCCTAATTTTGGAAGCAGGCCAATCGCAGCCGCCGAATTCGCTGCTTCGCGCAGCGTGGCTCGGAGCCTTACCGGATGAGGCAGCTGCGCCAAACCCAACTTGGCGATGTGGCGCTCTGTCGACTGCTGAACACCATTGGCAGGCCCAGCTATGCTCTTGCAAGAGTACCATGACAGCTGGAGTGGATGGGTCCGTGGTGCCTGAGGACTGCGCTTGGATGCCGTCTTTTTCTCCATCTCCATACTCAATCCTACTCTTCCACCTTATCGTAACCCCCTACAGCGTGCCTCGCGATGCTGAATGGTGCAGCTATCCAGCTGGTTCGCCTGCTCACGACCGAAATGTGGATCTCTCGGCAAGGTCTAGCAGCGGGAGCAGCCTACGGCCTTGCGACTACACTGAACCACCGTTGAGCTTCCACACTTATCTTTCTATATAACGGTCGCCACGCCGCCGTTGGACTACACCACCTCAGTCAAGCCAGCCTCGGATCAGCATCATCGCTACCAAACTACCCTTCGTTCGCTCTCTTCAAGTCTTCTTCAGCCATTCACTCCATCAAAATGTCCGACGGTCGTAAGGCTACCCCTACTCCACCTCACTATCGTCTTCCTTAATACCTGTTTCTTCCCCAACCGATCTCACCACGCTGTCGAAGTTCAGGATCACCAACTAAATCATTCCCTCTAGTCAACGACGCCCGCGCCATACGCATCGCGGAGATCATGAGCGACTTCCGCAACTTGCAATACTACCTCAGCCAACTTCGCGCCTCCCCTACGGCAGAGGAGTACTACCTCGAAGGCTACTCACTACTCCGCCAATGCACCAGCGAAGCCCAAAGCATCCTCACGACCCCCTTCGCCGCTACCAGCGGGGCAACGGGGGGTGATCCTGAGCGCGAGAAGCAGCAATTGAGGGCGTAAGTGCATCTCGTCTCGCATCATTTCTGATATCCTGGAATCCTGAAATGACCGTTCCCCCAAGAACGGCAAACGGGATGAAGTAGAAAAGAGGCAATGAAGGTCGAGGCTGACGTCAGACTAGTATCATTGTCGATGCTGCGGTACGACGTTTTCAGTGCCAGAGGGCATACTTGAGAGCACACGCGGGCTTGAGGTGGATGAACTCGCGGAACAGCGTCTTGCGGGGACAGAGGCCAAACGCGAGCCACTTTGCGTCCCTGCAAGCGGCTGACAGTACTTTGCGAATGGTACGTCAACTACCCTTAAAGTGGACATACCCACATCACTACATCACGGCTTAAGTCGCAATACTGATCCTTTCCTAGGAACTCCTCGCCATCACCGACTCGCACGTCGACAACACGCTTCGCGCCCAGGACGCCTCGCAGGGCAAATGGCTCGCCGAAGACCCCTCCCTAACGCAAATTCAGCAGATGCTCATGAGCCGATGATCCTTTCCATGATCCGATCCTTGCATGAGCCGACATTCGACGCCCTCCCGTCCCCTTTCACCCCCTTGACGGTCTGGGCGTACCCGGCCCTTCTTCGACTCGACACGAACGACAGCCTCAAAAAGTCTTTCCTAAACGATACCCCCCTCCGTTCTGTCCGTCTCAAGCCTTTCCGCGTCATCGGTTCCTTCTCTCATCTTCCATCCGACTCGATTGGGAATTACTACACACGCGCTACATATGCCCACGCATGTCTTCACGTCACTTTCCGCATCGTTCTTGTATACCTTTGCACATTTCATTGGCTCTCGCATTTCGGCTTCGCTTCCACGCGACAGGTACGGCAGTGCAGGTCACGCTACCCCGTCCGGCAAAAGCTGCAGATTAAGTTTGGGTTCGGACGTCCTTGCATTTTTTCGCAGTGTTTCTTTGGTACACCATTGTTGTTGTACCGATTTAGCGTGGGCGTTGGCGTTGGCCTACATTCGCCGACTGGCGGCGCTACTAAGCGACACATTATTCTGGCAGGTTCTCGCGTGGTTCGTGGTCCATTTTGTATGAGGATGCGGAGCGTTCCTACGGGATAAGCCGATGTTGCGTGGCATTTGCTGTATTGGGCAAGGATCTCGATTTGTTTTCTTTGCGTCATTGTTGTACTTTGTTACTGTTGCTGAACTGCACCTTTACACTTTCTTCGTGGATGTAGATATCTTTAATTCGCCGTACATACATAATTCGAATCGAACAGACACAGTAGATTTCTCCCACACTGCCCTTCATCCTATCCGCCCAGTTCCCCCACCTCCATCGCACAACCTCCATATCACGACAAGTCCACTCGGTTCACCCTTCCCCAAAAACAAGCAAACCCCGCCCTGCGTAGTTCCCATCCGCATTAGTCGACCCGACGTCCCCTCCCTCCACCTTTCGCCTAGCGCCAGATCTAGACTTCAGCTCGCTCCCTCCAGCTGAGCACCGCAGCACTTCCCATTCCGGACCTCCAACCCGACGCAGCGGCTCAGCTCATGCGCTGCAGCACATTTTTAGCACGCGATAGCGACGCGCACCGCATCACATCGCAAACCTCTCCGCGGACCGCCTCGCTGCGCCGTGCATCTGGGTACTCGCACGTGGTAAACCGCGTCCGTCCTCCAGACGCAGCCTCACAGAAAAGCTTATACCCTCATCCCCCTGTTCCCCGTGCCTCATCCAGACATTTCCTGCATAACCTCCACCTCCATCGCCATCGCATCGTCCATCGGCCCTGTCCCTCCGTTCCCACACGTTCCCCAGCCCAGACTAAAATCGCTCCGGTAAGGCGCGCGCACGGACTCCACGTGGAGACCCTGTCCGCAGCGCAGCCCTGTCGCCAGCCCTACCGCGTTCGGCATGGTGCCACGTCGGGGCTGCCGATCGCATGCGCGGTTCTGTAGCGGGGACGGGGTTGCCGATCTTTGGGTGAATTGCGAGGTCGGCGCGTGGGTTGATTGCGGTGGGTGACGGGGTTGGAGGTTATGGGAAAGATGGGAAGGGAAGGGAATGAGGTGACGTGCGGAAAAGGTTTCCCTGGATGGTTTTGCCACGCGGGAGGGGGGCAGACAGGCTGGAGGAACGAGACGTGTGCGCAGGATCGTGAAGCGGGGATCACCATACATGCTTGACAGCGAACAGAGACGTAAACGGGTTATCGCCCGTTCGAGGAAACTACATGTCTATCCATCTCATCGTCGACAAAGCTAATCCCAAAGAGCAGACTTTCTCGTTCCTGGACCATCATAAACCATCACCACACATCGCACCGCCGCATACCGTACACCTCGACCCCTGCTCTATGGCGAGCGCCTCATCTCCTCACGTTGCCTCGCAGTCATGGCGTCGAACTCACGTAACTGCCTCAGCCTGACTTCGTCCAACCGCGTCAAGCTCCCCTCGCGCAGCCCAACATCTTCTTCCCGCTGAGCCAATGTCCTTTCGCGATCGTCCAGAACGCTCTCTCGGACGTTCAGACGCTGTTCGCGGCTGTTCAGAACGTGCTCTCGCGCGGTTAGGCTTATGTCCATCTCTTCTCGGGCGTTCAGGCGCGTCTCCATCTCGTGAAGCTCGCGCTCTGCGTCAGAGTTGAACTCCGGGGTGGGCGAGAAGATGAAGGGGTTAGGATCCCTCCTGGATCGCTGGTTGCGGCGGAGGCTGCTAGACCGCGGTGGTGCGAGCAGGGACGGTATTGGAGACATCAAGAAGTTACGGCGACCCTCAGCTGGAGCTTCCCCAGACGGCCGCGGCAGGGGCGGGTGCTGCTCGGTATCCTGGTCGGCTTCGTCGTCAGAGACCATTGTGGCGTCTTCGCTGTTGTCCGCTGGTGGGTCATTCCGTGCACTGGTCGGCAGGCCCCAGTTCTGCTGGGTGAGCATCTGGATATTCTGCGGCGTGGGGCGAGCACGAGGAGGAGGATTCCAGAACGAAGCAGGAAATGGTGTCGGTTGTCCTTGCTGTTGCTGCTGAGTTTGTTGGTCCTGCTGAGCCTGGCCGTTACTGCCGCCGTGGTTGCGACTGGTCTCATCGCTGTCGCCGTTCTCACGCTTGATCGTGGGAGACTTGCGTTGGGCTGCAGTAGCGGATTTGCTCTTCTTCTTGTCTTCCTTGGCCTGCTTACGCTGGGTAATGCGAGCTCGCTCTCGGACACTGTTGATGTCGCGCGTGATCGAGTTGAAGCTTTCCAACGGCTATGAGATAAGTCAGCAAATGTAGAGACCAGTGGGACATATCCACTCTCATGGTACGTACGTCATCGTCACCGTCGCTATCAATGAGGTTGATGACACGGTCTCGCCGTCCGAAGAGGACATCATGAGCAGGGCCGACGGAGGACGGGGGAGGCGCCACACCAACAGGAGATCGAGCAGGGCCGTTAAGCCCAGTGGCCCGTGATCGGGGCACTGCAAGAGGGCGTGAAGCCGGCCTGATCAAATTGACGAAGTCTATTCGTGTGGGACGTTGCGCCTGTGCTTGGCTCGAGCCTGGTGTAGCAGCGTTTCCGGGATTGCCCCAGCGAATTGGAGATAACGGCGCTCCGACTGAAGCTCCCGCTGGCGCATTCATCCATACAGTTCGACAAAGGGGACACTTCTTCTGCAGCCTCGGGTTGTTCGTAAGCATCGCCGTGAGGCAGCTGCGACCGAAGATGTGTTTGCATCCCTCGATGTTGATGCGCACCGACTGTTCGGAGACGTACGTGTCGAGACAGATTGGGCACTCATCGAGAATTGGCATGTCTTGTGGGTCGATGACCTCGGTCTTCTCCTTCAGGAAGGTTGTGCAAAGCTCGCGCGCGGCCTTGTGGTCGGCCATCACGAATGCAGCCGAGGGTTCTTCGTTCGCAAGTGTAGAAGTCGCGCCGTCGGTGAGCGTGTAGAAGTGATGTACGGCGGTTTAAATGGGCGGGGCAGAGGTGAGAGGTCGGAGCGCGTGGCAGCGCGTGGGAGCGGTGAGTGACACGGGTGCCTGCAGCGGGGTGTTTACCAGCAAACAACATCTGAGCTCTCGGAAATAGGCAATCGAAACCCAGGGGCCATACCCGCAATCGTATTGAATAAATGACGCGTGAAAGCATCAAAGCAAACAAGATACAGCTTACCTGACACCAGAACGAGCTGTCGCTGCTGAACTAGAGCGAGAAAGGACGAGCACTCCTCGACCACACAACATTAATATTCTGGTTTCACTCCACTATGTCACTAATGTGCCTTACAGTAAGGTCCTACTTATAGAGAAATCTGTGGCGTTTCCAGTGCAAAGGCACTCACACTCCTAAGCTAACAGCCCGCAGTCTTCTATTACGTTCAGCCAATGGAATAAAATAATGCGGCTATAAATAGGAAAGATGCATTCCTTAGGATTTGCAGATAGTATCATACATCAAAGACGGAGTCAGGATGCGTCCCCTATACTACTCCACAATTGCAACCTCTGAACGCGGCCACCCTGTGCTTCCACTACAACATTGCCGAATCCCACATCAAAGACTATTCATACTTTCCTGGTTACTTGTCACACAAAAGGTCATGATACTAAGTAGAAAGCCCGATTACTAGTAAGATGCTGATACGCAACTGCGTCAACCTAGCTACACGTGATCGGAACTTCTTAAGAACAACCAGCAGCATCCCCGCACTACCAGTAGATATCTCCTTCGTTAAACGAGTGACGGCAAACTTGAGCGCCCGGGCAGTCCTGAAACTGTCAGCAAGAAGACGGGCAAACATGTAGGAGCAAAGTAAGTGAGAAGACCCATACTAGCAATGAGAAGAAGGAGGGAGGGGTTAGACACCGAATGATGAAAGTTATTGCGGTGGTGGAGCTTACATTGTTAATGTTGCAAGCCCGATGATTTGCGAATATAGCAGAAGCCATGCTCGTTGCAGCGAACGTCTGCATGTTGACGAGTAAGATGTTTGACAAGTGGAAAGCTGGACTTTTGCAAGAGGCGAATCAAGCTTCCCCAGTACTTTCCCAGCGGCATGCAGTCTAGGTGACGCCACGATGTGAAGGAGTCGGAGTAGTGGTCTGTCTTCTGTGTGCGACTCGCCACTCTAGTCTATAGGATATGAGTCGGCGCGACTCTGCTGCCGTGTCAGGTAAAGGAGCTTCTAACTGACTGTCTAGAACTCCAGCAGCAGGATACGCGCACGCCAAAGATGGTAGTCTAAAAGCGTGTCACCATCAACGTTTTGCCTGGATCTTAAACAGAAAGAGACATGCCGCAAAACGAGCCAAAGAGAAGTAGTCGGAGCCGAAACCGAAACCATGAGTATTATCACTTCCATAAGTTTTCCGGCCACCGCCCATGGGAGAAGAAAAGGCAAAGTGGGGGTTTCTTATATGTCAGGTTGATTCTAATTACTATATAATAGGCTCTATTGGCTGTCTAACGTTAGGTAACCTATATCTGGTTCTATATTATGTCTCCTATTCCCATGTTACCTCTACTAAAGCTAGATAGCGAATCATATATATACCAATCGTAATTGGAATCAACTAGACATGTGAATAGATAAGAAATATCCACTTTGCTCCCATGGGTAGTGGCCGGAGAACTTGTGGAGGGCACCGATATCAAAGCAGAAAAACATTTTCACTTTCCCCTCCTTGACCCACTGCCCACGCGCACACTCCTGAACCGCCATTCGTACATTTTACAACCATCGCCCAACCTTCAACACAACTATGCAGCTCATTACTCTCATCCTCAACACCGTGTCTTGCGCCAGCTTGGTCTTTGCGTGCAACACCCAGGACATACATTCACATTAACTATGGGATTGAGCTAGAACCAAAAATTGACACACTGTGACGTAGGACTGCCCCGGTTACAAGGTGTACAGGCACGCCAGCATCGGTGGAGGGACAGCCTCCAACTGTGTCGAACCGAGTGAGTGCACTGATTGGGATGATGGGAACCCGTGGTGCAACTAGATGCACTTGCTCAAAACGGTGACTAAAGTGGCCTGGGAAGGGACATTTGAGAGTCTTTGAGGGATAAGAAAGTGTCTTGATGGGTTGGAGGCGCGGTCAAACTGGGATGTGGAGTGCTGGCAATAATGACGATCTGAGAAGGTTGGGACATAAGCCGCATGTTTTAGCCGGATGATAATCAGATCTTGTCATTTCTACAACATATAGCACAGGGGTGTGTGATAGGAATTGTATCTGCCTCAATTCGATGGCTTCTAGTACTACAACGCCAAAGACTGGCACTGCATTAGCCTAGGAAAGACTGATAACAAATTTATGGTGCTAGAATTTATGGGACATTTACTCCACACACTCGTTTGAAGCGCAACAACACAGGAACGGCAGGACCACTCACAACTACGACGCTCCCTCTGGCTCATATGGTGTACACCAGCTTTTCCGCGCTCAGCGGCTTCATCCACTCTTCGCTTCTCTCCACTTTTCTCTCGTCCATTTTCCCACTACCAAGTAGCAGAAATCCGTCTTCCACGACCTTTGAAAGACCCCCAGGCATCTTCCTGATTGGAACTGGTCTCAGCGACGAACCCATCGCCTGACCAAGCCAATTGTAGAACGCAACTGCGAAATCTCGAGCAGCCGGTGATCGCTTCACCACCATACCTTGATACTGCACCGTTTCTCCCAATCCCTCCCAAACCGCGCCGTATATAGGCTCAAAACGCAGTTCACCAGCGTGCCATGCACCGCCAGCCCGCGAGCGCACGACCGCACTTCTGCCGTCGCTACTTAAGATCGAGGACACTTTCTCAACAGAACACCCCTCAGAAATACAGTCATATGCGAAATGCACACCGACGCCACCCGCCAGCCCTCGAATCTGCGCCGGCCAGTCCTCATCGTGATAATCAACGAGATGATCGTAGCCAAAAGGCATAGCTTTCAACATCCCCCAACGCGCTTTACTAGCCGCGCCCACCAGCCTAACCTTCTCCCTCGCAAGACCCGCACTAATCCGAACCATCTGCGCCGCATACAGCCCCACAGCCGTCGAAGCGCCATAGATGAAGAAGTCAATCGTGTCGGGGCGTCGCAGCTTCTCCGCCGCGAGCCACGTCCACGCCGGATGCTCCTCCAAGACCGCTGCCCTGTCATACTCAAACGGCGCGTGTAACCCCAGCCTAAACCACAGCCCCTGCGCAGCCGTCAAAGCGACCAAGCTCACGCCGCACGCGTCTTCAAACGACATCTCATCTGGAACCTTCCACACGAGATCCCACTCTACGCTTGCGCGTTCGGCGAAGGCGCCTGCCCGGTCGTTCACGCTGCAGGCGCCCTGGAGGAATCCAGCTACACGGGAGCCGGGATGGAGGCCGGCGTGAGAAGGAATGGAGGACCCTGTGGAGAGGACGGTGCCGGCGAAGTCGCTGCCGATGGTACGGCCGGTGGGAGCGAGTGGGTGGCGGACGTAGAGGGGGTCGATGGGGTTGAGAGCGATGGCTTTTACGGCGACGAGGATCTCATTGGGGGAAGGGGTGGGAGGGGGATTTCTTTGAGTGTGGCTGTTTGCTCTTCGGCGTGGAGGATGAGGGCTTTCATTTTGGCGAAGGGACGGAGTTGAGATGAAGGGGCTGTTTTGGGGAGATTGGGATGGTCTTGAAAGCGAGGATTGGCAAGGTCGTGTGAGGTGGAGTCGTAGTACAGGTAGGAGCGGCGGTCGCTGTGTTAAGTACGGAGCTTTTGTCTCATCAGTGAGTACTCATGGTAGTGAATAAGCGGCTGGGTTACACGATGCTGCTGATTAATGCCCCCTTCTTCCACCCGAGAGAACTCCGACTACATACGCCCTTCGCATGTTGGCTCATCATGTCCAACTTTGTTTCCCTGGATCTGATGGAAACCATTCCAGAGCGTTCTCTACGGCTATAGTCAACTAAAGTAAGACACATGCAGGAATAATGCTATGCTGATTGCTTCGCATGGGTCACTGATTGGCCGGACAAGGACACGTTGGGACTTCGACGTTTGCTTGGAGATCAAGAGCTTGCATACTGTACAGACCCTCTGGACGGAATTTTGGATTTCTTTTGCATTTGGTAGACGGCACAGCCACTGTATCGGACCTCCTGGTGATGCTGGTCCTATCCAGCCATTCGCCTTCTGGATGGACAGGTTGAGAGAGGTGTGGTATTTCCTGCCGCAGTACTTGGATCGAGTTATTGCAAGGGATGTTGTTGTGGATGGACTTCCTGCGCCGTTATCATTCCTCTTACTTTCTTCGAGTTGTATATTGATGAGAAGCTGTACGCCCGTCAGCAAGAAGTCCAGAGACAACAAGTGTGAGATCCAATAAAACACCCAGAGTAACGAAGAAATAGATGATTTTGGTATCTTAATAACCCATAGCAAACTCCCAACCCAACCTAATGCAACATAGGAAACCCAGAATTGAATACCTTCCAACCGCCGTCCATCCCTCAATCATACAACTATCCCACTTTACTCTAATGGTGGAAATGCGGCTGCTGTGGCTGCTGCGCATAATACATGCCCTCCTGCTTCCCTGGCTGCGCCTGCAGCAGATGCTTCGATTCCTCGCGGTACGTGACCTCCTTATCCTGCTGCGTGAGATCGCACGGCGTGCAGCAGCACGCGCACATGCAGTCGCCGCAGCCGTTGCCCTTGAGGTGGTACTTTGCGCGGACGTCGCCGCGGTTCATCATGGGCAGGATGAAGGAGAGGCCGAGGCAGGCGAGGCCGCAGAAGGCCATGCACTGGATCAAGAATTAGAACGGGAGGGGAGGGGAGGGAGGGGTAAGTACCGAGCTGTTGCAGCATGAGTAGCTAGACATGTTTCCGTCATTTTTGGAGCGGTGGCGCGTTTTGCCGTAGAGGATGCAGGGGCACCACCATGAGAGGCAGCCTTTATTTTGTTAACAGCATTCTTCTCTTCGTGTTGCAAAGCTAACTCACAAGTGCCGATCGGGCTGCAGCATCCCGAGCCCGAGTGGTGCCAGTCCTGCTTCTGGATGGTAGTCATGATGGTCGTGGATGGATGTGTGTTTTGGACGGAAGCAAAAAACTGCTGAAACAAAGCCCACGCGAGCAACGTGCGAGTCGGAACTCAGACTATATAGTCTACAAGCTCAGAAAGGTTGACCGGAAGTCCGTCGTGCGCTCGGATCCGGAGGCGGTCGGCTGCAAGGTGTAAGATGATGCAGGGGTAGCGAGTAAGCGGCGTCAAAGCGACCGGTGTGCTGGTACAACGTGCAGGACAGAACCGTTTGCGGGACGCTTCAGACACGATAGATCAAAGATAAACCGCACAGGCACGAGCAGAGAAAAAGACACAAAGTGCGGTACACACGCCGCTTATAAGAAAACTCGGCGGATGGGCGGGTGGGCGAGGCAGCCCTTCGGAAATGGAAACATGGGGCACGGCTGAGGCTGAGAAGAAGCGCATTAGCCCAACACGAGCATAGCGCTACCCAGCAATAGCAAGCCCAACAGATGGAAGGATGTGCACCATGCCCGAAGCGGGATGCGCAGTCGTTCAGAAACGATCGGACCATTTTGCTGTGGGTCTGTGGTGATGATTACGGGCCGGGTGGTTGTGCTACGCCGCCGTAGCTGAAGGCAGCACTGGAGGATGCTGTGGGGGCTGAGTTTGAGTGAGGGTCCGCAATGCTAGAGAGAGCGCATTTTCCCGTTGGCGTTAATCGCATAGATGACGGACCGAGACTCGACACTTCAATCTTTAAGATGTACTTCTCCGAACGATGAGCAGCGTGAACGCTCGTGAGCAACGTCTTCGTGAGCAGTGGCTGCTAGGCAACATCTCGCGCGAAACCCCGTGCAGACAATGCGATAGAACGGCGAAGTACCCAGCACCGACCACAAATAAGCTTCTTAGCATGCTTGTCGTAAACGCTGTTGCTCCTTGCGTACGGGTGGAAGACAGTTCACGACAGGCGGCGAAGAGAGAGATTTGCGGGGCTTTCACTGCCCTGCGCTGATGGCCCCGAAATAGAAGTCCGGTAGTGCCTGCATTAGCGCCAGCCCTAGTAAGCCGCCCCATAGATCAGCGACCCTGCCGTGGCACTCCTGACCATCGTCATCCGCCTTGTCACTCGTTATTTGTGCTGTATCGTGTTGGTGGGAGCCATGCGTTTTGTGCTCGGTGCATCGCTCGTCGCTGTCGCAAGCGCATACAGAGACTGGTCTGGCATCGATACAAAATGGGCCACCCATCCGGATAAGACGGCAGCGTGGTACGACGAGCATGCCAATGGTCGTCTTCCGGAGCTCGCGCCGGCTATCACGACGATCGCCGCGAATAAGTCGTCGGTTGTGAAGCTGGAATGTGTGGGATGTCCATTCAGAGTGCGAAAGCTGCATCTGGAGCCAGAAGAATGGCAGGAACCGCCGCAGGATAACTCTCTGGTGAGTAGGAGAGGATTTCTCATGTATCAGAGACGGCTAACACAATCTTAGCTCCTTAAATTCACTATTGATGCGTCCTCCTCTAGGCTCCTGCTCAATGGCCGCTCCATCGCCCCACTTGCTCTAATGCCCCTTCACATCAACGCGTTCCAAGTAAACGCCAATTTCTCCAAGGGCCACATGGACAAGGCTGTAGAATACCAACTGATGGACGACAGCTGGAACCTAGGGACGAAATTTGGCCTCTTTGAGCTGCAATACGAGCACACCGTTGTCGGAACACGTGAGCCCGGAAAGTCCTGGATCCAGTTCGACGTCACAGCTATACTGTACACCCCTGAGCTCTATGCGAAAAACGGGAGCGGGTACCATGAGCTGAAGCGAGAAGACCAGAAACTGGTGCAGATACTACTGCGCGAGACTGCCGAGCCGCACGACCTCTTCATGGAGGAGCTGCAACTTGTAGACCGTAAGGACCGTGCAAAGCCGTACAAGATGGAGTGCGGACGGCTCGCGATGGCCCGCACGGTGTTCAAACCGCTGGAGTGGGACCACTACGGCAAGATCGGGACGTGGTCGAGGGCCTTCTACATGCTTTGGTCTAAGACGAGGGATGCCTTCTGGGATAACTTCGTCTTCCTCCCGATTTTGGTCGTTCTGGTTCCGGTGATTGTACTTTTCCGCTGGATGGCTAGGAAGCAGCGGGAGATGGCGGTGCCAATTGAGGATGATGCGGAGGCAGCGCTGTTGGACAGCGAGCATGAGGACGCACCGCCAGAATATGACGACGTATCTGGATGCAGCAACGAAGACGAGAAGCTATAGTGATTGCTATTTAGCACACATCGAGGAGAATCCATGGTTTTGAGCACTGTTGAAGCAGGTGCGCGCTAGCCCATAGAGGCAGCATCCGCTGCCTGTTCCTCCATCCCTCTTATAATGAACTTGTTAACGCTACCTACATGCTCTCATTGTACGCTTCGTGCCTCGATAGGATATGAGATCGGTGCCCCACTACCTATATCGAGCATCCTCTTTACGCTCTATCTACTCGGTGTCCCATATCCAGCTGCAACATCATGCCGCCACATGTCAACACCTGGAACACGTTGCTGGTCCGATCGAGCGTGCGCAATCCTGCAACGTGCACCAGAACATGCCATTAGGCTCCAATCGTCCTCGAATCAAGAATCAAAAGGGCGCGAGAAGCACTGAACATCGATCAAGGCACATTTCCTTCCCATGCACTGAACACCTCCCGGTGAAGGCAGCAAAAGGGCGGACCCTCCGCTTGCAGCTGCCAAACCCGGCAAGCTGAACATCGTGCGAGAATTACGAACCATGGCTGCATAATGCGACGAGCCTGCACACCATGACCGGCCTCTCGTCGATCTCTTTTATCGTGAGCATCCACAGCGCTCCTCTTGGTTTCCTTCGTTTGCTGGACCCCCACCCCACCCAAAAAGGCACCCCCACCTCGGTACCACCTTCCCCATGTCTGTCTCAGTCCACCCCTACAACCCCGCCTGGCCCTCCTACTTCCTCAAAATAAAGGCTCGCCTAGAATCCCTACTCACCTCCACACCCTACACTTCCATCGAGCACGTCGGCAGCACCTCCATTCCCCTCCTCGCCGCAAAACCCATCATCGACATCGATATCATCGTGTCCCGCGAGAATGTCGCGCCTGCCATCTCCGTCCTCGTCGCCGCAGGCTTCACCTCCCTAGGCGAGCTCGGCATCGTCGACCGCTGGTGCGTGAAAGACCCAGAGCAGGAGCCTGCGCGGAACATCTACGTCTGCGTCGACGGCGCGTTCCAAACTAGAAACCATCTCGCGGTGAGGGACACGCTGAGACAAAATGCAGCGCTGAGGGAAGAGTATGCTAGTGTGAAGTTAGAGCTCGCTGCTAAGGGGACGAATATCGTAGACTATGTTGAGGCGAAGAGTGGGGTTGTAGAGAAGGTATTGAGGGCTGCGGGGGTGCTGGGTGAGGAGGAAATGCAGGCGGTGGGGAGGGCGAATCGCAAGGGGGAACGGTTTGGAGCTACGAAAACGGCGAGGCTCGTGCTGAGGGAGTTTGTGCTCGGGGATGAGGAGGCGTTTCTTGGGCTGGAGGGGAGGGAGGAGGTGGTGAGGTATCAGACTTGGGCGCCGAGGACGAAAGAGCAGGCGAGGGAGGAGGTTGCGAGGATTGTTAGGGGTTCTGCGGCGGTGCCGAGGACGCATGTGGAGCTTGCTGTTGAGCATGAGGGGGGGTTCATTGGGAGGGTGGGAGCGAACGTGAAGCGCGAGGGGGTCGCTCATGCTGACCTGTGGTTCTCGTTCTTGCCAGAGGTGCACGGTCGAGGGTTTGCGACTGAAGCAATGGAGGCGTTCATCCCGTTGTTGGGGACCCCGCTGGAGCTTGAAATCGAGTGTGATCCGAGGAATACAGGGAGCTGGAAGCTTGCAGAGCGCTTGGGTTTTGATAAGTTCAAGCTGACCGAGAGAGTCTTCGAGTGCAAGGGCGAATGGGTGGATAGTTTGGTGTATCGCAAGCAAGTTTGAAGCACAGCTTCGCAAAATAGAACGTCATTAGTAGTATATTGATACCCATTGAAACCCAGGCGGAACTAACTATGGTAATTGTGCCGATATGATGAGGCACACAAGATAGGACAGCAGGGGCTCGATACCGTAGTATGAAATTTTGGGTAAAGGCTCTTTACTTTGGATTTGAAATGCTTCCTTGGTATTCCGGAACTCGCAGAATCCGATCCGAGGTTGCTCCGCATTCTGTCCGCCTACCCATCCATTTCGTCCTACACTAAGTCTTGGCACCATCTTGACCACATCTATATATGCTGATAATAGCCATGTCCGCCTTGTGAAAGAACCGTCTCGCGTGAAGCAGCACACCAACCCGTGACCATCACACCTCCCCAGAAAATGCCTCGCCACATCCTCGTCCTCGGCGGAACCAGTACGCCATCTACATCTCCCACCTTATACCTATACTAACCATGCTACCCCAGGCCCAGCCGGCATCGACTTCTGCCTCGCCGCCCTCCGCGACGGCCACACCCTAACCCTCTACCTCCGCAACCCCTCCAAGCTCCCCCCAGAGATAGCATCCAACGCAACCATCCACACCGGCCCCCTAACCGACGCCGCCGCACTCGAGTCCGCCATCTCATGCGGCGCAACCACCTGCGTCTCCTTCCTCGGCCCCGTGCTAAGTAGCCTAAAAAAAGGCTCAACCGTACGTTACGCATCCCTCCCCCCGAAAGAAACAGCGCTAACGCCGAACAAGCCCATCGCAGACGCCTACGCCCTCATCCTACCCCTCCTGCAGAAGCACCACTACACACGCACCCTCTTCGTCTCGACGGCGTCGTACGCCGCGCCTGGAGACCGCTTCTCCCTGCTATACGCCCTCATGGTATGGGCCGTGTACTTGTTCGCGCACGCGGCGTATGCGGAGATCAACGCTATGACGCAGCTGCTGGTGGGGCTGTCGGCGGAGTGCAATTGGACGGTGTTCCGGGTGCCGGTGTTGGGGGAGGGGCGCGCGAGGGAGGTCAAGGCGGGGATGGTGGGGGAGGTGGGGGTGAAGTTGGAGAGGAAGGCGTTGGCGGAGTGGGTGCTTGGGGAGATGGAGAGGGGGGAGTGGGTGGGGAGGTGTCCGGCGGTTGCGAACAAGTAGGGGGATGCGGCGGGTGGGTGTTGGGGTTTCGGGGGATGCCAGAGCGGTACCGTCGGGTTGAGAGCGTGGTCGAAGTGCGATCCGCGTGTCGTCTTTTTCGTGGTCTTCTACAACCGTTTGAAAAGATGCACCTGCACTTTCAGGTTTTCCAGCCCAGCTGGGTAGCTTAGTCGCTTGTCGGGAAGTTTACAAAGCCTGTTTGTGTCGTCGATGAGCTTCTCCCATGGCCGTTCTGGGGCTGGCTCATCGTCTTCCGTCACTTGGTCTGGCAGCAAGGCCTTGTCCAAAAGCCAGCTCATTGGGTACGTCTTCCCTTGTCCGCCATCGACGCCATCTGCTGTGTATGTAGCTTCGCGGGCGTCGATGACCAGAAGCAGACACCCCTTCGGCACGACTCCGCTTAACGTCCGCAGGAAGCTTGTAGCACGCCGGATGGAGGTGTTGTAGAGGTCGTTGAGGGTGAACAGTATCGTAATGAGTGTGACCTCTGGTCCGATTGTAGACTGCAGATCCTCCAAGGAGAGGTCCAGAACGTCGGTCTGAGTGCATCTTGTCGTGAGCGCATGCGGCGAGAGGAAAGCCGCATTCTGAGCACGGGCGGCAGCGCTCGCGTACTTAGAAAGCTGAGGAGCAGTTGTCAAGCCCGTGGAGACTTTCGATATGACCCCGGACCAGTCTGCCGAATCGACCAAGTGAAGGTCAAGTAGGAGAGTGAGAGGCGGAGACGGAGACGGAGACGATGGCGATGACAACGAGGCATCTGGTTTACCGGCGGCATCTTCTCGTCTGTATCGAAGCACTCCGGCCATAGCCAGGACTTCTGCTGCACCGCCGCCGAAGCAAAGGACCCGGGCTGGAGCGTCTCCGCCATCCATAAGCAGCTGTTCCACCCACGGGCTGTCGCCGTATTCATCGCAGATGCTCGCTAACACGTTCGAGTACATCAACGCACGGCTTGGGCTCCATCGAATGGCATAAGCCTCACGGAACTCCTCTGTGCGAAATGCCGTCTGATAATCTCCCAGGAGTAATGCATCGTTGACCTGGCTCAACAAGGGCTTCAGTGCCGCAAAGTCTTGCGACGCCGGAAACGTGGTTCGGACGATGTTCAAAATAAGCTGCTGCAAATCCACCGGAAGGAAGTTCTCCTGCAGGCTCGGTGCCGGAGTGTGTGGTGCAGAAGATGGTTGAGGTTTTCGGGGCGGCGCCCTTTTTGTTAGACCCGATCCTCTCCAAACTGGCCGACTGGATGGTGGGGGTGCTGCAGCCTTTGATGCACCACTGTCTGTAGGTGGACCATGTTTCGGGCGAGATTGAGCTTGGCGGTCGAATCTTCCCATTGCCTCTGCTCTCTTTGAAAAGATAGTCGCTTGTACGTCTGTCACGCACGGCGACTAATGTTGCCGTGAAAGTTCGGCGCTAATGAAGGGTCTGACTTTCTTAGCGTACTTCGATATCTACACTAATTTCAAGTGCCAAGGCCCATTTCTTAAGTGACCGCTTCATCAACTGACTGCCACAGTAGAATTTCCATCAGCTACTGTTTGTGATACTCATTCCAAAGCATGGCTGAACGGTATCCGAGGTATTCTGACAGATATTCCCTCGAGCCCTCCTGTGACCAATCCATCTACCGGCAGCCACTAGCGGTCATATCACAGTGACAGCGCTTCACTTTTGATGTTTTGGACAGCGTACCGTGCGCCTAGATGTATCCCAGCTCACGACGGTCCCCCAAAGCTCTAGGCCAGCTGTGCTCTGCTTTCGGATACATCGCCGGTTTGGCAACAAGAAGGTTTACGAAAGATTGTCTTTGATGTCAATGGAAACAGCCTCGTCCCAGAAATCGATTCCATTCCTGCTCGGTCGTGAATCCTGGAGCGAACCGACCTCTTGGCCATTCGTCGCCCTGATTGTTCGAGACGTCTCAGGTGCCCATCCTCGGATGAATGGTCTCGGAAAATCGACTGGTCTGTGAAGAGCGCAACAAGGTTGAGATTCTTTCACATGCAGCAGGCTAAACGGTAGAGTATGGTAGTCGTGAGGTCTGTCATGGAGAGCCTCCCATAGGGAAAGTGGAACTTATGCCGATAAACCGCCGAGTCGTGCCGTGTCGCTGCAGAACAGGGCTCGCCTCGTGTGCATACGATCTTAATATCCAGATGTGGCCTTGTGATAGCTTAGTGGTGAAGCCGTCGATGTAAAGCTTACATGGCTTGATCGCATATGGTAATTGAGCAATGTCTTGACGCTCGTTCGTGGGTGTGGCATGGAAGTTTGTTTGAGATTCGTGAGGCTCTGAGGCGGATGTGAGCCTAGAAATTCTGCCAGTGTGACATGATACAGAAGGCTGACCGTGCTTACGATGTGGGTAGGAAGAACGCGCGATCGTCTCAGCGTAGAGAGCCTAGGAAGTGGTCTTGACAAGGCGGAAGGCTCATTTGCATGTTGAATCATCCTCCAATCGTGTCTGATCCGCACATTTTCTTCGAAGTGGCAAGCGAAAGTGTTGATCCCGATGTGTTGTCTGCGCGCCCCGAATACTTGCTGTTGCGATGCGTGTAGCTTACGAGACAGACCTTCCGGAAGTGACACTCGACGAGTGATTGATAGTAGCCTCAACGTCCCACACGAACTGTCCGGTCATACTGGGCAAATGGCCTCATTACTTGCCGAGAGCCACGTCGTCGGCCGATCCTCAAGAGCGCCTATCCGGAGTGGCAAAAGGCGGTGAACAAGGGTTAAATCTTTCACCACGATCAGGCGTTTGCTGCACAGATAATGTTGCAGCTTGACCAGTCCGGTGGATGCCACCGAGCCATGTATGCTGATGTGTTCTGGTAGACTGCTGATCTTTGCCAGGGGCAAGTGTTAGCTACCATCTCGGTTCGGGCATTGTAAGGCCTGAATTCCGCTTACTCCCGCTGGAGATGGGTGCGGAGGTGAACAGACCATAAGTCTGGGATGGCCCTTTAGCTAAGACACGGCAGTACGTGCGCACGGGACCGCTCCGCTTTAGAGCAGTCCAAGTCAAACGATTCGAGCTCGTACATTCATATTGAAATATCCGTGACGTATGCCATGCTGATGATGCGTTTGTATGAGTTGGCACCGGAATGCAGGAGGCTTGCGTCCTCTTGAGCGTGCGGGGTAAATCAGAAGCAGGTACGCAGCATCATGAACACGCCCAGATGTTCACCGTGGAGGTACACACCGGAAGTCAGGCTTCGACAGCTCAGACCGGAGACCGCACGCATGTACATGTGTAAGTTTGACGAACCCTTGCATGTTACGCTCGTGTAGCATCATTCTTGTAATCACCCCGACAAGGACTCGATAAAAAGCAGGGATAGCGGAGTTGGGCACGTTCTCTACGCATCTGCTCGACGTGTGTGCTGGGAGTATCGCTAAGCCTGCTGTTCTTGTTCCTTCGTGATCCCGATCGGCATCCACGTTGCCGAGATAAGATTGTCGGCGGTAGTAGCCTCACTACAGCTCCAGGATTACGTCCTTGTCTTTAGATCCATCTTTCACGGCATCCATCGCAGCATCCAGTGGTTCTGAAGTACTGATCAGCACATGATCGCCACGTACAAGGGATCCAGAACGACAGCCTGGATACTGGCCACGTTATCTTAGCAGACTGCGTCGATCGAGAAGTTCCTTCGAAGTACCTGGTAGCGTGAATCGTAGACATTGCGCGGCTAGGCGGTCTCCCGAACAGGAGCCCGGAATACGGATCAGGGAACGTTCTCATCCTGTGTCTACAGAGCACTGTGTTTCGTGCCCGCTGCATTCATGCCCAGTCAACGAGGAGTGGAGTTAATAGGGACAAGACAGGATGTTCCCTGCGTGCAGTGGAAGCTAGACAACTGACAGTACCCGGCGCGTTGTCCAGCGCGTCTTGAAGACACCGGCAAAGTGTCAAACCTCTTTTGGTATCGGCGTAACTCTTAGCGAGATTCGTGATGAGATGTCTGTTGTGAAAGATCGTCGTTGTGGAACAATGGTGGTTCATGGCGAAGGCCCAATCCGGTTAAAGCCAGCTACACCACGGGAGCCCAAAGATCGCTGCTCTCTGCAAAGACATAAGGGTAATGCCGGCTTTGCAAGTCGTTGGATGCAAGCCAGTGGCGAATGCATCGCTTTATACATATCAAGCATCCACCATTCTCATGATCGAGGGACGTGGCGTGTGAGTTGGCGGTCGCAACATGCGAACAATCGCATTCGGTCGTACCAGGAGTGCGTGGAGGTCGACAATCGTATAATGAGCACCGGAAACTTAGCCGGAAGAGGGAAAGAAGGACTAGGGTATAGCAGGGCGCACTTGTGTTGCCGTCAGCTGTCGCAGCCCGATGGGCCGTGACTTTGGGTGAGGCGAGTAAGTGAGGCGGCAATGCAGCACGTTCGTGCCCAACATCCTTCTGCCGCAGTCCGAAACATAACACCAGAACACATAAGCAGATGGGTCCGCGGAAGACCTATATCTTTAGGAGCCATTGCCTTGATGCCTCATATCCTGGATAGTAGCGCTAGTAAGACTTTAAGAACCGCGCGGTCGTCCGTTTTGACTCAAGTCCACAGGCCTTGATACCGAGAACACCTGCTACCAAGACGAGTTGATACCAACCATATTAAACACAACAAACAAGACCGCTTCGCACAACGCACATTCGATATGTCTGGTACAAACTCTTACTTCGTTCCTGGTTATGGAATCTCGCGCACCGTAATACAGAATGAGATCCATTACTATTGCGGTCCGAGCTCAATCGTGAGGCCGTATACACTCCAGGTAAGGATATAAGAGATCTTCGGTTCGGTCGCGCATGAGGCTGATAGATCGCCAGGGACGCGACGGCTTCCTAGTAACAACATCTGGTCCTCCTTTGACGAAGGTAAGGGTTCCTGGCTCGAGATCCCGTGTGCCTGCTGACAAGCACAGGCGCAAATTGAGGACCTTAAACTCTCGTCTCGAGAATACGAAGAGAAACAGTCAAGAATAGCCGGCGAAGCAACCATCTTCGTGAACAAGCCCATTGCTGTTCATCAGAGGCTTCGACGCTGACGGCAGGCCCGACAACATCTTCCTTAATTATCTGCGTCAGTCCGCCTGAACTGAAACCTTTGTTTGTTTCGCGCAGCGTGCATATACGTTTTGATTTCGATACCTCATAGTTATTGGGTAGCAGCGGCGCAGGTCATGTTTTTCGCAGTCTTGGACAGACAAAATCTTGGTGCATGGAGTTTTGTTGGTTTTCGCTCGTCGGAGCAGAGCTATGGCGGCTAAGGACGCTCGATCACGTTGGATGATAGCATGACTATACGTTAGCGCTGGATTTTGTACCCCATACGTTGTACTATTCAATCTATCGTCTTCTTCAAAACGATCTTGTTGAGCCATGTTGCAAGGTGTGCTGCGTGCGATGTATACGCTGACTGGGGATAGTTGAAGCCAACGAATCCGAATACCAGGGTCAAGTGATACTTCATCAGGTTGAACGACACTGGTACCCAGTTGACAGGTCTCCCAGATTCCAGAGATTAGGAAGGCGCGCAAGTGGAAGGCGGAGTTCAGCTCGGATCGTCCAGAACAGTACTATCGATTTGCCTTGAGGCTTTCTTCACCATTCGCGAGCCGGCTTCGGACTGGTCCTCGATGTCTGTCGCCTAGTGATGGGGTGGTGACCATTTGTCATGAAGCATGCTGCAGAGCAGAACAATTTCACCATCCAAGCATTATACTTATGTGGTTAGTACAGTCGAAAAAGGTTTGTGAAGGCTTCCGGCAGACCTTGCTGCAGGCTGGTGCATACCTGAAGTCTAAGACCTGTTGCCTACTTGCACCGAGCCAGGTAATTGCGTGGCCCTGCTCGGTATATTCCTGATTCGAAGCTTCCCGATATTCCCGCATTATCTTTTGAGCTTTCGAAAGCCAGTCAATTGCAAGTGTGAAGTCGGATTGGGGGCGGTTTAGCGCAGGAGGAACACTTCGCCTACGCGGTACGGGGCGGACGCTCGAATATATACTGACCGGTCACCTTAGCGATGGCCAGCGCAGCCACGTAGAAAGACCTGAAGAAAAAATAGCTTGAAGAGACGGTATTCGTCAATTTGATATGCAGCAGCCCTGAATGTGACGTGGAGTGTGATGACGAGGCGAAGGCTAACCGTTGGGTAGGAGCGAAGGAGGGATGTAAACCGCCAATTGGCTAGAATGCCTTAGGTCAGCAACGCGAGGCTCTGACGACCACTGCAAAGTGCCACGATGAAGACTTTGAGAGTTGATTATATTGATTGTGAATTTATGATGATTGTCTTGGTGCACTTCTCCGTGCTGTGACTACAGTTTGGGCATGTCTATCCAAGCAGTGACCCAAATGCTGAACAAGAACCCACCTAGGTCGGTGGACACACTAAGGACAAGTTCCGATAAGCGACCAGGATTACCACACCCATGCACGCACTCATGCATCGATACTGGGCTGCGAGAATGTACAGCGCAGACGTCATCAAACACGAATGGAGGCACACCAACCTGTACCTGTCGATCTTCCCATGCACGCTTGCCTATGCAAGCTTCGAGGACTGTCCTTCCAGCACCTCGTGGCATGAGCCACAAATTGGCTCTCCCAATAACACATGGCGCTCGAGTATTGGAAGCTGCGTATGGAAGGTGTAGGTCCGGGCGCGAGGGCGTAAGTCTATGTGCCCAATGTGCCATAACAGGGCGTCGCGGTCGTAACATGGTCTTGGCGGTTGCACCCCAGCTCATCCAGTGTCTTTCCTCTTCTCAACTGCCCTCTGATATGCATCCAAGTTGACGTTGCCTGCATCCCATACTGCGACCGCCTGAATGTGGATGCCCTTCTCTTTGCCGCGTTCGATGTAGCCTATCACGTTGATCCAAGATCCAACGTCAACTTCATGTCGTTTGATTGACTCGAGCACATGTCCAATGTTCACGTTCGCGATCTTTGGATTATTCGAAGGCGGATAGTCGTGCTTCAATCGCAGGGTCGCGCTTTTGAGAACGTATTCATCAACACTGCAGCATGTTAGCAATGCGCCAACTCCGACGAATCATTGCTGCTCAATCTCACCACCCCAAGAAGCGCACCTTCGTGCCAGGTGCGCACTTGTCCAACTCTCCCAGCAGAACCAGGTTCGAAGCAACTGGACCGTTCATGACATGGATGGAAGCGTGGGGCATCGGCGACTAAGTCCACCGACCGCCAAGGAAATCACGTGCATGCTGCCCGCGCTAGCGCGACGACATCATCGGGTGTAGCCAGGCCTCAACCCAGAATCGCTCACGAGGCAACGACTTCCGTACTTCTGAGACCCGGGCCCACCTGCGCCAGGCACCAACTTTCACTTCTCTCTTCGCTCCGCCTCACATATTCGACCTGACTCAACCGCCGGTCTCAACCTCCCATCAGGCCTTATCGAACCCCGCCGCCCGCGCACATATCGCTGCACGCACGCAGCCCGACTTCGCTCCACACACCCCGACACTCGCACCCAGCTACGCAGCGCCCTGCACACATAACGCAAACATGTCTGGCTGGGGCTTGGGTTGGTTCGGCGGCGGCGCCCAGAAGAAAGAGGCGCCGAAGAAGGCCATCCTGCAGCTGCGGGGGCAGCTCGAGATGCTCAACAAGCGGGAGAAGCACCTGCAGAACCAGATGGACGAGCAAGACACACTGGCACGGAAACACGTGAACACGAACAAGACTGGTACATAACCCTCCCCACCACTCATGGTCCAGAAAGGTAGTAGCACGAGGCTAACGGGTACCGCGCACGCAGCCGCAAAGGCAGCGCTCAGAAGGAAGAAGCAGTTCGAGCACTCACTCGAGCAAACACAGTCGCAGATCATGACGCTCGAGCGCGAAGTCTACAGCATCGAAACCGCAAATATCAACAAGGAGACGCTCGACGCAATGAAGAACGCCGGCACAGCCATGAAGCACATCCACGCCGGCCTAACCATCGACAAGGTCGACAACGTAATGTGCGTTTCACCCGTTCCCCCCCTACCCCATCCACATGACGTGCGGCCTAGAAATACTCACACGAACCAGGGAAGATCTTCGCGAACAACACGCCATCGGCGACGAAATCTCCGAAGCCATAACCTCGGGCGTCGCCACCTCCGCCATCGACGAAGACGATCTCGACGAGGAACTAGCCGAGCTCCAGCAAGAACAGCTCGACGAGCAGATGCTCAACACAGGCCCCGTCCCCGTCGCCGACAAAGTAGGCCTAGGTCGCCTGCCCCAGGCACCCAGCGCGGAACTCGCAAAGGGAAAGACCCCCGCGAGGGCCGTAGAGGAGGACGACGAGGAGGAGGAGCTGAGGAAGCTGCAGGCCGAGATGGCAATGTGAGGCCCCGCGTCACGTCTAGCAGCAAGAGAGAAGCGTGTGCTACGGCGGCGAGTGTATCTGGCATGGCATCGGCCCGGATGTAAAGGCGTTTGGCGACTTTTTTGGCTTGCGAGCACCCCGTTTTTGAACTGCGCGGCTCGCAACGTTGTGTGGATTTAGACCTTTCTGCCCGCAATAGCGTATAGGGAGGCGGATATACCTTGTGACCAATTTCAGACCTACGTAATCCAGTATCCGCAATTCGATGTTCACATGTGCATATATCACCTGAGCTTTTCCGCCTCGGGAGCGTCTGCACTTCACGCATCAGACTGCGAATTCGATTTAAGTCATACAAATGTGTATTCCGATACTTGTAGCTACTAGCTGTTTACCTAGCTGACGTCTCATGCGCCATGAAGAATAGCATGTGTAAAGTCCAAATCAACTTTTCCTGCCCGCCAGTCTGGGTATCTATATTCGCGAGACCCAGCCCAATTAAACGCCAGTGTGCTAAATCGTTGTCGTAGCTCGTGTCGAATGCCCCTAGCTGGGGCTGTTGGAAGGAATCTCGAGTCAAAGGGAAAGCGGCGCAACAACGCAGCAACGCAGCAACGCAGCAACGCAGCAGCAAAGTAGAGCGAAAACGCGCAAAGACCTAGAACAAACGGCAAATCTCAACATCATGATTGAGGTTTTTAAGAAGGAAGAAAGGCCTGCCATCGCGCTAGCAACGTCGGGGCCTACGCCGAGGAGTTGTCTGGCGCAGCAGTGGCTTCCGTTTTGGCTTCCGCCTTTTCTTCCGCGCCGCTGGCTGTACCTGTGGGGGCAACAGCTGCCACTTCATGAACTGCGCGGGTCACCGGTGTTCCGTTCTGAACGGCAGGCGATCCGGGCACCGGTGTGATCGGTTCCACGCTTGGACGTTGCGCCTGCACGTTGGCAATTGCAGGAAGGGGAGCAGGTGCTGCTGGAGCAGGGCCAGGAGTCGTGCCCGGTTGAGACGTTGCAGTCATCGGCGGTGCAAAGTTCTGCGGTAAGTTATGCGCGGCCGTAGGAGGAGGCTTGTTCGGTGCTGTGTTCGCCGCCGCATCGGCTGCTGCTATCGCTGCTGTAGTCGTAGGAGCAGGCGCCATACTTGCATTGAAAGTCGCAAGCGCTTCCACTGGCGTCTTGGTTGCAGTTGGCTGTGTATTTTCCTCTGACTTGATGGGTGCATGAACGCCTCCGCGAAGCTCTTCGAGCATGGGTATTGTTTTGATCGAGTCAAGAAGAGCGGCTTCTGCGGGGGTCAAGCTTGATTCCAAGTCCGGTGTCACAAAGGCTCGGATGGCGTTGTCGGCTTTCTGGTCCTCTCCAGGCTCGATTCTAGTGTGCAGATACACTGTCCTAAATGCTTCCAACTGGCGGATCAAGTCCGGATTTGTTGACGCAGGATAGCGGCCCGAAGGGTGTGGAGCGGTTGAGGCAGGACGCTGCGGAGCTTGGGTCCCTGACGCCTGTTGCGTGTTGGACGTGGGTGCTGGCGTTGGAGAGGGCTTCGGAGGCTGTCCGGCCGGCGGGTAGGGAGTGTACGGTGAAGAACCATTTGGCATGCCGTATGGGCTCTGACCAGCTGTGGCAAAAGGCGACGTATAAGTTGGTGCAGATGTGTAAGGTGAGCCAGAGCTTGGCGGCGCGCTCGTAGGGAAAAGGACACCATATTGGCCGCTCGATGCTCCAGGATTGGCAGGAGGCGCGTGGGCGCTCGGAGGATAGGGCTGTGGTGGATGTGAAGCTTGCGGATTGCCAGCTGCGGCACCTCCAGCCCAAGGCGATGCGTAAGGCGATGGAGCAGGAGCCGCTGGAGGAGCAGCAGCAGCATTGCGAGCCATACTAGGGGGCAAACGGGGCTGCGCCGCTTCCACCGGCGGCGGCGGTCGTGGTGGGCCATGGGGTGGCATGCCTTGTGGTGGCACACCGGGATAGTAGCCTGGCTGTCCGTAGGGAGAATATCCGGTCGGCGGCGGATAGTAAGCTGGCCTCTGCGCATTGACCTGCGGTGGACTGACCTGCCTCTTCCTGCGCTCTTTTTCAATAGAGACATTAGAGTTGATCCGCCACATATAACCTTTGCCTTCCTTGTCGCCTTTGACGAATGCATCATGCTGACCCAGATTATGGCGTACGCTAGATTGCCAACCGCTTGTTGTGGTTTTGAACTTGTACCAAGGGTAATTCTTCTCGATGTAGTTGTAAATCTGCTGGAGGTTCATCTGGCCGCTGGGAGCCGAGGAGATTGCTTCGTGGATCAGTACAACGTAGTTCGAAGTAGGGCGTTGTAGCTGCTCTTCAGTGTAGTCCTCAATACGCATCTCCGGTGAAGGTGTGCGCGTAGGCTTCGCAGGTTTGCTGGTTTTCTTCTCGCCCAGAATGACCGTACCATCGCCCTTTTCCGTTGACTCACGGATTTCATCATCCTCTCCAGCATTCGACTCCTTACGGCGCGCAACCTTTGGCTTGACTATTGGCTGGGGCAGATCAGCAGGATCAATGCCTGCCGCTCTGGCCTTTTCAATTTCCTTCCCTTGCTTGATGAGCTGGGATCTCTGCCGTTTCGACATGACGCCATCTTTAGGAGGTCGTCCTGGTCCCTTCCTCTTGCCCACATATTGCCCGATGAGACTTTGGGGAAGACCGTATTGAGCACACATTTCAGGTGTGATGAGTCCTTCGGGATCAAGATCCTCAATATTGACTCCTGGTTGCGGTCGTCGTATAATTACTGGGCTTTCAGACTTGGGCTTCTCCGGTGCTTCGGTCGTTTCCTTGAGTGGAACGTCCTCTTTAGGTTCCTCTTTAGGAATCGCTTGGGTGGGTTCTTTCGCAGGAATCTTCGCAGGTGCCTTGGCAGGGGCTTTTGTAGGAGCTTTAGTAGCCTTCGCTTTCTCTCTCTCCTTCTCTTTCGTTTTCTCCTTCTCCCTCTCTCTAGGCGGATCTTTCTGTGCTTCCTTCTCCTTGACCTTGATCTTGTGCTTCTTCGATGGAGGTTCTTCCGGAGTTGGCTCCCTGACCGCTTTGCGTTTATGTCCTTTGGAATACTTCTCGGGACGATGCTTCTTCTTCTTCAGTTTGATCTTGAGATTCGGCTTCGGTTGGGGTACCGGACTATACGCCTCGTCCTCGTCGACATCGTCCATATCTTCATCTGCTCCGAGCAGATCTTCATCCGACTCGAACTCGCTGCCGACAGGGTAGTGATAGACATGGCGAGGATTGACGCTCTGGTCCTCACTGCCAGAGTCGTCCATATCTTCACTTTCTCCTCGGCCGTTTTCAAAACTGAAGCTCATGGGCCGCGACTGTGAACCAGACTCTTGACGGTTGCGTTGTTCATCTGTAAGCGCGATGTCGGGCAGGAAGAAGGTCATCTCGACCATGCCAATGATGATGGTATCGCCATGGCTTAGTTCGACATTGGCGCCCTTTGCCAGAAATCTGTCTTCGTGATACAGACCGTTGGAACCCATGACGGCGAGGCAAAAGTTGCCAGTGTCGAAGTCGTAGTATATCTTTGCATGCTGACGGCTGATGCCTTTGGGACCTTTCAGTCCAGTACGATCGGTGATATGTTGTGGATGTATAGGCACTAGTGGACAGTCGTTGGGATCTTCCGGCACCTGCTGGTCAATCTGATAGGGAATCTCCGGTAGAGCTTGCATGAGCATCTCCTGTGGCGCATGATCCACATTGTTGGTCGAGTCTGCGTCCTGGGCTTTGGAGCCCGAGCTGTGCGATTGCGAGGCAACACTTTGACAGCGCTGCTGGTAGTCCATGGGCATCATCTCAATGGGCGCAGTGACGATACCTCCGGCCTCGCTGATGACGCTCCGCGCGCCTGCTCGCTTCCGCTTCCGGCCGCCGTTGAGCAAGGCTTGGGCCTTCTGCTTCTCGCCCTTCGCCTTGAGTTGCTCGACCTTGGCGAGCCGGCGCATATCCTTGTGAGCAAGCTGCACATTGCGGCCGAGGATGATCTGGTACGTATGCATGTAATATGAGCCGTCGTCGAAGCGCAGTCGCGCAAAGGCGCTTAGTCGCTGCTCGGCGGGCGCGACGCTCGCATAGCCGTTGTCGAAAGGCATCCCGGCGTCCATGATGGGGTATTCGGTAGCCATGGGCAGGGGCCCCATGGGCATATCGGTGTCGAGAGAAATGGGGGCATCGAGGCTGGGGAAGGTCGCGTTCGTTGAGACGAAGTCCTTCCCGTTCAGGTCGGCGGAAGCTGTGGGCAAAGGGTCAGGTGCCTTTTCGGGCGACTGGGGAGGCATGGAGGCAGGCGCGGTGGGTGGCGCATCGGCGCTTGCGACTTCCATGCTGGCGGTGGAGGTGAGAGGTGCGATCGGGGCGGGCTCGGCGGCGACATTGTGAGCAGCGGGCGCATCTACGGTGGGCGCGTCGCCAGAGTTCACAAGCATGCTGCCGGCGACATGGCTGGGGGCGCCTGCAGGGTCGTCGGGGTGGTTTGGTGCGTGGTGGTTCGCGATGCGGGCTTGTAGTTCTGCGCGCCGTTAGCATCTGCCGCCCGAGGTCCACCGCCAGCACCACCGCTCCTTCGCGAAGACGGCGCACGCCTGCTTGCAAAGGACATACCAGGAATGGTCGGCTGATGTCGCTCGAGTGTCGGCCACCGGGAGAGCGTGCGCGGCGGCGGAGGGAGAGGCGTGAAGATGCTGTCTGGGGCCTTCAGCGGGTTCTCCGTCGACGTTAGCTTCGAAGAGGCTTCCAGTCTCAGGCCTATCGGCGGATGCAGCGCCGTCAGCGCACGTGCACCAGTCGCTCGCTTTCCCGCCTGCCACGCACGCCACGACTCAGGCGTATCCGGCATCACCATATTGATCCATTTGCGATTGCGCGCTGCGAGAACTTGCGGCCTGCGACTTTACATCGCCACTCCTTGCGTCGGGGGCGGGTTGAGACACATTCGTTGGGAGCATAGCAGCGAGTTTGGGTGCCAATCACTGCACTCGGAATTACACTCACTCTTCACACATCAATCCATCATGGGCCCGAAGAAAAAGAGTAAGGCTGAAGTACCGACCAAGGCGACCCAGAAACCTTCAACGCCTGCAGTCACGCCCAACTGGCCAGCGTTCGCACCGCTGATTCCCGAGTCTGATCTTTCGCTGCAGGAGACGCTAGCTGGGCAAATTGTGACTATATCCAATTTCTGGACAGCAACCTTGTGCAAGACCTATGTATCATTCTTGTCGTCACTCCCATTGTCTACTACGCCCGGCAAGCCCAAGAAGGGTGACGCTGTACGCGTGAACGATCGCTTCCAGATTGATGACCCAGCATTCGCTGACAGGCTGTGGAGCGGCACTGCTCTGAAGAACCTCGTGCTCGGGAACGCTGAAAATTATGGACTTGGCATCGACGCAGCACAGCGGAGAGAGCTCTGGGGCGGCGAAGTGGTGGGCCTGAATCCCAATATCCGCATCTATAGGTACTCAAAAGGACAATTCTTCGACCAGCACTACGATGACTCGAACAATGTTACTCTACCTGGCAGCCCTTCTGTCCCTGCGCGGACGACTTGGACCTTGTTGCTCTACCTCACTTCTCCTGCGACTGGTTGTATTGGAGGCGAAACCGTCTTCTACCCTGAGCCAGAAACAGGGAGGAAAAAGAGCAAAGAGCCACCACCTGAACCTCACGTTGTTGAACTTGAGGTTGGCTTAGCGTTGTTACATCGTCATGGCACACAGTGTATGTTGCATGAAGGCCGCGAAGTAACAAGTGGCGAGAAGTGGGTCATAAGAAGTGACCTCTGCGTCAAGCGCTAGAATCACCGAACGTAGCAACAACATCTGGCGAACTGTCTTACCTTATGCCCTCTTTGGACTGCGAGACATTCCCGCCATGACGTTTTGATGAATTTTTTCACGCAGACGATATCGAGAGTGTCGAAGAATTGTGTGGATGGAGCCAACATTGCAAAACGCTTCGTCTGCACAAGACACCGTACCAATAGCATATACGGATGTATATCCACACGGTATGTAGTTTGTATACCTCCTAAAAAACATCCCGTCTGACTTCGGTCGTAGGCTGGATCGGGTTACTGCTATAGTGGCTAAATCGTGCATATTTGCGTTTAGCCATGTAGGTCCGCGTCCCATCTCAGAAGAATGCGCTAATTATAGGGAAACGCTGAGTATTTGAGCTTCTCCTGGCTCATAAAACTCGAAGATTCCTGAAGCACAGCGAAAGAACTCGATTGGGCCAGCTCCACCTCCTAGCCTAGGATGACAATGTCGTCTTTCGTACTGCTTCTATCCGGCCTGCTCTGCGCGGCGAATGCAGAGGCGCTCTATCCAGAAACCGTTTTGCGCCCTCCTAACCTTCTACACGACTTCCAAAAGAACAATATCTCGACTTCTTGGGCGCCTGGCCACCCCAAGGAATGGAGCGACAAAGAAGCTCTACGATATGAATTCTCGGATGGAGGACCCTACCGCTACACTTCGGGAGCAATCTTTGCTACTGCGCTCAGCTCAGACGAAAAGTTCTTAGTCACAGTGAACACTTCCAACCACGTCTCGGTGGTTGACTTCGCCACCGGAACCCAAGTCTTCGACTGCACCCTATCCTCTACGTATCAAGCTGAATACAGAGCGGTGCGCATACTGACTGGCTCATCCGGGTACGATGTCCTGGTCTCCATGAATTATCAAGAAGTGCAGAAACTGCATCTTTCGCCACAAGGGGGGTACCTCGGCAACGTAACGGTCTATCCAGGCGGCTTGCTCTATGAAAAGGGCTCACCATCAATCAGCCACAACGAACGCCTCTTCATCACCGCAGTTCCCACAGCAGGACAGTACAATATCTACAACCTCGACGACCCTAGCGTCCATCTCACTCTCAACAACCAACCCGATGACATGTACGACGCCTCAATCACCCCCAACGACGCGTACGTCGTAACCCGCAGCTACAGCTACAGCGGCATGCCCGGCTCTACCAAAATGTGGTCCGCCACCACCGGCGCCCTACTCCGCGACTTCAACAACACCAACTCGGAGACTCTCGCCATCTCTCCAGATGGCACGTTGCTCGTGACGTCGCTCAGCCGGGAAGCAGTCCAGCTCTGGTCCCTCACCAACGCCACCGCGCCGCCTACCACCCTGCCCTTCCCCGAGCAAACCAACGGCGTGCAACGCCTGGCTTGGAGCCCCGACGGTACCTACCTCGCCGTCGGCACGTATAAGAATCTGCTCGTCTGGAAACTGTCCCCTGCTCCTACACTTATACAGTGGTACCAGATTGAGGCTAACGGACATGATGTCTCAGGCCTCTTGTGGCTTGAGGATTCGAAAAGATTAGCATACCGCGTGTTTGGCGGACTCGAGATCTATGACTTTGAGAGTAACTTGAAGTATAGGTGGGGGTCTTCGCCGAATAGTCACTGGGTTGATGGCGCGTATATGGTTGAGAATACGATTTTGGCAAAGGGGAAGGGTTGGATTGGGGGGTTGGACGGCGATGCGAAGGTAAGGTTCTGGGAGGTGCCTGCGTAGGACATCTGGGTACAGAGAAATTGGGCATTGGTGTGGGAAGCGCACAGTGTTGCTGCTGCGGATGAGCATGGTCCGCACCTGGAAGCCGAAGTTATTGCTATTGCGGAGGTTCGCTACATGCTTCCGGATGTCATTTACGTTTCTGAAACATATCGAATAGTGGCAGCTTCCATGAGGTCGGGCAATGGTCAAATGACGCTAAGTCACTTCCGGCTAAACTCGGTCCTGGTTTAAGTGAATGCTAGATGCGGGGAATGGATGGATCTCCAATTGGAGGTTGGTAACGCCCGACGTAAACGACTTTCTGAAAGAACACTAATCCGTGCGAAAGTAGTCCGTCGTTGCTTGCTGCAAAGGGAAGCAAGATTTGAAATATAGGCTGTCTGCGAGTTCTGTGCTCATATGGCTATATGCACATTATGAGCCGGTCAGCTTTGGACCTTGCAACTACCACAGTGGGAAGAAGACGTCTAAAGCTCGTCTACACGATCTAAAGTTAGGTCAATGGAAGTGCAATTTCGAAGCAAGACAAGGGTCGTGTTTGATACATGTCCACACGTCCAGCGGGATCATAGCCGTCCACAGTTTCCTCATTTCGATGCCCACGTCCAGCACCCAGCAAAATGAAGTACTCACTCCACCAACTCACCACCGCAGCCATCACACTGTCCTTTGCGCTGCTACAACCTGCATCCGCCCACTGTACGCCTTCTTCCCCATCTCCTCCGCTCTTCTGACAACTGACCACTCCTAGACCAATTCCCCATCGTGATCATCAACAACACCCGCTCAGAATGGTGGCAATACATTCGGTCCTCGTCCCTTCCTCTCTCCCATCCCACCTACTAACCGCCCGCAGACCCACCGCCCTCGACTCCTACGGTTACCACTTCGACCCCATAATGGACTGGTTCACAGAGCCCCAAGTCTGCGGCCGCGGCGCCACGAAAACAGGCCACGGCGTGCACACAGCGACCGTGCTAGCGGGCAGTGAGATCGGATTCCAGGTCATCGGACAGACAGGCGTGAAGGGGCTGGAGCCAGTCCGGCCGGTACGCCTCCTCCTTCCCCCAAAGACATAAAGAACAAGAAAAAAGGTATTCGGGGTGCGCAAACAGTGCTAAGCCCCCCAGCCCGACCCCCAAAACGTCGATTTCCTCTACCACACCGGCCCCGCGCAGCTCTACCTGTCAAAAGCACCCGGCGCGCTGGAAGACTACGAGGGCGACGGGGAGTGGTTCAAGGTGGGGCTGATTGCATCGACCGACGGGAGGAATTGGGACAGTTACATGAAGAACGAGGTACGTCCTTGCCCCTCCTCTTTCCACTTCACCTTCCCCATCTTCTTTCTCATACCCCAGGTTTCCAGTTCTGATAAGATGGAATGCTGTAGCTAAACTTCACCATCCCGTCCACAACGCCGCCAGGGAAGTATCTAGCGCGCGTCGAGCATTTCTACATCCAGAGTATATATAATACAACGCAGCAGTATGTCAACTGTGCGCAGATCGAGGTTTTGGGAACGGGAGGGGGGACGCCTGGGCCGATGGTGAGGTTTCCAGGCGCGTATAGCTTAGATGAACCCGGTGAGTTTCTTCGTGTGAGGGTGCGTGGAGGGTGCTGACGAGGGTAGGGGTGTGGTTGCCGACGGAACTGTCGGAGGAGGAGATGAGAAAGTTTCCTGGGGCGGGACCGGCGGTTTGGCGTGGGTAGTGGATTTGAGACATTTCGAAGTTGTATCGTAGAAGATCGTGGAGGTGGTGGTTTCAGTCTACGCAAGTAATACAAAAGAAGTTTTTGCGTTGCTGGAGTCCATCTTTAGCAATCTGATAAGCTTGCTGGTCTTCCCTCACCGATGATGTTCGACACCAGAAGCACAGGTGTCCGGGGCTGTCACGTGGCTTGTAGTTTGAGTTTGCTGATTTTCGGATTCGATCGAAGACTGAGGGCGATCAACACACTCCGCGTGCTTATCTTTTATGCACGATCTTGTTCACCAATTGCTTCTAAATGTCTCGGGAAGGCAAACCATATACACAGCTTCAGCGAAAGATCACGTTTGGAAGGCCTTGATCCGCCTACTTCAAATTCTAGTAAATACATGTGAAAACGAGGTATATATTTCACCTCTTGATCGGATATGAGCATTGCTCACGTCGATAAGCTCCTAAAAGATCTCCTGATCATCGTAAGCTCGAACACTCTCCAGCCTCTTCCGCACTTCCTTGGGGTCCCGGCAGACGTGCTTGCTGTCCCAACCATCGCTTCCGCCGTTGTGATCCGGGAACGTGGTCTCCAAGCCCTCCAAGCTCATGTCCGCGCTGCACAGAATGGCTTGTCGCATGTAGTCGAAGCAGTGAATCATGTGCCAGTGGTGGTCTTCCGGCATCGATGTAATGTCCCAAAGGGAGTGGTTGGAGGTCATGGCAGAGTAGACCTCAACGACGGCGAATAGACAGTGCAACTGATGGGTCATCGACGTGGTGAAAACGGTCTGGTTAGGCCACACGATAGGGGTGGGTAGATCGTGGTAGTTCTCCGGGTCCGGTATGGATTGGAATCCCATGCCCTCTGTAGTTGGTCAGCACTGTGCGAAATCTGTTTCAGAACAGCTGACTTACTAGGCATGAGCTCGTTCCAAGCATGGAGAGTCTCAGGAGTGAAAAATTCCGAAGTGTTCATCGGCGCGAAGGTCTGGTTGATCTGGAACTTCGTGACTTGGGTCGGAATATGTGGCCCCCATCCCGTCACGTCGCCTCCGACTTCTGATGCACTGCTGCTCTTGCTTCCTAGACCAAGTTGTCGCAACATCCCTTGATCTTTCGCCAGCAGGGCTACCACTATAAGCTGCAGCCCAATAACCACGAACCACCTCGACGCTTTGAGTATGCCAACGCAGGAATTCCTCTTTGATCTTCTTCTGGTGAATGTGTCTGCCGCCCACTGCTTCTCCATGCCAACAAGGGATTCAACCTCGGTCGAAGAGTCGTCATCGTGGTTGTCGACTGCGGAAACATTCTTGTACTCGTGTTGTGGCTCCATCATAGCGGATTATAAAACGAATGACACCGGGTCTTGGGAAACAGAAAATTCGATACAGCGCGAAGAGAAAGTGAGCACAGCTAAGGAGCACCAGGCAGCACGGCGCGCCGCCGTATATGATGCCTCCACATGCGCACCGGTGCCCCAAAGGACTCTGCAACCACACCTGTTTGACAATCGTTCGTCTCTGAAATGCCGCTGTCGAGGCGGGGATGCGCAAGCGCGGAGCAGGCATGCGAAACGAAAGCTTGTGTCTCGAATGCCCAGACTAATCCCTGGTTCGTTAGATCTTGGGGTTGAAACAGGCGATCAGTCGTGGACGGTGAGACGCTAGGCTGGAAGCGGGCGCGATGTGAAACTTTAGCGGAGCTCTGGCTGAACGTCAGATTTCAAGAACACTCCTCTTTTCTGTGGCGTGAGAGCGATGATAATCTACTAATGAGGATGTGCATACTTCATTCAACGTAACGGGCGGACGGTCTTGGATCGTTCTTGCTCGTTGCACGTGATAGGAGATTTACTAGCGCTTCATGGGCGTCCCTACCAGTACTCTGGCCCGTGTATACCTCTTTCGTCACAATTGGAGAACATGTTTGCTTTTGTTATAATTGAGAAACGGACAGTCGTATACTACATATTCAGTTTCCTTTCTGACCAAGCGGTGCGTTCGCTACACTGATATTGTTCACGCGCCTAGATTGAATTGAGCTACTTTCCGAATCGATGGCTTCCATAGTCTTCAATTTGTCAACGCAGTCACGAATGTTGAACGGTCAATTGGCCTAGCGGGTTTGACGTTCGTCAGCCTGTCGAATTGCGACGAACGAGGGTCATTCAAGCATGCACTCCGCTACTGGAAGGTATGCCACTCACCACATCAGTAAAGGTCGTTGCTAGATAAAAGGGCAAATCAACTAATGCTCGAAATTCTACAACACGAAAACCTTTTTGCAGTGAAATTTGAGCGTTAATCCTGCACCGAAAACCACGCACTCGAATAAGGCACCAAAACACCATGTGGCACAACGTCGCACGAGGCTGGCCTAGAGAACACAATATGATATTGGCGTCTCTCGCTCCTTCTTGCCTCTGCATATCTCATACTCGCCACCTTTATGCAGCGCGATCAGGCCAACTTGGTGATGATTGAGAAAGCAGAAGATACTACACCATATTTCATCTTCAGAGACCCTCCACCACTTCGTAATAGTCCTATTGCTTTTCTCATCATTATTTAGCATATGTTCATCATACATATACTTTTGCCATCGCGTTAGTCCTTGTACAATAGCCAATCTTTGTTCTACTTTGTGTGTAACGTGTATTATCGTATTGTTCCAAGCCTGAACATGTGATGGACGATCTAGACGTTCGATCAAAAACTCCAGCTCACTTGCGAATCGTCGTCAAACTGAACAGGCCCACTGAATAGGCTATCGAACAGAGCAATGTCAACGCCTTGTAAATCCCAATCGTCGCCCTCGGTCCAGGGAAATTCAAGGTCATCCTGGTCATTACCATCAGAGACCACGTCCAACGATGAATCATGATGAGCCTGCCATGAAGGATTTCCGGCATCGAATGTCGCCGGTAACTGGTCCGACGGACATAAGTATCGTTCGGTCGCTATTGGAAGCAAAGTCGAAGGAGACAAGGCACCTAGAGTATCTGTCTGAGAAGTACTAGTAGTTCTCAAAACAGTGCCTTTCTCGAAATCGATGCTCCCAAAGTTGGGTATGTGAATTCGCATCGCCTTGCCCCCATTGACGAGCCTCCCATCGCACTCCAAGTCTTCATTGTCCGGTTTGGTACTTGTGATGTTATATATCGTTCCATCGGAAGCACTGGACTCAATGACAAGTAGATCTCGAAGTATCCGAGATATTTTCGAAGCTATAGCATCTGTACCCGGATCGTGCATGGTTCGGATGACATCTAAAGCTCGTTCCATGAGGCCGCGATCACTCAGGCGACTATGGGCCAGAAACTCAAAGCCGGTGCTCTGCGTTGCAGCGCCAACAGGTTCGGTGGCTGCATCACCGCCATTCTTGATATGGGCAACGCACAGAGTTGTTGACGCAATGAAAGCCAGAAAATCCGACCCTCGACAGTAGTAGTGGGCCGGGTTTGTTGCGCGAAAGGTTAGGAAACGATTGAGCAGCTCTCGGCTTGTGTTTATAGCAACGGCCTTACTGTAGTCATGACAACGATCGCGTGACAGCACATACGGAAGATGGAGACGTATCAAAAGATGGTAGTGGGCGAATTGATCCATGATGCGAATCATGTCATGCATGATTTTGCTTTCGTCGGTATCGCCGAGCGTGAAAGTGGGAATCAACCACCACTGTGGCGACATCTCGGCTGCAGCCTTACGAAGTACTTGATCGATCTCTTTTGTTTCGGCAAGATCACCCATAGTGCACTCCTTGCGTGCTATGATACGCTCTTGCACAATATAGTGAATGCGTTGCATACGCTCTTGCGGGCCACATGCTGTCAAAGCTTTCGGGCAGGTAATACGGCGAGTGTCCAGGGAGGAGCGCTCCAAGCCCAGCATGACGGAAAGATAGCCGTCCATCTCCGCCAAGCGGAAGACCAAGTGGTCAAGGTCAAAATCTTTGCGGGTATTAGGTTCTAAGACTTTTACAGATGGTGAGTTAAAGCCACGATGTAGTGCCAGTGACTGTGCCACGTTGATAGCTCGACGTGTGGCCATCCATGCTCTATGCAGGTTACCACTGTAGTTGTGGTATAGGGCTTCTAGCATGATGCATTCGATAGCTTCGACGGAACGTACGAGCTCATCCTTAGTCGTGACGAGTCTGATGGCAACGTCAACGACGCGATGCATGACTTGTTGTGGGGAAAGCGCTTGAGCCTCCATGAGTTTCACAGCTGGCGGGAGAGCGCCTTGAAGGAAGGTCCCGAGAACTAGTAGCTTTCTCGCAATAAGAACAGGATGCGCTTCTAGCGGAGGTAGGCGAAGCAGATCGGTGATTGGCAGGGCGCCCTCCCCAATATAGCTGGAGTGCGGCCTGCACAATCCACAATGGAGATGCGATGAAAGTCCAACCGGTAGAGCGCATAGGAGATCAAGTTCATCCCGGCTCGGCCATTGAGCGATGAGCTCGCGATTCAGCCTCTCGAATTCGGGTGCGTTTGACAGAGGATGTCTCTCGCACGGAGAAGGAAAGTGATAGTCTGTTCCAAGCTGTACAACACTCAGCTTAACCAGAAGTGATTGTGTCTAATGCTTACCTCCGAATCACCTCTACCTGAGGAAACAGTGACATCGGAATGGTCTTCGAAAGACCGTGGTTGTGCAGAATGTAGCTTAGATTGGACCGGGTAACATGAACCCGAGTATCGCTCGATGAGGCCTTCCACTCGTTGGAGTCGTAAGTCAAGCTGCTTTTCCTCAAGAGCTGGATTTGGAGACGACGATTCGCAGAGCTCCTGGCTTACGCAGGAAGTCTTACGACGCGTGCAGTTATCACATGTAGTATTCGTTCGGGAGGAATAAATGCATCGCACTTTGCGTCGCCTGCATTCCCAGCAGCTCTGAGTGCCTTTGCGCACCTTTCTGCGCTTCGCTGTAGGTTCGAGATTGGACATGTCAGGTGCGAGCAATTAGGTTTTCGGACGAAGCGGGTGATGTTTAGGAGCGTTGTGCTCCGAGACTGTGATTGGCTGGTTCGACCGAGCATTCGGCCGAAATGGTCCGGCTCGGATCAGGTGACGATGGGTCAGTCAGTCTCTATCTCCCTTTGACACAAATGCTCGTGTTGAAATAAATGGTAGCCGGACTGAACCCTCATTAGTCCGAAGACTTCTTAAAGCGAACATCTGAAAGCTCGTCCTAGGGTAACTAAGGCTACAATGAGTATCAGTTCAGACGCACACGAAAGACGGGCGTAATGTGACGCTAGTTGACATCGGCTTTGATCTTGGAGCGAATTTAGCGATCAAGGCTTCCCTTAATAAATCTTTACATATGTGGACATAATATCAATCAAGCCCATTTCCGAATCTACTAGTCACGGTGGTTCCTTTCAGTACAGCTTAGGGCTTCCCTTCCCATACCTGTTCCAGGTAACTCTCCAGCTGGGTGAACTGATAGTCCGGAAACAGGCGATTCCAATTGTCGTTAACCACATACGCACCAGCTTCAACCGCAAGCAGAAGCCTCCCAGCAATATGCTTGGACATAGCTTCAAGCTCTTCTTTCTTCAGAGCCGGATGGTCCATCACCGGTGCCCATGAAGCCTTCCACTCCCCAGCCAGGATATCGGACCGCTTGAGCTTAGTCACATCGAATGGACCGCCACGGATCTTCTCACTTAGAAGGATCAGATTTCCGATAGAGATGTCGGTGCCGTGTATACCGCCATTGATCGGCCATTCGCCTTCGTAATCAACAGCCTTGGCGACGATGTGAGCAAGATCCTGTACAGTAACGAAATTGATGCGGGTATCGTCGCCACCTTCAAGCGTGATGAAGCGGCGGTCGTTCAGATTGAATGGTGTATCCATCAGGTGTAGATGTTTAGTAGAAGCGTGTGGATAGGTCAGGTAGTTGAGGAAGAGACCGGGTTGAAACAACGTGTACTCAAGGACCTAACTGTGTGAGCACTGCAGAGCAGATAAGGACCGCATCTCGGGTATCCACTGTGTATAGCGTACCTTCTTGTCCTTGTTAATCTCCTTCAGGTACTCACGTGTCGCACCTTTGTATGCGTACCAATCCAGATAATCCAATTTCGATCTGAGCAGTGGTCAGCTATAGGGGTTCATGCTCAGTGACGGAGAGCATACGAAGCCCACTCGCTAGGTGCAAAACGTTGCACCCCAGCCTGTACCGCCGCATCAATGATCTTCTTCTGCACTGTGCTTGCCGGGTCATCGCCTTCAGAAACAAAAGACAGTATGGTATGAACCCCTGTTAGTGCCCGAGTCAGTTGTTCCAGATTATTGTAATCAACTGTGGCAAATGTCACGCCCAAAGGAGTTTCGCGCTTGGGTTTGACCTAAGATGCATAAGTATGGTATAACTAGTTATAGTATACAGAAGAGGATGGGGTCTTACACTTCGAGAAAGGACAATGATGTCATGCTTCTTCGCGGCGACAAGGACTTCAATGATCTCTGATGCAACGTCGCCGGAGCCGCCTGCCAACGCTATTTTGACCATTTTGTTCAGGTATTGATGTAAAGAGACTATGGCTTTACGCTCTGTTCTGCACTCTCTGGTGCGAGAGTTTGGCTCGTTATATAGAAAGTTGGACCGAGATTTCGGTCGAATGCATTGCGCTAATCGCCGTGAACCGAAATTTCGGTCGACTTGATTAGCAAAGCCATCTTCGCTTGTGTAATAATAGAGCAGTCTATATCGATATCGTCTGATCGTGAAGGAGTGCAATGTCATAAAGGTGTTGCTTTTCGCCGAGGTATGCAAGGGTGCAGGAGAAAAGACCACCATGTTCTCTCAAATGATCTATCAAGCTTTCGCATCCAGACCAAGCGACGATAGAAAACTCGCAGAACTTTAGTAGAAGCATTGGCAGAACTTCAAATCATGCCGTACTCCGCGCTGCTCGACGCGAACTGCGGACGGGGGGCGTGCACGCAAAACGCCAATAAGAAAAAGGCATGTTGGACGTACCCAACACTTCTTGTACAGACTGTGTTAAGATGTGGAAACCAATCGCCAATGAGCTAATGCTATGCAGCGATCAACTGGTCCCGTGAGTATGAACTGATCGAACAAAGAGCCTTGACCTAACTGAAATGCCAGAACTAGACGAGCATAAGACGAGAGAGCACCTGTCTAGTCGAATCGCACCTTGTTGAAAGTTGTTTGATACATATATTGATAAAAGACTGAAGCAAGTGATACAACAGACTGTATGATAGTGTTGAAGCTATCTACAATCTAGTAATGAGAGACTATAGTTAAAAAGTACACCGGAGTAAAGAAACAAAGGAGACAGAGGAACCACCACCCGCCCCGGGGCCCCAACTTCAGAAAGATGACCAAAATGTGCTCGTCGTATCGAAGGTCTGTTATCTATTTACAGATAGCAGAGTAGCCCTTCTGTGGAGCAAGGATGGCATAATTGTCAGGATCGCTTCGCATCCTGTGACACCCCTCGCCGTGACACCATTCTCTATCTTTCGATACTGCTTCACGTCGTTGCGCGGAGCAGTTACACATCCAAGCCATTATAGCTTTCCCTTTTGGTCCTGGTTTAGCCACTGGATATGACGCAATTATCTCCTTTGCGATGACTGCAGTGTCTGTTCCTGCTTCCTTGGCAATAACGCGACATGTGCCGCATCCTACATTGCGATATGTTTTAGGGCGTAATGAAAAGTGGTCATAACTGGAGTTGATTTCAAAGATCCCACGTTCCTCCAGACACTGCTTGCAGATCCGGTCTGCGTGGTACAACTCCCTCTTTTTATATCGCACATTGCCAACTTGAGGGGATTCACAGTCCGAGAAATTCGAAGTCCAACATTTTAGTGTCTTGTATTCATAATCGCCACTGATCTTGATGGCTATCGGTTCTGCCCCGTCCGTGGCTGAGGCAGGCGCATCCGGTCTGCTGGTCTGTCAGGTCCAGGATAAGGAAGTTGATGTGGTAAAAAGAAGACGAGCGAATTACCTGCCAAGCTCCCCTGACTGAACATTTGACTTTCCCTGTTGCGCTGAGCTTCCATCCCCCTTCCTATCTGACTCAGCTTGACCCTCCGAACTGGTGTCAGATTCTGGGTAAGGAATATCCGTGTCACCGAGTTCTTGAATTCCTTTAAGCCCCCATTTAAAGTTATCCATGTCTTCCGCTTGTGATTGTGTCCGCTCTTGTCAATTAGTTGATTCTTGGTGGAGCCAGGATTGCTCGTAGGGGAGTCGGGATCTGTGGACGAGGATGAAGCCGTGGGTTTGCGCAGACGCTCCGGAACCGCAGTCTGGGGTGATTTTGCCGTAGGAATCTTGTGTGAGGACATGGTTTTGATGCAAATATTGAGTTTCTGTGTATCGTTTTATCGATAGAGGCTGTGGGGCTTGACCGAGTAATACTTTATGAAGAAGTATGTTTCTAGCTCTTAGAGCAGATAGATGAACGACTTTATACCGTAGTAGTTATGAGTTATGACTCTGTTGCGGAGTGATGCCCAAGTGAACTCACGCCCAACGCCCCGACCACAGTTACCAGGTGACTGGTAGTCAATTATGACTCTTCTACGGAATTGTGACCAAGTGAGCCCGCACCTAGCGCTCTGACCACAATTATCAGGTGAGTGGTAGTCATGAGTTATGACTCTTTTGCGGGATTGTGACTAGGTGAAACCACTCCCAACGCTCTGACCAAGTTACCAGGTGACGGCGACCTAGAGGGATAAAGTGGCAAGACTAGACCTAGTTCTCAATGTCTGGTCACGGATCAGAGCGCTTGACTCACCTCGCTGTCTCATCATGAACATCGAATGTGGACAGGCCTTCTTTCTATCGCACTTTTCACAGTATGATTTAGGTCAACAGCGTAAGCTAGATGGGAATACATAGGATGGTGGTTCTCTAATGAGAATTGACTTCGTTAAGAGACTTAAGATACAGGTTCTGTGATAAACCAAAGCAAATAAGCAATAGCATACATGATCGTGTTGAAGCAATCGTAATAATCACAATCTGGAGATCAGATCCTACACTGAACATTTAAAAGGTACAAGAGAGTGAGGGAACGCTGTAAAGAGAAGAGATAAAGTAATCACCGCCCATTCCGGGGCACTCAACCTCAGCAACAAAACCAAAATGAGCTTAGATCATTTTGCTGGAGGCCCCTTGTCCTTTCGTGGCTTCTTGCGATCCCTCATAACGGCTTCAAGACCCTTTTCTGGGGCAAGGATGGGGTAGCTCCCGGAGTCTTGTCGCTTGTTTTCACAATTGAACCAGGAGCGAGAACACTCTTCCCAGTCCGGGAAATTCATGATTGGCTTACGTGCCTCTACCGAACAACCACATAGCCAACCCATTATCATCTCTCCCTCTTTAGCCATTGGTATAGATTGAATTGAACTCCTTCCTAAGTCGCCGTGTTCATAGTTATGAGGTGTTCTTGCGAAGACGTCGACGATAAGTGTGCATTCGGCGTTACTGCATATCGCAAGTGGTCGGTCTCTGCTTGTTTTTCCTAACTTGCTGTCGTGGCCGTCGTTGACTTTAATGCTCCTAGAAGTTGTAATGCAGTATTTGCAAACCCAGTCTGCATTGCGCACCTCTTCCTCTTCGTATTTCACGTTGAGAGCTGGGGGTACTTTCGTATTCGGCGCAGAATACCACTGGCGTTGCGTCTTGTATCTTTTACCGCCAATGTGCACTTCAACTCCTTCGTCGGGGCTCGTACTTTTCCTGATGGTCTGTCAGATCTAGCAGGAAGGACCCGAAGGTGGAGGGTAAGAGCCGAAGGAATTACCTGGGACGCTTCCCCAACTGAACACTTGACTCCCCCTGTTGTAGTGGACCGGCCGCTTTCGCAACATGTTCCATCGCAGTTTGACGGTCATGGGCTGCTTGATAATCAAAATCTTCATCATCATCCGGTTCCCCTTCCGCATCCTCATCCGAGTTTTTGTCCTGATTGACTCCAGTTAGCGGCTTGGGGATATTTGAGATTAAGGAGCGTCGTACTTCGACCTGTTGATCATCCATCAGTTGGCCCGACGTGTACATCGTGGCTTCATCATTCGGCCAGTATATCCCAGAAGATCCGGGGGAAGTCATGGTGTCGCTGCAAGTAGTGTCGATATAACGTTCTATGAAAAGAGGCTGTAGAGCTTGAGCAGGTAATTGTTTTCAAAGAAGCGTGTTTCTAGCCCTTAGGGCGGACAGATGAGCACACTTATACTACTAAAATCATGAGTTAATATTGGTAGATGACTGTTTCTCCAAGTAGTGTCAAGTAGACTCACATCCAACGCTCTGACCACGGGAACATTGTGTACTAATTCGCGTTGTGAGTTATAGGGCAGTTGGGCTGTTGACCATGTTTTCTTAGTGTAGTGAGTCCACACGCCCGACGCTCTGACTAAGGAGATATTGTGTCTCGAGTTCGTCTGTCGACTATTGACTGTCGACAGATCTTGCTGGGCGTGGCAAGTCCACACCTCCTTCGCCCCGACCAAGGAAACATTGTATCGTGGATCTGGCTATTGGTGTTGACTCTTGGCCACGTTTCTTAGTGTGATGAGCCCACACACCCATCGCTCTAACCAAGGAGATATTGTATCTTGGGCTAGGCTATTGGGCCATTTGACCACGTTTTCTAGGTACAGTGAGTCAAGCCATGGATTAAGTGAGACAGTGAGAAGACAGGAACCGCATGTGAGTGTCACCATGTCCGGAGGTGGGTGTTGGATACGATCAGTGCAACAATAAGCTCAGCCAGGGCGCTCGCACGATGTGCCGTCAAGGTTAGTAGATATCGCGGGGATATATTACCTGGCACGTTGCATGGCGCTAGCAGGGGGCATGTTGTACAGAACGTGGAGTCTTCACCCCGCGTTTAGGGTTCCCACCTCCTCATGCATACGTGAACCCCTTATGTTCTCTTGGTGGCCTAACTCTTTTCCTAGCTCATCACCATGCGGTAGCTTCGCGTAACTCTTCACGTCGCACCGATGCACTTGCTAACCGATGCCTCTTCGCTGAGTCAACTGCGGCAATGCTCTCTGCTAAGCCCGTCGAAGTCTCCCCTTCCCAAGCTCCTTCTCATGCACCGCACCCGGATTTCGCACCCTTCCACATCATCCCCGGGCTCTCCAACTTCCGTGACATCGGCGGCTGGCCCATCTCCACCCCGTCGCACACCCCGACGAACCGTGTCCGCAAAGGTATCCTCTTCCGCGGCTCAGACACCAACAGAATCACCCCGGAAGGAGAAGAGAAACTACGAAAACTGGGGATCAAAACCGACTTCGACCTGCGCAGCAAGCAGCAAATCGAGAAGATGGGTGGATACAGAGAAATCCCTGGTATAGAGCGGCGATGGACGCCCGTGTTCGCGGAAGAGCAGTATACAGAGGAGGCGGCAAGGAAGAGATACGAGCTGTACGCTGGGGAGGGGACTGATGTGAGCCTCCCCTTGCCACATCCCAACACGGGCTAAAAGAACGACTAGGGTATCGTGACAGCGTTCATCGAGATCCTCACTGCTGGCGCGCCCATGTTCCGAACGGTGCTTCAACATGTGCTCACCTCTGCGAGCGGAGATGCACCGCGCCCCGCAGTGTTCATGCACTGTACGACTGGCAACAATCGCACGGGCGTCTTCATATCGCTTCTCTTACTACTGCTGGGTGTGCCGCCTGACGTTGTCGCGCACGAGTACACGCTTTCCGACGCGGGGCTTGCGCCGACCAGGCATATCAACGTGGAACGGCTGCTAAAAAAAGGCGCGTTCGAAGAGTACGGTCTGCAGGAAGCGAGGAGGAAGTGTGAGCGCATGGTGGGAGCGCGCAAAGAGAGTATGGAAGCGCTTGTAGCCGAGGTGAAGGGGAGGTGGAATGGCCCCGAGGGTTACTTCAGGGATGAGGTAGGTCTTACTGGAGAAAAAATTGGACGTTTACGAGAGGTGTTCACAGAGGAAGAGGCCGATAGAGACGGGCTTTCGAATGGAACCATCGACCGGTTCAGGGAGGCTTCGAACGCAGACCGAGAAGCTGCGTTGAATGAAGAAGCTGACGCGAAGGGATCGTCGTAGCTGTTGCTGAGTGCCCACGTGAGTTATAAAAATTCTATTCATTATGTCTATCAATTAGCAACTCTTATATGCCATACTTGTAGGACAAGCCCACACCCACATGTTCGTTCGCATGGAGATCTCGCACGCTCACCCGTACGTCATCTTCTCCGGCTCATGTCCTTGTGCCGGCGGATCCGTGCCTCCTTCTACATGCACATAGGAGTTTTCCAACGGTGCCTCCTCCCTCTGCTTTCCCTTCACCGCCTCTCCATTAGCAGCCTCCCGTTCCTTCCCCTCTTTCTCCCGAACGACCGTCTCCACGACCTTCCGACAGATATCCCTATGCGCCTCTTCCATCTTCGCCCTCACGATCGGCATCATCCACCATGCACACACGACCTCCACATCCTCGACCAGCACCCACTCTGCACCACCCAGCCCCTCGCCCTCCCGCTCGATGACGCCCTCAATGTTACTACTCTCCAGCACACGAAATTCTGCTCGTAGCACCACCCCGCCCGTATCCGCGCGCGTCTTTAATCCCTGGGGTGTACTCTGGAACACAGATGGGAAGACGAGCGAGTACTTCGCCCACGAGAACCACGGGAGGTATTTGATGATCTCGGTGACGCGGTAGGTAGACGGTGGAGACTTGTCGGTCGGGTACCAGAACGTATCCTTCAAAATGGCGGGGTCGGTCGAGGGGAGGAGTTCGTGGCCTGAGGTAAGGGCTTGTAGCGAGAGGCAGGTGTTGTGGTCATGCAGGGCGGCGAGAATGTCGGAAGGGGAGACGTGTGGCGGTATTGGTGCACCGGTGTGGTAGCTGTATTTTGCGAGGGGCATGACGCCGTGGATACGGCGGGAGGGAGATGTAATTTCGGTGATGAGCCTGAGGCTGCGGTGGTGGTGTATCGATTGTACGACTTACTGGCTGCGGATGAGGCCAATTGCTGGGGGACTGTCGTAGTATGTGTCGGCGCTGGGGAGGAGGAGCCTAAGGTTGAAGTAGTGAATTGCACGCGTTCTTTGTTAGCTAGGGAAAGAATCAAAAGAAGCGTAGGCCTGCAGTGATATGATTGAGGCGATCCTTGGTTTGCTCATTGTTAGCTGAGGGCGAGGCTGGCTGGCCATTTTGAGGTCCCAGAAGTAGACTGCGGCTCTTCCGAGTATGAGATGTGTTAAAGGAACCATGTGAGACGCGTCGGCCCCGCTTGCGGTGGTTTGTGGTTTCGGTCCCAAGCTTTGCCGGCACGCTAATCTCAACCCTGTGTGACGTCACTCATCCTTTGAAATGTTAGCAACACCATCCGCGATCAAGCTTTTGGACTAATTTGGCGAACAGGAAATTTTATGACTATTTCTACAGCAGAATATAGAGCGCGATAGATCGTCACCCTACCAGCCCTTATTCAAGATAAATGAAGAATGCACAGGAAAGACTCTACTTTGTACGTTTCGGCTCTTCAAATGGCTCCGAGTCCTGTCACGGTACACAGAGTCTTGCTAGAGGTTTCTGATTGCTGCGAACTCCTTAATCTGTTTCATGTGCTTGTTCTTGTGCTAATATCGGAAGCCATGAGTCTTCTGAGGGATCAACTCGATATTCGCACGCGTATTCCCCTTGAACCCTCCCTTGCTACGGGGAAGAAGCGATCGCTCACCATCTCAACATCGCTCACATCCGTCTCGTACAACTCCATGCAACCAAGGTCCCCGGGCTCTCTCACGTCTTTGGAGCCGAAACGCCGGAATACTCCCGCAGCGCACATGTACAGCTCTGCCCAGGCCAGGTTGATGCCTACACACCCTCTTGACCCTTTTGAAAACGCGACAAGGTACTTGTCAAGATAAGCTGAGTTATCCCCCAGCCAACGATGGGGCTCGAATGTATGCGGATCTGGGAAAATTGATTCGTTCCAGTGCGTTAGTGGTATGGTCATGGCTACTGGTGTGCCCGCTGGTATTGTCCATTTCCCGCAATCTAGTGATGTGTCCACTGCAATGCGAGAACTCCTCACTACAGCACCATGACCTACTCTCAAACCCTCTTTCAACACCGCCGTCAGAAACGGAAGCTTCTCCAACTGCATCAACGGCGCGTGGCTGTTCACTTCTGGAAGTACTGTGCGGAGCTCCTCACGAAGCTTCCTTAGCAAGGAAGGGTTGGCGAGGAGGTGGAAGGTGATGACCGCGAGAATGAACGAGGTGGTATGTGTTCCCGCTCCGACTAGAAGGACGGCCTCTTCGGCTAGTCGCGTCGTTTCCTTTTCCTTTGCAGGCAGGTTGCTTTGCAACAAGGTATGGAAGACAGTCTTGTTCTCTTCATCCTCCTTCTCAAAACCGGCTTTCCGGACCTCCTCGATCTGTCCCATGCGTTCCTATTCGAGCCTGAATCAGCATAATATACTCTAAGCAAGGGTGCTTGCTATCAGAGCATACCCTTTTCAACTTGATATTCGCAGAAACCTCGTCGCCCATCTTCATAGCCACAGACTCCGGGAGGGCCCACATGATCAACAAGAACCACGGCAGATGCTTCATCAGCGCGATTGCCTTAGCGGCGCCGAACGATGTCTTGTGAAACGAAGGGTCAAACTCTGGCGCTTCAATGTGGTGATCAGACTGCCCAAAGCAATACTGCATCACGACGTCTGTCCACTGTCAACGTAGGCCCCTCACAATATTTCGCAATACTGACCATTCGCGAAAGCAGAGTAAGCATACTCCATCTGCACGACCTCCCCTCCGTCACCTTTCTCCTTCAATTTCCTCACCAAAGCCTGCACCCGTTCCTCAATGCCCGGCTCGAGTTTTCGTACGTTCTGTTTCGAGAAGAACGGGTTGATAGAGGTTCTTCGAATCTTGTGCAACGCATGCGGTGCAGTGCCTAACATCGAAGTAGGGATCGCAATGCCCCATGTCTCCCACACCCATTTGTCTCTTCGATTTCGGTCCGTGCTATGCGTGTACATAACGTCCCAGAAGGTTGGGTCCGCAACGTGGAGACCGCCCGGGTTGATGCGGATGACGGGTCCGTATTTCTCGTGCCATTCTTTCACCTTCCATATGTATTTCCCGCCGAGGATAATATCGTAGTAGAATTCGTACCAGTATGTTGCGGCGGCTAGCTTTGGGCCGGGGAAGTGCGCTATGGGCGAGACATATAGACGGTAGAACACCAGGTAGATGCTGTAGACGAGCAGACCGCCCAGTAAGGAGAGTATCAGATGCATGCTGAAGCTGTGCCCCTTCTCTATGGCAGGGCATTAATCGCCTGCGATTTATATGCAAGAGTAATTGGCTCTTCATGGTACAGGCAGCTGAGTCTTGCCAGGGTCCAATACGACATCTAACGCAAATCTCAGAACCTTTTCCTACTCAAAGCTAAACTAGACCCTGCAATGCCTTCCGGGCCATGCCAACCCCCGTGGCATGCAGTCGTCACATGACAGTCGAGTCGCAGGTGGAAGCTGATTGGATGGCTTTAACGAGCGTAGGTCGTCCGTTGATCCCATTCGCTGGCCTGGCGACATCTTACGTGTTACACAACCACCGCCGACATTGTTCGTAAGCGAACGCCATCCCGTCTCCACCTTGCACGCTTCTATCAACAATGTCATTTGGCAAGAGGGCAAGTCACCAAAGGTCGAAGAAAGGATGCATTACATGCAGGCAGAGAAGGATCAAATGCGATGAGCTGCATCCACAGTGCATGCGCTGCACCAAAGCTAAGCTCCACTGTGACTATACCACGACATTCAAGGTCACTACGGCCGGAGCAACGATCAACGGGCGTAAGGTTGAGCGGGTCCTGCTTCCCAAAAAAGACGACACATTGAGCTTGACCACCTTCCGGCCCACTGCTACCCTGCCAGGCGAGACTGATGTGGAGAACCAGTACTTAAAGTACTTCCACCAAGAGACCACATCCGGATTCCAGAGCGCATGGGATTGGTCAGTATGGAATCGTCTCATGCTGCAGGGATGCCACCATGAAGCATTCATCCGAGATGCCGTTGTCGCCATCGGCGCGCTTCACAAGTCGCTTCGTACCTCGGCCTTGGCCGGCCCGGACTCGAAGAACTCAGAGGAGCTAGCGAAGTTACAACGACAGTTTGCATATAAGACGTATGGTAGAGCGTTGAAAAAGATACAGCATGCTATTGACACTGGGTCTGGACCGCGTGATGCGCTCATCGCGTGCTTGCTCATTGTATGCTTCGAATCCCACAGCGGCGATCGCTACAAAGCCGTATTGCATGCCCAACACGGTCTGCGCATCTACTACCAATTACCACAAACAGACCGTCCTTCAAAGGTGGAAGACGATATCGCAGACGCGTTCCGCAACCTAGATATCACCATCTCGACTATCAACGACGGGCGTACTCTTGAGACACACGAGAAGCTCCTCAAAGAAGATGCCTCCATCGCAGCGTCCATGCCCCTCGTCTTCGCTAACCTGGACGAAGCAAAACGCTACTGGCACGTCATAATGCAACGCTGCTGCCACTTCATCCCCACCACCTGGCCGCACACCGACCCCGCCTCCCTCATCCGGCCCTTCAAGACCGCTCTCCCCGGCAGCGTAACCACGACCGTCGGCACAAACATCCACACTGCTTCCTTCAAGCTCGATCCCGAAGTCGAAGCAGAGCAAGCAAAATACTACGCCGAGATGTGCCGCTGGATCCTCGCCTTCGAGCCCGTGTTCCAACGCACACGCCGCAGCGCAAAGAGCACCCTGCGCGAGTACGTCACCGCCACCATGCTCCAGATCCAAGCGCTCAACGCAAAAGTCACGCTCGCCGGTATCGTGTACGTCTCTGAAATGGGGTACGACGACCACCACGCAGACTTCACATCCATCATCCGCCTCTCGCACGACATCGTCAAGATCCGCAACGCAGGCTCCCCGATATCCTACTTCTCGGGGCTGTTCGTGCTTGACCTCGGCATCATCGTGCCCTTGTTCACGCTTTTGCTGAAATGCCGGGACCGCGTGCTGAGATACCAGGGTATCGAGATCTTGAAGCAGTGGCATGTTGAGGGGTGGTGGGAGCCACTGCTTATCATCGCGATATGTAAATGTATTATCGATATAGAGGAGGAGGAGATGGTGGATGGGGGGATACCGGAGTATGCTAGGGCTACGCTGACAGGGAAGGCGCATCGGCCTCCCGAGAGGAGGATGCTGGTACAGTGTGTGCAGAGGAGGAAGGAGGGGTTGAGGTGGGTGGAGAGGCTCGTGGAGTGGTGATGTTACGGGGACATGCGGTGCGCACTCATCGAGCATGCGTGTGGACAGCGTGCCCTGAAACAGTTGGATGGGTAGTCGGTATGACAAGTTGCGTATACAGCGACGACTGAGTGCACTCAGGGTCCCATATCGCATCTACTCAAGTGCAGCTCCAGCTTTTGGAATTACTCAGTCTGTCCCAGAGTTCGCCCAGATTCGCTATCCACAATCTAACTCCAAGAATACACGATCCCTTCTACAAGCACTCGGATGACAGTTTGAATATGGTAATTTCATCCGAGAGTTGGCTTGCCTCTTTATTCAGCGCCAACGGGTGAGGTCGAACGTCTACGCGGATGCAATCTTAGCGTGCGACCTGTGGAGGAGCTACACACGAGCTTTGCATTATGTAGATTAGTCAACTGCTTCAATGGAAGACCCATTGGAGCGAGGTGTGAACGACTGTACTCATTCACATACGAGTATTCCGGTTGTCGTATGACTCGGTTCTCCATTTCTTTAGCGGCTCTATCGCTTGCCAATGTATCTAAGGGTGACTTGACCCACAAAGTGTCATCCAAATCATGCCAGCTTGGGGTAACCTATCCAATGATAACTATTTCTTACGCTTGAAGTTGAGTATTTCTGGGGTATCCGGCCACCCCAATTGCATTTACTCGCAAATGATTTACAGCCAGATTACAAGATCTCGCATAGTAAAGATACGCGGCAGGACGTGCACCCTTCTTTTACTCCATCGAGAAGGAGTATCGGGAGGGATGGCGCGAGTTTGTAGTCACGAAGCAGCACACGCGAGGTAAGTTAGGCGAACGTGAATGGCAAGTAAATTGACTTCGCTATTGAAGCTGAGTAGACTCACGATATGTTCTATGGCACACAAACCCTCCCACGTCACTATGAGGCCTGTGTGTCGTTACGCAAACAGAAGCTATGTCACCCCAAGCTAATCTAAGATTGCGGTGGCGCCCATCTCAGTCGCCATCTTCTTCTTCTCTGACACTCTGCCTTCTACACTGTCCTAACTTTCACGATGACTGATGCAACTGCAGACGCGCGAGAATCCGCAACACCAGTAGCACCACTCGAAGGAACGACTGATGCAACGCCAACTCCAGCAAGGTCAGGTCCGTTCGCCGATCTAGCAAAAGGTTACCCTGCGCTGGCAACACGTATGGGAGTCCTACCTTCCACAGCAATATTCCGGCGCTTCGGTGCATTGAATGCGCGAAACCTATTATACCTTCAGAACGATCTAGTGCAGCTTGAGGAAGAACTCATCAGCCTTGAAAAGAGAGACAGTCAGAGCAGTGGTTTCAAGGAGTTGTACGCGCAAGATTCGAGGTGGTTGAGTACAGCTGGTGAAGACGTGAAAGGCCAGGCAAGGGATGGAGATACACATCAGCTTGACATGGTCTTGAAGATGAGGAAGTTACTCAAGGAGTATAGTGAGTGCGACAGCGATGCTTCCTCCGATCGAGGTCATTCTTACTCACAAGCTCATCAGATCATGCGCTTATCCAACAGTCAACCATACTTCAAATGAAGCCTCCTGATGCTTTTGACCTGAAAGATATGCAGGCCTTTTTGTGGAGCGAAGCCATGGGACCTCCCGGGTTGATAGGCCCCGATTGCTATACATGGGGAACCTTCAAGAAGCCCGACAGTTACAGTCGTGAGCTGGTTTGCCTACGACCAAGAGAAGAAATCGACCAATTCTCAAGATGGCTCGGTGCTCGAGCCATCACGTACATCACGGCGTGCGGAGGGAATCGTTGGAAGAAGCTTGAACCGAGCCTAGGTGTGATATCAGTCCGAGACGAAAGCATCTTCAGATTGACGTTTTGGGTCACAAGTGCTATCGCGTCACTGTTACCGGTAGCTTCGATCTGGGTTCTTATAGAACAAGACTCTCTTACAGCGCGGCTTGGCACCATCGCAGGTTTCAATGCCCTCATTTCGATTTGTCTGACGTTGTTTACGGATGCGAGGAGGACAGATGTCTTTGCAGTGACAGCGGCGTAAGTCGCAACTCTTGACTCGTTGAGAAGAAGAACTGACAGAATGCCAGTTTTGCGGCTGTCCAGGTCGTTTTTGTTGGACAGGCTTTGCAGGACGTTCAGGAAGTCAAGCCCGCCGCTGATGCAATATTCAATACCACCTGCAAGTGTTGATTCCGATAACAACATCAGAGCTTGTAAGATTTCTTGATGCCATTTTCACGATTTGACGTTTATGTCTTAATATATTCTGCAACCACGCAGTGTGTTTTTGCGCTTCCAAGAATTTGAATTATATCAGTCTTGGTCTACTTAGCGATATGCGGAGTGGTGTGAAGTCTAACAAATCTTATCGATGTACCTACGCGTCTACGTGGGAATTGCTACCCCAAGCGATAGTGCGAGAATGTATCACGCAATTGGATGGCTTACGCATGTTTACCTTGCAAACAACATTAAAGCGTTAAAGCCACGCCAACATTGTGTCGGCGGCGTGAATGGATAGTATGAGGAACCTGTAATGAGCGTTGTTTGCACATTATTTGATTGAATCAACAGAGACATGCCCAAAGCTTCTAGCTAAGGAGACACAGTGCGGACCTTACTAATTTCTCGCGGCAGTGCTTCTTCAATATATAATCGCATTGTGTCACTTCACGCTAGGCAACGCAAACGCTGATGGTACTGACCCTTGAGACAACGACTGTGACTGTTAAATTAGCTGCCTAAGCAAGTGTTTCGAATCTGCCGAGAAGCACATAAGTAAGTGGCTTGGGATTGGTAGCGCTTAAGCGCTTCTGAAGTTCTGCGCCGAGCGAGGACACGCGTGTACGAGTTGGGAATGCAAAGAATCAGCGGGACGATGGGTTTAAGATACATCACAGATGTCCAATTCCAAGAAACTAGAAATCCGAATGTGGAGCAACTAAACGCTTGTAATCTTCAGCGTTCATATCACATGCGGTTGATGTGGGTTTATAGATTGAGAGTGAACAGTTTGTGGAATCTGTAATGAGCCTTATTCATACATCGATTCGACGATTAATTCGAGATACGCTCGTGCTTTGCTGATGGAGACTTAAAAGTAAAATTACTAGGAGATAAATACTGCAGCGCTTCGACAAGAAATCAAATACATTGTATTCCCTTAGCATAGACCCACATACGCTGATCGAGACACTTGACGCAGTTACCGCATCTCAACCAGCAAAGAACATGTCACTGTGACGAAACCTAACCCTCTTCCGCGCCGGACCCCCGACGCTATAGGCATCGTCATCTCCATCGTCAGGCAGCCGAGGGCGACCTGCTCCACGCCCAGAAGACGAATACGCTGACTGAAATGATGCAGGGTTTGCCGTTGCAGCCGTCATGTGAGGGGACGATGCTATGATCGCCGTAGACGCTGATGTAGGAGCCGCTGTAGAGCTCAGAGGAACAATCGACTTAGAATCGTTCGCCGATGACGACGGTGGGTTGGTCATAGTAGTTGGAGCAGACTGCAGTTGTGTCAGGCAGACTCATAAACATCAGCTTGTTTCATACTCACGGTTGACGCAAGAGACGCGCGGGCATTCCTCAATTCTTTCTTACGCAATTGAAACCATGTTACGTACAATTGGCCGTCTGTTAGACCCTGTTCGACCACCTGGCTGAGGGCTGCGAATATGTTAACAAGCAGTCAACACTCGAGGCTTGAAGCACTCACTCAATTCCGGACGCACCCATACGCCGCCAGGATGTTCCTCAGCGTTGTAGATAACTATGCAGTTCAGCGACATCAACGATGACAGCTTTGATCTTAACTTACACTCAGCAGCCAAGTTTATTGATAGCACTCTTTCTTCGTAAGAGCGCGACGCCACCTTCGGTACGGACTCATCTGCGCACAATGTGACCGCACCAGATGCCGACGCCGAGTTAGGGGCTGTCGCCACCGCAGGCGGTCGACGGACGCCATCTATAGCTGAGTCAACACAGGACCGCGTTTGTGAGAGGACACTTACTGCCACCGGCCTGATCGGCCATTACAGTAGATGCAACTTTGAAAGAAGTAGTAGAGCAGTACGGCGGCGTGGACAGAGAAGTTCTGAGATCGCTGAAGTGAGTGAGAGAACCTTGAAGTGAGAGCGTTGTATTGTAACAGAGAGTGAGAGGAAATGGGAGGAAAGAACAGGAAGTACCGGCGGGCGATTACCTAGGCCCTACGTAACATGGGCCCGTGCATTACGTGGCGTGTGAAGGTGAGGAAGGAGCGGTCCCTCACCTCCAGCTGAACGTCGAGGTTCTCAGGCCATCAAGTCACCCCCCGATAGATAACATTGAATAGTAAGGCCGATTTATACTTAGACCTTCCGTTAGACGCTGTTCTAAATTGGCAGGGTGGGCGAACCCGCCGGCTGCTTCAGACCGATCTGTTGTCGTCCCAGCGGCATCACGCAATGGGCTTGCCGAGGCTTGTTCGCCGAGGAAGGTGCGTCTGGTTGATCATTCTGCCTACGCCCCATCTCTTATACATGGACGATGACTTGGTAGACATACGATAGGTTGGTCCCACATCACTGCGATTAGGCCGTCCATGGTCCATTAAGTCATGCCAGGCAGCGGTAAAACTTCCGAGCATGGCGATATGGCAGCTGTAATCGGAACACATCGTCTCCTCGCAAGATGTAAGATAATCGATTAGCGGTGGTTCAGGTAAGGCCGGAGATAAGGTTTAGTGGTGGGGAGAAGGCCAGGAAGGAGTATTTGCAACTCGTGAGAGATTGTTTATGAATCTTTGTGGAGCTGCTTCGGTGGATTTGGCTGAGGCCATCCCTGCAGCGACTCAACGGAGGGGCAGCGGTAGGCTGAAGCACCAGAGTGGAAGATGGCATGCGAAATCAACACCTAATAAATGATTCAATGAAGAGAACTTGTCGGCCTGACAACGGACACGAAAGCTTCGATACAAGGTCGGCGCCGGAAGAGGGCGCATGCTAAGACCTGTGGTAGAAGCGGATCTTCCAGACCGAGGGTGCAGACCGAGGGTGCAGACCTCACGCTCCTATCATATTACCTCCTTCCCCTGCTGGCTCCATGCAATATATGAGGTAGTCCCTCCTGATGCGCATAGGTATCATTGGCTGTGGACAGCAGGCGTCTCTCTGCACGTTGGTCTGCTGTGCACAGGTTAGCATTAAGCGTACCAATCCGAACCGCGATGCACTTAACTACGGTTCAGCCTTGCTCCGCCTCAAGAAGGCTACCTTCCAGTATATTGTCATTTGTCGTGCCGATATTTCGACTACATGTTTTTCCTTTCCTGACATTTCAGTTATCTCGATTGTTAACATTCCCCAGCTCGGACGAGCCACTTCTCCTTGTTGTTGCGCCTGCACTCCACCGCCCGGCATGCACGCTTTCAAATCCTCGCTAGCTAGGAACACGATCATCGTGAGCTGGCTCTGCGTCGGACTCGCGTCCATATCTATAGCACCCATAATCTGGTGGTGCGCGAAGTATCGCCGGAAATTCGCGCTTGCTGACGGACTCGTAATCGTTGCCTTTGTTATTGGTGTCTTGCAGGTCAGTCTCGTAACGTGGGCCATCTATGACGAAGGAGGAGGCCAACACCAAAGCGATTTGTCGCCGCACATGGTCGCCGCTCTGGCCAAGGTACGCAAGTGACGGTTACACCTGCTTCTTCATGCTTCATCTCGCGCTAAACAGGATCAGTCCATCATTGTCAACGAGGCATTATGGTCGCTCGTTGGTGCGCTTTTTCGCATCTCCGCCTGCTGCACGCTGTTCACTATCTGGTCTCATGTTCCAGTCTACAGAATCGCTTCTCTCACCATGATCGGTCTTTCTGCTGCGCATGGAGTCGGGTCATTTCTAGAACTTTTCCTAGTATGCCATCCGTTAGCATCTCAGTGGGATGCCAATGTCAAAGGAGTCTGCGTGAACCAGACGGCTTCCTTCCTGATTATTGAATCATTAGGGATATTGCTCGACGTTGCCGTCATTGTGCACACTATCATACCCATCGCTTCATTGAGGGTCTCTTGGGGTAAAAGGATAAGGATTACGCTCGTGCTGAACGTGGGAGCTCTGTAAGTACCGTACATAAATCCGTCTCTTGTTCATTTGTTCGGTTGTTCATCTGATTCTAGGGTCCTGATTATCACGTGCTTGCGCGTGAAGTCTCTCCACCTTGCAAACTCACCTGACTTCACCTATTCGAAATGCTATCTCGGCCTGCTTTCGTGCATCGGTTGTATGCTGAGCGTCATCTTCTGTGCAGCCATAACTGTGTGCATACGTCAGAAATATTCGAGGGCGGGAGATAGCTTCCGAGAGGCCTCAGACTCGAAGGAACAGCATAGACTCTTGGATCTTATCTCACAGGACTCCACAATACCTCCCATCCGACGATGATCTAGCCCATTGGGAGGCATACAGGCGCAAGAATGAGTTGAGCCACAACGCACAGTCAGTACCATATAAAGTCCCTCGTCTAAGGTCCAGACCCCTAGGGTCTAGTCCACAATTTACTCAAGCTGGAGGCTTATTGAAGAATGTATCCATAATAGCGCCGCCGCCGAAGAGCTTCGAAAATCCAGTCCACCCGTACGAGGTCAACGATCTAACCAACCAGAGGTTGATGTTCCTATCTGGTAGTACGTTTACCGGTTGTGAGTTCTCCGCACTGTGAACGTAGCTGGAACGTAGCCAGCTAACGTTGGATTCAAGGGGCCATGGACCGATCGGGTATCATCCGTGTTGGAAACCGTCCCAAGGATATCGCGCATTTACGAGCACGAGCGCGCTGATGCCGTGTCTAATCTATTAGGCCACTGCTTTTGGAAGACCAGAATGATGATATCATAGGTGCAACATCTTAATGTCAGTTCGTCCTTGTGGAACCGTGGCAATCGGGCCGCCTGTGGTGCATTTGCATCAAACAGTGCTAGATCGCAACAGAGACGCCAACTGAAGCGAGATGAAAAACCTGCAGTCAAACGTATACCTCAAGGCGCTCTGGACGTAGCCGGTGATGGAAGGGTAAGAGTACGGATGTAGATGCAGGAGGGAAGGTCGGAGGTAACGCTGTGAACACCATGAACGCTCCTCGACGCCTTTCCGCGTGGGGGTGCGCTAGCCAGAAGAGGTCGGGCTACCCGACGTCACGTCCGTTGTGGTACACCTGCACACTACACTGCATGACAGTTACACCACATAGTGTCAATCAGCAATGAAAGAACCGTCAGACGTACATGAGTTCCACCCGCTCTTCCACGCATGTCGCTCGCACTGTGCCACCAACATGCAAGAGATAGGAAAAAGAAGGAAACCACCCATCACCAACGCACATCCCCATCCCTTGCATCCTGCAACCACACCCCTCTTTCCCTCGCCATGCAGCTCCCACACCTCGTCCAAAGTCGCACCCAATGCTTAAAACCCCATCATGCCGTCCTTCACCTCCATCCAAACACCCCCAGCAGACCTCACACCCGCCCTCCGCCAGGCCCTCGCGCACATCCCGCCCGCCCACCTCGACACGCTCGTATCCCTAGCTCTCGAAGCCACACAGCTCGACCCCAGCATCGACTTCCTCGCCGCCGTTAAAGCGCTCTGGCGCTGCAACGCGCACAACCCGCTCTCCTACCCTATAATGAGCGACGACACGCGCGACACTGATCCCACGCAGAACGCACGGCACGTGCAACAATCCACCCAACCCCCAGACCAACCCGCCCACCACAACCAAGACGTCGACATGCCCGACGCACCCTCCCTAACCTCCTCGCCCCAGCGCACCGCCTGCCCACCGAACAAGCCCACCCTCTCCATAACGCTAAAGATCAACGTCGCTCAGCAGCAGCAGCAGCAGCAACACCGCGAAGTAGTCTATGCTGCGATGCGCGACCGCAAGTGTACGGGGATGAGCTGGCAGCGGCGCGAGCAGCTAGCACTCGCGCACGCGTATCTGCAAGCGTTCCAGTGGTGGCCGCACGCGAAGAGCTCGGAGAGGCAGTGCGAGGGATTTTTGATGAAGTATTGTAACCATTGACTGCCAGCGTCAGTCGTGTAGAAGAAGTGGACTTGAGAGTAGTGGTGCCAGGGCATGTTTGTTATACGCGTAGTGTGATAAGATGCTTTTATTTAATTCCTATTTTCCACCCTAGAAGGTGCTCAGATGTCCACCTGCTTCAGGTGAATGCATTGCTTTGATTGCAACGACGTTTTAAGCAAAAAGGGATTGAAAACGCCATACGGCTGATGCATTGACGCTCCGTGTTTGTCCAACCGCATTTCCAACGCCATCCAATGCCCACCACGAAAAGACCGCCAGAAACCCATCCAGTATGAACACCCAATGGCCTATGCCTTTCAACCGCGTCTAGCAAGAGCCAAGCCCGATGATGCTCGAACTCCGCTCAGCAGCCTCTTTGACCTCTTTGGCCTCACGCTTAGCAGCCCTTTTGGCTTCTCGCTTGGCAAGCTGATGGAGCTTGCGGCGGGTGGCGACGTCCTCGGCGGCGGCCTGCTCTCTCGCCTTCTGCATTGCTTCCTGCTCGACGATCTGTTGAAGGAGGCGCTCTCGGACGGCTTGCTCGTTGGCAGCTTTCTCTTGTGCCTTTGCTTGCTCGAAAACGGCTTTCTCAGCTGCTCGCTCCTCTTGTGCCTGGCGTTCGGCCTCTTGACGAGCGTTTCGGACAGCTTCCTCCTGTTTGCGTGAAGCAATACTCTCGCGGATGGTGATGCGCTCTGCGTAGCCTCTCGGGTCTTTCTTCTGCTGTTCTCTCTCGTCTGATTCCCGGGTGAAGCGGTCGCGGCATCCTTGGCAAGAGCAGTTCTTGCGAGAGACGGTCTGCTTCGTCTTTTTGCTGATTTGGGCCAGCTTCTCGTGCAGTCGGTCCTCCCGCGCTATGACATCGTCTCGAGCCTCCTCTTCGCGTTCGATCTTCAGTGTCTTGTCACGAGCTCGCTGTATCTCCTGTGCCTTTGTCTGTGCCTTACGTTCGGCTTCACGACGTTCTGCTTCCTGCCGTTCTGCCCTCTCCCGTTCCTCGCGTTCGCGTTGCTTGAACTCCCTCTGCTCGCGTTCCTCGCGTTCTTCGCGCTCCCTCTGCTCCCGTTCCTCGCGTTCCCTGGACGCTCTCGCACGCTCTCGCTCTCGCCGAAGGTACTCCTGAAAAGCGCTATTGGTTTGAGCTTGCTGCCGGTAGTAGTATTGCTGGCTGCTGGTAGTAGTATTGTCGCTATCGTCACGGTAAGCACCTCCCCAGCCATTGGCTGGTTTGCGTTCCGCGTCGTACTCCCGCCGCTTTACAGGATCATGCAAGACCTCGTAGGCCTCCTGGACCTGGTCGTATAGTTAGTACAATGAAGCGATTATACTAAGGCCAGCATTTGCACACGATAAGTGCAAGCTCACCTTGCGGAATTCAGCTGGGTTGCCGCCCTTATCAGGGTGCGTTTTCAGCACAAGCTTGCGGTGAGCCTGCCTAATCTCAGCGTCTGTTGCTCCTGCCACAACTCCAAGGTCAGCGTAGAGGTCGCGCCCGCCATGGGAATGCGAGCCGCGAGGCATATTGTATGGTCAATGATCTGAGCTGCAAGAATTAGAGTCAGCGTTATACGAGCGAAAGCAAGCGGGACGTTCGAATGGCGTGGATGCCGAAGTGTGCGTGTATTCAGATCAGTCTGGGTTGGAGACAGTGAAGCCTTCCAGGAAGGCGCGCCATTTGCAAACAAACAAACGGGCGGCAAGGCTGCAGGCACCTCATTCACTCTGCGTGCGTCTGTCATTTTAGCTGAACACAACTCGCGATGTGCGGGGTTTCGCATGCTCTCTCATGAAAGTTGGAGATGGGAAGGCAAGGGAAACGCGATATCGACGCGCTTCACGTGCTCAAGCCGTAGCAGCGGGGCCCAATCAGATTCTGGCCGCCCCTCCTCACGACGACTCCTCATCTTTTGGTCGTCCACCGCTCCTCGCCATAACGCCTTCGAGCCATGCTTTCATACTCAGTTGCATGCACCTATGCATACCCAGAATCCCACTACCGGAGCGTGCGTTGCCTCTAGATATGTGCGGGCCAGTGAAAGACCTCACTCACGCGGACGGTACACGCCTTGGCCCAGAGCAACCAAGTACAAACCTCTACTAACCACGATTCGGGCCTGCCCGACATCGAATCAGACAGAATGTCACCTCCAGCTGCTACATTGACATCGACATCTTGCCAAGGTCCCAACAATACCTTCCAAACGTTCCGCTCAAGTCTATCGTCTTGAGCATCACCGACGAAATGCCGTCCGCTGTCTCTTCTATGGACCATCGTGGTACCGCGTACGGAGGTTGCCGCCACCGGATTCAGGACGGCGCCTGGGCACTGATTCCCTAGACGTCGAGCCATGGCGAGGAGCGACCCGCCCCCTTGGCCGTTTTCCGGTCCACGCGGGTACCCCGTTACGCTCGCAAGCATCTGCGGTCTTCGATCACAATGCGCCCTACACAAATAAACAACCCATGCTTGATCGCCAAATTTCACGGGGCATGAGCCAGCTCTTAGGGTAGGCAGCAGTGTTTTAGGTAGCCTCAGCATGCAGGGGTAGTTTTCCATTTTCTTCAGCTTTTACCGAAAACGGTCCGACGGCCAAAATTCATCCAATCAAACGCATCGAGCTGCCAAAATGGGCCCCCAAAAAGCCCCAGCATAGCCCAACTGAATCCACTGCGCCAAACAAATATGTCGGTAGGCGAGATTGAGGCTCGTGTCTGCACGCCTGAAAGCTTGGTGCGACGCTACGATGCTTGTTATACGGTAAAGGATGCACTAAACCTTACAGCCTCTGCTCGTCCGGTACTTAATATTGCGACCGCTCGCTCCCGTCGCTTCCTCACCTTCCATCCCACCTTCTCTCAGCAATCCGGGTTCAAGCTCAAATACAGGTCGCATTTTAATCCACTTTCTGACACTCATTACACCACACACATCAATTGAAATGGCCAAGACACTTTTTTCCGTTGCTCTTCTCACCACTGTTGCGCTCGCCGCACCCCGCCCTGATGTCGAAGTCGTCCAGGTCCGCCAGGTCGAGAAGCGTCAGGAATCCTCCGTCGACTTGACCGACCTAATCCCTACTTCCATCGACCTCGGCGACCTCTCCTCGCTCATTCCCACCGACCTGGCCTCCGCTATCCCCACCGACCTGGACCTCAGCTCTTTGATCGGCGGCATCGCGACCCTTATCCCCTCCGCGTGCCTGCCGCCCAGCGATCTGGCCACCCCGCCCACGCCTCCCGCAGACGTCGAGTCCGCCATCCTCAGCTACACCGACGTCTGCCACGAGCCCTCCTTCACTGGTGACGTCGGCAAGCACTACACCTCCTACCTGAGCGAGGCCAGCGCATGGGTCGAATCCAACGGCCCTGCCTTCTCCAGCTGGTACTCCGACTTTGAGACCGCGTGCCCCTACGCCTCGGCCGTCCCCACGGGTGCCGACGACTTCAGCTCCCTGCTTGCCAGCTACTCCGTTACCCTCCCTCAGTGCGGTAGCGCGACCGCGACCGGCGCAAAGCAGACCGGCTCTGCCAGCGGCTCGGCTGCCGCTAAGACTTCTGGCGCTGGCTCTGCGTCCGGCACTGGCGCTTCTGGCTCTGCGGCTTCGTCGAGCGCCTCTGGTACTGCTCAGAGCGCTAACAACACTGGCGCTGCTCCTCAGCAGACTGCTTTCGCTGCTGTTGCTGGCGTCGTCGCTGGTTTCGCGGGTGTTGTTGCGTACCTGTAGATGTCAGGTTGATGTTGTACAGTCGTGGGGAGAAGACGTAGAGTTTACCTTGAGTAGGAGGGGACTTTTGATGTAGATACCTTTCGCATAACTAATAGACTAATATACGCCATCGCGGTACACTTCAACCGTCGTTGGACGATGTTTGTGTTATCATTAGATGTATGTCAACGCCCCGTACAGGCAGGGCAGGTCGTAGAACCTATCCATAAACAACAGGAATGGTTGTCATCTCATCTGTCGTCATCTCGTATGCTGAGAGTAGAATCGCGAATAACATGTGGAGCTGATTTGGTCCATACGTGCTATACAGAGCTATATTGACTGGATATAGCTCGCTGCCAGTATGTAACTTCCGATACCTAAGGAACCATTTGACATAAAGCTGAAGTCATTCGCGAATTGGATGTAAGACTGCGGATGTAGGAGTTGCCTAACCAACACCAAGTCTATCTACTTCTTAATACTTAAAGCCACCGGCACGAGATTTAAAAAGGCCTTTGTTGTCGATCTGTGCCTGCAATGACTTCAGTTTCGCATAATCCTTATACTTTCCGGTTACGTTCTGATCTCCCATGGCATCGTTCATCAACCACGGCAAATAAGGATACTCCATGGCTTCATCGGCTAGCCACTCATGGAGCTTACCCTCAAGCCAATTGGTAATGTCTTCGGACATTTGGTGCAGGGTCGAATCGTCGGATGCAGATGTCCATGCGCACTGGAGCTCTAGGAGAAGGCGATCGCCGTCGTCCCCACTGATACCTAACGCATTGCCACCACGCTTTTGACTCTCTGCTCCAATCTTTGCGGGGAATGGTTGGAAATCAACGGAGCACTGAGATGCCAGGGCAACTGGGCTATCAAGATACGGGGCGGTGATTTCTTTCCACTTCTTTGAGATTTCGTCGTACATCTCTGGGTGGTCTTTCAAGTAGGGAACTGTAAAGGTCTATGATGTGTGAGTCGATGTTGAAAATTGACAGAAGCTCAGGATAGGACCTACTCGGAAGGAGATTCTAGAGTTTAAAAGTGCAGCTCCTTCTCCATTAGATCTAAGCTGTTATTTGTCAGTAATATACGTGCTATCGCGAAACCACAACTCATCTTACCAGACTAGCGTAACTCTGCGTCTTCGTCGTACTTGAGAGATATGGTATCTTGATAAAGTCTGCAAGTGCACCATCTGTAGGCGCTGCAGGGCCATCGTAGAAGAAGAAAATCAATATTGGGTTAAGGCCACCGATAGCATCGACGTTGGTGAGAATAATCGCAGCCTTTGGATCTTCAGGCCCGTTCGGTATGAAATTGTGCAGAGCCTCGAAAATTTGATCGGCGTTCTGATTATCGTAAATTCGTATACCGCCCCAAACCTGTCCGATCGGGTGGGCCTCCATGGCAAATCGAGTGACGAACCCTGGGACCATGTCAGACGGAAACTGTACTTTCAGAAGAGGAATTGGGTTTGCGCTTACCAAATTGACTACCACTTCCCCTCAGTGCTACGGCCAGATCTGGTTGCTCCGCCGCGTCTATATTTGCAATCGTGCCGTTTGGTAGAACAATCTCCCAACTTTTGATGCCCTGGGCATGAACTTAGCATATTTCAAAGATCCATCATCATTACTTACATCGCCAGCAAGACCATACTGGGAACTCAGGAAGGAGATGCCACCCTGAAGCAGGTAGCCACCGATGCCCACAAGCCCTGCCAGACGTTGTTAGTGTTGCGTAGACGTGCAAAATAGTCATGACCTAAATAGAGCATACCAAGTCTACCACCGACAACAGCTACGCCTTGCCCGTCAAGCGCCTCGAACACGTCGTTCCATTCGCCCCCAGGCCTCACGTACACTATGTTCTCGTCTTTGCTGTACACGGTTCCAGTTATTTCTCGCATAGCAATAAGTACTCCATCTTGAATGCTACCATGACCAAGATTGGGGTCGTGACCACCACTCTTAGCCGCAAAGTTTACATCTGGATATCTGTTAAGGATCTGAATCGTAATAGCTACTTGTTCAGTAGATGTAGGAAGAACAACGCAAGCGGGTTGTATTTCGCGAAGTACGGTAGACCAGTACTTTGACGTCTCAGATATGTACGCAACTGAAGCCGGGTAGGAGACGCGCCCTGGGATCGCCGTCGAGATTTCTTTGCATGCTTCCGATGTAGCTGCGCTGGGGGCGGTGCACCCAAATCGTATCCACAACAAGAGAGGAGCCAAGATACGCGTGAGGTGCAGCATGATTTAATGTCAGATCAATTTGTGATAAGCACAACCGCATCGGTGGATCTTCATATTGCCGTTTATAATGTAGCAAATCATATTATCACATGTACTGTTGTTTTCGTGCCGAGGCACGCTACCCGGATAATTGCGCATAGCGCACATCCTTCACGAGCAAAGTCACTGTGGAACTCGATGGAATAAGACTTCCAGGGAAAGAACCCGTGAATCCGAAGGGCTCTCGACTTCAAGAATTGCATTCCAATTGTTGTAATGGGTGAGGATCATGTGAACATGCCCGACAACATTCGCTTCCTTAGGACCGAACTGTCCACATGGCTCGAATCAAGCCCACCGAGTCGAACCTCTTGGAGGCAGAATGCAATGCCATAATCGCTACTTAGTCTATCTCATGATACTTCTGGTTCATTGGCTTGTACTGAAGCTCACGAAATTTGACATACATAAACATTCTCTAGTACTCTCCGCGCCTAGATTACATCTACGCCTAATCGTGACATCGGGGACTATACACAAACGTTGATTCTTGAGAACCCCAACTGCTGTTCATACGAGCAGCATCACCAAGTTCTCGAGCTCCCCGGTCCCTTGGGCCGGAGAATACCAAAAGCAGTCTGCTAATTACGAGTAAGTGGTAAATCCAGAAATTCACCTTGAAGAGCTCATGGAGTTGTGAATCGGACTGATTGACTTCCGACGATGCCCTGCCAGCGCCAGTGGTGTGGACAGCTGCTCGAGCGAGGAGGGGTTGCGGGACACCTCTTGGGGGAGCTATTCGGATAAGTGCTACCCGAGTAGGTCACTGTCCACACTTTCCAGGTAGCTCTGTGTGCGATGCGCATCGACCCGCCTAGCGCGCCCTGACTATAAATCTGGGGGTTGTCAAAGCGACCGCATATAGCTGCACGTGTGTAACTGTGGCTAGCATCGATTACTCGCGACATCTATGTAAAGATAATGAAAGTCCTGCTCTAACGCTTGAGAGAAAGAGCCAGGAATTTTCGAAAGTCGGTCCTATGTCTGGTAACACTTTTTTAAGCCATAGCGCCGAGGCTATGTGACCGAAAAAAAGACTGCCGATTCAATCATTGCTCCGAGATCCGAAAACAAGAATCATCTCGATGGATTGAAGAGGAGTTCTCTTGAAGGTGCCGACACTGCATAACGCGCAAATATCCCATATTACAAGACCTATCTTGCATAGCAAACCACGTTCGCGTGATCGTGAGCGGAATGGTGCTGCATTTGTAGCTTTGCAGATCTTGTGATTTCTTTGCATCGAGATTGTCCCATTTTCCCTCCTCTACTACTCCTGTTATAGCCTTTGCGCTCAATCGCCGTTATGAGTAGTACGGACATGCTTCCCCTGTCTAGAAAGACGCACGTACAAGGATCTGTTTTCCAATCAAACCCAAGACAATAGCCTCGGAGGGGAGATCTTCAGATGGGAATATCTGATTGGCTCAGCTTGTTCTGACGGCCCATGCTGGGGATACTACCCCACAAAGCGTCTGGTCCACGCGCAAAAAAATGATTTACTGTCTCGCCTAAGCTTGCCCAAGTCCAACCAGGATCTCATTAGTAAGAAGGCAGGTAGCAAGGCTATCACCGGAGCTCTACTAACGGTTCGATAAACTATGCTGCAGATGATCCAGTTGTCAAGAGATGATGAAAGCTCGATCGCTACCTGAATTGAAAATCCGTAGTCCAGAAGCTCGTAACAGTTAGAGTGTACCATAGGTACCTAGATAGGTCCTGCGTGTGGAAAATTGAACTGTCTAAGGCAATCCTATACAAACCCTAGGTTCGAACGAGCCAGTCAAGCGTATATGACCCAGTATCTCAGCCTGTTTGAATTTACAGTATTGGAGTGAACGAAAGCATTTCAGCTCGTGAAGATAAATCAGATTGTAAGGCACCTCCCCAGATTTAGGAGCATGAGATTCCGCTCGACCGGCATATGCGGCTGGAGTTCGACTCAGGAACAAAGACTGTAGGCATGCAGCCTGTAAAATACAAGGATTTTGTTTGGTCTAGGGAGCAATATTGGCCCGGATCCGAGGCCACGCCTGCCTCCACATGCACGGTGCAATCCCATGGGGAAGTTAAGTTTACCCCGCAGTACCTGATGTGCAGAATACTGGTTGCATGATCTTATGTATGATCTTATGCACGGACATTTACAAGGGGGAACGTAGATTGGAGGACGCCTTTACATAACATCGGACATGCCACATGTTACAATTCAAGGATGACACAGCACAAAGTCAACAATGGAACCTCCAGCTTCCTGCTGAATCTCACTCACGCTGTCTGTGTGGTGTTGCTGGGTAGCGAAAGCACATGGGTCCCAGACGATTGCGTCCTGGATGATACCTTGTATATATCTGTGCGTTAATGTTGCAGTTGAACCTATTCCAGTCACTAGCTCTTGAGACCTGGTGGTGCGAGTCTTCGTCGTGAGCTCGGTCAGATGTCTCTAGCTAATCTTGGAAGCGTTGTGCAACGAGCGTTTCCATCATTACGTTGAGCCACTCGCTACGCACCCAAGAATGGTGTACGATATGCATTGCTCTCTTGTGCCATAGTACGAAGTTCTGTCATTCAATCGAGAAAGAGTGTTGCGCGATACTGGAGTGATCTGCACCACTTCGGTATAGGGCAGGTACGGCGGGGCCATCACGCTAGCGGGCGCCCACCTCGCTGCCCTGGACTCGTTGCTGCCCCACCCTCTACATCCTCGTATACACGGGTAGACCACTGTTTCACAATGCCACCACTACCTTCAGCCTTTAGACCATATACTCCAGCACGGCTAGATGAACTGCAAACATCCGCAGCGTCTCCGGTCCCGGATCTCCCGCACCTTCGTGCGAACGCATCTCCACTTCTCGATGGCCAGGAAGTAGCCACAAAGAGGTACACACCATCTTAACTGTCCGTTGACGGCAAGCTTACGAGATGTTTACGATAGAGAGCTGCTCATGACAGCACACGCAGCCTTTACGTCAGGGCTGTCGCAACCGGATTTCAAGGTTTCCAGCCTTTTCGCTCACCATGAGGCGAACACCCTGCGTCATCAATGGGTTCAGAAAAGGTAAGCGTTGCCGCGTCTCATGATGAAGACCACCCTGACTAATGATAACTGCAGTCTGGACGATGAAGAGATCGGAGTCTCAGTCGGAGCGTCAGCGTCAGCACAAGATACCCATCACCAACAGTGGAAGGAAAATCTGTCAAGCGGTCCCAAACGAGTAGCCCATTCGATGGAGCACAAACTGATACTCCAAGTCGTTCTCGTGGCACGAACCCATATGCTACTCCTTGCGGGAACCGCATCACTGGCGCTTCGAGTTTCAGCTCACCTCCTCTGCGTCCCGTACCAGCCGGATTCAAGCCACTCGAACGAAATGGTGTCCGAAATCCTGCAGACTCGGAGGTTCTTCTGGACATTGGGCAATTGGTTGCAGGAGAGCGGACGAGCATCGAGTAGGATCTCTGTACGTTTCATGCTTGCAAGTGACGTATATTGCTTTAGCCACTGATAATCCCGCAGGTACTCCAACCTCTTCGACCAGATCCGCATCTACATAAATCGCCAGTAGTAAATCTTCTGGGAGCGTCCAAGGCCTCGACCTGCCGTTATCGGTATTGCTATCCGACAACCGCAACGTTGGACATGCATGGCGTCATGTACCGGAGATTTTATCTGCTCTGGAGATATCACTCCGTCCGGAACTCGAAAGGAGCATAAAGAATAGGACCTACTGGACAACCACTTATGAGCGCCCAACTCTGGATGTGTATGAAAGCATCAGCACGACCACGGGTGTTGGGAAGTCGGTCTGGCGCAGAAGATTGGTGTAATCTTAAGCTTACTTGTGTTATATGTGTCACTGCCAGCGTGTGTGTACGTGATCCTTTTGATATAGAGCCACCATATCGCCCTACCCGGAGGTATTCCCGCCGCCTGGCATGACTTGATGGTCCAGGGACGTCCTAAACGCAGTGATGTGGGACCAACGTGTGAGTACGCCCCAGGCATTTGGCTATGAAACCCTGGACTGCGTATATGTGATATCACTACCTTTGAGCGTCATTATTATTGGAGCATAAGTGCGACCTAGTCTGATGGTTTATGTGCTCAGAATTTGGGGGATTTGTATATTGGTATCTAGTAGCATGAATAGTGTGTTTCGTTTACAAGAACATCTACAGAAATTACAATTAAACAATCAAAGAGGGAATAACTTCCGTTGGACAGAAGAGTGTACAATCAAATACACCAATACAGAACAAAATGAATGGTTCCAGAGTCGAACTGGCAGCGCAGATGGTCTTAATGAAAGATGAAAGACAGAAAAGTCTTCCTAGGACGGGAAAACTCAACAATTGATGATCTCAGCGTCCGCCTGGAAAATGCGGTCTTGTAGAGGATTGTGGACTGTCAGGGCACAGATGGTTCCTTATCTACCTGAGACATGCGTGAAGCAGCGAGGAAGAAGTAACCAACCCGGCTAGTATCTTGCAATTCCACCTGGGTGGACTGCTATGCAGCGCTAGATTACTGCACTACGAGGGCGTGGAGGGCAGATTTCCTTGCGGTCCAGTGGGCACAAGTTAGAAGAAGGTTCGATGCCATTGATCAAAGACCGAACGCATTCGAGGTGCATGATATGGTCGCAATTCCGAAGCTTGACGGTTGCTTCATCTTCGAATTCGCACTGGCAGACGACACACAAGTCATCCTTGTTGAATGGCTGGGTCATGTCAGTGTGATTGAGTGGGTTCAGGGCCTCTCCAGCTGGTTCGAACAGTACATCTTGCATGTTTACGTCCCTATTGGCAGCCTCAAGCTCTCGTCGGTCCAGAATGTAGCTAGAGAACTGGGGCAGAACAAAGGAGACTTCAGGAGAGAGCGGATGATCAATCAACCCAGACGGGATTGCTGGCCAGGTGCGGAGCATCTGCTTCAGCCATTCGCCATGTGCGGGATACTCATTGGACAGAGCGGTGATGGCCGCGCCAAAAGCCCAGACGTGCAGAAACCAGCCAACGTGGGAAGCATCATGCTGCTGGACAAGCTCGCGGCAGCGGTGGACTAGCGCTTCGCCAACGCCCCGGGCATTCACACGTGACCATGCCACGCGAACGGACCGCGGCACACCGGTAAGGAAAATTTGAACATTCTGAGTCCACGTGCGGGCACATGCGTCCAGTAGGATGTTCACCTGCCGCGTGGATGGAGTGTACGAGGTGACACTGAAGAGGTCCAAAGTCAATGCCATGACCTCCCCGAACAGCATCAGAACCAGGCCGGTGCAATGAGTGTCATGATTGAAAGGCCGCAGTGCATCTGTAAGCCCAAAGAAAGGGTCTTGGCCTGCCAGCCTATTGCTGACGTATCGGTCGTAGTCGCTGGGGAGATCAGTATAGACAGGCTGGCTATCGAGAATGTTCTCGATGTGCTGTGTATACTTCAAATCGCACTTCTGCAGATATTGGAGCGCAAACCACCGATAAGCGCGCAACGTCTTGCCGCGATGCTGCTGATAAGAGCATACATCGACATTACCTTCGTTGAAGTCGCCGTGAACGGTGCTGCCAACGTGGTCGAATGAATCAAGCAGCTCCTGCCATAGAGCTTCGAAGCTTGGAAAAGTATAGACCTTCGATACAGTGGTGCTTAGATTCTCGATATACAAGCGACGCTCTAAGGTAACGAAGTTGAGAAACACCTGCTTGCAGTCTTGGTACTCAAACGAGATCCTGGTCACCGTTGAATCACCGTTCTTTATATGGCCGGTTTCGTGAAGCATGAATGAGTAAGCATTGACGAAATTGAGCAGAACGCTATCGGACAGATCTGTGCCAAAGCCATGAGCCTCTTCGATATGGCTAAGGCAGCGAGCGAGCTGTGGTAGATGCTCGCGGGACAAACCATCCGTCACTTCTGCCTGGAAGGCCGTAGGGGGAGCACCTGAAGCCATGTCCTGGGTGGGTAGAACAAGTTGTGGTTGAAGTTGTGTGTTGAATCGGGATGTTGTAAGATGAGTTGGGTCTGGAAAATAAACGAAAGGAGTGTAAATGGTGTTTTAATAGGGATGATAGTGGTGTTGACTTCGCTTTCACAATGTAACTTTGTGAAGTACGATGCCCTTGTGATGTTGACTCACAATGCCAGACGCCCGAAGGGGTCTTTTCATCTTACTGCGTAGCCAAATCGTCAAGTGAAAATTTCTCTCACATCATTTCAGGACATACATAATGAGCAGAAATAGAACTAGAAGTAGTTATGGACCGCCGTTATTGATGCTGAACTCAGTTACTGCGTATCGCTCTTATGATGTTTCGTTGCCAGACTTGACCAAATTTCGTCCTTTTTCATTGCAGAGCGAGCTCTTTGCTAAAGAGAAGCCCAAGCATGAAGGTTAAGACAGTACAGTTCCAGCTAGATGCACTCGTTAGTTGGGGCACACAGTCAACAAGGCGAATTTTCCCAATAACACTTCTTAGGACAACGCATTTGAATTTCTGCTGAATGAAGATGAAAGGCTACTTACTTCACAATTCCGAAGCAGCTGTGATGACTGTACTTTGCTTAGCAGTAACGCGCTAGCCACATAAGGACTAGTAATACAGAGGCACTTTACGACGACGCGCACCGCACGATCGCAGGCTGTCTTGACGAGAGATACAGGTTCGTGCAGGATTGTCCTTCCGCTAGTAATACTATCTGCTCCTTATCCAGCCGTAGTCGGCAGACACGTCGTGCGCCTAAGGCGGAAGATGGGGGAGGCTTCGGTCATACCCCGGCCATCTATGACGATATGGCTCACACCTCGATGGACAACGCTCTTTCCCACCACTCCTGAATTGCATACTTGCTTATTTGCAAAATCCCTTCACAAAGCATAACATGTATGTCTGGCAGTTTGGATCCGCCGCAGGGGGCATCGAGAACAACCTGTATCTGCCCGCAGCCGGCGTCCCGAAACCACATATCACTGAGGATCAAATCTTGGTCGAGGTGTACAGCGCAGCCCTCAACCCAGCAGATTACAAAGTGCCTGAGCTGGGACTGATTGCTCGAGGAATGATACCATCGCCCAGCACACCGGGAATGGACTTCTGCGGCAAGGTCTGTGAGATAGGGCGAAAAGCCGCTCCGTATCGCGTCGGCGAGATGGTGTTCGGCATGTATGGAGGACCCCTCGGGCACGGATCTCTCGGTCAATATATTGCGGTATCGAAAGAGATGCTCGCGACTGTTCCAACGGGACTCAAAGTCGATCATATGGCTGGCGTGGCAGTTACCGGACTCACTGCATACCAGTCGATACAGCCCTATGTCAAGAAAGGTGACAAAATTTTCATCAACGGCGGGTCTGGAGGTACGGGCATCTTCGGTATCCAGATCGCGAAGGCATTGGGTTGCCACGTCACGACAGCTTGTTCGAGCACCAACATAGAACTCTGCAAGAGTCTGGGCGCGGACGAGATCATAGATTATAAGTCTATGGATCTCGTAGAGACACTGAAAAAGAAGGGGCAAGTCTTCAGCCTGGTTGTGGATAATGTGGGCATACCCTCAAATCTGTACGGTCAATGCCACCACTTCGTCGTGCACCACGGGCACTATTCACAAGTCGGTGCGGAGACGGGCATTTCGTCTGCATTACAACATGTTGGCAATATGTTACTTCCGGCCTTCCTTGGCGGCGGAAGGAGGAAGTACCAGTTTGTTCTGTTGAAACCCAATCACGACCAATTGGTACAGCTTGGGAAATGGATAGACGGAGGGAATGTGCAGGTTATAATTGACTCGGTGTGGGAATACGAGGACGCACCAAGAGCATTTGAAAAGCTGAAGACGCAGAGGGCAAAGGGAAAGATTGTCGTGCATGTCAAGAAAGATATACTGAAGGAATGAGATGCATGGCGAGCATGTTGCTTTGTAGAAGACTTATTTGGGACTTCTGGGAGTTGTATCATGAACTATGGCGTTGGTTGCTTTCACGTTTGGGTTGAAGGTTTGAGTCATTTCACGCACCCCATTCACCACAGGTCCAATACCAATCGCTCTCCCGTGCAGCGACTCACACACGTCATGATTGTCTTCCTCTCCTTCTTTTCTTCAGTTGTCAATACTGTGTCGTGATGCTCTACCTCACCAGCGACAACCGCCACTTCGCATGTTCCGCATGTTCCCTTCGCGCAAGTGGAGATGACGCCGCAACCATACTCGTTAGCGCATCCAAGAGACCACGCTGCACTGGGACTTGAAGGACGCGACCACTACGCTTAAGCTCAACTTAGAATAGGTTATTCTTGTTGAGGGATACTGCGACCTGCTATTCTGTGCTGTCTGCGGGATCCGAGCATAGCGAATACTGTCGGAAACCGAGCCTAGCAACAGGAAGGTCAATATGCGCACCCGGAGTCCATGCGGGTAGCTTCTCTCCTTCCATTGGTTCCAGTGCGAGTAGCAATAGGCCGTCAGCGACGAGTTGTGCTGCGGATACTCTATTGCGGACACTTTTCTGGACCTGTTTTGCACTTGGATTGACGTTCGGTACTGCTGTTCGCACAGCCTGAACGCTTTTCCTCAACATATCTGTATTTTACTCGAGGAGTAGTGCATCGATACCGCAGCCCTCAGAAACCCGATCATATTGCTTCTGGAACCTACTCTGCAGCTTCAAATCGGGAGGCCTGTCACGAACGACCTCAAGCCCCAACGTTCAGAAGCAGGCGAGCTAATGGTGCCCCAAGACACGCGTGTATACCACGGCCAAAGCCGAGATGCTGACTTGTCGACTTCCTATCCAGATCCAATTCATCAGGGAACGTGAAGTGCTTTGGATCACGACTGCCAGAATTATATGAGACAAACAGTATATCACCTGGTTGCAGCTCTGTAGCTCCAATCTGCGTTCGCTGCATGACTTCACGTCTCATCCCTGTAATTGCTGATTTAAATCGTAGCAGCTCCTCAATTGTCGCAGCACGGCGATTCTTGTTCCTTGTAGCTTTAATCCACATCCCGTGTTCCAATAGATGCATGATGCCCATGCTAAGCAGATTCGTCGTCGTTTCGTGGCCTGCGAGCAGCAGATCCGGGATCATGCTGAGATGTTCAAAATCCGTCATATTATTGGAGGGAGCGCAGCAGGCAACTCGGGGTGATCTAATGTATTATCACCGAACTAGGGAGACAAGCTCCTAAGTCCAGTCTATATAGAAAATATCGATTGGCCTGTGCTATAGGCACGTGATGGGAGCTTCTCAAGGCGTAGCATACGCGATTTACATCACACATATTGACCACGCCGGCATCTCTTTCGTTCCGGATATAATTGATGAGGTCTATGCGTCGATCTATCTTGCACGCTTGTATCAATCCTGCGACATATTCATGGAGATCAATGATCCCTTGGACTTTCTCTTCGAACGTTCCACTAGCCATGGCTGCGTGACCGCCGAACAATGCTAGACTCCTTCCGAGCATTTCCCACTTTTCTGGGTCGAGATCAGCGACCAAACTCACTAACTTCAGCGGCAAAGGAAGCGCAAAGTCGTTTTTCAAATTCACCTGGCCCTTCGTTGCCTAACAGCACGTGATCAAAATGCTGAAAGAAGACATCTATCCACATGTGTAGGGACTCCCTCTTTAGGTTTAGCGCAGTCCCTCGCTCATCCGTTTTGGGCATCCATCTTCGTCCTGATAACAACATGCTCACTTTCCTATCGCCTAGCTTCCTCCTTGATTCTTTTCGTTGGTATTCTGAACCTACCTTAGCGCCTCTACTTCCAAGCTGTCTACGCGAATATTCACAAATGGGGGCCCAGTAGGCTTGGCAATTGCTAAGCCTCAATGCTGCGCCACGATAGCTCCACGGTTACCTAGGTATTCAACCTCCAGGCGGCCCGCATGTCGACTTCCCTTCGTTCAGCATATACAATATTCTATAGACAACGACCTGCAACAGTCCAGACTTTCCTGTTCTAACTCCCGAAGTCTGAAGTAACTTTGATGTTAGGCTATTGCGTAATTCTGGTCTCTGAATCCATACCTCTAGTTCCGAGACCCAACAATGGGTCCACTGCCAGTTCCAGAGCGTAACGATAATCTTCCTTTGCTCAATCTTCGACCACAGGTACAGAAGATCTCTGACATTACTTTGCATGATTCCTGATCCTATATCCAGCCTTGCACACCAATTCCCTCCCCGACTTCGAGATCGTCTTCAAAATCCTCTGAGTCTGATCCTCGAACGCCATTTTTTTCATCAGAATCAGCAAACGCTGTCACTTTCACATCAAATATCGAATCCGAAGACACTGAAGTAGCGAGTTCTCTGCGAAAAAGGCGACGCAGTACTTTCCAGAATGTATCGCCAGCGCCGAAGAAGTGTAGGGACGCTGTCCTGGAGGAAAACCCGCTTTGCGAGCATTGCCTGCACATCGACTTCCAGAAAGTTCTAGATGTCGAAGTCATGTCTCTACAGAAGGAGAGTAACGGAATTCTGCTCGCTGATCTTGGCAAGCGTTGTAACGACCTGTCTACCGCTTCGAAATGTCCATTATGCCATTTGTTCCATCAATCTCGGGTCCAACCCAAGTCCTCTGCAGAATATCAACTTCGAATATATTCGTATCTAAAATCGACCAAGACAATTGCCTTTGGCTTAAGTAAGGAACGACATCGAGAAACAGACATTGCTTGCCTCGGAGTGGTTCCATCTAGGATACAAGGAGAGACATTTCGGAAACATGCTGACGCCGCTGGACACCTGTTTTGCCTCAAGGAAGATACGCATCATGATTCGCTCTTCCGACCACGGATCCCAGCGCAAGATGCCGCCCTGTCTCAAGTGAAAACCTGGCTAGACTTCTGTGCATCTCATCACTCGGTTTGCCAGAACCGTGAAAGTCAGGTCACTGGACTGAAACTTCTGGAATGTGAGACATATGATGTGGTGCCTGCACCAGCGAATGCAAACTATGTTGCCCTAAGCTATGTATGGGGCACGACGATCAGCCACAGCGAGACGCCAGCAATGGGGTATGACGCTGCTCCTGAGTCTAATCCAAGGATTACCAAGACAATACACGACGCTGTCGCGGCAGCTAAGGGCCTTGGATACAAGTATTTGTGGGTCGATAAGCTTTGCATCGACCAAGGCAATGCAGAAGAAAAGCATCATCAGATCAGTCAGATGGACTCAATTTACGGGTCTGCAGACATGACAATCATAGCCGCATGTGGTCAAGACAGTCATTACGGTCTTCCCGGCGTCAATGGAACACCTCGCACGCTCCAACGCAATGTAAAAGCTCGGAAATTTAACGTCTTCTCTTCTATGTGTCATCCCCGTCACCGCATACAAGCCTCAAAGTGGATTAGTAGAGGCTGGACTTTGCAGGAAGCTTTCTTATCGACGCGCCGTCTGGTCTTTACCGACAACCAACTTTATTTTGAGTGTAACACGATGCACTGCAGTGAGAATGTCGTACCGAATCTAGATCTTATCCACGACTCTAAGAAAATTGTATATCCTTGTTTCCAATCTGGGATGTTGTCCACAAATATGGGACGGCGTTTTGCTGGAGCTCAACCCAAGAACGAGTTGGAAGAACAACGTCTATACATGAACCTTGTAGTTCAGTACACCAAGCGGACTCTGACCTTCGAAGACGACAGACCAAAAGCTTTCGCAGGTATCACGAGATATTTTGCGAGGAAGGGATTTTTCGAACTTTGGGGAGTCTCTTACTGTAGCGGTCACCAAGCTTTGATTCATGAACGTTTCATATGTGGACTATTGTGGGCACACCAAAAGCCCCTTGAGAGGGCCCGAGAGGTCAGAGACGGGGAAGAATCTTTCATTGACATGACTTTAGACCTTCCAGACTCAGCTTCAATCCCATCTTGGTCTTGGATGAGATGGCGCGGCGCGATATCATTCCCTCGATCGAGTATATTGATACATAACATGGTACATGACATACGACTTGAATTGGGACAGGATTCATGGGTCAACTTCCACTACTATCACTCTGCTACGGCAACAGCATCAGGAAGAGTCTTACCATATCATATCACGCCGCCAAAAGTATTACTCCTGGACGTCTATTGCGTAGAGATATCCGAAATCTCTCTTGACGGGATTGGTAATCTCAGAGTGCACGGACACAAGACCGATTGGTGTGTCTCTCGTGGCCCATTGGAGCCAAAAGCTTTATATGAGCTGTTCAAATCGGAGAAACTGGAGCTCCTGCTACTTACACGTAACTTGTTTACAGGGTATCGACATCTTATGATAGTAGAAAAACTCATAGGTTTTGCTGTTCGAATTGGCATCTGTATCGTACAGCCTTGGCCCCCTCCAGAGTGGACGGGTCAACGTAAATGGATACGATTAGCGTAAGCCTGAATGGAATGTTAGACGTAGACCAATACCATCATGCGCGTATGATCCTTCAAGGGCTCACTCAAATTCTTACGAAGTTTATCCTGCCTTATATAACTTTCAAACATGCCTATGCATCTCTGTGCATCTCTGCGGCACGTTATCGTATATAGGAAAACGCGTAAGTATGTGCACACCTAGGCTAGCACCGTACAATGACTACGGTAATCTGCACGTCTATTAGTGCTCTGAAAACCTTCATACTTGAGACACAATGTCAAAATGAGACCATGAACGCCAGGAGTATGCAATGCCTTGATATACACATCTACATCACGTCTACAACTTCGAGCCCACTAAGCTTCCTCCATCCAGCGCAACTGTCGCTCCATTTACATAGGCGCCCGCCCGACTGCTCAACCATATACACGTCCCAGCAACATCCTCTGGGCTTCCTATCCGACCTAGTGGGATGCTACCCTCAATCACATCCTGGAACTTCTCCAATGTCGCCTTCATCATCTTGCTCTGAAACGGCCCGCATGCTATTGTATTGCTCGTGATATTGCGCTTGCCAAGATGCGATGCCAGCACACGAGAGAGGTGATGTAGTCCCGCCTTAGATGCAGAATATGCAAATGTCTCGAGCGCGGGGACACGCAGCCCGTCGACAGAGCCGATGTTTATTATGCGCGATGGCGAGGTCGATGTGGCGGCTTCTTCGAGGAGGGGCGTTACAGCTTGCGTAAGCTGGAACACGCGCTTCAAATTGAGATTCAAGACGCGGTCCCATGCGGCGGAGGGATATGTGTCGTATGATTCGCCCCAGTTACTGCCAGAGTTGTTGACCAGCACATCGAGTTTGCCGGCCCTCTTCTTCAACTCCGATGCCAATTTTGTTATCTCTTCTTCCTTGTATAGATCTGCTGTGATGAAGTCCGCCTTTCCCTTTCCGAGCGCATTGAGCTCTTTGCACGCCTGTTCGCAGGCCTTCGCATCGCGAGAAGATATGTACACGGTTGCGCCGTTCTGCACGAAGCCCTGGGAGATCATGCGGCCGATGCCTTTCGCTCCGCCGGTAACGAGGACGACTTTGCCATTGACGTCGAATAGCGATGCGTTTTCCATGTTGTTACAGTATGCGAAATGCAAGAGAAGAAGGACAGAGAAGAGAAACGTTACAAGCGGAAGTAGATTGTACCAAGTGGAACCGAACAAGTCCGGGGAACTCTGTAATCTGGGGTTGAGCCGAGGCTCGGATGAATGTTTTTCCGCGACGTGCCTGCCAATGTCTCTTATTGGCTCCTCATACACATACACACACAGGAGACCACCTTTGCTTTAACCTTCGGGTGCGGCGCCTCCGATTCTTCCGTACAGTAGCAATCTAAAGAGCTGGGCGAGATTTCTGATAAAATAGAGCCGAAATCCTGCCGAAACCTGAATATTGCGAAAGCAGCAGAAAAAGACAACTCGCGACTCCAGCCCAGGCGCTGGATCTGGCGCTTGCTCCGGGAGACCACAAAGTGAATGCCCGCCTTCATATCAAATTTGGCTATGTGATGTGATATTCCACGGATCGAAGCATATTAGGCGTCCAGAATTAGTCATATAACTTGACTGCAGCCTGGAAACCCCGCCCGACTGTGTACCATACTTCGAATAGCATGAACTTGAGGTATCACAAGAAAAGGCTGTTGTTGGTAGGCAATTCCTGCACCTAGTCAGAGCCACCGTACTAGCCTAATCTCCATAGGCGGCCTCCGCCACCCTAGTACTCCATCACTTGTACACTCGCCTTCCACTTTCAATAATATTTACCTCGACTACCAAAAGTTTGGCAATCATGGCTACACCATCATCATCACAGGATCCATTCAGCTTTCTCACTTTCGATAGGCTCGTCGTCAAACCACCAATCACCACCAACTCCGTTAAGAACTTTTCCCCTGACACCATCCGCTCGGACGCAGAAAAGACTCACATAGTCGTCCACCCACGTTTCCCAGAACTAGCCAAAAGATTTCTCACTCACAAACGGCAACATGGCTCCACTTACGAGAAGACCCTTTATAACGGCAACGACTTTACCTGGCAGAGTCTTGTTTCGCGCCTCATCGTAAAGCGGCCGCTGGTCTTCATGGGTGCGAATGACCATACCATCCTCCGCGATGGCACGAATGTAGGCAGTGATCCGAACAGCTCAAGCCCAAATCTGGAATGGAATCGCAACGGTTCGAAGATGCAGGATCGCAATTCATGCATTCGGTTGGACGAGTACTTATCCTACGATGAGATGATGTTGGGCTCCCTCATGGGCGTCAGTGGGCCGAGCTACTTTATCAATGACGGCGGCAGGTACAATAGTGGGACGCCGGGAAAGAAAGGCACTTTCGAGGAGCGGGGCGTCATTATTGGACTGGTGGGTGCGAGATTCGAGAGGAACGATCGCATGGATTCAATCTTCTGCCTGCCGGACAAAGACAATAATCACAAGATGAGCCCTGGTCTACAGGCGCTGTTCCAAGAGTTCTTCGGCGTGCAGCGAAAACCCAACGCGAAGTTCGATACGGAGACGTACGTGGCGCGAATCAGGGTCACCGCGGACATCCTCCTGCTCGAAGCCAATGACCGCGCAATGGCTGCGGGCAAGACTGCCCATGTCTACGTTGTCGGGCTCGGCTTGGGCGTCTGGCAGTATGCGCAGAACCAAGCGACGCACTTCCTTGGCGCCTTCACGGCTTCCCTCCGTGAATTAAGCATCGCGAACGTCAGCACGGTGGAATTCGCATACATTCCCGCGACGCCCACGCAGCAGCAGCGCCTTCAGAGCGTGGGTGAGGAGAAGGGCATTCGCGTCCTCTTCAGCAGGCGCAATCCGGCGGAGAAGTTGGATACGGATGAGCTGCTCGTATTGAGCTACGCTTGGGATGGCAATGCGTTTCCGGGCAATGAGTACTGGCAGGGCAGTTTGGCGGGTTCGGGAGATCCCGCGGCGGCGTGCATGAGCACGATTGGGGATCTGCACAATCCACTCGTCAATGAGCCATTTACGCGCAGGATCAAGGCCGCAGGGATTGGTGAGCAGTACGCTTGATGGGAGATGGGTGGATAGATGCGGTAGGCAAACCTTTGTAGGCGCTGCAGAGGGGAAATCAGGGTAGGGTCTCACAGAGAGGCGCTTGCGAAGCTGTCATAGTACCAAAATCTCTACCGTTCTTCGGACTGCGGAAAAGCCGTAGCGTGCGTTGTTCCATTAAACATTCCCCACAGATTTGGGCTGCGTTAAAAATGTGAGGTTGCAACGTAGCACACGTGGTTTCGCACCTGACCGTCTCCGCGCCCCTGAACGCCCTTAACGTGTCACTCATATTATCTGGCAGCTTGGCTGTGGAGCAAATGAGCTGCATCTCATATCATTGGGCATTCCCCAACGGCTCAGTTGGTTCAACATTGAGGCCCGCACGGCACTCCTATCCTCCCACGGCCGCGGCCTGCGCCTAATTTCCATTTCGTCGGGCTGTTGTTGGCGTTGCACCATCTGGATGTGCTGGATCGGCTGCACGAGCAAATACATGCTAGATCTGTTGTGCCGTCACTAAGCGGTGCCATAGCTCGATGCCACTCACCAGGCTCGGCCATTCCAAAACGCGTGGCTTTCTTGACTTATAATCACCATTTCTGGTCGACGGAGAATTGATACCATCCATCTGACAAACAATGTCACGATTGCGGAGCAACCTGTCTATGTTACTGCTTTACTATATGAGTCTCTAGGCTTAGCCCTAAGATTACATGAGATTTCGATTGATACATTCTGGGACCGCAATGAGGGTGACACAATCCATCCTGCTACGGTTATACTGGTAGAAGAGATTCGCTGATGAACCAAGGAACGTGCGGCTTTAGCATCATCACAACATACAGGTTGCCATGGTCCATGATATCCCAGAGAGGCTATGACACCTGTTCCTCAAAAGGAGCCATATTATGCATAAATTTTAAGGATGTTGAATGTGTTCATAACCGCTGTGCAAATTCCCAAGGCCCTTGTTGAGGTCTCGCCGCGATGTAAAATCTATACAAGAACGCTGGTAAAGGCTTGAAACTTCGGCTGCCCTTATCAAGGAAAAAGAAAGGCATGCCTCTCCTCTCTGAATAGTTCGACACCATACGTCAGGCGAGAACCGATTGTGAGATCGTCCACACTGGCCGGCACAAATGATTGAGCTAGCTCTTGCGCCAATATGAGACACAGCCGTACATTATCACGCCATAACTTTGAAAACGCATTATAAAAATTCACCGTCATGCCGCGAGCATCAGCCCAATTCCTGTTTCAGGTAATCCGAGAAGTTGATCGCCCCCATTTTCTAGGCGCTAGCATGGATTGTCGAAGGAAGGCTGGTGGAGGCTGAGCTAGAAGCAACCGTTGGCCGGAGTGAGGCTGGAGCGTCAGGAGGGCGCCTTAGTATAAGAGCGTCAGTCCCACCATTCAAGACTACCTAATTCAGATAACGGACTAGCCTGCGCGGGAATTCAACGCTGTTATGGCCTCGAATGGTGAAAATTGGCCGTTGCTCACGAACCGACAGTCGGTGCTTAGTTTACAGGAGAGGTGAGGAGGGTCGGCGACTAAGGAGTCTGCTCCGGGCCGATTTAAGGCTGCGCGTGAGGAACAGTGACAAACCGCGGAAAAAGACTTCAGCGACCGTTTCAGACAGAAATATCACTTCCACATTCATGCGAGCCTCTGCTGCGGCAGGAACACACCATCGAGCGCGGAAGGGAAACGCTGCCAGAAGTACTTTAATACTGCGTAGCAATTTACCCAGCAACGAATAGCAAACCGGAGATGGGACAAAAACTGTATTAGGTCTAATTGATGTATAGATTTCTTGACCGAGAGGCGCGAAATGCCTCCAGAGACGATGGCGCACCGAGGTAAAACAGCGGACATACTTCAAGCAAATCTTACTCGATTAAAGTCGGCTGTGTATATTACGAGAATATACGTTGTGATGGGGGCAGCACTGCAGCAGAACATAAACTAGCTATGGTACCACGAAATTTAGCATCGCAAAGTCTGTAATTGTCCTGTAAACGACCGCGTCAGGAAGCTCTCAGTGTCCCACGGACTCTAAGGCCACGACTGTGTAGACTAGAAGTTGGGCCTGTCTTCTTCTTCAGGAAGCGCCGGTACAGGACGCCTATAAGTAGAAAGAAAACATGATTCGGGGGAGCGCAACCGAGCTCGAGTACTATCTCAACAGGCTCTATTAGATGTTACTTCTACTGAAGGTATGTTAGCTCAGCTAAAGCTAATTAGCAATTAATATCTACACTAGTGGTAAACAATCTCTATTAATAGCGATAAACCTAATTTCGCAAACTTTTCTTCCATAGGTCGTGGCTGCTAAACTCATAGAAAGCACTGATATCAAGCAGCTACATCGCGTACTATGACTCACCATGACCACTCAACAAAACACCAACAAGTCACATCAAGCTATTGCCACAAACGTGACCTAACAGCACGTGACGAAGTGCCGAAAGAGAACAGTGGCGTTGTCGTGCCGAAGGGCCACTTGTGATCCCGTCCATGCCCAGGCACACGTAGGGCGCCTGGGCTGCATACAGTAGCAGGTAGCTATTTTAATTTTACGTACCAGATCGGCCGTTGGATTCAATCTAGAGACAGAAAGAGTGCGCTTGGCCCATGACCTTATCATTATTTTGTGTGTAATGAGACCACAATGCATGGCACAAATGTTGTGGCATACCGGATTGCTCCTGTTAAATTTGTTACATTCGCTTGTTATTACTCAGCCTCTACTTTTACAGGAGATAGCTAGTCCCCCTTAAGAATAGTAAGTATAGTATGTTGTCGTACGGATTCACGAGGTTTCTACACCCTAAACTCGTAGTTTAGCGTTTAGCTCCGATCCTACGTTACTTTGCAATACCAGCCCTTATAGACAATCTTCCACGGTCATGATGCCAATTTATCTACATGCACTGCGAGTCCAATACTTGGTGGACGGCTGTGTTGGTCAGTAGTCTCAACTCGGCTCGCCAAGAGACATAGTATCCTATGGCCGGTGCAAATCTGTACCGAGCTGACATCCATGAAACGGGCCGACAGAATGATCGACGGCAGCGAAGAGTTGCAGAATCCTTGGCGCCGAGCAAGAAGTGCTAAATTTTACTTTAGCCCCCACTGGGCCTTCCCTGTACATTGCAGCCTGACCCACTTCACTTGAAATTGGATCGGCCAATATTCACCGTGCTAACGCTCGCTTGCAGCTCCGCCCCCAACGGCCTGGCCGCCCTACAATTCACGAATCATGATGAAGCCTACAGGATGGACATACACAGCTCGTACATTGCCTAAACCCGTATGTCTCCTACTCATGGTCGCGGCACCCTCCGTAGCCTAGTCTCGAGGCAGTGAATGGGCCTCGTATAGGCCATATAACGTTAGCGTTTTGACTTCGACATAGAGCGCAAAGCCATGTGGCAGTCGAAACAGCGGCGGTGGCCCTTTTCCTGGTTGACCGGCCACACGAGTCCACCCAGGATGCGACGTCGAAAGTATTACCGAGATGATCCTCCTTCAGCTGGGCAGCCGGATAGTCGCCTGAGAGAGATTTTATAAAGCCCAAGAATATCCTCCTGTCTCAGAAACCAGCACCAGTTCGTCGCTAGTTGCAATCATGCTTTACCGTCTGCTCCTAGTCAGCTCAGTCGTTGCCTCATGGGGCACTGCGCTCGCCGCCGACCCATGCGCAACTTTCGATCTCTACAAGAGGAAATCTTTCTCTGCAACCAAACAGTCTAATGTAGGTGCGGTACCGGCGGCAATAGCCGATGAATGCCTGAACTCGATTCCTGTCGACAAAGAGGAAGATCAGGCGTTGATCGATGAGTACAAGCTCTGGCTTGACTGGCAGAGTAAGTTTGTTCTCGGATTTCATGGTTAAAGACGGGTGGCTGACATTACACACAACAGCTAATCTAGCCTGGCATAAGAACCCGCCCCAAGGCTTCGCCGACAAAAGTGTGGACGTTATTGGAGACCTGGACGCCATCAAGGAGGCTATCGCCAATGACCAGTACACTTCCTCATATCAGTTGTTGGGTGATGTGCAAGCTGCTGTCGTCAAGGCGCACGACTATCACTTCCAATTGCGTCCTCTGCTCCGTAATATGTTCTTTGGTTGGAAGCGAGGTGAACTGCTCGGAGAGGCTTTCGCCATGGTTTCCGTATCAAAGGACGGCAAGGAATTGCCCAAGCTCTATGACTATCGTAAGACTTTCCCGATGGAGTGAAGAAAGTATATGAGGCTCACAGCTGGCAGATGACATCTTGCAGTCCGACAGTGCCGATTGGAGCCCTTCACCTATTTCGAAGATCAACAACCAAACAGCGGAAGAATATGCAGAAGCCTTTGCTGAAACGTACGAGTATCACGACGCCGACGCACGCTACAATCAACTGTTTCCGAATCAGGCTAGACGTTCCCAAAGCAAAGAAGCGGATGATTACGTGCCCTTCGGTAGGAATAGCAATCCTGATGGGGCGTACACCACAATTGAGCATGAAAACGGAACAACTCGCCAGATAATGAATTATGCGATAGTGGGAACCCTATGGAGCGGTGTACAAAGTACAGACGATTTAGCGGCAGTGCTGAACAATACTTTTGTTTATCCCTCGACTACTACGCAGCAAACCACCAATAAGGCACGACAAGCCGTGGCGAGTGCAAGCCCCAGTCCATTAGGATATCCTGAGCCCCTGGGTTGGAATGTCATAGGCGGTGGATTCTTTCTATCTGGTCAGGGCTATGAAGACGTTGCTGTCCTCGTTGCAACGACCTTCGACCTTGGAAAAGCAGACGCAGCAGACTGGCAAGATGGCGTTGGACAGTTTCTGCAGCTAGCCAAACAGGCAGGCAAGAATAAACTCGTCATTGACATCCGAGGCAACCAGGGAGGTGCAATCAATTTGGGCTAGTAAGTACCACTGAGTGGCAGGGTGTTTGAATTCTCGCTAATCTGAGGTTGCTAGTGATCTGTTCCAACAGCTTTTCCCGTCCCTATACCCCTACGTCGCGACGAGTCTCCATGCGCACGAGGCGCTCGACGTAGCTGGAAAGTTTGTGACCAAAGCTCTTTCGAATTACACCTACGAGCAGGCCATTCAGGCCAATCCCAATAGTGACCTTTCCCAAGCATGGGTATCCATCTTCAACTACAAAGTTCCAATGACGATCGAAGGCGAACCCTTCGGATCCTGGGAGGAATACTTTGGTCCCACACTCGAAGGTGGTTCCAACGCAACAACTCCCCAACGCCGTAACATGACCAATGCCTTTGCGGATCTGTCCGTGGGACGTGGAGGTCAAGATGTCACAGGATATGGCAGTCGAGTCGACAAACTCAACAAGACGCAACCCTTCGACGCAAAGGACATTGTACTGCTCACAGACGGATCCTGCGGTTCCACCTGCTCCATCTTCTCCGAGTTGATGAAGACACAGGGACGCGTACAGCAGGTTGCCATCGGCGGACGGCCCAACACTGGACCCATGCAGGGCGTAGGCGGCACCAAAGGAGCGCAGGTTTACCCTATCACGCTAATCCGCGATACCCTCTCGGCGTACGCGCAAGCAGATCCGTCCCTCAACCAGACAGTAGTCGGGGCGATGTTAAACGCCACGAAGCCCTTCGAGAGAGGTGCAACCGATGCAGACGGGAATCGTGGCGGAGCGACCCGCATCAACTTGCGTGACATGTACCGAATGTAAGAACAAACCCAATGTATCCCTCCCAGATGATCGCTAATGCTGCTCAGGAATGATACCTCCCTTACCCCCCTCGAATTTGTCTACGAAGCCGCAGACTGCCGTCTCTTCTACACCGCCGAGATGGTTCGCAACGTCACTGCCGTGTGGCAGAAGACAGTCGATGCACACTGGGGGGATGCGAACAAGACTTGTGTCGAGGGCAGTGTGGGACACAAATCATCGTTGTCAGGTGGGGTTTTCGACGAAAACAAGCAGCCTCCAAACACAAGCACGTCCCCCAGTAGCCCCTCGGAGTCGAAGACGGGCGCTGCCCAAAGGATGGGCACGGGTAGGGCTTTCGTGGTTCTGGTTGTGAATCTCGTTGCGATGGCGCTGTTCGTGTAAGGCTCTGGCGTGATATCTTTAGATCAGAGGCCGATGAGCCAAGCGGATCATGGTAGATTTCCTGCGTCCGATCATGCCCGGCATTTAATAGAGGATGACTCGAGTGGTTGTCATATGTATATAACACTTCACTGTAACAACACGTAAACTGCGGGAGTTCTACCCCAGGCTGCTGCTACAAACAGCTCTATACCACCCACGTGTACATCATCTTCGCCACACAGCTGTACTGCCACACAAAGCCCTATATCTTCACCCTTGAGCTATATATCGACTCTAAGTCGAGACGCACTCGGTTTCGCCTCCTGTGTCGTCTATCTAGAAGCCGTTCCAACGAGATCGTTTCAAGATATAGTAGTCGTTGGTCAAAATGGGCGGTGCTACTTTGTAGCTACAACGATATACTCACAATACTATCAACCTACCGCACACATCCGTAATCCACCAATATGCATCCCGTCTTCAGTCCCTCATTCTCCTTCCAGAAACGAGTCAAACGAGAGTCATGTGAGACACATCGAGTCGGTATCTACAGCGAGCGACAATTATTGAGCTACCACCCACCAAGACTTGCAGACGTCCCTGACCGTCCCACTGACCATCTTGGTCGTTCTCCTCCGTGATGCGCTCGGTCTTGAAAAACATGAATTCTCCAATGATGCTAGCCGAGTGAGAGTAGGTTCCGACAACACAAAACAAGTCAACACTTAATGTGGGCGGTACTGGCTTGGGCTGCCACCAAGATTTCCACGCATTTCCAACAAAACACCACACTCAGTCCTAAAGACCGTCTTGGCCCTTCTCAATGTCTCTACCTCTCTCAAACACAGAATGAAGTGAGAGCAGATACACCAAACCCGATACGTAGAACCATTGTTCCTGCGACAGGTTTAGAAGCATACACCAAGTGCGCTTCAATGCGCTACCCTGCATATCAGACATCTCGAAATACAGCCAAGGACGTCCTCCGAATTTAATCCACGCTTTTCCTAACACACGAGTATACACCCCTAAAATGAAAATATAAGTTTAGCACTTCATCATGCCATCACGCAAGCTTCACACTCTACGAGCCGGATTAGATACTCCTGCCTATCTAACCCAGGACTCACCACAGTGCCCCAACGTAACTCTGCCTTCCGCGCACCTTCTGCGTACCTATTCAGCATCTACACTCCATACATCAAGTCACCCAGCCCCACACCGCTACACCCCACACCCCCCTTAGTACCCATCCCTTTACTCAAAGCTACCCGCCAGCCCTCAATACAAACATCGCACATCTCACAGCAGCCGCAGTGACGGTATCACCCTCCGCCCGGAAGCCGCGCATCCGCTCCGCCCAACGCTGCGGACGCTGCGAAAGGCGTCACAATCTACCTCACGAGCGGTTTAGGCGCGATGTATCTGGTTTACATATACGTACTGCGCGTCTCGTTCTAGTCTAGGAAGCTGCTAGGTGGGAAGGTAATTCTATTATAAGGTTGATGAGCAGCGGCGCGGGCTACGTTGTACTGAGAGGTTATGGCGTAGATGTGTTGCTGTTGTACCACAGCTAGATAGCTACAGCATGACGGATAGAATTCCATCGCTGCTCTACCAGCGCCCTGCACCGCTGCGCAACCACAATCCGACGCCGACGGGAAGCCCTCCACTAGGCACCCATTCAAATACAGGACAATGCCTTGCGCCTCCTGCTAGACTCCTACGCATACCACTCCCAGGCACCTCACTGATACCCGCCACGCCAGCAAAGCACCTCCCGCCATCCTCATCCCCAATCCACTCGACCTCGCCAATCGACCTCAATGACATCCCACCCCCCTCTCCGCCGGTGGTCCTCACTTCCTCTCCGTCGCCCCAGACTCCGCGTCGAAGCTGACATACTCATCCCCCGCGGGCCCCGGCTCGACCTCCGACACAGCAGGCGTTACCCTCTCCATACGCTGGGCTCCACGATGGCAGGTCAAACCATGCGCGCTGGACTCTGCTCTTCCTTCGCCGCCGCCGCCGGCGACGAGGCAGGGAGGACGTGCTGGCGTGGATGAGGGGGCATGTAGACGCGGCGTTGATCTGTTGAGCGTGTGTACGAGGGCGTCTGTAGCGGGATATGCGGGCGTGCTAGATGGGAAGAAGGCGGCGGGGCCGAGGGGTGTGCTTGGGGTGTTGTGGGAGGAGTGTACGGGGGTGGAGTGGGGAGATGAAGGGTGGGTCAATGAGGGGAGGATTTGGGCGAGCGGTGAGATGTGTGTGCTCTATGTGGTGAGATGCGCTGATTGTCGTAGGTGGCATTTCGAATGGATTGGATATGGTCGCTGTGTATATAAAGCAGCGGTGGCCGGGCGCGTTGAGTGATGCGGTGTTGGCGATGGCAGAGATCGAGCCGAGGACGCAGGGATATGGAGAAGGCACGGTAAGCTGGAATGTGTGGTTCATGTGGTGCATATTCCGGGCTTGGGTGCAAAGCCTCACTGTGCGAAAGAAGACTGTGTAGGATGTGGAGGTCGAAATGACTCGACTTTGAACGTTCGTGTTGTGTATGGGTATCTTGTAATCGCAGCAAAACTTTTCACCATGGACCATTGACCTGTGAGAGACGCAACCATCTCAAACGGCACCTGCCCGTCTCCTCTCGAGAATCTGCTGCTTCAGGCCCTCGGCAGCGACTTCGGTCTCCAGCACGCGGCCAACGCCACGCTTCCACGTCTCCTCGAGCGTCTTGATCTCGCCATGTACGCTCTCCTGCTGCTGCCGCCGTAGCGCCTCGACCTCCTCCTGCTGCTTGCGCACATCTGCCAGCTCTGCTTCGATGCTCTTCAAGATGTCTTCCTGCTGTGAGTTCCCAATCAGCCAGGCGTTCTTGCCAAACTTTTCAAGCAGACCCAGCTCCGTCAGGCGCGCGTTCACATATTCTGAGCTGGTGTATGCCTTCTGCAGTGCAGCTTTCCACTGTGCGAGGATCTCGGGCTTGTCTTCGTCGCTTGTGGGGCTCGTATTCGGCGGGGCTTCGAGTTCCTCGTATCGCGCGAGGTCGATGGCAGAGAGTTTGGAGTTTGGATCGGCCTGCAACCGCGCATGCTCCTGCTCGACTGCAGCGGAGAAGGTTGGCGCATAGGTCGCCGCTGGAATGAGCGCGGGGTGCATTTGCGCGATATCTACGCCTGCGCGCTTGATGTCGGCGGCGATGAGTCCTATCGCAGCTTGGAGGGCGGCCTGGTCAGGCGGCGCGTCCACGTCTGCAGCGCGTTAGCTTGTGTGAAAACAGGTACAGGCACATGCGAGTTGGGCCTGCAGGTCGGACATTGCGCAGGTTCGGGTTCGGGCGAGGTGGAAGTGCATTGGCCGGTGGGGTAGATTAATACGTACAGGGGAGGGAATCATAGGATTCGTGGATCAGCGGCATGGTAGGGAGCAATGCGAGGCGCGTGAGGAGATTGCAGCGTCGGCGTCGTGCGAAGAACGTTGGGGTTGACGGGCGCTTGTCGATAGCTGGGGCCCACCGGCGCTCGGCCCAGCCACTCAGCGGGCGCTGCGGACGTCATGCTGTGCGCAACCACAGGCGACGGACAGGCCAGGAAGGCGCCCCTCAGCGTACCTGCTGGCAGCCAATACGCGACACGGCCACACCTTCCTATACCGTGCGGTACCTGCCTCTCCCTGGGAACAGCAACAATATACAAAGCGGCCCGGTGCCCATGGAAGCGCGTCCGCAGCCTGTTCCCCTCGTCTCCCACCGCGGCCTGCACGCATGGCTCGCTCACACATCGCCGTCGCCCTCGGCGCGTCCCTCCTCGCCGCCCTGATCGTCAGCCAGCTGGTGGCCACGCTGGGCTTCCCGCATGTCGACTTCTGGCACGGGCGCCTCGACCAGGACTACAAGGCCTACGAACACACGCAGCTCTTCCGCCCGAAGCAGGCCGAAGATGCCGCAGACGACCCGTCCCAGTACCTCATTGGCGTGGGGAAGGCAGATATCACCGGGTAGGTGTGGATGGTGCGACTCCAGCAATCGCACCCTACTGACGGTGCATCAGTCCGGTCGTCGAGCTCAACCTGATGGGCTACGCAAACACCTCGCAAGTGGGCACTGGACTCCGCCAACGTCTCTACTCTCGCGCCTTCATCGTGGGCAGTCCGAGCACACCCGAGGACCGCTTCGTCTACATGGTTCTGGACACGCAGTCTGGAGACACCGCAATCCGGAATGGCATCCTGGAAGGTCTCAAGGCGTTGGGCTCCTCCTACTCCATCTACACCCAGAAGAATGTCGCAGTAACAGGCACACACAGCCATTCTGGTCCCGGCGCGTGGCTCAACTACCTCCTCCCCCAGATCACCAGCTTGGGCTTCGACAAACAGAGCTACCAGGCCATCGTTGACGGCGCGGTTCTATCCATCAAGCGCGCGCATGAAGGTCTAACCCTAGGAACAGTCAGCTCCAGCAGCGCCAAGATCAACAATGCCAACATCAACCGCAGTCTTTACGCCTATTTGGCGAACCCGGCATCCGAGAGAGCCCGGTACACTGACAACGTTGACAAGACTATGACATTGCTCAAGTTCACGAGAGCGAGCGACGGCAAGAGCATTGGCATCCTCAACTGGTTCGCTGTGCACGGTACCAGCTTGCTAGGAAACCAGACCATTGTTGCTGCAGACAACAAAGGTGTCGCTGCCTACCTGCTCGAGCAGGACATCGCTGCGAATGCGGCGTCGGTCAATGCCGCCGATGGCTTCGTTGCTGGCTTCTCGCAAGCGAACGTCGGTGACACCACACCCAACGTCAACGGCGCGTGGTGCGAGGATGGATCTAACCAAGAATGCAAGCTGGAAGACAGCACCTGTGGCGGTAAGAGCCAAGACTGCCACGGCAGGGGGCCTTTCTACGGTCTGAATGATGGCGGTGTGAAGTCGTGCTACGAGATCGGAAAGCGACAAGCCGATGGCGCCAAAGGCATCTACACTTCGAACAGCTTCACTTCCATCACGGGCAGCGTTCGCTCTTTCCACAGCTTTGTGGACTTCTCCAACTTCACTTTCCAGCATCCGAATGGAACGACTGTGAAGACTTGTCCTGCCGCCATGGGTAACGCCTTTGCGGCCGGTACTTCAGACGGGCCGGGTGCATTCGACTTCGTGCAAAACGATCCAGGAGCTCCTAACAACCCCTTTTGGAACGTTGTAGGCAGCCTAATCGCTCCTCCCGGGCCTGCGCAGATAGCGTGTCAGCAACCGAAGCCAATTCTTCTCAATGTCGGCGAAGCGAAGAACCCATACGACTGGTCTCCCAACATCGTTGACATTCAGGTACTTCGCGTTGGTCAATTCATCATCATCGTCTCTCCCGGCGAGGCTACCACAATGTCCGGTCGCCGCTGGAGAGAGGCAGTCTACAACAAAGCTGTCTCTTCCGGTATCGTGTCGTCCTCTACCCCACCTATTGTGGTTCTGGGTGGGCCCGCCAACACCTACTCACACTACATCGCCACCGAGGAGGAATACAGCATCCAGCGTTATGAGGGCGCCTCGACCCTCCATGGTCCTCATACCTTGAACGCCTACATCAACGCTACCCTAGGCTACCTCCCCTATTTGGCCGACACCGCCACTGCTTCGTCGCCAGCTGGTCCAACTCCTCCGGACAACCGCGAAAAGAGTATCTCGCTCATCACTGGCGTCGTGTATGACGGCGCGGGTATCGGCAGCAGTTTCGGCAAGGTCCTCACGGATGTCTCCTCTACTTATTCGCGTGGCTCAAAGGTTGTCGCTGTCTTCCAAGGTGCAAACCCACGCAACAACCTTCGTCTCGAAGGCACCTTTACCGCAATCGAGAAACAAAACAACGATGCATCCTGGACGCAGGTACGCAATGACAAAGACTGGGAGCTGGTGTACGAGTGGAAGAGGGTCAATGGGCTGACTGGTACGAGCAATGTCACAATCAGCTGGGATACATCGATTACAAGCCCAGCCGCGGGATTGTACCGCATCAAGTACTACGGTGACTCGAAAGCTGTTGGCGGCACAATCACCGCCTTCACGGGAACGAGTGGAGTCTTCAAGCTATCTTGACCTGGACGAGCTATATCATGTTGATACGAAGGATATGAGGCGCAATGTACATATTGCTTTAACTAATGCTATTCGCAAATGGTGCGATACAATGCTTTGTATCTCCACAGCGAGCCTTTCAACTAAACAGCAAATCCGTAATCCGCGCGAGCGGTTTCGCATCGCACATACACGGCCCACTTGCTGTGGCAGCACAGTGTATTATGTCGCCGGCGCCTACCCAGATTAGCGCCTTTGCTGACCCGATTAGGGAATTATTTCGGCCAATAGACTATCCCGACCATACTCTCGGAGACTTTCGTACTACATGATGCCGCTATTGTGTACATTTTCTATTTACCCTTTCACAGTTCAATTATCTATTATCTACCTCGAGCAAGCCCACAAGCCCGTGCAGACATGTCCGCCCCTTTGCAAAAGATTGCACTCGTCGGTGTGAGTACCACCGTCACCCTTCATAAACACCACCACTCATCTCTTAGGGATCCGGCCACCTCGGTCTCCACCTCCTCCACGCCCTCGAAGCAGACCCCACCTTCTCCGTAACAGTAATCACGCGACGCAGCTCAACCTTCGAATTCCCAGTCTCCATCAACGTAATCCGCGTCGACGACGACTACCCCAAAGCCCAACTCACCTCCGCCTTCGCCGCCCACGACGCCGTCATCCTCTCCCTCAACACCGCAGCCGAAAAACACCACAACGCAATGGTCGACGCCTCCATCGCCGCCGGCGTCCACCGCCTCATCCCCAGCGTCTTCGGCGGCCGCCACACGCCCGCCGCGCAAGCCATCTTCCCCGTTGCCCGCGCCAAAGCAGAGCTCCTCTCCTACGTCGCATCCCGCGCCATCCAACAAGAAAACGACGGAGGGGCAACGTGGAGCTACACCGCGCTCTGCACCGGCCCCTTCCACGAGCTCAGCCTGCGCGCCGGCTTCTACGACATCTCCCCACAGACGAAGCACGCAACGCTCTGGGACGACGGCGCGACGCCCTTCAGCGTCTCCACCTACGCTGCTATCGCACAGGCTGTGCTCGCGATACTGCGCGCCCCGGACGAAGCGAGGAATCAAATCGTGTACGTCTCCTCCTTTGTAACGTCGCAGGCGGAACTGCTTTCTATCTACAAGGACGTGTGCGGCGCAGAGGGGTGGAGTGTGGAGTATAAATCTTGCGAGGAGGGGATTGCGAGCGCGAAAGAGGATTACGCTACGGCAAGGGATTGGATGGGCGGGATGCGGGCGCTGGGTAGGTTGGCGTTGCTGAGTAGCGTTATGAAGGGCGGGGGCGCGGATTTCGAGGCTGAGGGGGTGAGTTGGAATGCGAGGTTGGGGGTGGAGGGGGAGGAAGTGAAGGTCGTTACGAGGGGGGTTTTGCAATCTTATAATGTTTGACATGGATTTTCTTTTCTGTGGCTCGCGGGGTGGATACAGTGGTGAAATAGGGGATGTTTGGCATCTTGGGCGGGGGGTGACGCTCACTGTTGTACGTGCGCAACGCGGGGAGGTAATACTACTAACCGTCGCTGGTATAGATCTGAGTTCTTTTAACGGCCCTGCTATGGCTCTTGAACGTGGAGATAGTGGGTGAGACGTGAGGCTGGAAACGAGCGGAGATTCTAAAAAAGTAAGCATCGGACTACCACGAAACCCTACGCTTCTCAGCATTGACTGAAGAAATCCGCCGTGTTAAGATGGGTGGTTATATGTATTCTCATAGTGTAGAGTGGCTTTGCGTTTGGTATGTGTTAGATACAACCTAATACCACGGAGCGTATCTTATATTGGCGCGCGAGATGAGATAGGTGTTATAGCCCGCCGGGGATGTTGAAAATATGTAGTGATTGCGAGCGCGAGGTGTGAGACCGAAAATGAGGGCAAAGATACTGGTTCGGAAGTGTCAACGTATGATGTAGGTCTTGGCATGTACAGAGGCATGTTCTTTTTCACGCACTTTTTATCATGCGCCGTCAGCGTAGCGGTCGTGGGTACAGCTTTCATGTGGTTTGTTGGATGTTCTGTTGAGCGGTGATGCCTAGGATGGAACCATGGTACGCGATGTCTAATACGGTACACTTGATACTTCCTGGTGATGTGTAAACTCATGCTTGATAGATACGTCTTTGTAAACCATGGCGACCGCGGTATAATTTCAGTTGGTGTACTGGAAAATTGAGATAGGGCAATGGTATTGGGGTACATCTTTGAATACGTATTGTGGCGTGAGTTACTCTTAGACTAGTTATATCGATCATACTCGGCTTGTAAAAGGTGGCTGAGAGGTTATACTAGATGCCTACTTGGAATATCACCTCCCTCTCCGCATACTCCTGCGCCGAGCCGTGTGCTGACCCTCTTGTATTTACCTCTAAGGCATTAAAGCCTTATTTCGACCTAGTAGACTGAAGAAAAAGAGGTATTGCAAGTAAAACTATCCAAAACGGATGGCCTTGAAAGAGATAGAGAAAGTAGAAGAGATAGGGGAAGTAGGAGAAGGATAGAATTTCCATGTTCCAGCCCCTCATCCAAAGCTAGCAACATTTTGGAAATGCTTCATACACGTCTCCAATGGCTGGACCACATTTTTGATAATCTCGCCCCTCCAGTTCTTCTCTCTGTCTGCGACGCCCATGAAGCACCACTTGACAGCTTTCGCATAATCGGCCCCACCTTCGTCGCTCACACTGTCGGACCATTTCAGCGCAGCGAATACGTCGAGAGCCTGTTTGGCTGCGGCATCGGTAGTTGCTGGGCGCGTCCTACGTAGACGATGGTCTTCCAGCCGACAACCAAAGCAGAGTTCCAGGAGAAGTATGCCGAGGGAGTAAAAATTGCAGTCGTTCGCGAGGAAGTCAGTAGAATGGAGTTGCGTCTGATTGTGCGAGAAGCCTTGGCGGATAAAAGGCCTGCTGTACGGGATCATGGGGTTGTCCTCGTTGGTAGGGAAGAAAATGATGTCCTCTTTGCAGAGACTAGCCCGTAGCCACGGCGTTGATTGGAGTTGCCCCACCGATGAAGCAACAAGAAGCGCAATTGCGTAGCGTTGGCGCCGCGACAGCTCGCCTTTGAAGCCATGGGAGAGTATGCGATCAAGGGTTATGGGGCCATTTCCGACAATCTGGCCTTTCCGGGTGAATGGATGAAGATGGAAGATTTCACCACCATGACCGATGATGCCCATGCATTCTCCGCAGTCTTCATCGCCTAATCTCTGACATAAATGGATGCTGTCATCAATTAAAGGCTCTATTTTGATGTTTGGTACAGTGGGTGCAGGTGGCACAAAACCCACTCTCTTCCGTGTCGTAGTTGGTAGTGAAGGAATCGCAGCCGGTGTTGGAAGGGCTGGTGGTTGGCAACGAAGCGGCGAGGATGTCGCAGCATTCATCGCCTTTTGAGATGAAGCACAACCTGGCATATGCCCGCATCGAATCTCTCTCCAGAACCATGGCTTATTCTCGTATTCCGATGGAGAGACGAATATTAGGACGATTTCAAAGCATATTTCTGTGAGTGTCCGATGCTCCAATCGTAGGTTCGCGATGTGGTATTGCTGACACGAACACTGCCAGGCGTTCTGCAGTGCCTTGAAAAGCAGATCTGACTTCTTAGAAACCTTCTTGAAAGCTGCCTCTAGCATAGACGTCTGCTTGGTATACCCAGGTGCGGCATCTTGGAGCGCAGAGACTCTGTCGCTAGAGCTCAAGAGCTTCTCTAGACGCTCATTGCATTCTTTGAGTCGATTGAAGAGGTCATTTCTGGTTTTTTCCCCGAGGCTGAACCTTGTTCGAAACCACTCATAGTCCAACCTGCCTTTGACAACAGAAAGCCTCGAAAGCCGTGCAGATGGCTGAGGGCTTGGCGATTGGCTGGAGTTCCGCCGTTTCGTTTCCGGTGGCAGGAGCTTGTTCTGCACGATGTCTTCATCAAGACACAACTCCTTTTTCAGGGCTTCGGTGATCTCGTTCATCTCAGCGATGATACCCTGGTACAGTAGATATGACTCGTGCAGCCTGCCTTCTAGTCGTTCCTGCAGTGCCATGTCACCCCATCTTTGGCCGCCTGGATCTGCAATGAGAACCGCAACTTGATCCACATCTGGGACGAGCGGTAAGAGAAGCTCTCTAAGGTTATTCTTGTATAAAATCTCGTGAAACTGACAGTCGCGCTGACATCTCGTGTGTTCCTTCCGTATCCGCCAGTAGAAGCCGCCGACTTTCGCAACCTCACGCCAATGCTCGATGCCGCTTATGAGCAGTGGAAAGGCCCCAAGAACGACACCTGCTACTTCTAGACCACTCATGGGGATGTGGAGATGATAGGACGAATATTGATGATTCAAGTGGAGAAAGATATAAATGTTAGGAATCGGAAGGCTGAGACGCAAGACATTACACGTGCCTGAAGCCCCGCACTTGGCGCCCCCAGACGCAACTTCCACCGCCTTGCAGCACACTCATGACGCCTACGGCGACAGGTTTTCAGGTCCTTCTCACCTGGAGCCCACCAACTAGTTTTGTTGTTGGTTTGGGGGTCGTTAAGCCACGCGAGTTCCCAATCACCAGACCGCTAGACCGCCTCTTGCCTTGGAGCACCAGATCACGAGAAATGACGCTATCGGTATCAGAGCAATGCCGCTCCTGCCTCGCCACTCTACAAGAAGCTATCTCGATCCTGTCCCGACCGGATCACGTCAATTTTGACGTCAAGCATGCCCAAATCAACGAGGAATTCGACCGATTCAGCCTCTTTGTTGGAAACATTGGAGCTCTTCACCAACCCGAGTCATCCATGTCCATTGAGTCGCGACTACGTAAAGCCAATGAAGTGCTTACTCATATCTTAGACCTGTTAGCCGACTTGAATGAAGTGGCTACAGAGCTACTCGACATCGTCTCGGGAAAGAGAGAAGGCTCAATCTCTGTCGATGAACAGATCAGCGAGGAGATCAGCGAAGTAAACGAGCTTCGAGAGGAAATCAGTGGGACCATTACACGGCTCTTTAGAGTGTCGATTCTCATCCGGCAAGCGGCACCCACCGATCCCTTCGCTAAAGCTTTGAGTCGCAAACGATATTGCTTCAATGATCAATTCGACATAGCTCACGTTGGTGAGAAGTATCGCAAGCTTGGAACAAATGACTGCGCCTGGCTTCGCGAACGGCTCGGACGAGCTATTATCGTTTCCATAAGTTTTGCGACCACCGCCCATGGGACCAAAGTGGAGATCCTTAACTATTTCACATGTCTAGTTAGTTCTAATTACTATATAAGGGGCTCTATTGGCTGCCTACCGTTGGTAGAGGTAATATGGGAATAGGAGAGGTAAAATAGGACTAAATATAGCTTAACCACTGTTAGGTAGCCAATAGAGACTCATATATAGTAATTAGAACTAACTAGACATGTAAAATAGTCAAGAATCTCCACTTTGCTCCCATGGGCGGTGGTCGCAAAACTTGTGGAAAGCACCGATATCACGCAGAGAAGGCACTACCTCAGTTATATCCGGGATCACCACGAAATACTAGGTGGCAAGCTTAGTGACTACGACAAGGCAGATAGTTCGGCCGGCGGGTTCCAAGACCCTGATATCAAGCAGGCACCGGCTTCAAAGCTTATGCTTGATTCGGTGAGCCGTCCGTCCTTCTTCACCAAAGCCACCACTGTTGCTCCCGAACGAATCGCTCCTCAACTGCTTGTTGCCGAAGGTTCAGATTCGGAGGAAGATGCCCGTTCGTATACAACAATCTCCCGCTCGATCGACGGCGATCGTGAGTCATGTACCACCGTTCGCATTCCGAAGCTGGACGACTTGCGCATCGGTGAAAAGAAAGAGATCGAATGCCCTTTCTGCTTTCGAATCAAAAAGTTTAAGGGGGAGCGCACCTGGAGAAAGCATGTGTTTTCTGATCTTCGTGCTTATGTATGCACATTTCGGAATTGCGATGCACCCTATTTTGGAGGCATTAACGAATGGTTCGAGCATGAGATGATGTTCCACCGTGTGTCCTACGAGTGCTTTCTCTGCCCGAGCACGGTCTTCTACCAAGAGGAGAAATACCTATCTCATGTAAAGCGGAAACATGCGATGGTGTTATCTGATGGCGAAGAGCAACTAGGAAAAGATCTCGCTCGAAAGCCCCTCGCTCAGATTCCAGTAGATGATTGCCCTTGCTGTTCAGATTGGGCTGATCGTTTGAGAGCTCAGCGAACAGTCCAAGAAAGGGAATCATTACCAAACGACGTTCTTGCTGTCGTTCCGACGGTATTTAAACGCCATCTCGCTGGTCATCTTGAACAGCTCGCACTTTTCGCTGTGCCCATTGATGCTGCGACTGCTGACGACACAAACTCGAATGCTGCCATTGAGAAGGAAAGGAGTAAGCGCACGGACGCGTCACAACGGTCGGTTTTGACCTTTGCAAGCTCCCGGGATATTTTGGACGATGCGGGCCCGGAAGGTAGTTTATCTACGAGCGAGGCCTTACGCACCGATATACAAGATACTGGAATAACAGCGGGGCCTGAGATTGATGCATCGGATTCTCTACCCTCGAAAACCAGTAAGCTTGAAGATATGCACGAAGTCGACCAATTAAGCTATCTGGCTAGAATGGCCACTTTATCAGAAACAGTCAGGGACGCAGGTCAATGGCAAGATGCAGAAAAACTGGAGTTACAAGTGTGGGAGAAGAGCAAGCAAGTCCTCGGGCCTGAGCATCCGAAAACACTGGCGAGCATGGGTAACTTGGCAGTTGCGCTAGAGAAACAAGGCAAATACGAAGAGGCTGAGCTGGTACAAAGGCAGCTACTATCAGTACTTAGCATAGGTAACGACCTAGGCAAGATCTACGCGGGGATGGGACGGTTCGATAAGGCGGAGGAGATGTTTCTAAAGGCGCTGTCAGGCAAAGAGAAGGCAATAGGGCCAGATCAATTGTCAGTACTTCACGCAGCTAATAACTTAGGCAAACTCTATAAGAAACTTGGACGGCTTGAGGAGGCAGAGAAGATGTTCCTACAGGCGCTGCAGGGCAAAGAGGAGGTATTAGGGCTAGATCACCCATTAGCACTTGACACAGCCAACAACCTAGCCAAGCTCTATAGGAAGGTTGGACGGCTTGAGGAGGCGGAGAGGATGCACCAGCAGGCGCTGCAGGGCAGAGAGAAAGCGGTGGAGCCAGAGCACACATCAACACCTGACACCGTCGACGACCGTGAAAGGACTGTAAAAGGCGGTTCGTGACAGTCATATATTGAAATATAGTAGGCCTAAATCTATGAACAGGCAGAGAAGATCTATTTGAAGGTGCGCAGGTGCACAAACGGCGAATCACTGACGCAACCGCTACAATTTGTGATAGCGCTTGACTGATTCAGGTATCTCGACGCTCTGTTGTGGCCAACTGGCAGTGATCAGGATAAGCATCTGGTAGGTACTTTTAGAAAGCTGCCGGTATGCGTGCGCCACAAGTTTTGTCGCAGGAGAGAAGGCACTGCGTACTTTCGGTACAACAGCCATGCAGCATACTTGTAGCAGCGGCCGAGAAGCTATGCGAAAACGGCCGACGAAGCAGCTGAAGAAGTTTCAGCTTTGAAACGATAGCCTGCCTCACTCTCAACGGAGAGGTTGATGCTGTGTAGTTCGAGGTTGCGCGGCAGCCACTGCGAACAGGCGGATCAACGAATCAACGAATAACACCGGCTGTCTCGCAGCTGGTCACTTTATCATACAATATCTTCACCTTTTGTGCATACCGAAAGAAGTTACAACCGCTCAACCCTCGACTAAGACTACTATTGTTGAATGTAACGATCTGCGTCAGCTTGAGAGATGACTTGTATGACTGGTATGAAATTGCGGGGCTCATGCCGCTAAGCTGGGAGCCCTGTCTAAACGGTATCTCAACGTAAGAACTTACCTCATGCACCAACATGCATTGAATAGGAAACTATAAAAGGCCCGAAAGGACACTCCCTCTCAGCTCCACTCTCTATGCATGTTCATGTGCCCAAATCCCAACGTTTTCACAATGCAGCCTCCATTCCCGTCGCCGGTCCCTACCTGGCATAATGATACGTACCCAGCCATAAGCCCCACCAATCCAAACCTAACCCAAGACGGGAAAACCGTGATTATTACTGGGGCGGTACTACGACACCATTCGTTGAGCACCATTCCCATTTACTCACACCAAGTAGGGCAGCGGCGTTGGACGAGCCACAGCCCTAGCCTTCGCCCAAGCAGGCGCAAAGCACGTCGTCCTCGTTGGCCGAACATCCACAACCTTGGAGGAAACCGCAGCAGCCATAAGGGACGTCAGCGACAAGATCAAAACAAGCATCTTCGCCGCCTCAGTCGCCGACGAGCAAGCTGTCCAGAACATCGCACGGGAGGTCGGTGCCTGGGATGTCCTCATCCTAAACGCTGCGCATCTCTCGCCGCCAAACACCGTCCTCAACATCCCTTTGAGTGACTTCTGGAAGAGCTATGAGGTGCGTGTCACCGGTTCGGTGCTCACTTCGAGTCCAGCCAGGCTACTAAATTTTATGCTGCAGACGAACGTCAAATCCGTCTACATCTTCGCGCAAGCCTTCCTTCCCCTCGCCCACGCCAACGCCACCTTCCTCAGTGTCAATGCAGCAGGCGCCGTTCTCCCTGCAGGAATAGGCGCGGGTCTGACCGGCTACATGAGCAGCAAGATCGCGCAGGCTAAGCTGATGGAGTATATTGCGCACGAGAATCCGGAGCTGTTTGTCGCAAGCGTGCATCCTGGTGTTATTGATACTAAGATGCTGAGAGAGGCGGATCTGCAAGCGAGTAAGCTGCCGCAGGACACCGGTAGGTTCCATGGTTGTTTCTCCTTCTGGCGTGCATTGTGAGACTGATAAGGAGACCAGTGGAACTACCAGCGCACTTTATGCTGTGGCTGAGCGGCACCCAGCAAAGGAAGTACCTGAGCGGGAAGATGCTGTGGGCTAATTGGGACGTTGAGGAATTGACTGCGAAGGCGGAGGAGTTCGCGAAAGAAGGCTTTTTTACTATGGGCATGACGGGGTGGCCGTTCGCGAAGAGTGGGCTGTTTGGGCAGACAGGAAGCGTGAGGTGAAACCAGAAATTGTATCATGAGATTCTTGCTCGGCGAGAACAATGACTAAACAAACACCGATACTACGCCGAAATTCTCAGACTGCTGCGGTATGCCATTTTCTCCATCGTTCTATCTGATATGGGGGACATAGAAGGTTTTGTTGTAAGTCTCTATTAAAACACTAACCTCTGACCCATCTTTCCTTATACTTTCTTTCTCTATTCACGATATCTCCCGCTGTCTCTCCCTTCTCATTCCGTATATCCACCTTTGCACCATGCTCCAAAAGCACTATAACCCCTTTCTCATTGTAATCCCCCATACCATGACCGCCTCGGGTCATCGCCTTATGTAGCGGGATCACGTAGTGGAAAATCAGTATTTGTACGGCTAGAATTATTGTACAAGGTCTGATATGATGTACAGCTGGCCGTAATGCATAGCTACTCAGATCACTGACTTCTCACGTAAGGAAAGGGCGGGATTTCCGGTTTCACCGCAAAATTGTGTGAGCAGAACAATTATGTTGAAGGCCTCGGTGGTCCCCAACGCACTGCACGGCACGAGAACGGACATGCGCCGTCTCCCTAGGGGTCGTATGGGTAGGCTTGCGAGATGGCATACTTGTCCAACGCTGACAGTTCAAAATTTCTCTGCGTGCCTCCCTGTCCACCCAACGTCAGACTTGCATCGAACGGATACATCATGATAGATTGCATGTCGAACTTCGGCAGGACCAGGTCCATCATTCTTATGCGCATACGCTCTGAGATCTGTGCCCAGTCCACGTCCACCTCAGCGAGAATAGTCCGATCCACCTTGTTCCGATCCCAACCGTGTTTCTCGTAATAATGAGCATACACCTTTTCGCGATCGAAAGCGACACTGGGATTTCCTTCGCGCCATGGATTCTGATGCATGTGTTTGCGACCGAGGGCATGCCCAAACTCATGTAAGATGGTACGCTGATTGTATGTATCGTGTTGATACTTGTTGAGATCCCCCAAGTTCATAGAAGGTAGTCCGGCTGCGGCAGCATTCCGGGATAAGTTTCCGATCTTTGACCACGAGGCCTTGTTGGTTTTATCAAAGCTGACCAGAATGTCATACGGTGCTTGACCTGTACCATCGACGTCGAATTGGAACGATATGTTGGCGTGATACGTCCATTGGACCGCGACCGACGCGACTGTCTGTCTCTTCCAAGCGGTGCCCCCACAGAAACCCACAAGGAGGGTTTCTCCATCGTTCCATCTGATGTTGCCGACCTTAACGACATAGTTGTTGTACGTCGATTGCGTCGCTGGATTTGTAACAATCTGAGTCTCTGTCGTAACGCCAGGACCATCAAGGCTGTCTTCGTATGCGAGGCATGCCATCATGAAAGCTCGCAAGCGATTTGGAAGGGAAAAAATGATAAAAAATCTGTGTGCAGGTTATACAGCTGCTGAGTTCCGACATTGGACAGAATCAAGGACCTTATATAGGACCGCCAGCCTCAGCCTTCTTGGCTCTGTTGCCTTGAATCCTCAGCCTTGCGCAGAAAATTTCGGTATGTGATGGCTAGTCACCTGGTATAGGTCTTGCACTGATCTTTGTTGACAACTTGCAGGAGAAATAGACTTGCGTAGTCGACGAGCGGCTTGGAGGTACTTGAAGGTCGGAGTCTATGAAGAATTCCACTCTTGTAAGTCGCTATTCCTTGGTGAACGAAGCTTCTTACTGTTTTCCCGTTGCATCGAGATTGACTTTGATTGGCTGGAGGGAACAGGGATTGATGTGATTTTAGCCACGTCACTAACCCACCGTTTCACCGATCCACGCATGCATCGCTCCACAAGTTGACACAAGCATACTTCGGCCGTCCGGCCTTGTTACAGCTCTCATGATCTGCAGGTGGAACTAAAGAAAGTAGTGTTTCTCCAGTCCTCTGCAAGCGCTTCTTTCAGCAGTCCAGGTAAGTTTTGCTTTCCCTACCGAGAACATAATCCAGCATCAGATTCAAATCAGAAATAGGGAGATTCATCCTAGATATATGAGGCCAGATCTGGCACCGACAATGTCCACTAAAGCGCTGTGTCATCGCTGTAAAAACCTGCCGTTGGACACTCTACTTTATGGGCCTTACGATGGAAAGCTTGCCCAAACCTTCTTTCTTATGCTTCAAGAAGTCTGGACTATGCGGACATGCCAGTTCTGTCTCCTAGTCAAAGAACTTCTCACGAATCACTACACAAAGCAGTACATTGATGCGAAGCTTGTGCAAGGATACGACCAAGAACTCTGGCTGTACCGAGACCCACTTGACCTATCGTTCGACAAGTACGCTCTGCATGAACCTGCCGAGCAGGAGATGTCCTTCTGCCTCCAGATCGACTGCTATACCCCAAACGCTTTTCGAGGCAATCCGGCAGCCTTTTTCCGTCGCGAAGATAGGAGACGAGACGATGACAAGACTAGAGACTGGGTGATGCCTTCTATCTTTGCTGTCAAACATCAATTTGACTACGCTGGTGGAGATATGGAAGGCGTTTCTATCCAACAGCCTGGTCGTCTTGTAGACACTCACAAAGCAGATTGGGCCTTCGTCAAGTTGTGGGACGCTGCATGCTCGCACCGTAGCGGAGGGTCTCCGACGCATGGGGACCAGGAATCGTACAGTTCAGATCCCGACTACCGCTCTAGGATGAGAGTCATTGACGTTGAGAGAGCCTGTATTATTCAATGCCCACCTAATGCTCCTTACATTGCCCTTAGCTATCAATGGGGCTCAGATCAAAACCTGAAGTTGAAGAAAGACAACATCGCTTTACTAGAAACGTCAGGCTTTTTTGACACCCCGGAAGGCCAGCCTGCACGAACCATTGCAGATGCTATGACAACCGTTCGAAGGCTTGGCTATAAGTACGCCTGGGTTGACGCGCTGTGTATTGTGGTATACTTTTCCCCTTCATATGCTGAATGATGGACACCAACTTTTAACGTTAGCAAGACGATGTCGACAATGTGAATTTGAATGTCGATCAGATGGATCAGATCTATCGAGGAGCACATCTCACCATCATAGCGGCTGCAGGTAAAGATGCTTATTACGGTCTTCCAGGAGTCTCCACGAGACCCAGAACCGAGAAACAACTCACAACTATCATCAACGACACACTGGTAGCGAGTATGTTAGAGACTGGGCAGGGCGCTATTGATTTCTCAAGGTGGATTACTAGGGCTTGGACGTGGTAAGCAACCTCAGTAGCAGCAATCTGTTGTTCTTCGCTAACGATTCCACAGTAAGTGCTCTATCCGATTTCCAGTTACAGCCTTGGCACGCGCATTGAAAGTACCTTCTCCATGATATATGCATATCAAATCATCTGAGAGTGGGAAGCTGACTACAAAAACACGCTAATAGATCAAGAACGCCTCCTCTCGAACCGGCTTCTCACTTTTACAGAGTCCCAAGTCTTCTTCAACTGCTCGAAGGGATGTAACTTCCAGGAACAGTATCATTTCAGCCCTGGTTCGACTGCCACATACACATTGACGGATCCTCAAGCCACGTTCGACTTCGAGAACCGCGATTTGTGGGAACTGTACGCCATTGCTGTATCAGAGTACACTACACGAGCAATGTCGAACCCCTTGGACAAGGTGCGCGCTTTCAACGGAATCTTGAAAATCTTCGAAGGACCTTTTGGAGCGCCTTTTTTCTCTGGCTTACCCACAACGCTGTTCGAGGTCGCTTTGCTTTGGAAACCTCGTGGACCTTGTAGACGTACTGCCCTTGGTTTCCCTAGTTGGTCTTGGGCCGGCTGGGATGCTGAGGTTGTTTACGAGCTGACAGACTCCATGAATAACGTATGCGAATGTATGATTAGCCAAGCCACCATAACAATTCCGGAATCACATCTCGACCTTACTTCTTGCACAGCATTGCAATCGCAGACTCCCTTCGGTTGGCATCGCCATTTCGACGACGACTCACTCGCCATCCATTATACCAATACTCATCCAGACTTCGCACACTATCGTTACCCACGACCTATGCGACGTGTCCCCGAAACCCATTTCACTCAAATGACATCGCGGCGCTCCCCGGTACTATCCGTTACTGCAAAGACAGCCACTTTTTCCGTGACAGAAAAGCACTCGCATATGAGGGATGTTCACACGCGCAATAAAAAGCCCTGCAAAGAGGGATCTCACGAGCTCTGCTATCTCGCCATCCTGGACAGAGACGAACATACAGCAGGCACTATCATTGTGGGTGGGGATCTTCTTCCGCAACTTGTTAACAAAACCCACAAGTTCCTCGCTATTGCGCGATCGACGCTGTCTCGCATGGATGACGACCCTTCATGGGATGTCGAGACTAAAAGGTTCAGGTTGTGGACCGAGCAAAGCCCCGAGTCGCTATCGCGGAAAGTAGAAGAAACGATGTCTGCCTCGGAAGTACCGGTACCGGAGCCAGGCTCCAAGTTCGATTGGTCGAGAGGAGAGAATGAAGATGACGACGAGGCGTTCAACAGAAATTTTGTCCCACCAAACGATGACTTCTTTGACAACAAGTATTTCAGTGACCAGGTATATTGGCCGGCAGTGGATGTGTTGTTGATCTCTCAGGCGAAGGACGGCGTTGTTGAGCGATTAGGCGTTGGGAAGATTCACGTTGATGCCTTTGTGCCTATTGCAAAATTTGAGGAGGTATTTCTAGGTTGAAAGCAGTGACATCAAGTATGAACAGACTGGAAGAACAACGTTGAGACGATGATAGGCAATATGTGATCACCCACTGCCATACATATGGTTCTTACTGCATATATGTTCTGCAGCCTAGAGACTGGCGCCAGAACCATTTGGGCCAACTCCACCGCATGTGTTGTAGTCACATCGTGGCGGACGTTGCTGATATTCAGGGGATCATCTCACTAGTGAATACACAAGTCAAGCCCCATCCATGAAGAATGATCGATAAGGGACGGCGACGCATCCATCGCATGCGGGAGAATGTAATTCGGACTTGCGGGCATCAACCCGTCAGCACTATTACACATCTGCGAGTCAGGGTAGATCGTTGGATCGATCCTCCGAAGAACGTATGCTAATTACAGGTTACGTCTGAGTGCCGCAAGACTTTTCGTGTGTACTTGAGAAACAACTTCGACCTTCTAGTACGGGTGAACCATCATTCATTATGTACCCGTCTTTCTTATGTACCCGTCTTTCATATTGACGATATACTTCGTCGTTCGTTTTCACTACCGATCTTGCCTGCTCTGTTGTTCGATAATCTAACCCTACTAGTTACACGCGCGCTGTGCCCTCAGTAGTAGAAGCTTGACTACCCCATGACATGCCTCGATAACACTAAAGTCGATGACATCTAAAAAACCACCGTATTTGATTATTTCAATATACTCCAGCATCGAAAAACTGTAACGCGCCTAGTATGGCGACCAATTTCATGTCCGAGGCCGACTTTGACGAGGCTTGTCCATGGCCACGCCGCCTGCTCCACATCCCCGTCTTGACATCCTAACCATGGCAACCCTGAGACAAAGTGATCTATGCTTGCGGTTATATAATTCTATTCTTCGTTATACACTCCTTGCGCTTTTTATATCAATGCAGTATATGTAACGTGGTCTAAGTTAACCCTCGGCCAGTCACAACGTGATGCGAGGGCAAACATTCGGCTGAACTTGTTCCCACAAACTAAAGCTTATAAGTGGGAGCGAGAATCTCTTCGACTAGTTCCGCAGCATTTGACGCACAACCATAGGAGGACTGGTATCCAGCACCACCTGCGCCATAATTGTGCACCACCCACACACCCTCAATGCGTTCTTTGTCCACTCTTGTACCTCCCTCTCGTACTGGTCTTAACCCTACACCATGCCGAATAATGTCTAGATCCTCAATCCCCTTGCCTCCAGTGAGCGTAGGGCACGCTGCGACCGCTCTCTTCATGATACGCACAGCTAAGTTCGGATCGACCTGAGATTCCCAGTTGCCTTTCTGATAACACCCACCCAGAATAGTGCCCCCACCAGCGGCTCGAGTCATTATGTAGCATGCATCGCCGTCGCCATCATCCGTTCCGGAGAAATCCATCATCTTGCCGGCATCGTTCCGTACAACGACTATCTGTCCGCGGGCTGGAACAACGGTCTTGTCTTCAACGCCACCAAGTAGCGATGCACCCAGGCCTGTGCAATTAATCACAACATCAGCCTTCTGCAAAGGAGTGAAGTGGGCAGCTTCGCGGATATGCTTGAATACTGCTCGTTTGAAAATGACACCGTTTTTGAGACACTGCGAAACCAGCCAGGGGAGGTAGATGGCCGTGTTGATGCAAACCGAGGTAAAGGCGGTGGCCGAGTCAATTCCAGGCGCGAGGCTCTCCTTGGGAAGAACTCGAAACTGTCCAGCTCTATCAGCACTTGAGAGTTCTACCCAGGGATCTAGTGTGGACTGACGTTTGGAACCACATCCTTAAACCATGGATTTGGAGACAGGAGCTCAGCAAACCAATCTGCCGTTGCCGACCCAACATCCTTCGCCCGGCTGTGGATTTCGCATTCTGGGATGTTATTAGACTCCCGGAAAGCTGAGTATTATAAGTTGTGGCATGGGTAATGGTACCTTGAAAATGTACGCCAGCATCTGGATGGTATGCCGCGAGATCGGCCAGCGGGCCCCAGGTTGCCTCGTCCCACTGCGCACTCTGTGTACCTCGCTTCGACACACTATCAAAGAGTGTTAAAACCGGGCGCAAAGCGCAGCAGGATGATAACGTACGGCATGTAGTTTGCTCCAGCCCAGGGAGAAGCATATTCTATGTCATAATCGCCAGGCATGTGTTTCGCAGCTACCACGATTCTGTACCGCGAGCTCTTCGATAGAAGCAATGCCGTTGTTAAGCCAGCAACACCAGCGCTGTGAAAAAATCATCATCATTAGTTCTGGATGGAAATTTGGATTGGAAGGCGTACCCTATCACGCAAACAGCTTTCTTGTCCATCTTGTCCGTTTTGCGTCCACTATGCCGGCTGAAGCAACAATGATGTTTGGAGATGAACTGCTCCGCGCAGTTGATCGCTCCCTAGATATCTGTCTCAAGTTCGACTTAATCAATCTCGTGACCTGTGTGCGCACCTCGATGAGCTGACTTCGCCGACGGTCAACAACGGAGTCGGCATACCCCGCACTCACGCTGGGGCAAGCGGGCCCACTTATCGAGGTCCGTGCAGACCGTCTCCTAGAAACTAGAAATTTATTGATACCTAGTCGAGGACATGTCTACGATACTCTTTCAAGCAATCAATATACCATTGAAGTTTTGATGGCCTGGTGATGGACCCGCTCCTTTAACCACTCTACGCACATTACCAATCCCTACGGCACTACTCATTACGAACAAAGGGATAGCCATATTCAAGGGCACTAGACAGCGCAAATCGAAAGTCAGTATCGGTACTATATAATTATTGAATGTACGTTTTTTGTCATAAGACCTAGCTACGCCTGATAGGATAGATAGTCCAAGTAAAGTATGTACCTACGTTATCATCTCTTTTCTCCCTGACACTAAGAAACGAGAAATGTACCGGCAGTCCATCGCATGAACCTCTCCTTCCCAAATCTGGTTCCCAGTACTGCCTTTGCGAATTCGTCAACTTCTTCTGGAGGGACTTTCAATAAAGATTCCGCATCAATTCGTCCGATAAAGCGCACATCTCGATTTATACACATCTCCATCCAGAGTGACGCTGTATTGGCTGACCAGAGTCCTTCACGAGTCGTGATCATGACATCGCCATAGCACAATGCCCAACCTTGTTTGAACCCATCATAAGACGCATTGATACCTCGAACGATGAGCCATGTCCTTCTTAAACTTTCTGAGATAATCCAAGCCCGCCATAGCCGCTCGTCGAACGAGACTGATTCCAGGATAGTGGAAGACGACTGGTGCGTCGCGACTTGCTCCACCAATGCTGCGCTTGCTTTCTCGAAGATACGATCCATTAGGGCTACCACTATCGGGGCTCGCTCCTCAGCAAGATGGCGAGAGCGTATATCACCATCAAACAAGCCAATTATCTGGTATGCAAGCAACGCATGGACAACAGCCAGGTTTCCCAGCACATTACTTAATGGTTTGTTTCCATCAAGTTCGGATATCAGAGCAGTTGCTTGGTCATTCACCGCCCGTAGAACCATTTCCGTGGTCGCCGTAGTCTTGTTGATATATGCGGAGAAGGTCGTGAACGCAATTTGTAGGCATGAAGGGAAATAACCTTCATACAATTGTGCATGAAGAAACGCATTGTTGCCAGTCATGACCCAATCCTTCATCCAACGGTCCACTATGAGCACGAATTCTTTCAGATCGAGGACCTTGAAATTCGGTGGTAAGGGCATTGGGGTGTGGTCGATAAAGAAGGTCTCTGGTGCTGTGAACCACTCCGCGCGAGGATCAGTGGCCAGGGCCAAGTGCGTCGCATCGGCAACATCCAGCGGCACATCCGGTAGAGCTTCAGCAAGTGACGTATCGTTACTGAAAAACACCAACTCAAGCATGTCGGAATCGGGAGTAGTACTCTCTTCCTCACTCGTCAAGACTGGTACGAAATTGGAAGGCTTCCGAGGTGGATACACACATGCCAGCTTCTTCGTCCGGCAAAGTCGGCATGCTCGCGGGTTTCGGTCGCATTTCCGCTTCGCTTCGTTGCATTGAATGCAAGACCTACCAGTACCGACTGCGGGCATGATGGCTGTTGACGAGAGCATTGATGGGCGGAGGAAGACCATGTGCTGCGGTGATGGGCGATTTGTCAGGCCCACCTTGCGGGCGCTAATCTAAAGCGACTAGCGTCCGCAACGCGCCCCCATTTCAAGGGGCCGCGCATGATAATGCGAAGCAACGTATATGAATGTTACAAATGCTTGGGAATAGAGCGCATCTATAAATCTACTGAAGCGGTCATGTCTGGATTCTGGGAAGTACAGCTATGTCCTGTATCTCAACCCGCCCTTTGCCCAATTCGGTCCTATCTATTTATTCTACAGTGCGCCCTGCAATCACATCAAAATGGATGTCTCGACGATGAAAGCTGCATTTTCTGAGCTGAAGGACACAGACTTCACCTCAACAGTCCACACTACCGTTTACCCAGCCATCTCGCCTACACGGCCTGAACTGAGTCAATCTGGACGAGTTGTACTGATCACCGGAGGCGGAAGTGGTGTCGGCCAGGCAATCGCGCAGAACTTCGTGCTTGCTTCTGCCTCCCATGTCGCTATCATTGGAAGGCGCTTGGAGGTTTTGCAAGCCACCGCTGCAGAGCTCACAAGCAGCGCAGCTGCAGCAGGTAGCCCGAGTAAGGTGCTGACGTACCAGGGCGACATCACCAGCACGTCTGACGTCGATTCAATTTTCGATGACCTTGCGTCAAAGGGGTTGGCTGTCGATGTACTGGTCTTGAATGCGGCCAAGGTTGGGGGTTTCACCCCCCTGATGCAGCTTGGCTTGGAAGAGTTATGGACTTTCATTGAAACGAATGTCAAAGCCCCGATGATCCTGGCAGAAAGATTTCTCAAACAGAATCCTGACAAGAAGAAGGCATGTTCCAGCACTCGCAGAGATACATTTGCTAATACTTCAATAGTTTCTCGTCAACGTCACTACTGCAGCCATTCATGAAGAGCATCATCCCTTGATCGTAGATATGGGCGCTTATGTGCTCAGCAAGTCTGCGGGCACGCATTATGTACAGCTTCTGGCAAACCAAACCCCACGAGAACAGTTACAGGTTGTCAGCATGCACCCTGGAACGATCTTTGCGGACGGCTTCAAAAGCGTAGGAATAACAGAAGACATGTTACCCTTTGATAAACGTAGGTGTGCTCCGGATCTATTCAGAGTTTAGTGACCAACGCACATACAGCTGATCTCCCTGGCGCATTTGCGATCTGGGCCGCATCGGAGGAGGCTGCTTTTGTACATAATCGAGTCGTATGGGCATCTTGGGATGTCGAAGAGTTGGCACGTGGCGATGTAAGGAAGCGTATTGAGGAAGACGAGGACTACCTTAGAATAGGAGTGCACGGGTTTGCGTTGGCTAAGCGTGCGAAGGGAATTTGAGCTCGAACGGGTACTGTCCCATAGTGCAATGTCCGTAATTCTGGAACACATGAGCTGCGCACCCATCAACTTTGAGCGTTTCGAGACATGATATAACGCCATTGATGAGATTCTGAATTCTTTCTTCATGAACTGAATCTTCGTGCGTAATTCATCGTCTTCCGAGTGGTGGAACCAGCGGCACTGGACTCGACGCGGGCACTTAAGCATTCATGATATATTGTGAAGACAGAGTGGCAACTAGTATAGACGCTAAGGCTTTTATGTTCTTGCCTGTCCCAGTTGAGGTATCCTACTGAAGTGATCATGCGTGACGCATTTTCCAAACAGATGACCTCTTCCTATCACGATTTGCCTTCATGAAGCATGACTAGCAAGATCAGCGAGAGATGATATCCGAAAACGACGAGATGAGGGGTCAACTCTGTGTCCCATCGCATCGCAATGTATGTCGATCGATTCGCACGCCTTCAGAACCCGAATATTGTTGTATATGCAGGGCTGTTAATTCCCACCCATGGGTTATCCCCTAGATTCTTCCCGAACGGGGTATTCTTATAGGCTTCAAGCGTTCTGCTCGATGCGATTGATCGGGTGTTATGAAAAATGAAGATGACCCGTTATCAAATCGACAATATGGGATTTTCCTATGGGTGAACCTTTGGGAATACGATTCCACGGCGTAGACGAGTCAATCACGTTAATATACAATGTAAATTGATACGGCACAGAAGAAGCCCTCAGAGAAGCTTTGTGGCGAGCTTTCGGTTGGAGTCATTGAATGCTATCAACACGTTACACATGCATTATACGCAACGAGTCAAGTCACCATTAATTTAATTGAATGCTGCATAATGCTGCTGCGAAGTCCGCGTAAGAGGAAAAAACTTAAATAACATAAAATTATCAATCAGATATGAGCAGGAGTGAACAAGAAGGCTGCGTACTATGACAGCGTTCAAACGAAAGAAAAACAGGAGTTCGAACAGAAAGGTTATTATCAGTAGAAAATGTGAAAACGCCGAATCATGAAACAGCCTGGTGTAGTCCCCTCATATCGCCCAATTACACTACTTGGTTACCTATATGTTTTGTCTAATGCCTTGCAACTTATATCTAGTATAACCTTCCTTCTCCTCTCTCCCTTAGTAATTATTAATTCCTACCTTTCTTCTTTAGTCTCCAATTTCTCGTACTCGCGACCGGGATCCGAGTTGATATGGATAATGCAGATGTAACTTGATGAACCAAGCCGTAGCCGTATAGATTAGAATGCTGCGAAGGGGTTGGGAAATATTTTGCTGTTGCGTTTGAGATTCAGACACTTGTTGGTTGTTTGATAACTCTGAAGTTTGGTCTTGAGGTATTGAAACACTGTGAGAGTTCATTTGCAGACATAGCGAGGAGGGTGCTTTCCCAGGGTAGTGAGTTGCGGCAATGTGTGGGTCTATCAAGCTCAAAAGTAGCCTGGGCTATCATAGGTGCATAAGCGCTAATGCGAATCGTAGATCCAGTTGGAGGCATGCACGAGTGTTATTGGACATGCCATCGTATAGTGCAGTAACTGCAGCCCTGCATGTATTGGGATCAACCTCGTGGTTCTATACGTCGTCATGAACTCGCTTCCGGCACTCGCGCGACAGATAACCTTGCAAGACAACAGATGCATGCGACGAATCTCACGAGCAGACTCCAAAATGTACCAAGGAGCCGTGGAGGATTGCAAAGGAACACCGCACAGGCATCAATGACCATAACCGAACGGTTGAAACTTTTGCCGTCTGAAGAAGTATGGTTCAGGGACTAGTTACGTCCTTACTGCTTGAATTTGCCTCTCATCTATCCGACCCAAAATCTTGTATCGAATGTGTACTAAAAATGTGTGTTTCAGACATTAAAGGCTACGGGAATAGTGTAGGATAACGATGACTGTTGTGGGAAGAGACGGACGGTTCGCCAGGCCACTCTTACCTTCAACCTTCTGCCCTGTTTATTGATCTGTGGGTCGCTCCTGATAGTATAGATAGTGGCATTTCCGAGGTTTGCGTATCTGGATGGGATCACATATGGCTATTGCATCCCCGTCTCTGTGTACGCGCGAAGAAAACGATCACAGCGATCATAACGTCATGTTCATTGCTGCGTAGTTGATTACCGCGAACGGACAGACATGCTGAAAACCTTCCTCCCATTGACGAGATATTCAGTCTATGCTAGCTGCTACCGAGTCCTCCAGACTACTGAAACTTGAAACCCACAGCTTGTTTGCGGAAGACACCTTGGGGATCGTACTTCGCTGAGACCTCCCTAGCTGCTTCATTAGCCGCTTCGCCGTAGCTGCGCGCAGGCTGCTGCCAGTATGCTGCATAGTTGATGTACTTAAACGTATGCAGTGCATTCTCTCCAGCGGCCACAGCTTCCATTCTATCCATAGTATCCTTGGCAACTTTGGTGATCCGCTCACTATCGTCAATCTCATGCCAGTAGATTGAGAGAATGACAATGAGATGATCTTTGTGTAGCTCATCATCCGCATGGAGTCCCAAGCTGTTGGGAATTCCCTTGTTCTGCAGAGGGAACTGCTGGTACGTCAAGACCGAGGTGATGTTGGGAGAGTCGGAGATCAAGAGCGTGCGCTCACGCCATACGCTGTTAATCCTTTTACAGACCGAGGGCGAGAACTTGACGGTGGTAGTTACGTAGACGGCACTGGAAAATTCGTTAAGGCGACTCGTAGGGCTAGCACGGGGAAAGGCTTACTATTGGTCTAGCGGTTGCCAACCTTGCAGCTCGAGGGCAAAGTTCTTCGTGGTATCCAGTCTCATTGTGTTAGTACCCTCTACCTGTGGTTGGATGTTCTCAAAACCTGCCAAACCGACTGGATGTTCCGCTTCTTGTAGATATACCATGTTATTATTGATCATAAAGCTCTTTTGAGCTCCAAAGAATAGGTAGCTTTGCACGACTGCTGCGCGAGGGTCGTATTTGCCGTTCTTGAGATCAGACCATGCCTGCAGTTGAGCATCCTCGGTAGATTCAGGGTAAAGAATACCGCCACCCCAAAATGTGTTCCTTTCATGCGTCTTGATGTCAAAGCGCGTTACGATACCAAAGTTGCCTTGACCGCCGCGAACGGCACGGAACAGGTCCACATGTTCGTTTGCGTTTGCGCAAAGAATTCCTCTAGGGGTGACAATCTCCATATTCACGACATTGTCGGATGCAAATCCGAGCTCAGGGGCGAAAAAGGACAGACCACCTACAGCAAATTAGGGAGTTAGGAGCGTGGTCACAATCTACTTACCACCGGTGATGAATCCGCCGACCCCAACTGACGATTCACGCGACCCCACCGCAGCTCTTCCTGCCTTCTCCAGATAGTCATAAACATCACCCCACTTAGCCCCAGTACCAGCGGATAGAACATCACTGTTTCCCCCTACTCGCGCAATTTCGTTGAGGCTACGCAGGTCGATGGTGACGCCGTCCACGACATTCGATTGATGCGGGTTAGGTGTATGCCCACCACTGCGAATCGCAAATTTTACACCTGGGTCTGATGAGAGAACATTGACAATCGCTTGTACCTCTCCAGCACTATTCGGCTTGAGAATACACGTTGGGGTCTGCCTTGCGGTCCGGAAAAAGTAGGATCTCACGCTGGAATCGTATTCCGAGTCGCCAGGGAAGTAAATCTTGCCTGGAAGCACTACAGACAGCTTGGAACGGATTCTTGTGACACTAGAAGATGTATTGAGGTTAGAGGAGGAGGGATCCATGATCGAGTGGAGGTGGGGAAAGATGAGAATTTTGGAAGTAGAAAGCTCTATTTGCTATATCCTCTTTGTGAGCACCGGTCCAACGAAGAACCCTACCTGCAGGGGAAAATTTGATATATTGATGGGGCAGTTGGACTTTGAGATGCGGCACGGTCCCAACACTGCTTGTCGGTGCTTATGCGCTATGACGGCTGAACCGCTGTCTCGGTAAGCGCTGAGATTCAGGAGGGTTGAAACCATGCTTGCTTATTATCTTGCTCAACAGCTGGCACTAAATTAGAAACAGTTATCGAAAGTCGGGTCGATGGGCCATTCAACTCTAGATGGTGCAGGTCCTAAGACGTTGGCCTTTGGAACACGGAGCAGTGGCGCAGCGCGCGTGATTTATGTGCTCGCATTGTTTTCCCACTCTCTATCAGGACCAATGCAAGTGATTCGGCAGAAAACATCTTGCACGTTCGTGCCAATTGGCTGTGCCTCTTGAACTCATGCACGTCTCACTGCAATGTTTTCCATGGCAGACCGTGCCGTCGCCTCGATACTAGCACTACATGAATCCCACTTTTGGTTTCGTCAAGATGCAACTCGAGATGCATAGCAGTCATAGTGCCGCGTAAGCATATATGATCTTGGAATATTGGCGCCTCTATTCTGGACCCCCGGTTGAGAGTAGGTTGGGTCATGAGGCAGTGTTACTCGTCCATTGTCTTTTGCGGCAAAGCATCTAGGACAAGGCAACCGCCACCACACTACCTACGACTGTCTGTACAATCCATCTCCAGAGTCTCTCCAGCTCAGGATCGCGTTGCTACTTCCGAGCAATAATTGTGCACTTCACTCCACCATGCACTTCGCCGAGACATTGTCAGCTATCGTCCGCTATATCCTCTACGCCATCTGCGCCCGGGTATCACCGTTCATCCGTATCTGACACACGTGCTAAATATTTTGCTAGGCCGTCATTGTGTACGGATATCGCATCTTTATTCACCCACTGCACTCCTTGCCTGGACCTCTAGTAGCAGCCTTTACGAATTGGTATGGGGCATACTTCGCCCTTCGCCGAAGATCTACGCTGGAAATCTATCGCAACCACCAGAGATATGGTTTGAGGCCCAAACGAACTTGAAGTGAGCATGACTGAGTTACGACTAGGACCGGTATATCGCCACGGACCGAACAAGATTCTCTTCAATTCAGCGAAGGCCCTACATGGTAAATTGTAGCCCGCGTCCTCTGAGCCCGCTCACTGATAGCAAAATTACAGAAATATATCAAAGCGACCGCCTGCTCAAGAGCCGCGCGTATCTGGTGACGCAGCCCTTTCCAGACGTATTCAATCTGTTCAACGTCATTGACAAGCGGCTCCATCGAGTGAAGCGACGGTTGGTCGGGCAGGGTATAAATGACCAGGCCATGCGAGAATTCGAACCTCTCATGCTCGGACACATTGATACGTTCGTGAGGGAGCTAGCGAAGTCTTGCGAGGGCGGAAATACTACTGTCGACATGACAGATCGATGTCGATACCTCGGCCTTGACATCATCGGCCAACTCGGCTTCGGCACAGCTCTCGATCTGCAAACATCGTCTAAGAACCGATTCATGCTCGCAGGCATGGACACATCAAACTTCAGGTCCAACCTCTACATGCAATTCCCGATGTTGAAAAGAGTTGGTATGGAGTTGCTTTTGTACCCGTTTATCCTGACTAGCCAGATGGCGTACTACAAAAAGCTCCGCGATTTGATCGTTGCACGTCGTGCGGAGGGCAAGCATGCGAGGAGAGATCTATACTCATTTGTGGTGGACATTAAGGATCCTGAGACAGGAGAAGGATTGCGATTGCGCGACATTTGGTCCGAAGCGGCCTTCTTTGTACAGCAGGTATGTATCGGGTTTTGAACTCTAAGCCCTCCGTGCACATGGATCTGATATGGTTATATACAAAGGAGGCGATACGACTTCTACAGCCTTGACAGCCGCATTCTTCTATCTCTCGCGCTACCCAAAATGCTACAAGCGCCTCGCAAACGAGATTCGCAATACATTCACATCGGGTGCAGAAATCCGCCACGGCACAAAGCTTTCTGGTTGCACCTACCTCCGCGCCTGTATCGACGAGGCGATGCAAATCACCCCGCCAATAGCTACCACGCTCTGGCGCCAGCTTCCTGAATCCGATAACGAGCAGCCTCTCGTTGTCGAAGGCCAAGTGATACCGCCTGGCACCGAAGTCGGCGTGAACATCTACACCATGCACCATAATGAAAAGCATTTCCCAGATTCGTATTGCTTCAAGCCTGAGCGTTGGCTGGATGAGTCACCGGAGAGGAAGAAACTTATGCACGATGCATTCACGCCGTTCTCGATCGGATCACGCGGTTGTGGGGGCAAGGCAATGGCGTACTAGGAAGCCAGTATTGCTATTGCGAAGACCTTCTGGTATTTGGACTTTGAGCGTCCGGCCTATGATATGAAGGCAGATAGGGTGGGCGAAATCATGCAATATGGCGGAAAGCCGGAGTTGGAGGCCTTAGATCAATTTGCCTCTGTTCACAGAGGCCCAAATCTCGTATTTCGACTGAGGGATGGGGCAAGCGATGAGCTCTTTGAGACGGAGAAACTAGACTATAGTACGATTCTAGACACACATTCTTCGAGTGCCTTTAGTAAAATAGAAGGATACCATACGATAGGCTTGGCGATGTCGTCAACCAGTGGCGGAGTACACTGGATTTGGAGGAGGTAGCTATGTTTGATGGCCCGAGACTTGCGACTACACTCAAGATTTCCTTTTCCTACTGTTGGTCGCCAGCCCTTGTGCCAAAACCCGCAGACTGGCCGGAGTACATCGACGTCTGTGGGTTCTTCTTTAGAGACCCTCCCAGGTACGAGCCACCAGCTGAGCTTCGGTCCTTCATCGAGAGCGGAGCCCCGCCGATTTACATTGGGTTCGTCAGCATCGTACTTGAAGATCCACAAAGGTTTACTACGGCAATCTTTGAGGCTGTAAAAGCTAATGGTTTTCGAGCCATTGTTTCCAAGGGCTGGTCCAACCTGGGCCGGATCTGGGGAATCCCACAAGGACATCATGTTCATTGGAGATTGCCCCCACTGTTCCAGCACATGGCCGCAGTGGTACATCATGGTGGTGCGGGCACTACTGCCTGCGGTCTAAAGAATGGCAAGCCGACTACCGTTGTACTCTTTTTTGGAGAGTAAGCTTTTGGGAGAATAGTTAGACGTGTTTGCGCATACTGATCCATTGACAGCCAGCCATTCTGGGGCAACATGGTCGCAGCTGCAGGTCCTGGTCCTGTGCCTATTCTCCAAAGGGAGCTCAATACTGAAAGTCTCTCTGAGGCGATCAGATACTTTCTTTCAGGTAAAGCGGCAAGCGCAGCAGCGCTAATCGCCCAAAAGATGCAGTCCGAAGTGGGCGTCAAAGCTGCAGTGAGGTCAATCCATCGAAATCTACCAATCAAGAATATGTCTTGCGATGTGATGCCGCATCTTCCAGCAACATTTTACTTCAACAAAGGAAAAGAGTAGATAAAGCTCTCTTCGCATGCCATAGAAGCTATATTTTTGGAGGCTTCGAAGGATGCAAAAAAACCTGAAATTGTACGCTTTACAGTTACTATGTCGTTCGTCTATTAGATAACGTCACTGGAGGACACTGACGAGTAGGCAGATGTGAGACCAACCCTATCAATATTGAAACCCGACGGTGGGATCCCGTCTCTAACGGAGCATCGGCGGTACTTGGTACCGCAGTCGATCTCACCACATCCATTACGGGAGTATTCACTAAGCCAATCACCGGTTAACTTGACGATCGCGATAGACGGGCTTACGAAGAATCAAATATCCAGAGCGAATCCACACCCGACAATGCAGGTCCTTATCCAAAGCGGAAGGCCGTCTCCGCTGGTCAACTGGCAGGTACCTCCGGAATGAGCATTGCAATGTTTGCACTAAAGGCATTAAAAGGTATGACTGTTGATACTCCACTCGCCCTCACAGAAGGGCTGAAGAACGTGCCTCGGCATTACGGCGACACTCCTCGTGACCACTGCGCAGTAACCGAAGCGGCGCAACAGTGGCTGGCAAGGCGTTTGCATGGGGTTTCATCGACGGTGTCAGTGATATCGTCTTGAAACCCTACCAAGGTGCCCAGAAAGATGGCGCAAAGGGTGGCGCTAAAGGACTCGGTAAGCATGGCTACGAGTAGTAAGAGCGGTGCTGCTATGTTCGGTCTATTCGGTTACACGAGCGCTGGCATCGCGAAGAGTCTGAGATCGGCGGTCTATACAAAGACGAGAATGAAACTTGCAGAAGCAAGACACGCAGAGGGCAGATGGCTATTTGAGAAGACAAGATATGGTGCAAGTGACATTGAGGAGGTGGTCGCAAGATTCCAGGTATTAATGAAGAGGAATGCTTAGAACCAAATACGTCGTAAACTGAAACCTCTTTCGGTTACTAAACGCAGAGCTGGCGTAGACTACAACCTGATGGACCTAGTATAAGAACATAGTGCACACGTCAATGATAAATTGGCTAGCCTCGAAGTTGACATGCTGTCGAACAAGTTCCCCAAGGCTGATCGAAAGCGCAGCGCCAAAATATGCGCGCTGATTGCTTGTGACCCCTCAGCCATGGTCTAGCTGCGCCTCGGCTGGAGTTAAAGTTTCAGTCGCGATAGACATCCCCTCAACGCCCTACTTCATAGATTGCGATACCTGCCCTACCTTTGGGCTACTCAAAAACACCAACCCAGTGCTCCAAGCCTTCCCTCGTCACAATGGCGATCCCCTCAGCATCACTGGCTTAAGGTTGCCATTTAAACAACGAACTGGGGTTGCGATGTGCAGAATTGTCAGCCTTTGGCCATGTTACGAACGTTGGGCTGGAATCGAGAAGAAATGAGGGGCGAACGTGGACTGCCTGTCTGGTCTCGAGGGAGGAAACATAGATACTCACATGCCAGCACAGTCAGTTCCACAACCTTCTCCCTGACTGTGCCATCCCTGTGGACCCCGCGAAACATTTGTTTTGCATGCACATGATGTGCAGGCTTAGTGTCCTTGCGTCTTTTCCAGTGGTGTGATGCAGGAAAGCTCGCATATGCATGTCGCCGGTTTAAGCAAATCCATCGCCGCGGCCCCTTCGCGTGCCGTTTAGCAGACCAGGCTCACCTTGTCAACCCCGAGGGACATGCCATACAAGGGTAAGGCAGGACAGCATAGACATACTTGATGGCGAAAATTAAATAGCGTGTCAGCGCAGGCAGGTAACAGGGTTGTGATGCCGAAATGCTATGTTGCACAGGCTGGCAATCTGAGCGTGATCAAACAGCCTGCCGATTCCCAAGCTCATCTTCATCAGTTCCTTGGGAAAATCTATAGCGCTTCTCTCAACCCAACCCCAATCCCGACGGCGAGCTCCTCCCCTCGCCACAACGGCTCTAGACAGTAATTACCTCCACTTGCTGCATCGCGAGAGAAATCATAAGGTTCGCCAGCGAAGAGGACCTCGCCGTCTGACAGTCGACACGTCAAGCCACACCATTCGCACGTAAGGTGCCTGTCATTGATGGTGGTACAATGTTAGCCGCTTTGTTGCGGCTCTCGGCCAGCGCACTGCGTGTGCCTATTCTCTACCCGAGTTTTCCCATTTCCGCGGGACGCATTCGGACGCCGTAACCAGGAGCTTGAAACGGGACTATCGCGTAGCATCTTAGCATGGCGAAGTGCGGCCCGTTCCGAGAACGATCCCAACAATGCAAGTGTCTTACCTTGAAAGAAAACCCCGCACTATAATCCGCACTGACTACGTTTCGCTTGCCACTCCAGCAAGCTCTCCCGTGTCGAGATACTGTGTAGTTTCCACAAAGGGAAGGTGTCCAGCGCCCCGGTACCTTGGTAAAGGGAGGCCTCGGCGTTATTCTTGAATTGCTGTGACGTTTCTTGCGACGTGTCCATGCAGTTGTGCTGCGATATCTATGGTCTGGTGTCCCTGAAGTTTGCCAACTGGAGAGCGAACTCAGGATCGTATGCTGTGCCACGAAAACGAAAACAACCTTTCGGTGTCCCGATTGAGCAAGATCGACGATGACGGACAGCACGATCACGACAAGCCGCGGAAATAAGGCAACCCCAACTTTTGTTTACTTTTCTACAATCATCTCTCCAGGATATGCAAAAAGGTGGGATCGGGTAACGAAAGTTACGTTGTTTGTCGTTTGAGAACCTGAACGAAAGCGATGAATCTCAGCCTCGTTTTCATGTCAGCCTCGGGCAACGATTGCAGAGACCGTGGGATACATAGTTCCATAGTGGATGACAGATATTCCCGTTTTCTACTAGGATACTATTGCGCTTAGTTTAAATGATCTTGTCTTCCCCGCACCTGCAACGAGCTTCCCAAGTCCTGGTTTGTAGACCGAACTCAGACCGAACCCGACAGCTTGGAAAAGGTGGGTCCCGATCTCGGGCCGAGGCGAACCATTCCACAGGTCCACTATCATTCTCCAGGCTTCTGCTCAGCGCGTGAAATCAACACACGTTTCGGCTATCCCATCGCCCCCAAGTTGTATTGCGAGTTCATCACGGCAGTTCTTTGTATGTCGAGGGTGAAAGGAACATTCCAGGACGTCATTGACGGTGTAGTTGCGGCAAATATAATCTGAAGGTACAGTAGTACAGCATGACCTTAACACGGGATATCGCTGCGGAAGACTTCACTCCAGAGCCTGTACCTTGCTGTCGTAACAAAATGTGCACTCGGTGTCAAGAACAGTTACCGGTGGGGCTGATAATAACCACGATCATCCAGCCCTGATGCCTTTACCAGCCACCCGTTAACATCAACGGAGTGTATGTAAGAATCCAACATGCCGTAGGCTATTTTATACCTGCATGAAACATCGTACCACAATATCGATGTGATGTGGCGCCTTTGTGAAGAATGGTGAAGCAGTGACCGAGTTGTACCCACACTTCAACTCATACCTCCGTTCGTGTCGCTCAACGCGGCTCCGTGATACACCACATTGCTTATCCTTGGGATTTTGGCTGGGGACATCCTTCTTGCGTTGGGCAGCTAAGCAGCTTCCCTCGTCGCAAACGCTGCAAGCCCCATTCTTGTGAGGTGCCGGAATGTTGCATTGGTTGTAAATCTTGCCACCAGCAGTGGAGAGCATCCACTCCAACGTTGGGAGTTGATTCTGTGGCTGCCTGCTCTTTGGGACGCGAGGATGTGCGAGTTTGGTTGGGTTACTTTGCCGTTTGGGTTGTATTCATCGAAGTGCGGACCCTCTCACATAAAAGACGCCTTCGCCCCTACAAACGCTGAGCAACATCCTCATTCCAACAGTCTTCTCATCGACCCTCAAACACACACCATCCCACCTAAACATTCATCCTCTGTGTGCAAATACTCCATCAAGCAAAATGTCTAACGAAACGACCGACAGGAAGGCTCCCCCTGTGTTGCGGCGCAGCGCCACCACGCAAAGCACTGTCCCGCAACTCTCGAAAGCCGGAGTCCGCGTTGAACTTCTCCATTTCGTTGGTGAATTCGTCGGCACTTTCATGTTCCTGTTCATGGCCTTCGCCGGTTGTCAGATTGGCGGGAGCAGTGTTTCACTTACTGCAAACCTTGAGACAGACGGTGCCACGCCACCAGATGCATCGAAGTTGCTCTACATCTCCTTCGCTTTTGGAATGGCACTTGCTATCAACGTGTGGGCATGGGCGCACGTCAGCGGTGCAATGTTCAATCCAGCTGTTCGTTACCCCTCTAGCATCATGTCAGCTTCTAGACAAGGACATATACTAACCTTTGCAGGTCACTTTCGCCTTGACTCTGACCAAAGTGGTCCCGATCACGCGCGCTGCCCACGTCATTGTCGCCCAACTGCTCGCAGGTATCTGTGCTGCAGCTGTTGTCGCTGGCCTACTGCCGGGCGCTTCGACCGTCTCCACACATCTCGAGCCTACCACATCTATACCCCAGGGCCTGTTCCTTGAGGTCTTTGCCACATTTCAGCTTGTCATCGTCATATTCATGGTCGCTATCGAGAGGAATGCCGAGCCGCTGCTTGCTCCTTTCGCCATTGGCCTCGCCCTATTCGTTTCTGAGCTGGGCACTGTCTTCTACACAGGCGGTAGTCTCAATCCCGCTCGTAGCTTGGGCCCAGCTGTTATTGAAGGATTCGACGGCTATCACTGGATCTATTGGGTCGGGCCGCTATTCGGAGCTGGAATTGCGGCCGCTTTGTACTCTGGCGTGAAGGCCCTTGGATTCTCACAGACACGTCGGGACGGCTTGGACGCCGAAGAGTGGCAGGCTCGGTCCTAAGTCACGTTCGGTTCGTATCAAAGAACGAAAGTTCACTGGCGAAAGTTCCGACGGTATCTTGTCTGCATCAAAGGCTGTCTACGACGTTGTGGGGAAAACTTCCCTAGTTAGTTTGACTTTCAGATTGGGTTGTATCTAAGGTTGGTAGAGGGTTAGTGTGTATGAAAGCAGAGAGAGTGTTCCTTAGCGGTGAATCAAGGCGTTTGGACAGAATGAACATATAAAGCGGTGCAAGTATGTGTTCGTACATTCATTTATGTTTCCATCGGTGCGTTTTCGGCTCTATGCCATAGTAGACTTACCGGTCATAGTCTTGCACTTAATAGTCGCGACGCAGGAGCAGGCGTTTTTGCAATCCATCTACAACAACAAAAAGTTTCCGTAGATAAAGTTGCCTTGTTCGTGTAAGTTGATGCGAATTGTGCCTTCGGCGTCAAGTGTATGCCGACATCGCGTTACCGTTGGCGTCGGATCCACCAATTGTTTTAGCATGGGAGAGCGGGTGCGGCGGCCGACGGCCGCCAGAAGGCAACGACCCGCCGTCCGGCTCGCATGCGCGGGCGCAGCGGCCCCCACACGCCATAAGCCAACGAAAATTGTTCTACAATTCGCATGAGCGGGCGCGGCGGCCGCCCGGCCGATACGAGCCCGTGGATGTCCGCGACACAGGCCGCCGACGGGCTGAAAGTGTGCCCTACGAATGGTATCGAACCCATACTCGCCGTCTCCCAGCTGCTAACTGCATGTAGTAGCTCAGGTCTTGGACATGTATCAACGGCATCTCGATGCGCGGTTGTACGACACCCATAAAAAGCTCCAGAATTCTATCCGAAATAGCTTATAACATCGATGCAAAATAAAAGGCAAGGTCTTCATTAAAGTGCCCTTACTGACAAGTCAGTAAAGAACAGGCATATCTCCCTCGCATCACACCGACAGGTTCGATTCCTTTTCATCCAGTGCTTCTGCATTACTTACAACTTCGCAATGGCATACGCAAACAGCCAAAAAACCATCGCAGGGAAGCCCGTTGGCTCTATCGGATTCGGCATGATGAGTGAGTCGGAGCTCTACTAGACGAGGCTATTCGTGTCTCATATATTTCCAAGATCTTACCATGTCCGGCAAACTTTCGCACGAGGAAGCCATCAAACCGATGAAGACCGCCTTGGAAAACGGTGCCAACTTTTGGAACGCAGTAAGAATTTCCACACCCGAGCATCTCTCTTGGAGGCTTTATACTTTGGGTTTTGCGGCAAACACTGACCTCGCGCCACATTCCCAGGCTACCTTCTATGGTCCTCCTGATGCCAACTCCCTCCACCTCCTCAAGTATTACTTTACCAAGTATCCTGAGGACGCATCGCGTGTTGTTCTCAGCCTCAAGGGCGCCTATAATATAAGGCTTCAGGCACCCGATTGCAGCCCCGAGGGTTTGCGTGCGTCTGTTGAGGAGGCCCTGCGTGTGCTCGACGGTACCAAAACTATCGACCTGTTTGAATGCGCACGCATCGATTCGGACGTGCCTATAGAGACCACGGCCCAGGCCCTACTAGAGCTAATGCGCGAGGGTAAGATTGGCTCCTACGGGCTCAGTGAGGTCAGCCCCGCCACCATCCGCCGCGCCTATGCTGTGCACCCGCCCGCCGCAGTTGAGGAGGAAATCAGTCTATTTTCGCGCCACGTACTTGAGGACGGCGGCGTCGCTGACACATGCCGCGAATTAAACATCCCGCTCGTGGGCTACAGCCCGATGGGAAGTGGCTGGTTGACAGGCCAGTTCAAGACGCTAGATGATCTGCCGGCTGGCGACTATCGGCACCACTTCCCGCGCTTCCAGCCGGGGGCTTTTGAGCGCAATGTCAAGCTGGCCAAGGCCGTTGGGGCGGTCGCAGAGAGAAAGGGGTGCACGAGCGCCCAAATCGCCATTGCTTGGTATGTCTTCGCATGTCTTATACTACGCTAGTCAGAACTAATGCTAAAGTTCATCAGGGTAGTGCGTCAGGGCGTGGTCGCCATCCCTGGTGCGACCAAGGTATCTCGAGTTGAGGAGAATTGCAAATTTATAGAGCTGACCGATGCTGAAGCGGCAGAACTTCAGGACGCGGTGGACTCTACAGCAGTCGCTGGAGGCCGATATCCGGAAGCGGCCGCGAAGCATTTGAACAAATAGAGGCTTACAGAGGCGTAGTGACGCTGTGCCACAGGAAGGCCAGCTATCCCCAAGCCCACAGCAGAACATCGCAGAAGCAATACTTTCCCATAGCACGGCTTCCTGCGGAAAGCACACCAATGTACAAAAACGTCGAGTGCGATGGTAGCGTGCCAGATAGAGAAAGAGGCGTCGTGGCCCACTTATCCTAAATCGGAAAACATTCCAAGGTTCGCTTGCTGTGCACACGAAACAGGCATGGCTTCCAAATGCCGCGTAATACTACGAAGTATAGGGCCTGGATCGTCTCCACGTTGAATATCTTGGCCGTAGATCTGCTGTGTAAAGCGTCGCACACTATTCGCCGACATCTAGTCGCGGCGACTGCCCACGTCCGAAGAGGCGGTGCAGGGACGGCCCGAGGCGCGCATCTTGTCCCGAATGTCGTAGTAATTGCTGTGAGACGAGACTGCGCTCCCTCGCTGGAGAATGCTGTTTCCAAAAGAAACGGGTTTTGCCAAGTCGGACGGGGGAAGATTGAGGACAATCTCACGTACGCCTATGTTGACCAGATGCCGTTTCGCGATAACTTTGCGATGTTGAGGAGCGTCACGCAACAGCCCAAATGCCGACCTCGCCGACAGGCATCTTGGTTTGGACTGTATAAAGGGTGCTTTGAGGCTCTCTATTGAATTGGCACCGCTCGATTTCTACAATCCAATCACTTCGATATTCATCATCTCAAACGTCTACTCTTGATTATCGCCAAGATGAAGTTCTCCACGATCCTTAGTGCTGTTGCAATGCTCGCTCAACAGAGCGTGGCTCATCCGGGACAAAGTCAGGCTGAAGCGCAGAAGGAGATTCAGCAGCGTCGAGACTATTTGAGTGCAAACAAGAGGACCCTAGTCGATTGCGCAGACCAGCTTAAAGCAAGGGGCAATGATGCTATGTTGCAGGCTCGCCGCTCTGCCAAACTTGAGTCTTTGCGCAGGAAGCGTTCAATCAGCATAGGTACGTTGAACTTTGTTCGTTGGATGCACAAGATCGTGGCTCACAGATGGTAGACAAACCGCTGCTCAAGGCTCGCTCCTTGGAACAGGTTCTGAACACTAGCCATCGCTCTAACCTCACGGGCATCAATCCAGAGACCGCCGACCCAGCCACCCTTTTCACGGGCAACGCTAGCTGCACACTCTATCCTGAGACAACTGAGGGCCCGTACTGGGTGTCTGGCGAGTTTATCCGCGACAATATCACTGAGGACCAACCTGGGATTCCATTTATAGTCGATATTCAGGTTATTGATGTACATACCTGCGAGGCGGTTCCCCAAGTCTACACTGAGCTTTGGCACGCCAATACCACAGGTGTCTACAGTGGCATTTCTTCCTATGGAAATGGAGACAGCACAGACACATCTAACCTGAATAGAACGGCCCTTCGTGGCCTCTGGCCTACTGATAAGGATGGTGTGGTCACGTTTGAATCCATTTTCCCCGGTCACTGTGAGTTTCTAAAAGAGCATTGATGACGACTTCCTAACATGGGTAGACTACGGTCGTGCCCCCCACATCCACGTCATTACACACCTCAATGCCAAAGTCAATGACAATAATACTCTCTCTGGCGGTAACATCACCCACGTTGGCCAGTTCTTCTTTGATCAGTCTCTTATCACAGAAACTGGGAAGACTACCCCCTATAATACCAACACCCAAGAACTTACCCTCAATGAGGATGATGGTATCCTCGTAGAAGAATCCGCCATAATCGACCCAATTGTTGAGTATGTATACCTTGGCGAGGATATTTCTGAGGGCCTGTTTGGCTGGATTTCTTTCGGCATTGATACGTCGGCTTCTCAAAACATCACCGCTGCTGCGTGGTTGACTCCGGACGGCGGTGTTGCGAACCCTGAGGGTGGACCCCGGTTTACCCCTTCCAGTTCAGGCTCGTCTAGCCTGCCCACTGCTTCCGCGTCGGCTTTGGTCTCCGCTTAAGTTGCTTCGGGTTGTACAGCAAGTGACGGTTTGGCTCTGGAAAGAGACGTTGAAGACAAGCATCGAGCATGGCGTTGGGGTATCTAAGTAATTAACTTTAGTCACTCTTTCATCAATGACAGAATCTACCATTTACCGACATATATTATTTCACGCAACTTCGATGACCACTCACAAGCAGTCTCCCCATGCGCTCATACACATCTGCATACACATGCATCCCTACCCTCCCAGTCGTCCGAAGCATGTCCCAAGCTTCTCCTTTGCAGAGCAGACCTAGCTTGTAGATATTTTGACTAGGAGGAGTGTTCGTACTCGTTGACGTCGTTAATGAGCGCTCCATATATCTTCTGCAAATCCAATACCATTTGCTATAGACTGTCGAATCCAGAGCTGCGAGCGTTGCCTTCTAGGGATTTCCAATCCTCATGTAGAAATTGCAGGATGCTGTAAATAACTTGAACCTTATCCCGGTCGTCATTCGATAGTCCATCCAAATGTGGGTCGTGATTGACGGTGATGAGGGAGCCTATCGCGTAGAGATTTCGTCCATTATCGCGCAGAGATTTCGTCCATGGTCGGATCGTCTGCGGCTCTAGACAGCAGAGCACCATGTGGTAGGTGCTGTGCCACCTGGCAACGCCGTCTTTGACTTGACTAGGTTGAAGGTGATGAGTTTAAAGAGCTTGCCCTCATAAATACCTCTTCTTCTGAAGTCATGAATAGCTGTCGGTGTTGATAGGAGGTACACACAATGACGAAGTGATGCAGCTTGCTAACAACACCTTTCTCCGGGGAACATGATATATGGCTCTCTGCAGGCGACGCTTTTGATAGTTCGAGTCAAAGATGCGTAATGATTTGTTGTCTGAGAGCTTCTGAAAATAGTGCTATTATTTGCCCAGCATGGCGGATTCAGTGTCGATTTCTGACGTGGAGGTCGTCGTCGGCGAGCTCGTTGAGGCCTTCAAGAAACATTTTATCGAACGTCTTAATACTATATAGAACGAACTCAGCGTGAATACTATATTCTAGATCAACAACCAGATCTAGACTAACTTTATAAATCTCCGATATCTACGCCTTTCCTACGGTTATAGAAGCCGCTAGATTAACTTGACATATTATACTAGGGTAACGCTTGACATAAACGGTTCTTCTAAACTTTTATTGTACATGATAAAATCTAGATACTAGAAGTACCACTAATGGCCTTTAGCGCTAATGCTGTTGTGGCACCACGGTTACCCAGCCTTACTCCTGTAGAGCCATATCTATATATCCACCCTGGCTCCCAACTTCCATCCTCTAGCTGCATCTCTAGGAGCGACGCGCGGTCAACATCGCATCTGATTTTCAGATACGTACATGCTATGATTCGCAACGCAAGGTCCAGTGCGCTGCCCTTCTCACCAACGCGCTCTTCTAGTCGCGACTGTAGCAAAGGACCCAAGGCTGATCTCACGTGCACATCCCCTGCTCCGAATTCTAGTAGACGAGTGAAGAAACCGAGGCAGCAGTCGGGCGAAGGATAGTAACGCGTACCATCCAGGTAGTCCCGTCGTTCAATAACACTGTGGATGTACTGTAAGGTTCGTGGGAATTGATGTCCTCGGCCGAATCGGTAGAGACAGGCGAGTACATTCGCGGTGACGACGGCGTCTGTCCGGGGCCTTGCGGTGTCAAAGTACGTCTATTGAGATCAGAACGACATCAAATATGGAAGTAGCTATGGGGATTCAGACCAGGAAAGCCCCATCAGGTGTAACGCAGCCAGCCATCTGGTCTAGGACCGAAGTGATAACCTCATCCTGTAAGGGGTGTAAGGCTGTGAGTGCTAACGAGGTGGTATCTAGGTCATTTGGAAAGATTCCTCCAGGGACGAGAGTCGCTTCTCCTACGTTCTCGTGCATCAGCGTCCTGATAGCCCCGAACATTTGCATGCCGCAGGATTGCTTACCCGAGAAGAAATTCCAAGTTCCTTGGGGTTTCTCACCCATTCTAACCAGGTTCCTATTGAGGGCATGATCAGCCAAGAGACTTTGCACTTTCCTGCTCGTAGGGAGAAAACTCACACGTCCTGGGTCGTTTCCACAATCAGCAACTTCGCGAAGTTATCCCCAACGCGTACCCCACTGTCTGTCACGGAGTCGAAAACCTGGCCTTTCCTGTAAAGCCACTCATAGCCTCTCGAAATAGGCCCCAACAGCAACTCCTCCAGCGTTGCTACCGTATTGTCGTCAAACACTAGACCCCTTATCCCCAAACTCCTTGCAGCGCCTACATTCTCGGCCTTGTCATCTACAAACACCACCTCACCGGCACAGAGACCGATCTCGGCCAACACCTTGATGTAAAATTCCGGCTCCGGCTTCCGCATACCGCACGATCCAGAAGTGAACACGCGATCAAATAGGTCAGCGTCCATCTTATCACCTAACGCAGCAAAGTCCTCCTTCGCAACGTTCGACATGGCATACACCTTGATGGCCAACCTTTCGCGTAGCTCCTTTATGAAAGCGACGATGGTAGCATTAGGATGCAGCGACGCGCGGGCTTGCTTGAACGCTTCGGAAACTTGAGACACATCTACGCAGAATTTTTGGGCTACGCGATCATAGCATGCAGCTTGTGTCAAATGGCCGCTCTCGTACTCGTGCCATGGCGTCGAATTCAGGATCTTTCGCAGTGTGTTGGGGGATATAGCCGTTTTGGTGGAGCGCGACCATTGGAAGAGAACGTCTCCTAGGTCGAAGATGAGCGCCCTCACGGGGGTGTAGGGAGCCATGATAAAGGGAATGATGATAGGCTTGGCTTCCGAATTTCGGCCTGCCACGTCTTGAAGACAGAATAGCATCAGTATGGTGAGGAAAGAAGCTCTGTATCCTTGAAGTCGGAAACACCTCTTATAAGTTTCCTGATTACTGCGTGGGCCAGAGGTCCAGCGGAGACTCCCTCGCAATGCCAGGATTACCCACTGATCTACCATTGTAGGGGGCGCTCCGTATCAGCCACTTCTGACACAATGATGTGGGACATGTAGGTGAGAATGCAGAATGTAGGCACAGTCATCTACATGGGGACACAGATAAGGCAATCTGATTCACCGTCCGATGAGGCCGCCGCTACGAGGCATCGCGCCTCTCGGACGTAGCCCGAAATAGGTATCTCAATCCAAGTAGATAAGGAAGAGAGGGCCAAATGAGAAGGATTGCAGCGGTACTTGCTGCTTGGGTGAAGGATTGAAGGTATGCTCATTCATGCAGGGTTCGTGCGCTAGCTCCACGCCATGAAAGGTCCAGCCTGCCAGACTTCCATCCAAAGTCAGCCGGCTAATCCACGCCGCCGGAAGGATGCAGTCGCCGACGTCTTCTAGGCTGGCCATAACTCAGTAGATTGATGGCTTCGCTTCCGGAACCAACGTATCCAGGCATCGCCTCCATTCCAGTGTAGACCTGTGGCATCACATCTGTGGGACTCTACGCACTGACTCTACTACCCCGAAATCTTATTGTCTTTCAACCATCTTGCATACTACGGTGTATTGACGATTCGACTCAAAACAATGTCGAAGGCAGCACTCATTTGTGTCTTCGTAAATGCTGTCTTCTGTGGGATAAGTTACCCTGACTGGACTGACTGGCTTCATAGGTCTTCATTTATCTCTTGCTCAGAGCCTTCTATCGAATCTACCTCCATCCGCTGGCCGTATTCAAAGGTCCAAAGTTGTTCGCGGCTTCCGATGTCCCGCTGGCGATATGGCAGCTCCGAGGTATCACCCAATACCCTCTCCGCGAGGCTCACGAAAAACATGGTGATGTCATTCGCATCGGCCCTAATACGCTTTCATTTACCTCTCCAGCAGCGTGGAACGATATCTATGGCTACCAGAATGGTATTGCGGCGCTGCCGAAAGATCCCCAGTTCTACAATGAGATGATGTTACCGAAGGAGACAATCACACTCGCGAGTGATCGCGATGCTGTACCTATACGCAGAGCCATGAACACGGCGTTCTCTCACAAAGCGCTGCTTGAACAAGAGCCGATGCTACAGAGGCATAGCCTTATGCTGATGTCGCAAATTGCCAAGAGAGGCAACGAGCTGGGTATGATCGATCTCCGCAAATGGTTCACGTTTTCCATTTTCGACATCAACAGTGATTTTGCGTTCGGCGAGGACATGGGCTGCGTGGCCGGAGGAGCTTTCCACGAATGGGTCAAGTTTGTCGTCGACTTCTTTTACGCGGCGACGCTGTTGCACCAATGCCACAAGTTCAAGCCACTGAATCGCCTACTGGCACTCTGCATTCCCGCCTCAGTGCGTGACCGTCAACAGAAACACCACGAGGCGTCGCTACAACGGGTTCGACGGCGCATGAACACGGACGTCGAGCGACCCGACTTCATGCATCACTTCGTCAAACAGGCGCGGAAGGAGGGACTCTCAGAAAAGGTCATCGAGGCGCAAGCTTCGGTTGTAATTCTGGCGGGAAGCGAAACGACGTCGGTGGCCCTGACTGCGGCGGTGTACTTCATGCTAAGGAATCCACACGTCTACGAGACGCTCTGCAAGGAGATCCGTGGAAACTTTGCCACTCGCGAGGACATCAAGCTTCGCGATGTCTTGTCTAAATTACCTTATTTGGACGCAGTCGTATGGGAGACGCTGCGGCTACATGCGCCCCTGGCCAATGGATTCACCAGAGTTGTGACGAAGGCGGAGGGTGCGAAGATCAGTGGGCACCGGGTGCCCGTCGGAACGGTAGTCTTCATCAACCACTACTGCGCCCACACGTGGACGCAGAATTTCCAGTCACCGTTCGACTTTATTCCAGAGCGCTGGCTGGGCGACCCCCGATACGCAAGCGACAGGCGAGATGTGGTGCAGCCTTTCTCGGTAGGACCGCGGAACTGCCCCGGCAGAATGTGAGCTGACGCGAGATGTCTGACGGAACGCGGCTAAATTGTGAGCAGGTTTGCCTTGAACAACATCAAAATGACGTTGGCGCATCTGCTGTGCGCCTTCGACATGGAGCTCGGCGAAGGGGCGGTGGACTGGGAAAAGGGGCAAAAGATCTACAACGGCTGGGTGCAACCGGCGCTGCCCGTTGTGCTGAAACGGCGCCTTTGAGCAAGGGGAGCGACGGTGGCGGCAGGGCGTCGAAGTAGATAGACGGTGGGGGCAGAGATGAGAGGGCGTCTGTGAAGTAGCCGAACCAAGAAACAAAGCGCCGGATGATCCCGTCGGACGCTTTGCTTCTTCCAGACCCTTGTCCACATATGAGCCCATCATGCTGTGCCGCTGACGACCACGCAGTGGCATCGTGTGCAGCGTGCAGAAGGTTGCCTTGTAGCCTTCTCCAATGTGCAGTGAGTCTGGGGCGTAGCTGCGACTCCATCTCAGCAGACGCATCTCTAGCCCAAACGCAGCACTCCAATGCACATCTCCACAGCCCTGGCAACCATCAACTGCCTACCGACATTGCGGGCGCTGGTTATACACCCGCGGGTCCGAGGGCGCCGACGTCAGCGAGGCAACACCGGCTGGCCTGCGCCTGCCACCAGCTTCCCGGGCAGAACTGCCCTCGTTCACGATACCCTTTAGACAAGTCATCCTCGACCACAAGATTTTCTCAAGACCAAGCCAAAAGCACCATGGGTGCCTCATTCAGCCAGTCCTTTTTCCTGCCCAAGCCTAGCATCACCGAGGAGACATGTCCTGACCAGACCGATCGGGTACGTCTTCCTCAGCCTTCCACGCACTGTGGTCATACGCTAATCCTATAGGTCTTCCTTGTCACTGGCGGATACGCTGGCATCGGCTTGGAGCTGTGCCAGATTCTCTACGCAAAGAATGCCATCGTCTACATCGCGGGCCGCTCGCCTCAGAAAGCTCATGATGCTATCGTCAAAATCCGCGAGGCTGCACCGGGGAGCTCTGGCCGGCTGGAATTCCTAGAGGTAGACTTGACTGACCTAGCAACCGTAAAGGCAGGCGTGCAGACATTCCTGGCGCAACAGGACCGCCTCCATGTTCTTGTCAACAATGCTGGCGTACGTACACCTTCTTACACGTACTCATACATACTCACTCCGAGGTACGATGTTGCAGGTCATGTTCAAAGGTGGCAAAGAATCAAACTATAACGAGAAACACCTCCTGACCAACTGCCTTGCGCCGTGTCTCTTGTACAGACTGCTCCTTCCGACGCTTACGAGAACCGCCTCATCTTCACCGACGGGCTCGGTCCGTACGATTTGGGCGGGTTCGATCGCCGTCCATGTAAGCTCGCCCCAGCCCGGGGGCATGGAAGTGGACGACACTGGCAAACCGAAACTCCAAGACGAGATTATCGGCTACGGTCAGAGCAAGGTCGGAAATGTGTTTCTGGCACGCACATATGGCAATGCGTGCCAGCATACAGGCGTCGTGCATGCGTCGTTCAACCCAGGGAACCTGAGGAGTGAGCTCCAGAGGCATTGGCAAGGACTGGACATGACCATCATGGTAAGCAATGCATCTGCTTTCTCCTCCAGACAACCCATAATCTACAATCTCTGATCGTTTACTTAGAAAATGCTCATGTACAAGCCCGTCTATGGTGCATACACGGAGCTCTGGGCGGCTCTTTCACCAGAGATAACCCTGGACAAGAGTGGTTCCTATGTATACCCTTGGGGTCGTTTTGGAAGTCTCCCACAAGGCGTTGAAGCGTCATTGAAGGACGCATCCGCAGGCGGCACAGGTGTAGCTGCCAAGTTCATCTCGTGGTGCGAAACCCAGACCCAGCCTTACCTCTAGGTCTGCGTGTCCGGTGAGATTATACGGTTGAAATGAGATTTCAAGGCGTTTGTTCGAAAGTTGCAGTGGAGTTGGTGTTGTGAATCTGTCAGTTCACCTGTGTCATAATGGCCAGTCGAGTTGGAAATCTCAGCAGGCAGTCTTCGACCTCCCTGGCATATTTTGAAGTGGAACAAATTCTACACCAACGAATATGTCTAATCTGGCATCATAGTTGCTGCTGAAACTCAAAGAACAGCCAGTTCGAAGCAATCGATCAATCAGTGATCTCGGTATACATTCTTGGCCAGTTACTGCCCCACCTCGCTCGCACTACGTTTGCGTGCGAACCCAAGCTCCATATCGTCTCCAGATTTATTACCCATGCCGCTATAGCTGCTCCTCGATAAGCTTCTCAACAACCGAGTTCCTAAGGGGGAGTCTCGTGCTGCGCGCCAAACAGGCCGCAATAAAGGCAGACAAGCACATATCACACCCAAGTTCAATTCGACAACTGTCCATAAGATAGGCGGACCATACTCGTCTGTGGTTACGATCAGCGTTGTACCACAAGCAACAAGAGCGTAGATCCACGTACATGTCAAGTCACGCCAAGTAGGGTCGTCCAGCGCGCCATAGACACCGATGAGAAGCTTGAGCCGAATGATGCCGGTAATGATAACGAAGCTTCCAAGCGCGAAAATCATCACAACGGCAATCTTGCGACGCAGCGGCATGTGGAGACGCCAAACATTGTATATCGGAATCACTAAGACGATGACTATTGTCCGATTAGCCATCGATCGCCCGTTCCGCTGTCGGGTGAGGTGGATGCGCACCGTCCGTCGCTATGTTCGAAGCCACGCTTGCGGTGTACATGGCTGGAAAGTTGATACAATTTGACGTATCTTCCGTATCCCAGGACCTCTCGATCGGAGTGCAAGGAACTAGTTTGCGTCAGTCACTTTTGAGACCCTTGTGGGACGCACGCAGGGGCATACATATATCTACGAGTGTGAATGCGAGCGTCCACGCCACGAGCAGCCCGATTGTCATCCAGGCCACAACGCGGAAGGCATAGGTCGCAAAGATACGCTTGTATAGAAAGGCAATGCTGAGCTTCGTGAGACCGACGGTCGGGTTCCATATCACAGTGATCGCGTAGTTGACAATGGAGAAGTGCAGAGCCCAGGCTCCGCCTACCGGAAGCCCATCCTCGTCAAACTCCATGTGCCCCCCTAGGTTTCCTATTTGAGTGTCTGCAGCTTGAGTTTTAGCACATCTAGGGTTTTCCACAGTGGGAGTTGGGCTTGTTTACCGAGGAGCACGCAGATGGTCCAAGCCCAAGCGAAGATCTGCCTTTTGTCAATTTCCATTAGGGAAAGGCGGATTCTGATGGATAGGGACATGCCATTGCAGCTAGTGCTAACCAATCATCCGCAAGCAACTTCTGCTTCCCCATCCATCGAGCTTTGAATCGCAGGGCCACGCTGATCCCGGAGAGTATGGGGAAGATGATGCCCACAACGAAGAAGGCGTGCTTGTAGGTCCCCATATTGGACGTGTCTCCTTTGAGGTATTCTGAGCCTTCAGTAAGCAAATTGAAACATATATAGCATAGAAGGCTGCATCCACGTGACACGCATATCGACCTTTGTTGGACCCCAATTATACATTCACGTCTCTGTGCTTATCGTCAGACTCTTCTGCACGCTCATGCGAGGATCTCAAATCATATCGACAGTCAGCCCAGCCCTGTAGGGGTACCCTGTCGATAGATTACGTGGCACAGTCAGGCGCTTGTACGCCCATGCATGCACCACTTTCATTAATCCCTGAACATGAGTGAGAATTTAGACAATCAATAGCTTCACGGGCGTCGCAGGGCAGTCTGCAACTGCTCCGTGTCACATTTGGCCAGAGCGAGGACGGGCGCTTCCTTTGTGTGGGGGTGGGGCACATCACCCTCTTGGCTCGGCTAGAGTTTGTCCCTCCCCTATCTGTGGTGCTGCGCATGCCGATAATTGCACTCTCCGTTCTCAGCCTCACGCAACCCGTAACGATGATTTCATTTGGCTCAACGGGTCTTCTTGCGACACTCATTCTACTCATCGTAAACGCCGCATTCTTCTGGCCCCCAAAAACGCGCCGCTTCGCTCGTAGAGGTTGGGATCCGGGATTCTGGAACTTGAACGTCTGGCCGGCTCGAGTTTATTTCTTCTTGAAGGGTCACGATGTCGTCGAGACAGCTTACAAAGAGGTACCTATGCTCACGTCGCGCATTCATTAGTGTGACTCAGGCGTGGTAGGCGAAAGACAGTCCGTATATGTTGCAGACTCTAATTGAAGATGTCCTTGTGTTGCCACCGAAGTACCTCCACGAGTTGAGGATGCTTCCTAGTAGCAAGCTGAGCGCGTCCGAGGCTCTTGTCGTCAGTGTGTTGGGGCAATATAGCGGTGTGGACATCATACTCAAGGACCGGCAAGCGTATGATGTTACGAGAGTTCAATTGACGAAGAGTTTGCGTAAAGCCACAGACCCTCATTTTTAGTTTTTTAGCTGATGACATGCAGACCAACTCCTCCCGATACTTTCTCAAAAGGCAGATCAGGTTCTTTCGGAAAACCTGCGCACATTAACTGCGTCAGGTAGAGACTTTTTCGTTTGATTCATATGGGCTCCCCAGGCTTCCAGAGCTGATTCTTCTAGAGTACAGTGAAATTAAGCTTCAGGATGTGGTCTCTAGTCTCGTCCTGCGAACCACTCTGCTGGCCTTTGTAGGCCCGGAGCTCGCCGACAACACGGAGATCCATGCGCTTGTCACTACTCACGCTAATCTCGTCCGTGACATCGCCGTTTGCCTCTTGTTTGTGCCCACATTCATGCGACGTTGGATTTCGCCGATTCTTCCCCCTAGCATCCGCATGCACCGTTTACACCGAAGATTGCGGGAATTATTATTCAAGAGCAGCAGAACTGTGCAAGGTGAGGTACCCGCTAGTACATTGCTACAGCACTTCATCGACACGTCTAAGGCTGTTGACGAGGAGGATATTGTAGCCAAGCTTCTCGTTGTTAGTGGCGCTGCGGTACGTGTAGCGACGGAAGCTGTCAACACCTTGGTTGATTAGGCGAGCTAACTGAAATAGCTACATACCATGACCATGTCTACAGTCCACGCTATTATTGATCTTTGCGCATATCCTTCTCATGTCGCAGAACTGCGACGCGAAATTTCCCGACACCTTCCCTCGTCAATACCACCATGTCCGGCGGACGCCATTGGCCGCCTCAGGCTACTAGATGCCTTTCTCAAAGAGTCTCAACGCTTCAACCCTCCTAACTATTGTACGTATCCACCTCAGAGCGGACTCCTACACGGTGAAGTCATGGATGACGTTATCACTGACCGTGCGAACAGTGAGCTTCGACCGTCTCGTTATGGAGTCAATAACACTTTCATCCGGCATTACCATCCCCCGCGGGACGTATGTATGCATGTCTGCCGGCAGCATGGCGATGGATCCCTTTTTCTATCCTTCGCCATCTTCGTTTTCACCCTCGCGCTTCTACGGTCTTTCGCCGGATATGCGGAAAGGGAATCTGGACTTTGTAGGTACGGAGAGCGGCAACGTCCATTGGGGTAGTGGGCGGTTCACATGCCCAGGACGCTGGTATGCCAGCGCTATGATGAAAGTCTTCGTTGCGCTCGTTATAAGTGGGTATGATGTCAAGTTTCCAGAGGGGCAGACCGAGCGGCTACCGAACGTATATATGGATATTTTAGTGGAGCCAAATCCACGGCAGGTAATACTAATTAAAAAGAGGTAGTAGAGTATCTATATAGAAAGAGAAAGGGTCTACAGCTCCCCTATATAGCTCTCCTCTATATAGCCAAGAAAGATACCGGTACCCCAGATTCTGGTGCGATAACACCCATCTATGCCATTATCTTAGAGAAATGCCCTCTAGTGCGCTGCGCTAACCGAGATACCTTGTTGTTGCAGTTGTAGAGTGGACCGGCCAACTGGGCAATGAGACCGCTCTCGCCGCGATTCTCCCGATCGGGACAAGCATGGTGTAAGTGACCCACATACCAAGTGCATGGTGCCATCCCCAGGTGTGTGGGGTGGCATCCGTAGGTTGAAGCTTGACTATCCTATTTGGCTTAGACCACTTGCCTTGATGTACCGCCATGATACAGCGATCGCAGCCCACCGGTGTCGCCGAGCAGGCTTACATATGTATGGGACCGTATGTATAATAATCGCTAGAGTGGTCGATTTTGGACTGACCATTCTAAAATTCAACAGGATCTCATAGTTCGACATTGTCATTGCGCTCGACAGATACTCTGTCACACCAACATATGGACGCTTCAAGCACAACCCCCCAAACCGGGATAACTTCAAGCTTGAAGACATCCAGTTTTTAGGTCAGGTCTACCGCAACCCCAAATCTTCTCGCGAGCACTTCGACTAAGCCGCAGAGTTTTTGAGGGGATCGAAGTTGAGGATTTTCACTTGATGAACGGGGTACAGCAGAGCCTGAATGGTGGCCTTTATATGTAAGCTTGAGGTCGATTGTGCCTTTGAGGTATCGTTGGTGCGACATCCGGCTCGAGCCTTCAGCCCAAGGCTCGTAGTCACTGAAGGGTACGATGCGGCCGAGCAAAACGAGCCGGATAGAACGAGTTGCACGAGGAAAGGAAAATGATGTGGATGAGAGGCGAGTTATCCACATTGTTGTCAAACCCGTCTCAATAATGCGAGATGGCTACCAGCTGCCACTGTATCCCCCGGCTTCACAAGCAACTTCTCGACCTTCAATTTGCCTACATTGCTGGCTGATTCCGGCGTCTTGATCGCTATCTCAAGCTTCATAGCTTCCAAGATCACAATCTGGTCGTCATCAGTATAACATACCCCGCTTGTTGCAGTTGGTGGCTTACCACAGTATTTTCGCGGGTATCATCACCTTCTTTTGCTTCGACCTTCCATACATTCGCATCGACAGGCGCTTCGACACTGACGATATTCGGATCATTGAGCAACTTTTCCACAGTGCTGTCATCGACCTGACTCTCCGCTTTCTCCTGCCGCCAGCGCTCCAAGCTCTCGTTCTCTGCCTTTGTCATCTCATCTTGTGCCACCGCCTGTCTTACCCTAATCTCCTTCACCTCTTCCATGGTTTGCTCGAGTAGCTTATTGTGCTCGGCCATATCGAACTCCAACTCCTCATACTCCCAATCATACTTACCCGCCCTGAATTTGCCAAGCAGAACATCAAGTTCCCCCTCTGTCACCTGATAGAACGTGAGAATGTCGAAGTCGCGGAAGATCCAGGGACGTTGAGCGAACCCAGGCTTGTACGAGTAGTAGTCCCAGCACGGCACCGTACGACCAGTCATCTGGTATCCACCTGGTGAATCTACGGGGTAGATAGACATGCAGCTTCCGGCCCAGCCCACCGTTCCCTCAGGCGTGAACACACGGCTAGGGTTCATCTTTGGGGCCGAAATACGCTGTCTTGGATCAACGGGCAGTGAGACCGTGTTGCCGCAAAAGAAGCCGACAACAACGGCCATGAATTGCCCATTGAGGTAGATGTCTTTGAGTTGCTGCGGTGTGAACGCGTTGTTCTTCGCCACGAACGCTAGATTATCGGGTAAGTAAGGGGCGTGCGGGCGTTGGTTTGTCATGTAACGCTGAGTTGCTTCATCTTGAAGTTTTGATTCGAAGGAGATCGGTAGCTTGAAAACGCGCGTGGGGACTTTAGTAGAGCGCAGGTCGCCGAGTTTCGACTCGATATGTTGAAGATGGGCCACAAGATCTGCCCGAGAAAGTTTAGCGCCATCGTAATAGATCAGCAGCGTGGTGCAACAGCCAACAGTGTTGAGAAGGTTGGTACTGATCGCGTTAGGAGTCGCTTCTGAATTCAAAGTGTTTTCCAGTGCAGTGACGCGGCACCTGTGGTTGAGGTCGAAAGACTCTTCGCCGTATTCGACGAGTATGTGGTCATCGCCGCCTTGGCGATAGCGAACTCCAGGGGTCGTAGTGTCGGCAAGCTTCTCCCAGATTACAGCCTTTCCTATATCACCTTCGTGGAAGCTGATATGGTTGTCTTGTAGGCTCTCTATGCCCTGGAAACTGTTGTCGGCCATGATGGCTCTAGCGATCGAATCAAGAAAGTCGTCGTTCCGCTTCCTCTTCTTTAGTGCATCCTGTAACCCTACTCGAACGTACTTAACAGTGTTGCCTGCTTTGATCTGCCCGAGCTTCCACCAATCAGCCTTGATCACAGTCGTACTGCTGGTGAAGCCGCCGAAATTCGGACAGTCCACAGGAAAGATGCACGGATCATCCCCGGTCCAGTTTAACGTGCCCAATGGGTAGCCATATTCGATGAGGTTGCTTGGATGAGCGCCTCCTTCGCCACCATCCGCGCGCGCCCACTTTGGCATAGGTCCGATGAGGCGTATGCCGCTACGCGATGCATTGTGAGAAACCTTCCACTTCGTATCATAAATGGTTGTGATGAACTCAGGCGCGAAGTAACCTTCATCATGTGGCCCAACCATGGCCGATACCTCCCAATCCCCTGTGTAGCTCATCTGAAGATGATGTGGCAAAGAGACAGACGAAAACTCTCCGGGAAGGACCTCGGCAATCTGCAACAAGTCACCCGGTGCGAGCGCGCGGCCCTGATATCCGCCTATCGCAACGAGTGGAGAGGTCGATTTCGAGCCGAAGTAACTGGCCACCGAAGGGAATCCGCCGTACACAGCAAGATATGAGCGACAACCACCACCAGTAGTTTTGCCGATCTTGAGTTTGGCCCCAGCTTTTATCTTCACGCTGGTCCACATGGGAAAGTCGTGACCATCTAAGATGGCTTCTATGGGTGCACCGCACAGCGACACAACAGCAGGAGTAACAAAACGTAGCTCGGGTCCACTCAGTGTAATCTCTAATCCTTCCTTGCCTCGAGGATTTCCCACGAGCAAGTTCGCAATCTGAAATGCCATTAGATCCATAGGTCCGGAGTGCGGTATACCCTTGCCCACCGTTGGTCGACCAGGCAGGTCTTGTATAAGGGTATAGGCGCCAGCAGAAATCACGTCGATCGCATGAGGGGCGTATCTGAAGTCCTGAAGAAAGCTGGTCATGGTGTTGCCTGCCTCGAATCGCGAATCTTCCACAATACTAGCCAGGAATTCGAGATTTGTAGGTGGACCACAAATGGATGATCGTGTTAGGAGGTCATGCAGTCCCGAAACTGCGTCATCACGAGACCTACGATGAACCATCGCCTTTGCTATGAGCGGGTCGTAGTTGGGCGTGATGCGGGAGCCAGTGAACACCCAAGTGTCAATGCGACTACCAGGTATGGCTTTCCACTTGACCTTCTGAAGCAAACCTGGTGAGGGTGCATAGTCCTTTAGCGGATTCTCCGCATAGACACGAGCCTCGATTGCGTGACCAGACGGTCCAGCTGGCTGCATCTGCTTGAGTTTTACGCCATCAAGCCCGCTTTGGCCGTCAAGCTGTGCATCTGCCTGCCTAAGCATAAGCTCCACCAGGTCAACATCGTAGCAGAGCTCCGTGATACCATGCTCCACCTGAAGTCGTGTGTTCATCTCCAAGAAGAAAAAGTCACCAGAGTTATCGTCTACCAGATACTCAATGGTCCCGGCCGACCCGTACTTGATTGACTCTGCCAGGCGGACAGCTCCATCACCCAACTTCGCTCGGAGATCGGGCCGCTTCTCTACGAAAGGACTCGGACATTCCTCGATAACCTTCTGGTGCCGTCTTTGTATCGAACACTCGCGCTCGCCGAAGTGAATTGCCTGGCCCTGCCCATTTCCAAAGACCTGGACTTCGATGTGGTGACTGGCAGGGTAGAAGGCCTCAATGAAGACTCCACTATTCTTGAACAATGTCTTGCCTCTGGACTGTACCATTCGAAAGCCCTCGCGCACTTCTTCCGCCTTGTTGCAGGTGATGAGGCCCATGCCGCCGCCTCCAGCCGTTGCCTTGAGCATCACGGGAAACCCTATATTCTCCGCTTCTTTCACGGCCGCATCCTCATCTTCAACGAGGCCTTTGGTGCCCGGCACGATGGGAACGTTCGCTTTGTCGGCAAGCGCTCTTGCTGTGTGCTTGATTCCAAACGCCTCAATTGATTCGGGAGAGGGACCTACCCACGCAATACCAGCATCGCCAACCAGCCGCGCAAAGTGCGCGTTCTCCGACAAAAACCCATAGCCAGGAATGATTGCATCTGCACCTTTTTCGGTCGCTATCTGCAGGATTGGATCTTCCTCTGTGTAAGCTGTCGCATTACTTCCAGGCAGTAGAACTGCTTCGTCTGCATCGCGAACATGCTGCGATGCTGCATCGGCTTCTGAATAGATGGCGATGGTCTTAATGTTGAGCTTTTTCGCTGTCTTGCAGATGCGGACCTGCAATCGTGATGATGTCAGCGGATCTTATCGATAGTGGCAGCTTCCGACTGTCTCCTGTCCCTGCGCATCAACATACCGCAATCTCGCCGCGGTTGGCGATGAGCAATGTCTTGAGCTTCTCCATCATGGCAACTGCACAGCATCCGTACAACTCAAGTGATTATACACGCAGAGGCACGGAGGCGTCAAGGGCGCATGGCCAACCCCGCCCAATGTCCGCCGATTCTCCTATCTCGTCGCGACCCCGCTGCACTCCTCCCCCAATCGGCCCTCCAGCCCTCCTCGGCTGTATGGATTCGACGTCATAACAGCAGAGCGTAGTGGGGGGTTAGGAGGCTTGTCAACTGTCCCTCATGACCAACTAGAAAAGCCCCTGCGCGTCTTCCACCTACGACAGGCACTCACGATGCCGGCAATCAAACACCCAGTGAAGATTAACGTGGACCTAGGCGAAGGCTATGGAAACTTCAGATGTGGTCCAGACGACGAGTTGATACCGCTCATCGACCATGCGAACATTGCTTGTGGCTTTCACGCGGGGTATGCTCCCTCCCGACCTGTACCAGTAGGCACTACTAAGAAACACAGTGATCCCTTGATCATGCATCAAACGGTCCTAGCATGCAAGAAGCACAATATTGCCGTGGGCGCGCATCCCGGGTTGCCCGATATCCAAGGCTTCGGACGCCGCGAAATAAAAATGTCGCCCGAAGAGCTCACGGCTGCCGTACGATACCAAGTAGGGGCACTCAAAGCGTTCCTCGACGCCGAGGATGTACCTCTCCATCATGTGAAACCACACGGTGTGCTATACGGGATGATGTATCGGGATAAGGAAGTGTGTCGAGCAGTCTACGCGGGCGTACCTAAGGGCATGACTGTGTTCGGGCTTGCTGGCACGCTGCACGAAGAGGTCGCGAAGGAGATGGGACTGCCGTTCGTCGCGGAGTTATATGGCGACGTCAAATACAACAATGACAATACCCTTGTCATTGATAGGAGGAAGAAGTAGGTGGCGTGGATATGCTACAGCACAGTGCTAACCACGTCTAGACCATGGCATCCCGATGAGACGAAAAGGCACGTACGGAGTCAAGTGGAAAATGCGACTGTAACAACAGTTACCGGCGAGGAGCTCCAGCTTCCAGTGGGCGATTACGAAGTGTCGTTATGCTGCCACTCGGACTCACCTGGCGCCGTGGCCATTGTGCAAGCAGCGCGCGAGATCGTTGATCAATTCAACTCTAGTCATTTCCCGAAAAAACGTATTTGACCACGAGAGAGATAAAGTTGTAAGCTAAATCCGAAGATAGATCTCATAAAGAATCTACGACTGTTGAGCTTCCCAGAGGCGGCTATAATATGGTCGAACTCAGCCCCCTGACGCATTCGCTCGCTTTTCAGGAGCGGAGAGTCTACAAATGTGGTGCCACATCCGGTATTGCTCGCGGTATGCATGTGATTCCCAAAGAGGACATGTATCTCACCGGTCTTTGGAAAAATAATTTGCGGCAAGGCATGCTACGGTTGGCCGACCCGAAAGGCAACGGAACATCGAAGACGTAGCGCCCTCGTGGTCCTGGGCCTGCTTGAATACTCCGATAAGCTCTTCCAACGAGCCCGAAAATGTGAATGGCTTGTGGGATCTTGGCGCTTGGAAGAATGCGCTTCCTGACGCCCAAGCCTGCTCACGTGTCGCTGCTGATGGCTTCTGTCACAACGCTGCTCCCATGTGTCACTATCTCGATAGGTTCATTCTAGACTTGAATTACGAGACACGAGCAATATATAGGATGACTGAGCACGGTGACCTGGAGCTCGACGTACAAAAAGGTGTCTCACCACACGGTAACAATCGCTTCAGCGTAGATGCAATCAATTTCACGTTCGAGAAGTCCACGGACCCCACATCGTCTCATCGAACTGGCAAAGCATGCTTCATCAAGAGAGTGCAGCGGTAGTCAACATCGCAGGATAGCTTGGCCGACGTTGTTGAGCGCCCCAGCAACGAGCCCAGCGTCAAACCGAAGCATTTAGCTACCTGTCGCCCAGGAGGTGCGATTGCTTTAGGTGCGTAAATTCACAGTTCTAGCCGCTCGACTTGCCGATATCTTCGGAAAAGGGGAGGTGCATGGTAGCTCGATCGGGTTAGGGATAGAGCTAGCGGATCTGCTTTCAGCGCAGCTCTAGTAGATAAGCGAAGCCTCATCGCTTCTCTACGCATGGATATGGGCAAGCTTGAATTACAACCCAGACGCGGGGCGTCCGTACCATTTTGCAATTGGGCGCGCATGACTTGTTTACTCCAAGCCTCGCCGGGACATCGACCGGACCATACCAGTTTTCATTCACGATGCTCGCTATTCATCTCTACAAGATGCTGATCCATCGCTAGAATGCCACCAGGCGTCGCGACTCCTATTCCGTAGACCACGATCATTTCCCGCACTTGTATATCTGATGATTCTTCGCCTCCACGCTCCTTCCACCTGTTCTCAGGACTCCATTCCTTACCTGCTCGATTGTGAGCGTTCTGTCATTTGTGTGTAGTACTATCATTATTGACTCTATAAGTCACTCTTTAATCATAATGTTCGCCCGCTCCTTCACCATGCTGTCGCTGATCAGCACGGCTTTTGTCGAAGGCTTGATCGTTGACCCTGCTTGTGCCGAGCTAGCTACCTTAAAGTTGGCTTTGGAAGCTTCGCCTGACGGCATTGCCTACTGCTCCTCTATCGAGGCCATTGGAACTATCACGAGCACCATCACGACAACTTTGACTCAGGTTGGAACCGAGATTTCTACATTCACGGATGTGAGCACCGAAATCGAGACCACGACGACTGTGACTACCGGGCTATCGGGGACCGTAACATCAACGGCAGACACGTCGACGGTCACGTCGACAGAGATCTCGTATGTATTCGCCTACGTCTCATGTCGAGTTCCGATTTCTGACATGCTATAGGACCACCACAGTTTATCAATGTGCTGTTGCGAAGCGAGGAGTGAACGGACTTACAACATCCTGCACCGAGGAGCGTCAACGTTACTCAACTAAACCTACCCCTTCCCTAGCTTACTCTACAGCCATTGTGCCACTTAGCTCTTCGCGCGCTCCTGCTGCTTCATCAAGCAAGCCCGGCTATGTCCCCAACAAGGTTGCAAGCTACTCCATTGCTCTAAGCCAAATTTCTTCAGCTTCAACCTCGCCATGCTCCACTAAGCTCAGCTCGACTCCCATCCGCAGCAGCACGCTTGCTTCGACACCGCTCGTTATCTCTTCGACCGTTATCAGCAGCATCGTATCGAGCTCTCCGGCCGTCACCTCGTCCGCGGTGACCAGCAGCATTGCATCGAGCTCTCCAGTCATGACCTCGTCCGTGGTGAGCAGCAGCATTGTATCGAGTTCTCCGGTCATCACCTCGTCCACGGTGATCAGCAGCAGTGTTGCAAGCAGTTCCTCGCCTTCGCCAGCATCGTCGTCCTCAGCACCCTACTGCTCGGGTGCTCCAGAAGCTGTGATCTCGAACTCCTGCTCCGATATCTCCAGCGCTTGCTCCTGCCTGGGCCTGCAGTCAGCCACATCCACAGTGACAAGCACCGAGACTTTGGCTGTCACAACCATCAGCGTAATTGCTACTCAATCGACCTCCACTATCACCTCCACCATCACTGAGGGTGTCACCGTATGTGATATGTCACTTGGTCTTTCTATACTTGCTGATTTGTCCTAGATCCCCGCGAGCACCACTACCGAGACACCTTTGACCACGACAACCACCACGGAAAGCAGCACGGTCACCACGTGCCCTTGCGCCGCCCCTAGCTCCACTCTGTGTGGCTCCACTCCGGACACATGCAAGGACTTACAAACCGATACCGCGAACTGTGGTGCTTGCGGCAATGTCTGCGCCTCAGGCTCTACGTGCTCTGCTGGCGTATGCACGCCACCACCTCTGGTTTCTAACTGCAACAACGTCCAGACATGTCAGACATTCGATCAAACGTGTGACGTTGCTAACTCTGGGAACTGCTATTGCGTGCAGGGCACCACGGGCGTCAACATCTGTGCGGACCTGTCCCAGAGCTGCACAGCCTACACCCGTTGCAATGCTGATAGCCAGTGTGGCTCTAACTCGATCTGCTCGACGCAGACTTGCTGCGGTTACGGTATATGTGTTGTTGGGAACACATGTGCTGTCAGAACTGGCGCAAGGTTGTTCAGAAAAGATGGTGGCATGGCTATGCCTGTCCGCGCCAGGATCAACTAAATGGTGCACTTTGGGGAGTATAGATGTGACGTGGCAGCCACGCACTGAGATTCAAGCTTATCGATTACGCATTCGATTGCATAAGGTGGGATGATGTGCAGTAGCGATACTACTCTCAGCTAAGCGGGCTATGAAGTGCAGTTCTCTCCAATCACATCTACAATTACTTCAATCTTACATGTGTATTTGCTTGCTTCAAGAACATCCTGTGGAATTGAGAGACTGAAGGAAATGTTTCCAGGCGTTGTGTGGCAGATGTTGCGCATCGCATGTGCGGAATCCATAGGCTCCAACTTTCAGTGCGCGCTTGACTTAGAAACACCTCAGCTTTTTGTATGACCTGACGCACGCAATATGCGACCAATTCTAACTGAAGTTGAATTTCGGATTGCAGTCGAATGAAAATACTGCAGACCGCACGTGAAGAAAACCGAGTATCTTGGATTTGTGCGCTCTCTATTCTCGCAACGCGTAATTGTAACACAATCGTGTCAAGTCCAGGGTGTAAAACGACGGAACGAAACCAGTGGCTTTGACTCGAACTACTGGACATATAAACTTGTTTCTGGCGTTCGCCTCACGGTATTTGTGCAGATAATGGTTCAAGCTGAGGTTTTGTCTGACTGTACTAACCTCCATATGGTAGAAATCGGTCCACACAGCGCGCCGAAAGGTCCATTGCGCGAGAAAATGAATGAAGCCCCAGTACCCTGGAAGTATAGCCCTTTATTAAAATGAGGTCAATAGGCCGCTACCACACTTCTGGATGCAGCCGCTCATTGACTCATGAATGGTGTTGATGTTAATCTTGCTAGCATTACTGGTAAGGACCCGCAACTCCAGCCACGAATCATTACAGACCTGACTTCGTACGGCTGTGATGATAACAAGTCGTATTGGCACAAGCCTCGCATAGGTCATACCTATCGTCACCGGCGCCATGCGCATCATGAACTGCTGGGGGTCCGAGACGTGTCAACTCCAACGAACATACCCTCGTGGCGCTCATGTATCAGTGTATATAAACCCTACCTTGGCTTCACGACCATATGGTTCAGTGTCTCAACGTTGTTACTGGTGCTGGCAACCGAAGCTATGAAGCATGTTGAGGCAGATGTCAAAGCTTTCGGATCCAAAACATGCAATTCATCAAAGCTTTGCTACTTTCGCCTGACACTTCGTACATTGACGTACACACGAATTTGCACCAAAAGAGCACCGTGGGGAGCTATGAGTTCGTAGTGACATCGTACGCTAGGCTAATAATATATTATAGTTCACTAGAGACTTATACCGCATTAGTAAAAGAATATTTACTGTCTGTGTATCAGCGGACATGGAGCAATGGCACGAAAATTGCACTGGTATAATAGCGGCCGTGTCCGACTATGACTGCGATACCTTGGAACAGGCCCAATTAGGTCAGATACAGGTAGACTGTGTCATGGAACTTGGCCACACCGACCTGTACAAGCAACTCCAGGATCAGGGAAATCATTACAGGGAGGCTGTTTCGGTCCTCGATTCGATACATGTTAGACCGATAGGGTGCATCGGCTCGCTGAAGAACCTTTCGCATCCTAGAACCAGTGCAGATTAGTACATACTTCATCCAACTCTGCTAGAAGCAATGTTCCAGTCAATCACGCATATGTACTCAGTGCAATTGGAGCGAGAATGTTTCTTAATTTTGCGGTCCATTATATTATGCGACGATTTGCCTGCTCTGCAAGAGCTAGTTGTAGTGGCAGTATCACCGGCTTGATTTACTCGCAAACGTACTGGCAACACCCTGGCGTTGCGCCTGGGCAGAACAATGATCTCGTTTCTATTGTAGAGGTCTCAGGAGTATCATGTCACCATGCGTATCCACCAGAGCTGGGACCACAGTCCGCCGACATCGAAATGTATGAACCGAATTGGGGCCCGGACGTTGTATGTTCCGGAAGAAGGTCTGGTGAAGAAGACTAACAAACCCCCTATCTTACACAGGGAGATCGGGTCTGCAAAGGCTTCAGTGTTCTACGTTATCGCATGTTTGGGACAACTCCGAGAGACTGAGCCGGAACTCGCACAGCTCCTTTACCATTACCTTGCGGATTAGCTGTAGAGGTTCATACAAGCACAAGATGACTGTTTAATACGGGACGCAGGGGAATAGCTATATTAGGATAACGTTAAGCCTTCCTAGCTAAATAAAGCCAGAAATTAGGAACACGACGAGGCTGGAGAAGCACGAAATCGTAATTTGGCCCCAAGTCGCTTGTAAGCGAAGGATCCGCGCCATCATTGAGAGAGACGCATCAGGTTAGGTACATGATAGCCCCCGGGCACTAAATTAGGTAAGTTAGGTTAGGACCCGCGGTACGATAAGCTTACCCCGCGTATATACTCGTCGTGCCTGTCTCAAAACAATATATACCCATTGCCAAGTCTCTCGTTCCTCCATCTATAAAACTCAATCGCTGGAATCATCATCGTTAGAGCATACAAGAAATGTCATCACCACGCTATAAAGGCATACCCCATCTCATCTACGGCACCGCCTTCGCCTTTGAAAAAACGACAGACCTAGTCCTCGCGGCCCTCACTGCCGGCTTCCGCGCCGTCGACACAGCAGGCAGCACGCACGCCTACCGCGAAGCCCTCGTCGGTGACGCCCTAGCCACCGCCACATCCTCTGGCCTCGTCGCGCGGGGTGACCTCTGGGTCCGGAATGCCTCCATCCTTTCACCAATCAGCTAATCCCGTAGGTCCAAACCAAATTCTCCCCTTTCCGACCCGGTAAAGACCCACAAAACTACCCCTACGATGTCGACGCCGATATTAAGGGAAGGGTCGCGCAATCCATCGCTGCCTCCTTGAAAAACCTGCAAACCACCTACCTCGATTCCCTTATCATGCACGCGCAGTGTCCCACCCTCGAGGAAACTTTATCCACCTACGCCGCCATGGAAGATTACGTGCCGGACATCGTCGCCTGCCTCGGGGTGTCCAACTTCGATTTGGAAACGCTGCGCACGGTGTACAATGCTGCGAAGGTCAAGCCTGCCATCGTGCAGAATAGATTCACTGCGGATACAGTGGCGAATCCGACCCCTGGGTTTCCGGCGGACTTGCCGTACGGAGTGGATCCGTATGATCGAGGTGTGAGGCGATTCTGCGCGCAGCATGACATGACGTATACCCCGTGGGGTCTTCTGTGGGGGAATTCGCGGCTGGTGGAGGAGGAGAGAGTGTTTGGAGTGTTGGCAGAGGAGGTAGGGTTAACAAAGGAGGTGGCGTTGTATGGATGTATGTTGGAGTTGGAGGAATGCAGGATTAGTATTTTGTGTGGGACTAAGACGGTGAGCAGGATGAAGGAGACGGTTAATGGGATACAACGCATTAAGGAGTACAGGGGGAAGTCAGAGGAGGCGCGGAGGACGTGGAATGAGGGGGTAAAGGCATTACAGGCAATCGTGGATACGGATGAGCGCTAATGATAAGATCCTTTGTATAAAATACTACTTATATAATGTTACTTTACAGTCTAAGCTATAGAGTACTATATAGTAGATAACATAATATATGAAGATTAAGCTGATTCCGTGCTAATTCCGACTCAGGATGAGTGTAGATTTCTTTGAAATGCGGTGCTGGGTCATTTATTCGCCAGAGTCCCCACGCATGACTGATGGCTGTGTATTCCACATCTGCCGAAAGGCTTTCGGTAATGACGGTCTGTCTTCCCCGCCTGTCTCACAAACAGTGTGGTAGCTTCGCCCGATCTAACACAGGAAGCCAAGGAAATGCACGAAAAAACGCACCTAGTGTCGTACCTGGCCATCTCTTGTGTTGCTTATGAGGCGACATATTGCTTTCAAGCCTCCAATTATTCACGTCTTCTGTATCTCCCGTCAAAATGCTGGCGATTATCTGGTCTTCTCTTGTTTGAGAAGTGGCACATAGTTCGTTATATGCTGGGCAATGTGTTCATTCAACCGCTGCAGAGATACAAGCCTCTCTTCGCATGAGATTGACGAACTTCTGGCCAAGGGTAGGCTCGAGCGTGGTGGGTGGTAGTAGCAGAAAGATAATCGAGCTCAGCCAGCCATAAATGTACAAATCGTTGATGATAATAATAAGATAGCAGAGACGCCTTAACATCAACGCCCGGGGACCTTAGTCTTCCTTCAACAAGATATTCAAAATATTGTTTTGAGATGGATTGATCCAAGATCCATCCATTGTACTATTCAAAAAGTAGGAAGAGTGACTTATGCTGTGCATCGGATAAGAGAGAACGACCACAATCCCGTGGAGAGAGTTCTTCGTCATGCATATCGAGCATCGCATGGCATCTTGCCAGGGCTCGAGTATGTCGTGTTGTAGCATTAGCCGACGTCCAATCCTCCACATTGCAGTGCCCTGCAATTGCACCTAATGGCAAACTCCCCTCGTCATCGGCTGCCAGTGTGTGAACTGACTCGGTAAGACCCTCCAACTCGGGTAGACTCTCCCTCTCAGAGCTAGAGTAAGTCCAGCTTTGAGGATAGGGAGTTGGCAGATCTTTACACTCGGTTGCTACAGAGAAATAGAATGCGATGAGTAGCGCAGATGTGAACTGGACACTGTGGATGCGTCCGGACCTTCGAGAAACTCTACCAAAACCCTTATTTCGGAGTAGATGGCTGTATCAACCAGGTTTTCGGAAGGCTTCTGGTCCGTATCTTTCAACGCGTATTGAAATCTAGTGCTCAATACATTCTCTGGGCGAAGTCCTCTTTGATTGAGGCGGTGAACAACCATGGCGAAATGATCTACCGCGGTTGGTAGCAGGACCTCTTTCGAGTCGGACCTGTTTCGATTGTAATATCGGTGGATGCACATCTTTCGCATTGTCCAGAGAATTGTAGAAGGAGATGAAGCCTTGCAAAAACTGTTCTGTGGACAGCCATCCTTGAGCAGCAGACTTGAGGAGGTCTGCAACAGTCGCGACGGTCATATCGAAGGGCGTAGACTATAGAGAGCGCTTCAGCGTATTGAATGATATTGCTCCGGGTGAAGCAAGAATGGAATAATTAAAGTCTAATGCTATAGCGTTATTGGCAGAAGGTGAAAGTAGTGCAGTTGCTCGTTCAGCGATAAGCTTCTGGTTGGGGAGCTTAGGCCTTAGTCATGCATTGTCTTTACGGTATTGGTTCGGTTGTAGCATATGCCACGTACTTGGCTCATTCCACCAATGAGAGAATAGTAGAGTACCTCAGAATGTCTAGTTTGTTTTGAGTATATAGCCGCCCACCATATAAGGCCAAAGTTAAAGTTAGAAACTACATAAGTGCATAAGCTCGCGAATATATTGTTCCTGAGTCCCAATTGTTCGTCTGAATACCCCAGATTTACATCGATGATGATGCGCGCTCAGGTACGTTGATGCGAGTGAAAGCTCCATATTTTCTGGACTAGTGATACTACGACTAGCGTCGATGACAAATCTCATAGGTCGTACGATTTCAGCACCATACTGAGGAGGTACAAATCACATAGCCTACTGACAGTCGCTTTTGCTCATGGCGTTACCATCATAAAGAGTCTTCGCTGTACGTTCTGCAGTTCCCATCGCCTGGGATCCATATGGTTAATCGCGGACCCAGTACCGGCTGTCGGAAGTGCCGCCAGCGGCACATCAATTGCGATAAAACCAGACCAGCATGCCGTCGATGCATTATACGAGGATATGCATGCCCTGGATACCAGGATATCTGCGGCGGAGTAGTCTTCAGAGACGAATCACACAACGTCGTTCAGAAACAAACAAAGAAAGCGCACAGTGCTACTAAGGAATGCGTGTCCGCCGTTCCAAAGGAACTGAGAATAGACGCGTACCGGATTGTCATCCCATTCTTCTTCGAGACACACATACTTCCGGCTGAGTCAATGAGACTATCTAGCAGAGGCCATTTCGATAATCTGGTTACAATGTATAGCAGAGCAACATCTTCATCTCCCTTAGTATTAGCCACTTTTGCTACTGCTAATAGAGCAATGGCTTCACACCTTCGACTTAATCAGATGGACCCATGGCACCTCAAAAACGATATAGCAGCAGTTCAAGCGGTCAAGAAGGCAGTTGCAGACCCTAAAGAGAGCCTCCGCGATGAAACATTGCTTGCCGTGTTGTGTCTGGATTTCGGCACCCAGTACCTAAACCCCGAGACTCTTGGAACCCCATCTCGAGCCCATCTCCACGGTGCACTTGCGCTGATACACCATCGTGGAAGGATAAATCTTGAAACCCCTGCTTCACGCGCTTTATTTACAGCGACACGAAATAATGCTCTTCTACAGGCACTATGGTACAGAGACCAGTGGAGTCAAGAAGTTATAGCATCATTTCCTGATGTTGATATTGGCATTGCGAACCCTATCACAGAGCTTCATGTCATACTTCTGAGAGCCCTCAAATTGGAAAGCTCCAGACATGCAGATATGGGTTCGAAAGAAGATGGATTCGATCATCGTCGCAAAGTCCGCCTCCAGCTCCAGGAACGTCTAGATATATGGATCGATGCGTTACCCGTTGAATGGAAATCTTTATTTGAGAGCAATCCGTTATCTGGATCCTGGCCTCCCCCGGGTACAATCGATCGCATGCCATGTCTTCATGTCGCTAGTCTACTCGCACAATGGTTATACACGAAATTTACAATTCTCAAGTCAAGCTTTGTTGATATGACTAGAAAGTCTGCACCCGACAATGAGGCAGGAATTGCACCCTGTGGAAAATATAAAAATCATAACGCCGAAGCCCAAGATATCGCTGGAAAAGTTTGTCGACTTCTGGGATACCTTAAGGGGAAATTTGGCTCAGTTACTCTGCAGGATGATCCCATCGGCCCCAATCTGAGGGGCATAGATAGTGGTCATAGACTTTCTGACTCCGCCCGTGTCATTTCACTCCACCTGTCCGGCTGGTCGTCAACTGAATTTACAAAAGAGAGTACAGGTTGCGGCGGCTTTGACATCACTCCAGAGATAGTGGAATACCTGCATAATGAGCATGATTATGCTTTAAGGTCGCTCCGAGACTTACCATCCCACAGTAGAACGGCTTCTAATATACACTACGTTTGAGACTCTTCAAAGTGAGTTAATCCATCTTGTACGTGATAGTGCAGCGTCCTGCGGTTGTATGAGTCGATATGACAGGGACCGCCATAAGAAGTCTAATTACTATTCCACAAGCTCGCATTCCGCGTTAATGAAAGTCAGAATGGATTGGAGCTAGAAATTTACTCAATGCAGATGCTTTGGCAAGCTCCGTTTCCGTGGAGTTTTCATAGCATACATATTATGCTATATCCGGCAAATTAAGAACAGCCGGAATTTCTTCTCTGCGTATCACTTGCGGGATTTTAGTGAAGCACGTTATCTTGGCGTTACGGATTAAACATTTGGCCTGACTGACCTAATGGTATTGAATCTATCTTGCTACTACCGTTTCTTGCTGAATTAGCTTTAAAAGGATAGTACGTCTCTAGGGACCTACAGGGCATTCTGAGCTGTTGGCGTCGAGTGATTTTAGATTCGAGTGAAGGTAGCGAAGCCGAGGAATTTGTTTTTAGTGACCTCTATGTATCAATAGCCATATCTTTGCAAAATTATCAATTAGTTGACTAATCTCTCTTTTCTCCACCTTCAGACGGGAAGAAACGTGCATCGGAAATCGCAGCGAACCTATTACGGCCCGCATGTGTTTGAAGCCGCATGGACTAGTTACCGGCACGGGTGCGAATCGGTCCGTCGAATGAAGGATGTGATCACTCGCATTGAAAAGTTCTAGCCTGAGGTGCTAATCCTGAATACGACACTAACCTCAGTCCTTGAGCTCCGTAACCAATTTACCTTGGTTTCCTCCCGTGAAAAGCAAGCTCCAGATCTTGGGCACCTCCTCAAACTTGGCAGTTTTAACCGTTTCACTTTCGTCTCCGAGCTTGATCTTTCCAGCCTGAATCCCCTCAACTAATTTGCCGATAATGGCTGGAACTTTACCCGCCATAATGGCATCAATAATGATGAATCCCCTGACTTCAATGCGGTTGGAGATAATCTCATACCAATTCGTGATGCTGCCCTTTCCTCCAGGGACATTGTAAGAAGAAATAGCGCCGCAAGCAGCAACACGTCCGAACCGCTTGACCCGCGTCAGGGCTAGATCAAGGATCTCTCCACCAACATTGTCGTAGAAAACATCGACGAAACCGTGGGTTGCATCTATCAGCTGCCGCTTAAAGTTGGCAGCTTTGTAGTCGATGCAGATATCCGCGCCTAATGATTCCACCCATCGACATTTCTTCTCTCCGCCGGCGATACCGATGACGCGCTTAGCTCCCACAAGGTGCTTAGCAATCTGCACAACTGTACTGCCTACAGCGCCAGCTGCACCACTTACTAATACAGTTTCACCAGCTTTTGCGCCCGCAACATCAACCAAGCCGTAATATGCGGTCAATCCTGGGGCACCCAGCGCACCGATGAAGTGGGTAGCTTTGATTCCTCCCCGTGTCTGCACAAGATTCACTGCCGCAGCGTCAAGTACGTCGTACTCGGTCCAGGATGATTGGCCCGAAACGAGTTGGCCAACTTCCAAGTCTGCGGAGGTGGACGCTATAACTTCAGAAACGACGTAGCTACGCATCGGGTCGTTCTTGGCGACAGGTGGTACATAGAGACGTTCAGGGTCTACTCCAGCTTGAATCCAGCCACGTTGAGCAGGGTCGTTGGATAGATACCTGGGGATACATTAGCTCTTTACTCCACCATCAGTCTTCAACGTGACGTGAGAAGACAAAAGAAGCTATGAAGGGATAACCAACAGCGTCTTGACGAGGACTTGATCATTGCGAAGCTCCGGAAGCGTCGTTTTGACAAGCTTGAAAGTGGCATTATCACCTTCATAAATCGGCTCAGAGTTTGGAGGGTCTGCAAGGACCCATTGCCGTGTCTGTTGGGGAGCCATTGATGATGTTGGGGAGATAGGTCGAGTAAGAAACTAGTTGTTGGTTGGATGTCAATCGATGTGAATCTGTGATCGATGTGTGGCTTTGAAGTGATAGGGGTGCTGTATATATGCATTTCAAGTAATGGATAAGGATTTGATTTCAGACCCAGATGAACCCACGTTCGATTTCAAAGCAAGATGAATGCGAATATGATTGCTTAGACGCGACCTACCATAGGTAGTTGTAGTTACGCTAGTCTGAATGAGCAGCGGTCTTGGCGCAAATCGCTAACTCCGGAGCTAAAGTTCTCAATGTTTTCTTGTTACGGACTAGTGTAGCCTGCTAGTTCCATCCTTCGATGTCACGCTTTTCCGAGTTGGTGCCTTTCTCAAATACAATGCCACTAGAAGCCATTCAGAAGGTTGACAAATGCTTACCGATCGCGGGCTCTACTAAAGCAGGTGAGCCTGACAACGAAGTGTCTCCGACGATCCGGTTTCTCCAAGTCCTCAGTATTACAGCTCATGATGGGATAACGCGCTAAAGATTGAATTATCACTGTGATCCCATGACCATAATTGAAGCGCGGTTCGCCTCGACTTTTCGCATTGACTGTGTGTTGTGAGTAATCTGCGGACAACACTTGCTTAGCAAATCATTGAACCTACCGATGGAAAGGACCAGGATACCAGATTCGTCAGTGTTCTCCAGCCAGACCTGGCCTTGTTCATCGAAGTTTGTGACTGCTTCTATTGTAGCGAAGTCTCGTATCGTGTATGGATGATACCTCCATTGTGTGAGCCACATACTGTACAGACTCTCCTAATCATATGCGCTCTTGGTTTGCCAAAGTAACGTTGCAGCAGGTGCAGGCATAAAACCCAATTGGCTGCACGCACGCGATTCAGGCCTATGATACACGCTATACGGCCAGTGCAATACGTACAGAGAGAGTATAGCCCGACGTTTCGCTGTGATATGCACCAAGCTCTCCCAAGTTGGAAGCGTGTTGTCAGTCTCCTCTTTTATCATCGACCCAATCGTAGCCATATAGGAAACAACCCGTCCAAGGCAGAAGAAGATAGCAGAATTGACAAGATGAACGGCTGATTGGTTCGGCCCAGGAAACATGATCATGATAGCATAAATGGCCAAGCTTGAATGGCAGACAATAAGCATGGTTAGTCGATTGTCCTGTGCTAACCAGGATAGCATGGAAGCGTAACGTCATGTCGATGCTCCCAACCTGTTTAAACAACAATTTCCAATCGAGGTATGCCTGTGATCAGGCAATATGTGCGTGCAGTGAAAGATCGGTGCGAACTGGAATCCCTTTGTGAGCATATCGGGCAAAATCTTCATCATTCGGAGCAGTTTCTCTATGCTATGCTTGACCAAAGGAGATGGCGTGACCATGGATCCGGGCTTCCAAAGCCGCCAGTCATCTTGGTTTGATGCTACGCACCGTGGTCTGTCTCAATGTTCGATACTGACATACCGGCAATCAAAGAGCTACTGTACTCTATATTCGCAAGGTGCCTATTGACATTGAGATTCATAACGGCGCTGGAATAGTCAGTGGAAACCGGAAAGCCAGGCATTTCATACGACCGAGCTGTGGCCATTGCTACAGTGTCCAGATATGGTAAATTCTGAGCGCATGTGGAGTCTTATCGATCGAAAAACACGGTTCCAACATCGATATCCTAGCTGTCTCTTGCGATTCCTTCCACGAAGCCACAAGTATCAAGATCGGTCGGGGCTCTGGCGACCAGGTGCCGCAGCTGTACAAGATTAGCTCATGGTGCGGAAACCGGGGTACCTAAAGCTTTAGAGAGTATCAATCCGGATGAAAAAGCTTTCAGGGATCGAGGCGGTTTGTACGATTGGAGCCGCGAGGAATCGTGCGAAAAATCAGAAGAAGCACTTGACTGGTAAAGCAACGTGGATCTATATAAGGAGGTCGTAGTGAAAGATGGGAGGAGTGTAGATTCACCACGTTCAAACATGCTTGGTAAATGAATGAAATGTTCAGCTCAGCCTAGCCAACGTGCCTAACTAGTTGTTATTCAACCCAGATTACCGTCCAATGAGCAAAATCCACCTAAACATAACCATCGCTAGCGCAGACGGTCGCTGAGGACCATGCATTAATACATTAAGGATCTCGAGCGATTTGCGGGCACCTATCGGCAATATCACCAGTGACCTACGTGTAGTTTGCAGATCCTTATTGGGGTAATTCATTATTGGTTAGAGATAGTTGGTCGTTAGTATCCAGCTGCAGAGGGCCCCTCAACTCGTGTCCAATAAGTAGTCCAGTCGTAAGCGATTACGCTGGCCACTACGTCATCAGTGGCTTTCACTATCTTGATTACCGTCCAGGAGTCTTATTGTACCCTCAGCCTTGCCTTAACCATCACTATATTAGACATGACAAGTTTCTCATATGTTTGCCAGTCCTAAACTTTCACGCACCTGTCGAGTTTGCTGTGGAGTCCTTTCGAAATGGCTGGCAATGTTAATATTGAGCTTCAAAGGCTCCAAAGAGGCCGTTTCCAACTCAACACCTCAACGAGCATCCGTTTGTTGCCTCTTCTTGACGGAGCGTCCGGAAGCAATATCCAGGTGACGTTACAAGTTGTTGACTTGAAATAATACCCAAAATTTGTAGCCTTGTCCTATCAATGGGGAGACCCGTCCTCGAATGATCCATCCATCTACGTCAACGAGCAACCGGTCTCCATTCGCCGAAATCTCTTCAACTTCCTTACGCGTCTTCGCAACCATAGGGTTCACAACGCGATATGGACAGATGCAATCTGCATCGATCAGGACATGTCACAACCAGAATTGAAAGCTCAGCTCGCTTTGATGGGACGGATATATAGCCAGGCTCAAAAGGTACGAGCATGGATCGGAGAACATGATGACTACAGTCAAGCAATTTTTAAAATGGAATGTGGCTATCAAGTCTCCTTTGGTGGCAAGCATTATGGAGGAGCGTTGGCGCTGGCAATGCTACCCACATACCCATTTGTAGCCGGCCGAAAAATGGTTCGCCATGCACAACTCAAAATGGACAAAGCTCCAATCACACACTGGGAAGCAGTGCTTGAGCGGCCCTATTTCGAGAGGACATGGGTCGTACAGGAATTGCTGTTAGCCAAGGAGATCACCTTTCATTGCGGCAAAGATACCATGGATCAGCGATTTTTCCACAAAGCCCTGGAATTCTACGAAAGGGCGTACGGTAGCAAACTGGGATAACTGGATATGCCGAGTTCCTTTCTGATCTTTTTTTCGAGAGGCCAGCGGTTCCCAATCTTGCAAATTACCGTGCAGTATCAGGACCGCGACATCTTTGAATTGGTCTACGACTACGAGTACACAAAATGTACAAACCCACAAGATAAAATTCTTGCTGTGCTTTCTTTAGAAGCTTCAAAGGGACAAGGACTCGAAGTAACGCCGACTGATCCTCTTCTCGAAATGTTCGTTGAGGTTTGCAATGCCCGTTTGCCCCAGGAAGTTTTTGGGCCCACTTGCGAAAGGGTCGCAAAGCTGTTCATCGGTTTAAAGTTGGATCAGGCCATCTACAGACCTGATCCGGAAAAAGTGGAACATGCACGACACCACAACGCAGAAGCCATTCTTGAGTTGGCGCTTACGTCGCAGTATAGGACGAGAATGCAAGGTACTTTGATTAAGGCTTTCGATCGATATGGCTTCCTTGAGCCCAACAGGAGTTATATGATCACTAAAACTCAGGATCCCCAGCAGATTGTCGACGCGTATGGGTCCTGGCGGGCAAACCCTAAGAAACCCTCCAGCGGCGATTCCGGAAGGATGAACTTCATGACCTTGCATGAACCCATACGAGAACGAGCCAAACAGTTCAGAAGTTTCATATCTGCCGGGCAAACCGCTGTGATAAAAATTCAAATGCATATGATGGTTAAGTTTCGCGCATCGTAAAGAAGGAGAGGAGATACGGATAGGGATGATCTGAAGTGTAATTATGTGTACTTGGAAGATATGCATGGCTAAATTCCTATGTTTCCACTGAAGTCATACAGGAGAGATGAGCGGAGGTTAAGCCTAGCCTTTGTTGCCCCTTCGCTACACTCATCCACCAGTCCACAATTCCTTATGGCAATAGCGACGTTAGGAAACGAGTCTCGGATACTCTGGATTTATATTTCCCAGTGTCACATCTATCATACCGCCAATACAACTGATATGTTTTCGCCCCTCCTGTCTTCAGTGGAGGGTAAATAGCGGCGGGTTGTGGTTCGGAAGGTGCCTGGCTCTGCTCTTCTCGAAGCAATACGCTAACGTCCTGTAGATCGATCAAAGCCAGCCAGGCAACACATTCCTCCCCAATCAAATAACTATGCGAAAGCCCTCCAAACCTTCCAGCGATCCGAAACACACCAAAATACCCAAATCAGTCGGCCCGCACATAAAGCGCCTGCAAAATCTGCCCCCTTCAGGCTTGAACTCTACTCGCACCCCTCCACCGGACAAACTGCCCTCCGAACATCGCACCTAAACTCGATAACCAGCGAGACTTCCGGAAAACCTGGGCACTGCAACTCGGCCTCCAACATCTCCGGGTACATCTCCGCGCGCTCGCGCAACCGCCTCTGCACGCGCCGTTGGTACGCCGCCCGTTCCACGTTATCCATCCCGCTCTCCCAGCAGTACACGTCGTAGAAGCAAGCTTCAATGCGCGTGCGCATCGTCCCATTGTGTCACTCGTAGAACGACGTGAGACAGCGCGCATCCTCGGTCGCCACAGTTCTTTCCCAACGAAATCACAACGTCAGCAACTGGGGCGCGCAGCCGACGAGTACGACGGCGTGGCCCTTCCTCTTTCAAGTCGCGATATGGATCCATCGTCGCGCGCGAGAGGACGTCACGACGCGAGGCCGCGGAGCCGCCGAAAAGGCGGTCGAAGGTGTCCCAGCCGGGCTGGGAGAGATGAAACGTCGAGAGGACGAAGCGGCGGCGCAGCACGGCCTGGCGCGCGGCGCCCTCATCCACTTTGTCGAAGCGCAGCGGCAGGTACCAGTTAATGGTTGTCTTGAGCACCTCTTCGGTGTTCCAACCCTGGTCGCATTCCGGGAAGGCGCAGGCTTATGCAATTGCCAGACTCACGATGGTCATCCAGACCACTATTTCCAAAATCTAGAGTCGTAAGTCGTTTACTGTATCTTAGGGAATGAATAGGATCCGTGTCTGCAATCCACAGAGCTGCTTCTATTCTCTGACGTCGAAAAGGCCATTGTGGCAGCAACAACCGCATCTGCATTGGCATCTGCTCGCGCTAGTTCCGTCCCTGTCACAACTCTCGTGAGAGCTCTCCAAGCCATCGGCACCAGTGGTTTCGCTGATGCAGTGAGCTCAGTTCAGCGCTCTTTGTCTGCCCTCGCCAGCGCCGCGGCTAAGGTGAACTTTGGTGTCAGCCATTAACAGAGATTGTGGTTAGGATAACATACGACAGCCTCATGCAATGGATCAGTGATCAACAATAGCTGGTGAAACTTTTCGTCGTCGTTTCAACCCGTAATGCTGTCACTTTAGGTAGCCTTAAGAACAAAAATAAGGCTTGGTGTGTCTTCTGCCATGCGTGTGTCGGAACGTTTTCTTACTTAATCTCATAAGAAAAATACGGTCAGAAGAGCCGCGCATGATTGTAAGCTGCATAGGGTTGCTCAAGTACTCTAAAATTAGTGTTTCCAATAGAAGTGCGGCCCGCACATGGGCGCACCTAGTTTAGGAGTCTCGTTAGGACTATCTGATGTAACCTAATGGTTTGAGAAAGAAGTTAGTGCCGGTACCAACTATCTGCATCTGTTCCATGGAAGCGACCTCCATCGCACAGACATCAGTGCTGTGGCCTTTATCACTCAAGCACTTTGTTACTTGAAGGTCACATCTTATGCGAAGGCGTACTCTGACTTCCTCTCAGCGGCGTACAGTTTATGGGTTTCGGCACGCAATTTTTGCGGGGTGTCGGTGAGCGCTATAGACTCCTTCCAGCTGACAATTGGTCAGGACTATTTGGGATTGGTTGGCTGCGTCATTGCATGGCGGATCATGATTCACTTTGGCCGTCGCACTATGTACCTTTCTGCTCTAACATTTATCCCGATGCTTCTCTTTATTCTCAGTTGCATTGGCCTAGCGCCTGGCACCAACAATGGCGCACAAATGGCGGGAGGTGTGCTGATCATCTTCATGATCTTCTGCGGAAGGGATCTTCTGCGGAAGGGATCTTCTGCTTCCGCATATTTCAGAGTGTCTCTGGTTTTGATCGACGATGCGTTGACCACGATAGCTTTCCATCGGCCCATCTGCTACACTCTTGCTGACGAGGTGCCCGCCTCTCGCCTTCGTATGAAGTTGGTCGCGTTGTCTCGTGCTACGTACAACAGAATCGTTTTTTAATGAATACTATCATGGCCAACATAGTTTGAGAACGACGGGAACTGGGGCGCCAAGGGTGGGCTTTCGTGGGCTGAAATTGTCGTGTTGTTCATCATATGGGGTTACTTCCGTCTACCTGAACTACATGGCTTGACTTACTTCGAGCTCGATCTGCTATTAGAGCACAGGATCTTGGGCCGCAAATTCAACAGGGAGCAAACTGATATGTTCAAGCCGGCGCTCACATAGGTTGCCATGTATTGCGAGAAGCTGATTGCTGTGGAGAGAATTGAGTCGACTGTTTGAATCGCACAAATTTCGCTATCGTGCTCTACGTCTACTTGGCATTATAACACTACTGCGACCAGCTATTCTTAACCAACACGCTGAGATAGTGATACTTCATATGCATCGTAGGCGACTCTATACCTTTGCAACGAACCCTTATCAACAAGCCTTCACCCAAGGAGATCCTGTCCACCATCTTGTAGAACTCGACCATGCTCCTGCGCTCGTCCCACACGGCACTCTCCCGAATCATCTCGTCCATCATTAACCTCATTTACCATGGTAACTTCTGTCTTCGCCTCTCTGAGACTCTCAGAAGGCTCTTTCGTCTCCTCTACCACCGTCACCTTTCGCTTCGTCGTCTCACCGTCGTCCCCACCGTCTCCATCCCTTCCGCTTTTTCCCCTAGCCCCCACCCGCAGATATCCATCCACCAAGTCCACCAGAACCTCCTTCCCCCTTGTAACCGGCACCTCCTTCTCTTTATCTACCCAGTCACCTTGTCCATCAAACTCATAAGCCCTCCGCTGCCACTGTAACACCCCATCCGCCACCCACCTCTCGACCCTCGGGCCTAAAGTTTTTGCCCGCCTCAAACGCGACAGCGCCACTAAAAAGCGCAATACCACGAGGTCCAGCACGACGAATAGTATCGAGAAGGCACATACAAAGCTAAGCGCAAAGACGCTAACGTTTCTGTTTGTATCCGCGTGTTAGTTGTATACCTGTAAGGTACGGCAAAGCATATGCGTATATATATACTTATCTATACTTATTCGGCGAGGGATAAACTCACACAACACTCCCGGACTTCCTCACCCTTTGCAACCCGCAAAGTGCCCTTTCTTCTGAAGTCTCAGGCGCACGTATATAGCTTTCCGCAAAGGGGTTGATCGATTTAGCCCCAGTAGCGTACTTCTCCACCGCGATCTGTATTGAGGCGTATACTTAAGATTCCCAGTGCGTGAGTTCGCGGATCCACTAGTCTAAGGGGACGGGACGAGAAATCATGCTACTAACGTTAATAAGCTTGGATACGTTAGTTATAAGAGAGGTTAAGATATTAAAGTTATATAAGATGTCAAGGAGGTGTTAGAGGACGGTAAGCTAGAGGCTAGAGGTAGTAGAGAGTAAGAGTAAAGTATTCTACTAGAAAATTAATATACCCTAATAGCTAGGATTATACTTCTAGCTATACTAATTCTAGATTTACTATCTGTTTATTTATAGAATAAATAGTTATAGAGATATTAAGCCTATATATATTTTCTAAAGAGACTAAAAAGTATATATAAGGTTATTATTACAACTAAAGGCCTTGTGTCTTAGACTGGCACAGTTATGTAACCATAAGGGGTATATAACCTAAAAGCTAATAGATTACTCTAGTAGTAATTTGTCTATCTATATACTAGAAATATATATCTATACCTACTCTAGATAGTAGAACTACATTACCCTATACCTAAATTCTAATATTTAAATTACTTAAATCTGTTTTAGGGTAGTCTAGTCCTATTATTACTATTTAAAGCCAGTTACGTAGCTATAGTAGATAGGTATTTAACTTACAGTAATTATACATAAGAGGTAAATAATATTAATTATTTAGATAATAATAAATAGTAATTAACTCTACTACTATTAATAGGGGATAAATAAGAGTATACTGCAGCTATTACTAATAAGTAATACCTAGTAGTGCTACTTATTAATATTCTAAACCTAACAGAGTTATTTACTCTTAGTTAGAACTAATCCGGCATAACTATCTCTAATAAACTAGAAGAAGCTAAGAGATAGCTAAATAGTTAAAGAAATATTATTAAACTCTAATAAATTAAGGAGATTTAGCATTATTATAAAATAAGAGAGGTTAATACACTCTTTAAGCTAATAAGGGCTATAATAGTACTAGTAGTAGCTTAATAGTTACTATCTCTGCGCCCTCCTACCTAGAAGCAACTATATAAATATAATTATTAGAAGAATAACTATAACTTATATTTTTAGTTTTTAGTAGAGTTTTTCTGCTTAGAGGTATAAAAGGTTAACTATATACTCTAGTTTATTAATAATATCTATAAAATAGTATAGAGGACTAAAGTTTAGTCTTAGATATTCTAAAATACCTTCTAAGAGCTAATATAAAAAGTATTAAAAGCTAAAATACTAAGAGCCTTAGGCTCTTCTAAAAAATAGTATTTATTAGTATATAATTAGCTTAAAAGGTGCTAGTAGAGGCTAGAATAATCTCTATTAGACCTATTAGACTATATTTAAGGCTGCTAGAATAAGTTAGAAATAACTAATAATAAATAGTAATAGCTTAAGTATATAGGGTACCTAGCTCCCTATATCTAGTAATACCTTTAATCTATATCTACAGAGTTAAAGATAATAGTTACTAATATTAAATAATAAGCTTTAATTATTTATTATACTAAAAAGGTAACTTAAATATAAATAGAGGGAGATAAATTCTCTTCTTAATTAATCTAGAATACACTAGCCTAAGCTAAGATAGAAAGAGATAAAAAACTCTAAAAAAAGACTAAAAAGGGGTATAGGTAGAGTAATAGCTTAAACTAGTCTAGAATATTACTAACTAGCGCTAATTAAACCTATCTACTAATAACTTACTACTATTATAATAAGTAAGAGTATATTAAACCTAATTATTTTATTTTAGATAAGCCTACTGCCTCTGGCTTAAAGAATACCTATTTTAATAGAAATAAATTATATAAATTAGAAAAAGGCTAGAAATAAATAGGATTTTAGCTGCCTTATCTGCCTATATTAATTTAATTATAAATTATATTAACTAGATTCTAGAGGTCTATAAAGTAGGGAACCTATTTAATTTTATCTATTATTAACCTAAGAGAATAGTAACTATTTAAGTAAGGGTTAGATAGAATTTAATTAATATCTTTATTAATTTAGCGTCCGCTCTTAACCTTCTTTTATTAAAGAAGGTAAGAGACTATAGTATTTTAGTAGTATCTTTAATAGAGGTTTTAGCTAAAGCTGCTAATAGCTTAAAGATATAAGTATATAGTATTATAGTACTTAAAGTAGAGCTTATAGACTTAAGAGAATATAAAAATCTCTAGATAATCCCCTTTATAGTAGTAGACATTTTAGAATATAATATATTTTTAAATTTACCTTAGTTTAATAATATTAACCTAAAACTTAATATTACTAGCCGGCGTGTACTGTTTTGTTAGAAACCTACTAAAGAGGCGTATTTATATAAGAAAGTTACTATAAAGGACCTAGAGTAGTTTAATTATATTCTATATAACCTATTTATAGTAGTTTACGCCTATATTATATTAGGCGTAGATAAACTGGCTCTAAATAGCCTAGATAGAACTAAAAAGGCATAAATACTAGAGTATTACTTTAACTTTACTAACCTTACTATAAAGGAAGACTATAAGGTATTATCTAACTATATAGATTATAACCTTTATATTAATATTAAAAAAGGGAAATAACTACTATATTTCCCTATATATAATCTCTTAATAATAAAATTAGATACCCTATAGAAGTATATTATAGAATACCTATTAAGAGAATAGATATGCTACTTAAAGTCTTCTATAGAGATACTAATTTTCTTTACTAAGAAGAAGAATAGTAGCCTATAACTTTATATTAATTATAAAGAACTTAATAAGGTAACTATTAAGAATTATAGCTTATTACTACTAATTACTAAGTCCCTTAATTACCTTAAGTAAGTAAAGGTCTTTACTAAACTTAACTTAAAAAAGGCCTACTATTACATCTATATTATAGAAGGTAATAAATAAAAGACAGCCTTTAGAACTAGATATAGTTATTTTAAGTATATAGTAATATCTTTTAGCCTTACTAATGCTCCTGTATAGTTTTAGAGACTAATTATATAGACTCTAGCCAGTCTAGTTAATATTACTTATATAGTGTATCTAAATAATATATTAATCTTTTTAGATAACTTTAGTAACTATAAGCAGTATATGCAGAAAGTACTATAATACTTATATAAAATAAAACTATTTATTAACCTATAGAAATATAAATAGTATACTAATACTATAAAGTACCTTAGCTTTATAGTTACTGCTAAAGAACTTATAATTAATCTAAATTAACTTAAAGTAATTACGTTATAGCCTATACTAACCTATATATATAATATTCGCGTCTTTATTAGCTTTATAAACTATTATAGATATTTTATTACTAATTTCTTCTATATTGCGCTCCTACTAACTACTTTAACTAAAAAGGGTCTAAATAGCGCCTATTAGGGGCCGGCTATGTAAAGGGAGAAGAGTATAATACTAAACCTTAGACTAGAGGGTTATAAAGTATTTTAAGAGCTAAAAAATATTTTTTTTAAGGTACTAATACTTACGCATTTTAAGAATAAAAAATAAATATATATTAAGACTAATACCTTAAAAGGGGTAATTAGTGCTATTTATAGCTAGCTAGTTCTAGATAGGGATAGAAAGAGTATATAGTAACCTATTAACTTTTTTTTAAAGAAATTAAATGCGACTTAGTACCATTATAATATATATAATAAGGAGTTACTTACTATTATTAAAGTAGTTAAATACTAGCGCTAATATCTCTAGAGTTAATTCTTTAAAGTTTTTATAGATTATTATAATCTGCAGTAGTTTATAGAGACTAAAATACTTACTATATATTATATTTAGTCTTACCTTACTCTTTTAGAGTATAACTTTATTATAACTTACTAAATTAGGTTAATAAATCTAGTAGATAAATTATTATATTAACTAGATTATATAAAGGCTGCGTATTAGCCTAAATAGAAGTCTAATAAGGCTTTTATTAAACTCCTTACTAAAATCTTATCTAAGTATAAGGTTAATAGAATTCTTATCTCTATAGTTATTATATATACCTATAGTAACTAGAAGTATAATTTAGAGCTAAGACCTTAGATTTAGTATTTCTAGAAGATAAATAGAAAGAGTCTAGGTAACCTTCTACTATTTAAAGATAGAGAAGAGCTAAAAGTAGAAAATTTAGACTTATTAAGTAATAATAATAATAAACTAGTATAAAATAGGCTAGATTAGCTCTACTTAAAATAAAGAGAGCTAGAATAGCTTAAAATACCCTTAGAGTAAATAGCTGTAATTAAAAGCTGCTATAATAGCCTACTTTCTAGATATTTTAGTATAACTTATACTTTAGAGCATATACAGCAGAAATACTATTAGATTTAGATAGCTAAGAATATATTAGACTACGTCTATAATTATTAGTGTTACTAGAGAGTAAATATAAAAAGATATAAGCTATATAGTCTTTTCTATTTTTTACTAGTTCTAGATTACCTATAGTAGTATATAATAATAAACTTTATTACTAATTTGCCCCTAAGTTGCTTTATAGAGTTAACTTTTAATATAATCTTAGTTATTATTAACTATTTTTTAAAGATAGCCTATTATATTAAAGTATATAGTATTTACCTATACTATCTCTTTCTTCTTTCTAGGGAATTAGAAACCCATTATAAGGCAGGGCTATAGTGCGGAGTAGAGAGTATAGAGATAAGTAAATATAGTATAAAAATAATATAATTCTAGAAGTAAAGCTATCTACTACTAGAGTAAAGTAATATTATCCCCCTATTATATATAAAGCTATATATCTAAGAGGCTAAGCACCTAACTAATTAGATATATTCTAAATTATTATATAGATAGTACTTACCCACGGTATAATATACCTATAAGAATAGACTAGAATAGTATTAATCTAGCTTAGGCTTAGATCTATAAGATTATTAGGCTTTATAAAACTCTAGAGTTAATACTATTAGATAGAGGTCTAGTAATAAAATCTAAGTATTAGAATACTTTTTATTACTATTTAAATACTTAAAGGGTATTAATGTCAGCTTTTTACCCTTAGACTAATAGTTAGACTAAGTATTAAAATTAGACTCTAGAATAGTACCTTTATATTTTTTATTCTTTTAAATAAAATAATTAGGCTATATAGATCTTATTAGTAGAGTTTATATATAATAATAGTAAGTACTTATTAACTAGGTACACTCCCTATTAGGTCTGTTTTAGATATAACCTATCTAATCTAGACTAGCCCTAATAGCTACTAGATAATAGTAAGAGTTTTAATAGGTTTAAAATAGTGTTAAAGCTCCTCTAAATTTATATAAATACTAGAAGAAAGCTAAAAACTATTTAGAGGTATTAAAAGGTACTTTAAGATAAGAAGTGTCTACCTCTTAAACTTAAAATAGGTAATAAGGTCTAGGTATTAAATAGGTATATAAAATTAATAAGGCTAAGTAAGAAGTTAGACTAGAAGTTTTTAGAACCTAGAGTTATTAAGAAATATATTAGAATACTGCTAATAGCCTACTAAATTAACCTTTCTATACTTAGCTAGGTATATCTAGTATTCTAACTATTCTTATTAGAACTCTATATATTATACAGGGATAATCTATATCTATAAAGTTTAATTAAGAATACTTTATACTAGTTTAGTAATAATGTGTATAATATTAACTATATTATAGACAGGCGATAGGTTGCAGATAGTAAGTAGAAATATCTAATTAAATAGTTAGGTTATAAAGAGAAAGAAAACTTATAGAAACTAAGTACTTTTATTAGTAGAAATATACTAAAAGAGTACTAGCGGAAATTTAATATAAAACTAAGAAGGTTTACTAGATTAATTCTACTATAAACTTAAAGAGGTTAAGGGCGACCTTCTAAGAAAGAAGGTAATAACTTAAAGAAATAAAAATAAGCTAAGTAGATCTAATTAGAACTACTTTATACTATTTTAGACTATTATATACTAATTAGTGCTACCCTAACCTTATTATAGTTACTCTGTAATAAAATATCTTAGAACCTAATAATATTAGATTAGGTATTCTAGAGAAGAACTAGTTAGTAATTTATTAATTCTTTTATTTTTTTAAAAGTACCTATATATCTTCTATAAGGAGTTTAGTAGAAGACTTAGTCTTTAAGATAGAGTATTTTAGTAGAGGTAGAGTAAGAAAATAATAAACTAAATAGGCTAATAGTTACCTATTTATACTAGTTAGTACTAATATAGACCTATTAGTGCCTAATAGAACCTTAAAGAAGATATAGATATTATTTAAAAGAAACTATCTAGTAGTAAGTAAACTAGTAATTTACTAGGTTAAAGAAATATAGAGAATAGAATATTCTATTTTAAATCTTATAAGATAAAGTCTCTAAAGATAAGAAAAAAATAGCTAGAGAATTTATATTATTAAGAGATAATCTGTCTTAGTATAAGTAAAATAGGGCTAGTTTATATTTATTTATACTAGAAAATACTAGTTAGTGCCTATAGAGGCCTATAAAGGCCGGATATCTAAAGAAGAGAGAGAAACTAAACTAGAAAATTCTTTTTATATACTATAGTAAAAGCCTATAATAATTTATACTAGTTAAGAACTAAATAGTTCTAAAGCTATATATTTTTAACTATATATACTCTAATAATTCTTCTACTACTTATCTTTTAAGGTAGTACGTGTATCGCCTATAATAGAATACTTATACTTATAGTTATTAGAAATTTACTTAAAGTTAAATATATTATAAATTTAGGTATACTTATTTATCTTCTTAAGTAGCCTATTAGATATACTACCTCTCTTCTTCTTATTAATACCTTTAAAGAGATTAGTTATAGAAATAGGCTTATACTTATTATTATAAAGAGACTTCTCTAGTATCTCTTCTTATTACTAGTTAGTAAGGTTTAGCGCTGCTATACTATAGTTCTAAATAGATAGGTAACTATTAAGCTTAATATTAGTTAAGATAATTTTAGTAGAGACCTTAGCCTATATTTAGATTAGTTAGTGCTACTTTATATTCTTTAGTACCTAAGAGACCTATTTAGTAGCCTTACTTTTTTAGAAAATATATCTATTCTATCTATAATAAAATTCTCTTCTTATTAGCGTTTTTAAGTAATAGTATACTTAGGTTAGTTATAATTCTTCTTTATAATCCCTAATTAGGCGTAATAAGTTTTAATCTAGTACTCTTTATTATAAAGTTAAAAGTAGCTACTAAAATTACTATTATAAGCTAGAATCTTAGCCTATTTATAGATATTAATAGTAGTCTACTATAGGAGGTTAGAAGCTTACTTCTTTAGGTACTTTTAATATTAGTAAGTTTATAGAAGCTAAGTAATATACTTATCTAAGTCTTTAGAATCTGCCTTAGAGTTTACTAACTCTAGAATTAGGGGTATAGAAATATTAAGGCTATTAAAGGCCCCCTTTATAGCTATAAGATTGTTATAGTTACTTAAAGGTAACTATTTAAGTTAGTATAGGCTATATTATACTACTTAGCACTAGAAAGTGCCTAATAGGCATAGAATAGAGATAATACTTACTATATAATATATATAGTTCTTAAGAAAGCAGTTAGTATAGGCTATAAAATAAATAGTCTTACTACTACTATTTCTCTTAATCTAGAATCTAAAAGACTTAAAGTTAATTAGAAAGGTATAGAGTTTAGTACTACTACTAGTAACCTTACTATAGTACTTTAGATATATTAAATTATACTACTTAGTATTCTAATAAGCCGCTTACTTTATAGCTATAGAGGTTAATATCTTATAGAGTTAAGTAAAATTCTACTATACTAGTTAGCACTGTATATTCTAGTTTATTATTTAAAAGGCTTACTAAAATACTTAATACCTAAAATTATAGATATTATATACGTAAAGGTATATATAGTACTAAAAGGTAGTAAAGCAGTCTAAAAGGGCTCTAATAGGTATAAAAAGATATAGAAGACTATAAGGCTAAGAGAATATTACTCTACTATACTATAAAGGTTAGCTATTACTATTATATAGCCCTCTATAAAAATAGTTAAACTTACTAAAATTAGTAATTAAAGTATAGAAGAGAAAAAGAAAAAGCTTTAAAAGTTTTATAAAAAGCTATTTTTATTAGCGTATAAACGCTTAGATTATTACTTTCTAATTAGAAATAAGTAAAGGTAAGAGACAGCCTTCTAGAAGGAGTTAACTTAGTAATTAAAAAATAGAGTTTTAGTTAATAATCTATTAAGTATTAGAGCCATCCTTAATATAATAAAATAATAGTGTGTTACTCTATACTAGTTAGAAGTAGTTTATAACTCTTAATATAAGCTTACGCCTAACTTAGCTAAGTTATATTATATAGATATTTATACTATTAGTTGTAGACTAACAGCACTAGTTAGAATCTAAAAGAACCTAATTTAGTAGGGTTTATAGTATACTATACTCTTAGAGTAAGAATATTTCTAAAAGAGAAATAATATTATAACTAAAGGCCTTATATTTTAGACTAGCATAGTTATATAACTATAAGGGGTATATAATCTAAAAGCTAATAGATTACTCTAATAGTAATTTATTTATCTATATACTAGAAATATACATCTATACCCACTCTAGATAATAGAACTATATTACCCTATACCTAAATTCTAACAGTTATATAGTAGGGGTACTAGAATTAAAGAAATATTCTACTAGAAAAGGTATATTTTCTAATAGCTAAAATTATACTTCTAGCTATACTAATTCTAAATCTACTATTTATTTATTTATAAGATAAATACTTATAAAAATATTAAGTCTATATACTTTTTTCTCTTAGTAAGCTAGAGATATACTAAAATAGAAAAATATTCTACTAGAAAATTAATATACTCTAATAGCTAAAATTATATTTTTAGCTATACTAATTTTAAATCTACTATCTATTTATTTATAAAATTAATACTTATAAAGATATTAAGCCTATATACATTTACTAAGAAAGTGTATATAAGATTATATAGTAGGAATACTAGAATTAGAAAAGTATTCTACTAGAAAAAGTATATTCTCTAATAGCTAGGGTTATACTTTTAGCTATACTAATTCCAAATCTACTATTTGTTTATCTATAGAATAAATACTTATAAAGATATAGAGACTATATACTTTTTTTAAGATATACCTAAGGTACACTAAAATAAAAAAGTATTCTACTAGAAAAAGTATATTTTCTAATAGCTAAGATTATACTTTTAGCTATACTAATTCTAAATTTATTATCTGTTTATCTATAGGGCAAATAGAGATAGAGATATAAGGCTATAAATATATTTACCTTTTATTTCTAAATAGGTAATTTATGACAAGAAAGTGTCCCGCTAGAGAAAGTATATACTCTAATATCTAGAATTATACTTTTAGCTGTGTTAATTTTAGATCTATTATCTATTTATCTGTAGAGTTAATACTTATAAAGATATTAAGCCTGTATATACTTTTATATACTAAAATAGTAAAGTGTCCTACTAGAAAAAGTATATACTCTAATATCTAGAACTAGACTTTTAGCTGTGCTAGTTTTAAATCTATTATCTACTTATTAATTAAATAAATACCTCTAGAGATATTTAGCCTATATATATTTTTATATACAGAAATAGTAAAGTGTCTTATTAGATAAAGTATATACCCTAGTATCTAGAATTAGGCTTTTAGCTATACTGATTTTAAATCTATTATCTATTTATTAATAGAATAGATACTTATAGAGATATTAAGCCTATATATGTTTTTCTAATATAGAGGTGCACTATAATAGAAAAGTGTTCTATAGGGAAATTAATATACCCTAATAGCTGAAATTATACTTTTGGCTATACTAGTTTTAGATCTATTATCTATTTATTTATAGGGTAAATGCTTATAGAGATATTAAGCCTATATATATTTTTTTTATAGTAAACTAGAGGTGTACTAAAATAAAAAAGTATTCTACCTAGATATTAATATTCCCTAATAGCTAGAATTATATTTTTGGCTATACTAATTTGGGATCTACTGTCCCTTTATCTATAGAATAAATAGTTATAGAGATATATAGTTATATTATAACTAGAGAATAGGATTTCTTATAGATTATTCTATTATCTATTAAAATAAACCTTAAGATAAGTCCTTCTTTTATAATATATCTACTACTTCTATTTCTAGCCTAAGACTAGCTCTTATAGATAGAATATATAGATAGGCTTTATTTTACCTACTTATCTAGGTAGAATATATATAGTAATAATCTAGTATAACCTATATAGAGCCTAGAATAGTATAGTAAACAAGATTCTATCAAAGAGGAAATCTCTAACTTCTATAGTAGCTATAGCTAGAAAGAGCCACTAAGCTATATCCTACAAGTACTATAGACTACCTATAGGTATAAGTATCTAAAACTACTATATAGACTTACTAGCCTAGTGAGAACCTTTTTTGTCTAAGGTTGATTAGCAGACATAATTGGAGCGGGCCGCTCTGACGATGTTGCACAGGGCTCCGTATTTTCCTATATAAAAAAAGCTTTACTTAAAATTTTTCTAAGCAGTCCGTTGCGCGCCGCGGTTTATGCATTAAATAGGGTTCCCTAAACTTATAAGAAGAGGTTAAGATGCGCTAGTTGGCCTTCGAGACCTTAGGTTCCTTAACAGCTTAATCTGTGTCCCTAGTGGCTGCCGGCAATGTTAACTCTAGTCAGCTAGTTATCTTAGAGTCGGATCACCTCTTAGCCTCTTGCTTGGGTGGGTAAACGCCTATATTAGTAAGCGGTTGGCCCCTACAGTTAGCTGCACCTGCGCTTGGGGAGGGGAACTAAAGCCCTATTATCTTACAGTAGTAGGCACCTTTTCGCATCTATAGATTATTAGCAATTACTACTATTCTTTACTAGGCGTTTAGGGGTAAGCTTTGGCGGATAACGGCCTATAAAAGGGCTTGATCTGCTGCGGGCTTCCTCCTCTTAGGGGATATATATAGCAAAGGTTGGCAGCTTCATGCCCAATACCTCCCGTCGCGGCCTATTCTCTAGGGAACTTAGTAGGGGCAATTAAATTAGTTGCATAGCGTCTGGGCTCCTTTAGAGTGTTTAACGCCTACAGCTGGGCACGATTCGTTATTGCCCTACCTATATAGTAACGCTTATATCCGCCTCCCTCTAGGGAGGTGTCCCTTCGCCTTAGCGTTAGTTCAGAATAGTTATCTAGTTAATTCTGCCAGTAGTTATATGCTTATCTTAAAGATTAAGCTATGTATATCTAAGTATAAGCAATTATACTGTGAAACTGCAAATGGCTTATTAAATTAGTTATCGTTTATTTAATAGTACCTTACTACTTAGATAACCGTGGTAATTCTAGAGCTAATACATGCTAAAAACCCTAACTTCGGGAGGGGTGTATTTATTAGATAAAAAACCAATGCCCTTTAGGGCTCCTTAGTAATTTATAATAACTTCTCAGATTGCATGGCTTTACGCCGGCGACGGTTCATTTAAATTTCTGCCCTATCAACTTTCGATGGTAAGGTATTGGCTTACCATGGTTTTAACGGGTAACGGGGAATTAGGGTTCGATTCTGGAGAGGGAGCCTGAGAAACGGCTATTATATCTAAGAAAGGCAGCAGGCGCGCAAATTACCTAATTCTAATATAGAGAGGTAGTGATAATAAATACTAATACAGGGCTCTTTTAGGTCTTGTAATTAGAATGAGTACAATTTAAACCTCTTAACAAGGAATAATTGGAGGGCAAGTCTAGTGCCAGCAGCCATAGTAATTCTAGCTCTAATAGCGTATATTAAAGTTGTTGCAGTTAAAAAGCTTATAGTTAAACCTTTAGCCTAGCTGGCAGGTCCGCCTTACCGTATGCACTTGTCCGGCCGGGCCTTTTCTTCTAGAGAACCGCATGCCCTTTACTAGGTGTGTTAGGGACTAGGACTTTTACTTTAAAAAAATTAGAGTGTTTAAAGTAGGCCTTTGCTCGAATACGTTAGCATGGAATAATAGAATAGGACGTGCAGTCCTATTTTGTTAGTTTCTAGGACCGCCGTAATGATTAATAGGGACAGTTGGGGGCATTAGTATTTAATTATCAGAGGTAAAATTCTTAGATTTATTAAAGACTAACTACTGCGAAAGCATTTGCCAAGGATATTTTTATTAATTAGTAAACAAAAGTTAGGGGATTAAAGATAATTAGATACCGTCATAGTCTTAACTATAAACTATGCCGACTAGGGATCGGGCGGTGTTTCTATTGTAACCCGCTTAGCACCTTACAAGAAATCAAAGTATTTAGGTTCTGGGGGGAGTATGGTCGCAAGGCTAAAACTTAAAGAAATTAATAGAAGGGCACCACCAGGCGTGGAGCCTACAGCTTAATTTAACTTAACACAGGGAAACTCACCAGGTCTAAATAAAATAAGGATTAACAGATTAAGAGCTCTTTCTTAATTTTTCAGGTAGTAGTGCATGGCCGTTCTTAGTTCGTAGGGTAACTTATCTGCTTAATTGCGATAACGAACGAGACCTTTACCTGCTAAATAGCCAGGCTAGCTTTGGCTGGTCGCCGGCTTCTTAGAGGGACTATCGGCTTAAGCTAATAGAAGTTGGAGGTAATAATAGGTCTATAATACTCTTAGATATTCTGGGCCGCACGCGCGCTACACTAACAGAGCCAATAAGTTCTTTCCCTTGGCTAGAAGGTCTAGGTAATCTTATTAAACTCTGTTGTGCTAGGGATAGAGCATTATAATTATTACTCTTTAATAAGGAATGCCTAGTAAGCGCGTGTTATCAGTACGTATTAATTATGTCCCTACCCTTTATATACACCGCCCGTTGCTACTACCAATTAAATAGCTTAGTAAGGCCTTCGGACTGGCTTGAGGAGGTTGGCAACAACCACCTCAAGCCGGAAAGTTAGTTAAACTCGGTTATTTAGAGGAAGTAAAAGTTGTAACAAGGTTTCTATAGGTAAACCTGCAGAAGGATTATTATCTATTCTATAAGATGCGGTCGTGGCCCTTGGCAGGAGTAATAGCTGCTGTTAGGTAGTAGAGGTAATACTTTTATGCGCCGCATATCTGAATCCTTTTTTTATGAGCACCTTTCGTTCTCCTTTGGTAGGGTAACCTACTATTAGAACCTATTAAAACCTTTTTTTGCATCTAGCATTACCTATTCTAATATAAACAATCGTTACAACTTTTAACAATAGATCTCTTGGCTCTGGCATTGATAAAGAACGCAGTAAAATATAATAAGTAGTATAAATTGCAGAATTTAGTAAATTATTAAATCTTTAAACGCATATTGCGCCCCTTAGTATTTTATAGGGCATGTCTGTTTGAGCATTATCTATACCCTTAAGCTCTGCTTGGTATTAGGCGTCTATTCCGCCTCTACGCGCGGACTTACTCTAAATTTATTAGTAGCGGTCCTTATCTCCTCTTACGCAGCATATTACGCTTCTTAAGGTACACAGCCTGCGTCCACAAAGCAATATTACTATCTTTAACCTTAAATTAGGTAGGGATACCCGCTAAACTTAAGTATATTAATAAGCGGAGGAAAAGAAACTAATAGGAATTACCCTAGTAACAGCAAGTAAAGCGGTAACAGCTCAAATTTAAAATCTAGCTCTTTTTGGGGGTTTAAGTTATAATTTGCAGAGGATGCTTTAGCATTGGCAGCAGTCTAAGTTCCTTAGAACAGGATATTATAGAGGGTAAGAATCCTATATGTGGTCGCCTACCTTTGCCGTGTAAAGCTCCTTTAACAAGTTAAGTTGTTTAGAAATGCAGCTCTAAATAGGAGGTAAATTTCTTCTAAAGCTAAATACCAGCCAGAGACCGATAGCGCACAAGTAGAGTAATTAAAAGATAAAAAGTACTTTAGAAAGAAAGTTAAAAAGCACGTGAAATTATTAAAAGGGAAGCGCTTACAGCCAGACTTACCTATAGTTACTTACCTAGGCTTTGGCCTAGGGCACTCTTCTACGGGCAGGCCAGCATTA